>CM019167.2:5770750-7114989 GCA_009739505.2 Apolygus lucorum | reverse complement strand
ATTAAGGGCAGAATTCCTGGGAAACGCTCAGTTGGAGGGAGGAAAAATTCGTGGCTAAGGGACCTGAGAAGGTGGTTTAATTGCTCGTCCATTGATATTTTCAGAGCGACAACAGATAGGGAGGAACTAGCAATGTGGATCGCCAACCTTCGTTCAGAGACGGCGAATTAAGAAGAAAAAGAGATATTTAATTGAACTTTCGAAAAAAATGAAGCTATTGGAATGGACTCATACAATTTTAGGTATAAACAATTTCGACAACCGTTTTGGAACATTTCAAAACATTTCCTGGAATTTAACTCTTTTTCATGTTTTCATGTCACAATCACACCTGCTCCCTATACGACTACACGTGATTTACTAAAGATAAAAGACATGTACATAATGAAATTAAACTGTCAAATAAGAAGATAAAAATAGTCAACAATATGCAAATACAAAACAAAAGTAAACTAACACCAACAATAAAATAAAATCATTCAAAAGTCACCAAAATTTATGGAGTCCGAGAATTCCATAAACACTTCCCGAAAAGCCTGCGTGGTTCAAGGAATACATTTTTGGGGAAGCCACATCTGTTGACTTGTGAAGTCATCGATTTGCTGAACGAGGATCGTTACTCCGCACCGATTGGCTACTAAAAAGCAAAGTGGTCCTACCGAAGACTACTAGTAGCGGAATTTAATTCCAACAAGCATTTGTGAATACTAATGTCAGGAAACGTTTTGTACATAGCGTCATTGTTTAGTAATTATTAAGAAATATCAAAAATCTACCAATTGCCTGCAATGGTCTTCTTTGAATAGAGTTAAAAATGTATGTTTATAAAAGTATAAAAATATAAAATATAAAATGTAATATTAAGACATACTAGGTAATTGAATTTGGGCACATTAATTGAACTTGTAAACATTACACTTGAGTTCTGATGGATAAAATAGTAATAATAATTTATTAAAATAATAAATTGATAATTTACATTTGTTGTACTGACTAATCTGGTTCTCATTCATGTCTCGAAGCCATGACGTTTTTTCCAAGGCGTAATGTGTATCTGTTATACATTTTCTGTTTGTTGTTTTTCAAGCACAACTATACACTTTATCTATCTCTCACTTCCTGAAAATCACGCAGCAGCTCCTGAAATGGGGTAGGCCAGCATCCTCCAATCATCGTGATCCTCCTCTCCAACCTCGCCAGGCTGCCTTCATACTTCGGGCATTCAAACAAAATATGATCCCAGTTTTGAGGATCGCTCATGTGGCATCGACAGCTTTCGTCATCCACTACGAACGTTTAAGATATGCCCAGTTTTTCCCGTGTCCGGTGATGAGTTTAGTCAGGTTCCAGGAGACCGCGAAATTCATGTCCAAACGAGACTCAACCGCGGGAAAGAACCTCCTCGCATGTCCCCCGTCATCAGTCTCCCTCCACATATTCCCCCAGCATCCATTGCTGTCCGTTCTCAACTGAGATCTAAGCACTGAAAGTGGCTTGAGTTCTAAAACCTCCGGAAGTGAGTCATCAGCAGCTGCACTCTTGGCCCTTACATCTGCCTACTCGTTTCCCCTGATTCCGACTGAGGGCCTCAACCCAGCCCAATCTCAATTTCCAACCTATCTCACTCGTAAGGCGGATGAACAACGAAAGAATCTCCTTGTAAACAGGCAGATGATTGTACGGATTCTTAAGGGCATCGATTGTCACCATACTATCAGTTCGTATAGAAGCACTCCTGAGCGGCTCGCATATTATTATTATTATTTTTTTTTTTTTTTTTGACGCATCAACCAGCGGAGGGCCTGCAGAGCAGCCAGAGCTTCGGTCTTCGGTTTTTCATGTGTACATATATGAGAAGGTGCGAATTTACTCGTGATCCCCCAGTAAAGCCAAATAAACTTTCTACTTACTGTACTTGCTGAATTGATCTTTTTATCTAAGCCCTATTCTACATAAAGTTGGATGATGTGAGAAGGCGGGAGGTTGTTGTTTGGCGTCGTTAAACAACGGTTATCGAATATTGGTGAGGTTGATATCAACGAAGCAATCGTTATTTTATTTTGGATTAATGAGGTAATAATTCAAGTAGGGGGGAATAAACCTCCGGGGCGTGAGTAACCGTTAAAATTCATAATAGCTAAGGAAGGTAAAAAATAGAGTGGGATGTGAGGTAGTTTGAAGTAGATCAAGTCGGTTGAGTGGGCTGGAATGGATCTGGAATTGTGGGTTTATATACTCCAGGTAGATGAGAGTGGGAGAAGGTATAAATACCCATCAACTCTCCTCCTTCCTATCTGCAATATGCCCGAGATCGGATGTCCCCCATCCTTTCATTATTCGTAAAATGTAAATGAGCTAGAAGGAAGTCGTGGCACCATTATAAAACTTCACTCCAACTATATTTTCAAGTATGATTAATTTAGCAAGAATTCCATGATTGAGCCAAAATCATTGAATTAATTTGAATTACTCAGGCTTTTTGGACAGCTCTGAACAATTGGAAATATATATTTCTACTGAATTTTTATAATAAAAATTATTAATTACATATTGATATTTGATAGTTTTATACGTGAATGTATGAAACTAATTCAAATTAAGAAACTGTGTGGTTCGGTAGTGAGAGTATTGTAATTTAGAAATAAGGAGATTTGAGACCTAAAAAATGGGAGAACAAACGTTGATTTCAGTCGGTAAACGGCTACATCTACTCATCATGAAAAAATTTTAAGTAAACTTCAAAATCAGGTTGAATTTTCCTCCGGCTGCCATTCCTTCAGAAGGGAAGATCAGAATTGGTTGATTTTGCTCATGGAGACTTACTGCCTCACCTTTTTAAGGGGACCAGTCCACCCCGGCAGCGCCTGACGCCACCTCGAACTTCAATCTACATTATATCTGTTCCTATTCAACCCAAGACCTTGAAATGTTAATCACTTATTCATAGGTATGTTACACCAGGACGTAAACGAGAAAAGTATAATTGGGAACATGCAAAAAACGTCTGCCAAGTGGGTGTGGCACATAGCTTCCTCGTATCCATAACCCGATTATATAGATGATCCGATGCATAGTAGTTAATCTCAAAACACCAATCTCTGAGTACCTTTCACTACCCTCATAGGGGACCATCTACACGCTAATCTGGACTATCCTAGAAAATTTTATCAAATTCGGATGAAAAATTAAGTGAGTAGATGTATGTGATTGGATCAAAAAAATATTTAGCCTCGGCTGGGATTCGAACCCGGGACCCCTGGGGGACAGTTGAAGTGATGGCTGTCACAAGGAATTCACGTTTGCGCATGCGCAGTCACTTCTATCAGTCCGGGGATGATGATTTTCATAGGGAACTATCGACAACCTGATCCACAAAATCCCTGAAAATTCCATCGAAATCAGGTGGGAAATGTGGAAGTTATGGCAGTTACAAGGAAATTCACGTTTGCGCATGCGCAGTGGCTACTATTCGTCTGAAGGTGATGATTTTCATAGGGGACCATCTAAATACTAATCTGTAATATACCTGAAAATTTCATTGAAATCGGATGGGAAATGTAGAAGTTATGGCCGTTACAAGGAATTCACGTTTGCGCATGCGCAGTCGCTTCTATCAGTCCGGGGATGATGATTTTCATAGGGGACCGTCTACACACCAACCCGCACAATCCCTGAAAATTTCATAGAAATCGGAAAATAACTTCGTATAGTTATGCGCGTTACAAGGAATTCATGACAGACACACAGACAGACAGACAGACAGACAGACAGACACACAGACAGACAGACACGGAACCAAAATTGTTCAGAGAGGTCTAAAACGCAAAATGCGAGTGGAAATTTTGATTTTGGAGAACTTTTTTTTTTTGTCCTTGAAAAGTGAAAACGAAGCTTCCGCTACCTTGGTAGACTCGGAAGCAAAATCAATACCTAATGCTGGTGTTTGTAGGTACCAACTTTTCACACTTAGGTACAGATTTTTTTGTTACGGATTTGTCTTGCTAAGCTCTACAAACGTGCTAGATTGGATTTTTGAAGTTTTGTGATGCTGATTGTTGGGTTCAGTAACAAAATTGTTTCAACATTTATCCCACTTCCGCATGAATCCTTGCGTTTGTCGAACAAAATTTTAGATAGTCGTTTCAGCAGACTTGTAGAGCTTCTCAATACGAAAATTAAAAATTCGATTTTTTTAATTCCATTTTTCCAATTGTTAAATTTGTTCAATGAGTTCCTTTTCTTTAAAGGTTTTTCAAGTCATAAGTTTGCATTTTGTTCGGGTGAAATGAAATCAGTTTACTCGCTGCCAGAGTTTGTAAGTCTTAAATTGAGTTTTGTTCATAAAATTGGGTCAGTTTACTTGGTTTTTATTAGCGTAAAAGTGTAGAATTTGTTACCATTAGAGAAACCAAGACTTGTTGTGATACCTACAACGGCTTTGTGCAATGTAATTCTACCATTACACTCGAAACCAGTGTGATCAGGAATATGAGTCAAGATTTAAATAAGACAGATCATTTTGAACGATACATGCCTTTTCCATCTTCTTCATTTTAGTCTATTATTTAAACATGCAAAATGGTCTTAAGTCTCCTCCATGACATTTAAACTTGATAAGAGGCCGAAAACGTGAGTAGTCTCAATGCGGTCCCACTAATGAGGAGAGTTGGGACCGACCTTAGAAAAAAGTAGACACCCTCCCCTGTGGAGGTTTTTCAATTTTGATACCATGGGGGGATAGCCTGAGGTCCCATCTTTCCAAAACGCCATTCATTATTATTTTAAAACTCTCAGTCCAGGCAGGGCAAAGTGAAATGTAGTGAAAATGGTCCTAACTTCCCCCATCTGACTGTGTGTTGATATTGTTAACAAATTATTGTTGTTCATTTCCAGTTTCACTATAGTATCAGGAGGCGTTCGAGCCAAAAGAGCTGCAAAAGCTGAGGCATCCTAGTCGGATTTTACGGTCCCTTAGATTAGTTCTCGTCCATCGATTACGCCCCGGTGACGTTAGACTCGGGAGAACCGAAAAAGAGGACGAAGGTCATCCCGACATCTAACTGAATTCACCGTCAGAGGTTCAAACCCCCCCCCCCCCACTCCCACTCACGGACGATGGGACCCACAAACGAACATCACGTGAGTACGGGGTTCCGATATTTGCATTTGTATTAGAGTATTGTCCGTCGGCGAGGAGACTCGCTGAGATCTCTTGCGGGACACATCCAAAACAACCCGACACTTCCCTAACCAGATTGAGACAATACCATTGATTACTAGTCCGCCGCCCTTTCCCTTCGATATCCCATTCTTTCCAGTACCACGTTCGGATTCCCTACAAAATAAAAACAAAAGCGACCGTCCATCGGAAAGGAATCTATTCTCTTGATTTAACGTGTTTTGGACGACTATAAACGAGTGACAGACACACCGTCAACCATGGAGAAAGATGCTCTTTTGCTGGAGATGATTGTCAAATGAAAAGCTTGATAAATTTTTTTCTAGAGAGCACTTGTCTGAAGAAGCAACGCCATTCCTAAACGTACCACCAGGTTCGCCGAATGTCTTATAGTAGATTGATGACTACTAATAATAATTTATTTATTTCATCCTTCAGTTCGTGTTGGAGATGGGGAGGTCCGATGAAGTAGAGAAAACCCCTCCAAATCAATTTCTCTTTAAAAAAATTTTATTCTTGAGATCAGAATTAATACTTGTTTTGGTCCGGTGTCTTCACCGCCACGGACCCTCCGAAGCACGGAGTCCTCCCGTCAAACCGTCGATTTCGTTGAAAAAAAGTGGACGTTTTTCCGCGTTCAAACGGAAATGTCTCCCTTAAATTCGATTGTGAAATAATTTTTGATTACACCGTTGAAAAGCTGAGATTTTGGCGCACTTTTTAGGGAAGTTTCACAATCCTACGTCAAGAATTGATATGGTTACATGGCGACTGAAAAAACAAGCGATTTCAAGATTTTGACGAGTTTTGCTTTTCACAAGTTGTTTGCACATCTCAATTCCATTAAAAAAAATATTATTAGGCACCCAAATATTGAAAATTTAACTCTCTTTCCGATTTTTTATAGATCACCTGTCTGCACAGAACTCGGCTTTAACATTTATATCACTTACTAGCAATAACCTCGCTATCCGAGCCCTGTGAGCGCATTACGAAAGGTGGTTCTTGGTTGCTGAGGCAGTCTGACAATGTCAGATGTCATCCTTCTATCTGAAGAAACGAACCGGATCTAACTGGCTAACTCTGTCCAAAGTGTTTGATCAGCTGAAATTTAACGATTATTAGGCCTATTTACGTCATGGATCAATTTTTTGCGATTCACTCTCGTGTTTCTGATTAATTGAAAGTCCAACCCTCCAGTCCTCATGGGGAGCAAACGCTTTGTCTCAGAGCTCTGCATGGTCTCATTCGATCACAAAAATACAATTCTTTTGAATTGATGACAAATGAAAGGTTTTCGAGCTATAGGACGTTTCGAAAATAACGTCTCCTATCCTTAGAAGTGACTGACAGGGACCAGAAGCTTCGGGGCACAACTAGACTCCATATGGAGCCCATGTACCTAATTTCATCAAAATCGCTGTTTGGTAACTAAGGAAAATGAACGGCGAATTTTTCATTCGAATTTTGGAATCTACAAAACCTTGAAACAAAATCAACAAACCTACAAAAATTTACAAAATCTACAAAATTTTACAAAATCTACAAATTTAGAAAGTTTTACAGAATTTACAAAAATTTTGTAAAATTTTGTGAAAAATTACAAAATTTACAAAATTATTTTGTTTACAAAATTTTGTAAATTTTGTGAGGTTTGTAAGTTTCGTAAAATTACAAAATCTACAAATCTACAAATTTACGGAATCTACAAACCTTGAAACGAAATCTACAAAACCATAAAATTTCGAGGGGGGTTGAAACAATTATTTTCCTTCCTCTATTCGAATGGTTCATTATTGGAAATAAAAAACTCAATAAGGAACATATTCATGATGGAGGAGCAATAAAATTAAGCAAATAAAAATACGGCGAAAGAGCCATTCAATGGATTGGTCGTATTCTTTCCAAGTACGTCCCGGCAACAAATCACTCTATCATTCTACCAGTCAGAGGGTAAAAGAGGGTTCAAGTGAGATTTTAATTACCGTAAGAACTTGAGAGAGACGGATGAATTCAAATGGTCTCAGTCGGAAGAGTCAATGAAATCGATGACGAGGAATAGATTCATTTCGTATTGATGACGGTGTTGGAGAGGCACTTTTGTTTTTATTTCCGAGAGAATCCTAACGTGGGGTGGAAAAAAATAAATATCGAAGGGAAAGGACCGTGGGCTGTTACAATCAATGGTGTTGTCTCAGTGTCAAGGATAAAATCATAATAAATTTGAAATAAACAAAATCAATCACATATTGATATATCTCCTCGATATACTCTGAGAATAGGATCTAAAGGTAAATCTCAGGGTATTCCTTCGACTCTACCAAGGTAGCGGAAGCTTTGTTTTCGCTTTTCAAGGTAGAAAAAAATGTTCATCTAAGTACATCAAATTTCCTTCTCGTGTTTTACGTTTTTGGCCTTCCTGAACAATTTTGATTCCGTTTCTGTCTGTTATGAAATCCTTGTAACCAAACTATAAGAAGTTACTGTCCGATTTTGATGAAATCCAGGGATTGTGCGGAGAAATCATTGCCCCGGATTGATAGTAGCTGCTACGAATGCGCAAACGTAAAAACCGTATTACAGCCATAATTACTACATTTTCCACCCAATTTTGATGAGATTTTCAGGGATTGTATGAATTGCCGTGTAGATGGTCACTTATGAGGGTAGTGTAAGAATGAGAGTCTAGCCACCAACAATCCTTGTCGGGTTTCAGCGCTACCTCCCGCCACTTCAACAAACTATCATTCCTGATTTCCATAACTACCAGTCTAAAGATTGTTGTCTCGTAATCGTTTTCGTTTCTCTAACTGTTTTCTCTCTGAACAATTATGGATGTGAAAATGATGCCAAGTGTCCTTTTTTGTTGCGAAACATGTCGAAAGTCATTCATTTTCAAAGCTGATCTCCAAAATCGTCACTGGTTCATGTTATAGAAATATTAGAAACTAATACGATTACGTGACAAATATATTTAGAATGGTCGTTATCGTAGTCAGGAATGGTAGTTCGTTGAAGTGGCGGGAGGTAGCGCTGAAAACCGACAAGGATTGTTGGTGGCTGGACTCTTATGTGTAAGGTACTAAGAGATTAATGTTTTAAGAGCTACTATGCATCGGATCATCGGTACAACTGGGTTATGGTTTCGAGGGAGCTATGTGCCACACCCACTTGGCAGACTTTTTTTGGATAGATTATCCTGGATGTCCAAGTCGTCAATGGCAGCTTAGACATGGAGCAGACGTAGCGGGCTAAGATGAGAAAGTATGACACAAATGATTATAAAAGGAGTGGCCCCCAACAACAACAGGATGATGGCTGCAACATTGTCGCGGCTCGGGATGTGGTGCGGGAAAAGCGCCACGGAGTTGTGCGAGATGGGCATCTCGGTAGGTGTACTCCGTGGTATCACCACCCGTCTCCTGCCCGGCTCATATTTGAACTGATGGTCTTTTTATAGATACGCTTCCCTTCATCCCTCTCTCCCACCACCACCACCTTCATCATCTTTCTCATCACTAGGGCAGGCGTCGGGTGATGAGTCCTGGGCGTCCTCCTCATCAACATTTGATTTGTTCTTTTAATTTTTATTTATGGCGTGCCTCCTCCGTTTTGAGGAGAGTCTATTCGAGTGATCTTGTAGAAAAATAATAAAACTGAGTAAAAATTTGGAGCATTTTGGTTATTTCTTCCCAAGTTCAGGATTGATCATCCAATGACCTCAAAAATATATCAACCGGTCTAAAGCCCCGACGACATCGTGCCAAACTGTTGGGTTTGAGTATCTATGGTTCAGGATTTTTTAATCAATTTTATGTACTCCCTTGATTATACCGTTACGATGATACCTCAATGATGAAGCTTACAACCATCTAAGTACTCTTTCATTCATCGACTGTGAGAAACTTTTACAACTCCTTCTCTTAACTGTGGTGTTGAAATACGGGTAACGCACCTTCCGTGCACATTGATTGTTACACGGCTGAATATTTCACGAATCTTGATTCATTTATCAGTCTGAGGGTTGCCTTAGTTTCTGAAATGAAACTTTCAGTTCCGGCGAAAGTTGTTGATTGTTCAACGAAGTTTCTGACGTTTTTACATGAAAAAACTCACCTTTTACATTGTAAGGTAAACCAAAGTTTTCTAGCGTGATCCAACTTTTTGTAGAAAGGATGGATTATGAAATATCCGAATAAATTTACCATGTTCGAGCGTCGGAGCTTTCGAAATCTTTGATGATCAATAAGTCGGATCGCTTATAACATCACGTCAATTTAGTGGCCGGTTGAACAATTTCGTTCAATAAAATGCTTAATATAGTTGAATCTTGTTAACTTGTGAACCCCGTCAAAAAACGTATTTGTCTATTCTGCTCGTAAAATATTTTAGCGCAATATTCAGACGGATGGTAAATCTCAAGATTTTCCGGTATATCCAAGCATTTAATAGCTTCGTTGGTGAGAATCCAAATTTCTAAGACCACTTAAGAGTCGGTAAATTTGGAATTCACCGACGAATATAGTTACCTATAGTACGAAATACTAAGTAGAAATCTTGAACATCTGACTTCAGCCAAATTGTTTTAGAACATGGAAGAGTAGTTATTAGTATTAAAATAAAATAATGACCACCTTTATGACAAACTATTAGGCTACTTCCACAGAATGTTATTGTACTTACCTCGAAAAAAATGCCAAAAACGAATACCAAGTGGGTGTGGCACGTAGCTTACTGTTTTTCTGTATGCATACCCCTCTGTATACATGATCCGATGCATAAAATATAACATCAAAACTTCAATCTTTAGGTTCCTACCACCACCCTTAAAATTTGATTATTATAAAACGACAATCTACACCCCAACCCGCACAATTTCTGGAAATTCGTCGAAAGGCGGCATTCAGAATGTACAAAGATAACCCTTGCATGAATACCTTCATTGAAGCACAAAGAGCGACAGCACTGGCGAAGCAGATTATCAAACGACAGAAAGCAAAAGCCTTTAAAGAATTTTGTTCTCAGTTGAATAAATCAACACCAATTAAGGATATATGGAACCAGCTACGCATACTCAAAAACTGTAAACTCAGATCCAGGAACACAACGCAGGAGGGTGATTGGATCTTGGAATCTCTACACAGCCTCACTCCAGCTTGGTCGCCTTTTCCTCCTCTAGAACGGCCGACAGTATCGACATCGGATCCAAATCATGAATTCTTCTTTGTACCCTTCACACTTCACGAGTTCGAGGGTGCCTGCTCTCGCTCATCGTCCTCCGCACCTGGGAAAGATGGAATCCCGTACGCCGTCATCAACAATCTCACCATAAGTTTTAAGGAGAAACTTCTCGATCTATTCAACCAGTCTTGGGTCTCGGGGACTTTTCCCGGAGCCTGGAAGGACTATGTGATTGTTCCTATCCTAAAACCAGGCAAACCAAGGAGTGAAGCTAAGTCATACAGACCAGTAGCATTGGCATCATGCGTCATGAAGTGCTTTGAGCGTTTGGTTAAGAATCGCCTACAGTGGTGGCTCGAAAACCGAAACGTACTACCTCAAAGCCAGTACGGATTTCGTTCACAAAGATCAACAAACGACGCACTTACTTTGCTGATCACTCACATACAAAATGGATTTACAAATAACTTATCTACCCTCGCATTATTCCTCGATGTATCAGCAGCGTATGATAATGTGATGCTTCCGAAACTATATGATCAGCTGCAGAGAATCGGAATCCCACCTCTGCACTCATACAACATAATTAAGCTTATCAGTGAAAGGAGAATTTTTGTGAGAGCAGGTGGGAATTTAACACACCCGAGAAAAACATGGAAGGGCCTCGCCCAAGGTAGTATTCTGAGCACAATCTTGTACAACATTTATGTCTCTGAGATGGAGAATATCTTGCCAGAAGGGATAAAGATACTACAATATGCGGATGACGTTTGCGTATATTGCACAAGCCAGGACCTCACGACATGCAAAGAGCTATTGAACGATGCTGTGTCGTCATTAGCAAGGTTCTTCGCTGATTTAGGACTGTCGATATCTGCAGCGAAGTCTGCTATTTGTCCATTTAGTCGTCGTCGCAACATTCCATTTGGAGAACATATTGAGTTGGACAGTATCATCTTTCCATGTGTGAAGCAGGTGAGGTTCCTTGGTATGGAGCTCTCTTCAAAGCTAAATTGGAACGCACACATCAAACAAGTTGTGCAGAAGACTAACCTTCACCTTAACATAATGAGGTCTTTCACTAATATATCTTGGGGCGCTGACCCACAAGTAGCCCTTCTGTACTACAAAGCCACCATCAGGAGCATCATGGACTATGGTTCGTTTCTGTACGGAGTAGCCGCGCCAACAACTATTGCAAAGCTAGATAAAATCCAATATAAGGCTTTGAGATTGAGCCTGGGTCTATTAACGTCTACTCCTATCAACGCCTTACTAGCTGAATCAGGTGAACCGCCTCTCCGACTCCGGAGGGAAATGCTGGCCAAAAGAATGGTGGCATCTTTTCATGCAAGAAATAATTCCATCCTCAGTTCGGTAGCACACCTCTCTGTTGATGTTCTGACAAATCCGTATTGGGCTGTTAAACCTACCCCGCTTCTGTGCAACGCCTTCACTGCCATATCATCTGATCTCACATGGATCCGTCAGTCAGATAAACCTTACAAGTTCAAGATTGATTACAACGTCTTTCAAGAACCGACAGCCGTGTCATCCCTCCCTCAATCCGCGTACAGCACAAATGAGTCTGCAAATCTCTTCCTGGCCAACCTTCTACAACGGAAGTACTCTAATGCCACATGCATCTACACTGATGGCTCAGTTAATATGGGTGGAGTAGGGTGCTCATTCTTCGACCCCCAAGCTAATGTGAAGAGACAGTTTCGACTGTGGGATGAGTCATCAATATATTCAGCCGAAGCATATGCGATCCAGGTAGCACTCAAATATGTACTCGACACAGGAGCAGCAGAATCTTCACTGATTATCATATCCGATTCTCAATCAGTACTCATGAAAGTGAAATCTGCGAACCCTTCCAAGAAAATGAGCTTCCTTGAAGCAGAAATCTTGAGATTGGTTGGTCTCTTACGAGCAACTGGCGTACAATCCAGATTCCTCTGGATCAGAGGTCATCACGGCATCCCAGGAAGCACTACGGCTGACTCATTGGCTAAGGAGGCCACACTACTCCCACTCCGTCAACTCAGCGTATTTCCAGCATCGGACCTAAATAGATCCATCAAATTGCAATTGAGAGAGGATTGGCGCCAAATGCATATAAATTACCATGCAGGTAAATCATACATAAGGGCTTTTCCAAATCCAAACACTAGATCTTGGACCGCCAACATGCCATCTCGTTCCAAGTCTTTTTATAGATATATTTCAAGGGTCCGGACCGGTCACTGCGTCACCAGGTCCTACTTGATGCGGATTGGCAGGGAGTCTACGGACCTCTGTCAGCAGTGCCTGGAGAGAGAGGACGCACATCATTTGATAATGACATGTAGCCGTTTCGCCAGTCAGAGAAACATACTCTTCCAGAGAGTTGCAGATCATGTGACGAGTCCCTTCAATTTGGAAGTGCTGCTGTCATCGGAAAAGATAGACGTGTACGAGGCCTTGGTACATTTTCTAAGTGAATGTGATATTAATCTATAAAAGTAATGTTTAATTTTATGTGTGAAGATTGAAGTTTATTTTTTGTTTAATGTAATATGTCGGCTGTATAGGCTATGTCTGATGCCAATAAAAAATTAAAAAAAAAAAAAAAAAAAAAAGCAGTCGAAAGTGTTATTTAGGAACAGTTTCTCCCCACAAAACTGTCGAGGAAGGGGTGGGGAGTTATCGATAACGACTGCCGATGGGCATGGAAGTATGAATTCTGCCAAGAGCAGTACCTAAGGAGTAAGGGACTGTAGGCGTTAGATTGGTCATTTGTGATGATCAAGTTTCTGCTGCTCTTTCCCCACCATTGTCACGAGAAGGCCATGTGTGAATCTCATCACCCTCAAATACTCAAACTTAGTTGCCTGGAATATCCCGTATCACCATATCAATGCATAATGAATACACCAATTAGATGGGAGGGAAGTTTCAATGAACGGAACCTTTGACCCGTGCGTGCCGTGAGAGTGAAGTTGGGTTTGTATCATCTTGTTGTCATGCCTCCTCCTCCCTGTCCTCGTCTCATCATCCACCTTCAACATGTAAATACGAAGGTTTCAGGGCAAAGGGAGGTTTCAGAGCAATGTTGTGGTGAACGTGAGTCAAACCCCACCAAACTACCGTCTTAAATTATGCATGAGGGTGATGACTGGCATCGCAGCAAACGATCCGCTGGAAGCACGAATACGTCTCCGCCCGCCAGGCCAGCTCCTGAGATATCTCTTTCCTAACTTGCCTACTTCTGTCATTTATGCCTCTTCATTACCTCTTCACAGCCATTCGGATCGATCCTTCCTAAACCCTCCAAACTCTCAGCGACATTCTCTATTTGTTGAATATGATTGTACCGAATGAAGTCGAGTAAATTTTTACTTCTGAGGAGCAGCACGTACCTATACAAATTATCAGAGACGTTTCAAATTGGACAAAATAAAATTGAGAGTCTAGCATCTTTCAAGGTCTCACTGAATCCTTTACCGAGTTAGTGAGGATTCACAATCAACACCGTATTGCCAAACCTACGTAATCAAAGTGACTGACATAAAATGTCTCTCACATTCATCAATAACCGACCCTTCGAAATCTCAGCAACTCACACGAAGGAGCTCCTGAAACACGGTAGAGTACGAGTATACATCAACCTGGATACTTGCCCCACATCTGACTTCACAGAGGTTACTAGGTGTACCAGAGACGGACACACGGCAGGGAAATAAGCTAGCTGTGCTTCTTTCCACGACATCAGAACCTGCCTAATGACCAACCTATCACCAAATATAAGTCCAGAATCAAATAAATTCATGTTGTATGAGTTAATGAGCGAATTTTCAAAGAAATATCCACAGGAATAAAAGGAACAGAAATAAAGGAAAAATTGTGTATTTTGCGAATATAAGCCCCCACTCGTGAGAAATACAAAGAATAGTTCATAAAAATCCAGAGGTACATTATTGATTGAATTCACTGAATTTCGATGCTTGGGTTCCATTTTAAGCCTTAATAGGAACCGAAATAATGACAAATTGTGAATTTTGCAAACATCATCTCTCCACTTGTCCCCTCTACATACTAATTTCGATACTCTGATGAAGTATTGTGAAACTGGGATTTTGCTGAGTCGAATACAAAAAGAAACACGCAAATCGTTTGGAAACTAAGGCCTGGGCAGAGTACATACAATTTAGTCACATACCTATGGTTTTTTTTTCGTGGGTTTGGATTCAGAATGGTCTAAAACAGATTAATCGCCCAAGTCTTGCTGTAAGACGATCTAAAAATTACAAGTAACATACGTAATTGTAAAGAGCTTCAAGTTTCTGATGAAAAAGGAGGGGGGGGGATATCAACTACCAACTTGAAATGTCATAATAGTTACAAAATCTAAATTTTCAGTAACGAATTTCGACAAGGCTTTTCAATGACGCAGAAGCATTCACATTGGCATTTTTCTGAGTAAAACGATAGCAAATACTTGAATACAAATTATATTTAATTTAATTTAAATAATTTAATTTATTTTAATTTATTTAAAATAATTATATCTAAAATAATTTAATTTATTTTAATTTAATTTAAGAGTTCTTGAACGTACTCCAAAGCGTGCCCTTGTGCTTTTAGGGTTGCATTGTTGGATATTTTCTCTAAGGAAGTGATATCTTGAAGTACAATTTGATTATGCGTAGAAAGTATATTTCGATTTGACAAGAATAATTCGAATATGGGTAGTATAATTCGATTCGACCTTCATAATTCGGTTAAGCGTAGTGTAATCGGTCGTCTTGGCGGCTTGTTGGGAAGGTCGGCGCACCATTTATACCTCACCTTCAAGACCGAGCGGTATTGCGGGTCATTGCCTAACTATGAAGAAACCTCCGTGCCAATGGGGTGTGCGCATGGGTCGGAAAAACTGTTTATTGTTATTTTTAATCTAAACTAGACCTTATTCTGAGAATTTTGACACCAGCCGTTCTCTTTTTGGATGAGTAGATCTTTTTCTATGATTTTCAAAGTTTCGAATGTTTATGACGTCACAGTCGGCTGAGGGGTCCCGCCCTGGCGGGAGGGGCGCGTGACATCACAAACATTCGAAACTTTGAAAAATTATAGAAAAAGATCTAATCATCCAAAAGATGAACGCCTGGTGTCAAAATTGTCAGAATAAAGAGTACTTTCAATTAAAAATTAAGAAAAAAAAAAATCAGGCGCACCCCCCATTCAAGAGATATCACGTGAAGGTTCCAAGTCTCGACGTATAACCACACATTTTTCTCAATTACCTACTGCGAAAAGTGGTGTAATCGCACATCAATAATCCCTAAAGACGGCCGTCAATGAATGAAGGGAAGAGGGTGTGTGTGCGATCTAATGTATCTTTCTTTTTAAAAAAAAAGTACCTACCAGCAAAACATCGTTATGAGGGAGTTTTGAGTTTCCTTCGTTACGAAATTTGATTCTTGGTGAGTAGGGAAGTATGTATAGCTGAGTGACTTGAACATCTAGTCAGAGAAACGAAAACAGATCGCATTCTATCAGCTTTATTTTGAACGGAGATTAAGCCACTTTCAGTCAGTGAACTTTAATTTACGATTCACACTCGTGTTTCTGCTTCATCATTCGTCCAAACTTCAAGTTCTTAGAGGGAGTGAACATTATGACTTCATAGGAAGCCAACGGTTGGTCCTACAGAGCTCCGAGTGGTCTCATTAGATTCTAAAAATTCAATACTAATTTAAATTGATGGAAAATAAACTTTTTGAGCTAGAGAGTTTTGAAAATATCAGCCTTTTTTTTCACCCCCTAGAAATGACTGACAATAACGAAAAGAATTGGGACACAACTAGACCGCAAATGGAGCCCTTACACCAAATTTCATCAAAATCGGTCCACGGTAACTATGGAAAGTGCCACCGATGGCCGAAAAATGTTTTATTCGATTTTTGGATTCTACGAACCTTGAAACATGAACCATCAAAAATTTGAGGGTGTTTTAAAAATATTTCCTTGCTCGATTCCGAGGGTTCATTATAAAAAATAAACCAAAATGCCCCTCTACGTCCAATTGAATAGAGAAAATTCCTTACGTATGGCATCGAGAGGTAGGAAGAGGAAAAAGCTTCCTCGAAAGAACCTTGAGAGTACTCATTCAAAACCGATCCGTGTTCATACTAGCAGGGGTCCCTCAAAATCTAACTAAAGCTAAACAAAACACGATTCTTGAATAACCACAACTTCTGACCCAAGGCGGCTCGAGAGTTGGTTATACCTCTTACGTTTTCTGGGCCAGTAGGTCTAGATGAATTAGCAACTAAGAATTGTTTGCTTCGGCCGCCTCCGTCCAACTTTTAAACGTATTAAGACCCCCCTCTTGAAACCTCCTGGCGGAACTTCTTCCACTCCGTCGGCCAACTTCCATTTTAAGAATTCCCCCCTACCTCATCTCCTACCCCCACCATAGGTCTCACATTTATAATGAGTAACGTGACGTGAAAAGGTAATGGGGGAGCTGCGACCGGGGGGGCACAAAACCCCAGATGTGAGTGAAATAAATTTAAAGTTACGATGGACGAAGCGGGAAGTGAGCAGCGAAGTTCGGCGAATTGTAGTTAACCGGCATATCCCCTCAGTCCTGTCGGGTGAGGGCTTACCTGAAGCGAATTTAGAAAAAAAAATAAGAAGAAAAAGGTACGGTATTCTTCAGGAGTGAGGTTCCGCATCACTTAAACCTGTAGGTACTTTTTCATCGGTTTAATCCTTGGGGGTTTCGAAGCATGAATTTTGCGACACTTGGCCCTGCGAGTCCTTCGAGCCCTTCCCTCGGATCCCTCCGCCTTATTTGCCCTTTATTTGCCTTCGTTCATGCCTCGCTGAGGTTATCATGTAACATCCTTCTCTGAAGCCCCTTCAGTCAACACTCCACTCCAGATCTACCGTTCCACACTTGCGTCTGGGAAAAATAAAAAAATACGGAAGAACATATTGTTAAGTAGCATGCATTCCAGGGAACACCCCTAGAAAAGGGGTATTTCAGTCAATTTTTTTAATTTTAATTTTTTTTCTTCAAAATAGCATGGATCAGGGAATAACGGAAATCGGGTCTGTTCATTAGGAAAATGTTTAGAAGAAATTTGGGAAGCTAATGAAAGTTGAAGATTTGAATGATGTGAAGTAACACGTTGTTGTGACGTATTAAGTGCAGGCCTTGGAATGAGACGTTCCACCGTAGATCCCGTGAAGTCTCGAACGCCTCGTGGCCTTGGATACTACAAAATACTACACACAAACCCCCGCGGCGTAGTGTGTGAGCGTTCATGGAGGCCCGCCTTTTTTTCAAACGTGTGATCTCTATTTAATTTTTCTACCACATGTTATAGTATCAATGGGCAAAGAGTTGGAGTATAGAGGTTTTCAATAGTGCTGAATCCAAATTTGAGGTCAAAATCTGAATTTCCGACCCACCGAAATGTCCCATTGCGTATAATAGATAACTTTCAACAATCGCACTCACTCAGGCTTTACATAGAATGTATTTTGAGACAGAATATCAAACCAAGCAACATTTTCTCCAGGTTCTCAATTCGTAACTGAAATGATTTCTATGATTTTATGATTTTTCAACCAAAATTGGTTTCCGTAGAATTGGTTTATCAAATTTGCCACTAAAATTGGTTTTGGTGTTGAATGTTTGGTTCGTTTTGGGCCGACAATGACGAACTTTTCGAGACGGAAATAATCATAGATTGTAGGTACCTCCAGTTGTAGGCCCTTGACTGTAGCTTTCCAAAAGGCCTGGATAATATACAGAAAAGCAGGGAACAATTTTGATATGAAGGTATTGTCATTCCTTCAATTTAAGATTCTATAGAATTTTTAGAATTTTTTGAGACCACGCGGAGTGAAAAAGTCGTGATAGAAGGTTGAAAACACCAAAACTTGTTGGTTTACTCGAGAGAAACAACCACTTCAAAGGCTCATTTCTACCTCCAATTCTTGAAAAAAGTCGTGATAGAAGGTTGAAAACACCAAAACTTGTTGGTTTACTCGAGAGAAACAACCACTTCAAAGGCTCATTTCTACCTCCAATTCTTGAAAAAAGTCGTGATAGAAGGTTGAAAACACCGAAACTTGTTGGTTTACTCGAAAGAAACAACCACTTCAAAGGCTCATTTCTACCTCCAATTCTTGAAAAAAGTCGTGATAGAAGGTTGAAAACACCGAAACTTGTAAGATTTCACGTTTGCGCATGCGCAGCGGCTACTATCAGTCCTGAGGTGGTGATTTTCATAGGAAGCAGTCTGCACACCACACTGCAGAATCCCTGAGAATTTCATCGAAATCGGGTGAGAAATTTAGAAGTTGTGGCTGTGGCAAGGATCTCATGACAGACAGACACACACAGACTCACAGGCAGACAGACACGGAACCAAAATTGTTCAGGAAGGTCTGAAATGTGAAGCGCGAGTCAAAATTTTGATTTTGGAGAATTTTTATCTTTCAAACTTGAAGTGAAAACAAAGCTTCCGCAACCTTCGGAGACTCTGAAGCAAAGTAATAAACCGTTGTGTAATAATAATTTGCAACGTTTTCCTTAGAAGTTACTCAAGAGATACTGAACCTAGAGCGATAATATGGTTGGCAGGTACTGATAATGGTGAAGATTTGTTCTTTGCAGGCGTTCTGTATTCAATTAGAGTTTCATGTAACTCAGTTGGGCTTCCTTAGCAATCAAGAACCAAATTTTCATGAATATGGGGGCACGCTCTCTTAATTAATTTATATAATATATAAAATATAATAATATTTCGATGTTCCAATGTAAGGTACTTTCTCTCAAAATTACGTTGCTAGTGACATGGAAATTTATTCTAAAATTCATGAATTTATCATTGAAATTGGCACGTCAGTCTGAATAGCTAATGTCTCCATAATTTTCCTGTAAACCTGCAATTTTCACGTAATTTTCTTGTAAATGTATCTGAAATATTATCTTTAAATTCGTTTTTTCATATTGGCGCAGCTGTATAGATTAATTATGCAGCCAATAAAAATTAGAAAAAAATGAATAAAAAATCGTGAACCTTGCTTGATGATATGGTACAATTGTTTCTTTTTATTTTGTGAATCTTTTTTTATAAGTAAGTCCTGATAATAGAAAAGCCGTGTTCTTCGCAGACGGGTGATCTATACAGAAAAATAAGAAACCGTTTTTCTTACTATACTTTCGTTAACACTATATCGCTCTCTTCCTAAAGTCATATTCGTGTCAAAATTGTGTTTGCTGAATCGCTGGTCGAGATTACGAAAAATAAGAAAATAGAAACGCCGAGCTCGTCAGCCACACTTCTCGTCGAAAATGTGGTTGAAGTTTTCTCAAAATGTCCACTTGAAAATTCCATTATGCTCGCGTGGAACACATCTCCGAACAGTGTCCTACATTAATATGCCAACATAAATATGCAAGACCTTAATCATGACTCAGATTGACACTCGGCCTCCCGTCCCCTTTAGGGCCACCAGCTACTATCTCAATAGTAAACAACTTTTTCTCTGTCCCTCTCTCAACTCCCACTAACCCAGATAGAGAGATGAAAGATCTCCTGTCCTCAAGTTGGATTCCCCGTTGTGCTCCCAAGAACTTCCCTCTACGAATCATTGAATATTCAAACACTGTAACAACCGTTGGTCACAGGTTCAGTATTAATAAAGGGGGAAAAACTAGAAACATGAAATGTGCTAATTCTGCCAAGTGTGTGAGTGGCACTTGGTCATCTTGTTGTTCCTTTTGAAGGTCCAGAAAATGCATAAATATTTGTTGGTGGAAAACGATGAATTTACCGAATATTTTTTATGAACCTGTGAATTTTCTGGCAGTTGAATTGGAGATATTCCGACGTCCTTTTGACCATCAAAGAGAATAGAAAAACGTCTACCAAATTCGGAAAGGAGTGCAACATAATAGGATCAAGACAGTGTAAAAATATTACAGTTTATGTTGAGGCAGAAACAGGAAATTTAATTTTGCAGGTTTTTTTCAACTCTCAAAAGAAGTTTTGGAAGCAACGTGGAAGTAAGAATCGGAAATATAATTGGAAACTACTTTCCAGGTCTCTAGAGATGAAATATTGAAGATTAAATAATCTGATATTTCACTGCAACCAGGAATTTTTACAAAAAATTAGGTGGTTTGACTGTGTTCGATCAGGTGGTTCAGATGTGTATGAGATTTTTAAAGTAAGATTCGAGCAGTATGAGTGGAATTTCATAGAACCTTGTCAACCATTTCTCTTCTTTCGATGAACAATGACTATTTTGCTTCTGAGTCTATAAAAGTAGCAAAAAGGCAACATTGATCAAAATTTCCACTCACATTTCTCATCCATGTGATAGACCTCCACGAAAATTGTTGGTTCCGTGTTTTTCTCATAGTGTGTTTGTCTGACTGTCGGCAAATCCTTGTAACGAGCAATAGAATACGTTACAGTCCTATTTCGATACTCATCTCATTGATTGGGACTGTTGGGGTGTAGGTGGTCCCCAATTATTTTTTATTGCTGACGGATTGAAGGTAGCATCTGCACATGCGCAATCGTAAAATTCTTGTGACAAGCATAACTACCATAGTTTCAATCCGACTACATTGAATTTCCAGGGGTAGTCAATCTGAGACATTCTATTCATATTGTTTTCAATTATGAACCTTTGGAATTGACAAAAAAAAATGTTTCAACCCCCTCTCAAAATTTGTTGGTTTACGTTTCATGGTACGTAGAATCCAAAAATCGAATAAAAATTTGGCCGTCCGTCCGCCGTACGCGGCACTTTCCCCACTTAGCATTGACAGATTTTGATGAAATTTGGTATGTAGGCTCCATTTGGGGTCTTATTGTGCCCCGAAGATTTTGGTTGATTTAGGTCACTTCCAAGGGTTGAAAAATGAATTTTGAAATTTTGAAAACGCCCTAACTCAAGAAATGTTGTTATAAAGGTATTGTTTTTCCTTCAATTTAAGATAGTATAGAATTTTTTGAGACCACGTGGAGCCCTGTAGGACAAACCAATCGCTCCCTACGAGAATTTATGGGTTGGACGTAGGATAAATCAGAAACACGAGTGTAAAAAGAAAAAGAGGCCGAATCTCCGTTCAAATTTTAGCTGACCGAAATGCGATCGATGTTTTTCTCCAAGTTGGTTGGTGGTCACAATGGCAAAGCCGTGTTCTTTGCAGTAGAGTGATCTATATAGAAAAATTATTAAACTTTGTGTAATATGCAGCGTTTTTTATTGCAGATTCGGATTCTACGTGAAAATTCATGAAAATTAACCCCTCAACCAATTGTTTTCAGCGCGCGCTCAAAGGTGCACAACCGTGATGTTGCGTCAAAATGTGCATGTAAGAAGTACCGAAGTGTGACACATGTGATGTTCGTGTGGTGATGTTAGTTTCTTAATTTGAATGCATGTTGATAAAATTATCGACGAAAAATAAACTTTATTAAAAGGAAAATCGCCTTTTTACTCACTACTTTAAGACCTAATTATTTTAATTTCTCGAGGGGAAAACCATCCTTCCTACTCAGAAATCTTTTTCCGATTATCTTGGGAAATAGTTTTTAAGTAGACACGATGGTTTTGCTCTTTCTTTTCAAAAAAGTGCATTTTTCGTAGATAATTTAACCAAAATGCATTCAATTTGAGAAACTAACTTCACCAATTGATTCAGCATGAAAAAATACTTAAATATCATGTGTCACACTAGGGTACTTTGTACATGCAGATTTTGACGCAACCTCGCGGTTGCGCATCTTTGAGTGCGCGCTGAGTGGGTTGCGCGCGATAAAAAAAAATTGGTTGAGGGGTGAAATGTTCATAAAATTTTACGTAGAATCCAAATCTGCAGTAAAAATGGGAGGTCTCATTCGAAAAAAAACGAAATTAGTGTGCGTGCGCAATGCGCACTGTGGTCCTTGGAAAAAATCATGAAGATTAAAAAAAAATTTTGTTCACCAATATCTGGACGATTTTTGACCGACTTCAACGCGCCGAAGGCGCGCGAAAGAGGAGATTCTCAATTCGGGTTGTCGTGGGACGACGATTTTTTTTTTTTTTTTGTTTTGTATGTGCGAGTTCCTTGTAGTAGTGGGAGAACGTTTTCGGAGACATCCTATATACGCCCAAAGTACCACCGCAGATAGCCTGACCTTCTGCTGGTCGGTACATTCTCAGCAAAACACGTGGTCGCTACACAAAAAGTAGGTTTACGCACGTAAACCCCCGCCTTTGATGTGGGGCAGCTGAGGCTTCCTAAACCAGCGATAAGTATTCGTGAGGAAATAAACTTGCGCAAATTCTATTTTTGGAGAGTCGGAGAGGGAACTGAATTCTGACCTAACTCAGGGACACGAGGCTACAATCACCACTAGTTTCAATTAACCGCCTTGAATTACTTCCTCACGCAAGGTCAGGCTATTCTCGGTCTACGATGCTAATAATTGGTATAGTGTCGGGGTCCACCGATACCGCTCCGCTGATGAAAATGTGAAGAAAAAAAAAACCAACTCCAGTGCGGACTGACCCAGGTATAGCGGGAAATAACCCGCGATAAGAAGCCACCATTACGGAGTTGATGGATTTTGTATTTGAATACGTGATTGGAACAGCATCGTTGATTTAGCAACTCGTGCAAGGAGTACCTGGGTTCGGTTTTGTTTTAGCTCAAGCGATGAACCGCTCAGCTAGTTATTGAATAATTATGTGGACGATTTCGCAGCTCCGGATATCCCAGTAAAGCAGAGAAAACGCACGTTTGCGACTTCATTCCAAGGTGTTCCAAGGACCTCCTTCTCACAACCTTTTCGAATGGACGGTGCAATTTCGATGGAAAATTCGAGTAATCAAAGGTATGGATCGAAATCTATGAAAAAGCGTGATGGTTGGAATCGAGATGATCTTCGTGTTGCCAATCTCCCATCTTATTTTGTAGCGGGGAGTACCGCTATGCACTGGTTTTATGCCAGTTTGCTCAATTTTCCTGATGATGCCCAGTCTGCGTGGAAGTTGTCTTTCGTGGAAGGATTTGGTCAAAATGAGATTGAATTAGCAATGACTGCTAATAACTTTGTTTACACTGGTGGTTCGCTTATGGATTATTGGTACCATTAAGTTCACCATACCTGCTCGGAACATAGATGTCCCTTCCCCTACCCATGAAGGACGATATGAGAAGTACAGTTATTAGCACATTTATAGAGCTGAAGCTGATGATAAGCTGGTTGTGTACTGTAGGCAGACATCATCGGCTGATGAATCGGTGATAGGTGGATAAGAGTACATACGACTTGACAATTCATGGGGCAGCTTCAGATTCAAACCCCCCTAGGTGAGTGCAAGTCATAGAGTAAGCACCTAGAGTAGTGTCATAACAGTTGAACTTAGAACTGTTTACTCTTGCCTACCTATCGGTTATGAAGTCAGTCTGCCTCAATCTGTTGTTCGACTCTTATCTCATCAACCTATACCCAATATAACATGGCGCTGCGGACAGGATTCGAACCTGTGCGGGTACCTGTGGGCACCAAGTGAAAACGTTGGATCTCCTGCTGAACTTCTGTTTGAACGTAAAGTGAACGGTATTCATCCTAAAAAATTCGATTTCTTCCAAGATAACGTAAATTTCAAAATAGGTAAACAATTGAAAGCCAGACAGACGCTATGAGAAGTACAGTTACTGGCACAGTGTGCAAGTCATAGAGAGTAAGCACCAAGAGTAGCACCTCCAGGCTGGTGATAAGCTGGCTGTGTCTGTAAGTAGACATCATCTGCTGATGAATCGATGATACGAGTGAATCGTATGTGAATAAGAGCACATACAACTTGACAATTCACGGGACTGCTTCTGACTCATACTCCCCTGGGTAAATGCAAGTCATAGACAGTTAGCACCAAGAATAGCATCTCCAGGCTGGTGATAAGCTAGGTGTCTGTAAGTAGACATCATCTGCTGATGAATCGATGATATGTGAATAAGAGTACATACAACTTGACAATTCATGGGACTGCTTCTGACTCATACTCCTCTGGGTAAATGCATGTCATAGAGAGTAGGCACCAAGAGTAGCACCTCCAATGTGCTGAGACTGGTGATAAGGTGGCAGTTTCACCGTCAGCATAATCATCTGCTGATGGCTCGATGCTGTATGGATACAACACAGCAGTGACAACAACACAACAACAACAACTACTACTACAACTTGACAGTTCATGGAGCTCCTTCAGTCAACATCCCTGAGAGTGAATTCTGAAGAATCTTATGAAAACTGGAGTAACTAGCAAATCCAGTCCTTCGAGGCTTGAATTAAGCTGGTAGTGTCACCATCAGTAGATTTTCATCTGCAGATACTGTGATTTATGGCACCTACAACCGTACAATTTAGGGACAACTAGTGACGTCATAGTTCCCTGAGTGTTGAAGCCAAATCTTATATACATACCTCACTATGAGAACCAGAGCAACTATCACCTCTAATGCTCCAATGCTGGTACAGTTGGCTCCCGTTCTTCACCGTGACTAATGTGTGAATTCCTTCCTTATCAGTACCGCATTGCCCTCTCCTACACCTCCGTACGAAACCCCGTAAATCCCCATTCATCCAAAGGGGCGATCGAGGGTGGGGAGTTGTAGTAGTCAAGTACCGTTGTTAATCACGGTAAGAAAGGGGGACATGGGATTGCCATGAAGGTCTCTGATTCCAACCTGGAGCACGTTGCGATTCGGTCGCTATCCGGCTATTTGGACATTTGCCATGGATACCTGTTCCCCCACCCAACCACAACTTGAATTTAAATAAATTATACTTGATGGCTTGTTCTCACTGCCACCTCCTTCCGCTTCCCTTATGTTCTCCGAGTCCTCCCTTCCCCGATTCGTCTTCTCATTTCTATCTCTATTCTATTCCAGTTCAACTTGGTCAAGGGAACCATTCATCTTCTAGAAATCTGCTTTGGCCACCTCCTATCACCGAACTATTTCTTCATTTCAATGACTGATTTTACTCGTCGTAACTACCTGGAACTAGGAAATCCATTATATTTTATTTTCAATTATTTATCTCCATTTTGAATCAATATAAATGTACAACATTTCAATCAGAAAATGTTTAACAAATTCGAATTTCTCTAGCTCCAGTTTAACGGGATTTTTAATAATTAATATTTTATTGTTAATTGGAAATTATTCTTCAATCTGAATTATCCTCTCATAATGTCTGTATGTGTTCTCATCTGTCATACCGATCGTTTTGAATTCGTACATTTAATGTTGACAATTATCAATTTGAAAAACAGCTGATAAGCTGTTATATGAATAGTTACAACTGTTTTGGGCGTATTCAAAATACGTAAAACGTAAAACTGGTGGGTCCTACCAGGATTATGAGCACTTGTTCCACCATCGTGATACGTAACTCGATTTAAAGTTGTGAAGATTCTAGATTTAGAAAAAAGTCTTCCAAGTGGGTGTGGCACATAGCTTCCTCGTATTCATAACCCAATTGTATAGATGATCCGATGCATAGCAGTTAATCTCAAAACATCAATCTCTGAGTACCTTCCACTACCCTTATAGGGGACCATCTACACGCAATCTGAACAATCCTGGGAAATTTCATCGAATTAGGATGAAAAATGTTAGTGTTATGGCTGTTACAAGGATTTTACGTTTGCGCATGTGCAGAGGCTACTGTCAATTTTGAGGCCTTCATTTTCATAGCATATTTCATGACAGACAGACACGAAACCAAAATTGTTCAGGAACATTTTTTTCCACCTTGGAAATTGAAAACAAAGCTTCCGCTACCTTGGAAGACTCGGAAGCAAAACGGAACTTATTTTGTGGATAGCCTGCGTATTTTCTCCTTTGTTACGAACCACGATGGCGGAACACGTCGAGCTCATAATCCTGGAAGGGCCCTCCAGTTTTATGAATAATACTAAGCAAAAGGCATATTCAATCTTACTGAGACGGAGATGTTCGAGATGCTGTCTTGATCCCTCATGAATGTTGAGGTTGCTACATTTTTAACTAAGACCGTCCCAACTGACCATCTGCCAACCCTCTATTCATGGTAAACGATGGAAGAGGCAAATGACCCAGAATCCGAAGATATTAATTTGACGAAGTGGAATCCCTTCATTGGAGCGAATCGATTTCAACCAAGAGGCTTTCGTTCTCCTTTCTCAAAATTCGGAATCATTCACACTGTCTTTCGTAGGTCTATGAATGGAAAAAGAGTGTATCGTAAACTCGGCATAAACACATTAAAAATGCACATTATTTCACCTGGGATAACTTCGAATAATATATATGTATATATAAATATATATTTAGATAATTTCTAAACTTTTCCTTCTAGTTGCATATCGAGGGAACAAATCGTGATAAAATGACCATTGAGAAAAATTACTGAAACCTCGATTTCTCAGTCCCTTTTGATGTCCTCAGTTGCATTTCCGAAAATCGCCTACCTCTTTATAACTCAGCAGACTAGAGGGTGCACACAAAACAGGTCTGCCAAACTGCAGAAGTCGATTTTACACCTAACTTGCAAACTTTGCAAACAAAAAGTGTTCCCTAGACTTTTTCTATAGGCATTGTTTCCTAATTTTTCAATTTTGAGATTTTTTCGTGATTTTGACCTTACGATACTAAATCGGTCAAATTTCCCTTGATTTTCTGTGTAAATTCAAACTTAAGGATACCGTTGAAATTGGATGAATACCTTTTGGATAGAAGCCTGACAGATTCTCGAGTCATGGTTTGAGACATGGAAAAGCCCTCGGAAAAGAAAATGTTACCTGATTTTAGAGGCCTCGATGTTTTGCAATAAAAAATTGAACTATGAGAACCAATAATTCTTCAAGATGCAAAAACAGTAAAAACTACGTGAAAATCTTAGCTTTCCAGCGGTACGGTCATTTTTATTTTTAAAGAGGGACTTATCACATAAATTCCTCTCTGAACGCGGAAAAACGTGCATTTTAGGCCGTGCAATGTACCGCGCCGCCCACCCACTTTCTTCCATCATCCAACCCTTCAGATCGTCTTAACTGGAGTGCTGATTTCGTTGAAAGAAATACTTGTTTTTCCAGGTTCAGACATGAATTTCTCCCCCAAATTCGATTGTTAACATTTTTTATTATACCGGTGAACAGCTGACAGTTTGAGGAAGTTTTTCTTCAAGAGGGCCCACCGGAAGGACCCTATACTAAAAACAGAACAAATTACACTATGTATTTAAAATTTTGCAATTTTCACATCATTTTTTTCTTCAAATTTTCCACTATACCTAACTCTTTTTAGGACGTCCCACGGTAAGACTTGGGCGTCATTATGCGATTGATCTGGGGTATAGTTGGACAACACTCAACTGAAAAAAATAATAATAACCACACACTAATCCGTTTTAGGCCATTCTGAATCCAAATCCGCAAAAAAAAAAACCATAGGTGTGTGTATGTGTGTGTGTTACAAAACCTTGTGTCGTACGTGGGAGAGGGTGAGTGGGGGAATAATATTCACAAAATACCTATCCGATTTTTCAAAATTTCGGTTTCTTTATACCTTACTAACTGTACCCAAGCTTTGAAATTGAGGAAAAATTCTCATTATACCTCCGGATTTTCATGAATTATTCTCTGTGCCACCATGGAACTAATAGTGGTACCACCATGGTGCCAGGACTATGGGCCTAACGCTTATTCAATGGAACGTCCCCTGGAATGCATGCATTACTAAACAATATGTTTACTTAATGATTAAAAATAATTGAAAAAATGTATTTAATGTAGGGGCTATTAATCGTTTTTTCCAACGGTGTCCTCATACTTGAGTTTATGTTATAAAGAGAGTTATAAATATTTTAGTGATATAAGGTCGAAAACACGAAAAAAAACTTCAGATTGAAAAAAGTGGCTTTTTTAATGGGTTAAAAAATTGTTAAAAGACAATAAATGTTGTAAATTAGTTGTAAAATCGACCACTGGAATTTTGCTCAGCTCTGGTGTAGACACCTCGTATAAAACAAATGTTAGTATTATGTCTACCCTTGTAAGTATAATGTCTGCTAAGGGGTACCTAGCATATAAGGTCCGACAAGGGGAGTGGACAGTATAATGTACATCAAGGTCGAGTCCAGTAGCATGTTTAGCATGCGGGGTGGTAGTATCCTGGTATCTTTATTTGATAACATAGACTTCTTACCAATAATGTAATCAGAATTCAAGCAATTTACCTACCAGCAGAAAATGCCAAACATTTTATTAATAACTCCGCAAATTATTACACAAAGGTTTATTATTTTTCTGTATAGATCACTCCCTGGCAAAGAAAACAGCTTTGCCATTACCACTACCTACCAACAAATTTACGCTTCACCGTCAAGTTTGTTTTGAAGACAATATAAAATAATTAGTAATAATAATAATTAATTGATAATTTTAATTTCCTTCCTTAGGAAATTTGATAACTAGTTGCTAAGGACGCAAAACTGAGTACAAATCAAAAAAAAATGAACAACGAGCGCATTTTGGTCAGCTAAATTTTGAACGAAAATTAGGCCTCTTTTGCGATTCACAATCATGTTTCTGATTTATCATAAGTCCAACCCTTAAGTTATCATAGGGACGATACGGTTGGTCCTTTAGAGAGCTCTGTCTCATTCGATTCTAAAAATTCATTACTATTTTAAATTGATGAATAAAAAATACCTTTAAGTATATTAAACATTTTTGAGCTGTATGTTAAACTTATATTAAACATTTTTGAGCTGTATATCGATGTCTTGAAAGTGCCAGCCCTTTTTTTTCAACCCTTAGAAGTGACCTACATCAACCAAAAGCTTCGGGGCACAACTAGACCCCAAATGGAGCACATAAATCAAATTTCATCGAAATCGGTCCATAGTAACTAAGGAAAGTATACTGTAACTAAGTACGGTAGTATTGAAACGTAAATAAAAATAAAAAAAATTGGAGGGGGGTTAGAAGTTACTTTTTCCATGGTCGATTCCAAAGGTTCATTATTGAAAATAATGAACCAAAATTATCGTTTTATCCACTTTTTGTCAAACAGGGTCACCATTATTCGGGTTCATTAACAAAGGGAGCCAGTGCTTTCAAAAGTAATAAAGAACAAAGTCTGTATTTATTCACAGGATTGTCGGAAAATGACGGGAACTGTTTTCAAAAGCGATGGTTCACGAATGTTCATGTCATGAATTCCGTTTAACCGTTTCCCTCCGGTACCTTGTCAGAGTTTCAAGCGACACTTTTCAAGTGTTGTCCGGTGGGGGAGGGGGGGGGGGGGGTGAGTTGAACTGACATTCCACCGATGTAACATGTGTGACAACTAGCGCTGACCCTTCAGGACTCCGTAACGGAATTGTTAGCGCGAGTTTACCCGCAGAGTTCGCCCGCATCTGCGTTTCTTCTATTGTCACTCGTCACTCCGCTGTAGTATAAATACGGAATTACCTTCCGTAGGGATACGGAACAAGGAACTATTGGACCTCGCAGGGTTGGAATGGGACCGTTCAATCGAAACATAGTCAATTATGATCAGTGGGAAACAACACAAAATTGTACAAAAGGCCTTGAATAAAAGAACGACGAGTTGTATTTACAAGGGCTTGAAAGATTAAATAGACTCTGAACGCGCAATCAGTTATCTGGCGAATTTCTAATTCGTGGAAGGTTACAAAATGTAGCATGAAAAATTAATTGAGTTCCGCTTTGTTCACGTTTTCGCGGTTTTGGTAGATTGTCTAGAACGAGCCATCTCCGGGTCTTGAACATCGAAGCATTTTTTTTTGTATCTTGAATTTGAATTAATGAACAACAAATTCTACAAGAATATGTAAATAGAAAAAGAATAAGAATATGTAAAGGAGAACAAAATTAAATTGAGGTCAGATGAAGAAGAAAGGAAGCGGCCATACTATTTTCGATCTCCACTTTTTGGTTTATTATTTTCAATAATGAACCTTTGGAATCGACCAAGAAAAAAAAATTTTAACACCCCCTCAAAATTTGATGGTTTACGTTTCAAGGTACGTAGAATCCAAAAATCGAATAAAAATTTGGCCGTCCGTCCGCAGTCCGCCGTACGCGGCATTTTTGCCACTTAGCATTGACCGATTTTGATGAAATTTGGTATGTAGGCTCCATTTGGGGTCTAGTTGTGCCCCGAAGATTTTGGTTGATGTAGGTCACTTCTAAGGGTTCAAAAATCAAGTTTGAAATTTTGAAAACGCCCTAACTCAAAAATTTTGATATAAAAGTATTGTTTTCCCTTCAATTTAAGATTCTATGGAATTTTTAGAGTTTTTTGAGACCACCCGGAGCTCTGTAGGACAAACTGTTCGCTCACTACGAGGATTTAAAGGTTGGACGTACGATAAATCAGAAACACGAGTATGACTCGCAAAAGAGGCCTAATCTCTGTTCAAATTATAGCTGACCAAAATGCGATCGATGTTTTTCTTCATGTTGGATTGTTGGTGGCTTTGCAGACGAGTGATCTATATAGAAAAATAATAAACCATTGTGTATTAATTTGCAGCGTTTTCGTTGCTGCCGTCCGGTGTCGTTGAAACTATTTCCTCGGTTATATTTACGCCTAATTCAACAAATTGCCGACTTTGAATGGTAAGTAACTTCAAGTATTACACCTGAATAATCTATCAAGTTCTACATGAGATAAGAAAATCTCCACCAAATGTTACAACCTTCCTTGTCACCACCGTCATTGTTCTTTCAATTTCAGGCCCCTACAAGACTAGGACCCAGCCCCTGGGTAGAAACGTTGTAGAAAGAATGGAAATATACAAAATGATTTTTCAAACAACAAGTCAAGTTTGGTCACCCAAACCCCAAATATAATCAAAATCCACTAGACATAATAATCACTCAGTTGTATTTATATGTTTGTGTGTACTTGAGCTAAGTAGTATCTAAAAAATTGAGATTAGCAAAACGTTCGTAATAACAAAAGAAAGGATGAGTTCATAGGCAAGAATTTTTGGACCACTCTAAGGGGTCCAAAGTCTCAAAAATAGGTTCCAAAACCGTGTTTTCAGGATCATAGTAATGTATATGGTATACTCGGATTAACATAAACTCATAAGTACAATTTCAAAAACGCTGCAAATTATTACACAATGGTTTATTATTTTTTCTATATAATCGTCTATAAAGCCACCAACCATCCAACATGAAGAAAAACATCGATGGCATTTCGGTCAGCTTTAATTTGAACGGAGATTAGGCCTCTTTTGTGATTCACACTCGTATTTCTGATTTATCGCACGTTTATTATTTTTATGGTTTAATATTTTATTATTCATTATTTTATTATTTATTATTTTATTATTATTATTTTAATGGTTTATCATTTTTCTATATAATCGTCTATAAAGCCACCAACCATCCAGAGATTAGACCTCTTTTGTGATTCACACTCGTGTTTCTGATTTATCGTACGTTTATTATTTTTATGGTTTATTATTTTATTATTTTAATGGTTTATTATTTTTCTATATAATCGTCGATAAAGCCACCAACCATCCAACATGAAGAAAAATACTTGGAAAATGTCACCTCACGCATATTTAAGCAAAAACCTCTTTTTTGGCCGGTTATTTGCCCATAACTTCTATACGAATGAAGCGATCGGAATAGTTTGACGTTAGGACCAACTAGACCACAAATGGAGTCTATGTGCGAAAGAACGGGTTTTTTAGACCGATTCTAAGGCCTTTTATGGCCCGGACGGCGAACGGCGAACGGCGGACGGCGGACGGACATTGCAGATTTGGATTCTACGCACCTTGAAACGTAAAGTGACAAAGTTTGAGGGGGGGGTTATAAAAATTTTTTGAGATACGATCACATAGGCTTATTATTAGAAATAATAAACCAAAAATCAAAATTGTCAAAAATTGTGAATTATAATGTATTAAGGTAAAAGCACCAATAGTGGACACTTAAAGGACATTTTTGCATTGAATTCTCGATAGATATGATGGATTTTGTTTGAGAACGATAAACCTTCATTTTTTACATTCTCCGACTCTTCGTCTTTTGATTCCACACCCAAAATCTCTAAATACTTCACTTTAAATATTTATAAAATAATAATTACAAAAAGCCTTCTATGAGGGCAAAGTGGACACCAAAATTTCCTTTCGTTTCTATAGTGGACACTTTCTGCTTCTATAGTGGTCATCACTCGTGTACTGCCTTTTTCGAGGGATTTATGCTTTAAATGGGGTCTGTAGGCTAGGATATTGAAAAAATAATTCTTCAATTATAAAAAGTAATAGATTATTATCACATTTACAGTAGGTAGATAGGAAGAAAATACAGATTTAACATGACTGTTTTCATCAAATTGATGAGGAAATCATTTTTCGATCACAAAACCCACGAAATACTTTACTTTAGTCATAAATTTGTTATTTACAACTGGAACAGGCTGTTGGTTTACATTTCAAGGTACGTAGAATCGAAAAATCGAATAAAAATTTGGCCGTCCTCCGGCCTTTTTTGTCCTAAAAATCTGTCCTACTTTTCCCACTTAGCATTGAAAGATTTTGATGAAATTTGATATATGGGCTCCAGTTGTAGTCTAGTTGTGCCCCGAAGATTTTGGTTGATTTAGGTCACTTCTAAGGGTTGAAAAATAAGGTTTGAAATTTTGAAAACGCCCTAACTCAAAGAATTTTGTTATAAAGGTATTGTTTTTCCATCAATTTAAGATAGTACAGAATTTCTAGAATTTGTTGAGACCACGCGGAGCCTTGTAGGACAAACCAGTCGTTCTCTACGAGAACTTAAGGGTTGGACTTACGATAAATCAGAAACACTAGTGTGAATCGCCAAAGAGGCCTAATCCCCGTTCAAATGTTAGCTGACCGAAATACGATCGATGTTTTTGTTCAAGTTGGTTGGAGGTAACAATGGCAAAACCGTGTTCTTTGCAGACGAGTGATCTATATAGAAAAAATTAACCTTTGTGTAATAATTTGCAGCGTTTTGCAGCTGTAGCCAATGGTGTGCCATTTTTTACCTCTATATTTAGAGCTCTATACATCTCCTCCTCATCATACTGCCAGAAACTACTACCTGGAGCCATTTTCCTAAAAGAAACATACAAAAAAGATAGTAATACGAACTAGAAAATGCACAAACCACCCGTATGATCACAATTAGACTTGTTGTTTCAATAGGACATTTGTGATTCAAAAGATGACACCCCCTGTCCACTATTGGTCCCCATGACCAGAATGATCCCAAATTAACGTAACATATACAGCTGTATATTGAGAACAGTTTGAACACAAAAAACAACACGGAATAAAAAATCATTCATGTTTCAAAAGTGGACACCCAGTGTCCACTTAATGAACATTGGTTGTTTAGTGTTTGTTAAGTGGACACAGGGCCTAAATGCTCACTCAGGATAATTTTCAAGAAATCCTTCATGGAAACTAATCTATACTATCTACTTGAACGTCACAAAAAACCAGAAGTCGCTCAAGCAATTATAAATTCCAAAAATACTGTTGCAACAAACCTATCTCCTTACGAGGTTCAGCAGCAAACACCACATGCGAGCGACAGACCTCAACTACGCAATTTTCAAATGGTTATCATTCTTTCCCATGATGCTCTGGAGTATCGGTAGTTCTACAGTAGCTTCATAGATGGTACAACCTACAAATTCTATGCACTTCAAAGTAGTTTGGCGTCTATTACTCTTATTTTTCACATTTATGCAAGCAAGTGTCCACTATTGGGACAGTGTCCACTATACCCCCATTTACCTTATAATTCATACATACAATGATAACATGCGTAAATAAATTCAATAGCCGAGAAGGTAGTCTATGAGTTCGGGGTGACGAGTAGAACATGAATAAGGACTTCTAACATCTTTAGAACATACCCAGTGCATACAATATGTTGATACGGCACACAAAAAATTGGAAAGAAACTACAATTTATATGTGGCATCCCTATAAGTTCACGATGACGAGGAAAGTATTTTTTGAGTTAAAAAAAAAAGATTTTATAATTTTTTCAACGTTTTGTGCTATGTGCTAAACCTACATGGCTGACTACTCTCTCAAATAGCTATTATTTACATTTTATTAACACAGCTTTAAAGATTTCTATGAAAATTTGCTCATTACCTAACTCATGCTGCATGAATTATAGATAGATATATATTTTATTTCATACTGTAGGTTTATTTCATTATGTCGAACAAATTTCGTAGGGCGTTGATTCTTAACTATCTAATACTTACATGAAGACAGGGTATCAACAACAATACCTAATTATAATTAGGCAAAAAAAATCAACAATAAAAAGCTCGAACTATGCGAAAATCAATGTAGAACAGGAACTCATGTGAACTAAGAACTAATGTGATTGGATAAACAGGAACAAGGTGTGTGTGGAGCGCTGCCGCACCGACCGGGGTGCCAGGCCGGTCCGGACCCACCCACCACGGCCAATCCATCACTGGAGAGGTAGCCTTAAGAACTGCGCGGTCTACCGAGGAGGCAAACCACACACCTCAATAAAAGCGCCAAGGAGGCCGCCCCGTGGCCGGCCAAGAACCCCGGTCCAACGCTCGAAAACACGCAACACAATAACCACACACAGACATAAAAAATTATACACAATCACAGACGTGATAGAAAATCACAGCCAGGCAAAGGGATCACAGATTGATTATAACTAAAATCTAAACATGAAATAATAAAAATCTTAGCAAGCGAGAGTACTGGGAATATTCCTCTGCTGGACTGATAAAATCCATTGAAACCATGCTCACATACAGTATACTAAGATAATAAATAATTTAAACAGTCTAAATATAGTCAACAAGATGAGTCAGGATCACATAGCTTGCCAGTCAAATTTCCAAAAAAAAAATCTAAAAATTCCTCAACACAGTAAAATGCCTCTCTTTTCATATAATTTCTTGTGATAACAAAAATAAATTTGGTTTGGGACATTTCTTGCAATCTGATTGGCAATTTATTATACAGGGTGTCACCCTAACTCGAGGACCAAAATTCAAGGATCGATTCTACAACTAATTTGCAAACTTTTTTGTCTCCTGACATTTTTTTTAAACGCTTTAAAATTATACTTTTTTCACTTTTAAGATTATTTTCGTGTTTTCGACCTTGAGCCATTAAAATGGCCATAACTCCCTCAATTTACTAGATAAACTCAAATATGAGTATACCGTTGAAAAGAGCGTTAAATTTCCTATCAGTTCATTAGGACACAAAACCTTTTTAAGCCTTTCGTATAGGTGAATAAATTGGTCAAAGTCAGAAATTTAAAACTTTTTCGAAAATCACCATTTTTCAGGCTGACTCTTCTTATGTAATAAACAGCCGTATCGTCGAGCACTCAACGGAAAAAACTTGCCCAGAATCTCAGCTTTCCAACGGTGTATCATTTTTACCTTTAATTTTGAATACACTCCATAAAATTACGTTTTATAGTGAAAAATAGGGATTTCTCGTTAGGGGTTTCTTGTAGGCTTGGCGGGCTGGCGAGCTATCTTCCATTCTTCCCTCACTCAATCAAAACTCGCTTTGCCTCCAACTCCCAATTACAAATTTGTATCTCAGTCAAATATGAACATAACCAATCAGTAGATACTAGAGACAAATCATATCGGCCTCATAGAAGCCGAAATACTGGGTGTTGATCTTTAACCGGATTGTAATAAACTTTTTCCCTTTCGGAACCAAAATCTTTTGAATGGCTTTGAATTCTAATCTGTGAATCAAAAAGTTACGTGTGATCACCCTATGAGGAAATTTAACGCTCTTTTCAACGGTATACTCATATTTGAGTTTATCTAGTAAATTGAGGGAGTTATGGCCGTTTTAATGGCTCAAGGTCGAAAACACGAAAAAAATCTTAAAAGTGAAAAAAGTATAATTTTAAAGCGCTTAAAACAAATGTCAAGAGACAAAAAAGTTTGCAAATTAGTTGTGGAATCGATCCTTGAAAATTGGTCCTCGAGTTAGGGTGACACCCTGTATAATTTTTTCGCCCAGTAGGTATGTGCATTATTTGATCTTCGCAACCGATTATGGCTTACTGAGTATTTTCCACTGCCCCTTGTAAAATGGTCGTTAACTTCATTAATTTTTGCCACGTTTTCTTGTTCTTGTGTGCATATTTAAACATTCTCTCATGTAAATACAGGGGAGAGTCAAGATACCCAGAGCGATAAAGGAGCTTTTACATTCATCCCTATATTTTAACGACGAAATAACTCTGATACATCGTCTTTGTGCTGCTAGATGGACAATGACCATTGAGTGGACAAAAATGGAGTGGAATAGCAGTACATCAATAAATCCTTCGAAAAATTATCTCTGATTCATTCTTCTTAATAAATAAATTATAACACTAAATTTTTTTGACAATTCCATACACTGATCTGACCGTGTTAGTGCCGAGTCCAAATGACTTTTTTGTACTATGAATAATTTTCTATAGTTTGAGTAATAATGATTTAGAGCTATTTGTGAATTTGAATAAATATGTTAAAATTTAATTTGTGTTTGGTTTTTTTTTTCATTTCAAATTCTATAATATTGGTAGTGGAAAGAAAAACGCTGCAAATTATTACACAATGGTTTATTATTACACAACCATCCAACATGAAGAAAAACATCGATCGCATTTCGGTCAGCTTTAATTTGAACGGAGATTGGGCCTCTTTTGCGATTCACACTCGTGTTTCTGATTTATCGTACGTCCAAACTTTAAATTCTCGTAGTGAGCGAACGGTTTGTCCTACAGAGCTCTGGGTGGTCTCAAAAAATTCTAAAAATTGTATAGAATCTTAAATTGAAGGAAAAACAATACCTTTAGGTATATCGAAATTTTTTGAGTTAGGGTGTTTTCAAAATTTCAAAATTGATTTTGGAACCCTTAGAAGTGACCTACATCAACCAAAATCTTCGGGGCACAACTAGACCCCAAATGGAGCCTACATATCAAATTTCATCAAAATCGGTCAATGCTAAGTGGCAAAAGTGCCGCTTACGGCGAACGGCGGGCCAAATTTTAATTCGATTTTTGGATTCTACGTACCTTGAAACGTAAACCATCAAATTTTGAGGGGGTGTTAAAAAATTCTTTTTCTTGGTCGATTCCAAAGGTTCATTATTGAAAATAATAAACCAAAAAGAGAACATTTCATCAATATTTTTTTACGGTTTTTGAAATATGGGGTGATTTTTACCACTGTAAATTCACCTTTTTTTAAGAACATGATTTTTCAAAATTATACAATAATACATTATTATTTATCAGCCCGAAAAATATAGTAGCTCCCGATAATTGTCACTGAAACATAATATATTATGATACAATGGCACTTGATTAGTGTACTCATAATCGATAACCCTAAATTGGCCAGCGTAATGTGTACATAACGGCCTCACAAATATCAATTACCTACATTCCGTCAGGGGTGCCCTGTTTGGTGACGGTTGGCCCGAGAGAAAATCGTTACTAATAATCCCGCTTTATTGGAAGAGAAATGCAAGATTTAAAGCGAGCAAACTTCTGTGATTAGTGCCAAGACCGTTTCGAAGTTCCACCGCGATTTGAAATGTGCTCGTTGAACTTGAGGTCGACAAATTAATTTCACTACGTTCACAAATATTCCCTGGAAGTTGAGGGTCTCCTAAGGGCAATATCGAGAGTGTTTGTATGACTCGGATATTTGTGTTTAACTTGTTTTCATTAAGATAATTGAAATGAGGGTCTCAAAGGGCCAAGGGGTCCCCACTAACCATCCCTGAGCTACTTTCAGTTGATCGCTCTCTCTCTCTCTCTCTCTTATTTCGCCTCACTGCTACCTCTCACCTACAGACCGAGTAATCAGGACCCGTAGCCACGGAACTATAATTAGGCCCTGGCCAAATAACCTGCATTTGTACTAGTGGGATTAGGGGGAGTTGTGAACAACGGTTGTTTACATATCGAGGTATATATGAGCAATGAACATCAACAAGCGCCGAAGATAATATCGAAGTGATATCGATTTTGTTTTTCTTAAATAGACAAAATGATGGCTGATCCTCATAGACCAAATGGTTTTTTCTTTGGATTACAATTATTATGAACTAATTTGTATGAGAATTTTTGGGTTCGTTTTGATTACTCCAAGTCCAAGGGGGTCCGGTGTGGCAGTGGACGCTGGGGCGCGCGTTCTTTGGTGGTGGGGTTCGGACTGACTTCTGCAGGGGGTCGAGTCTTGCCGCCGGCGCACTGAGCGTAATTTGCCCGATTAAGAGGAACGAAAATCGAAAAATGGAAGTTCATGGAAAAATCATTTGAACCAAGGAACGTTCACTCTGTAGTCTGAAATGAATGAAATTCGGTAGCTGAAGCTCAGATAAGCAACAAGAAGAGACACGCTCAAACTAGCTCAACTAGCTCAAACATGACAACGTTACGAAGTGCAGCCCAACGGGTTTTCATACCCTGTCTAGATAGTAACCCCCACCTTCCCATTCATCTTCGCAAACGCAGTTTAACAATTTTTCCTCATCAGACACGTCCTAAGGTAAGTCAAACACATTTTTTCAAATTTTTAATCACCTTTCTTGCAAGTCAAACGGTAACATAAGACAGGGATAGAACTAGCGAGATTTTCTTTCTCAAAGCATGGTTTTGATAAAAGTCTCAACGATCCTCAGCCCGCTCTCTTCGGGAACTTCTTGAGAAACATCCGTAGATACATGGAAAAAAGTTAGGTCTTGCGTCAAATTTGCCCAAATAATTTTAAAATGATAAAATATGATTAAAAATAATAAAAAATCGCTAAGAAATGTGCTTTTTCAATTTTTTTAAAGCATGGCCGCTCCGAAGATGACAATACTCCACCTTTTCGAAATCTGGGTAAACCTCATATTCCAGTTTTAACTTCCTTTCTACCTGTACCTATTACACAAAAATTTTTTATTTATTATTATTATTATTTTTATTAGGTAAATGACATTTTAATTTTCCTGTAAAAATTTGTTTATATGTATATCGATACCTTAAAGCACAAAGGCGCTTTGTCCAAAAACGAAGTTTTGAGAAAAAAGGCAAAAGAAGTTTTCACAATTCCTACAATTCCTAACATAATGGCTTGTTACACTAACTCTTTAATAGCTTCAAGATGTTTTCAAGCTATAATCGTCAAGAAGGTCAATAATAGTTTTTTTGCAATAGAGATTTTCTGAAATTAAAAAAACAAAATGTTGAAGATGGATGGACATAGCGCCTTTATGCTTTAAGGTATCGATATTATATATTTTAGATACGGAAGTTCTTTTTATATACCTATTTGATAAACGGAAAAAATTATTTAATTCTAGATTTTCATCCTGGACATCCGGGAACACATTTTGTGCCAATATGGTGAATTTTGAGTCAATTTTAGTCTATTTAACCATAACGGCTCATTTAAAACAAAAACAAAAAAAATGCACTAAAAAACGAAGAAAAACACATGAAAAAGGGTGTATGATCTGGGCAAGAAATTTAAAGTAGGGAAGGGAACCAGATACCCTTTATATTTGAATTGTTGCGCTGGAAAAAAGATCCAAGAATCCGCTAGGTATAGATTATCGCCAGAAATTGAATGGACAGCTAAATTGAATATATTGAATAAATAGCAATGAGATATAGCATGCGCAGTAGGAATGTAATTTTTAAGGGTTTTGAGGGGGAAATTCTCCTCGAATTTTTTTCCACCAATTTTCGCTCGAGCGTTGACTTCCCCGGCCGGGGAAACTGCCAGGAACCAGGAATGAAGGCGACCGACGACAAGTGGACACAGTTGGACAGATTTATTATACCGCGTATTTAAGAGTGAAAATAAAATTAATTTCGGCGGTAGTAGAAATAGGATAGAACGGTTTTGAAAGGCGGTGCATACAATCGCGGGTTTTACTTTTTTACTTAAGAGGAGAGCTAGCAGGCCAGAAAGAGACTGGCTTCCAGGTTGGACATCTAGAGGGGGGATGCAGTGTAAAACCACCAAAACAAGATGTGTGCTTATCAAATAGGCCTCTGGCCGCTACAACACATATTTAACTTTGAAAACTATGTTGTACAACTGAAAACATGAATACCCATCAAGAATTAAATTTTTTGAGTAACAAAGTGTTAAAAAAAAAAATCGTCGTCCCAAGACAACCCGAATTGAGTAACTGCTCTTTCGCGCGTTGAAGTCGGTCTACGAATGGGGCTGCTTTGATTTTCGTTCCCCTAAATCAGCCAAATCACGCACAGTGCGGAGTTTGTGCGTTCCGGGCTCTTTTTTTGCCAAAAAGTTTGCGCGCGTTTTCTAATGGTTGAGTAATAATCCGTTGCCGGGATAAGCGAGTCGCAAGTGTTTCATGTTTCCGTCGCTCTACTTGCTAGTACATCGGCCACTTCGTTTCCACGAATGCCAGAGTGTCTTCTAATCCATAGGAATGTGAATTCTACTCATATTCTTCTTCTATTCTATTCTATTCTTCTATTCTTCTTTTAATTTTTCCCTTGTGATATAAGTTGTATCAATCTTCCTATGATAGGGTGGTCCGCTCTTCCGATCGTGGTGGCGCTGATTTTAGTACGATCCAGTGTGAGGTATTTTCAATGGTTGAAATGGGACAACCAACAGAAGCAAGTATAAAGATACAGATTAGGATTCTATACAAACTTCTATACAAACGGAGAAGTTAATGCAAGCTGAAACGTGCGAAAATTATGTCAAAATATGTGATCATGACATTCACATTCATACCCAATGATTGCACAGTCCCCGCATCAATAACACCGGAGATAAATTCCGAATCATGACTCCGCTTGTGAAACAAGGCAATGAATAAAGCGTCAGCCCAGCGTGCCATTCTCATTTGAATTTCTTTCAGGAAAGGCGCTGTTTGAAGGCGAACAAGAGCCCTCGGCGTAAAAGGCTCCGCACTACACCATAGGAGCAGTTTTACTTTTCTTCTTGATTAGCTTACGTTTCATTCATGGTGAGCGTAATTAAGAAAGCCGGAGGAACGGGAGAGAAAAAATACATTTAAGAAGTTTCATTCCACGGAACAAAGGCTGATACTCCCTTGGTAATTTTGTTCTACCTATGAAAGGTGTTGCGCCTGCTTCATTTCTTCATTGGAATTAAAGAAACATTCTAAACCTAATGAACTGAAAGATCGTTATCAACGAGGAAACCGCCTCTGACAAATGTAAAATCCACTTTAATACGCATTGATTAAGGCATTAGAAAGACGTTCCGTTCAACTATCTAGATAGTTGATGTTTTGAATCCAACTTCATGAGACTTGTATTTCTGGAATAAACACGATGTAATCAACTCCATTGGCCGCGGTCAACACTCTTAGTAAGTAAATTAACGGTTTTCCCCATTTTGGTTTATTATTTTCAATAATGAACCTTTGGAATCGACCAAGAAAAAAATTTTAACACCGCCTCAAAATTTGATGGTTAACGTTTCAAGGTGCGTAGAATCCAAAAATCGAATAAAAATTTGGCCGTCCGTCCGCCGTACGCGGCACTTCTACCACTTAGCATTGACCGATTTTGATGAAATTTGGTATGTAGGCTCCATTCAGGGTCTAGTTGTGCCCCGAAGATTTTGGTTGATGTAGGTCACTTCTAAGGGTCCCAAAATCAATTTTGAAATTTTCAAAACGCCCTAACTCAAAGATTTTTGATATAAAGGTATTTTTTGTTTTCCTTCAATTTAAGATTCTATAGAATGTTTAGAATTTTTTGAAACCACCCGGAGCTCTGTAGGACAAACCGTTCGCTCACTACGAGAGTTTAAAGTTTGGACGTAAGTACTATAAATCAGAAACACGAGCGTGAATCGCAAAAGAGGCCTAATCTCCGTTCAAATTAAAGCTGACCGAAATGCGATCGATGTTTTTCTTCATGTTGGATGGTTGGTGGCTTTGCAGACGAGTGATCGATACAGAAAAATAAAAAATAATAAACCATTGTGTAATAATTTGCAGCGTTTTGTCTGGCAATTATTGTTCGATTTTGATGATTCCAACGGTAGTCTTTTAGTTTTTCAATTCCCTAGGTAATGAATTTCGAAAATACTTGAAACTTCGAATTTAGGCACATTTTTTCCCCAAATTTTTACGTTTGGAATTTTACTTTTGAAACTAAACAAGTGCATGGGAGTAGAGATTATAAAAATAAGAAGAATGGCACGATAAACATGGCAATTGGATGATTATTTCCTGAGAAATGTGGGAAACACTGTTGATGAAAAATGGCCAGCTAAGAGATGGCTGGGGATGGGGAGGCACTGGGGGTGGTGGGTGGCAACGTTGTTCCTTCAGACGGGTGGGTAGGAAGGGGCAACCGAGCGCCCGTTCGTAAGAGATTAGACTAACCCGGAATGAGGAAGGAACGATGACCGACTGAGACCCCCAGGGGGGGTCTTTAGGGGGTCTCAGTCGGTCGCCGTTCATTTTTAGTATTTAGCGAAATTGAAGGCGCAAAAACCTAAAAAGTTGTACTTAAATTTGAAATTTTAAAGGATTTTAGAATTTTATTAGTGCACGGCCCTAGGGAATTGAAAAACTGAAAGATTGTCACCGGAATCATCAAAGTCGAACAATAATTGCCGAAAAATATGGGAAAAACTACTGAATAAACGGTTTTCTCCAAGTTTTTTCCATATTTCTCTGGCAATTATTGTTCGAGCTTGATGATTCCAGCGGCAATCATTCAGTTTTTCAATTCCCTAGGGCCGTGCACTAATGAATTTCTAAAATCCTTTAAAATTTCAAATTTAGGTAGGTACAACTTTTTGAGTTTTTTTACGCCTTCAATTTCGTGAAATACTAACCCGGAATGAGGAACGAACGCCGACCGACTAGACCCCCTTAACGGTTACTTCCTAAACGACAATCGGAATGTTCTAGACTATAAACGCCACCGAGTACCACAACACAAAACCAATACTCGGCACGCTGATATGATTTTTGGAAAACTTTATGAATCGTTGTTGAATGTTTCAAAACGGATTTCAGTAAAAATAAATAAAAAAATAAATAAATCCAAAAAAGTCCGAGCTAAATTTGTTGGTACTTTCTTTGAAAATTAACTAAACCGCTGAATTATTCCACAACGGTTTATCTTAATATGTTATCGCTCGAAGTTAATCGAGATTACTTTGTCAGAAATTTACTACCAGCTGTAAAACGTTATCCCGAAAGAAATTATATGGGAAGAAAATGATATCCAACACTCCAAGACGAACTCCGAGAGTTGTGCTCTCTCTGGAGAACACCCGAAGCTGATTCCTTAGATCCATGAGAGTAGCTTTCTGCAAGGTCTTCGTGAAGATATCTGTAACTTGATGTTTGTTGGAGATGTATTGCAAATCAAATTAACCTTCAGCACACTTCTCGCGGATGTAGTGGTAGCGAACATCTAGATGCTTCGTTCGTTGTGAAATTCTAGATTTTTCGATAATTGTATGGCACTTATGTCATCCATGTACAGTTTCGGACTTCTGAACAAAATTCCAAAACTTTCTAGAAGTCATTGTGGCTATAAACGTTCCTTCACTGCTTCTGAACCTGCTACGTATTCGGACTCTCTAGTTGACAGACTAACAAATCCCTGTTTCATCGAACGCCATGAGACTGCTCCAGTTCCAAGTTTGAAGACATAGCCTGTAGTTGAACGTCTTGTTTTTATGTCTCCTGGGAATTCTGCGTCACTATAGCCGATTAGTTCTGAAATGTGTTGGCTTTTATAAAGAAAGAGTACCGCATAACTCTCTTCAGTGCTTTCGAATGTGTTTCGCTGGGATGCACAGAGTATTGCCTCAACGTGTTGAGTGGTGGTCTGAAGATCGTTTTAGAATAATATATTTGAAGAGAACAGAATTTTTAGAATCAACAACAACCGTATGGTAACATTTTTACCAGGTGTTAATCACAACCCGAGGAGTTTGAATTTAGAACGATAAAAATTTCCAATAGAAACTCATGGTTAACTAGGCAACACTGGTATTAAATAAATGGGTTTTCAGTTAAGCTATTGGTCCGCTGATGTGGAATAAGTGTATTTAAAGACGTTCTTAGTTATTATGCCAGCGTTAACTTGAGGGAGGCGTTCTCGAGCTGATCAATAGAAGTTGGCCTCATTGAGTTTCAGCTGTATCGTACTTGGCGGAACACCCTCCAGTCTCGAAAACAATACTGTGAGATTGGATCCCCTCCTTCCTTCCTTCCTCGCCATGCAGTCGTGGGAGACTAATTATTGTAGCTGTAATTAGTTTGAGGTGTTTGACGTTTATAGCTTTGAGCGATTCCTTGGTTGTTGAGACGAGTTCGCGTGAAAGCCGTCAAATGAGTGGTAATATGATACTTACGGATCGCTGTTTGCCGTCAACTTTGATTGAGATGGATCCAGAACCGAAGGGATACCGAGAGACTATGAAGTAAGCGAATCGGGATTATATCATATAGAAAAACTAACATCACCGCGTAAAAGAACTTAAGGGTTCTCAGTCAGTGGCCGTTCGTTCCTCGTTCCGATTGGTTTTCCTAAGTAATTCTTGCAAATGAAATAACGAAGAAATGAAAAATTAACAATTATTTCTGGTCATTCGAAAGGAAGTGGGTGATTTGAAAAGAAGCGGCATGAAGAGAGTGTGGCCTCCCCCCACCACTTCAATTTCTGTAGTAGTTCCTTAGCTGAAAATAGATGGCGCAACTGAGGCAGCCTCAAAAATGCTTGCACGCCGTTTTAACGTTAGCTTCCTCCTCTGTTAACTTGTCTCCGACACTCTGTGACCTGCACCTAATTCTATTTCAGTGAGTGTGAGTCGAACATCACTTTCAAAATTAAACAGCTGAACTTGAACAGCAGTGGAGTTTGTGAAGGAGACAATCAAATCATCAACCGATTGAGGTAATTCAATGATCCTGAAAACTGTGTAGGTGTGTGATGACACCCCGTCTGCTTCGGGAGGAGAGAGCTGCGAGAGATGCAATATATTACAGTTGAGAACGCGTTCAACTCAATCCAAGCTATTTAACAGGGAGAGTCACATGCATTGATAATGGTTCCAGGAGAGCAGGATCAGGCCGTCTGCATGGCCCTTCGCTGCCATCCTGTCCCTGGGGGGAAATAGTTCACCCCTCGCCCATAACCTCTGTTTTCCAAGCAACAATGTGGGGTAAAACTCCCTCTCCCGTTCCTGTCACGGAATATGTAGTCAAGGCTGCCCCGATCCCACATTTAACGGTTTTCTTCGGCATTCACCCTTAAATTCGAACATTCTACGATTCGTGGCTCCTCACCCTTCCGAAAATTATCATGGCCCGTAGGCCAATTCGTAAATTTTCTTCAATTCTTTCCATTCTGGTTTATTATTTCCATTAACGAACCTTTGGAATCGACCAACAAAAAAATTGGCTATGTACAATTTCTGTGCGGATAATCCAAGTCGTCAGAAGGAAATATACAATCTCCAGGCGAGGGGCCCGAAGGGTAGAGTACAAATTCTGTGCGGCCTAGGTCAGATATCCTCAAGGCACAGAGTACTGGCGACAAGTTAACAGAGGAGAAAGCTAATGTTAAAATGACGTGCAAGCATTTTTGAGGCTGCCTCAGTTGCGCCATCTACTTTCAGCTAAAGAACTACTACGGAAATTGAAGTGGGGGGGGGGGGGAGGCCACACTCTCTTCATGCCGTTTTTTTTTCAAATCCTTCCGAATGACCAGAAATTGATCATCTTTCATTTCATCATCATTTAGATTTGAAAGAATTACTTAGGAAAACCAATCGGGACAAATGGTATTTTCATAGTTGCCCTAACAATTTTTGTTGTGCCTATTGCCAGTAGTTCAAATGTTCAATCGACAACTGGCACCCATAGAAACGTTTGAAACCCAGTTCATTATTGAAAATCGCTCGAATTTTTCATACATATCGAGAATATACTAAATGTTATCAAATTAATTACTTGGATTACGCACCAAGGAGAAAAATATGTGTTAAACAAGGTGACTTGTTGTGATGAAGTTGGGAACAAGCAATCACGAACGCGATCTGTTGCACTCATCTAGAACTACGTCCTGGAGCTCCACCAATCAGAACGCTTCTAGGGCTCTCAGCTTCAGCTTTCAGCCCAGTGCCCCAAGGTAACGACGACAGAAGATCAGGAATGGAAACCCAACTTTCAGCTGCACCTTGTCAGCCATGGCTTCGAGTCCAAATATGACGTGGTATCCCAGGCTTCCCGAAACCCTTGGTTGAACTACATTCTGCGTTGAAAGTAATGTAGATAGCTCAAATTTCTTCCAGTCTATAGCTTATTTTTTTAATAACATTTTGACAACTCGCGGTTTTTCGCCAGTTCGCTTTTGGGGTGTGGATCAGTTCGCCTCCTCGTGGTGCACCCCGGGTAGCCCTAAACGGACTGCAAATAGGTACAGGTAGAGGCATGGAGTTTGTACATTCCCAAAAAATTGTTTAACCCTTTCGAAATTCGTTGGTTTACGTTTCAAAGTACGTAGCATCCAAAAATCGAATTAAAATTACATTTGCCCGTTACAAGGATTTCATGACAGACACACAGACAGATAGATACGGAACCAAAATTGATCAGGAAGGTCTGAAACTTGAAACGCGAGTAGAAATTTTGATTTTGGAGACCATTTGTTTTTCAACGTTGAAAAGTGAAAACAATGCTTCCGCTACCTATACAGGGTGCCACCCTTTCGGCCCGCACCACCGGGCAGGGTTCGATCCGACTACTAATAATTAGTAGTCGGATCGAACCCTCCCGGTGAACGAAGCCTCTAAAAAAATTGCTAGAAGAAATTTTTTGTTGCAAATTATTTGTACAAAAAATTTCTTCTAGCAATTTTTTTAGAGGCTTCGTTTTCGAGTTATTTCACTTTAAAGTAAAATCAGTAAAATGGCTATAACTCTTCTAATGTTCATGAAAGATTAAATCTGATTACATCATTGGAAAGAAGATACAATGGGGGGTCCGCTTGATTTTTTTAAATTTTTTAATCGAAAGTAGAGCCAATTCTAAGAATTTTGACATCAGCCATTCTCTTTTTGGATGATTAGATCTTTTTTTATGCTTTTTCAAAGTTTCAAATGTTCATGACGTCACGCGTCCCTCCCGCCTGGGCGGGACCCTCTAGCCCACTGTGACGTCATAAACATTCTAAACTTTGAAAAATCACAGAAAAAGATCTTCTCACGCTAGAAGGTCGCGGTTGGTGTCAAAATTCTCAGAATCACGTGTAGTTTAGATTAAAAATAACAATTAACAGTTTTTCCGACTCATGCGCACACCCCATTTCCTATCTCCTTTTGGAAAAAAAAAAATCAAATCGGGATAACGGGTGAAAATTGGACCTGGAACGAATAATTGGTCAAAACTTGGAGATCCCATGTTTTTTTCAAACGCACGAAGGTCCTGTAATCCGGCATGTCAATTTTTACCTGTAGACCTAAAAGATGCGCAAAAATCTCAACTTTCCAACGGTATAGTCATTTCTATTTTGAACATGGGGCTTATCAGATAAATTCGTGTTTGAACGCGGAAAAACGTTAATTTTGTCAACGGCGCTCCTGCCAAGACGATCTGAGGGATTGGTCGATGGGAGAGGGAGGCAGAGTTGGGCAAAAAAAAAAAAAAATCAGTATGATTAAGATTTGTAATGACAAAAAATTATTTTTCTATGGCTAAATACGTCATTACATTTTTATTAGTTTTTTACGTTTAGGTCTATAGATGGGCACGGCGGTGACTACAATACGTACTTACCGACCTACCAGCATTATCTAAAGAAAAAAAAGAAAAATAAAGGAAAAAAAAAATCGTTGTCCCATGACAACCCGAATTGAGTACCTCCTCTTTCGCGTTGAAGTCGGTCAAAAAGGTACCTACGTTGCAATGATTGTTTCTTCCTTTCAAGTGGTTTGCCATCATCAGTTTTGGGGTTGTACGTTTTTTGGTTAAGACCTAGAATCGGTAAACACATTTCAAATATTCCTCTCCCTTGCCCAAAGAGAAGCACAATAAATTTTACTGAAAGCTAATACCAACTAGCGAACTAAAGTCTCACTAACTTAGAGGACATTTAGCCTTATTCAAGTTTACTTTAAGGTTTTTTTACTTGATGCGGAGAACCAAAAGCTTCTTCAGAAACGAATACATTAAAACATGAATATAATGTAACAATAGTTCATATAACAACAAAAGTCAACATGATAATTCACTATCCATTCATTCGTTAAGTAGAGTAGAAGCACATAAGGGTAAAAGGAGAACGGGAACTCAAAATATCTCGGCACATTCCCGATTCCCTCAAACTTGGGTCAAATCAGCATATATTTCCACAAGTTGAGTTCCTACCGCGCTTTCCTAAGCTAACTTACAGCTCATTGTATGCCAGAAGGGGAGTATGAATGTAGAATGAATGTAGGAGATGAATTTTAAAGTATTGTGGAGTTGATCGTTCGTCATTCATCACGAATAAGAAATTGTCGTAATAGTTGTTTCCAAAAGCATGTTACTCTCTTTGCTACGTGCAAAAACGAGACAAAAGGGAAAAAGCAGGGTCCATGCAGTGCCACAGTTTTTTTAAACATGTTTTTTCGTTCTTTCGAGGTAAATTGACTTGATTTGTAAAGCGTTGCATCTAAAATATTGGAAGCACCTTTTGAAAAGAAGGGAATAATACTTATTTTGTGGATATAGTGAAAGTTCCACTTCAATAAAAGTGTCATTACTTGGTTAAACAATGTAATGTCGTACATCTATGTTCGTTAGTTCTCCAATAAAGTGAGGTGTAGGAAAACCCTGAGTGGCATGAGTCATCACCAACACGGATGAGGTGAGGAAGGGAAAGAACACGTCATCTGACGTCACCTCTTTTCCACTCTCCCCTCACTGTAATAGCTAGAGTATAGAGCTGCACTCAGGGGTCCAACAATACCTTTATATCAAAATGTTTTGAGTTAGGGCGTTTTCAAAATTTCAAAATTCATTTTTGAACCCTTAGAAGTGACTTACATCAACCAAAATCTTCGGGGCACAACTAGACCCCAAATGGAGCCTACATACCAAATTTCATCAAAATCGGTCAATGGTAAGTGGCAAAAGTGCCGCGTACGGTGGACGGACGGCCAAATTTGCATTCGATTTTTGGATTCTACGTACCTTGAAACGTAAACCATCAAATTTTGAGGGGATGTTAAAAAAAAAAAAAAAATTCTTGGTCGATTCTAAAGGTTCATTATTGAAAATAATAAATAACGGTTTCTAAAGAGAGTTAGGAGGGAGTTATTTAGCTGACAGCAGATTACGATCCGTCAAGTCTCATCTGGAACGAGTGAGTTCACCTGCAGTGCAGCGACCTTTCAATAGAAAACCTCAGGTGATCCGATCACAAAAGAACAACCATGTACGAGAGTGTTCCCGAATCGGCCGACCTCTCCCGAACAAACGACCACATTGTTGTTAATTGCGAGAGTAGGCTGTACAGCACATAGAGAGCCCGCGGAGAACTCTTTGATGAAGTCATCGATTTTTTTTTCGGTCCCTTTGTGGCAGTGACTCTGTCGTCAATTGAACATTGCTTTGAAGGCCTAGGTAGGTACGAAAAGCGTTTACATTTTACGCCTTTGTATAATCTAGCAACTTGCGAGTGTAGGGGAACAGGGCGGTTCATCGCGGAAGATTTTCTGAACAAGAGACAGATCTTTTCTTTGTCTAGTGCAGAAAAGATTTGACCGCAGATAGGTCTGAGATTCCAGGGATTGAATTTAACGATTATTTTTAATTTCCCATTCGCTAAAACCGATCACTGATGATTATATAAATCGAATCAGACATAAACATTATTACCCGAGCGATATAATTTTCACTCAGGGAATAACGATCACTCTTGAGCGAAATATTTTTCACTCAATACATCGCTCAAAATGATTTTAAATCACTAGCATGATATCGATTGAGCTGCGGTTGGTCTCATTCGATTCAGCGATGAAAATACAAAAAGATTGACACCTCACAGTCCCTCAACATTCTGTACTAGCAAGTCCCGCTCACCAAAAAGGAAAAAACAACCCACATTAGGAGGTGAATCGCTTCCTGGCGACAATAAAACTCAGTCTGCAATTTTCATCACATTACATATATTCTAGAAGAAGAAAGGTGGCATGAATTAGATAAGATGAGACGAAAAGAAATGTTAAATCAATTATTATTATTAAGTTTCAGTAACATTATTCGTTAATTCGAAGTGGGCGGCGGTCAGTCTCGTTCTGTAGTCGTACCTACCTTATCCAGATTATCGCCTTTATTCAACATAGGTAACTACATTACTATGTTCAAAATACTGGAGAAATACCTAATGTTGAGTTTAATTGTCGCCAGGAAACGATTTACATCCTAATATGGGTTGTTTTTTCCTTTTTGGTGAGCGGGACTTGCTAGTACAGAACGTTGAGGGACTCTGAGGTGTCAATCTTTTTGTATTTTCATCGCTGAATCGAATGAGACCAACCGCAGCTCGATAGATATTATGCTAGTGATTTAAAATCATTTTGAGCGATATATTGGGTGACAAAATATTTCGCTCAAGAATAATCGTTATCCTCTGACCAAAAGTTATGTCGCTCAAGAGTAATCGTTATTCCCTGAGTGAAAATTATATCGCTCGAATTATAATTTTTTATGTCTGATTCGATTTATACAATGAATATATATTCATTAGTGATCGAATTGAGCGAATGGGAAATGAAAAATAATCGTTAAGTTCTACCCCTGTGAGATTCACAATCATGTATATGAACTTCACTTCCGAATGTTCACTGGTGGTATGTATTTTTGAATTTAACTGAAATTTTTGACCGCCGTTTCGTAAAATTCCAGAAAAATCCGAAATGGATGCCACCACGTGATTAAGCGTCGAAAATTAATAAAAAAAAAACCTGTATCACACTTGGGGTCTACCTTCATCTCAATTTCTCGCATGTTTGCGCGCTCACTGGGCGGGTTGTGCACAACCAAAAAAATCGGTTGAGGGGTCTCAAATTCTTGAAATTTTGCGTAGAATCCAAATCTGCAATAAAAAATTTCTCTCATTTTAGAAAACAAAGTTGGTGTGCGTTGCGCACCGTGGTCATATTTGAGATCCTTGGGGAAAATCATGAAGATTTAAAAAAGAAAGATTTTAGCTTGGGGGGGGGGGGGGGGGGGGAACTCATATATCCGAAACTTTACGAACTTCAAAAGTGGCCTTCAGCAGTCAAGGCTGGAGTATTATCTTCCTATCTACCTCATGTGGCTGTTAAAGAGGTGAAATGAAGGAAGAAAAAATTAAACAAGTAATAATTATAACTGTTTCAAATTTTAAATATCTATTCAGCTGTACCGCCTAAAATCATCACGAAAAGAAGTAGGTATTAAAAAACCCTAACAGCCTTTAATAAGTTTCCAGCGAAAAATACGGCGGTAAAACGCAATGACAGGGCATTGTTCAGAATCCACTCAGTGCTGAAATAATGTCCTGTTTAAACGACTTCGCTCCGTACCAGATGAGTGTGAATAATAGAAACGACTGGAACAATAAATAGAAGTTGACGGACGCCAATTGCAGGAGAATCCGCAAATGAAATTACCTCGTTTGCAGGGAGCTGGGATGTCAAATGGGAAATCAATGAAAGGTTGGTGGATATAAACCATCCAAGAGGGAGAGGTTCGATCAGGCGACATCTTTGTTTGGAATAAAGACGAAGTAGCGGTGTCCGACGATTTAACTTGATTTCAAGGACGGAATTGGAGGAAATAGAGCAGAGAAGGAGCTCTAGGAACTGGTGGTTGGCAGAGGCCGAGGAGTTCCCCGGAGTATTAATCACCTCTAAGACGGGCCTGGACCTCAGGAGAAGGTAACGTCAGGCAGAGGTGTAAGTCATCGACTGATGGCTTCAATGTTGAACCTCCCATAGAATTCTACCCGGCTGTAATAAAAAACGTGTATCCGCCCGATGAGCGTTCGCAAGCTTGAGTTATTTCCCACCACCTCAATTTCTTTTTTCCACACATATATGTGAATGAATGATCTTTTCTACAGCTTCATTCCAAAGATTCATTTCATGTGATAAAAAGCCAACTCTAGGCATTCGAGGACGGCGGTAGTGATGAGCAGGATTCCTAGTGTCAGACCCTCTGGACATCAATGTGGATCAAAAACCTTCAGATTGGATTACAACTTAGGCTTGTCGCTAACTGGTATCATGTCTTTCTTTTGGTGCAACTATTCCTCAATCCTAGGTACCTCTGAACTCCATGGTGCCATGTAATTTACGAAAAACAGTCTTTTCAGACACACGATACAGTCACAATACGCTTACAATTCCTAGACACATGATATACCTAACAAAAGAAAGTCGTTCCAAGCCACACAAAAATCCGGTTGTTTTCCGGTGTTTACAAGTCGGTCAACAACGGAAATTCAACTAAAATATAGGATTTTCAAGTCAAATGGAGAATTTTCCATTTCTAATGACGAAACTAAGAACAGTGATCATCATCCGTCATTATTTATCAAAGAAATAGGAAGAGACGCACCTTACTAGGTATCACATCAACCGAACTGCCAGCCCCTTCCCTCTCATTGACGCTACCTCCCTTCCTCTAGAAGGCTGGAAACATAAGGCAGCTGCTTGGAATTCCAATAGCAGTGATGTTCTCAAATTTAATTTTCAATTTTTTTAGAAGAAATTAAATTAAATTAATGTATTTTAATTTCTGCACTTTTAAATAATTTCAATATGAACATGAAAAACACTGCAAATTATTACACAAAGGTTAATTTTTTTCTATATAGATCACACGTCTGCAAAGAACACGGCTTTGCCATTGTACCACCAACCAACTTCAAGAAAAACATCGATCGCATTTCGGTCAGCTAACATTTGAACGGAGATTAGGCCTCTTTTGCGATTTACACTCGTGTTTCTGATAAATATGTATATAAATATATAAATAATATGTAAAAGTAGATAATGTATATAGATGGAGATAATAGTGAAAGGAGAACTTGAATCCTATTGGTTCAAAAAAGTTAATTCGTAATTTGTATTCAATATCAACCGAAAATTTGTAGCACCGCCGGTCGTTAGGTCGTAGAGTTCCAATCATTGTGATTGCTGTGGAGCCATCAGCGTAGTCATGACTGTTATACCTTCCTGTTGTAATCATGCTATTTTGCCCCTAATTCACTGATCCTTCCTTTCATTCTATTTCCGGATAGTAATCCATTATGATACTTACATATTCATCTCGTGAATGATCACGCGGAAGGGAATTACGCCTCATTCCGCCCACTCACCTGAAACAAAATAAGGCGATGTTAGAACAAGATAACAACAAATGACACTGAAGGTAATTGGACACCGGAGCTCTTGGGAATTCACTATTCATCGTGATCAGAGCGACATTTGGTAATGATGCGAGCGTTTTAGACTTCAGGCAGTATTACCGAAATATACGAGGATAACGGACATTACGTAATTACCTTCGAGGGTACGTTTTGTTGGTTATCAGAATCAATATATTTGAAACGAACGTCTAAACCGCACTGGCAGAATCAGTTCATGTATTCCGCTAGGGATCGTAAAGCGTGTTTTCCTTGAATCAGAAGATATAAGCTCAAGTGCCTATTTTGATAAAGCTCGAGATAATTCGAAGCAGCTGATTCAAGGGAAAAACGCTTTACTATCCCTAGGGGAGGATAGATGAACTTGCTGCCGGTGCGGTTTAGACGTTTGTGGTTGAACGGAATATTCGTCAGTAATATACGATTTAGGGATAGCAAAAAAGTATTGATTCTATTAGAAATCGATTCTTTGATAGAAAACTCAATATTTAAGATTTTATTTTATCCTTTGTAGAATCGGAAAGTCAATTCGAAAATGCGAGAATCGGTCCGATTCTTTCATCAGCTGGTTTTGCGAAATAAATCATCAATAACAATCACTAAAACCATCAACAACACAATGGGGAAGGAGAATACAATACATAAAGCTCATTGCTTATAACAACCTAATGACCAAAAAATGAGGAACAGCACCACCTCAACCTATCATGATGGAACTTATATTTTATAACGACATTCAATTATCCCCATTCATATACATCAATCTTTTCCTTGACACAAAATGTCAAGAAAAAAAAAAAAAAAAAGTCAGCCAAGTGGGTGTGGCACATAGCTTCCTCGTATCCATAACCCGATTGTATAGATGCTCCGATGCATAGGTAGTAGTTAATCTCAAAACACCAATCTTCAAGTACCTTTCATTACCCTCATAGGGGACCATCTACACGCTATTCTGGACAATCCTAGAAAATTTCATCAACTTCGGATGAAAAATTAAGTGAGTAGGTGTATGTGATTAGATCAAAGAGATGCGCAGTCGCTTCTATCAGTCCGGGGATGATGATTTTCATAGGGGACCATCTAAATACTAATCTGTAACATCACTGAAAATTTCATTGAAATCGGGTTGAAAATGTGGAAGTTATGGCCGTTACAAGGAAATTCACGTTTGCGCATGCGCAGTCGCTTCTATCCGTCCGGAGGTGGTGATTTTCATAAGGGACCATCTAAATACTAATCTGTAACATCCCTGAAAATTTCATTGAAATCGGGTTGAAAATGTGGAAGTTATGGCCGCTACAAGGAATTCACGTTTGCGCATGCGCAGTCGCTTCTATCAGTCCGAGGATGATGATTTTCATAGGGGACCGTCTACACACCAACCCGCACAATCCCTGAATTTCATCGAAATCGGCCAATAACTTCGTATAGTTATGCGCGTTACAAGGAATTCATGACAGACAGACACACAGACACGGCACCAAAATTGTTCAGAAAGTTGTAAAACGCAAAACGCGAGTGAAAATTTTGATTTTGGAGAACTTTTTTTTTTCATCCTTGAAAAGTGAAAACAAAGCTTCCGCTACCATGGTAGACTCGGAAGCAAAATCGTCGTCCCACGACAACCCGAATTGAGTACCTCCTCTTTCGCGCGCCTTCGGCGCGTTGAAGTCGGTCAAAAAACATCAATTTAAAAGATACAGGTAGTTAGTTTTGATTTGAGACTTAATAAAATAAAATAAAATAAAATAAAAGTAAACTGTTCTATAGGTTGGTTTCAAAGGTTACCTCTATCTTTTGGTAATTACTTAAGTCGTGACCTTAACGATTCTCGAAAAAATCGATACAATTTAAATCGATTTATTTTGAAGAATCTGGCGTCCCAAATACGAGTATTATCATGCGATTTAAGCACTCAACGAAACTTTTTTAAAATTTTATTTATTTGGCATTCCAGCATTAATTATATTTTAATATTATATTTTACATATTACATGATATTTTAATGTATGATAGGCGCATCACACACCAAACTGTGAAGTGTGCTCCCCAAACTTAGCTTCAAGTTTTAACTAGAAAATGATGCACGACTGTATGGGATCGAATCATAATTCCATTCTAGTATCTCCAACTTTTTTTGAGCATCGTAATTATCTGTTTAACTGGGAAACGAGGAACTAAGTGATTCAGTGATAATGAGTTCAGTCAATTCAGACTGATCCAGTGATTAAGAGTGCAAACCCCATTCGCAATGAAATTAGGGGGCAACGAGATTGGGGTGAGCCCACAACGTCCCTACGATTTAAAAAAAAAAAAAAATTAAAAACTTACATTTAATGTAAGTTCATTTGTTTTATGATTTATACAACAATCAATACATTTTCAAATACGTAAATGCTACGACCCCCATTAGGAAAACTGCTGGGGGTCGGAGTGCTTATTTGCTATTCATTCTATTAGATAATAGGTATTACAAAATTAATCGAAATCAGCTGCAATGAAAGTAAATGAAGGACTCTCCTTCATAAATATCCCACCGTATGACTGTAATACTACAATTAATAACAAATATCACAAACATTTCTCAATAAGGATATCAAAAGACAAGGCAAAGCAAAACTAAAAGAAGATATTGTTTTTACCTGGGATACGGGGAAATAAGTACGGCACATAAACGGTACTAGAACGGGTATATTAATAATAACAGCGGTAATCAACGGAAATATAAGCAGCGCAAAAGAACGGGGTAACAAGTTTGCCTGGACTGAGGAAAAGATGGCGGGGCAATTCAGAACCGGGGGAACTTTCGGGGGTTAAACTTGTTCGGTGATAATCGGTAATGTTTAATGTTCTTCTATTGTGCAGAATTATACTCGTACTGATTCTTGTAATCCGGCTTACGGATTATCGGGATATGGGTTTTAATCAGGTTGAGAATGGAGCGGAATGGGGCGGTAGCGCTGACCTCTGTCGGGGCGCCTCGGAACCGCATCTAGGTTGTTGATTTGAAATCAGGGCGGGTGAGTTCAGACAGATATAATACCAATAAAACAATTCAAATGATGTATCACTTGCTTGATTGAATCAATCAACGAAATAAAGTATTTTTAAAATTTATTTTTAAAAACCAGAGGGGACTTTTGTTTTTCTATTCGAGCAAAGGTGAGGAAACAGTGTCACCGTCAGTCAGATGATGATGAAATTCGTAGAGGCTGTATAAAGATATACCTGCGTAATCCATGGGAATTCCATAAGAATCGAACAACTTTGTACAGGTTTGCCTAAGGCAAGTAGCTGTTGAACACTGGCAGCTCGATATACTGATGCTGAACCATATTTACGATATGACAAGCATTACGGCCTCGTCATTTTATAAAGTAGACTTTCCAAAAAAGAGGAGAGGCGGATTGCTCAGGTAAAGAGAGGGAAAGAATGGTCACGTGATATTCGGCCCTATAAATACTCGGCTCCAGAATCAAAATTTCTAAATTCGTCATTTTTCAAGATAGTCATTATCATAACATAGTCAGATTTTCCGAGACATAAAAACAAGCAATTCAGACTTCTGGCATTTAATTAAGTCAATATTTTGCTTGAATTCAAAGCGTCTCTATCACGAACAGGTTGTTGGGAGGCGACAAAATGATGAACCAACCTCTTTTTAATGCTTATCTTTCACCAATGGCGAGTTTCAGTGGGTCGGAAATTCAGGTTTTGACCTCAAATTTGGATTCAGCACAATTAAAAACCTCCAACTTTTTGCCCATTGATACTATAACATATGGTAGAAAAATTATATAAAGAGATCACACGTTTGAAAAAAGGCGGGCCTCCATGAAAGCACACGCACTACTCAGGTGCGCGAGCGTGCGTAGTATTTTGTAGTATCCAAGGCTACGAGGCGCTCCAGACAGCACGGGATTGGTGGAAAGGTCTTGATCCAAGGTCAGCAACTTAATAGGTCACAACAACTTACTACGTCAAATTTTTCAAATCTTCATTTTTCATTAGCTTCCCTAATTTATTCTAAACATTTTCTCGACAAACAGACCCAATTACCGTTATTCCCATGCTATTTTGAAAAAACTTTTTTTTTTTTTAATTGACTGAAATACCCCATCAAACCATGATATAAAATACTTCAAGAAGATATAATCTCAGCACAGTCTGATTATCGTTTATTGGGAAATAATCGTGTGAAGAGGATATTGTGATAGTTATGAATGATTCTCCATTTGGAGCTCGTAAACCTGTATTCTTGAGAAATGATCGTGGGATGGGGTTCATACTGCTTAGAGCGTTCGACCCTGAAGAGATCCGAGGTTGATAGATGGGTAAACATGCAGATGAGGTGGATTTAGTGGTCTTGTATGCTGGTCCGGGTAGCTCGATTGGACTTTGTAATCTGACGGTGCATCTCCATTCGATTGCTTTATCGTGTTCATATTAGCCCACTTACCACAGATCCGGCGGACCTGGTCAGTTATAATGGAGGCTCTACCACTGCGGATCTGAGTACTACTGCTTTGTATAGGTTTCTCGCTCCTACTACTATCCGGGATATCCTCTTGCTGAGTTATACCAAGTACCTCCATTGATCAGCACTATACCTCAATATGGTGAAAGCGTACCTACATACAATGGGGAAAGATTTTCAACTATAATTATTATACGGTCGTCGATCCTTGTCTGTTTGAAACACCGGACTTCCATCTCATGGTGTTGCAGTCTATTTATTCGGTTACCAATCATAATATAAAATAATATAATTCAATTTGTAGATTTATGGTTTCTGCTATATATTTCACTGTAAGGAAGAACACAGTTATTGGGCCTCACACAAAGGTAACAACATGGGTACGGGGGTGTGAGACATACCTACTAAAAGGCTGCAAATTATTACACGACAGTTTATTATGTTTTTGTATAGATCACCCGTCAGGGAAGAATACGACTTTTCCATTAAGAGAACCTACCTGCAAAACATCGTTACTCCAAAGTTGTCTTCATTACGAAATAGGGGTTTTGGTAGTAACGGAAGCACAACAGAATGACTTGAAATTCTATTTGAAGTAACGAAAAAGATTCATTTTCGGCCAGATATAGTTACCTTCGCGAGTGAGGCGGCAATACACTCACTAAAAGAGGACCTAAGGACGGTAGGAAGAGTGGTGGAGGGAGGGATTGAAGGACCCCAAGGGAAGCCCTCACGAGATTCAGGAATTCAGAATTATATTCCAACCATGGTTCATCGTTCAGAGTCCTGAATGGTCACATTCGTTTCTAAACCTTCAACACTATCCTTCATTCATTTGAAAACATCAGTTGTTATTTATTTATCCTCATAGGAAGCAAACGGTTGGTTTCACGGAGCTCAGGGTGGTGTGAAAAAATCTAAAAATTCATTCTATTAAATTAAAGACAAAACAACATCTTTATATCGACATTTTTATAACTAGGGCGTTTGAAAATGTTTTCTTCCACCTTTTACCCCTTAGACGTGAGTGGCAATAACCAAAAGCTTCGGGAAACAACAACTAGACCCAAACGCTGCAAATTTTACACAACGGTTTATTATTTTTCTACATAGATCACTCGTCTGCCAAGACACGGCTTTGCCATTGTTACCACCAACCAACATAAAAAAAAACATCGATCGCATTTCGGTCAGCTAAAATTTGAACGAAGATTAGGCCTCTCTTGCGATTCACACTTGTGTTTCTGATTTATCGTAAGTCCAACCCTTAAGTTCTTGTAGGGAGCGAACGGTTTGTCCTACAGGGCTCCTCGTGGTCTCTAAAAATTCTAAAAATTAATAATATCTTGAATTGATGGAAAAAGAATATCTTTCTATCAAAATGTTTGGGTTAGGGCGTTTTCAAAATTTCAAACCTAATTTTTCAACCCCTAGAAGTGGCCTACATCAACCAAAAGCTTCGGGGCACAACTAGACCCCAAATAAAGCCCATATACTTATCAAATTTAATCAAAATCGGTCCATGGTAACTGAGGAAAGTACCGCGTACGGCGGACGGACGGCCAACCAAATTTTTATTCGATTTTCGGATTATACGTACCTTGAAACATGAACCAACAAATTTTGAGGGGGGGGTGTTACAATTTTTTTTATTGGTCGGATTCCAAAGGTTCATTATTGAAAATAATAAATCAAAATGGAGCCGATATACCCAATTTCATCAAAATTTTTTAATGATTTTATGAAATATTTTATAAATGAAAATGTTTTATTCGATTTTTGGGTTCTACATAACTTGAAACGAAAAACAATCAAATTTTGCTAGGGTTAAACATTTTTTCTTGATCGATTCCAAAGGTTTATTACTTAAAATGAAAAACCAAACACATGTTGGAGTGAGCACACTCCATGAAAGTGAAGTTTGGAACCACCTTGATGGTCACCTCAGCGATACCATCAAGGCTCTATGCCTCTCTTCAGTTTGAGAAGAGCCTCAGGGCAGCCACAATCGGAGCGATGAGCTATTCCTTGTACAAAAGACATAGAATATGTTCTTCGGCTGTTACTCGTTCGGAATACTAACTGCGGCGATACGTATGGTTTTTTCTTCTTAAACTGAGTTTCAGGTGTAATGTCCAGAGTCATTTAATGTTTAAAACTTTAATGTTTTTATTAAGAGTTTGTTTAAAAGTTACCTATTTTGAATTTTGTATCAATGGGGTATTTCGGTGGGTCGGAAATTCAGGTTTTTGACCTCAAATTTGGATTCAGCACCCTTGAAAACCTATATATTACAACTTTAAGCCCAATGATACTGTAACATGTGGTAGAAAAATTAATTAAAGAGATCACACGTTTGAAAAAGGCGGGCCGCTATAAATGCACACACACTAGGCAAGAACTACACAGCGGACTACGCCGCGCGCGCGTGTGAGTACTATTTTGTAGTATCCAAGCGGTCCTCCAAGGGTTTCTGTGCATGGATACGTTTTTCAAAGACAGTTGGCTAGCTACGTCACGATTGGCTAGCTACGTCACACCGTTCAAATCTTCAACTTTCCTTAGCTTCTCTGATTTTTTAAAAACATTTTCTCGACGAACAGACCCGATTACCGTTATTCCTGAGCCATACTCTTTTGAAAATAAAAATAAAAAAAATTGACCGAAATACCCCATTGCAATAGCTCTATTTTCTCCAACAATTCGCTAACATAGTAAGTAGTAGTGAATATTTGATTTTGTATGATGAGTCTAACTGTCACTACCATGATCTAGCATACAAAGAAGAAACCACACGTGTGGTGGCCAACTGAAAAATTGGCTGTTCAAAAAAAGAATAAATAAATAATAATAATAATAATAATAACGGCCGATACCAGCGGCCCTCCTCTCACTTCACGTACATCTACGTACGAGTATTGTGCAGTTCAGTTGTCTTCCACAGGTATATAAGGGCCTATCAAGCAGCCATCACATAGCATTCTTGTATGAAACTCTATTCTGAAACTTACTCGCCTCACGATATCTTTAAACGTTCTAATGACGGTTTCGGGCTAGAGAGATCGATCTAACCACCACTATCACATCATTTAACGGTTTCGTGCCGGTTTGATCAGCCTCTCGCTTTGAACCTCTTATCTTGTCGATGAAGGATTAACAAGTAACAGATGCAACATGTTCATAATTGGAAACAAGTAGGTCAGTGAACGTCAATACACAGACAGTTCTCGAAGGAACAGCTCACTCTCTGAACGTTGCTCCGATCCTGGCTTCCTCTCAGTCACCGAACAGAACAGTCTTGTGTTGTGGGAGTTCCATGTTTCGATGATGAATGCAGTATATACTACCGTTTAAAAACTATTTCCTTTGAAAATACATCATTTTGGTCAGTAATTCCATAATTCACTGTTGGTTTCCTTTTCCTAAAAACATAATAACAATAACAAAATAACATAGTAGGTCTCTCACCTCCATGAGATGCACAACATTTTAATTACAACCTGTGGATGAGAATGCGGAGGTTGATGATGCATTACGAAAGATTGATGCATTATGGATGATATAAAATATCATCTTAAAAAGTAAACCGTAAGCTCATTGATTGCAACGAAATCAAAATTAGGTATTGTAACATGGCCTCTTTCGCTATGGAAACTTGACTATTTCCTCTAGCAACATTATAAGAGCGCGATTATAAGATTGAAGAGTTCTTCATCTACTCATTTGAATAAATACAGCAACGACACGTCAGGGATACTGTTTACTCAAGGGTATATATAATACACGTACTCGAATTGTGGCATGGGGTTTCGGTGTGTTTTCATTCTAATTAATTCGAGTGGTAGGTAATGAATTCCGTCCCCACCTCCTCTGAAAGCAACGTATAATCTCAACGCTGCGTTTGAAATAACATCATCTTCAAAGCTAACTGAAGCAGGATTAAAGTCAAACGCGTAGCCCAAGTGGTTCCGTTGAACCTTGAGCTTTGAGGTTCCTAATCCCTCCCATAGGAAAATTCCTAATTTGAAATGAATTTTGTAACTAACATTTCCATTCCTGTCAACTCATTACAAAGCAATTAGTTAATTAAAATTAGTGTAACGCGACACATTGACATTGCAATTACGACAATGTACAGTTAACTAACTCATGAAGGATAACTGCTGAAGGAACATTTTTATGATCACAGTAATCAGCAAGATATTTTAAGATCAGGGGAATTCACCATAGAATGAAACAACGAAAATATAAATTAATCAATAGAGAAAAACCAAGAAAGGGAAGATCAATTGGAAAGGGTGATCTTCAGAGGCGCAAGAGGTGTGAAGCTGGACGCTCCTTCAGTCGATCAGCTTTGAGGTCAAACTACATAGTTGGAGAGCTCAGAGCTATGAAGATTGACCTCCCCAAAGTACTCGCTCCACTTTGAGATGGTCAGACGAATTTTCCAGTTTGCTTTCTTCTAACGCCTCTACGGACGTTAGGAATCTTTCCCAACTCTTTGGAGATCTCTCTCGAATCATAGAATGTTCGAATATTGGCTAAACCACTTTGAAGGTTGTTGGGTGGTCTTGTCAAACTCTTTGGTCACCTCAATCTCATGTCCAAAGACGGCGGCAAAGCTCCAAATGTTAGACCGTCACCTGAATCCTCGGCATTCGGTTTCCATAGGTATTTCGAGGTGCTCTAAGCATCGATAGAACAATGACTTTACGGGAATACTAATTCAATATCTCTTTATAAAAACAACTATTATTCTTTATAACTTTAACCTTCATGCTCACGCGCCAACATGAGTCACACCGGCGCTCGCGCAGCTGTCTGTTGACCGCCCATGCTTTTTCAATGATTATCATGCTGATTTATTATTTCTTTACATTAAATACAAAAGAACTAAAATACAACTCAAACAACACATTTTCCATCAATATAAATTTACTATTCAAAGTAACATTAAAAAACGCTTGCTTCCGAAAAAAAACGCAATTGACTTCAAAAGGCCACTTGGATAAATAATTATTTTGGTTCAACTGTTTCTGTTTGGTGAAAAATGAGATTATTTATTTCAATCAATAACCATAATCTCCATCCTCCAAGTCAATGTCTGAGGCATTGACGTGATCAGTCACCTCAATGTTTTCAGGCACCCATGAGCACAACAATCGGTTCTCCTCCATCTTCCCTATCACTGTCCATTTGTGCTAGCACCTGAGCTCTATCTCCTCAGCCGCTCCGTAAAGTTTTTCCCTGAACAAAATATTGAAAAGGATTATTCGTTTTTTTGGATGAAAGAAGAACAGAGAGAGAGAGAGAGACAAGATTATTAATTCACAGGCCAAATTATTAGCAATACACTAGAATAAAGTTATAATTTACCAGATAGGTACCTACTTATTTTTGAATGTAATTGATTTTAGATATACACTAGGTATTAGGTAACGAAATATAATTTACTTACATTTTACGATGTTGATCAAAGTATTTCGCCAGAAGTCACGCGGCTGTCACCTATCCGCCGTCAGTGAAAAAAATAATACGAATGCGATCGCGCGGTTGTCTCTTGACCGCCTGACTCAACACTATCAAGATTTGAAGTGTACTGAGGGTTAACATAGATGCAGATCACTGACCATGTTGCAACATGGTTGGAACATGTTGGAACTAGGGATGGGTATTGTGACGTGGTAGGGGAATAAGTATAAATAACAATACAGTTTCACGGGAATAAGGAGGGTATAATTGAATAAAGATTCGCTCACCGGGGGCAGGAGGGGCGATGGTGAAGGCGGCGGACGGCGAGAGGCGTCCTAACTTTCTGAGGGCTCATTGGGGAAGAGAAACCTGTCCCCCCTTCACCATGTCCCCTCGATCCTTCAAGGTCATCCGTGATATTACATATCACACTCCCCCACCAGCGAAAAAATTTGGGGCCATAGATTGGGGTAGGCTGTCACAATAGAGTTTGGAGGGTGTATTACTAGGTAAAAACCGTCCCCGCCCGCTGGTAGCGTCTGCCCATGGCTAGAGTGGTTGAGTTGAATAATCAAATGAAATAGGTAGCAATACTATGGAAAAGGCGTTAATGGCTCAAAGAAAATTGCAAGGTATCTAATTGGTACAGACGGTGGTCCAGAGGGAGAGGTGGGAGAAAAACCTGGTTCCAAAATGAATGAATCTACTTTTGACCCTCATTGGTGCATGAAGTGCCTGTTGGTAATTAATTGGGGCCAGGGGATTGATGCCGGAGGGAGTGTGACGATGTGGGTTAACTTAAGCTACTTGAAAACACAGAGAAAAATAAATACGATTAGAAATAAGGTACCTAACACGCGTACATAATGATACTTCGGAGGGATTCGGGATTTTGGGCCGATGGCCATGTTTGCAATTTAGTTGTGGGCTGGGGGTGGGTAGCCGGTATTGTCCGACTGGTTGGGGTGTCGTGGGTGATGACGGTCGATCTCCATGATGTTGATGGGGTTCATTTCTGGAACATAAGGGAATGGGTGGCGAGTAGTAACTGATGAAATATTAAGATCGGTTATTATGGGTTGGTGGGTGGGTTGGTAGCTTGGGAGTACGGTTTCAATTGACTGACATGCTGGGTTTTGATATCAGACGGGTCAGTGGTGCTAGTGAGTTGGTAGGTTACAGGAGAGAGGCGTCTAGTGACGGTATACGGGTTCGAATACTTATAAGCTAATTTAGCGTTAACATGATCGACTCGTGAACTAAGGGTATACTGTTTAATGACTACCATATCGTTAGGTTTGAATTCTCGGGCATTGTGGCGTTGGTCGTAATAATGTTTCCGTTGGTTACGTGCCCGGGCAAGGTTTTCGAGTGCTAACGTCCATGTGTGATGATGTTCTTCGGGGTTTATGGAGTGGAATGGGGGAAGGTCCCAGGCTAGTTGTAGTGGTGTGGCAAGTTCGTGGCCTAGAAACAATCGGGCTGGGGTAAAACGGGTGGAAGAGTGCCGTACTGAATTAATACCTTGCTGGAAAAAGGTGAGGTTGGTGTCCCAGGCTGTCTGATTTTCGGCATGGAAAGCAGTAAGCACTGTTTTGAGTGTGCGTATTTGACGTTCTGCAATGTTGGGGTTGGGGTAATAGCGGGGGGTATGGTGGGCAGACATTCCATGAGCACGAAGGAAGTCACTAAAGGCCTTTGATCGGAACACAGATGCATTATCAGTACAGACTGTTTGCCAATATCCAACGGTAGAGCAGACTCTGGTTTGTAGTGCCTGGATGATTGTGTCAGATGTATGACGTTTAAGTGGAATGAAATAAGTGAATCTTGAAAAACCATCGACCACAATGAGGATGTGGGTATGGTTCGGTGCGCGTGACTTGTACGAGTTTGATCACCAATCCAAAATACTCCATCGCCTTCGCTCAACAGATTTTTTGATACCTTGTTATCACTCAGAGTTGGTTGGTCACTTCGACTTTCTGTTCGCTTTAAATTTCATCGAATATCTTCAGTTCTCCACAAGAAATGGACATCAGGGGATTAAAAATCGCTGATCTACGGGAAGTACCCATTCTGAAGGACCTGACAGACGAGGAGAGGTCCACCATCAAGTATGCTCATGTTTACGGAAGCAACAGGAAAGAAGGAAGAGGTCTCAGCGCCCTCTACGTCACGACAAATGATAAGGTATTTCTTGCTGGATTTGACAGTATGGTTGGGAAAGACAACATAAATTATGGGCCAGGAGGCTTACTAAACAAGAGCAGGGAGGTGAAGGAGCTATCAGGTAAGTCTGTGCGACGGAATGTCTCTAGCAAATAGCGTAGAAATACGAGACCACCTACCTTCCACTTATCTCTGCTTTTCTCACGATCCCAACTAATCGGCACATTATTAACAAACACACCCACTTGTTTCCACAACAAAACGCGTCCGTGAGTATCAATCTTCACGATTACGAACACATTTTTCGCCGATTGTTCGATAATTCCGCGAAATCAAACGAAATTTTGAGTTCCAGACCGCGAGAACGTGTGTTTTCATAGATACGAACGTTGTTTTCAACTTGTCACCTGTACTCAGTTGTTTGATAACGCCGAACGTATCAGAGGCAGAGTTCAACTGAACGGACTCGAACCCAGCCGCCGACCTGTTCCACTAGGAAAACAATAAACCGCTCGTATTCAATCTCCCAATTTCTTTTATCATCCAATTATTTAGCCAAATAAAAAACAAACACACAACTTTCAAATAACAAATTTACAATTTCTAACAATTGTAAATCCTAAAACTAATTTTCTACATTCTTTTAACAACAAAATTCGCGTTCACCCTTTTTTCACTTAAAAATTTGATCCCTTATCACAATTTCGGTATTTTTTCTCAAGCCCCCCAAATTACCATGGATTCCTGCAAGAGTGACGACCAATCCGCTACTGGTATGACCCAGTTAGGCACGCTTATGGTTTCAAACATTCAGCAACTAACAGCCCAGATGGCCCTTCTCACCAAACCACGCTCTGCTACCATGTGACGTGGTAGGGGAATAAGTATAAATAACAATACAGTTTCACGGGAATAAGGAGGGTATAATTGAATAAAGATTCGCTCACCGGGGGCAGGAGGGGCGATGGTGAAGGCGGCGGACGGCGAGAGGCGTCCTAACTTTCTGAGGGCTCATTGGGGAAGAGAAACCTGTCCCCTCTTCACCATGTCCCCTCGATCCTTCAAGGTCATCCGTGATATTACATATCACATTATCGATACTAAATTATTTCAAAAAATCGATTTTTAAGCAAAAAAAATCGATTTAGAGTTGACCGATTATGTTGACAATCGATTTTTTCGCTGATTTTTTGACAAATCGAGCATTTTTTATTTATGAAAATAATATTTTTTATGTGGAAGTGGAAACAATAGAGAGTTAGTGTTGAAATTTCTGGCCCCAGTCTTCACAAAACTGACGAAGGAGAATTGAACTACCCATCACTGAACTGGAATGGAACTACCCTTTTCGTTTTGCTAATTTGTTGCCAAAACCTTCAGAGTACAACAACATAAATAACTATGATACTTGATGTAACTTGATACTTATGATGTTTGATGAAAGAAAACTGTGATTACTGAGCTCTAACTTAGGTATTGGTAATCAGAATTAACAGACGTAATAAGGAAATCACTTAGGTGAGTTTATACTAATTAAATTCTGAGCCAAGGATCACAGCTTCTCATATTATTATTTTTTTAAACGTATTTCTTTGGAAAAAAAAGTAAACATGGACGCCGATTTTAAAATCGATTTTTTATAACGATACTCATCCCTAAGAAGTTGGAACATGGTTGGAACATGATGCAACATGGGTGGAACATGTTACGTCGACATGGGACGTCTAATTGGAGAATACATGACCTTCCCATCCTTCCAAAAAATTATAGGTGAGCGCATCTCTTCGAAATTCAAGAAAAGCGGTCATTTGACACCCTGCGAGAGCGCTTGAAGGTTAAATCAAACGGAATAGATCACTCAAATCTGTGACTTTGGATTGTCAAACACAGAATGACCAAGGTGTGGTGTTCTCTTACGTGCCTAACGTAAGAACGTCCCCAGTTTCAGGTACATATACACATCACGAGGTGTAACCAGTGATCACGAGGGATAAGAAGGGATTTGCCCTCGAGGGACGGAAAAAGGGAAAACATGGGACCCTTCGCAACACGTTCAATGCACTGTTTCGGAGTTCTTTGTCATCGGCTATTTCTTGGAAGCAGCGCTGCGGGGCGGACATCTTAGGATACCAAAGAGTATTTGTGTGAAAAGGTGAAGCCAACCCACAGCAACCTTTCATCACCACGCTCCTACGATCCCTCCAGCTCTAGAGTGAGCCAGCTTCCTCAACACATTGTGTACGTTTCCGTGTATGAGGCCTTTAAAATTTTAATATTAGCGGTTTTCTTCGCTCGTTCTTTGCAAGAACGCACAAAGCAACAGAGAAGCGGAAAGAAAATGAAAGACAGAAGGAGGAGAAAAAATATAATAAGAGATGCTCAGTGTTAATCAAGGTTGGAAGTCTCCCGACACGAGACATCCCCGTCGGGCTCGTATCTTTGAATATCAAAGACATCTCAACTCTTTTGCGGCCTCCTTTGGCCGATGCGGCACAGTGGAACCCAATTCTATGGGGAAGACAAAAACTTTATGGAAACGTTTGATATTGTAGCTGAAATCTTTTTGAACGAGTGGCATATTGTTGTTTTCTGGCACTTTGCACAACTGGAATGTCTAAGCAGAGAGGAAGATAATTACCTAATGGTTCGCCGTTTTTACCGCAGCACACTTGTGACTTTCAGGCTTCAAGGAGAGTAAGGTACGAAATTATTGTCATTCCCTCAGTTGAAACTCAACCACCGTTCCAACCAGTTAATCAATATAAATCAGGGAAAATCCTTCAATTATGAAAGTGTCTATGCATTGACAAGTAAACACTATGTGAAGGGAAGAACTGCGAGATACAGAATTGAAAGAATTCTTGTGAAAGAAAAAGTACTTAATTAAATGGAGAATTTAGTCACAATAGATCAAACATAGTCGAAGTGACTAAGAGACAGTCACCAATAATTATATGAAAATAATCTATGAATCATGAGACAGTCATCAGCATGAAATGGAAATAGAAATATCCTAACCGATGAATAAATGGAATATTCTCTAATGATTTGCCCTAGAAAAATATAGATAGGTGAAACCTTCAAGAGCTCAAGAGAAACTTGGTAATACACGTACAGGGTTCAAAAAAAGCTGCAAATTGTTACATAGCGGTACATAACCTTTTGATAGAAAGTCCAATTCCAATTGAGTGCTTTCTATACGAAATTTAGTTCAGCAACCAGTAATAAAATGTCTAAATGAAGGAATTCTCTATTTCTTCGAATGGAGTGTGAAGCTTTTATTTCATCTAAAAAAACTCGATTATGAAGCGAAAACTAGGTAGGTAGTGACAATGGCAAACCTGTGTTCTTTGCTGGCGAGTGATCTGTACAGAAAAATAATAACTAATAACTTTAAGGTACAACTAGACCCCAACTGGAGCCGGTTTCCAAATTTCATCAAAATTTATCTACGGGGACTGAACAAAGTAGACGCCTACGGTGTGCAGTGGACGGACGGACAAATTTGTATTTGATTTTTGGATTCTACATACCTTGAAAAGTGAACCATAAAATTTCGAGTAGGGGGAGAGGGGTTCTTTTTTCTCGATTCCGAAAATTCATTATTGAAAAAAATAATAACAATAACGCATCCATACGACCATTTGGCTGAATATTCCAAATCCACATGTTCGTCAGATAAGGCGTTTATAATTAGGAAGGCTCCATAACAAATTGACACTCATATTAACGTTGTAGGTAGTAAAACATGACAGTTCAGAATTAAACTTACTTGTCAGTAGTAAAATTTATTAATTAAACCTAATGAGATAAACTAGCTACCGATATTGAAAAGTTCTGATCGCTCGATTTCCAAAACAACAATACAACAGTGACTGTAACTCCGTGTCGGTGTTATTCAATCACAAAGAGGACTCACGGTCGTCAAAACAATCGGTTTGTAGGCATTAGAAAACCATTGTAATAGAACTATTGCCGAGTTTTCTACTGAGGTGAGAGAAAAGCGGGTGAAAGAGGTATAAACTAAATTGTTGTGACCGACGAGAGACGGAGGACCGACGCGGAAGCTTTTCAAGAGAGAACCTCCCAGACTGTAACACCCCAAAAACGACCTCTAATTTCATCAGTAGTTCTGGCCTTTCGGATGAGTGGAAAGTCCAAACAATACGGGAATTACGTCTATTCAAGAGTAGAGCTCCACTCTGTCCGCCCAGTTATGTATCGATTTTCCGGGTTTTGGCCGCAAACTGAAAAGCGGCGAAGGGGTGAAAGCGATTTTGTAACTGGAAGGGAAACGTAACACCGACACGGGACACACGAGTGGATCGTATTTAAAGAGCTCGGATGAGTTGGGGAGCGGAGTGTTTCCGCAAAGTAAATATTCGGCCGTTTTCGTGTTTCTACTGTAGCTTCTAGAGCCGAGTGGATGCCCATCCCAGCGTATGATGATATAGAATAAATTGACAACTCGGGAATTACAGTTTGAATGGCTCATCCAACATTTGCTTAGCTGAACAAGAAAGACGAGGAATTTGGGAGGAAAATGGAGGCTGGGTGGCGAATTTGGAATGATGAGGTAATATTGGCATTGGCCTATCATAGTAGATGACACGTTTTTGTGGGAGAACTGGAGTGTTGGATACTGGTTCGAAGTGACCGTGGGGAAATAATATTTTGATTCAGTTTTCTGTGGGTGAAACTGAATTAAACACGTTTGGGAACCAACACGAAAAAAAACATCAGAGTTCTACAGTGAGAACATTCAATAATAATAATAATAAGCTCTGACAATATTTGAATACGAATCATATTCTTACTCGTAGGCTTACGAGTTTTTCGTTAAGACCTGCCATGTTGTTCGTTGCTGAGCTCACCATCAACAAGTCCTGGAAAAAGCCGAAAATCAGGCACTACGAGTCATTACAGGATGCCTACAATCTATCTAGAAATGCAGCTTCAACCTAATATTGAATACGACTCGTACTTTGGGCTTACGAGATCTACCTACGTTAAGACCTGCCATTTGTGCGCTGCTGAGCTCACCATCACTGCGTCTGCCACCCATCAAAAAGTACTGGAAAAAGCCCCAAATCAGGCATTACGAGTAATTACAGAAGGGCCACAATCTATCTAGAAATGCAGCTTCAACCTAGTATTGAATACGACTCGTATTTTGGGCATACGAGATCTACCTACGTGAAGACCTGCCATGTTGTGCGTTGCTGAGCTCACCATCAACAAGTCCTGGAAAAAGCCCAAAATCAGGCACGAATCATTACAGGATGCCTACAATTTATCTAGAAATGCAGCTTCAACCTAGTATTGCACACGAATCGTATTTTGGGCGTACGAGATCTACCTACGTCAAGACCTGCCATTTGTGCGCTGCTGAGCTCACCATCACTGCGTCCGCCACCCATCAAAAAGTACTGGAAAAAGCCCAAAATTAGGCATTACGAGTAATTACAGAAGGGCCACAATCTATCTAGAAATGCAGCTTCAACCTAATATTGAACCTCTTCAGCAGCGTAACAGTAGCTTTTTACCGAAAGAGAGATTTGATAGGACTGGAATGGAGTACGGGAAGAGCTACCAACCAGCATCTCACATACACAAAACTCTAAAAAAAAAAGGTTCCGACGCAGTGTCAGAGATAAAAGACCAAAATAACCTCACAGTCTCTCTGCAGAATCCTGGACCGTTTCACCTCTCAGAGGCTGTTGCCCAGAGGAATTCCGTATGTGGCTGCACTGTACTACTTAAATACGTCACTAAGGAAGACACGTCATATGACTGTGAGAACTGTGAGACTCTGTGAACCTCATATTTCATTCTTTACGGATAGTTCGGCCAGTGGAGCGAAAATAAATCTCCTTCAGAAAATCATCGTGACACTTGAAATTCCATAATTGGAAATATATCAGAGGTACGCTCACATCTCTAATCTTTCCACCAGCTATTTTTTCCTCTCATTTTATTTCATGTGAGCAAGCCAAACTAACCACCCAAATTGGCAGACGTTTTTCGATTAAGTTCGGGTAAAAGGTAAAAACCCCTGCCAACTCCATTCCTCTGAAAATAAATGTAGATAATTTCAGAAACGGCCTCCTGAACGTTTAAGGTTTTAACGGCCGAAATGGGATTATCTAACGGAGAATACGTACCGGAGCAATTACATTCGAACAACCTGTATATGATAGAACTCGCTTTCAACCGTTCAAGATTTACGTCAAATTTTTTGTTGAATCGGTGAGGAGCACCAGGTAATCCTGTTTACTCCGAGATCCGTAAAATGAATACAAACGATATTCTAAAAATATGCCGATGTTGAACAGGATGAAACTCTTCCGCGGGGGAATGGGAAAGAATAAGTAGGGGAAAAGGCTGAGGGCAAAAAGAGGTTTTTCTGTGGAACGAAATCAACGACAACGTGCCAAGCAAAAGGAAGTACGAGGGTAGTTTAATTCCAATAAAGGCTGAGGAAGAAAAACTTGGGAGAGGAAGAAGAAGAAGGCAAAGTAGAAGAAGACAAGTGGGGTGGGGGTAAAAGAGGATTATATTTAGAAGAGGGCAAGGATAAAGAGAAAGCATCCCGAAGGGGGCTATATTGACGTGAAACTGTAAGAATGGTTTTTTAGGGCTGATCCTTCTACGGGAATACCGATCTCAGCGTATCTGTTGGAAAGCAAACCATAAAAGAGCTAAACTTTGATACGAGTACATCTACAACTTGGGTTTGAAAAGTTGAGGGCGACGGGAGGAGAAAGAGTTTTAGAGTATCAGCGTGAGTGGGGGAACAATGCGAAGAAGAAATTTTTGCTTGCAAACGCATGATCCTTGAGCCGTGATGCTGTTGAGGAGGTCAATCTTGGATCAAAATCGAAGAGGATCCGATCGATGGATCCCCATAATACATAAATTGTCTCAAAATGTACTCGCCAAGTCTTCATAGTGAGAGCTGTATAAAGTTATAACAATTAACCCACCAACCGACAAATTAACCATTTTAACTGTAGGTAGTTATAACCTTACTTTTTATCAATTAAATGTTTGTTTCCATCTTCAATCAATTTCACGCTAGTTAGGGTGAAGGCACCAGTTTCAGACACTGATCCAGTATAAGACATTTGCAATTTCAAATCCACAAAATAAGAGTTCCCAACGGTTTTGAGGCCTTTTCCACGGTTCATTGGTGCAAGCAGATCATTCTAGTGGACTGTTGTGAAACTATGAGGTCAGAGAAGATTATTGCAGTTTAGGAGACGGTTGTCGTAGGGAACTTCCACATCAGTTCTCCAACGGCGAGGTTAGCAAAAAATGTGGCCAAGAAGTGATCAGCTTTTTTTCTGTTATATTTGCGTGATTCTTCCGTTCCCATTAAATTGTTTCCGCTTTAGTTTCATATTAGTAGCAAATTTTTGGGTTTTATCGTTTACTTTTAATGTTAAAGACTTGAAACTCGCGCCTGTAACTTATATAGCCACCCTAATCATTAAACCCAGTATCAGACAGGGGTGTATTCAGACTGGTATTCAACGATGTCTGATACTGGTACTCGTCTTTGGTTCAATTCAATGATTTTTTTTCTGAATCGCGACTGTATGCAGGAATTAAAGTGTGATAGTATTGCCTTTTGGCCCGTTATCTAAGGCCTCATTATGAAGTACGATTATTCCATTCCTATTTGCAAATTAAAACTAAGAAATGTTTTTCAGGGCTTTGAAAGAAAAGAGTGTTTTAAGAAATAATTCAAGTTACCATAACAAAGGAATATATGTGATTATTTTTTTTTACTTTTATACTAAAAGCGTCTGTACTTAGTCAAATACAAATTTACTCAATAAAAGAGGGTTTTGGGAGTTTGAAGTTGGAGTTTTTGGGGATTCCACTGTCTGATTGTGGACCTTAAGGGCGTTTGATACTGGCGCCATTCAAATTTCTCTGTGACTGATACTGGTGCAAAAACATGGTTCCTAGTCTTGGTGAGTTGTTGAGAAGTTGGAGCACCTAATTATGCCCCCCCCCCCCCTCCCCGATAAATATCTGATGAAATCACGCATCACATTATAAATAAACCAGAGAATCTCCGCTTGTAGTGTCTGATACCGGTGCCTTCACCCTATGTCAATAAATTCTCGGAATTATTTTTATCAATCGATTCTGAAGGGCAATTAACAATTGAAATCGCAAATGAAGAACTTGAATCGGTGCGGGGGTACTTAGAAATTCGGACAATCTAGTTATGGATGAGGTGATGCTATGTACGATATACAAAGAAAGAAGAAGGGCACTTGTGCCATTACGATTTTCTATGCCAAAAAGAACAACTGTAAACTGTTCAAGTTCTCGATTCAACTTGAACAATCCGTTCGAATATCCATTGATGTAGGGCACACCGAAGCGACCCATTTCAGTGAGGTATTAACATTCTGCTTGGCGTCTGTAATTAAGCGCCCTGGTCCGAACTATGAATCCCCGCAGGAAGACCCTCCTAGATTGAGAAAGTTGGTCCAACAGATCAAAAGCCGCTATAAATAACGGTCGAGAGAGAGAGCTCGTGAATAGCGGGGCAGAGGTAGGTGGAATGCGCCGATGGGGTATTTATGGTAACTAATTGGCCAGGGTTGCACTTATGATAGCGTTGGCGCTGGTGGAGGAGGCGATATATTTTCACTTCCCATCCCCCACATATGTTATATCACCAACAGTCGCGAGTCCACAGTTTATATATTATCGACCCCGGTAACTCTTAGCCGAGCGAGGGGAGGATTAGGTACCCGCTGGCCCGCGTTGTCTTCATAAACTCTCGACCCCAAAATATGACAACAACATATTGTTTAGTCATGCATAATAGTAATAATAATAACGAGAATGAGTTGTCAACCACGAGCTGATAATCCATAGAGAGATGGAGTTCTTGAGGGTAGGTCATAGATGCAATTAAGAAACGCGTCTGTACGCCAACCAATTCAATAATGGTAATGACAATAAATTTAGTAATAATAGTACTTCTATACCTACCAGTAAGTACTTTAGACTCACTTAAACTTAGAGCTGCCAGTGTCACCAAAATGGTTTGAAAAACTCATCCAGAAGTTATTTATATCAGTTAATAATGCAATCTACAGGGTGTCCAAGTAACTACGCTCCCCCCACTTATTTTCTCTAATAGCGTAAGAAAAAAAATCGGATTAACGCTATTCTTCATAATTTTTTGCGTAGAATTCAAAAATGACAAAATTGCGGAGTGCGCAATTGCGCAATCGTGCGCAACCATGATCAACTTTGTTTTTTTTTTTCAAATTAGAACCCCCATTTTTTATTGCAGATTCGGATTCCACGTCAAATTTTATTAACATTTTACTTCGACAACTTTTTTTTTGGACGCGCGCAGCCCGCTCAACGAGCGCTGAAAGATGCGCAACCCAGGGATTGCGCCATAGTTGAGATGAAGGTAAACCTCAAGTGTGGCACATCACTTAGCACTGTTTTTCTACGCTGAATCGCGTGGTGATGTCCCTTTCTTGATTTGATTTCATTTTACCGTATCTACGGCCAAAAAACTCACTTTTTGAGGAGGAAATCATCTATTTTCTTACAAAGGGTAATGAATCATCCTAAAAATAATTAAATTTTTAAAATTGTAAAAGAACGGGAAATTTCTACATAATTATTAAAAAATTTAATTTTTTTACATTTTATTAGGATGATTCATTACCCTTTGTAAGAAAATCGATGATTTCCTCCTCAAAAAGTGAGTTTTTCGGCCGTAGATAAGGTAAAATGAAATCAAATTAAGAAAGGGATGCCACCACGCGATTCAGCGTAGAAAAACAGTGCTAAGTGATGTGCCACACTTGAGGTCTACCTTCATCTCAACTTTGACGCAATCCCTGGGTTGCGCATCTTTCAGCGCTCGTTGAGCGGGCTGCGCGCGTCCAAAAAAAAAGTTGTCGAAGTAAAATGTTAATAAAATTTGACGTGGAATCCGAATCTGCAATAAAAAATGGGGGTTCTAATTTGAAAAAAAAAACAAAGTTGATCATGGTTGCGCACGATTGCGCAATTGCGCACTCCGCAATTTTGTCATTTTTGAATTCTACGCAAAAAATTATGAAGAATAGCGTTAATCCGATTTTTTTTCTTACGCTATTAGAGAAAATAAGTGGGGGGAGCGTAGTTACTTGGACACCCTGTATATCATTCCTTTCCATCAATCGGTTCCCGAAAAAAGCCAATACCAGTGATCAGGCCATTGAATCACTAATGTAATCGAGGAAGCATTTGATGTAATCCAAGGATTAGAAAAAGGTTTGGCTGAATTGAACTACAATGATGAATTGAACTACAAACTCCGAAAAATTCTACCAGCAAAATATGAAGAACTATTACAATAAAAACTATCAGATTGATTGTTACGCTTGAATCAAGAAGATTTATACTCAGAAGCGCAAATAATACATAATGGTGCTCCATAAGGAAGTGTTCAAGGTACCACTCTTATACATTTTGTTAACCAGCGATTCATCAGAATGAGAATAATACAGAATCGCAACTTTTGCAGACGACGTAGCTGTGCTTCCAGGTGGAGAAACTCTCGTACGTTTTGTTCACCAGTGATTTGCCAGAACGGGACGAATTCACAATAGCAACATTTGTAGACGACATAGCTGTGGTTGCAGATGGAGAAACTCTCGTACGTTTTGTTTACCAGTGATTTGCCAGAACGGGACGAATTCACAATAGCAACATTTGTAGACGACATAGTTGTGGTTGCAGATGGAGGAAATCTTGTACGTTTTGTTCACTAGCGATTTTTTCCAGATAAAAATCGAATGTACAAACCGAAGTTTTATTGTAACAACTACAGAAAGCTTTACAGAATGAAAATCGGTCAGGCCACTCCGTAGAAAAATGGAAATTAATTTTGCCCCCAAAACTCAAAGATTTTGCCAATCTAGCAAAAACAAAAAAAAAAAATCACTAAAATCGGCGACATGCCTTCAGAACTAAGTGATCATGGTTTCTCAAAACAGTCCACGGACCATCAATGGTGAAAGATCACAGTTGCTACTGGTTCTGTTACAATCGACTCCCGATCCAGTTCAAGTGAACCATTTTCGGGTGTCAGTTCCACGCTTACCCGTTCATTGAACTACTGAGGACACTCGAACAGTTATGATTCCCTGTAACTGGAACCGTTCCGGTCAGGGTTGGATCGTTGTCTCGGCTCGGAACCGTTCCAAAATGATACACCTCGATCACATGATCCCATGATACACACAAGACAGGCTTCGAAAAAAAATCTACGGTATATTAGAAGTGGAAATATTTGCATAATACTAGCCTCTCTACCCTAATACGTCCTTTTCACGGAGTTTTCGTCAGAACTGGTGATGTGGAGAAGATATAGGATTCGAGGGTATTACTTGGCGAAATCTCCCGACTGCAAAAAAAAAATCGTTTTAAGGAAAAATCCTGGAAAGCTTAGGAAATTTCATAGACCACCCCCGGCAGTGGGAGCACCTGTTTCTTATTATATCAGTGTTATTGCTGGCCTCTCCCTCCCGACCCTTCCCTACTTGTTATTGGCCCGTGTGGCCTTATTGCATGTAGCATTACTGAGATGGCAGGGGCATGAAGGGGACGTAAGGAGGAAAAGCCCTAGTTTTTACGGGCGGACCTCCCTCCATGACCCTCCCCGCAGATTACAGTCCCCACTTCCTAATAATGTATTACCGCCGAATTTCAGTGGAAGGAAAATTGCGAGTAAAACCTTTTTGTGGAATGGCAAAAACCTGTGAGAAGTGAGCTAGGGGAGGAGAAGTATCGACGTGGTGAGAATTATAAGACTCACTCGTACATAAACTTGTTCATGAACTGAATGTTCATAAATTATCATGAACTAACAAGTCTACTCCAATAACTCTCGAATGAAAGTGAACTTGACTTTCACTTTGTAAGACCTCTCTCAGTAGTGTGGGCCTCCTTGGACGATTGATCTGGGTCAGAACAGGACAAAATACAACTAAACAAAAGCCATCCTGAACCCAAATTCGTGAGAAAAAATGCCAAAGAAGTAGGAAATATTCATATGCGTGTGCATGGAGTCCTACAAACTGCGCAATAAAAACGAAAAACTCGGTTTATTGGGTATGATTAAAAGATAAATCTAAATCTTCGAAAGATTATTACTAGGAGTTCATGGATATTATATATACAAAAATGAATCACATGCTCAGATAATACATTTGGGCGTTAGGTATATCAATATTAAATTTTTTTTAAATCAATAGCTTCGATCTTGGAAAGTAAATTGTTAATTCACCCTCAACAAACAGATACTTTTAGTGTCACACACCGATTGGCGCACTCTGTCCCGCATGCCTTTTTCGCGATTACCACAATTCTCCCAGTACTTATTTACACTTTTCAAGGATTTAAAGATACTCTAATTACTACAAGAACTCCATTTCTTTGGAAAAACAAACTCAAACAAAAACAAACTCCAAAAACTTTGAATTATCTCAATATTTGAACTTTTTTCTAGATAAGAAGTCGGAAATCCTTTCCTACTGGTTAGTTATTACTCATATTATGGTATTACTTACTCATTACGGTAGTTTCCGTTATCCTGCTATCTATGTATTCAAATCCGTGAAAAATCGAAAGAAATTCACGTAGGTAAGTAGGTACTAGTTTTCAATATGGGTATTGGGAAACATTTAAATTTGAAAATTGTCTCAATCAATGGGGAATTTGCCTCACAATTTTTCAATTTTTTTTTTCGAAAGAGGGTTCACTGAAATGGAAGAAAACCATAGTGTGCTGCTCGAAAACGCATCCAAAAAATTTAGAGAATTCAAGGAAGATGGAAATTTTGAATGTGGTGGCAATCTGTGACATGCTGAGCTGCCCCTCACGACAGCAGCGCTACCTCTGAAAGCGTACGTGAACCTGTTAGTTTATGTGATTGAACACGAGAGTGTCCCGCGAACTGGCAGAAAGTAACCATTCACGAAAGTGACCAAGAGAAGCAATTTTACTCACTCTTTCTTACAATACGATTCTACCTATTAGTTTATCAACCATTATTTGTCTTCATCTTCTCTTAATTAGTTTCGGTATTAGTTAGTTTCGATATTTGAATCTCATTATTTGATTGGATAGTTGCATGTGGCCACGATGGCGCCTACAACTCCACCTGTAGACATTCTCTGACACTATTGGCCAAAACTCCTTTTACGCTTCGCCAGAGGACACTTTTGCGGGAGGAACCCCGGGGAGTGATGTAGCCAGTTTCCCTCAATCTTCGCGGTGTTTTTTGACATAGGATTCACTTGTTTAGGCATTTTCTCCTAATGTAATTTTTTCCCTTGGGTATTCCTGATTTTAAACGTTATTATAGGGCCCTATTATAAGATTTGACTTAAAATTCCAGAATCTAAATTCTCCATTGTGATGAATAGATAATGTTTCCAAATATACCGGTGCGGGACATGGCAGACAGATTGGCGCCTAGAGTGCCGCCTGGACCATCCTATTTATTATTATTATTGTTATTTTTTTTAACCCGTCAAGTGCCGAACAATAAGTAATCTCAACGAATAAAATCACTCGCGATGAGATTGTGGAAAACCATTTTAATAAAAACGGAGTTGAGTAGAATGTTGTCTATTTCCACGAAAATAATGAGTTACAAGTTAAATCGATTTCGACGGTTAGGTCATCATCAGTAATTCAATCACGTGGTGATGTTGGTATTTCTATATGAAATATTTCGTCAAAATTAACGTCACCATTTTGAAAAAAAGAAGAGAAAAAAAACCTAAAAATTAAGAAAACTTGAACATTTTGACCAGTAAATTATAATATCAACTTCATCGTGCAATTTAGCTTGAAAAAGAAGAAGAAAAATCATGTTTGGAAGTTGAGTTTTAGAAGATTCGCGTGGAGATCCAAACTCTGGAGAATTATTTTCTGTAACAATTCTCTTCAATCCTGGCGAAGTAAGGGGGATGAGGATTTCATGTGGTTGATTACTCTGTCCGAAGATGATGCCAGAGCATCAAATGAAGTCATTTAACGTAGGATGATGCAATAACAACAGATCGTTGTATCACACACCCTTGGATATGGTATTACCAACACATCCATAGGGTATCCCAGTGGGACGAAATCGAAACATTGACTGAATGAGAGAGTAGTTGGCCGTGTGGGTGTAGCACATAGCTAGAATCGTTAAAATTATACAATCAACCCCTTGATTACAAGTGTCAAAAACCTCAGAAAATACTCTCCTCGTCACCCCGAACTCATGGAGTACCTAAAAGTAAACTATTTTTGCTTCCGAGTCTACCAATGTAGCGGAAGCTGTGTTTTAACTTTTCAGGGTTGAAAAAAAAAAATGTTACCCAAAATCAAAATTTCCATTCGCGTTTTATGATTCAGACCTTCCTGAACCATTTTGGTTCCGTGTCTGTCTGTCAGTCAGTCTGTGTATCTGTCGTGAAATCCTTGCCACAGCCATAACTTCTGCAATTCTCATCCGATTTCGTCGGAACTTTCAGAGATTATGCGAGTTGAGATAAAAATCATGGCTTTCAAATTGAAAGTATCTTGTGCACTTGCGCATATGTGAAATCCTTGTAACAGTCTACATGTTCCAAATATTCAGATATTGAGCGGATTCACATGTAGAGTCCCCTACGCAAGGTACTTATAGATTGATGTTTTGAGATTAACCACTATGCATCGGATCATCTATACAATCGGGTTACAGATGCGAGGACTTTTTTCTATTCTCAATGTATCATACCAACATACTATATGCACAGCGTATAGTATAAAAATTTTAGTCGTTCATATTCATGCTCTCCTCGTCACCCAGAACTCATAGAGAACCCTCACTTTTTTTTCTTTCGATTTTGAGTATACCATACCAACATACTATATACACAGGGTGTGTTTTGAAGATCTTAAGACTCTTTATTCATGTTCTACTCGTCTCAACAAAGTCACAGAGTACCCACAGGGCTATTGCATTCTTGGGTACATTGAATATTCGCAGGTTTTTTGAAATTTTGTAAGCCCGTGGTTTGAGCCTTTCACTGGCAAAACTACTAGGTATTTCTAGAAAAAAGTTAAGCCAGATGAATTGAAAGGAAATGTAGTCAGCTTCAATGAGTAACCTTAATCGTACCTATAGCAATATCTGTTCCCTCAAAAATTTAATTATAACAATAACAAAACTAGGAAAAATCAATAATACCAAGAATATTGATATATTTTGGAAAAATTATGGTACAGTTTAATAGATTTTGATAATTCTCGTAACAAATCGAGTCTTAGCACCTACTCAATTTATTACCAAATTTATAACAGCCTTGGCTACAGAAGTATGTCAAACGAAAACAACGCATGGTTGAATTATTATTTCGAAGATGATGCAATACCAACAAATGATTGTGACATTTACCCTAGGCATGTTTTAGCGCATTTTCAAGGAAGGAAGCTATTGGAATGAACTCAAAACTTTTTCATAACCAAACTTTCGGTCTCTTAACATCTAAAAACTGTACCATGTGCATACAGTATGTTGGAATGGTGTACTTAAAATAATATTTTAAGTACAATAATAATTCATAGTTCAATAATAATTCATATTATGAAAAAAAAAAGTCTGCCAAGTGGGTGTGGCTACTATTAGTAGTTATGGCTGTTACAAGAAATTCACGTTTGCGTATGCGTAGTGGCTACTATTAGTCTGAAGGTGGTGATTTTCATAGGGGACAATCTACAACCGAATTCGCATATTCCCTTGAAATTTCATGGAAATCGGATGAGAAACGTAGAAGTTATGGCATTTACAAGGAATTCGCATTTGCGCATGCGCAGCGGCTGCTATCAGTCCGGGGGTAATGATTTTCATAGAGGACTGTCTACACGCCGACCCGCACAATCCCTGAAAATTTCATAGAAATCGGACAGTATCTTAGTATAGTTATGCCGGTTACAATGATTTCATGACAGACACGGAACCAAAATTGTTCAGGAAGGTCTGAAACGTAAAACGCGAGTGGAAATTTCGATTTTGGGGAACTTTTTTTTTCAACCTTGAAATGTGAAAACACAGCTTCCGCTACATTGGTAGACTCGGAAGCAATAACAATCTACGAGTGGGTACTCTATGAGTTCGAGGTTACGAGGAGAGTATGGATGAGGACTCCTAACATACACTGTGTATGCAGTATGTTTCTATGTTATAGTTCAATAGTTTTTATTTGCAAATCCTAAAAATAGGCATTACAAACGTCAAATACAATTACAAATTACAAATTCAATTAGGGCAGTGCCGATCACATGTGGGTGAAGGGAGCGCTGGCAAGAGCACAGAAAATAGGATAGGATATACAGAATAGGATGTACAGAAAATAGGGAAAGATGACAATTAACGAGTGAGAAATCTTTGAGTTTGGGGTGACCAAAAGATGTCGATTTTTTTCTTTTTAATTTTTAACCGAGAGATTGATTGTATAATTTTGGAGATTCTTAATATGTGCCGCACCCACGAGGCCGACCACTCTCTCATACAGCCAATCTTTCGATTTTCTTCTCATAGCTTTGAAGATTTATTTGAACATTCGCTCACTATCTCATACTGCATTAACGAACTTTTCTTGTACCACGGTTCTATCATTCCCAAAACACGCTTCAAACACGCTTCAAAACACGTTTCTACTTCTACCAACCAGTAATTAAAAATTTGGAGGTACAATCTGTGCGTTTCAATCTGAAGGTGATGTAGCCTCTGCGAGGGGCGGCATCCATATTTAATTAGGTGCCGCAGAGATCCTGTCTCGAGCTTGTGATGGATGTGCTAGATCCAAGCTTTTCGCATCAGCCTATTCTTGAGGGGGTCACTCGGTTGACACGCAACTTCCTCCTTTTGTAGTCGTGTGCAGATACGCCAATTCAATGCGTTTGTGGGAGGACGTGAATCTGGATTCTCCCGCTCCACTTCTGTTTCAGTTGTGCCCTGGTTTTATTTGCCCAACTCTGAAGTGACACTAGAAAAAGTAGAAGTTGAATTTGTGCCTTCTTATACATAATTTATATAAAGGATGTGATACATAATTTCTCAAGTCACCTATAATGAACATGATAAGTGACACCCGATGAACAAGTTCAATCACAGTAAAACTATATTTACCGTACCTCAACAACGAAATCCGGTTGAAAAGTGACCACCTTGGGTATACTAAGAGAGCACATTTCAAAAAAGCAACGGTTTATTATTTTTCCGTATAGATCACCCACCTGCAAGGAACACGGTTTTTTCATTTTTAGAACCTACCCTATTATCATGCAATTTTCACTATTAACTTCATTTTGACAGCAAAACATTGTTATCCGAGAGTTCTGGTAGTCCCCACATTCATAACAAAATTTGGTTCTTGGTTGTTTAACCCTTGGCTACACGCTAGACGGGGAATTGCCCGCATTTTCATAAAAACAGAAATATAATGATGAACCGTTCACTATTGTCCCTCCAATGCCCAAGGTATCTTTTCTCAGACCTTTAACTGAGTAAAAGATGATCCCCTTAACAATATATTTATTTACCTTACCTTCAGTATGCAATCAGACTGCGAAGTTTGATACACACATATGATTATGATTATAATCATACTACTTCTACTATTATGATTTCACACGTTTTAATGTTTGCTTCATATATAGTTTCACGTTTCCTCATGTTTCCTCGTTCTTGAATAATCATAATAATAATTTTTATTATTATGATAGATATAAATTTTGTTACTTATGTATTTCCTACTTCAAAATTCATATTTTTATTTCCTACCTGTTGAATAAAAAAATGAATTGAGTTGAAGCTCATCCTATATCCATGACTTTTTAAAACCAATTCGTGCCTTTCAGTGTATCATAAATTAATAATTGTGTTGAAATAAATGTGGATTTCCCCGCTAGCGTGTACGAACGTAACTCCCCACAATTTAGAAACATCTAACTTTAATCGGAGAAAAAAGGTAACATTTGACCTGCTGAATTTTGAACGGAGATTTGGCCAGTAAACTTCATTCGCGACTACTCGTGTTCCCGCTTTATCATTCGTCGCAACTTCAAGTCCTCATCGAGAGAAAACGGTGGTCCTACAGATCGCTGGGTGGTCGTATTCTATTCAAAAAATTCGATACTATTTTAAATTGATAAACGGTGCAAATTATTACACAATGGTTTATTATTTTTCTATATAGATCACTCGTCTGCAAAGCCATCAACCCTTCAACATTAAGAAAAACATCGATCGCATTTCGGTCAGCTATAATTTGAACGGAGATTAGGCCTCTTTTGCGATTCACACTCGTGTTTCTGATTTATCGTACGTCCAACCCTTAAATTCTCGTAGGGAGAAAAACGGTTTGTCCTACAGAACTCCGCATGGTCTCAGAAAATTTTAAAAATTCTATACTATCTCAAATTGTTGGAAAACAATACCTTTATATCAAAATTTTTTGAGTTAGGGCGGTTTCAAAATTTCAAAATTCATTTTTCGACCCTTAGAAGTGACCTACATCAACCAAAAGCTTCGCTGCACAACTAGACCCTAAATTGTGTCCGTATACCAAATTTTGTGAAAATCAGTACATGATATTTAAAATACGTGTCGCATACGGTGGACGGACGAAACATTTGTTTATATTTTTTTGTTTTCGGAATGGACGAAAAGTTAATTAAGAAATGTTGAGGGATTTAGCTTTTTTTCTTGCTAGGTTTCGAAGGTTAATTATTGAAAAATAAATGCATAATGTTTAAACACGAAACTAACATCCCTCTCCCTTTGGATCTTTTGGCTGTTTTGAAGTCGGTCAAAAACGAAGTGAGGACTTGAGTATTAATTACCATCGAGTTATTTATTATTCAGGGTGTACCAGACTCGACTCTCCAAAGTTCAGGAATCGATTCTACAACAAACTATATTGCAACAACTTTAACTCCCTACCTTTTTTGTATCACTAAAGTGGCCACAACTCCCTCAATGTTGAAGGAAATCTAAATCATGTCTCACCATATTATGGAAGAGCGTTCAATTTCCAGTATCCCTCATGTCAAACGAAATTTTAAAAGTGGAACTCTGTATTTCAAAAACAAACTAAAAATTCAAAAAACTTACCTATTTAAATTGAATATTTTGAAACTGAAAAATTAAAAACTTAATTGAAAAAAATTGCAACTCAATTTAACTTTTTAACTAATCTTACTTTAATTTTAACTTACTTTTAACTAATCTTAACTAATTTTCTAACTTGACCTAAAACTTATATTTAAAAACTTAATTTTTGTTAACTGAAAATTTAAAAATGTAAGTAATTAAAAGTTTAAGATAACTAATTTTAAAAACTCTTTATTTTAAAACGAAATTTTAAAAGTAGAACTCTGTATCCCTCATGTCAAGTGAAAAAAAAGAAAGTAGAACTGAAGGGTCAATAGTAACCATAAAATATATGAGATTGTTTTTTGAATTGTTGAGGTCAAGTTAACTGGTTAAGTTCTAACTGGATAGGAACTGTTGATCATTCAGATTGTGGTTCCGGTTGTTGCGAGTGGTGATAATTGTTACTCTGGTGACAACTGGTGCACTTACCACCAGTGCACCACCTTATCATCGGGACCTTTAGTTTACTTGTTAGTTGAAGTCGGAGGAGGAAGCCGTTCTGTTGTTCAACAATCAGAGACGAAAGGAACCTCAAAATGATTAGGAGGAAGGAAGAAAGTAAACGCTCCTAATTAACCATTACTAGAGGGGCGTGCGTGTAAAAACCCCTTCACAATCAACCTCGAGACCAACACTGAAAGTAATGAACTGTAATTAAAGTAGGAGTAATTACAACCAATAAAGATAGCATCACTGTGCAGTTCAGACCTCCGTTATTCCTGTTAAGCTTTAAAAACGGCTGGCGCGTTTCCCATCGACCGGAAAGTGGTTTACGTTCTCTTGCACCACATATAGACCTCGTGTCTCTCTCGACCTAGTATTTCTTATTTTTCTATTTATTTCAAATAACATGAAAAAAAGAGTCACGCGACCAGTAAAAATCGACTTAGCTGCGGCATTAAATAATGTGCCTACTCGTAACAATGTTTCGAAGATAGCGAATAAAAAGAGTACGTAGGTACGTAATAACTGAGTTTAAGTGTATTTTTATAGTGAACCCATTATCCTAGTTCCCAACTATGCAAACAAAAACTAAGCCATGAAAACGAATTCAAAACAGATCAGATTCCGGTAAGAAATTCGTAGTAGGTACTATTGACTTCTTCTTCAAGGTAGGTGTTTTTACAGAGATTTCGCAATCTACTCACTAACGGCACCACGAAGAGAGGGTGTTGCCAGAAAAGGGAGGTTGAAATCAGTCAACAACAGAAGTAGAGTACTTGACTACAAAGAGATGTACTTCCTCACAACGAGAGGTGAGGGTGAAGCCCATGAAGTGAGGTCATTAAGAGCAAATTGGGATCTAGGCGATTGGGGAAGGTTGGGTCTAGCTCATAAAAGAAGTTGGGGTCTAGCCCACTAAGAAAAGAGAGGGTATAGACCGAAAAGGAAGTTGGGATCGAACTAATCAAGGATAGTTGTAGGTGGTCTAGTCCCAAAACGAGAATTGGGAAATAGCCCAAAGGAATTATATAGAAGGGAGTCTAACCAATAATCTAGCCACAAAGGAAAGTTATTGAGAATCTCGTCTTAAAAGGGAAATATCCCGAAGAAAATTTATAGGAGGGAATAATGCCTATGTAGCGAAGTTGGGGTCTGACCCACCAGTATAATTTACGGTCTAGCCCATGATGAAGATAAGTTGGGAAAATAAGATCCCACTCACAGACCTCGGGCTCTGGCCATAAGAGAAGTTGGGGTTCAGCACACAAAGGAAATTTTTCAAGTCTAGTACCGACTGGGAACTTACAGATACAGTAACTGAAGGAAAGTTAAGAGGGGTTTAAGCCATAAAAAAAAGTGGCACATGTTTAAGCACTATTTTTCAGAGCTTCACTATCGTAGTTCAAGATCTATTTTCCTGGTCGTACATCACATACCGATTCCTCGGTATTTCTTCTGATATCTTTCCACACCCTTCAGGGCTGGAATCCTTGGAAAAAATGAATATCAACAAGTGACTCAAACTTTGAAAAATAGTGCTTAAAATATGCCACACTTGGGGTTCACCAACATCTAAAACATGCTATTTTTGGAAAAACCTCGAGAATCATTTTAAAATGCTCCAAGACGGATTCCAGTGAATAACTTATCAAAAACGCTTAAAGTTATTGCGCAAGGTTTATTATTCCTACATAGATCACTCGTCTGCAAAGAACGCGGCTTTGCCATTGTTACCACCAACCAACCACAAGTACTACCTATCTATTTCATCTAGTTTATTTGGAAGAAATAAACGCTTCAATCTCAGTTCGAAAAAGAGTTGCGGTGCCTTCATTAGGAAATTTTATTGCTGGTCGCTAAGGACACAAAACTTAATACAACTCGAAGACACGAACAATGATCGTATTTTGGTCAGCTAAAATTTCAACGAAGATTTAGACCTCTTTTGCGACTCACACTCGTGTTTCTGATTTATCGTAAGCCCAACCCTTAAGAGCTCCGCCTGGTCTCATTCGATTACTAGTATTACTCAGTATTAAAATAGTATTTGAAATTGATGAAAAAACAATACCTTTATGTCAAAAGTTTTTGAGCTAGGGCGTTTTCGAAATTTTCAACCGTTATTTTCCAACCCTTAGAAGTGACTGATGTCAACCAAAAGCTTCGGCGCACAACTAGACCCCAAATGGAGCCTACATACCGAATTTCATCAAAATCGGTCAATGCTAAGTGGTGAAAGTGCAGCGTACGGCGGACGGATGGCAAAATCGGTCCATTTTATTCGATTTTCGGATTCTACGTACCTTGAAACGCAAACCAACAAATTTTGAGGGGAGGGGGGGTTATTTTTTTCTTGGTCGATTCCAATGGTTCTTTGCATTAACAACTAAACATTTTGAGTCCTCAATAATTGTTTCCTGTTGTTTTTTTGAAAATTCATTAAAAGCCAAAATGTATTTTATTTTACTAGAAACATTTCAATCCACTCTATTTTACCGAATAAAGTATACTGTCCTACTTATCTTTAACATCCTCTGGCTTGTCAAACTGTGTTTTCGTTTGGTTTGTTTTTTACAATAAAAAAAACCAACGCATTCTATAGAATACTAAATAGTTTGCTGTAGACCTACTCAATTTGAGAGACGCAATTAGATTCCTGGTGAGCCGTCAGCCCGCTCTCAGCTGATGATAGGGTTTGTGCAGAGAATACTAACATCGTTAGAAAAACATGAGCCTTATCGTACTTTCATCGCAGCTCGGTTCTTTTTCGGTCAAAGGGACTAATTTATTTATGTTCCAAACGTTTGAGGGGCGAAATTAGAAGTTTTACGTTCTACACTTGATGTGAGTGAGAGGTAAAGTTTTTCTCATAGTGGACAGACCGGACACTGGATAAACATAAACGAGATTAAAGGTTCAGGCTGCCACAAGGCTCCGAAGGCTTCATCCTTTTTTTCTGAACACCACCACTACCTATCTTTCGTCATCATATTATCCACGATACTAAGATAGACTGGACCTACCTTCGAAACGCTCCACATGATTGAATCATTTTCGAATAATTATTGGACTATAAAGTTATTGAAATCAAAATAGTTCGTGGTAATGTAATATCGCAAGATTCACAATACCGTTCATTTTGTCAGATAGTTTTTGTATGAACCTTCATAACTAAATTTCGCAATTAATCTACGAGAAATATTCACCACAAATGAACTTTTATCATGAAAGCATCACAAGAGCACACGCAATGAGGCAGCAGGACATCAGGCCTGTTTCGGGGGAGCCCTCCCTTCGGCCCATTCTGGAATGATACCAGACAAACCTCAGGTCGTTCCTGGGTTGACCTAACAAGTACGTAATACAGCAAACAGAAGTACCTGATACGATGGTCCAAACCCCATCGCGACACTCTCATACAAGAAGTAGTATGATGGAACATTCCACAGCCATCCGAGGTTATGAACTCGTAGATCCCTAGCTATGATTCAGAAGTAAGTAATACAGCAAAGAGAAGTGTCTAATACGATGGTCCAAACCCTATCGTGACCCTGAAAGATCTTGATCATATTGTTGAAATTGTTGTCCTGACTATCTCCACATCCATGAGTGAGTTAATTCTTCGGATATACCGATCCAGGGCTCGTTTGTAAACAGGGCATTTTGGACTACCTACATATTGGTTGTAGTCTAAATTTATCCGCTTATGATTTTGCGGATTTTGGTTTATTATTTTCAATAATGAACCTTTGGAATCGACCAAGAAAAAAAAATTTTAACACCCCCTCAAAATTTGATGGTTTACGTTTCAAGGTACGTAGAATCCAAAAATCGAATAAAAATTTGGCCGTCCGTCCGCCGTACGCCGTACGCGGCACTTTTGCCACTTAGCATTGACCGATTTTGATGAAATTTGGTATGTAGGCTCCATTTGGGGTCTAGTTGTGCCCCGAAGCTTTTGGTTGATGTAGGTCACTTCTAGGGGTTCCAAAATCAATTTTGAAATTTTGAAAACGCCCTAAATCAAAACAATTCGATATAAAGGTATTGTTTCTCCTTCAATTTAGGATTCTATAGAATTTTTAGAATTTTTTGAGACCACCCGGAGCTCTGTAGGACAAACCGTTCGCTCACTACGAAAATTTAAAGTTTGGACGTACGATAAATCAGAAACACGAGTGTGAATCGGAAAAAAGGCCTGATCTCCGTTCAAATTAAAGCTGACCGAAATGCGATCGATGTTTTTCTTCATGTTGGATGGTTGGTGGCTTTGCAGACGAGTGATCTATATAGAAAAATAAAAAATAATAAACCATTGTGTAATAATTTGCAGCGTTTTTTTGGCTGGACTTATATTTGGTGGTAGGTGTACCAGTAGGCCCTGCTATCATTGGAACCAGCACACCCAGCACAGCTCTCTTAGTTCAAACATTTGACTGCTATGTGCCCATAACTTTAGCATCTGAAATACCTGTTGACCTCTGTGAAGTCAGATATCGGGCAAGTGTCCAGGTTTATGTACATTCTACCTTGTTTCAGGAGCTTCTTCCTGAGAGCCTCTGAAATTCTTACAACCCAGATGCAGTCATCGTAAGGCACTCCGTTTGCATAACCTGTCTTCCCATTTGGAAAGGTAGGACAAAGACTTTTTCGAGCTCTTGTTAATAAGGGAAGACCCACAACCAATTTCCACCCCTGGATCTTAAAGATTTCCTCACTTCCTACGAAAAAAACCCCTATCTCGACACTCTCGTACAATAAGTAGTATGACGGAACATTATACACTTGTAGATCCCCAGCTATGATTCAGAACTTCTCTTTGATGGTACTGGAAATGCAAAAGCCTCTCTTTGTACATCATACATCATACATTAGACATGTTTCTCCCGTCTTTGTTAAACTAATCCTCCTAAAGAGCCTTGGTCTTATATCAATAACATCTTTTCAAGTTTACGAAAGAAAGGAACTCAACCCGAGTTTGACTGCCTAGCGGTCACTGAATCACAATTGACTACTCAAATACAGAAAGGAACTCCTTGATTTGCTCTGCAGCCTGCAACCCAGGGTCAAGTATATCAACAAAATATATAAATGGCCATTACTCGCAGGGATCACCAACTTTATCAATTAGTTGATAGAATACCGGAGACGTTGGTGGGGACCCTCAAGAGCCTAATACACGATCTCGTGACCCTCAACATCGCAATGACGTTGAACTTTAAAAGAACTAAAACTTTCATTCTTAGTGAATCTACATCACTCTCCTCCTCCTCCACACATATTCGTCTTCTCTGTTTTCCATGAACTCGAGTTTTTGATCAATTTTCGAGTGATACTTGATTTTCCTCCGTTTCTATTCTTTTGTTTATTTTGTCAATGATTTAACTTACTTTGTGCCCGTTCGACAGTTGCTTTCAACCATTTCAGGCAGCCTTTCCCTTTCCATTACAGGGATCAGATATTGCTGAAGCAGGCATAGCAAGGCGTGTCACAGTTATCCAAAGGAGCATCTAGAATAATAGTGTGGTGGAAAGGTTTCAACTGGTTTCCACCGAATTTTAGGTAAAAAAAAACTTTCAAACGAGGCAAATAGAGAATTTTTTCATTAAAAAGATTATTTAAGGAATACTAATATAGAATGTAATAAACCATAATATGTTGAAAATTTAGGAACGAACTAGGAACACAGGAATTTTGACTGACCCAAAAATGCGGTGGAAATCAGTTAAAACCATTCCATCACTCTCGTCTCCTGGATGCTCCTGCTATCCAAAGTGCCTGAGGAAGCGGAGTTCTAGGGTGCTTCTCGACACGCCATGTTTTTGTATGTTTCTTTTTCTAGGCTCTTTGTTCTCTACGCCTTCTTCTCTACGAATCTCCATGTACCGTTTAGCAATCATCGTCCCCCTTAAACTGCCTTCTATCCTCTCATACAATTTCATAATCACCCTCTTCCAGAGTTGCAATTGATTTCTCGGTTCAGGTGAGGAAGCAGTTTGCTCAATCTCTTGTTCTCCCTATTTTTGATTGTGCCCCGGTTGCCCTCTGTGACTTGAAGAGTGAGGACATTGATCACCTGCAGAAAGCGCAAAATGCAATTGTGCGGTTCGTTCTACGACTAAAATTTGATGAGCACACTCCACACTTCAAATCACTGGGATGGCTGTAGACAGCGGAGAGAAAGAAATTGCAGATCGCCGTACTGATGTTTAAAATACTCAAATTCAGAAGACCAGCATATTTGTATAATAAATTCACCTTGAAGTCTGAAGTACATACTAGGGACATCAGAAATGTTTTTGAAAAAAAAAAAAAAACATGCAAATTCCCATTCATAGAACATCAATTTTCAATCGTTCATTTCTCATTCAAGGAACCAAAATCTACAATGAGATGGCTGATATGTATCAACTAAACAAAAAACAGAAAGTTTTAGGAGTGAGCTTAGAGACATATTGATGTGTGATAAGGTGATATTATGTGATATAATTTTGAATGTAACAAATTGTAAAATAGTGTAAAAGAGTAAATATTTTTTATTTTAAAATCATGAATTATTATTTCACAAATTTTAATACACGATCCGGAGTGTAATAATTTCTTGATGTTTGTAATGTATGGTGGGGTATAATTTTTGTTTTTGTAGCCCGGGAGGGTGGAAGAGAGGGCTCTAGCCTTTTCGCGCCCGGATTTTCGAAAGCCTACTGTCCCTCACAGCCCACCCGCCGGAGGGCCCTTCTATTCCCTCAGTACCGCATTATTTTGGCAACTCGGTGGCTCGTCCGAAGTTGTTTCCTTACATTATTTTATTGTACTTTTTTCGCGTGATACTTTCTGTTGAGTTCATGAAAATTATAGAGATTATGTGCATTATTTATTCATTTACTAGCGAGTTAAACATAATGGAAATAACGAAATTAATGTGAAATAATTATTATACCTTCATAATTCATGCAATATAATTTATTGTTTTTCACTTTTATTCTGTTTAGGAGAATTCCTACAATTTGATAACTTTTCATAGTGGGGAAAACGAAAAGTGGGAAGAGGGACAAAACATTTCTGCAAATATTTCCGAGCAGAGTTCAAATAGGCGGTGAAATATCTGAAAATCGGCAATATTTTTGACAGGCCTACCGCTAAAAGTACCGAAATGGAAGTAGATGGGGTGGAAAAAAAAAGAAAAAAAAACAAGAAGACAGTGAACAAGACAGAGAACCAACTGTTTGATCTGGTGCCGCTGCATCAGAACTTACCTACTGAATCAAGGATGAACGCTGAAAAACAATGAGATTAGAGAGAAAAAAAAACTTCAACTGTTCTAGGAATATATACACTGTTCTGTGAATGCAATATCATGAGGTTTGTAATGGAAATTACACCCTGGAAGATCGTAGTTACACAGTGAAAGAGCTCAAGTGCCAGAACGGCTATTATCGGCGGCGGGCAGCTACGGAAAGGCCGAGCCGCCCTATATTTGACGTTGGCGGGCAGGAGAGGGTTAAGGCCCTAACCCTCCCCGGTGGTTAAATAAACTATTCATTCAATCAATCAATCAATCTTCCATGCAGACTCCATCCATGTTGGTACTCTATTACATCACCCTCTTCCACGTTGTTTGTTACTCTCTTAATAGAACTATAATAACAGAAACTTGAATATAGATGGCTGCGAATGGTTTTGAACTACCTAAAGTGTCTAAAGTCAGCGGCCTATCTCCCTCTTGGAAAATAAATATCAAACGTCAGAGTCTCTCCGAGGATAACTTCTCATTCTGTTAGTAGGTATGCGTGTCCATCGAAGGCGGAAACGTTAGAGGGGCGGGTAGACTGGAGGCTCTGAAACATTGCGATATGGTGAAAAGAGATGACAGGTGATGATTAGGTGTGGTAGACACTCCTCAATTATGAATGAAGACCGCGCCTGTCACAATGCGCTATTTAGGCTGATGCCCCCACACACTCGCACTCAGCGGCCTCGTTCATTCCCATTACTCTCCCTTTGTCAGCCCATTATTCTCAGCCCTTCTCCTCTGCCAGTTAGCCTTCTGTAGGCACCAACTACCGCCCTCTCCACAACACCACTGCTCGAGAGACCGGCCAAATGAATAACATCATCACTCCATTAATTTTCTGGTCTTTCTTAGTTGGGAAAGAGATATTTCTTATGCAAATGCCAAGAGACATGTGGGAGGACAAACAAACGTCGAACGGAAATGTTGATTTACTCACTTGAAGTGAAAAACCCTACCTACATTTTCTCTTACAAAAGTTAATAGGTTTTAAAGTAAAAACATCTGATTCCACATCAAATTACTTCCCTCAAACGCAGAAAACCATGTACCATTCAAAACTAAATAATAACCAGAGAAACATGTACCATTCATGTAGCATGAGTTAATGAGAGAATTTCCAAATAATTTTTCAACACCCCATGCCTGAATAGAACGACCCAAGCATTCGAAGGCTGGACTGGACTCGTCTCTCGGCAATCTGTAGACCATCCTGCCGAACTCCTTATATTTATGCTGGCTTGTCTGATGGGGTGCACTTAGAGGTTCAAGGCCTTTACGGTAACTGGGGTCCACAAAAGGCCCAATTTTCAGGTTTTTTTTTTAACAATGAAGACTCCGTATTTCAGATGAGATTTTCGAAAAACGGAAATTTGCAATGATTCCGAACACACGATTTTGCTTTGATATGCTCAAAATTGCAACAGTTACTGAACACGTCGAACAACCATTTCATTGTCGGGCATGCTGTATTATATTTAAAAGCAATAAATTTCCTTGTGATCGGTTCTGGACAAACAGACCAGCAAACAGGCAATAAAATTTATAAATAGGCATTTATAGATTCACAAACTTTAAACGCATTAATTCTAATGTATTCAACTGACAATTCAAAATGGGGTTTCTATCAAGGACATTGGAAATTGTTCATACTTCTATTTCTTCACACTCCAAGTATTTTAAATATTTTCTTCGCCTATATCCGATAGAATAGCCGTAGCATGTCTCAATTAGCGAATTTTCTAAGAAAATTAAGCTATTGCAACAGAAGCCAAATTTTTAGCATGAACTTTTTTGAAAATTTTCAAAAAATTGTTTCTTCATTGAAATTCATTTTAGAACATTCTGAAACGACTCCTTAGGTTTTACAAATATAATTTTTACCTACGTATAACGATATAATATGCCACTCCGGACAATAACCTACAAACATATCTGAATAAGCTGTCATACTGATTTTTTAACTTTTTAATTGGTTGCCATCATCAGTTTTGAGGTCGGTCCGTTTTTTTAGTTAAGAATCTTTTATTATTTCAATATTTATTTATCATTATTTGTAACTAAGAATTTTATTGTATAATTTCAACGATTCGTGCAATGTCCCACACCCACAAGATTGACTACTCTCTCATATAACTAGCTAACAATTCGTTTTTCCCAACTATAGCTTCAAATATTTTATAGAAAATTCGCTCATTACCTCAAGCTGGATGAATGGACTTTATTGTTTACTATCTGAGATATTATAGATCACAAATAATCTTAGAAGCTCCTTTTCTTGAATAATAATACTAAAAATCTTTAAAAATACGAAACATTACGTAACATTAGGTAACGGTTCTCCGGAGCGTCACTGAGGACGCTTTGTTTTTGGCTTTGGGACGCCACCATGGTGGGTGGGCCCGGGCGGGGCCGGGGTTCCTCTGGCCCCGCGCCGCTAGCTGCGGCTCACTCTCCTCTCTCATCGCAGCACTGTATTATTGACTTGCCATATCCACACTTAAATTGTATGTACTCGTATTTGTTGGCCAATAAATTATTATACTCTTGTATAATTATACACATTATAATTTATGATTATTTTTGCATACCTGTGACACTTGGAAGTTTTTATTTGCAGCAAGTTCCCTCATTAGTGCATTCTACTCTCAGGAAATGGATCCGAACTATTCTCTCCCAAGCACGAAACGATTCTCGCGCCGATACGACCTTCTCCAACTACAGTATGTATACGATATTGGAAACTCCGCCTTGGAATGAAACAAAATTGTATCCACGGAGTTCAGAAAGTATATCACTATGTTTGCAAAGTCCAGACGATTGCATCAGATGGTTCATGGAAGTTTTCAGCGTCACTCAGTCACCCCATCCACCGTCCTTTCCGATTGGTTCGGCAACTTTCCCATTTTCTTGCTCTCCATCTTTCAATGGTATTCACTTTCCCTTCAAAACAGAAAGAAGAGAGTGTGTGTCGGAAAAAAAATTCGTCATCTTCGATACCTTCGGAATAAAACGTACAGCCTTTCCCCTCTTATTTGCAAATCAATGAAACGTTATGCTGGCAGAATATTGAATATTTGTCCATTGCATTTTTGACAACTCTTCGATGTACGGCACTAGAGCTCAAACCTTCGAGGAGGACAGTTGTTATGTACTAAATTATACGTCTCCTATCCAGCCACTATAGAAAAACGCTGCAAATGATTACACAAAGGTTTATTATTTTACCATATAGATCACTCGACTGCAAAGAACACGGCTTTGCCATTGCCCGGGTAGCGCGAAGAGGACGCATGACCATGACTTGGGTAGGGATAAGAAGGGCTGCAAGGAGATAAAAACACCCTCTATTACCCACCATAGGTACTACCTACCTACTTCACAATCGAGTTTATTTCTTCCAAATAAACGCTTTACACTCAGTTCGAAGAAAATCAATAACGAGTTGTGGGTGCTTCACTAGGAAATTTGATTATTGGTTGCTAAGGACGCAAAACTGAGGACAACTAGTAGAAATGATCAACGATCGCATTTTGGTCAACTAAAATTTGAACGGATATTAGCCCTCTTTTGCGACTCACACTCGTGTTTCTGATTTATCATAAGTCTAACCCATGAGTTCCCACAGGAACCGAACGGTTGGTCTGAGAGAGCTCTGGTTGGTCTCATTCGATTCTAAAAATTTAACACTATCTTAAATTGATGGAAAAACAATACCTTTATATCAAAATGTTTTGAGCTAAGGCGTTTTCAAAATGTCAACCCTTATTTTTAGGACGTCCCACAGTAAGACTTGGGCGTCCTTATGCGATCGATCTGGGGTGAAGGAAGACAACACTCAACAGAAAAAAAAAAATAACCACACAGTAATCCGTTTTAGACCATTCTGAATCCAAATCCGCGAAAAAAACCATAGGTGTATGTCTGTGTGTGTGTGTGTATGTGTGTGTGTGTGTATGTGTGTGTGTAACAAAATCTTGTGTACTCTGCACAGGCCTTAGTTCTCAACCGATTTTCCTGGTTCTTTTTTTGTTCGTCGCGGAAAACTATCTAGTTGTGCACTACGTCGCCGGAATTTCGAATTTTGCCTTTTAAGGGGGGGAAAGGGGGGGTTAATGCTCGAAAAACGTGCGTTTTTGGGCATAATCTTGTGTACTCTGCCCAGGCCTTAGTTCTCAAACGATTTTCGTGGTTCTTTTTTCGTTTGACGCGTAATACTATCTAGTTGTGCACTACGGCGCCGGAATTTTGGATTTTGCTTTTTAAGAGGGGGAAAGGGGGGGTTGATGCTTAAAAAACGTGCGTTTGCGTGCATAATCTTGTAAACTCTGCCCAGGCCTCAATTTCCCACCGATTTGCGTGTTTCTTTTTTTGTTTGACTCAAATAACTTCCGAGTTGTACATGATTTTACCAGAGTACCAAAATTCGCAAGGGGAGGGGGTGAGTGGGGGGATAATATTCACAAAATATCCGATTTTTCAATATTTTGGTTCCTTTACTACTTACTAATTGTACCCAAGCTTTGAAATTGAGGAAAAATTCTCATTGTACCTCCGAATTTTCATGAATTATTCTCTGTCCCACCATGGAACTAATAGTGGTGCCACCATGGTGCCATGATGCCATAAACCGCTTATTTCGTGGTTTTTTTTTGTGTTTCACTTTGAATACGGATGTGAACTTCGACGGACTGCCTACCAAAACTAACAGATGAAAGTTCAATGTTACGACGTATTTCCGCTTTGGTGCCAGACTGGCACCATTGTTGGCGTTGGGGTTGGTGGGGGGGGGGGGTAACTCGAATTCGCATGTTGGGTATCTTAGATCATGGATTTTAAAATGCTCTTCAGATTCGAGGCTCCCATGCCGCTAGAAATGTTAAGGTGGATAATGGTGGGGGGGGGGGATCACTATTTCTTCCCTAAAGTAATAAACCAAATTACATCGAGTGAAACAGTTTTATCGCTTACCAACTGGTTTAACTGATCTAATGCTTATCCAATGGGACGTCCCCTGGAATGCATGCATTACTAAACAATATGTTTCAACTCTTAGAAGTTACTGAAATCAACCAAAAGCTTCGAAGCACAACTAGACCCCAAAAAGGAGCCCGTACACCAAACTTCATCAAAGTCTGTCCATTTTATTCGATTTTTGGATTCTGCTTACCTTGAAACGTAAACCAACAAATTTTGAGGGGGCGTTAAAAAAAATGTTTTTATAGTTCGATTCCAAAGGTTCATTATAGAAAACAATAAACCAAAATCATTCACGATGTTTCCCCAGCCGCATGACTGGATGGAACAACCCGCCACCACGACGGCAGTAACCTTACAGACACCGGAATATTAAGAATATCATTAGTTATAAAGTGTAATAAATCCCCCTCACCTTACCCTCTTTGGAAAGTCACCAGTAGCCCTACAAAACACGAATAGCGCTAATCGGTTATTGATTGAGGAATGAGCTATACGTTACTAGTGCTATACAGTACAGCAGATGTTTGTGTATGGTGAATACCTCATGTTTAACTAAATTTGTACTTATTTTGTACGTGACTCCTTTGAGGGGACTAGTTGCTCTAAACTTAGATTTAAATAAAGTATTATTACTCAATTACATGTACTATGCAATAACTGAACTTTATGAAACATTTTTTTTTTTTAGAGAAAAAACACTTTATTGAACATTGTAGAAGGAATGAAGGTGGGCAAGGACTCCAGTAGTTGTCGAAACGTAATGGATTTGCCGAAAGTTCAAAATGAAGAGACGATTTACAGACGTCATGACCCTGTCGCCGAATTTACGAGATTTAAGGTTGAAAGGTACAAAAATAATGGTTGAAATCTATATTTTTCGGTGAAGAGAACGATGAGATGAAATGGTGATAGGAATATCACTTTAGTACTCGTAAAATTACTTCCGTAGACCATTGATAGAGTGCTCTTCCATGTGATATTCCTTTTGAATTACTTATAGTTGGTTTCATAATTTATTTCTTATAAGTGAAGTCACTAATTTACTTTATTTTGTTTGTTTTTTCCTCTTTATTTATAAAAAAAATATTGTATAATTAGTTTAATTAGGTGTCAAACAACATTTCTACTGTAATGGAGCATGTTGTCAATTCCACTTGTTTTTTTAAATTATTAAATAGGTAAATGGATTGCCAACTAACCTTTGTTTCTAACCAGATGAAATATTTGTTTACATTGATGTTCAATAAAAAGTTCAGACCGTGTTTTTAATTCGACCAAGTTGGTTCTTGTTTGTAAATACTTGCTTGTGATTGCGCTCCCACTATATTCACACAACACTGGTGGCAGCGGTAGTTCTCACTATGAACACACGTTCCACTGTTCGTGATGGGGGAGAAGTAGCTAATGAGACCCAGAGCCAGCCCAATGTCGAAGAGAGAATTCAAGCTTCTCCTTTTGAACAATTTCTTCTCATATTGTTGAGTAATGCATGGATTCCGGGGGCCTTCCCATTGAATAAGCATTAGGTCAATTTAAACCAGTTGGTCAGCGATAAAAATGTTTCGCTCGATCAAATTTATTTGGTATTCTAGGCAACAAATAGTGGTCCCCCCCCCCCTCACCCATACCTACCATAACATTTCTAGCGGCATGGGAACATCGAATTTGAAGAGCTTTTGAAAATCCCTGATCTACGATACCCAACATACGAATTCGAGTTCAAACCCCCCCCCGCCCTACCCACCCCTCTGTTAGTTTTGGTAGGACTCACACCGTAGAAGTTCACATCCGTATTCAAGGTGAAACACATAAAAACCCATGAATTATTCGGTTTATGGTGCCCTGGCACCATGGTGGTACCACTATTAGTTCCATGACAGTAGGTACAGAGAATAATTCATGAAAATTGGGTGGTTTAATGAAAATTGTACAATTAGTAAGCCGTAAAGGAACCGAAATAATTAAAAATTTGATGTTGCGAATTTTGATACTCTGGTGAAATAGTGTGCAATTCGGAAGATTTCCGAGTCGAACAAAAAAAAAAGAAACACGTGCCCGCAAACGGACGTTTTTTGAGCATTCCCCCCCCCCCCCTTAAAAGGAAAAATTCGAAATTCAGGCGACGTAGTGCACAACTAGATAGTCCACGTCGAAAAAATGAAGAACAAAATTTTGTGACACACACACAGACATTCACCTATTTTTTTCGCGGATTTGGACTCAGGATGGTCTAAAACGGATTAGTGTGTGGTTATTTTTTTCTGTTGAGTGTTGTCCTCCTTCACCCCAGATCAATCGCATAAGGACGCCCAAGTCTTTTTGTGGGACGTCCTAAAAAAAACGCTTCCCCGTAGATCGTTCTCACAAATTTAGTGAATTATGAAAAAATTCGGAAGACCTAGCAATCGATAATCAGTGGAATAATCGATTTAAAAGAGATAATAAATTAATAAATTTTTAGAAAAATATAGACTTGTCAAGAAAAAAATTAAGAATTGAGAAACAGGAGTTTAACTAGTGTTTTTCACAATCTTTATTAATGGTTTCAGGTACCAGCAACCCATTCCATCGAATTCGCTTAGTATCCACGCAAACCTTAAAATGCTATTTTAGGAGGATAAAAAAGTTTATCTGACAATTTTTCAGTACACTGACCAAAAACGTCGAAAATTGAGTATGTTTTCCCAGTACACTTTGGAGATTTAATCAAAATGGATCCTGCTCTTAGGAATGGGAGAAAAAGCTCATGTGTTGGGGGGGGGGGGGGTAGGTTGCTGTGAGCGAAAAAAGCTCAAGCGCATGAGCGTGACCGTGTGCAAGAAGCCCTGGGAAATATTTTGGTGCACCAATCGAAATTGCGTAAGCGATTTGCACATTTTTGAGCGCCGGAAACTTCGAGCACGTTCGGAGATATAAATGTCAACTGGGAATATTTACGGAAACACACGCTGAGGCTGCGTCGTCGCGAAATAACGAAAATTTATTCTTTCGGGTCGTTGAACCGAAGTGAAAATACTAATACCGCACTAATCGTGAGTGATGATTTAATGCCTACCCGTTAGAAAAACATCCTTTTGAAATCCCCGCCGCCGAGTCGTATCTGAATCAGGAAATCATCTGTGATTTATAGCGAACGTTTCACATCCCCTTTTTCATTCAGTTTTTATTTCTAACGAGCGATAAACATATTCAACGACTTTGATAAAGTCAATATATTTCTCTCCTTTTTTTAGCGGCTCATTCAGGTTACATTTATTTCGGCTTGTTACAAGTTGTCCTGCGTGTCGGCCGATGTTGACGATTTTATCGGGCCTCGCTGACTCTCCCACATCATGCGATCGAGGCACGATCGGCTATCAGCCGTATTAATGACGGACATTTTTAAAATCGGGGGCGGTGTTGCTTCGCGTGACGTTTTGCAAATGGATTACTAACCGGCCAATGACGATAAATACGCTTGTCCATGGATTGATATCAAAGTGAGTGCGAGACTGATAATCGTCGGTTACGTGAGCGTTGAAGAGCATCCGTTACAAATAGCCTGAGTAGGTATTTTTTTCCAAACACAAGAATTTTCGGACGTCGATCGCACCTTCGGGAATGTCAAAGATGTCAAACAAACATCAAAGTCTTGGGAGATTTTTAATAATGCAACTTTGAAATCAAGAAAAAGAAAATTAAAAAGTCCATTCATGTAGCATAAGTTAATAATGATCAAACTGTCAACAATAGCTGAAAAGGCTGCTAAAAGCAGGCAAAAACAAATCGTAGATATGTGAAAAGAAAACTGTAATACCGTGACATAAAATGTCAACAACAAAACTATGAATAAACAAGTAAATTTATTAAATTAGGAAAAAATTTGATGTCACGGCCTCGAATCGAACCCGAGTTTCTCAGATGATCGGCGACGTACACGTACGGTTGGGATTTTATGTATTAGACTAGCTGAAAAGCCTTCTAAAATCAGGCAAAAACGAATCGTAGATAATATGTGAAAAAAAGTTGACTTCGCGGCCTGGAATCGAACCCGGGTTTCCCAGACGATCGGCGATGTACACGTGTGTGAAGAGGTATTCGTCTTCCTCACCTTTTCTCGCCTATCTCGTGAGACCTTGATCAAACCCGTGTTCTATTTGGAGATAGATTAGACGAAGGATCCACGTGTCTGAGCCGACTGATGGCAAATCTAGGGGGCCCATCACCCGCTAAGAGGAAACTCCTTATGCGAACTGCAGAGGCAATATGCTGTAGGGAGCAGAAGTGTGGGCAGACTCCCTTAGATACCAAAAGGACAGGGCACGTATGGAAGCTGTACAGAGGAGAGGAGCTCTGAGAATCTGTAGTGCATTTAGAACTGTCTCAGGTCCAGCATCACAAGTGATTGCGGGAGCTATCCCAATATACCGCCAGGCACTGGAGCGAAAATGGATAAGAATGAGGAAGGCAGAGGCAATGTCCTTAGTAAAGAAGGAAGAGCGGGAGGAGACCATCCGTAGGTGGCAAGCAGACCTTGTCTGTGAAGCCCGTGGAAGGTGGACAGCCCTCATAATTGTCGATCTAAAGGCTTGGTTGGAGAGAAAACACGGCGAGGTGAATTATTAACTGACTCAATTCCTCTCAGGGCATGGATACTTCCGCTCCTTCTTAGTAAAGATCGGGAAAGCCACTGACCCGGAGTGCGGATACTGTGGGATAGACAATGATGTCTGCCACACCTTCTTCACATGCCCTCTATGGGAGGGTATGAGGAGGAGTGCGGAAGAGGCCATCGGAACGTTGCGTCCACAGACAATCATCCATGAGATGTTCAAGAAGAAGTCGAGCTGGGACGCAATGGCAGTATTTGTCACGGCAGTCCTCGAAGCAAAAAAGCTGGATGGAAGATGGGAGGAAGAAGAGGAATAGAATTGAAGGAGAGACAAAAAGTAGGAGCAGCCTTTTGGCACAAAAAAAGGGCTCACCCTAAAGTAATACTGTACAAGTGGTTCCGGGGTGAGTCTTAAGCAGAGGGAGTGGGGTTTTAGTTGGTAGACCCAATGCTGGGGAGTCCAACACTGTTGGGGTGAACTCCCCTTCGTTACTCCCGTAAAAAAGGGTCCACGTGTCAGTTAGTTTGATCCCTGCCTTCCTCAAGGTGAGTCCTTTCTCTCTGTTGAAAACCATATCTCGTGGGTTTCCTATTTTTCCCCTGCAAAATAGAAACCTATTTCCACTGCGCCACTCAACTTTATATTATTATTGTGATTATCTGAAGTTAACTGTATTAGTGAGTATAATTTAATAAATTGCATATTCACGTGGTAAATACTTGTGTGTATTTTCCCAGTATCCCCAGATAGTGTTCTTCGCCATACTACACGTGTGGGAGCCGCCGTGTTGCCAAGGTGGTTCTATCCACAGGTATTTTCAAGGTTAATGGAAAGAATCAGTTCTCGATTGTTTGTCGATGCTTGGAGTGAAGTAGACTTACGGGAGTTGTCATTGTCTCCACGAAAAACTCCAAGTAGCATCACAGTACTTGACGTAATGACATATATTACGCAATGCATCTCAACTGTAACGAAAGCATGATACAGCCGTTTTCATAAACGACAGTTTATCCGCCACATTGAGCTACAGCATTCAATTACCGTAACAGCTCATTATTGGAATGGGTTGGTTAAAGAAGCTCTCGCAGAGACGGTAAACTGGGTGGCGGTTGACATGGAAGGGGGGCGAAGAGGGGGTTGAGGATCGCGCCTAACTTCCCAAGCTATTCAACTTGGGCTATAGAAGGGCACAACTTGGTAGGCGTGTGGGGATAAAGTACACCACCTCGCCTCCTCCACTTCATCGACCCCATCCACCACTCCAGAGCCCTCAATTCACTCCATAATGAAGATGAAATCATTTATTTATAAGATCCGGACCGGCTCGTCTCTCGAATTTTTTTATTACCCAGCTTAGATCCCTCCGGTCACAAATTTCTTTCCCCTCTTTTTTTTCAAGATTAACCCTTCCCAGAATTCAATAACAAGAATGGTTTTGTTTCATTCCTTTTTAGAACTAATTTATCGAGGGCAGTTTTCCAGAGCCAACGACCCATCTCGATGTCCTTTAAACGGGGTTCCAATCCCGCCGTTTGTGCCTCTTTCTCGGGAAATAATTGTTTTCCCCACCCACCACTCTTCGACCGACGATAGTACCAATGAAGTTGGATCGCTGTTTTTCAAGTTGGATCACATGTTTATCGGTACATCCAATTTTCTTCAGTCCAAATCCAATTGCTAAAACTAGGCTAAAACGCTGAGCTTTGCCAGCCATTTGGTCTATGTAATTCGATTGGAAAGTCCTGAGTCTTATACAAACACAGTGAGCTGCGAAGCGAAATCCTTACGTTGGCTTTTAGGAGAGGTGAAGGCGAATCGAACGAAATTTGGTTAACATATGAAGTTCTCACAATGTTTGAAATTGCATGCAACATGAATATATTTGTTCTGACTCCAACTACGCAGCATTTGTATTTCGAAATAAATACATGGTTGGTGTTCACTTGACAATGACGCCAAAAAGTCTCTCCCAACCGAGTACGTGAAGTAAAACACGGTAATCGGCGACGAGACATTATTTCTTGAAAAAGCATTGTTCTGGGGGACTTAGAGCATTTTGTTAGAGATTTATATGATGGACGATATATTCTACCCCTAAAGACTGTACATATAGATTGAACACCTACTCCTTGATGATGACCAACCCAAGGACAAGGGAAGATGATACCAGTTGAATAAGGAAAAGATAGATGGATGCATTATCCTATAAGCAATGAGACTTTTACCTACACATATATTGCGGTGGATGGGGGGAGAAGTATGATTGGGAGATATTTGATCTACACCTATTTGATCTTCGGATTCGAACCACAAGGGTAAGGGAAATAATCTTGTTTGAAAGTATGTACGTACAGGATCGCTGTCTGGAATAAGACAAAGGGGAGCAGTCCCTGAGTCGCGATTCGATAGAAAGAAAGTAATAATTATTGTTCCATAGAATCACGAATCAAGTGACAGAGCAACAGCTGCGCTATCTCATTTAACCACAAGAACTTTGCATTCCTTCGGCGCATTATTCTGGAGAAGATAGAACTACTTATTATCGTGCAAATCCCCGTGCATACGATATTTTGTGGGAATTTCTCCCCTCTATGTGGCATACTTGCCCTCTACTGCAACTTTTAAATCATTTATTGATCAAAAACACGTTCAAGTTTAGACCCAAGGACAACTAATTATGTCAAAACAAATTAAATCATCGTTATATTTTTCCCCGCTTTTGAAAACGGCATTGCTACCGAATCTACCGAGGTAGCGGAAGCTTTGACAAGGTCAACTTTTCAAAGTTGAAAAGCGTTGCATTTTACGTTTCAGACCAATAATTTCGGACAATTTCACGGAACAATTTTGGTTCCGTGTCTGTCTGTGTGTTTGTCATGAAATCCTTGCCACAGCCATAAATTCTACAATTCTCATCCGATTTTGATGAATTTTTCAGGAATTGTGAGATTTGGCGTGTAAATGGTCTCTTATGTAAATCACTGCCCCCAGACTGATTGCAGCCGCTGCGCATGCGCCAATGTGAAATCCTTGCCACAGCCATAACTTCTACATTTCGCATCCGATTTCGATGAAAGTTCCGGAAAATTATGCAGGTTGGCGTGTAGATGGTCCCCTATGACTCATCGCCCCCCGGACTTATAATAGCCGCTGCGTATGCGCAAAAGTATATTTCCTTGTTACAGCCATAACTTCTACATTTTCCAACAATATTCAGAGGTTGTGCTGGTTGACGTGTAGAGTCCCCTATGAGGGTAGTGGAAGGTATTTAGAGATTGATGTTTTGAGATCAACTACTATGCATCGGATCATCTATACAATCGGGTTATGGATGTGAGGAAGCTATGTGCCACCCCCACTTGGCAGACTTTTTTTCTTATTTTTATCAAGTTTTTACTTTATTATCTGTACTTACTCTGTGAACTACTACACTTACTAATAATATTCTTTGGCGCAACTCCTTTCAATGTTTTTTAAATGGAAATCAACGTATTGAATTGAAAAAATAAAAGAGAAAAAAATCTGGTTTTTTTTGGTACCAAACCCTTTACAGTCACGAACAGAGTAAAAATTCCGTTCCATGGATATGGTGACACTTGCAAGAAGGCAATATGGGCTACCTTTGTACTCCAAATGATGTAGTTAACAAGAAAAAATTGATAAGTAACTCGTACTATGCAAATAATATTAGACTCCAAATTGTGACTTTTTGGATTGAAATTATTAATAAAAAAATATGCAGGATAAGACATGGAGCGATTGTAGCCTACATACATTTTCATAGATAGTTTATTGATGGATTTGTATTATTTCCGAATTCAAAAACTAATGAACAACAGTACGGTAGCCCATATTATTTGTACTACCTACTTTCCTCAACATTTATGCAGTTATTTTATAGAAATAAACGTAGTTTTCTGTTTTAATCACGTTCAACATTATCGTGAGGCATTGAATCCTGGAAGGACAGTCGGTACATGGTTTTGCTCCATGGTTTTTCGTCGGGAAACGTCGCCATGTGGCTGACCAATGGCTGTACTGGACTCATTCATACGACCGACAGATTTTTGAACCCAAGAGTTTCTTCAACGAGGTCAACTCACCAGAAGTCTTGGGATGAACTTTCGTGACCTCCAGGCAGGCCCTCGTAATTTCGAGGGCATCCAAACGAATACACCCGAGAGACGCTGATAAAGCCAGCTTGTCTTTTCGCGGACTTCCTCCCTTACAACTCTCCGTAATTGGGTAACGTATGTTATTTCGAAGGTTGATCGAAGCATGTGCAGGCTAGCCTGTAGCCCCTCCCTTCAAATTGAGTTACGTCAAGCTTCCACTCGATTCTGCCAACATCTTGTGACTGGTGCCTCCACCTCCCTTATCGTTTCATAACTGTCACGTCCTCTTCCAGAATGATGAACAGCTTTTCGGAGTGCAAGCTTTCAACTCATTAGGTGCTGAGGGTAATTTAATGATGTTATAGCGGGCGGTTTACTCGAGTTGTGCCGTACGGAACAATCCGCCGGGTTGGTATTAAAATTATGCTCCCCCTTTCCCAACAAGAGCTGCAATGGATAGGGCTTAAATATGTAAATTAATTAGGGAGCACGGTGAAATAAATTGGAGAAGGACGTAAAGGTTGCATCAGTGCTGCAAAAAAGTGCCATCTGGGGCTGTACAATAATTAATTATTACCCCGGACTTCGCATTGCGCATTTTATGCTGGAGTGCACAAGAAAAGTAGAGGCAAACTGCCAGTGTCATCAGAAATACCGTTTTATTGTTTCTCAATTGTATAGGAATTTGAGCCACTTATGCTACTCTTCAGTTGATCAATATTGATGTGAACGAGTCGAACACCGGAACTGCTTGTCAGTTCTTATGCTGCGTTTGTTGGTGTGTGATTAACATTAAGTGTATTTGTATGCTTAACATTAAGTGTATTTGTATGTGCTCAACATTGACATCAGGTGTATAAGAGATAGCGAACTTCTATCCTTTCATCCAGAAGAGCTGCTGCAGAGCAAATCACTGGTAGACATGAAGGTTAGCTGATGGACGAGATCCCCACCAACATGAGCGTTAGGCAGGGAAGTGTACTGTTACCTCTCCTGTTCCTTCTCCACGTGGAAAAGGTTATGAACTGTAAGCACAGGAGAAGAAGACGGGTAATATGGTAGGGACTCACCGCTAGGCTTTAATACATTGAGTACGCCGATGACGTCTGTTTTTTGGCCAAACAACTTCCGGATATCAAAGGACAATGATTTACAGCTGCTCGGAAAGATGAACGCCTACTGATAAACTGGTCAAACTCCTTGGAACTACGGGTAAATTCACCCGATGTCATCTCACTCATGTATCTCCTGACTAAGCAGTTTACCTGGGAAGTGTAGTCTCGCAGGATGGAGGAGCCGACCTTGACATTCAAGGTATAATAAATAAAGCTAGAGGTACATTTGCCCAGCTCCGACCGATTTGGAGAGCCAAAAATATCTTGCTGAACACTAAACTAGGAGTTTTCAAGTCAAATCTAATCTCAGTGCTTTTCTACGCCTGTGAAACGTGGAGAGGGGAGGCCGCCATGTATTGGAAACTTCGTGTCTTCATTAACCGCTCTCTATGCATCATTCTAGGACTAACGTAGCGTTAGGTGGACTGGGATAGATAAAAAGAACATTTCGAAAAGAAAAGAAAATGACGTTGCCTGTGGCACAATACCAAGAAATAAAATCCCCAGGGACATCGACGTCTGGGATTACCTCGAACTACCTGGACGAATACCGTGTTGAGGGAGACTGAGAGGAAAGGGCATATGAATGTCTATCCTCCTTCCAAAAGAAAGTCGGTTTAAGGAGTCCAATGAAAATCCAAATGGTCTCCCCCCTGATTGTGCAACCAAGGAGAGTCACTCCGAAGAGTCGATTGTTCACACAATCAGTGTCCCGGCTTAATAGCAGGTCCCTGTTACGACCTACAGGTAGGGGCGCATGTTCTAGCTCGTGCTTCCGACTATGCAGGCCGGCGCCCGAGTTTTTGACAGTTCAAAAAACTCACATGCCAGGATCCATGCCACAGGGCCAACCCCGCTGGCCCTGGTTCATGGAACCCTGCCCAGAGACTGCAGAAGGGGGCTGCAGCCCTGGGTGTTTTAAACCACGACCCCCGCAAATCCAACCTCGATTGGGGGGTAGGCTGGTAGCACTTTGACTTATGTCGTTGTGCTGGTAGCCTAGACCCCCCTGCGGTACCAGTGTTGGTTGCTGACCAATCGTGAGACTAGCACAGTCGAGCTTCCCAGAGGCAATGACTGGTCACAGGCCCGGCACAGAGAATTAGTACCTGTACCTACCGCTTTTCCAACACCTGCAGTGAGCCTGCAGCTCGAGCATTACGAGTGCGTGTAGGAGGGACACGGTGCCCAGTTTGTTTTACAAGCGTGGGCACAAAGGCCCTCGGCTCCACTTGTGAACGAGCCCGCACAAGTGCTACCACTTTTATCAGGGATAGGGGGACCAATTGTGGGCAACAAATAGCCCACAGTGGCCTTGTCATGTGGTTCCCCAAGATGTTGAATGCTCTCTACCTAAGGCGATCCCCCTTGACGGCATCCCTCTTTTGGGAATTGTGCATTGGGGAGCCTGCAGCACTACCTTCTAGTTAACTATCTACTAACTAATACAAGTACAAAATCTTAGCACTCTATCCCTATCTTATGTAACAAACGCCTAATGTCCCATTTATGTACAGCATGCACTTAACATTAAATCCCCAATCTATATATGTGGTGTCTCCGAGCAAGTATGGCTATGGCAATCTCACAGAACCTCTTGAGTGCGGATATGTTCTCTTAGGATCACACCATTTCTGCTGGATCAAGTCCCCTCAAGCCACATGCATTTCTCTCCGATCGATCACCATCTGATGCAACCCAAGTCGGTGTAACTGGGTTGAAAACTCACCATTTCCAACAAGAAATTGTGACAATGCGTGGTCTGGGATCACTCATTTCATCTCCAACTGAATGAGAGGAAAGGACAGTCATAGAGCAGTCTGAGGTCGTATGATGTGGGTCAGTGTGGCTGGCTTGAGAAAGATGAACCAGGGACGACAAAACCCGGCCCAGCCAGTTGAATTGAACCCATACCAGTTGATCACAGAGTGAGTGGAAAGAGATTAGCTAAAGTAGTGAAAAAGTACATCAAAGGGAAGAGGTTCAATATTTGAAATGTGTTTTACTGGCCTATCGAGGAATTCAGCATGCAGTAAAATGGTTTTCACCTGCAGCATGAGTCCAAGCATCATGCCTATCTGTACATACATTTGCTAGAGGCTCATGAGTTGGCAAAAAAAAAGATTGCGTCAGTTGAATGCAAAAACGATACAATGTCCTTTTGATACCTTTGGTATGGTGCTTTATACTTTGGTACTGCTGAATGTTGGAAAGGTTCAAGCAATTTCTGGAGAGAATCTCAGACTTCTAGTTTCGCTTACGACTGCTTTGGTGGAAGTCGAGGATCGTTCAAATAAGCAGATCCAATAGAATGAAAATATCCATTTTTGGTCCGAGTTTTCGATAACTAGTGGCGAAGGGTTTCGAGTGGGTTAGCGGATTGGTTATTTATTGCTCCCTGTGAAGATACTGGAAAGCTAAGCCAGCGAAACCGTTGCTAATATAAATGGAGGAAAAAAAAAACATGTCTTGCCTTTTTCTTGATGAAAGAGGACCCTGAGTCGTTTCGACCAAAAGATGCTACAATATCTCACGACTCTGCAAAATTCAACTTTCATGATTCATAGTTATTATTATCGAAATTATCCGAAACACAATACCTACATACCTACATAGGAGCCAGTTCTGTGCACATATATCTGCTTAATCTTACAACAATGTGCAAATAAGTTCCATAAAATAGAATTAGTCGCCGAAAGAGTTCCATTAAACCATACAGAGTATTCTGGTGCACTCAAGAATTAATAACCCTCCGAGACTTCCATAAATAAGAAAAGCAGTTGGGACAGAGAATATAAAAAAGGCGGCCTGATGGTCGGGGTGAAATCTGTTTGAACCTCAAGTTAGATGTAGGCCATTACTTACTTGTTAAAATGAAGTGCCAAGATTTCGGTCGGCGGTTTTAAATCTCTCCCCCTCTCTGAACGTCTGTGTCTTAATTTATTCATGCACGGGGATTTTCCAAGTTTGCGTGAACGTTATTCGAACGCAAAGAAAAGGGAATGTTTGAATCGATGTCGACATTAGGGCGGCTTTCCAGTTGACTGTCGTAAAAGTGGGGCGTAGAAGAGATGCAGGATGGAGAACGAAACAGCTTGCAAAACTCGCGAAATATAAAAAAAAGAAGCCCATAAAGGAATCAGGATTAGAAGGAGGAATGAGGGAGGGAGTGTTGAGGGGCAGAGTGTGCCCGCAGTAACTTTGCGGCGATGAATGCTGATTATGGAGCAAGCGCAATAGATTACGCCATAAAGAAAGGATTATGGCTGCATAAACAAGAAATTGCAAGGATCGCAATCAACCGACACCCTCCTCCTTCCGTTCTTCTATATAAGCAGGGATTTTTCTTCTTGACAAAGAGGGCGGGAGAAGAGGTAAAAAAAGGAGAAAAAAGTCCCATTTCACAGTCAAATTTTATAGCTCATAATCTGTTTATTCCGGTTGAGTAAGTGGATGGATGACTAACTCGACTAACTCTACTAACACGATGCTGGGATACATCCCGCAAAAAATTAGTTTTCAAGATTACAATGAACTCGGGTAGGATTTATGAGGACTATTTAGTGCACTGTTTATTTCTGGGACAGTTCGCAGTGGATGGTTTGTGAACCACGATGAACTCCAAATGCTCATCATAAGAACTGCTCAGTTCTACCACTTCTCTTCACAGTATTCTGAAACGCATTAACGAAAAACAGAAGGAAGAAATTTGGAATAATATTGATTCCAGTGAAATAGTTTCAAAATTAATCCAAAATGTAATACTCAAGACGATCTCAAAGTGATTAGGGATCGAAATGTTATGCACAGTTGAAATACAGTTGAGGTGTGTAGTTCCGAAATCGGCTCAATCTAAATTTGAATTGTTTTTGAGGAAATCCAAAACCCGTTTACTCGTGGTCGAAACCATTGAAGGCGTTTTATTTTCAATATTGAGGAGCAGACGGTTTTGTTGCAATTTAGGTGAAATGACCCAGTCTTCTTCGTCATGACTAAGAGTGTTAAGACAACTGACAAGTAAGTTACCCACTCTACTTATTGCTTCCGAGTCTACCAAGGTAGCGGAAGCTTTGTTTTCACTTTTCAAGGACGAACAAAAAAAAAGTTCTCCAAAATCAAAATTTTCACTCGCATTTTGCGTTTTAGACCTTTCTGAACAATTTTTGTTCCGTGTCTGTCTGTCTGTCTGTCTGTGTGTCTGTGTGTCCGTGTGTCTGCGTGCTGTGTGTCTGTCCGTCTGTCATCAATTCCTTGTAACGCGCATAACTATACGAAGTTATAGTCCGATTTCGATGAAATTTTCAGGGATTGTGCGGGTTGGTGTGTAGACGGTCCCCTATGAAAATCATCATCCTCGGACTGATAGAAGCGACTGCGCATGCGCAAACGTGAATTCCTTGTAACGGCCATAACTTCTACACTTTCCATCCTATTTCAATGAAATTTTCAGGGATGTTACAGATTAGTACTTAGATGGTCCCCTATGGAAATCACCACCTTCGGACTGATAGTAGCCACTGCGCATGCGCAAACGTGAATTTCCTCGTAACGTCCATGACTTCTACATTTTCCACTCGATTTCTATGAAAATTTCAGGGATCATGTGGATTAGCTTGTAGATGGTCCCCTATGAAAACCATCATCCTCGGACTGATAGAAGCGACTGCGCATGCGCAAACGTGAATTTCCTCGTAACGTCCATGACTTCTACATTTTCCACTCGATTTCTATGAAATTTTCAGGGATCATGTGGATTAGCTTGTAGATGATCCCCTATGAAAACCATCATCCTCGGACTGATAGAAGCGACTGCGCATGCGCAAACGTGAATTCCTTGTAACGGCCATAACTTCTACATTTTCTATCCGATTTCAATGAAATTTTCAGGGATGTTACAGATTAGTATTTAAATGGTCCCCTATGAAAATCACCACCTTCGGACTGATAGTAGCCACTGCGCATGCGCAAACGTGAATTTCCTCGTAAAGTCCATGACTTCTACATTTTCCATCCGATTTCGATGAAATTTTCAGGGATGTTACAGAGTAGTGTTTAGATGGTATCCTATGAAAATCATAGAGAATTGTTTTTCATAGAGGGATGGTCTCCTGTGAGAATCTCAAATCTTATACATGACAAGGCTTCAATAGCTCAGAGGACAGAGTCTTGATTTGTGCTCCAGGGATCGCGGGTTCGAATCCCAGCCGAGGCTAAGTATTTTTTTGATCCAATCACATACATCTACTCACTTATTTTTTCATCCGAATTTGATGAAATTTTCTAGGATTGTCCAGATTAGCGTGTGGATGGTCCCCTATGAGGGTAGTGAAAGGTACTTAGAGATTGGTGTTTTGAGATTAACTACTATTCATCGGATCATCTATACAATCGGGTTATGGACACGAGGAAGCTATGTGCCACACCCACTTGGCAGACGTTTTTTTTAAGAGTGACCATCAGTGAACCTAGTGACCCAGTGAAATCGAGTGAAACTTTGTTATCTCCAAACACCCAATGAGAGGCCTTCCCTACCCTTGCTTCCTCGCGTCGACGCTTGCTGGCGCCTACAGGTCTTCCACAGTCCATCGCCAAAGGCCATAGCTCCCGTAAGCCAATTTAAATTTATCGCCATCTACCTACTGTCGATCTGGTTGAGATCACCAGCATTCTCATCCTGCATTTTCTCTTTGGATTCCTTTGGATCAGGCGACTGGCTCCTTCATCCTTCTGTACAATCGTCGATCGATGTAAGTACTACGACCGATTAACACCCCGCAGCCCATCAAATGTTGGATCACATGGCGCTCACCACACTTCTGCTTTCAGCTTTCTTCGTCAGGAAGCAGCAACGTGTCTGCCGAGTCGATTCAGTACCCTTCCATCTTATTCTCCGTGGGAAGGACTCCTCCACCGGAAGGCCTGGGTATCGTCTCGACAACCAGCTGCCCTGATCCACAAGAATCGGTCGGTCATTTTATTTTACTCATTTTTCTTTCCTCGGTCTTCCGAAAGAACTTTTTTCGGGACGTAAGAAATGCAATCCATAGTTTTTTGGTTGTCCGTAGGGTAATAATTTACTTTTGTTTTCAAAGGAGCTCCTAAGTAGGATAAGAGGATTTACCTTTTGTATAAGATTTTTGGATCCATTTTTTGGTCTTTTTATTATTTTTATTTTTCAAAATAAAATTATTAAGACTAGAGTTAATTGGTTAGTTTATTATTTATAAACGCCCCTACTCAGTCTAAACAAAGAGCTTATTCATTAACTCAATATTGGTGTGCTTGTCAGTTTGTAAGTCGTTGATGGGAAGCTGAAGAACTGGATCGATTTTCGTTATTCTTCACTCAAATAATGAGTTTCAAATTGATTTATATGTAATCTGGAAACGTTTGTTTTCTTTCATCGTGAACGAGCTTTTCCTTAGCGACGTTGATTGGGTTAACAGTTTACCACATCAGTATATTCTTGGAACTGATTGCGGTTCCTAATGGCGGGTATCGAAAAGTGAACAGTATATATCCAGAGAATAGGAACTTATTTTTGTGACGTAGTACTCAGAGAAGACACTAAGGGAGAATTACAAAATGCTTCTTTCAATACCACAAGATTTACTTAGGAATTCGAAAGTGTTCGTCGCGATAGTTAACGGATGTTCATTTTATAAGTATTCCCTTCAATGCAATCGGAGAATCCGATGTAATCCGACGTAATCCGATGTAAGGACATCATTATCAGACCGTAGATCGAGTACTAATGACCTTCTGTCTGTGATCCTATTTATAACGTTTGGATGAAGATACTATTTTGTATCTTCTTTTGTATGTATACCTACTGAACTATTTTGGAACTTTAGGAATCGACAAAGAAAAAAGTTTATCCCCCCCAAGGGTTTACGTTTCAAGGTACGTAGAATCCGAAAATCGAATAAAAATTTCGCCGTACGCGGCCTTTTCCTTAGTTCCCATCGTCCGATTTTGATGAAATCTGGTATACGGGTTCCATTTGTGGTCTAGTTGTGCCGCGAAGCTTTTGGTTCATGTCATTACTTCTGAGGGTTGAAAAATAAGGTTTGTAATTTCAAAGACGCCCCAAACAATTTTGATCTGAAGGTATTGTTTTTTCATAAATTTGAAATAGTATTGAATTTTTAGAATCGAATGGGACCACCCAGAGCTCTGTAGGACCAACCGTTCACTCTCTGTAAGAACTTAAGGGTTGGTAAAACCGTGTTCTTTGCAGACTTGTGATCTATACAAATAGAAATAATAAACCGTTGTGTAATAATTTGCAGCGTTTTGTTTTATTATTTTCAACAATTGGATAAGACCATCTTAAGAATGATCAGACGTTTTTTCATAAATTCAAGATAGTACTCAATGTTTAGAAATGATTGAGACCACTCTGTAGGACCGATTATCGTTAAATGAGAGTTGATTGTAAAATTAATCAGAATAAAACGTAGCTCTGTGTGAGCCTGGGTGTCATCTTCAGAAATTAGTTTACAGTTCTCTCCCTAGAGTGCCTATGGACGTTATTCGAGGGTTGATTTAGTTGTCTCCATCAATCTGTAGGTTGTAGGAATGCTAAATCAGTAACAAGTGTGTGAATCGCTCATAAAAATTCACTGATCGAAGTGAGATAATTTTCAGCTGAACAAATGAGATCTTTTTCCGTTTCTTCAAATAGTTTTCGTCACACACGTAACAGCCCAGAACCAATACCTTATATATGAATTTCTTATTTATACGGAATGAAGACACCCACAGCTTCGGGATAACGATGTTCGGCTGGTAGGTCATTCTATCAAAATAAATTTGATGTGTTAACCTTGTGCGATAATATGGCTGGTAGGTACTATTTGTGGAATAGCCGTGTTCTTAGCCGAAAAATAAGAAACCATTGTGTAATAATTTCCAGGGTTTTTTGTATAGTACTGTAGTAAACCACTACTTACGAGAATAAGTAGTACCTAATTACTACGTATTCTCGTAAGTAGTAAATTCCTACAGAAACTACGTTAAAATTTGAACTGCAGTATGTACCTGCAGTTATGTACATATAAGTTATATTGTGTATGTAAGTGCGAGTTATGGTACCTTAAACAGTAAAATTGGAACTGTAGTATGTATCAAACTATTTTATTATTATATAATGACAACCTTCTGGTTCCATAGATAACATAAAGTTTATAATTAAATGTTTTGCACTGATCACCGAAAAAAAATTACTCAATTTACCTTAATGATCTCATACACGCGGCACTCTTCACTTCAGTTCAACGGAATTACGACTCTTCAACTCTTATATTTCTAACTCTTCCGGTAGAAAATATTTCTCTCTGATGGTTGTAATATAAGGAGTGAGTCATTCCCTCCCATGTAGCTAATGTCTATCATTGTCCGGGAGCCTCGTGTAAGACATAATAATACGTGTAACAGACGGCTCCCCATCTGCTCTAAGGTGGGAAATTCGTGCGCTCGCCACCAAAAGGATCTTTCATCTCTGGCCCTTTGAAGTCAACCCGAGCCTATCCTCATTCAGGACTGTCTTGTCCCTCCCTAAAAAGTAGGTTGGTTCATCACTGTTTCCTGTACGTTAGTAACACTGGGAAATTATACAATACAAATTTGATGATGAATTATTCAAAGTGGAAGTGATTACATTCAGACCTTTTGTCACCAAATTTCGCTTCCGAGTTCACTGTGTTGCGGAATTGTTGTTTTCACTTGTAGGAGATGAAAGGAAAATTATATTAGAACCCAAAATTTTCACTAATTTAACGTCTTAGACCTACTTGGAGAATTTGGTTTTCGTGTGTGTGGCAAAACTCCACCAACATTCATTCCAATTTCGCTGGGGGGGTTTGGGGAAAACTCGCCCATTAACTCGTTCAATTTGCAGATACAGTAATCGTATGTAACAGGATGACCAAATTGTGACTCGGCCGTAATGTTCTATTGGTTTCAAGTTCCCACAACGGCCGCTGAGCGCTGAACTCCGCAATTCTTCTCCTCATCAATCGTGATTGTCGTCGTTACTTTGTGGTGTTTCCTTAGATCACTCAAATGCCTCTCATGTAAAATTATATTACAGCATTCATACTAGTTCTTATCTCTCTTTAAATGCGGACGAAATCCAATTTGTGATACCATTCGACATTTTGATTGATCTGAGTGGAATATTGACTTTTGGAAGTTTAAACTGTTCTACTTAGTCTACAACGGAAAGACTGAAAGTCAATCCTGCAGCTTTTACGCTCTGTCCCATTACTCGTCAAATTTGTGCAAATGTTATCAGATTTATAGATAACAAACTATCAAATAGATACATAGATATAAAATAAAATGTTATCAAATTTATGAAGGAATGGACTGCGTAGGACACACAGAATAGAGTGAAGAAGGCGTATGTCTCATCCAACTGTCACCACTGACGATAACTGGGTTTTGTCTAAAAATCTGATTTCTTATTTCAACTGTCTTTCCGTCAATGAGAATAATGTGAGAACGTCATTTGTGAACTTTTAGAAATTAAAAGGCTGCAAATTATTACACAATGGTGCATTATTTTACTATATAGATCACTCATCTGCAAAGCCACCAACCATCCAACATGAAGGACAACATCGATCGCATTTCGGTCAGCTATAATTTGAACGGAGATTAGGCCTCTTTCGTGTTTCTGATTTATTGTACGTCCAACCCATCGTAGGGAGCGATCGGTTTGTCCTACAGGGCTCCACGTGGTCTCAAAAAATTCTAAAAATTCTATACTATCTTAAATTGATGGAAAAACAATTCCTTTATATCAAAATTTCTTGAGAATAAAGTGGCGTTCCCCATTTTCATTCAACATTGGAGAATAAAAATTGAAATGATGTGGATATTAAATGCCTCCATTACCAGTAGAAAAGAAAAGAAAACATATTGTTTAGTAATGCATGCATTCCAGGGGACGTCCCATTGGATAAGCATTAGATCAGTTAACCAGTTGGTAAGCGATAAAACTGTTTCACTGGATGTAATTTGGTTTATTAGTTTAGGCAAGAAATAGTGACCCCCCCCCCCTCACCATTATCTACCAAAAAATTTATAGCGGCATGGGAGCCTCGAATCTGAAGAGCATTTTAAAATCCATGATCTACGATACCCAACATGCGAATTCGACCCCCCCCCCCCCCATCACCACCCAACGCCAACAATGGTGCCAGTCTGGCACCAAAGCGGGAATACGTCGTAACATTGAACTTTCATCTGTTAGTTTTGGTAGGCGGTCCGTCGAGGTTCACATCCGTATTCAAGGTAAAACACAAAAAAAAAGAAAAAAAAAACACGAAATATGCGGTTTATGGTGTCCTGGCACCACGGTGGCACCACTATTAGTTCCATGGTGGTACAGAGAATAATTCATGAAAATACGGAGGTATAATGAGAATTTTTCCTCAATTTCAAAGGTTGTGTACAATTAGTAAGCAGTAAAGGAACCGAAATATTGAAAAATCGGATATTTTATGAATATTATCCCCCACTTGCCCCTTCCCCTTGCGAATTTTGGTACTCAGGTGAAATTATGTACAACTCGGAAGTTATTTGAGTCAAACAAAAAGGAAACACACAAATCGGTTGGAAATTGAGGCCTGGGCAGAGTTTACAGGATTATGCTGGCAAACGCACGTTTTTTAAGCATTAACCCCCCCTTTCCCCCCCTTAAAAAGCAAAATTCAAAATTTCGGCGCCGTAGTGCACAACTAGATAGTTTTCCGCGTCGACGAAAAGAAGAACCACAAAAATCGGTTGAGAACTGAGGCCTGGGCAGACGACAGAAGATTATGCCCAAAAACGCACGTTTTTTGAGAATCAACCCCCCCTTTCCCCCCCTTAAAAGGCAAAATTCGAAATTCCGGCGACGTAGTGCACAACTAGATAGTTTTCCGCGTCGAACAAAAAAAGAACCAGGAAATCGGTTGAGAACTAAGGCCTGTGCAGACGACACAAGATTTTGTCACACACACACACACACACACACACACACACACACACATACACACACACACACACAGACAAACACCTATGGTTTTTTTCGCGGATTTGGATTCAGAATGGTCTAAAACGGATTACTGTGTGGTTATTTTTTTTCTGTTGAGTGTTGTCCAACTTCATCCCAGATCGATCGCATAAGGACGCCCAAGTCTTACTGGGGACGTCCTAAAAAATTCGGAAGAAACGAAGACTAAGAAATTTGAGAAAACGAAGAAATTTGGAAGTTCCAGAAGAGAAGGAAGAGAAGCAGCCGCCCACAGGTTACCAGTCACTTCCCAGGCCCCGAGTGTTGTCAGATTCGACGAGTTGATGCTACACTTCTACGCAACATTATTAGTTTAAAACAAATGTTTTGATTCAAGATGTTAAACGTTTGGGTTCGAAATAAAGAAAGAATTAATTATTGTGCAAACGAGAAAGACGAGTTTTTTATTCGAGAAAGATTTTGAGAACATAGAATGAAAAGTATGAGCAAAGAATGAGCTGGAGTTGAATGGGATTTTAGAAGTGGAGATTGCTAGAGAGTTAAGGTACAGGCAGATAGGAAAGAGATTTTTGTCGACGACAGCTGGGAGTGGCACATAGCTTTTTCTTCGGTTGCATAGATAATCCGATGCATTGTAGCTAAACACAAAATATCAATAATTAAGTACCTGGCACTACCTTCATACACGTCAACCCACACGATCCCTGAAAATTGCATCGAATTCGGATGGAAAATGTAGAAGTTACCGCTCTTAGAATGAGTTTACGTTTGCGGATGCGCAGAGGCCAACGGGCGGGGTTTGGGAGGGGTTTTGTTATCAATCCACGGCCATGATTTGTATAAGAGACCATCTGAACAATCACTGAAAATTTCATCAAATTCAGACGAAAAAATGTAAAAGTTATGGCTGATACAAGAATTTTACGTTTGCGCATACGCAAAGGCTACTATTGCTCTGGGAATGGTTTCATAGGAGACCATCTAAACGCCAAATCGCAAAGTTCCTGAGAATCTCATCGAAATCGGACAATAGCTCCGTATAGTTTTACCTGTTCCAAGGATTTCATGATGGACAGACACGGAACCAAATTTGTTCAGGAAGACCTAAAACGTAAAAAGCGAGTGGGAATTTTGATTTTGAAGTACATTGGTTGGTGGTGTAAGGAAGATTTGAGTATGAAAAGTGAGGCTGTAAACCTGACAATCGTTGTGCCCTCCCTCAACGGCCATGTTTTGCAGTCAAGTTTAATTGCTAATCATACAAATATTTAAAACTGTAGAGCTGCGCCCTTTTTTGATGAATAATAAAAATACTTAATTCCTCAGCATCGATGTAAAAGATCGCATTTCTAAAATCTCCCGCTGCGTTAAGTGGATGTAGCAAACGGAATCAAAGTTCGTTTCCCTCTGACTCTCCCCTTTTTGACTCAAGTTGGGTGAAAAAAAGAGCTTTATGAAAAAAGTGTTTTCTTTCACGGAGGCAGAAAAGCATCTTTTGAAATTAAAATCTTTTCTCAGTCCATAAGATATTGGAGTGTTAGAGAAGAAAGGCCTGAAGTAATAAAGGGTCTACTTACCTAAAATTCTGCCAGTCAATAATCACCATTACATGAAACGAGCTCCGATCTCAAAAGTTTCAAAGCCCAGTAATTTCCGCCCGAGTTCAAGTTAAAATGCAGGCGTATTATTAAAGTTCTCTGTTCGGGCTCGGAAGTCTGTCAATAATACCGGTTGGAAGCCGTCGAACTAAGTGTATACTGTTCTTAACTACCTGCCAGTGTCGCTTTTGAGTCGGTGTTCCGGTAATAAGCGAAAGTTAGGGAGCATCAAACGCTACCCGCGAGTAATAAAGGGGGAGGTTCGAGTTGATGGGCTGAAAAGGCGTGGCATTGTAGCGGATAATCACTGCCTCCCGCATATCATACGAGTGAATGCAATCGCTCGTGCTATTGTGATGTACTGGAAAGTAGAGTCGGGCTCCGCCTAATGACTTCTCTTTCGGCTTCGTAGTCCGCCTCCATTAGATCAACCCACTTTTCGGAAGGGGGGAGGGTTCAATGATGGGGAGATTTTCCTTGGTTGGAATGTCGGGCAATCGATCAACTTCGGGTGTTTTCGTCTAAGGTGACGGTATGCTATATCTAGATCTAGCAGGGACGTTAATGAGCAAACTTTCAAAGAATCGATTCAACAGGATTGTAGGTTGGGAGCCGTTATATTCGGAATGAATGAGGAACATACGAAAAGCGAATTGGAGTGGTTTTGACGTTCAAGAAAACCACTGAGATTGTAGCTCTGAGTGGAACGAGCAGCTCAACCTGCCGAACTTAAAACACGGACCGACCTAGTACAGCAGAGTGCTATAGTACAGTACAGTATCATCATCCAAAGAGGTCAGAGTTGCGGAACCTTCATCTGACTTTACATGAGCAGAACAGAGAATTGGGGTGGTTAGGGCAGCACTGGATCTGATGTTCAAAAATCCCACTCAGTTTGTAGCCCTGAGTGGCACAAGCAGCCCGACCTGCCGAAATTAAAAAACGGTCCCACCTGGTACAGTAAACACCCTAATCATCAACCAGAGATTTCAGAGTTGCAGAACCTCCATCTCCCCTTCAGGAGCAAAGCTCAAGTTGTAGTCTTGGGTACCACCTTGTCCCACTTGAAACACCATCTCCTCTTGCATGAGCAGAACAGAGAATTGGGGTGGTTGGGGCAGCACTAGTTCTGATGTTCAAGAGCACCACTCAGTTTGTAGCCCTGAGTTGCACGAGCAGCTCAACCAGCCGAAATCAAAAAACGGTCCCACCTGGTACAGTGACCGTTCAGAGTACAGACCCTCATCATCAACCAGAGACGTCAGAGTTGCAGAACCTTCATTTCCCCTTCGCGAGCAAGGCTCAAGCTGTAGTCTTGGGTATCACCTTGTCCCACTTGAAACACGGTTCCATGTAGTTTGTAAACAACCTTATCAGGAAACAAACAGCCAGAGTCGCAGAACCAAACCTACCCTCAGATGAGCAGCCGTTGTTATCGGCAGACCAATTCTACGGAGGCATCCTGTGTTACAAGAGAGGGAGAAGAAGATTGACGGGAAGATCTTCTCAAGTTGGAATGTTGAGCAATTGACCAACGTTTAGCTTATCGAAGGTGGAAGTGAGATATGCCTAGCAGGGGCCTACAATAGTGATACAATTTTTGCATAATCTGAGCAGGATTTTAAAGTATGTAGCCAATAAACATTTGCGGACAGTCGAATGATGATGCTCCTCACTCTCCCGACATTACGACACTGCTCATCGTTGTTTGGTAAACAACCTTAAAAGTAGTTAGAGATATGAGGGGATGCAAGGCTTTCCCTTCCCCAAGAATCAACAAGCGTGGCTGTTTAAAGCATTTCTACGAAGGCACAGAGAATTATAAAACGAGAGAAGAGTGATAATGATACGATTAAGGAGACATTTCTAAAAAACTAGGTCTAATCGTCAAAACCACGTCCTGACCTAAATATGGTGGTACCAGAGAAATAAGGAGATGGATCCCATTCACTCCATGATTCATAAATATCATTATTCATTATCATTATTCCCACACACCTCCGGAGAGCAGCGATGATTTCTATCAGAATTTTCACAATTTACTACAAATTTCTTTAAAAAAACGAAGATGGTTTTCATTTCGTGCGGTAGCGCGGCACAAGAAAGTGTAGTCCTTGTAAATAAAAAAAATATGGTAGTCCTCTCGTGACCACCCTGTTTATTATCATGATTTTTCGATGAAATTCTGAGAAGACGAGATGAATGTTCAAATTTGAGCCTAACTATCACAACCTACCAAGCCCAAACGGTTGAAAAAACCACGCCAAAATGGCTGAGTTACGCCCTATCTGCTGAAACACGTCCAAACTAGAATTTGGTGATACCGTTGAAATAAGAAGATGGATCTCCAGTCACACTATAAGACATAATATCAGCGGAGGCGTAATATAAAGCAGAGGTACTCAGCAGACTTCCCCCAATCACAGCTCTCCAGAGCTGTCTAACTTGTAGTCCAGAGAAAGGCCTCCCCCTCCAACAGTTCAGAAGAAATCTGTCTCTGGAACTTCCCTATGAACAAGATTTATGTATTTCTGGTACTGGCGTGACAATTCGCATGTTTGTCAGTTTCGCTGAGTGTTTTTGAATGTCTGTTTGTCCGCATGAATGATGAACCCCTCGTGTGCCGAGCAAAAAGTATTTGGGAGGAATCAGTTATATTCACCCGAGCGTCGGGCGTTTCATTAATTTCCTCCACTCCTCCGATCTGGAAACGTACTGGGAGAGTCGACAAAAAATAAAGCAACAGAACCCTCAAGTTGTTTGTTCCTTCGACCATATTTTTTCTCCGAGAAATCCTTCCCTATCGAGGCATGATTGGATTTCTTCACGAAATCTGTTGATAATATGACCGAAACCTTCAATACACTCAATATTCAGATAATCGATTTCTAATAGTTTTCCGATGTGCAAGAGTCCATTCATACCATTGTTGTGGTTTACGGGAGAATCCGTTATTATCCGTCTCGTTCGGGTGAAAGTTGATGAAGGAATACAAATTTTTATTTACGTAAGAGCACTCTGGAAGGAAACATCGTTACTTTAGGAAATCGATAATTTAAATAAATACAACTAACACTTTGACTAGACGGTATCAGCCGAGGAGGCATCAACTTCCGCTAGAGACGCTGGTCGCTGGTGGTAAACGTAGTTTCTCATACGTCCAATGTTCTGATTAAAATTACCTTGGAGAGATTGCATAAACTTTTCACGAGTGCCAACATTTTACATTTTCTACTGTTGTTGGGCGAAACGACTCTGGGCTTTTTAGGTGCATTTTGTCATTAAAAAAACGCTGCAAATTATTACACAAAGGTTTATTATTTACCTGCATAGATCACTCGTCTGCAAAGAAATCGGATTTGCCACTGTCACTACCATGTACCTACAGCGATCACATTCTGATCAGATAAAATTTGAACGGAGATTAGGCCTCTTTTACGATTCACATTCGTGTTTCTGATTTATCGTAAGTTCAACCCTTACGTTCTTGTATGGAGCGAACGGTTCGTCCTACAGAGCTCCGTGTAGTCTTTTAAAATTCAATGCTATCTCAAATTGATAGAAAAACGATACCTTTATATCGGAATTTTTTGAGTTAGGGCGTTTTCGAAATTTCAACCCTAGAAGTGACCCTTAGAAGTGACTGACATCAACCAAAAGCTTAGGAGAACAACCAGACCCCAAATGGAGCCCACATACCAAATTTCATCAAAATCGGTGCATGTGAACTAAGAAAAGTGCCACGTACGGCTGACGGCCAATTTTCAATTCGATTTTCGGATTTCATGTACTTCGAAACGTAAACCGACAAATTTTGAAGGGTTTTTTCTTCTTGGCTGATTCCAAAGGTTCATTATTGAAAATAATACACCAAAAGGGGTATTTTCGACATTATCTCATATCAAACAGAAGACACATCGTTCCGACTCAACAACATATTAAATTTTGAAAGTTATCAATCACACTGTAATTTACTGTGGTAAGTCATTCATCAGAGCACTCTGTTGGACGTATGAGAAACTACTTTACCACCACCGCCCCTAGTGGGAGTTGGCGCCTCCTCGACGGATACCGCCTTGTAAAACTTCGTAACGAGATCTCCAAACCAATTATTCAGAGCTTTACAATAACTCGAACAACAAAGCACTCTTAAAGTTTTTTTCGATAATAAGCGTCCAAGTGAATTGAATGCCAAATTGTTCCTAGTACGAGTGAATAACAAAACTGACGGTTGAAGATGATGAGATGTTGCCAAAAACTGGTTGCTGTTAGAACTGAAAACTTCCCAACGTAACGTTTGTCAGGTCTCATAAATAGCATCTCTCCCGGTTGAAGTGAAAGTTCGCAAGTTCAATAGTTCACATCGTCCGCGGGACTATCAGATAAGTATTTATTAGATGTACAGCCTGCCTCCTCATCAATTCAGCTTCTCATCGACTCCGCTTTCTGTTTATCAGACAAAAGCAGAAGTTTCATGGGTGTACAAACGTTATAAATTTAGATAACATTGTTAACCGAGATTTTTGGTTGCCTTCATACAAAATTTGCTACTCGGCTACTGAATAAGCACGGTGACAAAGATCCCAAACTCGAAGAACAGGGGGAAAAAAATGATCAGCCTCAGTTCGGTCTGTGAAAATTGATTTGCAATTCACACTTGTGTTTTTGATTTATTTTCCGTCCAACCCTCGAGCCCTCGAGGAGCGAACGGTCGGTCCTTCAGAGCTGGGTGGCATCATTCAATTCTGAAAACATAGTACTAATTTAAATAGATAGTCTAGACCTGTCCCGAGTAGGGATCATCATGCCAAGCACCCTGGAAGAAGAGTGTGAGGGCCCTGGGTTCTCCCTAGATACTTCTTCAATCGTCAGTCGGGTTCAGAACGAGCCAGTGAACTGACCGCAAGGGGAGTTTCGGCGGTCTTGTACTATCTAAAGCTATGTAATCGATTTATAATCCGTTTTGAGCCAAGTTATTGTAGAATACAGTTGTTTCTTTATACGCGAGTGATTTGTGATCCTGACAACCGACCGCAAGAAGAGGAAATACCGGAGAATGGAATAAGAGTTATCCCATCTCCATCACATACATTGAAATTTTCAATTTGGGGCGAATAGAGTTTAGTTGAAGAACGAGCCGACAGTGCTGTTCCGTCAAAATAAAAAAATACTTCTCAACAAATATGTTTTCTTCAGTAGGACAGTATTAGGATTGTCACCATTCAATTCGCTTATAATACCATAAAATTTGTTCGTTCGAAAATGATTGATCAGAGAACTTCTTCGTACTCGTCTGCGATCCGAGAGGCTAGTCAGTCCTCCTTCATATCCCATTCATGGTACTTTCACATCTCTTGTTTATATTGCAAACCTCATTTGCCATGTTGCGTGTTTCTGCATCCCCCTTTTTCCCTCCTTTTGCCAGTTCAATATTAATGTCGAGTATCACCGTGAAGTATCTTTCATTTATTTGCTTCTTTGTTAAATACTCTGCGTATACATGTGGTATTTACGATTACTACTTCATTTTCCGCCACTTTATTTGGTTTTTGGGTAATACTACATCACAAACGTAAACATCACGATCACAACTAAGTTTACATGGAACTACCCAGTTAATGAAACACATAATGCCAGAACATTTAATCGAAATCGCACCATTATTTAATTACTGAAAACTATAGAACGTTTCAGTTCCGAGGCGCAACCAATTTTTAAAAAATTAAACAAAAAGGTTTTAGTTCGATTTTGATGAAATTCTCAGTGGTTGCGTTGAAGTAGGCGGTACCTACTGAATTTCATGTTCCTCGGATAGATACCTCTATGCGTAAGTCTACCTGAGCTCCTTGGATGTTTTGTAACCTGAAATCCACAACTTCCAGAGTTTCTACCAGGATACGAAGACATTTTCCATGGGTGGGAAAAATTCTCATGGCTCGGACTCTGGATGGTTTCCAATAAATTTCGCCATCGTGTGATCATCAAATTTGGAGATTAGTGGATTATCCACAATCAATCGAATCATCAGATGGCTGGCATTGCTTTGTGAGGGTTCTCCCAACAATATTGTTTACAACATGAACTGTTGTATGAAGATCCATTCTATTCGGTTTTGGTTTATTATTTTCAATAATGAACCTTTGGAATCGAACAAGAAAAAAAAAATTTTAACACCCCCTCAAAATTTGATGGTTTACGTTTCAAGGTACGTACAATCCAAAAATCGAATAAAAATTTGGCCGTCCGTCCGCCGTCCGCCGTACGCCGTACGCGGACTTTTGCCACTTAGCATTGACCGATTTTGATGAAATTTGGTATGTAGGCTCCAATTGGGGTCTAGTTGTGCCCCGAAGATTTTGGTTGATGTAGGTCACTTCTAAGGGTTCCAAAATCAATTTTGAAATTTTGAAAACGCCCTAACTCAAAAAATTTCGATATAAAGGTATTGTTTTTCCTTCAATTTAAGATTCTATAGAATTTTTAGAATTTTTTAAGACCACGCGGAGCTCTGTAGGACAAACCGTTCGCTCCCTACGAAAATTTAAGGGTTTATATTGAAATATATATATATATAAATCAAAAAATCAAAACACGAGTGTGAATCGCAAAAGAGGCCTAATCTCCGTTCAAATTAGAGCTGACCGAAATGCGATCGATGGTTGGTGATTTTGATTTTTTGTTTCTTTTTTTTCTTTTTTTCTTCATATTGGATGGTTGGTGATTTTGTAGACGAGTGATCTATATAAAAAAATAATAAACCATTGTGTAATAATTTGCAGCGTTTTACGGATGGGAGTGATCTTGGAGGAGGAAAAGTTGGATGTGCCTATGTGGTTTACAAGAGAGGGATTGTTCAACCCATTTACCATCAGAAATTTCGACTGGCTGGAGTGTGTACAATCATTCAGGCTGAGGTTCTGGCATTGCTGGAGGCGACACTCTGGGTCCAGCGACAGAAACTGGACATTCGTCGTAAAGGAGTGATTTTGTACACCGATAGCAAGGTGTCCCTGGCAATGATGGCTGACCAGAAGAATCATCTGGCGAATATAGAGGAGATTCGTTCTTTGATCCGATGTCTACGAGAGGTTGGATGGAATATTCGAATAGAGTGGTCGAGGGCTCACGCAGGCACTGAGGGTAATGAGGAAGCCGATCGTCTGCCAAAGAGGCGGCAGCCGAATCCGGTAGGCCGGAAGCCTTTGGCAGGCCATCAAAAGGTCGACTTAAAAGTATGCTGAGTGCCGAGAGTGTCCATTGCTGGGAACGTGTATGGCAGGCGACCGACGATGGAAACCACACGAGAAGCATATTCCCGACGATTGCTGATCGTATGCGGACCTCGTTCCCTGTTTCCTGGCGAATGACGTTGCTGCTCTCAGGTCATGGGAGACAGGACGTACCTGCATCGGTTTCACTTTGTGGAGACGGATGTTTGTTCCTGCGGTTCTGGTGACGTCCAGGATTGGAATCATATTTTGTATGAATGCTCACATTTGGATGCTCCTCGAGCTCGACTTGAGCGGATGTGCGTTCTACGAGGGGATGACTGGCCGTGTGATGTCATTGTGTTGCTCCAGAAACAAACAAGAGACTTGGTTTTGTTTTTAGAAGATATAAACTTTGAAGTTTCATGACCTTTAATTCAAGCAAGTACCTATTTATTTTGTATTGTAGGACACGAAATTTAGTTCAAGGAATATCTCAAACCATCATGTAAAATTCAAATTATTCAAGCGTGTAATTAGCCTGTAATCATTTTTATGGAAGCAGGCTGCTGTATTTTCGATTAATAAAGAAAAAGAACTGTTTTGAAGCTCTGTAACGCAGAATGCGAGTGGACATTTTGACTATGGAGGACTAGGTATTTTCTGCTTCTATATCCACGTTAGTGAGGAAGCAGAAAATACCATAACTACATAGTACCTATACGTTTTTTTGTGAAAGTATAGTTTTTGAATTAACACTGCTAACTGGTGACCGTAACTTTTCAGCGGACAATTATCATGAAACTAGGAATCTAAATTCGTATTTTAATCTCAAATTAAGAACTCCGCATTTTGAGTCACGGTTTTTCCAGTTAGTTTGATTGGGAATTTATTTGATGTTGAAGCTCTTATGAGGCACCTCAAGGCCAGAATTGCCTAAAATTCCTCCAGGTTTCGCCACTCGAGTTTTTCCACGTGTTTGAACATTCATAATGCCACAGTTACAGAACGTTCCACGTGGTCTGACTTCGCTACCATATCAGTGAAAAACTAACATCAACAGGGCAGTGTCATGAAACCTACCCGTAGCCATGATGAAATTAGTGGAGCAGCACAGCGGGACTCAATAGCTGGTGGGAGATCGCGGATGGGAATATAACCGCATATAACCGTGATGGTTGGCGGGGAGATAGGGGGAGGGGGGGGGGGGCATAACCGACAAGACCCAAATGTGTCGTTCATTCCTCTCACGATCCTCCGAAGGCCAAAATAACGGAAAATCCAATTAGACGCCCATCCTTTTGGGCAACAGTGAAAAAACAGTTCAGGGCCGCCATGTGTGACAGGAGAAATAGCTTTAATTTCTCTCGTCCTACCAACGACTCGGGGGGTTAGCGAAAATCAAATGGGCATCACCTGCAACTATGTAATCGGATGTGTTTTTGTTCCCATTCTCTGTAGATAAGTTTAGGATCATGATTGTTGGCTACTAGGAGCATGTTTTTTATAAGGCGTGCAGTGTGTTATATATTTAGGTTCCATTACATGATATTTCATAGAAGATACTCGTCGACATCTCGTTTCATCTTCTGCCATTTTCGTTGATTATTTTCAATAATAAACCTTTGGAATCGAGCAACGAAAAAACGTCTGCTAAGTGGGTTTAGCACATAGCTTCCTCGTATCCATAACCCGATTATATAGATGATCCGATGTATAGTAGTTAATCTCAAAACATCAATCTCTAAGTACCTTTCACTACCCTCATAGGGGACCATCTACACGCTAATCTGGACAATCCTAAAAATTTCATCAAATTCGGATGAAAAATGTAAATGTTATGGCTGTTACAAGGATTTTGCGTACGCGCATGCGCAGAGGCTTCTGTAAATTTTAAGGCCTTGATTTTCATTGGGGACCATCTACAACCTAATCCGCGTAATCCCTAAAAATGCCATCGAAATCGGAAAGAAAATGTGGAAGTTATGGCTGTTACAAGGAATTCACGTTTTGCGCATGCGCAGTCGCTTCTATCAGTCCGAAAGTGGTGATTTTCATAGGGGACCTTCTACACTCCAATCCGCACAATCCCTGAAAATTTCATAGAAATCGGACAATAAATTCGTATAGTTACAAGGAATTCATGACAGACAAAAGGACACACAGTCACACAGACGCACAGACAGACAGACACGGAACCAAAATTGTTCAGAAAGGTCTAAAACGCAAAACGCGAGTGAAAATTTTGATTTTGGAGACCTTTTTTTCATCCTTGAAAAGTGAAAAAAAGCTAATTGGGTCATGTTTTTGCTCATCAAGATGTAACTGGACTTTCTGATTTGTTAAATTAACGTGTTCCAGTACATAAATTATGACTTACCTCAAATGTCCTACACCATAAGTGCACTGAGAAGCCTCATTCTCGTCTAATTATTGTTATTTTTGACACTTAAGTGAAGGTTGTCATTGTGTTGTCCCACCGTTATTCGCGATGTGAAGTCTCTACTCCACGTTAGCAATGACCTACTTACATTTGAATCATCCAAGGTGGGGCTCCTCTCAGGTAAACGGCAATCGGACTAATGTTCTTCATAAGAATTTACTTCCAAAAACCATCACATTGGAGACCCTCGTGTATAAATCAATACCGATTGGATGCCTATATACGCTGCCTTTTTTGATATCATTACTGTCAGCAGAAATCCATGGTTACGTCAATCGAACATATGATTCCGACGGAGCATTTGGCGCTTTTCAATTGCCATCTCTGTCGCTGCAGTTCCATCTTCCGTTCGTGATGAGTTGGTAAAGGCTCTTTTGCTCAGGCTCTTCCAATTCTTTGTCACAATAGAAAGAATAGTGCATAGAAAACTGATCCGAAAATAGTCACTACTCGGATTAGCTAGAGAGAGTCATCCAAAGTAATTTTCATGAACCAACTGGTCCTATGAACCAGTTTCAATGTTTTGCAGTGACACAACAAGCAAGTGACCGATTGTGTTAATATCATTCGCGAAAATCATCTGGGTGTAGTCAAATCTTAAACAAGACAATGTAAATATTCATTGTGAAGTTTCGTTGATGTTTCTGTACTGTCTCGATAAGATTTCACAAGCTGTGATTCATTGTGACTTTTTGGACTTCACTATGAGACATTCTCTGTTGCACTCGAATATTGAGTGAATATAACAATGGGTTGCCAAGACCTTTCTTAAAATTATTCCAATAAAACAAGTGTAATTTGTGTTGTTATCATTATTTCACTAATTTCTTATTCATGAAACCCAAAGCCAGCTGTGAAGCGTCATCTCATCGTCTCTCGACGAAGATGAGGTGCAGGCTTAGTATTCATACATAACGTAAATACAATTGATTTCAATCTCCGTACTAGAACAGCATCGTTAAATTAAAATAAGCAGATATTAATCCATCGCAGCGGTGAGATAAGATTGGAAGATTTTATAAGGTCACCAGGAATGAGACAGGAGTTTACGAGCGATATCCCTCCGTCATGGGATGAAAAAACTTCATAGACTCAGGTATATGACACTTCTTCAGGAGCTATAATTCTTGTATATACACCCATCAACTCTCGAAGGCGATTTATGGTAGCAAGAGACAAATTGAAAGCTATATTATTCTTCTTGAACTTGGTGAAGAAAGTTATTGAAAGAACACTTGATGATGTAATTCTAATGCTTCTCCCCCCCCCCCCCCCCCAACCATTTGGTAGCCCTTTGGAAGACAACTGATGGCGTCTGCAACACCACGAACGCCAGTTGGACGAAAATTCAACTTGAGATAGTTATTTACTGTCGGTACTTTACTTTTTATACTTCACATGTGCTCTACATAAGCTTCTTCCTGAATAGAAAATGGAATGGTTATTCACATAATGGTACTTCAATACTAACTGATGTAATTTGCGATTTAGTGGTCATGAATTGATCCCACAGCCTTATGTGTTGTGAATTAAATACAAATTAATAGGGTCAACAGTGTTATGACTTTACTTAATGAATTTTTGATAATGAATGGAGAAGTGATAAATTTACTGCGTCTATTCGACTGATTGGAGTTGAATTGAAACTGAACTATCGGAGATGGTGAATTTACTAATGTACGAGAAGATTTTGAAAGGAATTTGGTTTCTAGCCTGTAAAAACCAGGTTACAGGTCATGAGGATACGAGACTTTTCTTTACGTTGCAAATAGGTTTGTTGAGAGAATTTATATTTTGAGCCATTAACTAGTCTTGTAGCCGAGTACTTTGTTGTGGTTTCGGTACTCGGGTGGAAGACTAGGCTCCGGTGAGACGGCTTTAAATTGTTGACCGTTAAAACGGTTGCCCTCCGTCGAACTAGCGTGTTTATTCAGTAATACGACCCGACTGCTCCGATGAACGACACAAACATTCAAATAATTGCAATCTCAATGGGGGCTGGTAAAATTAATGAAAAAATCACTTTGGTTTATTATTCGCAATGATGAATAGAAACAGAAAAAAAGTGTAACCCCTCCCTCAAAATGTGATAGTTTACTTTTCAAAGTACGTAGAATCTGAAAATCGGATACAAATTTTTCCGTCCGTCCACCTGTCGTCGCACTTTCCTTAGTTAACATGGATCGAGTTCAACTTGAACACTATCCTAAACCAATAAAAAAGAGTCTAATTGATTATCGACATGGAAAGAGAACGGTTTGTCCCGGTTGGGTTGTGTCAAAAAATGCATGAAAATCGTCGCTATTTTAAACTACTGAACAAAAACCCTGAAACTGAAAATTGAAAATTCAGAAGCTACGGCATTTCGAATGTTTTCTCCGACTTTTTATTCCTTAGAAGTGACTACCAATAATTGGCCCCCGAATGGAGCCTATTTGCATACCACATTTCATCAAAATCGGTTCATGGGAACAAAGAAAAATACGACGGACGGTGGGAATGTTTTAGTCGATTTTCGGATTTTACGTAGGTACTTTGAAACGTAAAACCATAAAATATTGAGGGGGGGGGGGGGTGGATTTTTCCTTGCTCAATTCCAAAGAGCCATTATTCAAAATAATTAACAAAAGGGCTAATTCTAACACAATATTATGCGTGCGAGCCGTCACTCGATTTCCACCGATTTGTATTGTTCCTTCAAAATGTTAATTATAATGGAGAAAATAAAGGAGGGAGCTAAATTCACTAAGATAACAGATTTTCGATATTCCGGGGCCTGCTAATTGACCGTAAGCCTTGAATTCAGAGAATATCCCTACTCGTATATGAATCTCTCCATCTGTATTTAATTTAAAGCCGATTACGGTTCAACCTACACTCACCAAATACGATTCATATAGTTTGTCGGAAGGGCTTAAAAATAAAGATGTGCAATTTTATTCGACTGTACCGATTGCTACTCGTTGTTGAATCGATTGTGATAACAGAGCCAATCCGCTAGACAACAAACTCGCATCATTAAATTCTTAAACTGCAAATCACAACCACTTGGATTAGCAAGTCAAGTGATGCATGGGCTAACTTGAATGAGCTAGCGAAGCAAGCGGGCAGGCTAGTATCAATAAACCTGTAACTGATACGAAAAGAGGTTTATTGAAATGTTGTTGTTGTCGTTGTTGGTTGTTTGGTTGATTGTTGTTAATTAAAATGCTATCCAGCTACTCTCATGAGGCTAGAAAACTTGCATACACTGATCATAATAGCATGGAGCGATTTTTTTGTTTTGTTAGAATGCAGTTTGAATGAAACTGATAACCTAGGGTAAATACCCCAATTATCGACGCACACCCAGTTATTGACACTTCGCCTTTCAATTCAAAATAATAAGCGAACAGAGCTAGATAGAGATTCAAAGTTGGTGCTATCTCTCAGGTGAGGTCATTAGCAACCGTTTCCCACCAAAATCAAGAACGCCACGGTGTGACAACTGGCAAAGAAACGGAAGTTAACAGCCATAGTCAGCTGGTCACTCATTCGTTACTTCAAACGGTAAGGAGGAGGCTGATTCCTACAGGCTGCTGTTTCATTTCTTTTCGTTCTTAGAGCCCAATCTCATTCTGAACATTTCTTCCATAACTATTGTGGTTATAAACTATGTTTTTGAACCTCATTTTGAAATAATAACATATTTTCGGCGGGGTGTCTATAACTGGATCTGAAAACCGTTCGTTCTTCAGAAATAGACACTCGCGTCAATAACTGGGTTTGTGACGACGGTTTTATTTTGTTGCTCGTTAGGTTAGATTTTTCATTTGTAACAAGACTGCGATCGTATTTTTGTGACAAAAGGCACGAATCCAATTTTTGACAGGGGGTGTCAATAATTAGTTTGATTGGGTGTCAATATCTAAACTACTATCGTTTTCAGTTATAGACATCTTCAATTTCCAGTTACTGACAGTAAATCAGCTGCAGATAACAGATAATGATGATTTTGTCGTTGATAACGTAGTGTCAAAAATTGACGTTTTGCCCTGTCAATAACTCACAAGTGAGTGTCAATAACCGGGGGGAAAAATTGCCTCCAAACTTAGGCGAAAAATGTCGGACAACCGACTAGTTTCAACGGTTTGACTAGCACAAGTTAATCAGCAAAGTCTGAACTTTACAGAAAAAAGTAGAAACAGAAAATCCGTAAGATAACTCAAACATAAGAAGCGATAAACTGAAAATCTAGTGTAGATGTGTCCATAATTGGGGGTTTTACCCTACAATCTATTTATTTCTGATTCTGAATAGCATTTTAAGAAACAACAATCGACCAAACAACCAAGAACGACAACAACAAGAGTAAGTAAACGTTTCACCCTCACAATGCGTCTCCTGGAATACACGCATTAATAAACAAAACGTTTATCTTAAATCAAATACTGTTATTTATCCATTTGTTTTTTGAATGGAGCTATTCATTGGTCTATCAAGCACAGAAAGCTTCAAAAAGAGCTTTTCTTGCACGACTGTGTTTCTTCGCCGCTCGGTAGTCCTTACACTACTTTCTCAACTACGCCATCTAAACGAATTCAGTCAGGTTTCATTAAAAAACGGCTAGTTTAATTCAGACATGACGTCGATGTTTTTTTCGACGCTTCCCACGAAAAAACTAACCCCTCCCATTTTTTCGAGGTTACGTAGTTTTTAATTGCCAGTTATATATTCAACAGAGCAGTTCTAATGAGGGCGCACCTAACCAGAATAAATTGCTATCGCGTGTGTTAAAGAAACTATATTTACTGGAGAGAAATTTATGGTATCGAGGAAGGAACGGGGAGATAAGGGCTTGTGTAGAGGTGCTGCACTGCGCAATTATCAACTACTTTGTGTCGTTTCTCAGTGGTTGAACTCTCAGCGGGTACTACAGGTAATATTCCGAGCAGATTGGTTTACGCCCTTCAACCTCCCCACGATATAGTAGGTGATGCTTATTGCATACTTATTCTTGGCATTTATTTGAAATTTATTACGGAGTATAATTTGCCAAGGGACCACGCTATTTTTCTCAGATACGAAATATACCTAGCTAGTGGAGCGAGTTGAAATGTAATTACTTAGAGGAGAGTAGGGCATATTCCTTTATCGAAATGTCTTGCCATAATTGGCGGGAAATGTATATAGTTGATTAAAAAACATGATTTGAAAGAACAGTCTAAAAACCAATAAGGAAAAAGACAACTGGTATCAGTTAACGCCACAAGAGATATTTTTCTTGTTTTTTTTTTTTTTAATTTTTATCCATGTAAATGTCGGGTTTTTGAAATGTACGATCCTCGTTCGTTAGTTGGTGGGTATCTATGCCTTCCGCCCTTGAATTACGATGATCTGAAAAAAAAGCCAGAAACTGGTGCAAATCGCCAAATAACGAAGCGAGTCCTCGGTTACTCAGGTTGAGCAACAAAAAGGTCACCGCAGGTCACTGAATGAGGTGGCGATCGCCAAACTGTTGGTTGAAGCTAACAGAAAAAGGAGTAAGCTTCACATTGCAGTTCTCGATGAAGAGAAAGCATTTGACGGAGTGTCTAATTTTGCTATAATTAATCACAAAGGGGAGAGGACAGTGACCCAAACAGCTGGTACAGTGCATTGAGTCGATCTATCACAATGGGTCCAAACGCATTGGGGCAGGCTCGTGGATCCATAATGCAAGAGGCATTAGGCAGGGCGACCCCCTCTCCTCAACCCTACTCAATACAGTTACGGACTGTGTTCTGTTGGCGCACCCCAATAGGTTTGGATAAGTACATCCACTGGCTTTCGCAGATGAAGCTGTGCTGATCGCCTCATCTGGGGCCGGGATGATGGTTCATAGTGCGGAATTCAACGATGCTTGAAGACAGTGCGACAGAATCTCAACCTTAGGAAATCCATCTAATTACCTTTGATGCTGACTTGTGGTGCCAGCTGAAAGGTCGTCCATCGATGTTAATGGACAGTACTTAGCTGATGATAGCGTCAATAACAGTTAAAATATGCGCGGTATATTCAAAGTACCACGCCTCTAAGAACGAATACCCATATATGCTGTATATATACAGTTTTAGTACATCCATAACCATGGAAAAAGCTCAATAATAATGATATAGTATCCATACATGTTTTTCGAGGTTGGCCATACTGGTTTTCTCTCACTTTCTCTCTCTCTCTCTCGAGCGCTCCCTATCGGCGTCCTCTCTCTCTCTCTCCGTTCTACATTCCCTTGTGAATTGTCTTTCTCTTGTTTTCCAAATCTCAAATACGAACATATCAAGTGAATCGTGATAATAAAAGCCCTTGAAAGGCAAGCTACGTGTACTTCGTTAACGCCTTGATTCTTGATTAAGTTTTCCATTGAAACTGAATGAGTAATTCATGAAAGAAGTCTAACTAACGTTAGCTAGTTCCAGAGGTTATTCTCTGGACGTACCTGGAAGTACCCTATGGTGCCCACGATACTTGTAGTAGCCTCTAGGAAAATTCAAAAGTCACTTGAGAAACCAGTAGGTAGTCCTGTGAGATTATGGCATACCCTTACTGACAAACCAACTAGTGCTGGGGAATACGACACTAGCAACTCTAAAACTTACGGATGTAACGGAAAATGGTTGCTTCTACCATTTGACTGAGCTAATACAGATTTCATGGAACTCAGTCAGATACCAATCATAAGGACTGGGGTCTGCAAGCTCACAACTTTTCGAAGAAGTATCGAGTCATCTACAACAAACCTGGACATCACGACTCGACCGTCGAACTACCAAGGCACAGCGTCGCCACTAAACTACAGATGAAGCTGAATTAGGGAGTACACGTGATAACAGAGCAAGCACAGCTTGGGTTAGGAATCCTTCAGCGATGGAGATCGTTGGGCATGGTGAGAACTCATTCCGGTTCTCTACCAACAAAAATGAGGATGACGAGAGACAGGCTTGTCGCCGAAAGAAGAGTAAAATACTCGAAATAACCACACATATGCTCCACATTAAATGAGCAAATTTTACTCATCCATGGTAAGACCTTCACTTTCCGGAGGGCTAATGACAGCACTCGATACTTATAAATGGGAATAAAGTTTTTTGAAGCGTCCAGGAATATTCAGTACCCGCTATTGACAATTCTGGCTACAAAATCTACGAGCCAGATGCTGTTCTTTGTGGTTACAGCAGTCAGTAGTCGAGGTCATATCGGTGCTGCACGCGCCCAATCATGTAAGTACTAATTTCTCTTATCGAATATCAGTGATGAATACGTATCATAGTGGCTCGGTATAAGGTTTTTTTCTTGCAATTAAGTAGGAAGATGACCTATATTTCATGCAATCAATGTTTGATTGATGTGTTAACAGTTTGAGTATGTTGGTACCTAACATTTCAACGGACAAATTCCAGTTTTGGTATATTATTTTCAATAATGAACCTTTGGAATCGACCAAGAAAATTTTTTTTTTTAACACCCCCTCAAAATTTGTTGGTTTGCGTTTCAAGGTACGTAGAATCCGAAAATCGAATGAAAATTTGGCCGTCCGTCCGCCGTACGCTGCACTTTCCCCACTTAGCATTGACTGATTTTGATGAAATTTGGTATGTAGGCTCCATTTGGGGTCTAGTTGTGCCCCGAAGATTTTGGTTGATGTAGGTCACTTCTAAGGGTCAAAAAATGAATTTTGAAATCGCCCTAACTCAAAAAATTTCGATGTGAAGGTATTGTTTTTCCATCAATTTGAGTTAGTATAGAAATTTTTGAGACCACGCGGAGCTCTGTAGGACAAACCGTTCGCTTCCTACGAGAATACTAGGGTTTTACATACGATAAATCAGAAACACGAGTGTGAATCGCAAAAGAGGCCTAATCTCCGTTCAAATGTTAGCTGACCGATATGCGATCGATGTTTTTCTTCATATTGGTTGGTGGTGACAATGGCAAAGCCGTGTTTTTTGCAGAAGAGTGGTCTGTCTAGAAAAATAATAAACATTTGTGTAATAATTTCCAACGTTTTCGATTCGATATCGAAATCTCTCTCACATTTGGAGAGTAGTTTTGAGTTTCGGTCCAAGAATCTTGCATATTATCACCATGTAAGTTTCACGATTTTTAAAATGTAGAAATAGCTTGTTTGAAAGGTGATCTTTTCTAGTTTACGGAGCGCTAGTATTTTTTCAGAAATGAATATTGTTACAAACGAAACCAATGAGCATCTAGATTCGACGATGTCTTCAGGTATGAATTTGACAGATAAAATCAAGAAAGTTTTTCCCCATTCTTAGCGACTTTCCCAAAACAATCATTACAAATGAGTAAAATTTTCGTTTATTTCGACCGTGAATAAATGTAAAATTAATTTATTTAAAATTAATTTAAATTTAATTTAGATATACAGAGTCCCACAGTGTACAGACACAGTGGTTCTTTCCCCCAGTGAATAAACTTTAAGAGTGCTGTATTAATTGAACGTTACAAGAAATATTTAAAAAATTTTTTGAAAAGGAAATCCACTGTTCACAAAAGGGTAGTCATAGCTTGGACTGAAACATCTCCGCCACATAACTTTTAATTAAATACACTTACGTAACATCAAAAGATTCCAAGATCGGAATATATATCCAAAGGATGAATAGATGGAATCCGAATTTCATTCATTGATGTTCATTATTCCGAAAATCGAGAAAAAGTGGGTCTCATTCAGAGTCCTGCTCTCATAACTTCAGGTCAGTATTCTCAAGTTCTAGTAGACAAAATCATTCAAGGGGAGAGGCGAATTGGTGATTTATCGTGAGCAGGAACTTTTTCTCTGATTTATCTTGTTCATTCGAAGAGGTTTGTTTAACAAATTTGTTCCCATGAATGCAAACGTAGTATTCAGAACTTCGAGGCACGCATCACCATTTGGGACCAATCTGGCGATGTGTTTGGTGCTACAAACGTTTTAGTATGATTGGATGGATTTGACGGGGAATATCCGAAATGATTTCCTTTTATAGATTGGCCAGTTCTTCTCGCAAATATATTCAATCATTTTAATGAAACGATTGCTAAAGGAAGCAGTGACCCACTTTGGTTGCCGAGGTGAGTTTTTCCCATCAAATCAATCACTTTGACGTCATTTCCGAGTGAATAGATGAATCAAGAAGGACTCAGCGTTGTGTGGTAATTTTATTTCGACCGTACACTCACACCTACACACGCTTACACAGAGCAGTGTAGGGTCTTTTTATGTTGGTAAAGCCTTACTGTTGTCACGGTTATATTTTGAGGAAATACGGACGAAAAATTGAACCATAAAACCAGTTTTCAGAGTGAATAATAACAAAGCAAATACGAGGGGGGACCCAAAAGTAACCTGAATTTCGTCATAACTTCTTCATTTTGCAATATTTTTACACCAAATTTTGATCACCTTCAAAGTAATTACCACTGACTGCAACACACTTTTCCAATTGTGTCTTTTATTGTTTCAAATGGAATCATTAATAATACTGATAACTACAGTTGCAATCAAATGTCTTTTATGTTGCCTAGCAACGAATATACGTTTTATAATAATTGTAAAATATCCAGAATACAAGGATTGCGGTTTTGGACTTGATACCAATTTAGTATAACGAGCAGTTATTTATTTAAAATAATAGTAATTATTGATGATATATTTCACTGCTGTTTGAAAGCTATTACAGTTTTGGCGCAGTCAGTAGGACCGTTTCTAGTCAAGAAAATTGTTGTAATGAATGAGTTTCCGAAAACCCTAATTCATTTGGATGAAAAAGGAAACGAAAAATACGCTTCAGCCAAAAATTCAGTTCCGTACCATTGCAGGAGCAATGTAGGCTCTCAAGTGGGGGAATGAAATGGACTCATTAATAATACTGATAACTACAGTTGCAATCAAAATTTGATTTAATGTCTCAAAAGACATTTAATGTCTTTTATGTTGCCTAGCAACGAATATACTTTTTATAATAATTGTAAAATATCCAGAATACAAGGATTGCGGTTTTGGACTTGATACCAATTTAGTATAACGAGCAGTTATTTATTTAAAATTATAGTAATTATTGATAATATATTTCCTTGCTGTTTGAAAGCTATTACATCGTTCAAAACATTTTTGGAATTCATTTAATGGAATGAGCGTGAGGCCATCCGGCGATTTTTGTTCCACATCTTCCACAGCCGAAAACCGTTTTCCTTTCAAGTCCCTTTTGAGTCGGGGGAACAAAAAAAAGTCGCAGGGGGCGAGATCAGGTGAATAGGGGGGTGAACAATCGGTGTCAAGCCATTTTGGTTTATAATTTTCAATAATGAACCTTTGGAATCGACCAAGAAAAATTTTTTTTAACACCCCCTCAAAATTTGATGGTTTACGTTTCAAGGTACGTAGAATCCAAAAATCGAATACAAATTTGGCCGTTCGTACGCCGTACGCGGCACTTTTGCCACTTAGCATTGACCGATTTTGATGAAATTTGGTATGTAGGCTCTATTTGGAGTCTAGTTGTGCCCCGAAGATTTTGGTTGATGTAGGTCACTTCTAAGGGTTCCAAAATAAATTTTGAAATTTTGAACACGCCCTAACTCAAAAAATCTTGATATAAAGGTATTGTTTTTCCTTCAATTTAAGATTCTATAGAATTTTTAGAATTGTTTGAGACCACCCGGAGCTCTGTAGGACAAACCGTTCGCTCACTATGAGAATTTAAAGTTTGGACGTACGATAAATCAGAAACACGAGTGTGATTCGGAAAAGAGGCCTAATCTCCGTTCAAATTAAAGCTGACCGAAATGCGATCGATGTTTTTCTTCATGTTGGATGGTTGGTGGCTTTGCAGACGAGTGATCTATATAGAAAAATAAAAAAACAATAAACCATTGTGTAATAATTTGCAGCGTTTTCGTAGGAAACTGCTTCACAGACAGGGCAGCGAGTGCGGGGGCTTTGCTCGTCTGTGAGAAGGCGTGGGACAAATTTGGCTGCAACCCTTCTCATGCACAAATCCTCCGATAAAATTTTCTGGATTAAACTCCAAGACATCCCAGACATCTCAATCAATTGATCGACAACGGTCTTCGCGAATCATGATGTTGATTTTCACGTTGTCGTAACTTCTTGACGTTGAAGGGCGGCTAGAACGAGATTGGTCTTCAATCCTCATTTGCCAATTTTTAAAACGTTTGAACCACTCATAGACACGTGTCTTCCTCAATGCAGCATCCCCTTAAGCAGTCTTAAGCATTACGAGAGTTTCAGCGGGCGTTTTTCTCACTCAACAGAAAACAAAATTTCACGGCCGCGCGTTGCTCCACGCTGTCTGCCATCACACGTTTTCGCCAAAACGGAAAAAGTTATTTCACTAGAAAAAATCTCAATGACGAACCGTTAAACTCACAGCATCCCAACTTCGCACCCTGAATTTTGAGATTTGTCCCTTTCAAACCCCCCACCTGCCAACCAGCCAATCACACCTGTCTTTCGCCTCCAGCACGATTCCTGTTACTTTTGGGTCCCCCTTCGTAGTTAGTGAAAGGGACCGCCCACTTATATGTTATATAAAATATTATTTTATAATAGAAAGCACGTCTTGCATTATTCCAAAACTGACTTGAATAATCCTTTTTCTTTCCTATCTCTCGTTCCTCGACAACCATACAACAGAAATACTAAATAATAACAAATTGGTGCAGCATCCCATTTAGTTAGGTAGTTACAGTTAGCATCCACACAATGAATGATCCATTACTTCTTGGCTGCTATCATCATAGATGTGTGGAATCGAATTTTGAAACGAACTAACATACATACAAATTTACCACTGACATAAAAAATGTATGAACCAAAGAAAAGTTTTATTGGATAATATCTACCTACTACGAATTGGAAAAGACTGGGCAATTCCCTATGATAATGTTGATTCCCTATACATCTGAAATGAGAGATGCACGAACCAGCATTGGTATCCAGTAAATTGTTAGACAAAACAGTGTGTCACAGGTTCTTCTACTCGTTGAACCTGAATAGTGGTCAGAAAATCTTAATCAAAACTGAGGGACTCCTTTGTCGACAGAAACCCTCTAGAAACCGCAATTTTAGAGTCCAATCCTCCATAGTTGGTAGCTAACCTACTTGGGGGTTCGAATTAGGATGCCCCAACAGCAGTTGATCAACAGAATGAGTGAGAAAGCTGAAGATGAAGGAAAATATCATCCAAGAACACTCATATGACTTCCTATGTACCCTGCAGCAATTCAAATCCTGATAATCCAACAGCGATAAAATCGGTTTCATAGGGAATGCGCACGATGTGCACAGAAAGCGCTGTGTCGGGGAGGCTCTGGGCGACTCCACCTACCAGCATATCTCAGGTCGACAACAAACTAGTCATTAACAAATTATGAAAGTGATACAAGTAAGGTGAAAAAAGAGAAATCCGCTCAGGTGTTTCTTCGTTCTATCCAATATAATATCGTCGAAAAATGAAATGATCGGTGCGAGTGCAGTTTTACACGCCAAGGTGAAGTATAACGAAAGTTGACCTTCCGATAAAAGGAGAAGAGAGCGCTCGGCGAATGAAAGGCACTTAATTCCACCTCATCAATCAACCATCTCTCATCGATAAACTATTTACGGCGTTTTTTCCCAGTTTGATTCCTCCTCTTGCGATAATTCTCGACTGCTACAACACCACTAAATTATTTACAGTTTCATCCCATCAAAGGCACGTCGACACGATCGCACCCTGATGTCACAGAAAACTTAAGACGAAGGTATAATTTCACTTCAGTCGATGAAGTCTTTGCAAGTTGAGTTTATTCCAAGAGGTGGATCTGATATATGTTGGGGTTTTTAGCATGGAACATGCTTTAGCCTTCGACTAACCACCCGAAAAACGGAGGAAGTGACGGGCGTGTGTCACGACTTCACCCATCCGGCCCATCCCTACTCCGCCAAAAAGCACGGCTGAAGCATGTTCCAAAGGCTCCAAGCAGTAAGGCGAGGCCCAAAAGGGCGAGTTTTAATAGATTATTTTGTTCCACGCTAATTCATTTCGTTTTTATTTTCCTTTCCCTCCACACAGGATACTCGTCATTGTCTAAAATAATTAGTCTGAAATTGTGATTCTTGTTTAATACATTTATAATGCAGTTCTCTCAAACTGCAAGCTTTGATACTATCGAAAATATTACCGGGTGTATATTCTTCCATGGCCGCGAATAAAATTGCTCACCATCAATTGAAAAGTTACATCCAAGAGTTAAAAAACAAAAAAGGAAAACCAAGCAAAATGAAGTAGAAACATTGAGTTTCGAGTGGAATGAGAATTGAGTGGATGAATGCCTATTCTCATAAATCCTTAAAGGGGTTTCAGTCAGTGAATAAACGGGTTTTTCCCCTTTTCTCTGCTAATTATTGGTCGATTTTGATAACTCCTGTAGAAATCTTTTTGTTCTTCAATCCCCTAGATAGATGCACTAATGAATTTCGAAAACTTCAAAAAATTAGGTAAAACTTTTTACTTTATTTTATTTTAAAACTAGGATTTTACCTTTGGAATTAAACAAGTGCATGAGTGTAGAGATTAAAAAAATGAGAAGAATAGCATAAGAAACATGGAAATCAGATGATTATTTCCTGAGAAAGATGGGATAAACTGTTGACCAAAACTGACCGGCAATGAGAAGGCTGGGGGAGGCACTGGGAGTGGGGCAACCGAGAGCCGGTTCGTAAGAGATTAGACTAACCCGGAACGAGGAAGGATCGGCGACCGACTGAGACCCTCCTTAAACCTGATTTTTGTCGGATGAAATTTAAACTCAAGCTTTATGATTCGTCGTACTCACGAACGCTCAAATGGATTAGCTCAATAACTAACTAGTTATACTAGATATACTACTACTCGTATTAAGTACTGCTAAAAATAGGATGAATATGTTTTACCTTTGAGGTCCATCACGCTTAGTGAAAGAGAAAACTGCACGCTTACCTGAAACAGAAAACGAAATTAAACAGAGCGTAATCATAATGCACACTAGATACAATTAAATTATTATATTCCTATGTTATACCTATCCAATAATTATTGTTTTGAAAATGTACAGGAAAATGAAGGAATACTAGATGATTGGGTCTAACATCACTTTGAAAAGTTGAGGCTCTTTCACACCCCTCACGGAGCAGAAGTTCACATTGACTTGAGTCGATCTCCCAGTGGCTGGTTTCACGGTACTTACTGCAGATTCATCAGTGAAACTACTCGTAAAGGTGACACACAATACCCCACCAACCCGACTTGTGAACAGTTAATGGCTCATCGTACAAGAAATTTTACACTCTTTAGGGAATCATTATTTCCATTTTCACAGTCCAAATTATGTGCTTTATTGCTGTTTGTGTGGTATGAGGTTGAACCGAAAATAATTACTGTTCATAAATGATTTAATTATTAACGATAATTTCATCAGGTTGTAGGAAGACCCACAACTTTGTCTCAAAAAGGCTGTGAAAAAAAAAGATCGTTAAACCTTGTCTTTTCAAGAAATTGTTCACTCTCAGCATAACTCTTCTAAATTATACACAACAAACATACAGTTTTTTGTGAGTTTCTTATTTTGTAGTTTTAACCTTTTCATAGGATAGGGCAGAGATGGGTAAACTGCTACCCGGCGGGAGAATTCGGACCGTGAAGGTAGAAATTGAATGAGGTACCAAATGTAATGAACTCGGCAGGCAGTTCCTTCTAACTTTGGAACTAACTCGGAGTCCAAGGAACGCTTCGCTAGCCAAGTCGGTCGCTCTGTGGAGAGAGAAGGAGAACTCTACCTTTATGGCGGAGAAAAGGTCGAGTCGATCCTCCCCTCGACTCCACTCTGACCTCACCCATCCTTTCCGCCTATACCGTTGACTCCGCGAGTGGACAACAGCATGGCATTACCCTCGCTAACCGCCATATCCTCTGATGAGGTCAGGACTATAGGATATCACTTACCTGAGCGTTATAAATATACCGCGCCCAAATGTCCTTTATCCTTTACAATGGGGAGCCCGACCCTTGAGCGACAAATGCCAAGAACAGAATCTAGAAATTTGCAAGTAGCCTCTCAACACAAAGTTGGGGAGTCCGGATTCCCATACTTGAAGATGAAATCTTCCAAAGGCCACAAGATGAATGAATCAAAACATATCCATTATACATCAAATAGTTAAAACATTATAGAAGAATTCACATTTATGTAGACTATTACAATGTATATGTTAAGAAAACAAAGACATTTTCTTAGAAAGGATACAACAATGGTTCAAAGAGCTATCTGCAGGAGAATGGAAAATTATTTCACCTTAAAGTACTAATCGAACTACCAACAAGGCACATTCAAACTCCTAAATAATAGTTGGCTAATTATCACGAAATAGGTCAGTAGCTTCGTGGAAGTTTGATCCATGGAAGAAGAGGGGGAATGGGACGACCTTTCACAGACCTTGACGAAAGAAAGCTGATATTGAAGTATGTCGGTGAGAATTGGGTGTGCAAATAGGAATGAAAAATGAAATGAAATGAAATGATGAATGTGAAATTTTCATAAATTCCGAACATGAGTTTCTACATGAATTTCTACCCCATATGGCACAGTAGGAGAGCTGTAACAGTTGAAGTGAAGTCACCAAAGACCCCTAAACTGCTCAAAATATAGAACACTGGAAAGTTGAAAAGAAACCACAACTATTTCTGTGAAGTATAAGGTCAACTAGGTGTCATTAAAAGACACTATTGTCATTTTGAAAAGTGGACTATAAAAGTCCATTCACGAGTTAATGAGCGAAGATTTGAAGAAATCCTTAACATTGTTGAATGAGTGACAAAACCAATGTTTTTTTTTTTAATTGCTTCCGAGTCTACCAAGGAAGCAGAAGCTTTGTTTCCACATTTCAAGGTTGATAAAGCATGTTCTCCAAAATCAAAATTTCCACTCGCGTTTTACGTTTCCGACCTTCCTGAACAATTTTGGTACTGTGACTGTCTGTCTGTGTTTCTAACATGAAATCCTCGCCTCAGCCATAACTTCTAGATACCCGTTATTCCAAAAAATGCTAAAATTTGGACTAACAAAATTTGAACACCTTTGAAGACGATTTTTCCAAGATTAAAATCGAATGTACAAACCCGATTTTGATGATAAAATTAACAAAAAGCTTTACAAAATGACAATCGATTAAGCGAGGAAGGCGGAAAATAATTTTTGCTAATTTTGACGCACAACATGGTGGTGAGTTTTGAAACTAAAACCGGGACATTTGCCGTAAGGCTAAATTAACGAGTTTAGTTGTGAAATCTGCCACCACGTGGCAGCACCAAAATGAAGAAAATTTCGTTTACTGCTCATTTGAGAACGGATAGAGTATTTCAATTCCGCAAACGGATTTTTCTTCAAGATTACCGTAGAATTGTGGGTAATTGGATCAGAAAGTGAGCAAAAATCAAACTATTGCCGGAATGAGCCTTATGATGGAATGTATTTTGAATTTACTGACTCACCCTGAGACGATCGGAGACTGTTACGTCTAACTACGAATGATATCCCCACTCCATACAAATATTACGATAGAAATGAGAAAAATACTAAACGATGGTAAATTTTATTCTAATGAATTATCAGGAAGTATTGATGTCTTTGAGAATTCGGTAGGTTGTTGAATACTCAGCTTCATTATTGTTCTGGTGATGTCTGTTCAGCTGATAGCGGAGTTCCTCGACTTCTCGTCTTTAGGATGTTCTCTTCACTAGAGACAAAGCTAGGAAGGCAGAAAACAAGTTTGTTTCTTGAAAAAGGATTCCGGTCAGAAAATACGTTGATCGCGGATTCCAATACGAATGACGAAATCTCCACTTTTCTTCTCCATCCGTAGTCACCCGCTCGTCGCTTGTTAATTTTTCACCGATGGAGTGGTGAGGCCGCTCGGATATTTGAGCTGGTAGGTAGTACCTACTGATGCCGAATTCCTCATTTCGAGTCGTTAATAAGCCGGTACTTCGTGAGAATATTCGCTGGGCAGTAGCGGAACGTCACAACTCATTCAATTCCCATTGGGATCAATAAAGTAGCCGCCGGATAATATGCTAATGATAACCAATATCTGTATTGAATTAACACAGAATCTTGCCTAAGTACCTTTTGGGTGGCCAGGAAGTGTATAGTGACCAAAGGGTGCAATACTATCAAAACATAAACGTAGGAGAGTAGTTGAAGGTCGGGGAGGTGGCTGGGCGTTTGAACGCCGCCCTCCTCCCCTCCCCCTCACTCGCTGGCCCATGATGGCCCCCTTCGCCACCACACCATATCGTAGAATCGAGAATCCGACGGCTATAATCAAGTTAGAAAAATCCAGCAAACGGATTCGTATTCCTAAATAAGTCCTGCAAATGGCTATAAGGCCACTTTTTGAAAATGTTCAAATTTGAACAAATTTTTGTTGGAGCATTGTGAAAAAACATTTGCACACTTTCTGAACCAATTACCCACAGTTCTACGGTAATCTTGAAGAGAAATCCTTTGCGGAATTAAAATATCTCGATCCGTTCTCAAATGACGAGTAAACAAAATTTGGCCCCGATGGTGCTGCCATCTCTTATCTTAGAATCTCACTAAAACCTCGTGACATGAATTTTAGTCACAGTGCATGAGAGGGCGGGCTCCCCATTCTATTCTCGCTCCCTCCTGCCATAAGATGTTTAGCGACTCGATGAACAGAACTTCCATGCAACTACCTGTCTATTCCATTTAATGGTTATAAATCAATGCCTACCTGTCTATTCCATTTAATGGTTATAAATCAAAACCTATCGACGAATTCGAATGTGTTGTTCGCTCTACTCGACTAGCCAAGGTAAGTCACTTTCTTTTAAAGGACTTTCAAGGTAAATAAAATATTTAAAGAATTAGTCTAGAAATAGTCTATACATTCCTTATCGTACTGAAACAACGAAAGTGTTAAATAACCGCGTTATGGTTGATTGTTTAATCGAATATTGGAATCATCTCGAGTGATCGTGATGAGACATAAACGTGAGACCATTAGTGAAGGTTCAAGCCACGACAGGATTACAGGGTGACCAGAGCGACGCTATTTGCTGACTGATGATTGTCAGTCAAATCGCCTACCGTTAATCTTATTTAGGAGCCCTACATCATCAGTCCATCAACAATAGACTGATCGATATATATTGATAGGGGTATAGTATAACGATGAGCATACTCGTAATTTAATGGGAAAGCTTCCCACGCTATTACCTTGCACCCACATTCGACTGTCAGGGACAGCGGGCACAATGGGACCATTTACTACCGTTAATTGGTTGACGCGGGAATCTCAGTAATAGCTTGTGTGCTGGCTGTAGGGTAATGTCGGCTGTTTCATTGGTAGCTCATGCCGCACGCGTTCACAAGACATTCGAATAATTCAGACGGTTCCCTCTTCACGCAATAATGCATGAGCCGATTTACTTGAGAACGCCAAATTTGACTCACAAAATGAGATAATTTAATTTGGTAAATTGAAACGTCGTCTTTCTCCACACACATGGCCTGTTACGGAGCTAAATCGAGTTTGAAGGTTAGAACAACGTATGTTGCAAATTAATAGGTACACAACGGTTTATTATTTTTCTGCATAGAACTAGGATTGGCCAGTACAGATACCTACCAGGAAAACCTCTCAATTCCAAAGTTGTAAGTGCCATCATTACGAAATTAAGTAATCAGTTGTTAAGGAAGTTACTAAAACGTATATTCGAAGAATCAAAAATATCGCATTTGATAGATGAAGAAAAGTCATGAAACATCCATGAATTAGGTAATTAATTATCCCCATTAAGCGATCGGTTGGTTCCAGTGAGCTCCGGGTGGTGTCAAAAATTCTTGAAAATAGGCAATGAAAAAATAACACCTGTACATCAAAAGTTTTCAAGCAAGTTTGAAAATATTCCCCCCACTTTTCACACTTTAGAAGTGACTGAAAATAACCAAAACCTTCAGGGCACAACTAGACCCCAGATGGCGCTTGAGATCCCAATTCCATCAAAATTGGTCCGTATGAACAGTCCAAAGTACCGCGTACGCCTGATGGGATATGATGGACGGACGAACCAATTTAATTCGACTTTGGTTTATTATTTTCAATAATCAACCTTTGGAATGAATTTAATGAATCGGTCCCCGTGAGATCATTGAAGTTAAGGCCAGTCTGCTAGGGAGATTCGATTGGTGACCGCTCGAGGGCGGTATCGCAGGTCCTGATAATTTTTCGACTTGGGCCGTTGGTGAACCCCCCTGAACGGGTCCCAACACAGGCCAAGGAAGCCATGAACGAAATCATCCGAACCAATTCTGATCTTCCCTTTGGAAGATAGCTGATGACGTCCGCGACGCCAGGAATGGCAGTCGGACGACAATTAAACCTGATATGGTTGTTTACTTCACATAATTTTTAAATAGGTGAGTTTTCGTTTGTACTCGATTTGGGCGAATCCATTCATAAGACAAACAGACGATTCCTCATTCCTCATTTTTATATCCAGGGAAAAACGTTGGATTTACATGAAAATTCAAAACACATTTCATCATAAGGCTCATTCCTGGAATAGTCTGATTTTTGCCCTCTCCACAGCCTTCTCCACTCCTTTCAATTCTTCTGCCGTCATTGGCAACGATCGATCCTCCCAGTCCCTCTCTCTTCTGCGAACTAACAGGATTCAAGTTCTCCTCTCGCTTTTATGTGCTTCTGCATGTTCTTGACTGGGAAAACACACTGATTGCCTTACCCTTCACTCGAAAAAAATATCTCAAGTCGTAACAGTAATATCTTTTGATTCCTAATAAAGGTATCGATAACCGCTAAGGTAACTATGTCAATATATGATAAAGAGTACATCGGTTAGCCGCTAAACTTTATTACAATCGGTTATTTTATTATATTCGGAAACAAATGTCCCCAAAAAAACTGTTTTTTTCTGACTCCGAGTAATAAATATCAACTGCGGAATTCTGGTCTCCTCCGGAATTCCGTTGCAAGACATCGTTATCCGAGGGTTGTGGGTGCCCTTATTACGAAATTCTGCTTTTTGGTAGCTAAGGAGGCACAACTGAGCGACATGAATCTTTATTCAACAAAACGGAAAATGATCGCATTTAGCCAGCTAGATTTTGAACAAAGATTTCGCCTCCTACCGTCAGTGAACGCGATTCACACTCGCGTTTTCCATTCAGTTTTCACCTTTGAAGCTAAGTGGGTTTAGTTTCCAAACTCAGCACCACAAAGCGTCTTAAACATAGCGGATCACATGACTGGTAACTCGGATTTGGAACCTTTAAACGTCATTCTGCAGTTATTATGTTAAATTATGTTTGACAACTGCTTCATACGTTTTGAATAACATTAATTCAAATAAAGATGGTGGTAAGGCTAAATTTTGAGAAGACCCGCTAAAAGTAAATTCGAGGAGGGTATAGATACCATAATTTGATCATCGAGATATAAAATGTAATTACAGTCTCGTTAGTATTAGAAATATCGCGTAAAATCCTTCTTGAAAATCTCAAAGAAAAATGCCGCAACTTATTACACAATGATTCAATATTTTACTGTGTAGATCACTCGTCTGCATGCATAGAATGCGGCTTTTCCACTAATGGAACTTCCTAATAGCAATAACATCTCTACATGAGTGTTGTGAGTGCCTTCATTACGAAATTTTATTCTTGGTTAATAAGGATTCACAAGTGATTACATCAGGAAACTCTATTCAAAGATTCCTAACTGAATAAATGATTTTTCCCATTTTCCTCTCACAATTATTGTTCGATTTTGATGATTCCATTTGATAACTTCAGAAATCCTTGGAAATTTCAAATTTCGGTACAATTTTTAAAGTTTGAGCTCCTGTAATTTAGGGAAAAACTAACCCGGAACGAGGAACGAACGGCGACCGACTGAGACCCTCTTAACCCTTATTGGAACATGGTGTTACCAGTGTCATCGAAAACATCTCAGGAAGTCCATAGCAGTCCCACGGTGTCACCAGATTCACCAGATTTAAATTGCAATTTAAAAATTAATGGAAAATGCTTATTTTGGTTTATTATTTTCAATAATGAACCTTTGGAATCGACCAAGAAAAAAATGTTTTCAACACCCCCTCAAAATTTGATGGTTTACGTTTCAAGGTACGTAGAATCCTAAAATCGAATGAAAATTTGTCCGTCCGTCCACCGTAAGCGACACTTTTGCCACTTAGCATTGACCGATTTTGATGAAATTTGGTATGTAGGCTCTATTTGGGGTCTAGTTGTGCCCCGAAGATTTTGGTTGATGTAGGCCACTTCTAAGGGTTCAAAAATGAATTTTGAAATTTTGAAAACGCCCTAACTCAAAAAATTTCGATATAAAGGTATTGTTTTTCCTTCAATTTAAGATTTTATAGAATTTTTAGAATTGTTTGAGACCACGCGGAGCTCTGTAGGACAAACCGTTCGCTCGCTACGAGAATTTAAGGGTTTTACATACAGTAAATCAGAAACACGAGCGTGAATCGCAAAAGAGGCCTAATCTCCGTTCAAATTATAGGTAATCGAAATGCGATCGATGTTTTTCTTCACGTAGGATGGTTGGTGGCTTTGCAGACGAGTGATCTATATAGAAAAATAAAAAATAATAAACCATTATGTAATAATTTGCAGCGTTTTTTGTAAGTGATTTAAGTAAAAAAAGATGTTATGACAAAAATATTGAGAATTTTTTCATCTATTTCCCTGGAAATTTCTGTATAATTCTATAATTAGAATTCCAATAGCCCACAAGAAATTCTGATGTCCATTAAATTTTGGTTACTCCGGTGACAGTTTGGGACATTTGAGGAGTTCCTGAGATGTTTTCGGTGACATCAGTGACACCATGGTCCAAGTAGGGTTAAACCTTGAAATGTGAAAACAATGTTTCCGCTGCCTTGGTAGAATAGGGGTATTCATGGTCTGATTCGATCGTCGAATCGTCGTAAATTCAAGGGTCTCATGAGGCTCCCACATTTTCCCCCGTCGAATTGTGCGTAGCACTCCTTGGGGCATCAGGCGATGACCAAATCGGTGCCAAAAGAACCGCATGTTCATTAATTTCCTTTTAGTTGAAAAATGATAATACCCCAGAGGTTCCTAATAAATCCTATTACAAAGTTCCTAGTATACGAACGAAAAAATCTACGGCTAGAATTAAAAAAGGATCATGCTTCAGACTTCTGAATAGGTCTCAACCTACCGATGAGGAGTCTTGTCTCAAAGAAAAACCCTAGCTACTTCCGTCACATAATTTTGAACGCATTTGGTCCTTAACTCATGGCTGAAACATGTTCGATGCAAGAAAGGAAAATGCTTTGCTCGCTTTAATGCCAGCAAGCAACATTTACACTTCTCCAGCAGACCATCAGATGGTTGCGTTTTTCCTTAGCCACTTGGGTGTCTCAGCTCCACTCATTACATTTTAATCGAGCAAAAAACCCACTTCGAACAGAATAAAAACGAAATAAACGAACGGAAAAACGGAATAAAAAACAAAAAGAGGTCTTGTTAATAGAAAAACTCAAAATGGAAGGACGAGAAGATCTGTTTGTTGATGTTATGATTGTTGCTTCGCACAACTGCCGCAAGCGCTAGGATCACATTTTGTAATTCATGTGATCCTAGCCCGTCGTAAATCGAATCGTCGTAATTACCGGTGCGCATGCGCACTGACTCTCGTCGAATCTCCAAATTCGAAGATTCGACGTCGAATCTCCCAGACCATGAATACCCCTACACCCTACTGAGAAGGAAGATGAACCAAAATTGACAAAATTTGGTTCGAGACGAGCCATCTGCTCACTGCCTCGAACTGATGGTGTGCACGTGAGAACAAAGCTTTATATAAAGGAGACGGAGGATTAATTTTTGACGTTCAATACTGATCGACCTCCTAGTCAACGGTTCCATCGAATAAAGGAGATTAGAGGGAGAACTTTCCGTAGGAAGAGATTCGGTTCGGAAGTAATTCCTGATAAGCGGAAAGAATGGCTCCCCATGACGCAGCGAGACAGTGAGAAAATGGGATAGCGGAGGGGAGGGGGTAATTGAAGGGGCATTAAGCCTACACCCTGTCCGCGCGTGTGAACAGGAGCCAGAGTGCGTGAGTCCAGAGAGAGAGGGAAGCTGCACAACATCAGAGAAGCTGGCGGGAGGCGGAACCTGGAACGGATCCTCTGATCCCCCAAAGCTACTGTCTCATAGCGGATCCCCTTTTTAATCTTCCCAGACTCCGTATGTAACCGCCCTAATCTTCCCACAATGTCTCCCGGAGTGCATTAGCAGTTTAGTGAAAAGCCGCTCATCAAGAACCGTAGCGACAAGATATCTCATTTTATACCGTCAGAGGGGATTCAGTGACTTCTGCGGCGACTACCGTTGTCGCTGAGGGGCTCGAAATTGTTATAAAATTCATTAAAATCAACAAGAAAGTTGTGAAATTGGAAATCCCGGAAGAGCAGGGAAATGATTTATGTAGATAGGAATACATTTATTCTGCCGTCCCAAGAGAAAAACGCTGCATGTTACTTCACAATGGTACACTCCTGCTCAAAATTAAAGCACCACCGTCCATTTTTTCGTTTGTCTCATTCCTTCTTTTCTTATACATTTTGTGTCCTGAACTTTCCACCAAGGAGTCTATACACGAATCCGATAGAGCATGTTTGGGACATGCTGAAAAGAAGAATTCGAGCCAGAGATCCATCATCAGACAATCTTCAGCAGCTGGAAACAGTAGCGAAAGAGGAATGGGACAATATCTCCCAGGAGGATATCCAAAACTTGATTAGAGGCATGGGTCAAAGGCTCCAAGCCCTCATCCGAACTAGAGGAGCTAATACCGAGTATGGAAAGCTAAAATGGCATATTTCAAACTTTTTTTTTCACATTTTTAGTTTTTATCATTTTTCCACATGAAGTACATTTTTCTTTAATTTATTAGGAACATCTTTTTTTTCTCGAATTCGTTCCTTTTTTGGTTATCTTTTTCCTTCTGTGTTTACAAACAATATGTGCAAATGGATAAAAACTTGATGAGGGAAAAAAGAGGGGGACAAAAGATAAAATAGATGGTGGTGCTCTAATTTTGAGCAGGAGTATATATTGTTTTCCTGTACAGATCACTCGTCTGAAAAGATCACAGCTTTGCCATTGTCAATTTTGGTTTATTATTTTCAATAATAAGCCTTTGGAATCGAGCAAGAAAAAAAAATTAACCCCCCCCCCCCCCTCAAAATTTAATGTTTTACGTTTCAAGGTACGTAGAATCCGAAAATCGATTAAAAAATGTTCCGTCCATCCGCCGTACTCGGCTTTTTTCTTAGCAATACTGGACCGATTTGGTTCAAATTTGGTATATGGGCTCCATTTGGGGTCTAGTTAAGCCGCGAAGCTTTTGGTTGATGTCAGTCACTTCTAAGGGGTGAAAATTGTGGGTTGAAATTTTGAAAACGCCCTAAATCGAAAATTGTCGACATAAAGGTAATGTTTTTCCATCGATTTAAGATAGTATCGAATTTTTAGAGACCACGCGGAGCTCTGTAGGACAAACCGTTGGCTCCCTACCAGTACTTAAGGGGTCTCCTCCGATTAAACAGAATCATGAGTGTGAATCACAAAAGAGGTCTAATCTCCGTTCAAATTATATCTGACTAAAATGCGATCGCTGTTCATATCTTCGATTTGTATTCAGTTTTGCTATCTGCGTAACCAGTAATCAAATTTCCATATGAAGCTTTCTATTTTTTCGAATCGAGTGTGAAGCGTTTAGATCTTTCTAATAAACTTGATTGTGAAGGTGTGAAGGCGGTATGGTGTGGTAGGCAGTACCTATCAATAGTTGGTAGGGTAGGTAAAAAACGCTGCAAATCATTGCCCAAAGGTTTATTATTTTCTGTATAGATCACTGGTTCTCCATCAATAGCACATAACACCATCTGTATTCTCCCTTGACCTTCCTTCTCAAATTTCAGCTTCCTGCGTTCAGTAGGATTGAAAATGGCTTCGGAGCTCACTCAGCTGATCAGTGCTCTTCCAGGCGTCTCCAGCATTCGCGAATATCTTCTTCACTCTTCAGATCACTGATCAGCTGAGTGAGCTCCGAAGCCATTTTCAATCCTACTGAACGCAGGAAGCTGAAATTTGAGAGGGAAGGTCAAGGGAGAATACAGATGGTGTTATGTGCTATTGATGGAGAACCAGTGATCTTTACAGAAGGGTGATCTATACAGAAAATAATAAACCTTTGGGCAGTGATTTGCAGCGTTTTTTTTAACTTGACACACCATACTGCCTTCACACCTTCACAATCAAGTTTATTAGGAAGAACTAAACGCTTCACACTCGATTCGAATAAATAGGGAGCTTCAAATGGAAATGTTATTACTGGTTGCTAAGGAAGCATAACTGAATATAACTCGAAGAAACGAACATCAATTGTATTTTGGTCAGCTAAAATTTGAACGGAGATCAGGCAAATCCTTAACTTCTTATAAGGAGCGAACGGTTTGTTCAGCAGAGCTCCGGGTGGTCTCAGAAATTTCTAAAAATTCCCGAAATTGGTGAAAAACGCTGCAAATTATTACACAATGGTTTATTACCTTTCTATATTGATCACTCGTCTGCTAAGCCACCAACCATCTGACATGAAGAAAAACATCGATCGTATTTCGGTCAGCTATAATTTGAATGGAGATTAGGCCTCTTTTGCGATTCACACTCGTGTTTCTGATTTATCGTACGTCCAACCTTCAAATTCTCGTAGGGAGCGAACGGTTTGTCCTACAGGGCTCCGCGTGGTCTCAAAAAATTCTAATAATTCTATACTATCTTAAATTGAAGGAAAAACAATACCTTTATATCGAAATTTTTTGAGTTATAATAATATAATATAAATTTGGTATTAACTGACCTAATGCTTATCCAATGGGACGGCCCCTGGAATGGCATGCATCACCAAACAATGTGTTTTTAATCAACATACATAAATCGACTTTTTTAAATTGATATTCAAAAATCGACTTTTAACACAGAATGTGTTTTTGCGATGACCTACCGAAAAAAAATCGTCACGAAAAAGCGACAGAAAAAACCGTTAAGCGCCTTTTATAATGATTTTCACGTGCAACCAAGCCGTTGGTAAGGAAATAGAACTCCCGCAGTGTTCATTGCACAGAAATTGTTCACCATTCGTTGGAAAGCTCTCAATTTATATAGTATTTTTCTTGTAGTTACATATTTATTTATATGACATTTATAGGGTTTTAGACCAAATTAAATGTCTAACAATTATTTATTTTATTATTGCAAAAGACTCCACATTTATTATTGTTGTTTTTTATTTAACGGATGACTAGCATCGCAAAAACACATTCTGTGTTCCTATGATTTCATGCAGAGTATGGAAAAAGAAATAAACCGGGGGGTGCAGGGGGGCGGAGCCCCCCGCCGAGGCGCAAAGCGCCGAGTTTTTAATCGATGTTTATAAGTCAACTTTTTTTTCATCGATATCCATAAATTGACTTGTTACTATCGATACACATAAATCGACACTTCACTATCGACATTCATGAATCGATACACAAACCATGATTATTCTTTACCATCGTTGATTAATACATTCGATAAATCGATAATACTTACCGATTTGTAGAGTATCTTCACCCGCCTCAATTGGGACAGTTTTCCTTGAGCCCAGGAACTGGAGATCGGAGGTCAAAGCCTCCATAATATCGCGAAATTCGCGTCTTTCTTGTACAGTTTGGTTTGAAATGTCATCTCTTTTAGACGGGAGGAACGTTATTTGCAAAGTTGATATCATGTCTCACCGCATCGTCCTATTTTTTGCTGACACTAGAGCGCTGAAATTTGAATCATTTTGGGAACCACTGTAACTGATCTGTGGGATGTCCGATCAGCAGTGTGAGCTCGCATAGCTAACTCCTTTCCCATTCATCGTGAAGTGCTGCGATTAATTGCAAAGCCTCTCCGGAACCAAAGTAAGGGATTGGGAAAAATTCGGATCAGCAGTGTGAGCTAGCATAGGTAACTCCTTTCCTATTCATCTTGAAGTGTTGCGATTAATTACAAAGCCTCTCCGGAACCAAAGTAAGGGATTGGGAAAAATTCGGATCAGCAGTGTGAGCTCGCATAGCTAACTCCTTTCCTATTCATCGTGGAGTGCTGCGATTGTGTACAAAGCCTCTCCGGAACCAAAGTAAGGGATTGGGAAAAATTCGAATCAGCAGTGTGAGCTCGCATAGCTAACTCCTCTCCTATTCATCGTGGAGTGCTGCGATTGTGTACAAAGCCTCTCCGGAACCAAAGTAAGTGATTGGGAAAAATTCGGATCAGCAGTGTGAGCTCGCATAGCTAACTCCCCTCCTATTCATCGTGGAGTGCTGCGATTGTGTACAAAGCCTCTCCGGAACCAAAGTAAGTGATTGGGAAAAATTCGGATCAGCAGTGTGAGCTCGCATAGCTAACTCCCCTCCTATTCATCCTGGAGTGCTGCGATTGTGTACAAAGCCTCTCCGGAACCAAAGTAAGTGATTGGGAAAAATTCGGATCAGCAGTGTGAGCTCGCATAGCTAACTCCCTTCTTATTCATCCTGGAGTTCTGCGATTGTGTACAAAGCCTCTTCAGAACCAGTGTAAGCTCTTGGGAAAAATTCGGATCAGCAGTGTGAGCTCGCATAGCTAACTCCCCTCCTATTCATCCTGGAGTGCTGCGATTGTGTACAAAGCCTCTCCGGAACCAAAGTAAGTGATTGGGAAAAATTCGGATCAGCAGTGTGAGCTCGCATAGCTAACTCCCTTCCTATTCATCCTGGAGTTCTGCGATTGTGTACAAAGCCTCTTCAGAACCAGTGTAAGCTCTTGGGAAAAATTCGGATCAGCTGTGTGAGCTCGCATAGCTAACTCCTCTTCGATTAACCCTATTAATCCTCTCCTGGTCATCCCTGAGCTTTGAAATATTGAACACAGCTGAACTCCATCGGAAGTGATTGAGAATAAATCAAACCTCAAGCGCAATGATTTTCAACAGGTCAACTTTTTTCTATCCAACACATAGAGAAAGTGGATCTACTATTGCAGTTCTACTCAATTTTAGCAACGCATTTGGATCAGTGAATCTTCAGATCCCTCCGAAAAAGCTGTCCATGAATTGTACAGCTGTTAACTGGATCTCAGTTGGTCACCGTTCACTAACTGAATAAACGGGTTTTTCCATTTTTCTCAGGCAATTATTGTTCGATTTTGATGATTCCAGCGGCAATTTTTCAGTTTTTTCAATTTCCTTGGCTGCGCACTAATTAATTCCAAAAATCCTTGAAAATTTCATATTAAGGTACTACTTTTAAAGCTCGACCGCATGTAATTTAGGGAAATACGAACGGCGGCCGACTGAGACTCCCTTAACTCTTTTTGAGAGTAGATTTCTGCAATTTGGTGATACCTCTTCAAATAATCACGTCAACGCAGGTGTTCCTCAGGGGTCAATTATGGGCCTCATATTTTCATCTATTTTCACCAATGATGAGCCTTAAGTACTTAGAAATACACGTTATCCCGTATAGGAAATATAACTGATATAGGTAACTATTGTAGTAACTCGACAGTCGGGTTATCAATGGTCATGCGTTTATTGAAAACAAATATTTTTATGACTAACTGTAATATAGCACTAATAGTAATAATATTATTGAATTAAATTCACTTGGGAGTTTTTGAAGCGTTTTCCAGCGTTGCCTAGAAGCCTGGATTCCAAACACAACTACTGCAGGATGCTGCTACCTACTACACTACCTAGCGATGCTACAACTATTATCTCGAGGAGAAAATTGGAGGAGTTGAAGAGTACTTTTAAAACTTGAAGGTTCCATATAATTTAGGAAATAGGTTTTGCTCTAAGCTGAAGACAACCAACAAGCAGCCGTCCTCTTCATTGTCATTTTATAGAGGATGGATCAGGATATGGTCGATTCAGCCATAGATGAATCTACCTTTTGGATGTGGCTGGGTCTGTGATTGGGGGTTCGATCAAATATTGATATTTTAATTCCAGAGACCCCTTGCCGTAAGACATCGGTACAACCTGTCAAACATTCGGTAGATAATTATAAAATTTGCTGAAAACAAAAGAACCGCAGGCTTGATGGAAAACTTACGTTAAACCATGGACAAATTGGAAGTTTCAAAGCAAGAATAGTCAATGGGGAATTCGCCTCGCATTTTTTTTTCCCCCGAAAGAGGGTTCACTGATATGGAAGGAAACAATCGTGTGCAGCTCAAAAAAAACATCCAAAAAATTTAGAGAATTTAAGAAATAAATTGATTGAATAAATAAATTGAGTGACAAATGAAGTCCTTTGTATTCTTTGTAACACCTTTTATTATGGGGAGCTTTCAACAACCCTCTGGTTGTTATCATCAGCCCTACAACAACAAAATTGGAAATGTGACATATGTAAGACATACAACTTTTATTAATCAGAACAACAATATTAATAAATCAACCATATTAATATAAATTAATTAATTAATTAATTAATTAATAAATTAATAATAATAATTAAATTAATTAATTAATAATCAACCATATTGATCAGAACAACAATTCTATCAACTTTAAATCAGACGTTGGCAATACTGTTTGCATTTACCAACAGCTCTTGGATGAGTCCTGAAGTGGGAAGACCAATTGGCGACCCTGCAGGTGATAACACCACCATTTTGTTTTTCACCTGCAGTAGTTGTCTGGTTGTGCCCCCCACAGGGACTCTACATGTTTGCTGTTGGTAAGTCAAATTTTCCTTCATTTTCTAGTCCACTCTTCATTTTCCACCATTGTCCATAGAATTTTTACAAACACACATCCATCTAAAGCCATCCTCCAAAATTAATAAAAGTTGTATGTCTTACATATGTCACATTTCCAATTTTGTTGTTGTAGGGCTGATGATAACAACCAGAGGGTTGTTGAAAGCTCCCCATAGTAAAAAGTCATTACAAAGAACACAAAGGACTTCATTTGTCACACCCTCAATTTATTTGGAAAAAAGGATACCTAGTCCCACCCAAGAAGATATGAATTTAAGGAAGATGGAAATTTTAGGCATTTTTTTTTGTCTTCGCTTGTTTAGGCATTTTCTATTATAGTAATTTTTTCCCTCGAGTTTTCCTGGTGTTGAACGTTATTCTAGGACCCTATTATAGAATTCCACATGAAATTCCAGAATCTAAAATTGAGGCACAGAGAATCACATCCCCTCTTTCCTCGCCTATCAGCCTCTCAAATGCAAGCTGATCGTTCGTCATAGGACCGAATTAACAACGAGTATATCCGGTTTCCACCCCATACTCATACAAAGAGCGGCATCTCCACTAAGTCACCCAGAGTGGTTGGAACCATAATTCACAATTTGACTTGCTCTGGATGGCTCGTTGCCCTAAAACAGATACCTTGTCGTGGGAAGGGAAGCACGAGGCTACTCGGTGAATGAACTTCCTTCTCTCTTGTCCCATCCAGGAGACATTATTCAGGAGAGGAAGCGGGGACGTCCTAAGGATCCTCTGGAGCGGCCGAAGCCTCACAAAGCTGACGCAGCCAGGTTCGACAACAATAGTGATTAATAACGAGGTACCACCGCAAACTAGAGGAGGTAAACAGAGGCAACGGGCAGGAGGATTATGGTAATATAAGCCTCGACGTCATAAGTGATCCAGGGTATACGGCCCGCTAATGACTCAGAGAGAGGACTAATAGGTGGGATCGCGAAAGTCATCTACTCTCAGAGAGGGGGATTTTAACAACTAACACCCTTGACAGGTCTTTGTTCTACCCTCCATTAGAGTCACTAAGTGCTTGACAATTCGCTGATTGAAAATTCCGAAAGATTGACCCGTCATTTAAGGAAAATGAGTAAATTCAATGTTTTATTCATTCGATGATGGTTAAAATTTCGGCCAGCGGAACTTTTATTTTATATAATTAATTTAGAAAGACTCAAAATTTGCTAACTCTGACCAACACGATGAACTCTTACTGCTTCTGTCTTTTACTGTTTCCGATTTTTTTTTTTTTTTTAAAGCTTTCCACATGTTACTGTTTCCGAAAGTCAGTTGACCAGGGGGCTCCACAAGCCATCAAACAACGCTTTCCACATGTTACTGTTTCCGAATTATGTGAAGATTCTATGGTTCAGTGACTTAAATAAAATGACTTCCACCGAAGATTTAGAGAAAAAGTAAATAACAATCTCAGATTGAATTTTCGTCCAACTGCCATTCCTGGCGTCGCGGACGTCATCAGCTGTCTTCCAAAGGGAAGATCTGAATTGGTTCTGATGACTTCGCTCATGGCTTCCCATTGCCTCACCTGTTCAAGTGGAGCAGGGTTCACAAACGGCCCAACCCGACAAATGATCAAGACTTGCGATACCGCCCACGAGCTTTCACCAATTCTCACGGGAGCCAGTGCACTAAACTACGGTTGGTTCAGGGAAGATGTGCCTTGCCTAGCTGTCTTATCAGGATAAAAAATGCTTTCACCGCGAAAAAATAGCCATAGCTTTGGAGGTTGTTAAGGTATTCTAATCTTCTGTTTTAACGAATAGCCAAAATTAAGTCTTTTTGAGCACCTGTTTTGGAGGGTTTTCCATCGCTAACAGCTCTCTCAGGGCTACAGGGGTACCCATATCAAGGAAGTATACAAAGTTCTTAATCTGTACCTCTCTCGGAGGGTTTCTCATAACAACACAACCCTCTCGAGATTGCAGCGAGTATTTTCATATCGTGGTGCATGTAGTTCTTCACCAGCACTTCCTTAGGTGGGTTTCCCATCGCAAAACAGCTCATCCAGTAATGCAGATGGTGTATGGTTATACAAAGTTCTTGATCACTGAGAAACTAGGTATTTCCAAACTAAAATTAATGAACCGTTGTGCGGTTATTTTTGGGTTTTCCCTCGTCGAGGTAAGGCTGACTACACACAAATTTACTTAGGAAACATATGAGTAGAAACGTGGCGGTCACAACAGATTTCCACGTTGTTTTATTTTTTCTATGACTGTCGTCCGGTTCAACTGCCTAACGAAACATTGTATACCCAAATACCTAGAATAACGATGACAACGTAATAAAAGGAAGCCATAGAGACTTGTCCTTGTTAAGGTCCTGGGCCTTATAGAGGTTGAGAAAACTAAGGGAGCTATTAGTGTCAATAAGCGCGTGGCAGTGGTTGTCATTGACAGCGTTTGACAGCTTTCCATACACAGGGTGGAGAAGCAGCTGATAACCATGTGGCTATGAGTTTGGTGGACGCTTCTATCTGGATGTTGATTTACAGACCTTCTCATAGCGCCCAATTCTACCGCACCCCTTGCAGGTAGTATCTCTCGCAAGACCTCGGATCTTTGATGCATCATGCCTCCGCAGAAATTGCATTTCCTCAAGCAAGATTTCAAAGGTGATGCTGTTGTATACTCATGGTTTGATTCAATGAGATTAAGAAGTAGCCGCATTCAGGTCAGGAGTCTAGAACTCATACGTCGTGGAATGCGTTTAAGCAATTTCTAAAGAGAGTTCTTGTCTTTAGATGTCATCCAGATGTAGAATGGTATTCTCTTGAAGACGTTGTCAAATGTTATTGGAAAGAAGTCCGCTAATGAAGGAATCACGGACGCAATCCTTTCGATTCTCATCCACAGTCTAATACGCAATCGTTACTCAATCAATTTAGAGCTTGTTGGTAGATATTGTTGGGAAACATGGAAACTCTATTCTCCTAGATACAATTTATGTTTGTCTAAATAAAATGACCAGTTTGATTCTGGATTGCAACGAATGCAATTTTGTTTTTCCTACAATCATTACAATGGTGGCAGCGGTGGGATGCAGAAATATTTTAGTGATTTGGTAGCTTTGCTTCTTCAGAACAGAGGAGAAGAGGCCAGAAAACCAAAACTCAGCCAAGATCGAGAAGACAGGCAGTTTCCCTCTTCCTGCCAGGTATTTCATGGTTGATGAAGAAGATGTGGAACATATATGCCGGGAGTGCGGAATTTTATATTTCCATATCGTATCTTGCCCGCTGAATTTTGAAGCGGTAAGGAAGTTAGCAGAGTACGCCCGGATAGAAGAAGAGGAGAGAAAAATTAGTGAATTGGGAAATTTTAACTTGACAACCTATAAAGATCAGTGGTTACCTGGAAATACCAAGTTGCCAAGTTCCGCGGATGATAGTTTTGGTTCTGGTAACGAAAATAATTGTGTAGTCAGCAGTCGCGGGAGTAGTGATGAAAATGATAATTTGACTAAAACTGCAGAGATTGAATTGTGTCAGTTACCTAAGATTCAAACTATAGAAGATGCACTAACTGTAGAGAAAATTGAAGAATTGGACGAAGTTACTAGAGTCTACGGTGCAAAAAAGGATAAATACTAAGATGGGACCAAGGGAGCACTCACCGTAGATCACGAGGAGTTGATTCCTAACAACCACATTGGTGAATGAATGAATGTTTTGTGTTATTTGTTGTGAAACATATAGTGCATTAATAATAATCAAATTAATAATGAACAATGGCTAACAAATTTATATAACAAGTGATACCTAATACCAGGACAGGTAGCGTAGGTAAAAATTTAAAAAAAAAACAGAAAAAGGGGGGAAGAAGAAAAGTAGGTACAAGAACAATCCAAGCCACAAAAGCAGCGGAGCCCGGCAGGGGGTACCCAGCCGGGCCCAGACCCACCCACCATGGCAGCTCCCAGACCGTATGCCCAAATGGGCAACGGCCAAGTTTGCAACGCAGACCCGGCAAACGAGGGAAATCCACCAAGGATCCCCCGGGCCGGCCAAGACACCGTTGAGTTCGAAATATCCTACGAACAACGTCAGAATGGCGGAATCCTGGGCCACAATGAGGAGGAAGGCATCGGGCATCGTTTCTATTTTGTCGGGAGATTTTAAAAATGGAACTGCATTCAGCCCAGAAGCTGGGGTGTTGTCACCACCAGAATTGGCGGTTCATGACGTAACACTTCCACCTCCTTGTGACACAACAAATTGTATGAGTAGGAAGTCTGGAAGCAAAAAACTACAAAATCCGCGGAATGGTACAGAAAACAATTGTAATCGGTGAAAGTAACTAAATACTACGAGTCAGGATGTAACGAACCCAAAGAGAATGAGGAAGAAAGGGAGGAAGCCTATAAGATCAAGAAGAAGAAATGTAGTCATAGTCGGTGGAAAAAGTTGACGAGGCATCGAATAAACTGTGTGGTTAATGTGGATAAAAAATCAAGGAAAGGAGAAGAGCGGTAGAACTGAAACGGCCAAGGAGGTGATCAGAAGAAAGAAGAGATATAGAAAAGAAGAAAGTTGCAATGAGAGGGTTAGAAAAGGAGACTTAATAAACAAGCATAGAATCAGAAAACGGGAGAGGGATAAAAATAAAATTAGAAAAGCTGCTAGGAACGAGGAGAAAATGACTCGGGAGCAGACTGGTTGTCAGCGTAATTGGTGGAAGCCATCGAAGAGAGTTACCTCTATGTTCAAGGAAGATTCAGGATGTTTGAATCGGTGGCCAGTAAAGTATATGACTGAATCACAAGGAGAATATTTTGGATCTAGACAAGGCAAAAATGAGCAGTACTCCCGATTAACCGGTAAAGACTTAAAGTAAAATCTTGGGAAGGAGGAGCAGAACGGATGCTGGTAAGAGGAAAATATCCGGAACCGGGATATGAAATTGGGATTTGACTCCAGCAGGGTGAGTACCCAAAAAAATAACAATAAGTAAATTGAAACTCACAAATCAAAAGAAAGACAAGAAAAGTGGGGGTGGTGTTGGGAAACGGTCCGGGAGCCGCCATGGTGGGTGGGTCCGGGCCCGGCTGGGTGCCTTCCGGCTGGGCTCCGCTGCCTTTGTCTTCTGGAGGATGTAATCGTTCTTTCTTTTTAACCCGTGTGCCCTTTCTAATGTCCCATTGTTTTGTTTAGCCCTATTACACTGTTGTTTTGTTTTATATTTATATTTTATTTATTTATATATTATTATATATATTATAAATATGTAAATATATTATTATTTATTATTTATATATATATAATTTATTTATATTTTTATATTTTTATATTTTTTTATATTTATTTTTTATATTTATATTTATATATTTATATTTATATTCTCCACTTTGTGTGGAGTGGCAAATAAAAAAACATTCATTCATTCAAAAAAAATTGGAAACTATTCTTCTAGATACAATTCATGTTTGTCTAAATAAAATGACCAGTTTGATTCTGGATTGCAACGAGTGCAATTGTGTTTTTCCTAGAATCATTACAATATCAATGGAGACTCATCTGAACGTTGCTTACGAGTTGCTTGGGAATGTCTCGAGTAATCGACATTCTTTGGCTTGACATAAGGATTTTGCAGAAATGTCACGGCTTCGACAAAGGTTGCAAATTCATCTTTATACATAAAATCCCAACCGTGCGCGTATGTCGCCCGAACGTGGGGGACCTGAGTTCGATTCCAGGCCATTTTTTTTTCTTTTAATAAATTACGTGTTTATCTACGATTTATTTTTGCCTACTTTTTGCAGCCTTTTCAGCTAGTTGAAGTATAAATACCCAGTCGGAGAAAGAGTTGACTAAAAGTTGTAATTTCTTAGCGCAAGTCAGATAGGCACTTAAGTCGTTCAGGTTTGAGAAACTTATCCATATCTTGATGAATAAATTGTAATAAAGTGAGCTTGGTATTTACCTTTAGGAACAAGGCTTCATTCGGCAAGAAACGCACTTTATGAAAATGAGATCGGAAAGTGATAAGTAGAACTTCAGATGATACAGACATATGTTAAATAGTAATTAGTTGCTGGAGATGAGAGCAATTAGATAAGCAATAATACTACAGACAGCAGAGAAGAGTAATCCACTTTTATAGGAACCTAGGGTCTAACCATACATCAGAGAACAAACATGAAATACCTAGTGATAAGGCAAAATTCTACGCACCATAATTAAAATAGAGCGAATACGTTCAAAAATCCGTCTTAATCATTTCTCAAGGTGGACGACTTTACCTGATTTCATTTCTCAGCTTTTATCCTTAGTTTAGTATAATCTGCCAGAGGCAAAGTTAATTCAATCTCCCACTGTCATTCCAAGGGGAGGTTTAATGTCGGTGTCAGAGCCAAAGGAGGCTTTGTTTAACATCAACGCTCTTCAAGTTTAACGCACATAAACGACCTGGTGATGGAACACCGGCGATCTGGTCAGTCATGTTTCTTCATAATTACTTTGTATCAATATGAAAGTAGCTACAACCAAAGAGGTTGTCGCTGTGATGAATACTGAAGTTGAATGGCCCGAATTCCTCAAATATCACTATCAAATTACGTCAAAGAGTTTCCGTCTTTCAAATATCACAACAAAAATATCATTAACCCTTGGCTACCCCCACAGATTTATTTCAACACAATTATTAATTTATGATACACTGAAAGGCACGAATTGGTTTTAAAAAGTCATGGATATAGGATGGGCTTCAACTCAATACATTTTTTTATTCAACAGGTAGGTAATAAAAATGTGAATTTTGAAGTAGGGAATACATAAGTAACAAAATTTATATCTATCATAATAATCAAAATTATTATTATGATTATTCAAGAACGAGGAAATATGAGGAAACATGAAACTATACATCAAGCAAAAAATACAAACGTGTGAAATCATTGTAGTAGAAGTAATGTGATTTATAATCATAACATACTGAAGATAAGGTAAATAATTGTTGAGGGGATCATTGTTTACTCAGTTAAAGGTCTGAGAAAAGATACCTTGGGCATTAGAGGGACAATAGTGAACGGTTCATCATTCTATTTCTGTTTTTCTGAAAATGCGGGCGAATCCCCGCCTAGCGTGTAACTAAGGGTTAATACTTGTGACTGCCAAAAAATATCGTGAATGTACGTGAAAATCAATTCTAACGGTAGTAATGAGAGTTAAATAAACGATTATAAGGGGAAACAATCAATTCCAAACCAATCGGCAAAGGTCATATACATAATATTTTAATTATTTTATGAAGGGCATACGTTTATTCTTCTAGTCCGTGGAAATGATTCTGAGGAAGGGCGAACTACTCAGACATTTGTGAATGTGCTTCAGCTGTACCTACCGTTTAATCTATGGGGACACTAATCACTCCTGTAACTTCTAATGGCAGTTCGTGTACAACGCTGAGCACACAACGTCACAACAAGATAGATGTTGCCTTCCCGAACTGTCCGCCACCGTGTTGACACCGTTCATGCTCAACTAGAGGTCTCTCCATCCAAAATGAATAGGTGACCTGCATTTGTCAATTCAAAGCTGATGTAGTTACGTAACAGTGTTGGGAAATATTAATTATTTACTTGGTGTACTGCGTAAATATCAAACCAGCTACAACCTCAATTGCTTGTTCCACTTCCCAACCCTATTCATTCAACCACCTTCGGAATCCTCGGAAGCAATATAACGATAACATGCGAACAAGGCGGCGTACATTCAAGAAGCTCGCAACAGAAGGGGAAGCAACCGAACATCTGGCTTCCTCCAGGGAGGCCTTCCACTGTCGGCGATCGATGCAGTTGACAAATCAACAAGCCCAAATTACCTCGGGAAACACCGAATAACGGTTCACGACATTTATTGGGGGGTTCGGAGTGATGAAAACCACTGCCTTCCCCTGTTGTGGTCTGATGTTGGGTAGCATTCATCGGACTTGAGACGATTACAACATCTGAAACAACTTTAAAATAATGGAAAACGATGATGATACGACGCTTATTCTGAAGTTAGGGGTCCGGGTGGCCGTGGGCGCAGCGGCGCGCGTTCTTTGGTGGTTGGATTCGAACTGACTTCTGTGGGAGTCGTGGGTTCGAGTCTCGCCGCTCGTGCGTTGCTGCGTCTGGGGCTCTTCGCCCCCCTCGTCTGATGAGCGAAATCATCAGAACAAATTCTGATCTTCCCTTTGTTATATAGCTGATGACGTATTCGTAACGTAATTAGTAACGGATAGTTACTAATTATACCTATTTTATCGATAGTTACACGGGAAGGAGGAAGGGATGTGGCTTTGGATAGGCAAGCTTCCATTGTAAGATGGGAAATTGATAAGAAGCAATGATCTCTTCACACTTAACAGCTCATACGGGGAGTAGAAGCCCACGCATGGGGGGGGGGGGGGGCTCGAGCTATACAAAGTGTTCAAACCCAAGAAAAGGTGGACTGTTTGGAAATTGCAATTCACTGCGGTGTCAATCTAGATATGGACCGTGTTATGCAACAACCATCTAAGTCGAATTTTGGTCAAATTGAGATAACTTCAGATTTCTCTTCTCTGGAGGTTTCTTTATAACCTCCAGTTGTTATTACTGAAAAATTTCAGCTCATGGCCCAAGAATTATCGACAATTTGTTATTTCATAACAGTTTCATCACTCACATCCCTGTTTCGCAATAACCATCTAACTCTGGGTGGGACTTACAAGCTAAGATTCCAGCTATGCAACAAGTCGACTCAAATGGTAGTTTTCTCCGAGTTAGATTTTCGCTAAAAGCATCGGAGTCGTGATAGGTGACTGTTTCGTTTTTTGTAACAGTAAAAATTCGCAGTAGGCGTTTATCATCTATTGGCTGCTTATTTCATTTGTTCGATCTGGTGTGCCATGTTTTGAAATAAACGCAAATCTCCCAGGAAGCGGGATGGGATTCACTTAACTTCATGCGTCGATGATCTAATTTTATTATATCATGGGGGGGGGGGGGGGCAAAATCGGAGCATTAGGCCGGTCGTAATTTCGCTTCATATTCTTCACACGGATGAGTTTAGTTTAAATATCATTACATTAAAATATTTATTCTCAGGTCATAGTTTCCTGCCGAATGACTCCGAATTCGGAGATGTGGAGTGCTTATTAAAACACCAAGTCAGACTATACACTCTTGACGATTATGTTAATGTATTGAGGCTTGCAGAAAGAAAAACAAATTTGTAGTAAACAAGATCGACTTCTTATCTGTCGTCATCGAAGGACAGGTACGGTTTAGAAGACATGGCAGAGCCGGAGGAGCAAAATATTTCCTATCTGAGTTCCAGAAAGTTGTACGTTATGTTTCTTTCTTAAATTACAATTTTATGATTTTCAATTAAAAAAACAATAAATAAATTATGATATCATTAATTCGGCAATCATAATCTCCAGGCAGGAGGGGAAAGAAGAGCCTCTTTTATCGCTTGAATGGTTATTGCATAAATGGACCACTCTATAAAATCAGTTACCTATGCAATAACCAATTTATCAATGTTAAGGACTCAAAATTTCATTGGAGAGGATTTAATTTTGAGTTTTTGAGGAAAACAGACCGTACTGGTTATATACAAATAAAAAAAGTGCAGTAAAATAGCACTATGTAAAGTGGAGGCAGCATTTTAGGAAAATATGCGTTTCCCAAAATCAGCTTTTTTGAACTTGGATGGTTATTGCTTAACACGGTCCATATTGACTATCATCATCGTTCTGCGCCCCTGCCCTCCTCCCACTCCATTACTGCAGATTTCTTTATTCTTTTAGTGATAATATTTGTGAACAGGTAGTCCAATCAGGAGTCAACTCGAGCAGCTTGCTGTCAACCTCTTTTGCTCAGGAGAATTCAATGGCCTCTTTCCTTCTCCCCCTAGAATTCGCGACATCCAAGTTCCGTCAACGTTAACCATTATTTGGACGTCTGATCCTCGCCGAGAATTTAAAAAAAAAGAAGATAGTCACAGGATATTTTTCCAATTCTTATCGATTTTGGAAAAAAAAATTATGGTGGAATGAAAAATTGAAATTTTGAAGTTTGAGCATTGGATAGAAAAACATCATACCCCATCATGTTTTTTCTCATTTTTCGTAACTTGTATTCATTTCAAGCTGAGACAATCTCATACGAAAGCGTGCGTGTCCACGATTGCACGAGGATAGGAGCAGGAGGAAGACGTGGCTCGAGACCCACAAAGGTAAACTGATAAAAGTGCCTGAAAAGAACTTCACATTCGGAATGGGGTGAAACTTCCACCCTCCTAAAAGGAGAGCAAGGCGAACGCAATTTAAACAGAAACTTTCGTTAACTGTTCCAAAGAAAAGGGAAAGGAGAAGTCATGCGAGGGATTCTCAAGTGCTGTTCGATGGGATCCCGAACACCGGAATCACGACCGTTTTACTTGTTTTTCCGAGAGTTGTCAGTTTCCTTCATCAATTGCGTAGATCCTCCAATTAAGATTGGTGGAAGCAGTTGCTTCGGCCTTTAGCCGTCCGGGCAACTAGTTATCCATAAAAAATAAGCCACCAGAGCTTTAAATCGACGTTTTCCAGAAAGAACGGTCGGCAACACTCGCAACCTACTTCATCCTAAAATCTACTAAACGGTGTTTTGGCAGAGAAAATTGAGTTGAAACAATTTTCCTAGTTCGCAAATCACCTACAGCAGTTTCTCTAGATAACTGACCACAAGGGGAATGAGAAAATCACGAATCGAATGAGGAATTTCACCGAATTCTGTTTGCATTTTTCCTGAATAGTTAATGGTGTGAGATCGATGAAAATCGGGTTGATTTCGGAAAATACCTCTCCTGTTATTTTTGGGAGACAATCAAAATTTATGATTTCAAAAAATAACCGGGAAAACGGACCTCTTCAACGTGAAGCGGGAACGCTCGCTGATTGGCTGTTCGGATCGCCGTCTCCTCCCAGTGTTGCCCATTGGCATGATGAAATCGTGTTATCTAAGAGGAAAGTTATCAAACAAAAACAGGGGAAACCTAATTTTCCCCATCTTGCTTTTTCTATTTATTTCTTCACTTTTTCGATTTTGATATTTACCGGTTTTGTGAAATGTTGCACGTGGGGACTAGATTTCTTGATCTCAGCGCTTCAAGCGGCCATAAATGAACTATTCCAAGATGACGTCATCCTCCCGGTTTTTTTAAACGTTCATATTTTCTACACTGTTTTGTTTATTCGTAAATTAGGAAGTACGGGCTGAAAGTTTGCCGTAGGGGGTTTTTCGAGGTGCTGAATCCGACTTTGGGGTAAAAATAGGAAATTCCGACATGGTGAAATTCCTCATTGTAGTATCGCAGACATCAAATTCCCGGTAGGCCGGCCTTTACTCCTGACATCAACTATTGTTTTTTCTGGAGTGATTTCCGATCATCCACCGACCGGTTCTACATCAGATTTATAAGTACAAAAAGTGTTCGTGACCTTGGCAATGGAATCATTAAGTAAGTCGAAAATCGGCAACACAATGAAACATTTTGTGAAAAAGTGAAAATTTGATTTCGAGGTTTATCTCCTTACATTTCGATCTACCTCAATACCATACTCCATACTTACACAAACCTGAGCGTTTCAAGTACTCCGCAGCATTCAGATGAACTATGATGAACTTCAAGTCCGATGAAACGGTTGATGCCGCTGAGTAAAAAAATATTCCAAGAATGACCACACAGCGTTGCGGGCGCTGCCATTCGGGGGGCGAGACTGCATGTGAAAAAAGCCACCTCATGAATCTAAACGGCTGAGCCCTAATTTTTCCCTCTTTTCCCAGTCTCTACTTAATACGCTCTGGTGAGCCCTCTTCCTAATTTGTTCTTCGGGCGTACGCATTAAATTTAATTCCCCCTTTACCGTCCACCTAAAAACCGGATACACTTTTTATGAGGCAACGAATTTACGTTAAGTGTGTATTAATTTATGCCTTTCAGCCCATATTTTTTTAATCGTTAAACGTGGACATCGCCGGAGGGTTCTCATTTCAGAATCTTGAGTCATTGTCCAACACTGCCAACGAACGATTTGGAAATTCCCAGTGCAGAGGCTTCCCATTACTTTTGTCAACCGTAGGTACCCTAGAAGCGATGCAAAATATTACAAAGGTTTATTCTTTTTCTGTAATTATAGATCATCCATCGAACACGGCTGTTTCATTGTTCTGCTCACTCATACAATAAACATTCGGTCCAGTACAATATTCAGTTATAAATATAAACAATAGTACCTAACTACCATATTGATTGGGGGTGTGTCGGTCCAGGTATTTCCCTGAAACGGTTCCAAAGGTTACAGTGACAAAGACATAACCGTTCCGAATTACCGGTACAGTTTCATTACCGGTACTGCCTACCGAGGGCGGTCAAATCCCGCTCTCATGACATGGATGAAGCAGGCAGTCAAATCCCTATCTTCCTTCTTCCATGCTTATGATCTTAACTTGCAATACATAGGCATCATTTGCCTTGAAAATTCGCTAAAAGGAAGGAATTTAAACAAGTTTTACAAAAGAGACAATTTATTATAAATGATGGCGACCAAACAATTCAAGGAAAGAATAATTTCGCTGCAGTTTAAGAACTTAACATGACAATAATAAAATATTAATGCTAGAGACAACTTCCATGCTAACCAGTCCAGGAAATCCCTTCCTGATCAAGAGCCACTCCATGATACTATTACATTCTCAGTCCATGAAAATAGTAAGGGCGCTTCCAGCTACAACATGGAACAGAACTGAGAACAAAATCCATGCTTACCGGTCCAAGTCCCTTCCCGGTCCAGAGCCATTCCAAGAAATCTTATCGGTCCGTGGAACTGGACCGGTAGGTAAGGGCTGAGTTTTTGTCACTGTATGGAACCGTTACAAGTTGATACTCGGTTCCGCAGTCCCGGTACACCTGTACCGACACACGTCTAATATCGATACCATAAAGCGCAAAGGTACTATGTAAAATTTAAAGATGGATGACATTTTTAATTTCAGAAAAACTCAAATTTATCAAAACTATTATTGACCTTCTTGAAGACTATAGCTTGAAAATCTCTTGAAGAAATTAAAGGGTTTAGTCCAATTAGCCATTATTTGAAGGAATTGTGCACTGGTGAAAACTTATTTTGCGTTTTTCTGAAAACTCCGTTTTTGAACATAGCGCCTTTGCGCTTTGAGGTATGTATCGATATGATGGAGATGGGAAAACTCTTATTCCATTCCCCGGTATTTCCTCTTCCTCCAGTTGGTTGTCAGCATAAAACATCACTCGCGTATAAAGAAACAACTGCATAATAAATTTACATGGCTCAAAACGGATTATGAATCGATCACATAGCTCTAGATAGTTGCAAGACGCGAAGCATCACAAGCTGTAACATAATACAAAAAAATCGAGGATACCCTCGCCATTGCAATGTTAGATCTATAAATTGACTGGGATATACTGTCGGCATAAGTAGTCCTTCAAAAATGAAAATAATTGTTGTGAAAACCTGCTTCACTTCGTATAGTAAGTAGTTTTAATCTAGATGCGCCTCCACAACTTTTGGCTGGAATCAAATAATTGAGCTTTGAGCGCCACTCTTGTAGGTGAAAATCATCCATCTCACAATCATGTTTAAGAAATCAATCCATCAATCTTCTGACTTGGAATACTTTTTACTGGTACAGGCAACCCATCTCAACCATTCTTATTTACCATTTACCATTAATATTTAATTGTTGGATCAGGTCGCGATATTATCGGTAAATATATTAATATTGACCGATAACATCGGTTCTCTATAGGGTGTCCCACCAAACTTTGGGAGTCGATTCGACAACTAATTTGCAACAAAAATGTCTCGCACCAATTTTTTAACCCCCTTAAAAGCCGACTTTTTTAAACTTTCAAGATTTTTCTCGTGTTTTCGACCTTACACCTTTAAAACGGTCATAACTCCCTTGAATTGCACTCAAAAATAAAAAATAAGGATACCGTTGGAAAGAGCGTGAAATTTCTCAATAGATAAATTGTTGAACTGAACGCTAGAGTAGTTTTGTTTACCTCAAACTTTAAAATTTGTCAATTTCCGTTTTTATCAAACATTTTGATGATTTTCCCCATTTTGATGGAAACAAGGTATTTGCCAGAGAGGCTCAAAAGCTTAAAAACTTCTCCATTTCATTGAAATGGTGTTTCAATGCGAAAAAACGTGAATTTTTTTCAACGAAATTGACGGTTGTACGGGAAGAATCCGGGGACTGCTCCGCCGCCCCTCCTCCCAAGCACCGCGTCCCCACGACAAACCGTCGATTTCGTTGAAAAAAATACACGTGTTTTCGCATTGAAACACCATTTTCTCCCTCAAATTCCACAGTAAAACTGAAAATTGGGCAACCGTTGGAAAGCTGATGAAATGGAGCAGTTTTTAAGCTTTTTGAGCCTTTCTGGCAAATACCTTGTTTTAATGAGGAAAAATCATCAACATTTTTACCAAAAACAGAAATTGACAAATTTCAAGTTTGAGGTTGAAATACTACTCTAGCGTTATGTTTTTCTCGACTGGTGAATAGCGCATGTATTCAGAAATTTTACGCTCTTTCCAACGATATCCTTATTTTTAATTTTTGAGTCTAATTTAAGGGATTTACGAACGTTTGAATGGTGTAAGGTCGAAAACACGAAAAAAATCTTAAAAGTCAAAAAAGTCGGATTTTAAGGGGGTTAAAAGAAAATTGCTGCTAGTCACTTTTTGTTGCAAATTAGTTGTAGAAACTACTCACGAAGTTTGGTAGATAGCATATGGGACACCCTGTATATCGATACATCAAACGTAATGCATCGATATTTTTCATATATCGATACATAGTTGCCATCCCTAGGGGTTGTTATTCAACGCTTTTATTGCCCCAATACGTCATAGTGTCCAACTTTCATTCGTCCCACTCGGCATTTCAAGATTGGCAGAACTCGATTAACTTAAACGACGTTTAACGATGATTTGGGGTGGTGAAAGACGCTTGCCATCTTGTCGGGTTCATTCCATCAGATTAACTATGAAGGCGTTTAGCTAAACGCGTTTTGAACAACTTTTGGTGAAAGTGGGCCTAAGAGTGTTCCACATTCTGGTCGCTTGTTTGGTTTTGTGTCGGTGGCTGCCGTAATTAGAAAGGATATCAGATTCATAAGCGCGGTTGAGCCGACGGACTCGGAGAAAATGGAAATGATTCGAAAAACTCTGTTGTGCTCTCCCTCCCCTGAGCTCAGTCATTAACCATTCATGTCCCTCCTTCTCTTTTCCACCTACAACTTTTGACGTGCGATTGAATGGACGGCAATGCGAGGGGAGGGGGGGGGGGGTCATTTGACTTGCAACGGCTTCTCGACGACTTTCTTAACTTAGTTCTCCACAGTTATTTCCATGGAAGATTGAAATCGCTATAAATCGACGAGGAATCGTATTCCGATTTGTTCAATAAAGTTTATATCGTCTTGCACCTTTTAATAATTTTCTTCTTTTGAAGTCACCTCACGGAATGGGGGGAGGGTGGGGGGGCTAATCGAGAGGGTTATGCAAAACAACGTTCAGTGTAGCCTTGAAAGTTTATTGGTCTCTGTTAAAATATTCCCATTGATAACGGGGTTATCAGAACCGAATTATAAAGTTAGACTGAACGACTCGCAACATTGCGCCTTTCTAAAAACATCTAAGTTAGACAGTAAGTTGAATCTGTTTGAATGAATACTTAATATAAATCCTACAGTCACAGAATTTAAATTGCAGTCAAAATCATTTCGTATCTTAAAACATCAGGTAAGATAGTGCACGTGTCATCAGAAGTGATTGACATTAACCAAAGGCTTTGGGGCACAACTAAACTTCATATGGAGCCCATTAAACAATTTTACTTTATGGTTCACTTGGTGAGTCCACTACCTGAAAATTATTTCGCCGTAATTTTTATCTATCATGCACCTCAAATAACCAAGAAATGCAATGAAAACCCTTAAAGATTCCATTTTTGAGTTGTTCCTTCAAAGGGACATGTTCCTCACATCAACATGTAGGTGTTAATTAGAAGGAACATGTTATTTGGTAGTGGTACTATTCTCTTGCTTTGATAGAAGAAATGGTGATGAAATAAGGCATTATAGTTTCAGTATTTTCTAGTTTTATTATTACCTGAATGTATAAACGAGTCTCATCAGTCTTACTAAGACACAGTATCACATTTTCAATGGTTAGAATGTTACTATATCAACAGGGTGACACTAAAGTTTTGTAGCTTTCTTTTTGACTCGTAATAATTTACAGACAAATAATAAAGACTCTAATGTAATTCTGAATTGATTAATTTTACTAGGCGTTGCAGTATTTTACTAGGCTTCGTGCGATTTCAATTTTGAAGTGATTCGAAGGCTTCAAAGTGCATCGTCTTCCGAACCTGGATAATTTATGGGAATCACTGCGAGAGAGAGATCCACAAATTATGAGCCCCATGAGATATATCTCTCTCGCGAATGGTCCATTATTTGCTAAAAAAAAAAAAAAAAAAAAACACAGGAAAACACAATATCAGCTAAATGTTTCTCAGCAAAATCTTACCCAAACGAGACTTTGTTCCTTTGAAGGGACACCTGTATTTTACCTTACAGGAATCTGTTCCTTCAGAGGAACGTAGTTTTCACATTCATAAAACTGCGCTTTACTTTTAGAATGTCGTCAAAATTATGGATAAGCCAGTCAATCACATTCTGCGAAGATATTCCTTTTTTGATGCGAAAAGGATAGGCTTTAGGTAATAGCAATATCTTGAAAAATTCACTTCGAAAGACCGAACAGACTGGAGGAGGCACCACACTTCAGAAAGATTATCTGCTTCTCCCACACGTTAGAGTGACTTCAGTTGGGTAGGTTATTGTCTAGAAACCTATCCATTGATGACACAAACCGAAACTCCATATAAGAAAAAACATGGGGAGTATCCAGGAAGTAGATGTTTCTCTGAAGGAACAAGAACCGGTAAAGGGTAAATCAAAATCAGTCCGTGGCAACTAAATTCTTGGCAAAGTGCCGAGTACAGTGGACGAACGGAAAATAATGATTACATTTTTGGATTCTACACATCTTGCAACGTAAAATATTAAATTTTCAAGAAAAAACCATTGAAAATTTGTTTCATTCTCGATTCCGAAAATTCAAACAAAAATAAGGTTTGTTTCATTGTTGGAAATGAATAAACGAAAATGTTTTGCATGTTCATTCCTTCTAGAGATAGGTATTCTAATCGTTACCTCAACAATTCAGTTAACACGTCAGGTTGACGTGCGGAAGGATCCTCAAAGCCGACTTAGCCAAACACCAACAAACGTAGGTGGGTCTAACTGGGTAGGTAATGAATGATGTCCGTTGACTGAAGTAAATTCAGTTTCGGATGACTAGCCAGGGAGCCGCTGCTAACTGCTTACTGGCTTGACCAATGGCCAGTCGAGGGGTAAAACACCAAACAGTACACAGGTGGCTTTAGGGATACGCCAAGCGGCGTGCGGTTGTTTAAGCAATCGATTTTACTACGACCCGCTGGAGGGTCGCAAAACTGTTTGCACTCGGTTGACTAGAGATGAGTCTGTTGACCTTTCTTTTTTTTCAACAATTTCCCCACCAACCAGCTCGAGAATATCAAATCGTCCGTTCGGAGGTGGACTTAGGGTGGAGCGAAGTGGGCGTCGAAAAGGAAATGCAAACCGGCCAATTTGGTTAGTGTGAGCTGGAGAATCCAGGCTCTCTCGACAGGCTACCGCAAGCTAATCAGGTTGTCTCTGCCATGGAAGAAGTAACGTCGCTAAGCGCCTTACCACCCCCGCCCACTGACCCTAATCTCCTCTTTACCAGAGTAGGCATCCACCAAAACACACAGTCGATGAAAGAAAAGGACACGTTTGGCTCGAGCTGATGAAACAAGATCACTTCACAACATAATTAATACCAACATCCGCTTTCAACAGGGGCTTTCGAGGGGTTGATTGCATACTTTTATCGATTCGTGCTATCTACCACACCTATAAGACTGACTTCTCTGTTAAATAGCCAATATTAACTTTTTTTAACCACAACATTGAACATTTCTTCGAAAATTCGTTCATCAACTCTTACTGCATAAATGGACTTTCTTTTCATTAATTTAAAAGAGCGAGGATTTTTAAGCATTTTTTTACATCACCAAGAGCTTTGTGGGATCAACTGTTTGACTAATGAGGATAACCAATTAACTAATTAGTGAATGTTAACGATTCATTCACATCTCATTTTGTTAACCACAGGATTGAAAATTTCTTTGAAAAATCGCTCACTAACTTTTACTGCATAAATGGACTTTGTTTTCATTAATTTAAAAGAGCGACAATTTTTAAGAATTTTTGGCACCAAGAGCTTTGTGGGATCAACCGTTTGCCTAATGAGGATAATTAATTAACTAGTTAGTGAATGTTCATGACGTTCTTCAGTCAATGAAAGATAGTGTGTAATGTTTCGAAACGAATGTTACCACCCAGACGATCAAAAATATTTAAATGGTCGTTTATTGTGAAATTCATCGGAACACGTATGTGCCTGCGAAGTTAACTCCCTAGCCTGTAGGGATTCCAAATGCCCTACCCACAGCCACACATGCCTCTGGTCATTGGAAGGTTGTTGTTAACCCTAATTGGACCATGGTATCACTACTGTCACCGAAAACATCTTTGGAACTCCAGGTATCCCAAAGTGTCACCGGAGTAACCAAAATGGAGTGTACGCATGGGTCGGAAAAACTGTTTATTGTTATTTTCAATCTAAACTAGGCCTTATTCTGAGAATTTTGACATCAATCGCGGACCTTCTAGCGTGAGAAGACTTTTTTCCATGATTTTTCAAAGTTTCGAATGTTTATGACGTCACAGTGGGCTGGGGGTCCCGCCCTGGCGGGAGGGACGCGTGACGTCATAAACATTCGAAACTTTGAAAAATCATAGAAAAAGATCTACTCATCCGAAAAGAGAATTTCGGCTGGTGTCAAAATTCTTAGGATGAAGTCTACTTCCGATTAAAATTTTTTTTAAAAATCAGGCGCACCCCCCATTAAGTGGCAATTTTAAACCACGCATCAGATCAATTGAAGGCACGAAACAACATTGGAATAAAGAAGTTTAGCTGGTAGGAACTTTATGTCGAAATAAACTTGATTGGTTGGAGGGTACGACCTACGATTACTGTAAAAGCTGTGTTCTTAGCAAGCAAGTGGTCTTTACAGAAAAATTATGAACCGTTGTGTAATATTTTGCTGAGTTTCGTCACTCCTAATACTCGTTCAAACTTTGAGGTTTACTAAAAGTTGCAACATGATGAGTCGCAAATGACCGGAAGTCATCTTCAATAGCTTGTTTACACCATCAAAAGACTGAAAAGTCGAAAATGACGGTCGAAATCAACAGAACACGTTGTTTTACTCAAGAGAGATGTCAACTTCAAAGCCTTGTTTTCACCTCCGATTGACTGAAAAACACGTGAAAGAAGGTCGAAATATCGAAACAAGTTTATTAACTAGAGAGAAATGTCAACTTCAAAGGCTTGTTTTCACCATCAATGACTAAAAAAGTTTAAAATGATGGTAGAAATCAACGAAACACGTTAAACACGATAACAACACATGCTACTGAAACAACAAAAACATGCGTCAACCTGGTCCGCCTGAACAAGTGAAATTGAAGAAACAATTTTGGTATACGAGGATCTCGGCAATTTTTCAAATTTCTTGTACCCAATCGATTAACTACCGTCTTGTAATCATCGGTGGAGGCCTAAAACTGAAGCAATGGCACCCTCAGGGTCATTAAGGGCCACATATTAAGGCCGACGTGTTTGTTGATAAAACTTCAAAATATCAAGTATCGAGCGCTTTTTGAAGATTCCAGACGACTGTGTGGAGAGTTAAGAATCCGATTCCGAGGTCTAACTCGACGGCTTACAACCCACAATGATTCCCCATTCCAGACTACGTCAACGTTCCATAGAACGTTCAATGGTGGTGCGAATTTTCAGAGAGCTAGAGGAGAATTAATACCTCCTGTTAAGTAGACACAGCGGAGAGTGCGCAGCTGTGTGTACACAGAGCCAAAGCTAATGATTTCTCCCATTCAATTTAACAAGTCGTTACAGAGGAACTTTCCGAATGTAAACTTCAGTCCTATTTCCCCGGCATCAGAGTTGGAATTATAGAGGCAATATTATCACCGCAACGTGTATTTTATGAAGAATCCACCGTAAATGAACGCAAAGCTATTAATGAACATAAAATTCCAGAAAATGAGCCACGTACTCGAAAAAAGCAGGAGTCGGAATTCATATAATCAAATTTGTAGAGAGAATGGATCAATTGCAATGGCCTCGTATCTTTTGTATGGAAAATATTGAAATGTTCCCATGGAATCCGTTTTGCAACATTATAAAACGATTTGAGGAGAGGAAGGACTTTTTCATTATGTATACTCGAATTTTCGTGTGACTACTATGTTTAAGTGTGGGGTCACTACAAGTAATAAAACCAGAATCCAAAAAAAATGGCAAAATAGTGGCTAAACTGTCAATAATGACGAGAGGTAGTCCCATTCTACAGAATTCGAGTGAATAAGTGAACTTTCAACGTAATATTCTAACTGATTTACAGCCATTTATGATCAATCATAATTTCAAGGTTGAAAAAAGTCTGCCAAGTGGGTGTGGCACATAGCCTGTTCGGATCCACAACCCGATTGTATAGATGATCCAATGCATAGTAGTTGATATCAAAACATCAATCTCTGTTGGAAAATGTAGAAGTTATGGCTGTAACAAGGAAATATACTTTTGCGCATGCGCAGCGGCTTTTATCAGTCCGGGGGCGATTATTTTCACACGGGGCTATCTACACACGAACCCGAAAAATTCCTAAAAATATCATTGAAATCGGATGAGAATTGTAGAAGCTATGGTTGTGGCGAGTATTTCACGTTTGCGCATGCGCAGCGGCTACTATCAGTCCGGGGGTAATGATTTTCATAGGAGACTGATTACACCACTGGGCTGGAAGCTGAATATGGGAGCCCGAGAAGCGTTCTGATTGGTGGAGCTCCAGGACGTAGTTATAGTGGTGAGCAACAGATAGCGTTCATGATCACTTGTTCCCAACCTCATCACAACAAGTCACCTTGTTTATCACATATTTTTCTCCTTGGTGCGTTACCGGCTGCATCTAAGTAATTAATTTGATAGCATTCAGTTATATTCGCGATATGTACGAAAAAATCGAGCGATTTTCAATAATACACTGGGTTTCAAAAGTTTCTTTGGGTGGCAGTTGTCAATTGAATATTTGAACTACTGGCGACAACAACAATTGCATGAGGAACTCTGAAAATACCTTTCGCCTCGATTGGTTTTTCCAAGTAATTTTTGCAAATGATGATGAAACGAAAAGTTATCAATTTTTAGTCATTCGAAAGGATTTGAAAAGAAGCGGTATGAAGAGTGTGGCCTCCCCCTCCCCACCACTTCCGTAGTAGTTCCTCGATCCTAGCTGAAAGTAGATAGCGCAACTGAGGAAGCCTCAAAAATGCTTGCACACCATTTTAACGTTGGCTTTCTTCTCTGTTAACTTGTCTCCATTACTCTGTGGATTACACATCAACCCGCACAATCCCTGAAAATTTCGTCGAAGTCGGATGAGAATTGTGGAAGTTATGGCTACGGCAAGGATTTCATGACATACACACAGATAGACAATCACGGAACCAAAATTGTTCAGGAAGGTTCAGGAAACGTAAAACGAGAGTGGAATTGCTTCCGAGTCTACCAAGGTAGCGGAAGCTTTGTTTTCACTTTTCAAGGACGAAAAAAAAAGTTCTCCAAAATCAAAATTTTCACTCGCGTTTTGCGTTTTAGACCTTTCTGAACAATTTTGGTTCCGTGTCTGTGTGTCCGTGTGTCTGTGTGTCTGTCATGAATTCCTTTTAACGCGCATAACTATACGAAGCTATTGTCCGATTTTGATGAAATTTTCAGGGATTGTGCGGGTTGGTGTGTAGACGATCCCCTATGAAAATCATCATCCTCGGACTGATAGAAGCGACTGCGCATGCACAAAAGTGAATTTCCTTGTAACGGCCATAACGTCCACATTTTCCATCCGATTTCAATGAAAATTTCAGGGATGTTACAAATTAGAGTTTAGATGGTCCCCTATGAAAATCATCACCCCCGGATTGATAGTAGCCGATGCGCATGCGCGAACGTGAATTGCTTGTAACAGCCGTAACAGTGGCGTGTGAGGTGAGGATCTCAAACCCCATTCAAACATCCCTTGATAGGTCAGTCAGCAATGCTCTAGATTCCCACTCAGGAGTCCTTGGTTCGAATCCTAGTCAAGCTAAAAATTTTTTGATCCAATCACTACCGCACTTACAATTTTCGTCCGAATTTGATGAAATTTTCTAGGATTGTCCAGATTAGCGTGTAGATGGTCCCCTATGAGGGTAGTGAAAGGTACTTAGAGATTGGTGTTTTCAGATTAACTACTATGCATCGGATCATCTATATAATCGGGTTATGGATACGAGGAAGCTATGTGCCACACCCACTTGGCAGACGTTTTTTGATTTTGGAGAACTTTTTTTTCTACTTTGAAAAGTGAAAACGAAGCTTCAGCTACCTTGGTAGACTCGGAAGCAAAATTCTCCAAAATCAAAATTTCCACCCGCGATTCACGTTTTAAACCTTCATGAACGATTTTGTTTCCGTTATGTCTTGTGCCTGTCATAAAATCTTTGTAACGGGCAAAACTGTACGAAATTCGATGAGATTCGCAAGGACTGTGCTGGTTGGCGTGTTGATGGTCCCCCGTGAAGGAAGTGCAAGGTACTCAGATATTGATGTTTGAAGATTATCTGCTATGCATCGGATCATCCATACAATCGGGTTATGGATACGAGGAAGCCATGTGCCACACCCACTTGGCAGACATCTTCTCACTTGGAGATATCATTCTTAAAGGACATTTTACACTCTGCATACCTATATAAAGTAATGAGTTCGAAATAACATCCTCTGTTTTTGAAAAACCTCATTATTATCACTTTGAGAGATGAAAAAATCCCTGTGGTGTCTAAATGTCTAACTTAACAAAATTTCCAATGTCAAGATCTCCAAAGTATCAAAATATCAAAATATTAATATCGACTGTGTGACGATGGAGAAGCTCATCACTCAACTGAGTAGGTATGGAAGAAGAGGTTTAGCTCTGAAATTCTTCCAGTCCTACCTATCAAACAGACAGCGAACAGCAGACAGCAGTATACGATAACGGAACGAAAAGCAACGATTCAACGATCAGCGATCATAGAATAACGCAAGAGGCATCGTTAGGGCCTGTTCTGTTTTTAAGACGTCGCACATTATTATTTGGGCGTCCTTATGCGATTAATCTGGGGCGAAGGACAACCAACACTCAACGGAGGGGGGAAAAGTCTGCCGAAAGGGCGTGATACATAGTTCCTCGTCCATAACCAGCTTGTATAGATGATCCGATGCATAATAGTTAATCTCAAAACATCAATCTTTAAGTACCCTACCCTTAAAGGGAACCATCTACACGCCAACCTAACAATCTCTGAATATTTCTTCGAAATCGGACAATAACTTCGTATAGTTTCGCCCGTTACGAGGATTTCATGACAGACACACAGACAGAACAGAAAAAAAATCGTTCAGAAAAGCCCGAATTGTAATTAAATTACCGCCAAATTGAATTTGAGCGCGGTTCAGCGAGTCACTAATAAGGAATGCCTGACCATTGAAACGTGATTGCCGGTAACATCCATACGACAGGCCGACCGTCAGACCCATGCGCTTGCCCGGTCAGCTGATTCTTTCGGCGAGACTGATCGCGAGGAGGTTGACGTCAGGGAATAGGAGGCGGATGAAGGTTTCCCTGTTGAACGGCAGAATTACGATTCGAGTGACGGACGTTGAAAATACTGCAACTGACCGAGGCACTCACGAAGTTGACATCGTTCTCCATTCAAATGATCAGATGAGAGCACGGCACGTTACAAGGAGTCACATCAAAGAAACCTTTTCCACAATACTTCTGTACTTACTTGCGTACAACTGGGTTATTCTTTTCCACATGCTTCTTGCGGACCCTTCATATACCTACTTCGGGGATAATTACTGCTCTAGAAATTAATAATAGCGCTTCAGTTCATAATTTAATCGTTATTCTTTGATTGTTGACAAATTCATAAACTGATATTATTTATAAGTAAACTAGTTACGTTAGATTGTTACTAAAACTGTTGAAGTCATATACTAATAATTTATTTTTTTCTTTATCAGTGTTACCACTAAATTTATTTATTGTCCAAAAAGGGGCCCATTAAAATTAAGTGTAACGATTGCCGTCAGTCATAACTTTTGTACAGCATCCCAATCCGGTGAGTTTTTTAACTGAATCTGTCCAAATTTAGTAAGGTTTTTTTTTATTTAAACTTTATTGGCATAGCAAATTCGCATTCCGCCGTTACAATACATCAGACATTACAACTTACAGCTTACTGAAAACAGGTGTTTACTGATTATAGTTTAAAATACTTCAAACTGGTGCTTCGATACGTAATAACAGTTGTATGTTTATTTGTGAAGGATATTTGTATATTGCCTCATATATTATGTTGTGGTTTTCTGCGAGAGCGGTGTCCAAATTGAAGGGGTTGTTGGTATTTTGGGAGATAGTCTCCCAATAAGGTAATCCAATGGCTGTATTATTTTCGCAGGCCAGAATTATGTGCTGCATGGTTTCTTCCTCATTTTGGCATCTTCGGCACATTGGGTTGATGGCCGGGTTGAGCTGGTGCAGGTGTAGGTTTTTTTTTAGCATGCCCTGTTCGTAGTCTGCTAATAGTGGTGTAAAAATATTTCGGCTTGGTCCCCTGAATATCGGAAAACCAAGGCCTTCGGGTTGGTACTGGAAACAGGGAATTGTACCTATTTCCTGCAGGATACATTCGGTACTCCTCCCTCCAAGCAGACATGAGCCGAGAAAAAGACAAACGTTTGAGGTCGGTGTAAGGGAAGTTGGATACGGGTGGTGGTTCATCTTGGCTTGCTGCTTCTTTCGCTTTCTGGTCAGCCACCTCGTTTCCTTCGATTCCTACGTGTCCTTTTATCCAGCAAAGGATCACCTTTTGGTCTATAGTAGACATTTTTAGTAAGGTTGGAAATTTCCCGTAAATTGCCTGGCGCCCAACAAAGGGAAGGCGATTCTGAAGACCTTCCCAGTAGGAGTCTAGCGGACCATCTGCCCAGATTATCTCATGCTGGGTAAATAGCATATGTAAGGTGACTAAAAGAAATGACACAACGAGTGAAATTTCTGATTTTGAAGAACTTTTTTTTTAAACCTTGAAAAGTGAAACGGTGTCCCGCTATCTTGGTAGACTAGAATGCAAAATAATCTCATAAATTTCCTCTTCTTTAAGGTCACCGAAAAATAATAAACCGTAGTGTAATAGTTTGCAGCGTTTTTTGTGAAGTCCGATGCCCATCACTCAATATAATGTAGGACAACAATGCGAGACTCCCTCTAAAAAAGCTTCATTTTCTTCTAAAATTCGGTGAATGAGTCGTTCGGTCACTCCAAACTAACCAGATATGCTCATTGGGTTTTGTCTGATTGGAAGTGGACTCTTGTGGTGACGGCGACCGCTGATGCTCTGGCTGTTGAGTTCATTCAATTGTGGTGAACGACTATTGTTTGTTTTCCAGAAATAAAGGGACTGAGCGGTGATCTCTTATTAACCCGAACGGCGGGCGGGGAAACTCCATGTTTATTTAGGCTGGATTTATTATGACTGAATATCCTCACATTTTCTCGTTAAAAGCCTCCTAATTCATGCCCCGTCGTATAATTTGCCAGGACGTATAATTTCGTACCCCCTCGTCGGAAAACGCGGGGGAAGAGAGAAGGAACCGTACTTTAAATAATTAGCCGAGATAGGTTGAGCGATATCGTTCAGTCTTGAGGCAATTTATCAAGGATATGGCGGAGAAGGGGGGATTCCTTACACCGTCGCAGCGACACCATTTGTAAGGAGCTGGGGAAGGGGTGAAAGAACTGCGAGGCGAGAGTTCCATCTTTGTCTGGTTGGAGGAATTCCTTTTTGAGCCGCTACTCGGAACATGCGCCTCTTTGTTTTGCTGCGGAGTCTTCCAAGATAAGCTCACCTTGTGATCTCATCTCGCTATCAATTTTGATGAAAAATTGAATAGCTTGTACCACCTGAGTCATTGAAGGAAACGGCGTACAAACAATAACATGAACTCTCCCAAACACACAACAAAAAACCAGGTATTGAATTTAAGATGATTCTTCTCAATTTTGAGTGTCTTGATGCTAATATTTTTCGAGATGGATCTCGAAACAAGTTACAAAAAATATTTTATTACTTAAATTCACCTCGAAGATAAATATATGCGTGAAGTATCAAAATTTGATACAATATTGAATCAAAAAATCATCATCGTGAGTCATCTTTTTTTTTTTAATCATAATCTCATTGAGTGATATTTTTGACCGACTTCAATCGCGGCGGAACCGCGCCGAAGGAAGGAGGTATACAGTTCTGTGTGTCATGGGACGACGATTTTATTTGTTGTATGTCAGTACCACTCGCATTTTCTTATTCGAGCACCAATCTGCTCGATTCTTTTTGAAATGTGTTCTACAAGTATCCATAGTGGTCCCGTTTCAATCGGATTTCATTTTGCTTTGTTAAAGTGTCGAAAATTTATAGAAATAAATATTTAAAAAACGTGTTTAGGACGTCCCACAGTAAGACTTGGGCGTCCTTATGCGATCGATCTGGGGTGAAGGAGGACAAAACTCAACAGAAAAAAAAAATAACCACACAGTAATCCGTTTTAGACCATTCTGAATCCAAATCCGCGAAAAAACCATAGGTGTATGTCTGTGTGTGTGTGTGTGTATGTGTGTGTGTAGGTGTGTGTGTGTGTGTGTGTGTGTAACAATATCTTGTGTACTCTGCCCAGGCCTTAGTTCTCAACCGATTTTCCTGGTTCTTTTTTTCTTCGACGCGGAAAACTATCTTGTTGTGCACTACATCGCTGGAATTTCGAATTTCGCCTTTTAAGGGGGGGGGGGGGAAAGGGGGGTTAATGCTTAAAAAACGTACGTTTGCGGGCATAATCCTATAAACTCTGCCCAGGCCTCAATTTCCAACCGATTTGTGTGTTTCTTTTTTTGTTTGACTAAAATAACTTCTGAGTTGTACACGATTTCTCCAGAGTACCAAAATTCGCAAGGGGAGGGGGTGAGTGGGGGGATAATATTCACAAAATATCCAATCTATATACATAAAACGCCAACCGTACGTACGTATGCACGGAGGAGTTGGGGGCGGGAGGAGCTAGGGGCGGGAGGAGTGGGGATGGCAGGTGGATTGGGGGCGGCAGGAGGAGTGGGGGCGGAGGAGCCGGAGGATTTGGGGTGAGTGGGGGGGAGGAGTCGGAGGGAGTGGGTAGAGGAGAGAGTTGGAGGAATCGTTTTTGCCTACTTTTAGTAGGCTTTTCAGCTAGTTTTTCAATAATTCGGTTCCTTTACTGCTTACTAATTGTATCCAAGCTTTGAAATTGAGGAAAAATTCTCATTACACCTTAGGATTTGCATGAATTACTTTCTGTACCACCATGGAAATAAAAGTGGTGCCACCATGGTGCCAGGGCACCATAAACCTCATATTTCTTGGGTTTTTTGGTGTTTCACCTTGAATACGGATGTGACATTCGACGGACTGCCTACTAAACGTAATAGATGAAAGTTCAATGTTACGACGTATTTCCGCTTTGGTGCCAGACTGGCACCATTGGTGGCGGTGGGGGGGGGGGGGGGGGGGTACTCGAATTAGCGTGTTGGGTGTCGTAGATCATGGATTTTAAAATGCTATTCAGATTCGCGGCTATCATGCCGCTAGAAGTGTTATGGTTTATCATGGTGGGGGGGGGGGGGGTGTCACTATTTCATCCCTAAAGTAATAAATAAATTACATCGAGAGAAACAGTCTTATCGCTTAACAACTGGTTAATCTGATCCAATACTTATCCAATGGGACGTCCCCTGGAATGCATGCATTACTAAACAATATGTTTTTTGTTGACTTCGGGAAGATTGTTCCGTATCCTCTCCCCCCCCCCCCCCCCCCGCCCGACTCCACGAAGGAAATATTCTTACTGAGATTCACACATATTGCCACTCTCTCATCCTCCTTCATACAACAGCAGTGACCATGTAATAGTTTTGGAACACATTTATTACCTCATTTTTTACCCACTCTCATTCCTGTTTTGTATTGCACTATCGAAGCATGTTGTAGTATTAACCAGATGGAAGTGGAATCTACTTGCGTATGTTTGTCTCTGCAGATGGGCACGGCGCCGAATTGAATGAGTACCTACCTACCAACCTGAATAAGTTGTCATTATTATTTTTTCCTTTTTAGTGGGATGCCATCATCAGTTTTGAAGTTGGTCCGTTTTTTTTTGTTAAAAAGATTTTTATTTTACTATTTTTGTATTTTTATTATTTTTTCGATTCAACGCTGGGAACTCACCAATTGGCTAGAATTGGACCATTGTCTTCAGCGGGAGGGAAGCTGATCAAACTTGTCTGAAATTGACAGTTTACTGAAATGGATCAGTATCCCCAACAGGTGAAAACTGGTACAAATCACCCGATGAGTGTGGAATCACCGGTTCAAAAAATTCAAGTTCTCTATTTGAGTGGTCGGACCTAAAGGAGGGCACAGGGGCACTGGCTCCAGTCCATACCGCATACCCTGGCGGGATAGAGAATCCCCAACAACTTGTAGCAATTTTTGATTTCGAGGGAGAATCAAGAATCTTCATCAATCACTCAGTTATGTCTTTGCTAAGCTGGATGTTGAACACTTCTACTTCCCCGATTAGCAGTTAGATAGATATATATATTTGTTAATTTGGCGCCATTTTGTACATTTTTACAATAAGGAAAATGCATGGAGTTGTGTGATTTGCTCAGATTCCCTACCAGACATTAGGCTTGGCCCGTGTTGTAGGGTAGAAAGTTTCCTTGTTCCCTTTAACTTTTAGGTTTAAATGAACCTCCCTTTAAAGTTTATTCAAATTTTGAGTGTTATAAGAAAGTGAATTCGATTTGATATTGAGGAAGTACATTAAAAGGTGTTCGTATCGAGTTAGATCAGAACCAAATAATGCAAAACTTTAGTGCAGCCCCAACTGTCACTTGCAAAAATCAATTTTGATTGCATAGGAACATTACTAATGGAATAAATGAAAATTAATAGATTGGGAAGCTATTTTACTCCCCAATTAATATCTTATTGTGCGCCAGTCCTGATTCCTGACTGGTTGGACCAGATACTTGCAGACTGAGAGCAGTGGTTCAAAAGTTGCTAATATAGTAATGATATTTTGGTACTTTTCGAGTTATTTAAAGTAGTTTAGTGATTTAAAACGCTGCAAATTATTACACAAAGGTGTATTATTATTCTGCTACCTACCTACTTCACAATCAAGTTTATTTGAAAGAAATAAACGCTTCACACTAAGTTCGAAGTTGTGGGTGCCTTTATGAGAAAATTTGGTTACTGGTTGATAAGGACGAAAAACTGAGTACCTATAACTCGAAGGACCCAACAGCGATTGCATTTCGGTCAGCTAAAATTTGAATGGAGATTAGGCCTCTTTTGCGATTCACACTCGTGTTTCTGATTTATCGTAAGGCCAACCATAATTTCTCATAGGATGCAAAAAATTGGTCCTGCAGACCTCCGGGTGGTCTCATTCGATTCTAAAAATTCAATACTATCCCAAATTGATCGAAGAACAATACCTTTATATCAACATTTTTTGAGCTACAGCGTTTTCAAAATTTCAACCCTTGAAGTGACTGACATGAACCAGAAGCTTTGAGGCACAACTAGACCCCAGATGAAGCCCATACACCAAATTTCATCAAAATCGGTCGATAGGAACTAACTAAGGAAAGTGTTTTATCCGATTTTTGGATTCTACGTTCCTTGAAACGTAAAACAACAAATTTTGAGGGGGTGAACATTTTTTTTTTCTTGGTCGATTCCAAGGGTTCATTATTGAAAATAATAAACCAAAATAAGTCTCATCCATGCAACATTAGTTAATGAGCCAAATTTTCAAAGAAATATTTTAACCAAATTTCTGTCATATTTTATGTATATGTTTTTTACTTTGTGAACTAAAAATTGTTGTAGGCAATTTTACATAGATTGTGTACAGAGTTACTTATAAGTTGATTTATAGAGACTCGTAAATTGTTGATTTCTTCAATTGATAGCAAACCATTACGTCATTTGTCTAAGATCAGACACGGCATTCATCGTTCAAGATCTCAAGAAACACAATCAAGCAATTGCCGATAATTGATTAAATCCAGCAAGATTCACTGACGACAATTGACCCGTACCGTCACACAGGCCGATATCAGATTGCGAACTACTCAATTTGGTCGGAACCCGTACAAATCTAAACTGGATCGACTCGAGCAGTAAAAGTCAATTCTCCCCGGTTTTATTTTCGGAAGCTCGAAACAAAAGAGAGTAGAGAAAACAAGTTACAAGAGGCAGATTGTTAACACGATGACAGGAGGGAGAGAGGGGCGCACTTCCTCTGAAGATAATCGATTTGGGACTCGGAGAGAAGGCGGGAATCGGGAGAATAGTGTCCGATAGGTGAATTGATGTTGGAATTCGGGAAGGAACAGTAAAAACAAAGACTGATGGCGTCCAGACCCCTTCGGTCCTTTTTTCTACCGTGAGAGCGTCCTTCGCAGGAAATCCCAAGAAGAATAAGGGAGTGTGGATGTATGTGGCGGGGAGCGTACTATAACGAATTGTTGTGGTAAAAATAATCGGCTACTATCGGTTTGTTTTTGTAGAGTTCCGGCCGAATAATAGTTATAGCAGAGTATGTCCACTAGTTATTGGCTGATTAACCATGAACGTTCCGAGACGTAGATTAACTGTTTTCGTCGTGTTCGTCGTTTCATGGACTCTGAAAATCTGAAAATTGTCTATGCAAGTGGCGATAGAATATTCAGGCTGTTCCTTCTGTGACACAACAACAGTTACTCTGACACTAGATTCATGATTCGACGGAAAGATTCCTTCCGCTCTATCGGATCGCGACTCAGTGTTATTGCAGACACCAATCCTGTAAGTACTTACTTTCATACAAAACCTTTCCCTTGCCCTCGTCGTTAAAATCTGAAGATCTCATAGGTAAACTATATTGATTGATTGCGTGGTTGTTTGGTGGTGGATTTTGGATCGACCTCTGCGGGGATCGTGGGTTCAAGGCTCATTGCCGGCAGCGTGCGTTTTTCGGCGCCCGGGGCTCTCATCGCCCACCTCGTCCAAACCCAAACAGGCAATGGGCTTCCAATTGGTGAGGCAATGGGAAGCCATGAGCGAAATCATCAGAACAAATTCTGATCTTCCCTTAGGAAGACGGAATGACGTCCGCGACGCCAGGAATGGCAGTCGGACGAAAATCCAACCTGAAATGGTTGTTTACTTTACTTTACTTTTTTTACTTTTACTAGGGGCAGAATAGAATACGTCGCCAATTTAATGTATTTAATGTATTAAAATATCTTGATTCGATTGCCTCTATCTCCTAAAACAATACTGTTTCACACTGGCTACAGTTTTCAGATTAGTGTTGTACCGATGTATATGTCTATATAGCTTACACAACAAAGTGCTGTTACACAAAACCCCCCCTACCTCAGCAGTTAACGAGCGAAGAAGTCCTGAACGAGCACCACAGAATGGATAGTATTCCAATTAAACCTGTGAAATTCAACAAACTCGCGGAATGGGTCAAACATGAGATGAAAACCAGGAAAGCCCCGGGATATGACCTAATCACTAGTCAAGTGTTAAAAGAACTACCAGAGGTAGAATTGTGTAAGCTACTACACCTCATGAATGCAGCGTTTCGGTTGAAACATGTTCCGCAATCTTGGAAAATTGCTGAAGTAATCATGATCTTGAAACCAGGCAAAGAACCTACGGATGTCCTATAGACCAATTTCACTGCTTCCAGTTCTCTCCAAGCTGGTTGAGAAACTACTAAGGAAAATACTCATAAACATAATAGAAGAAATGAATTTAGTTCCACAACACCAGTTTGGATTAAGAACAAAACATTCAACGATTGAACAAGTCCATAGGATAACAGATGTAATTGAAAATGACTGGAAAATAAGCAAGTGTGTAGTGCTGTATTTCTTGATGTGTCACAAGCTTTCGATAAAGTGTGGCACGATGGACTAAACAACAAACTGCAAGATATGTTGCCTAATCAATATTAGGCAATTACCTCAGCAATAGATACTTCAGAATCAAAATGTCCATTCATGCAGCATGAATTAATGAGCGAATTTTCAAAGAAATCTTTCAGTTGAAGGTGTGGTTAAGAAAAGGAACAATGGTGTTGTAATTTCTTATAGAAAGTTTTTTTTACACGATTCTTGGTTTTTTTCGATTTTCAGTAAAGCATACCAACATACTGTATGCACCGGGTATGCTTTGAAGATGTTAGGATGTTAAGATTCATGTTCTACTCGTCTCTACGAACTCATAGAGTACCCACACGGCTACTGAATTTCTGGGTACAACAAATACACGCACGTATTCATTATATGTATAAATAGATACATACTTTTCTTAATTTCTGGCAATTTTCATTTTTGAAAAAGCATTTATATCACAAATTTTGTGCTGAATCCGAATATACCATAAATTACCATGATTTTGAAAGTAATAACCACAAAAATCGGGAAAAACCTATTTTTTGGACTTTTTTTGAATTTTGGACCACTTTGGATTGTCCAAAATTGCTGGCTAATGAACTTGACCTGCATGCGTCCCGCAGGGAAGTGTTCTTGGACCCCTCCTTTACTTGCTATATACACATGATGTTCCTCGCACATTGGGAACAACTATAGCCACATTCGCAGACGATACAGTAGTTTTGGCAGTTGCTGACACAGTTAAAACCTCTACAGAAAAGCTACAGGAAGCTACGAATGCTATTGGAGATTGAACTCGAAAGTGGCGCATCAAATTAAACGAAACCAAATCCACTCACTTCACCAACAAAAAAATGACAAATATGCCGCTGATACTGAATCAATGCATAGTCCCATATTCCAACTCAGCTGAGTGTCTGCGAATTTTGATACTCTGGTGAAATAATGTGAAACTCAGAAGTGTTGTGAGTCGACCAAAAAAAGAAACGCGCAATTTGGTTGGAAATTGAGGCCTGGGCAGAGTACACACCATTTTGTCACACACACATTCACCTATGTTTTTTTTTCCGCTGATTTGGATTCAGAATGGTCTAAAGCGGATTAGCATGTGGTTATTTACTTATTTTTCTTCCTGTCGAGTGTTGTACAACTTCACCTCTGATTAATCGCAAAGGGACGCCCAATACTTCCTAAAAATACATACACGCTGATGGAACGTTCACGCACGGTCCGACATTTTCCAAAAGCTACACACATGCATTAGCCTTGAAAAATCGAAGGATCAGGCGATCGTGACTCCAGGGATTTACGGATTTAAACCAAGAGAGTCTGTCACTTCACGTAAGCGGAATTTTACCATCACAGGTTTATAAAGACTGACACTTAACGGCGTCCCATTTCTACCTCTGACAGACAAACTGAGGTTTCAAATTTGTTAAATTTATGGACAAAAACACTTAGTGGCGTCTTCCTTTCGCTTTTACATGGCTGTATGGCTGAATATTACGAATATTGTTCCAAAGTTTGAGCTGGAAAATTGTGGAGGGAAGATTCAAGGTTCGTGCTGACGAACTTGATATAGTAAAATTTATTAATATTTTGTCGGCGTACTCGCGATTAGTGAACCGTGCCATTTCCAACATCGAACCGCATTGTTCGAACAGGTTGGTACACCAATTCATTTGTACTTTAATGCATTACTTTGGAACCTTACAGTTCACTACTCCTTTGAAGATGAAACAACTTCAAATCGTCTAACGTTTTCTTGCATTCAAGCATTGTTGTCCGCTCCACCGTGGTGCCGATCTCTGGCCCTCTAGCGCTACGGTCCGGGTTAGATTCAACCCAAGGGCTGAATGAATTTACTAATGAATTTACTAATATTGGAGAAATATTGAAGGTGTAGTTTCTGGTCTGTAAAAACCGGCTCACTACAGGAGTTTATTTGACTAAGTTCTTTTTGTAGGTTTTTGAGGTTGGTTTGAATGAGTGTAGACGCTTGTTGGTTTGGAGAATGGTATGCCTCTTTTCCTCGGGAATCGGGTATATGTACTGTACCCCCACTCCGGATTCTATTCCTCCCGGAGGGGAGGTCTGTTGTCCGTTGGCGTGTTTGTACGTTGGTGACCTGAATTCCGAGGGAAAGAGGCCGTTAGTTTCTATTTGTGAAATACGACATATCCTGGAGGCACAACATAGGGAACTTTGAGACTGTTTACCATACTATTGACATCGAAATGTGATTCCAAAAGTCGTTGATAAATTTTTTACACCCCCCCCCCCCCCCCCTCTACCAATCAGTCACTGGAAATTTCTGTTTATACCAGGTTTTTGCCACTTCGCTCCTACTATTTATAAGTACCAATAATTATCAACTGCCAAATTCATCAGGGAATGAAGAGGGAAAGATTGAAATAATGAAACTTTTGGGTTATTTCTGGGACTACAGCCTATCTCACGCCTATTTTACTATAATAAAATTATGTGAATTGTTTATAATACCTTCAGGAATAGTTTACGCATTGTTTGAGCAAATAAAGCTGTTTATATTACTATTCGAAAATTTTGTTTTCCTCCAAAAACGTATGCTGGGTTGAATTCAACCCGACCGTAGCATTCATGTCCTCGAGGTCCACTGTAGCGTTGGATGGCTAGGAAAACTACTATTATCACATTCAAGTGAGTTTAAAATACCTATCGAGTATGAAATATTTCATGTAGCTCTTGCCGAAGATTACGACGCACGCAATGTAAAACTTTTGGGATATGTGAGACGCGAAGGGATAAAAATGTTTTCCTCGTACCAATATATCAATATCTCCTGGCTTGCTGTCTGTTTACCTCGAGGCTTTTCCTTATATTTGTAGGTAATACCGAATGGGCCTTCGGATTGTTACAAGCGGAATCATTCTGAGAGGCCTGGGACGGATGAAATTGTCTAGCGGCGGGTCTGATAGCACGAATTGAGGGGGTCGGTCCCTTGAGTGTATCTTTTGGCTGGTGGCGAGAGGGGGCGGATTCCTGTGGGTGAGAAGTTTAGGTCTGAAGGATAAGGGACTTTCACTTATTGAGGTCTCAACGTGATCCAACAATGGCTTCGACAGATTGCCCCGCAACCAAACAACTCAACGAAATAATCATTAAGTAGCTGACATCGTTAAACTTCGCCCGCTAGTGTGAATCAATAGTATCGGAGCACGGTAGATGGGAAAGATAACTACCCTCAAAAACTCTGAAACCCTTGATTTTAAAGAAGAATGAGAACATAATCACGAATAAACCGTAATTGAGGGTCTGTTATCGTTTATTTTCCATTTTTGTCAAGATTCAAAATTCAAAATATTTTTAGTTGTAAAAGACCTTAGCAGGCAATACAAACGTCAACAATAAATACATATAAAACAATAAACACAAATAAAACAAATTCGGATGAAAAATTAAGTGAGTAGATGCATGTGATTGGATAAAAAAAAATATTCAGCTTCGGATGGGATTCGAACCCGTGACCCCTCTATGCCCTGGGTGGGACCACAGGACAGTTCTATGCGCTACCTATGAGCTCTTGAGGCCTAGTAATGTAACGAATAGGATTTGAGATTCTCACAGGGGACCATCCCTCTATGAAAGACCATTCTCTATGATTTTCATAGGGGACCATCTAAATACTAATCTGTAACATCCCTGAAAATTTCACTGGAATCGGATGGAAAATGTGTAAGTTATAGCTGTTACAAGGAATTCGAGTTTGCGCATGCGCAGTCGCTTCTATCAGTCAAGCGATAATGATTTTCATAGGGGACCATCTACAACCCAATCCACATAATCCCTGAAAATTGCATCGGAATCGGGTGGAAAATGTGGAAGTTATAGCCGTTACAAGGAAATTCACGTTTGCGCATGCGAAGTGGCTACTATCAGTCTGAAGGTAGTGATTTTCATAGGGGACCATTTAAATACGAATCTGTAACATCCCTGAAAATTCCATGGAAATCTGATGAAAAATGTAGAAGTTATGGCCGTTACGAGGAATTCACGTTTGCGCATGCGTAGTCGCTTCCATTAGCCCGGGGATGATGATTTTCATAGGGGACCGTCTACACACCAACCCGCACAATCCCTCAAAATTTCATAGAAATCGGACAATAACCTCGTATAGTTATGCCCGTTACAAGGAATTCATGACACACAGACAAACACACAGACAGACAGACACGGAACCAGAATTGTTCAGAAAGGTCTAAAACGCAAAACGCGAATGAAAATTTTGATTTTGGAGAACTTTTTCTTTTTCATCCTTGAAAAGTGAAAACAAAGCTTCCGCTACCTTGGTAGACTCGGAATCAAAATCCCAAAATAATAAGAAGCAAGCAATATCAACAGCAAGAACTTTCACATTTGCGTTATGTTCGATGAGCCTGAAATTATAAAAACACAGAAACGCGAAGCTGAAATTGTACCTACTCATGAATAGACAAGTCATTCACCGAAAGACGACTGACCGTTCGACAAAACCACGACTTCCGAGAAGAAGCTAGCTCGACGGTAAATATTTCAGCTGAAGAGAGATCAAGTTCTCATGAGTTGAATGAGAAACTTTTCCTATGAAAGCAGCAGAAGGCGGTTTACTCCAACTTTGAGCCTTGACGGAGCCTCCTTGCTTATATATTCATTATTTGTGATGCTGTCGTTGGAAGGACTTATCTCCGGAGTGATCATGTGATAACTTCCGTGTGCACGCTGGAAAAATCGTTATTTTACCATCAAGAGAGTAAAACCGTTCTCGCCCCGCTGAGAGATTACTCGCATGAAAGTAGATGTACGCTTCTGAAAACTCAGTCACGGGAGAGGATAACAAGATCAGCTGCGTATGGGGGTCACCTAGTTTTATACAGGAAGAAAAAACGAATGAGAGCTGCGATTGAGTGGCAAACGTAGCAAACACTGTTTGCCTAACTAAAAATATACAAAATGAGCAAAGTAATTTTTGTTGAGATTCTCCTACATTTCCATTTTTTGGAAGTGACATTTAGCCGATTTTGGAAAACATTTATAAAATTTAGGGACTACCTATTTCATGATAACCAAGGAAGTTAGATGAAATAGGAGTATGGAATAAGTACGTATTTTACCTAAAATACTAGCCCGCAACACAACACTGATTTGTAGAGATCGGTAACTACGATTGTGGATGATTGTTCACATATTATGAGAAATAGCGCGGGGACCGGCAATGCAAGGCAAGTAGTTCATAAAAATGAATTTTGCGTGACTGTTTTAGATGAGGAAAGACGATCGGCGGGTGGGCGGGCGTTCAGAATTGCGGGGTCTAGAATTCCTATACCCCCACTATAACAGCGTAAGCAAAGGCAAACAATCGAGTAGCTGTTTCGTGTCCTTGAAAGCAGAGAAAATTGGAAGATGAGCCATGGATAGTAGCCAGTAATCAATTGCTTCCTTAGCAACCAGTAATCAAGTTTAATGAAGGAATTCTTCATTTCTTTGAATGGAGTGTGAAGCGTTTACTTCATCTGAATAAACTCGATTATGAAGCGAAAACATGGTTGGTAGGTAGTGACAATGGCAAAGCTGTCTTCTTGCTGGCTCTTCTTGATCTATACAGAAAAATAATAAACCTTTGTGTAATAATTTTTCATTATTATTTATTCCTCTGAGACTGGTCAAGTTGTTTGCCTGACGAATATTCACACCTGACGCCACTGCTGCGATTGCGAGTCCCCTATTTAAATGCTTGTGAACTAATTTGTTGAGGTATTTCAATCTGATTCACAATGGAGGAGAGAATGTTTTTTATTGTGATTGTTAGCATTTTGCTGTAAGATTATTATTGACTTCTAATATTTTGAATGTCTTGGCCGGAAGCCATTCTAGAAAAAGTCCTTAAGGGTAAAAGGAAATGTTTTGGAAAAAAAATTGATTTTTTAAAAAAATAATTAAATTAATCTACACGAATCGAAATTACTGAATCGATTGCTCCAAGAATTATTTAAAAAGGACATTGGGAAGTAGGCTAAAAATACGTTCAAAGTCGGGTGGTAGTATCTCAATGTATAACAGCGCCATAAGCAGGGCCATCTCCCTCCTCCACAGCATCTCGACAGTGAACTTGCAAAACCATGTAAGTCGTTTTCCAGAAATTTTACAGGTAACGAGAAAAACTTGCTTCAAAGTGGACTTAACACGTTGGTTCATATTTGTTGCTTTTGACGCATAGAGAAGAGATAGTCGAGTTTTTGCCTGTTTGGCTCCGTTTGATGGATCAAGGGGGTCTCATTCTATCCAAATAGCTAAAGTCGTTTTCCAGAAATTTTACAGGAAACGAGAAAAACTTGCTTCAAAGTGGACTTAACACGTTGGTTCATATTTGTTGCTTTTGACGCATAGAGAAGAGATAGTCGAGTTTTTGCCTGTTTGGCTCCGTTTGATGGATCAAGGGAGTCTCATTCTATCCAAATAGCTAAAGTCGTTTTCCAGAAATTTTACAGGAAACGAGAAAAACTTGCTTCAAAGTGGACTTAACACGTTGGTTCATATTTGTTGCTTTTGACGCATAGAGAAGAGATAGTCGAGTTTTTGCCTGTTTGGCTCCGTTTGATGGATCAAGGGGTCTCATTCTATCCAAATAGCTAAAGTCGTTTTCCAGAAATTTTACAGGAAACGAGAAAAACTTGCTTCAAAGTGGACTTAACACGTTGGTTTATATTTGTTGCTTTTGACGCATAGAGAAGAGATAGTCGAGTTTTTGCCTGTTTGGCTCCGTTTGATGGATCAAGGGAGTCTCATTCTATCCAAATAGCTAAAGTCGTTTTCCAGAAATTTTACAGGAAACGAGAAAAACTTGCTTCAAAGTGGACTTAACACGTTGGTTGATATTTGTTGCTTTTGACGCATAGAGAAGGGATAGTCGAGTTTTTGCCAGTTTGGCTCCGTTTGATGGATCAAGGGGGTCTCTAATTCTATCCAAATAGCTAATAACCTTATTTTTGAAAAAAAATCGGACTTACATGGTTTTGCAAGTTTACTGTCGATCTGTCACATACTTTGCAGCTCACTAGTTTAGAAAGGGCGTCTCCGAAGGATTCAATATCGATGCAAAGTGTGTTTTTAGTCTCATAATTATCATAATCAGCAATAGTTAATGATAATTTTCTCGGAAGATGACCATATTCACTGTATTCACTTCTTCTAGGTTCACATCAGGGACATGCCTCACTACAGAGTTGTATAGGTCCTCCTGAGAGACTATAGGACGACCGGATTCCATTAAAGAAAAAAAACCCCACCTGGTGGTTTCCTAACAATTTTTTTGAAAATACGTTTTGATCTCGGCATTTTGTCAGCATCAATAACGAAAAACGAGTTCACTACACGACAACAACAAATCACGTGGGAAGGTTTAAACATATTGTTTAGTAATGCATGCATTCCAGGGGACGTCCCATTGGATAAGCATTAGATCAGTTTAACCAGTTGTTAAGTGATAAAACTGTTTCACTCGATGTAATTTATTTATCACTTTAGGCAAGAAATACTGACCCCCCCCCCCCCATTATCTACTATAACACTTCTAGCGGCATGGGAGCCTCGAATCTGAAGAGCATTTTAAAATCCATGATCTACGACACCCAACATGCGAATTAGAGTTACCCCCCCCCCCCCCCACCACCCCAACGCCAACAATGGTGCCAGTCTGGCACCAAAGCGGAAATACGTCGTAACATTGAACTTTCATCTGTTAGTTTTGGTAGGCAGTCCGTCGAAGTTCACATCCGTATTCAAGGTGAAATACAAAAAAAAAAACACGAAATAAGCGGTTTATGGTCTCCTGGCACCATGTTGGCACCACTATTAATTCCATGGTGGTACAGAGAATAATTCATGAAAATCCGGAGGTATAATGAGAATTTTTCCTCAATTTCAAAGCTTGGGTACAATTAGTAAGCAGTAAAGGAACCGAAATATTGAAAAATCGGATATTTTGTGAATATTATCCCCCCACTCACCGCCCTCCCCTTGCGAATTTTGGTACTCTGGTAAAATCATGTACAACTCGGAAGTTATTTGAGTCAAACAAAAAAAGAAACACGCAAATCGGTTGGAAATTGAGGCCTGGGCAGAATTTACAAGATTGTGCACGCAAACGAACGTTTTTTAAGCATTAACCCCCCCTTGCCCCCTCTTAAAAAGCAAAATTCAAAATTCCGACGCCGTAGTGCACAACTAGATAGTATTCCGTGTCAAACGAAAAAAGAACCAGGAAAATCGTTTGAGAACTAAGGCCTGGGCAGAGTACACAAGATTATGCCCAAAAACGCACGTTTTTCGAGCATTAACCACCCCTTTCCCCCCCTTAAAAGGCAAAATTCGAAATTCCGGCGACGTAGTGCACAACTAGATAGTTTTCCGCGTCGAACAAAAAAAGAACCAGGAAAATCGGTTGAGAACTAAGGCCTGGGCAGAGTACACAAGATTTTGTTACACACACACACACACACACACACACACACACATACACACACACACACACACACAGACATACACCTATGGTTTTTTTCGCGGATTTGGATTCAGAATGGTCTAAAACGGATTACTGTGTGGTTATTTTTTTTTCTGTTGAGTGTTGTCCAACTTCACCCCAGATCGATCGCATAAGGACGCCCAAGTCTTACTGTGGGACGTCCTAAAAAGCAAGGTTTCTTTGAATTGGAAGGTTTAGATGATACATGGATACTCGAAAACCACAGATTGTAGACAGAAACAAGGACATGAACGGGCGGGAAAGCTTGAATTTCGGAATTCGTCTTTCCTGAAAAATTACATTTTCTATCACTAAAGTACCTTTTTTTCCATGAGTGTATCAACTATCAAACACATTCAAGTAAGACAACTTTTTGAAATTGAAAGAGCGGTTATTCACGCTCTTTTCGGTTTATTATTTTCAATAATGAACCTTTGGAATCGACCAAGAAAAAAAATTTTTTCAACAGCCCCTCAAAATTTGATGGTTTACGTTTCAAGGTACGTAGAATCCAAAAATCGAATAAAAATTTGGCCGACCGTCCGCCGTACGCCGTGCGCGGCACTTTTGCCACTTAGCATTGACCGATTTTGATGAAATTTGGTATGTAGGCTCCATTTGGGGTCTATTTCTAGTGCCCCGAAGGTTTTGGTTGATGTAGGTCACTCCTAAGGGTTCAAAATAAATCATGAAATTTTGAAAACGCTCTAACTCAAAAAATTTTGATATAAAGATGTTGTTTTTCCTTCAATTTAAGATTCTATAGAGTTTTTTGAATTTTTTGAGACCACGTGGAGCCCTGTAGGACAAAACGTTCGCTCCCTACGAGAATTCATGGGTTTTACGTACGATAAATCAGAAACACGAGTGTGAATCGCAAAAGAGGCCTAATCTCCGTTCAAATTTTAGCTGATTGAAATGCGATCGATGTTTTTCTTCATATTGGATGGTTGGTGGCTTTGCAGACGAGTGACCAATATAGAAAAATAATAAACCATTGTGTAATAATTTGCAGCGTTTTATCTGCTTAGTTCTACCTGGGCATTCTCATCGTCTGACTCCCGGGCATTCTCAAAGCTAAAAAAGACCGGTTATTCACAGTAACGTGAAATAGTAATCCACTAGTTTGAGCTGTTTCAGTTTGAAGTTGTTTGTTTATCTTACGAAACCGCCAGTTCAAGTAGGTAATGAACTCAGTTCAGGTCGACGGAGGAATGAATTATCGTTCTAGTTAACCGTTGTTTGCCTCCACCCCACTCTCAATATTGGTTCTAGTTAATTTTCTACAAACCCGCTTCAGATTTTACTCTGCATGAGTGATGGTGTTCAGGAACGTGCGAACCAATTTCGGACCTGATTGAATTTTTACAATACAGTCTTTGTTGCCCTTTTATTCTCTCGTTTGCCGGATATTTTGAGAAATCGGATATTGGAGGGATAGATATCGACTTAATAATGTCTTTATAATCTTAAGACTTCGCTGACTTCATAGTCATTAAAGGCGCTCGTCATCAAGTAGTCAGTCAGAGACGCTCCTGGCTGGTTGCCTCTACTTTTTCACCTCACTTAAACTACAATTTTTTTGTCTTCATTTCTTTGCTCATACCAGCAAAGCCTAGTCTACTTGTTCCAGTGCTCTTCTGAGGCTGCCTCAACATGTATGCCGCTCCCATTACTTCCTGCCCGTCCATTACTTGCAGCTCAGTGTAGAGAGAACCCAACGTAAACAGGCGTTCGGACGCTTCAGTGAACTTTCTTGGCATCACCATCGATTCTCATTTGTCATGGTCCAAGCATATTGAGGCAGTGGCCTCTAAACCGGCATCGTATTTTTTGTTAGGCCGTTTGTCTGGGGTTGTTTCGTGCTATGTGCTTCAAACACTGTACTTCGCGTGCATGCACAGTAGGCTCTCTTATGGAGTTATTTTATGGGGAAATTCTGCTCATAGAATTTCGTCGATTTTAGGAATGGGAAAATTATCACTATTGGGTTCCTCGAAGATATTTTTACATCTCACGGATTTCCTGTACAACTTGTTTCCGACAATACGACTATTTTCACCAGTACAGAATTTCGAGAATTCTGTATAAATAGCGGTATCACCCAGAAATTTATTGCACCAGGTCACCCCGCAACCAATGGATTGGCGGAGAGGTATGTGCAGACGATAAAGCATGCGCTCAAAACCAATATGAATAACTCAACAACAAACTTATCCGCTATAATTCGACAAATTCTGTTTACGTATCGAGCTACACCTTTACAATGTGGGAAGTCTCCTTCTGAACTGTACCTCAATCGCCAAATACGCACAAAATTGAGCATCCTCCGACCTTCCAATGAAAACCAGGATGCCACACAACAAGTACCCTCCCGATCACTAGAATCAGGAGAAAGAGTGACCGCTCGAGTCGTAGTTGGGGGGAGAGAACTATGGCAGTTTGGAAAGATATTGCGCCGATTCGGAAATCTACATTACGAGATTCATTTGGATTCAGGCTACAAACTCAAAAAACACATGGACCAGTTACGTAGAACTTCTGTGCCCTTCCCAGAAACGTCAAGTTCAATGACTCCACCAACGCCTCCGGATTCACCATTAGTACTTCAATCAACGGAGCGGAATATTGAACAACATACAGAAGTAGTGGGACTTCCTTCTATCCTTCAACCAGTCGTACCACCCGGATCACCGATTGTTCGCCATACCGTACCCCCCGAACAACCGCCGATGCCTCGACGTTCCGAACGCCTACGACAACCACCTGAAAGGCTGAATTATACATCGTTCTAGATCTTTATATGTGGGGGAGAACTGTTATGTCCAACACTTCAGTTATGATTATCAAAGTAGCTTAGTAACCATGGAAACAATATTGTTAACTGACGTGTCCATGTTTGAGATTTCATTCCTGTAATATATTTGAATATTCGTGACGTTCTCAATGAATGACTTTTCATTTTATGAATATTTGAAAACACTAAAGTATAGTAGCCTTCAGAGCACAGAAGTCAGCAGTACGTACCATTTTTCGCCTGAAAACATCTCAGAGCTGCCTTGGCCATTTTCGAAAACTGGAGACACTGAGGCTCTCTTCGTATTAAGCGCTCTCACTAACGCTCGAGAAACAATTAAGCACATTCCGCAGCACTCAGACACCCACTCTTACTATACCCGGAGATGTGATAATCTGTGCCCACCTGCAGACCATCTCACCACACAAGTGGGGTCTAGACTCTACAACCTCCTTCCTGTGGAGCTGCGCGAGGTCCCTAACGCAGTGTTAAAAAATAAAAAATAAAAAATAAAACTAGAGGCTATATTGATCGACGTTGAACTGTATACCGTGTCGAGTTTTTGTATGATTAATTTCGACAAATATTTGTGATACGGGTGGTGATATTTAATTCTATTTAATAAACATAATATGTTTTTTACTATGTTTTAAAACATAATATGTTTTTTAACTTTAATATTTTTATTGACCTTACTAAACATGTAATTGACGATTGTACTGCCTTGCAAGCATCTTATCGAATAAAATATTTATATTTCCTTCTGCCTACACTGTTTCACCTCAACTATCTGCTCAGTTCTGCCCGGGCATTTTCATCGTCTGACCATAACTCCTTCAACCGAGTATCTGAAGCCTTTGATACTTTTATCACAATGAGCTGCAGTATATTTTTCTACTGTGGTTTCACGGGTCCCCTCACCCTGTCAGTCACGAGATTGAGCTTCACATTAGCCTGCTGGTCTAATCACGACTATAAGAGTCTAACTCTTCTCAAATAATCAACAAATTATAAGTTAAACCTTATTTAAAAGCAGACCTCTGCTACCATCCCAGTTATCTGGGGAAAATCCAGCCCAAAATATTCTCCTAAATGATAAAAAGAAGGTTAATAAAACAAAATAAACACAAGTGAGGAAAACTGAAGATGTAATAAGAGAAAAGAACGAAAATTATTACTCCTCCTTCTTGGGATAAGAATAGAATATGAAAAGAAATCTAAAATCCTTTGGAAAATATAAATGCTGAAAAGTACATAAGAAAAACCAAACTGGATTGAAAATGGAAAAATCGGAATAGGAAATAAACGATGAAAACTCAAACCTGATTCGCTGAATCTAAGTACAATGAAAGAAAGAACTTAACTTATCAACTGTTTTGAAAACTGGGGGAAAAAAATTGTAAAGAGAAAGAAAATACCACGAGGGGTTTTGAATGGCTAAAATGCTAGAGAAAATAAAGAGGTGAGCTAACCGCAAGAAGGCTGGCGAACAAGTGGGTTTTAGAAAAGGGCGTATGAGTTGATCTGAGGACCTCGGAAGAAGAATTGATAAATGGAGGATGATGATAGAGAGGTTGATAAATAGAGGTTGATAAATAGATCGATTGGATCTTTGAAGAGTGGAGATAATTATTAATTAAATGGTTAGATTGTGTTTCGAGAGTGCGGTAGTTGTGACATGAAACAAGACGAGCTTCCAACGCATATCACCGTCTTTTATCAACAATTTATTCATCAAAATTGTTTTCGAAAAATCCACCCCACTGAGCTATTTGAATGGAAACGAGAGGATATGAATTGAACTACGCTATGTTGATCTGTCCCAAAACAAAAGTAATATTCATGCGTAATAAACCAAAGTTACGAGCCAAGGGAAATTATTTACCCCTCTTCATCCTACAAATCTTGCAGATACCCATCTCTCGTTCCCATAAGGGGAGCTGTAAGACTTTGTATCAATATTGGCCCTGTTATTAAGACGGTAGTTCGGCTCTATTTGTATTAATTCACCCCTTCCTACTCTCAATTTTCCCCTTCCAAGCACTTCAGGACTGTAGAGAGCACACGCAATCCTCTGTAAACCTCTGCTACCACGCTAACTTTCCAATCCCACCGTCTTATTTATGACTTCCTCACCACTTAACTGTACGCTTGGCGCCCTCTCGCCTTCCATCTTCTATTAACTATTGATTCACCGACGGTTGAAATGGTGATAATCTTTCCTAATGACGATTCCATGAAAAATTCAGTGGCCATCTGTATATAAGAATATCTCCACTGCGAAAATTTTAATAGGAAAGTCCCGTCATTATGCAAAACCACGGTTGAATCGGAAGTTCATCTCAAGCATTTAATTAAACTGAACAGCGTTTAATTCGTACTAAAACGGTTTAACAAGATTATCAGACTATTTGGAAATTCCTAGGTAATGGTTAGCCTTCTGATAAGCTCAACATAACTGTACGGAGCATCTGAAACACGATATCGCACCCACTCAAAATATTAGTTTTCCGAGTTTTTTTTTTTATACCACTAGATTCAGAGAATGACTGTTCTATTGATTGCAAGAATACTGTTACAACTTCCGGGAATCTGGCCGCAGTTAAATAGCTGTAAACGAATTGCTTGAATCCTCCCAAGAAAAAAACCTCCTCCAAGTCGGTGTGGCACATAGCTTCCTCGTATAACCCGATTGCATAGATGATCCGATACACAATAGATAATCACAAAACATCAATCCCTTTGTACCTTGCAATACTCTAACAAGGGACCATCTACACGTCAAACAGCACAATCTCTGAATATTTCTTCGAAACCGGATGGAAAATGTGGAAGTTATGGCTGGAACGAGGAATTCACATTTGCGCATGCGCACTTACTGAGTTCCGGGCAACGTTTTTCTTAGGGGACCATCTATACGCCAATCTGAATCATCCTGAAAAATTCGGATGAAAAATGTAGGTGTTATGGCTGTTACTAGGATTTACCGTTTGTGTGTGCGCAGTGGCTTTGTCCTCAAGTCTGTCTCCCCTATACATAGGGGAGATAAATTTATAGATAAAGATACTTGTCTGCCTTCTCCTTGTCTCATCTATCTATACGCAGGTAAACTATCAAAAGTAAGACTAGAAGTCCCCCTAAGATATCTATCCCCCTAAGATATACCTATATATAGGTATATCTTAGGGGGACTTCTAGTCTTACTTTTGATAGTTTACCTGCGTATAGATAGATGGGAGAAGGAGAAGGCAGACAAGTATCTTTATCTATACATTTATTGATTTGCTTAAAGATACTGCCTTTGCTCCCCGTGTATTTACGTCCGTGCGTCCCGCCGCGTATGCGATTTACGGTAATATTCTACGGACGGTACCTTAGCAGCGTCGGGGGGCGGTTAACTGCAGGCCTCCGGTGATCTCCTTTGAGGGAGCTAATCCTCGGCACCAGGAGGTTTTTGGTTTATTATTTTCAATAATGAACCTTTGGAATCGACCAAGAAATTTTTTTTTCAACACCCCCTTAAAATTTGATGGTTTACGTTTCAAGCTACGTAGAATCCAAAAATCGAATGAAAATTTGGCCGTCCGTCTGCCGTACGCGGCACTTTCCCCACTTAGTATTGAACGATTTTGATGAAATTTGGTATTTAGGCTCCATTTGGGGTCTAGTTGTGCCCCGAAGATTTTGGTTGATTTAGGTCACTTCTAAGAGTTGAAAAATGAATTGTGAAAATTTTGAAAACGCCCTAATTCAAAAAATGTTGATATAAAGGTATTGTTTCTCCATCAATTTAACATAGTATAGAATTTTAAGAATTTTTTGAGACCACGCGGAGCCCTGTAGGACAAACCGTTCGCTCACTACGAGAATTCAAGGTTTGGACGTACGATACATCAGAAACGCGAGTGTGAATCGCAAAAGAGGCCCAATCTCCGTTCAAATTAAAGCTAACCGAAATGCGATCGATGTTTTTCTTCATGTTGGATGGTTGGTGGCTTTGTGGAAGAGTGATCTATATAGAAAAATAATAAACCTTTGTGTAATAATTTGCAGCGTTTTCCAGCTGATGTGGTGACTGTGAACTGAATTTACCCCTCCCCCCCTCCTGATGATTTACCTGTCAGGAACTTAGAATACGAAAATCAAAGATTCCCATTGTCCTTGGGTAAATAGTTCGTTGTCCTAGAAGTGACAGTGGCGGCCGGAACTGTCTGTAATAGCTACGCTAATGTCCGTATCATGATCCATGGATTTGGTGTTTAGAACCGCGTTTGCATACCAATGTGGTAATTAGTGAAATCGAAATCAAGCTATGGAGAGCGCTAAGTGCGGTTATAGGTGGGCGTTCTTGAAACGACGGAAACCTTGGAGAGTGCTGAAACGTCCAAATAGTGTGTTCATACATGATTCGAAGAGGCGAGAAATCGAAGTTATTGGTCTTCTAAAAACGCCAGTCAGTTCGATTGGTAGAACGGGGAACATGTGTTGTTCCAATCCATCATCACCGTGCATACGTGAATCTTAGAATGTTTTAAGTTTCTGTTAGAACTTCTAATATTCTAATGAAAATGTTTGCATCTAAATACGGAGTTCAAACGTTAGAATAAACTGTCTTCCCTCCGTTGTCGAGTAAATATCTAAAACTGATTACTATCAATTTACGAAACTTCTCGACGATGCTCGCCAAAGTCAGTATTTTACGTAGTAATTCCTTTGGGAAAAGAGCAAGGTTATCTTACTACATCTAAAGGTCCATCTAGACGAGCAACTTTTTACGGCAATTATGGCTCAAACGAGAATTGCGGCTTGCCCGGCCATCTTGGTTTATTATTTTCAAAATAAACCTTTGAAATCGACCAAGAAAAAAATTGTTTAACCCCCTCTCAAAATTTGTTGGTTTACTTTTCAAGGTACGTAGAATCCAAAAATCGAATACAAATTTGGCCTTCCGTCCGCCATACGCGGCACTTTCACCACTTAGCATTGACCAATTTTGATGAAATTTGGTATGTAGGCTCCATTTGGGGTCTAGTTGTGCCCCGAAGATTTTGGTTAATGTAGCTTCCAATGGTTCAAAAATAAGGTTTAAAATTTTGAAAACACCCAAACTCAAAAAATTTTGATATAAAGGTATTGCTTTTCTATCAATTTAACATAGGATAGAATTTTTAGAATTTTTTCAGACCATGCGGAGCCCTGTAAGACAAACCGTTCGCTCCTTACAAGAATTTGAGGGTTGGACTTACGATTAATCAGAAACACGAGTGTGAATCGCCAAAGAGTCCTAATCCCCGTTTATATGTTACGATCGATGTTTTTCTTCAACTTGGTTGGTGGTAACAATGGCAAAGCCATGTTCTTTGCTGACGAGTGATCTATATAGAAAAATAATAAACCTTTGTGTAATAATTTGCAGCATTTTCCCCTGTCGGCAATTTTTTCCTTACTGAGAGATAGATCGAGTCTCCAGCAATAATCGCCTGGTGTTGCTCCATATTGTTGGGAGTTGTCGTGAAGCCGGTAACTTTTTTCCGGCAATTTTCGAAATCCATCGCCAATGGACTTCAATTGCTCGTTTTCAGTTTTTTTTTTTTTTAATTTTTTTTTTTGGAGTGACAGGGAGGAAGGTGAAATTCAAATAATTTACAAGGAAATACAATTGATTGATTTATACTGTTGTAAATATAGATTCAAATATACATAAAAGTACACAATTTCTTCTGAATTATTCACAATTTTCTTCTTTCCTGGAGATTGTAGAATATAACTACTATGAACGTCAAATATTCTGGGTATAGATTATTCAATCTATCGCCCTTCAAATACTAAATTGTTAAGAAATAGATAACTGTTGTTAGTATTATTTTTTTAAACAAAATGATACGTTATTCATCCAATATACAGGGTGAGCCAACGAAACTTGCTGATTTCAATTTGTCGCCAAAAGTAGAGGAACGTTCGTACAGACGTGGGGCTGGTCTCATTTGGAAGAAGAGTTTTTCCAGTTTAGTTCCCCTCTAGGCCAGTTACCGCCATGCATTGGACACGGGAGCAGCGTGCGTTCGCGACAGAAGCTTACTTTTCGAATGGCCACTCGATTGTGGCAATGCAGCGGACTTTCCGCACTCACTTTAATCTTCCCGGTACTGCACCTGTTCCCGGCCGCCAATCGATTATTTCGTGGATAACTTCGTTCAGGGAAAAAGGAGATGTGACTTCACGTCGAACAACAGTTCAACGGCCAGTCAGATCGCCCGAAAACAACGATACAGTGAGGGTTTCTTTTTTGCGTTCTCCTCGTCGCTCTGATTCCTCCACCTCGCTATGATTGAGGAATTTTTTCTGCCCCAACTCGAAGAAATGGACTTTGGTGATGTTTATTTCCAGCAAGATGGTGCAACAGCGCACACGGCGCGAACAGTGATGGCAGTTTTGCGTGAGAACTTCGAGGGTCGACTCATCTCGCTAAGAGGAGATCTGCAGTGGCCGGCGCTGTCGCCCGATTCAACGCCCTGCAATTTTTTTTTTGTGGGGCTTTCTCAAGTCCATTGTTTACGTGGATCGTCCCACGACCTTGGGACAACTTAAGGACAACATCCGACGAGCAATCGCTGAAATTCCCCTCGATATGCTCCGACGAGTTGACCAAAACTTCCGAAATCGAGTGCTTCAGTGCATTGACAATGGAGGGGGTCATTTGAGGGATACAATCTTTAAAACCATGTGAAACAAATTTGGAAGACCTTGTTTACATAATAAAATTTGAATTACATTGATATCTTGAATACTTTTTATAAAATTGACCTTTCAAATCAGCAAGTTTCGTTGGCTCACCCTGTACATACTATTTATAAATAATACAATATAAAACAATACTATACAAATGTATACAATACAGTTATAGTCGGACATCCCGGCGAAATTTATAAAAAGGAAATTGTCCAACAGGAGTCCATAAAGTATCGCCGAACTCCATTCTCGCTGCGCAAAGTACTCTCACTGCCATAACTTTCTTTTCATTTTTCTCCTAGATACAGCCAGGACCACTACAGCAGCAGCAATATTCACTTCATCGTACAACTTCGTTCCTCGAAGGACACTTGTTTGAAGAACAACTGATTGTATAAAAAATTTGAGCAACTCCAGGCAATTATTTGCTCCTTAAAAATTGATAAAATCTGAGCAATTAATTGCTTAGAATTTAGAATATTATTGCGGAGAATACGGTACAATGTTGCTCAACTTTTAAAGAAAGGGAAAGAGGCAAAAATTGCGGAATTGCTGACAATTTTAGTTGCTCGTCTAAATGGACCTTAAGCCCACCACTACCTTATTGGGAAGGTCTAGATCATCAATTTAAGATGATAGTCTTCATTGAAATCCTCCCAAAACCCGTTTTGTGTAGATTCTTAACCAGTATTTTTTAAGACGTGGAATCTAAACACATTGTCTCATGGGAGGTAATGAATATGGTATTTTAGAACATTGAAATTTAAACATCGTGCTGATAACTCCTCTCAATCTGAAGATTCGTATCGCGTTAGCTGGAAGGACTCTAAACGACGCCCTCTTCAGCTCCCACCATGTTTTTGAGGTCAGTTTCTTCTTAGTCTAGAACATTTTGAACGTCACATTCTAACCACAATTCTTATTGCAACTTTATCAGATTAGAATGAGAAAACGTAGAATATAAATTCAGGGATGAATAAGGCAGAGTAACTAACTATTGTTAAATATAGCTAATTATAGTTGATTGACTATAACTAACTTGAACTATTGCAATTTCGGTATGAACGCGATTGCCTCTCTTCACCTCAATTCCTTAGTTCATGGTTCCATGATATCGCAATTGTTGATTGTACCTAATTGGTTTTCGTGCTACATCAACTGGAGATCAACGAGATACTTCGTCGAAACACATTTTCATTAACTGAAATCCGCACCTAGTGCAAAATGTAGTTGGAAGCTTTGAGTCATTTATTAGTAATAACGTATAATGGAGGGAGTATATAATGCTGTAAAGTGAAAGATTAAAGTAATTCCATTTCTGCCACTCACGACGACAATCTGATGTTAATGCAAAATATCGGTTGATCTTCAATTATAAATCTCGTCTATTACACGTTTGAAATAATCAAAAATAGCAGTCATACACACAGTGCGAACCTTGTGATTTAAAACATGAATGTTAATAACGGGTAATTACCGTTCACTATCGTGGTTTTATTATTCCACGTTTATTTCGACAAATTCTTGTTGGTTCTGAGTGTTAAAAATACAGCAGGTTAAGTCGCTAAATATCATTACCCGTGTTTGTGAGGTGAAATGGATATTTTCCGTGAAAAATGGCATATTGTTTCAAGACATTATTTCAGGTGAGGTAACTGAACGATAATAGCATAGCAGGGATAATAATTAAAAATCCATCAAAAACCGATACATCAGAGAAATGGATGGAGTTCTCACTCCTCGCACAATCATCATGCAGTGTATAATAAAAACCTAGTTGTCGCCATATTATCCCGTTTTAAGTGTCGTTCCGCTGTGGAAAATGTCAAACTCTACATAAATATAGGTTCACGTATTATCTGGGAATGTAATTATTTCCGAGTAACGCTGAATAATACAAGCTCTATCGCAATGAGTTATGTACAGGGGTTTTCAATTATTAATTTCGTAGATGAGAAATATTTATTTGAATGGAGAAATGACGTCCAAAATCACTTTTAAATCAGTTTCAATTATAATCGCTTTGAAAAGGTTCCGCGTATACCCAATTTATAATGGGTTTTTAAAAGGCTTGTTGAGGGGAAAGCCCCACAGTATGAAATTTTACGGTCTTTTCTGTCCACCTAATAAAAAACTACCTCGCTAATGGAAGTAGTGCACGAAAGGGTAAACGCACGACTCCCTCTCCCCATCTTCACCTCACACCATCTTTACAGAGTCTCCCACTCTATTCGCCCATTCTTTCTCATGCAATGAAAATAAGGCTTGATTGCAACTTGCTCGTTCACCGTTTCTCGACTCAGATTTGGTTCTTTTCCTGGTTCCACATTTTGACTAATGTCTACAACCAAAAAAGAAATTGAGATATTTCAGTTCCGTTAGTCACGGTTCGAAATTTTTTGGGTTCAACACCTCTATTTTAATTTTCCATCAGTCAGGATGATATGATTTTTGCGATTTGTTTTCCGAAGATACACGGTGGCCCCGTTTCGTTGAAGAGAGCTATGGGTGGATGTGTGTAACATAAAGAGAGGAAATTGCCATGGAGGTTACCACAGATTTTTGAATAGAGAGAGAGGAGAGATGGTGGCTATGGGTGGATGTGTGTAACATAAAGAGAGGAAATTGCCATGGAGGTTACCACAGGTTTTTGAATAGAGAGAGAGGAGAGATGGTGGCTATGGGTGGATGTGTGTAACAGAAAGAGAGGAAATTGCCATGGAGGTTACCACAGATTTTTGAATAGAGAGAGAGGAGAGATGGTGGCTATGGGTGGATGTGTGTAACATAAAGAGAGGAAATTGCCATGGAGGTTACCACAGATTTTTGAATAGAGAGAGAGGAGAGATGGTGGCTATGGGTGGATGTGTGTAACAGAAAGAGAGGAAATTGCCATGGAGGTTACCACAGATTTTTGAATAGAGAGAGAGGAGAGATGGTGGCTATGGGTGGATGTGTGTAACATAAAGAGAGGAAATTGCCATGGAGGTTACCACAGATTTTTGAATAGAGAGAGAGGAGAGATGGTGGCTATGGGTGGATGTGTGTAACATAAAGAGAGGAAATTGCCATGGAGGTTACCACAGATTTTTGAATAGAGAGAGAGGAGAGATGGTGGCTATGGGTGGATGTGTGTAACAGAAAGAGAGGAAATTGCCATGGAGGTTACCACAGGTTTTTGAATAAAGAGAGAGGAGAGATGGTGGCTATGGGTGGAGGTGTGTAACAGAAAGAGAGGGAATTTCCACGGAGGTTACCACAGAAGTATGCAGACTTATGAATAAAGAGAGGAGAGAGATGGTGGCTATGGAGGTGTGTAATGGAGATTGATTGAACGAATTTATTTACAAAACCAGGGAGGGATTAGGGCCAAGTGACCCTCTCTTACATCCCCTCTGGCAAACATAAGTTATTACATCCTCCATTTCGTTGTAGGTACATCATAAAATAATATAATAAACCAATTCTTAAATTAACATAATTTTGATATTCATTTACCATCTTAAAAACCTATTATATTCAACATCATTTCATTATTAAATTTATCACCTCACTTTTATAGTTTTAATAATACAATAATTAAGTCATTTTTGAGGGGAGTAGTCCGCTTTTAGCGCCCCGCGGGCGCCTTCCTATCGTTTTTCTTTCACAATTCCCACAATTACGTACTAAATTATTTGAAATTTTAAGGCAATGTTCTTAACACCTGTATGCATGTCTGCTGTAAATTTTGTCAAAGCCGGTCGAATAGAAAAAAAATTGAAAAATAAGCAATGATTATTTTTGAATGTAGAAAAATGGGTCATTTTCATATTCTATTTTCTGACTAACCATAAGGCCGATCTAATCCAAATTTTCACACATTCCTCTTCCATGTATGAACTAACATTTGAGCCAAGGGTTTTTAGTAAAAACAGTAAGCATGTTTTTTGGGACTCAAAAATCTGTACCCACGAGATGAGAGTTACAAATGAAATTTCATTGGCTCCATCTCTAGAATACATCCTTGAGAGTATTTTGTAAAAATTATAACGAAATTGGTCGAGTAGTTACCGAGAAAAAATAACACTTGTCCGCCGAAAAGTGACTTTTCAGGTCAGCTGTTTTTCTGACTGCAGGTTGCGCTCCCACATACTTGTTCTGATCTTGATTTTGTGTGCCTGGCTGACAAAACCACATCCCATTGTGGAACTTTCAGTATTTTTTTTAGTTCCATGTTCAGTGCCTATACTTTTTAGTATCCATGAATCAATGTACTTCAAGAACGTTATCAATAACCAGGTTTTGTTGAGAAATTTTCGATATTTTTCAGTTCCGCTACTCAACATTTTCAAAAAATTGTAACTCATCAACCAGTCGTCCGATTTCAATTTCATTTTTACCGAATTTTCCAGAATTTCATGTAGTTTTATTGAAAATAAAAATGGAAAAATCTATTTTATTAATACTTTTTTTGGACTACTCCCCTTAAATTTCTTCTGCTTATATGTTTCGAGTAACATAGAGAGGAAATATGGTGGCTATGAGAGGTGTTTGAATGAGAAGGGGGGGGGGATAATTTCTTTATTCGTTGTCGAATTAACATGGACTAAAATTAACATGGACGAAAAAACATGGACGTCATAATTTTACAAAAATAAAAAGTACGTACAATAATGGGTAACTGTAGATTTAAAAGAATATACACTCCTGCTAAAAAAAAAAAGCACCACCATCCATTTTTTCGTTTGTCTTTCCTTCTTTCCTTATAAATTTTGTATCCTAGACTGGCCACCAAGGAGTCCAGACATGAATCCGATAGAGCATGTTTAGGACATGCTGAAAAGAAGATTCGAGCCAGAGATCCACCATCATACAATCTTCCGCAGCTGGAAACAGCAGCGAATGAGGAGTGGGACAAAATCCCCCAGGAGGATATCCAAAATTTGATTAGAGGCATCGGTCGAAGGCTCCAAGCCCTCATCCGAGCCAGAGGAGATAATACCAAGTAATGAAAAGCTAAACTGGCATAATTCAAACCTTTTGCTTCCTCACTACCGAAGGTAGGGAAGCTTTGTATTCGTGAAAGAAGTGAAAAAAAAAAAATGTCCTCCAAAATCAAAATTTCCACTTGCTTTTTGCGTTTTAGAGCTTCCCGAACAATTTTGGTTCCGTGTCTGTCTGTCTGTCTGTCTGTCTGTCTGTCGGTCTGTCGGTCTGTCGGTCTGTCTGTCTGTCTGTGGTCAATCCTTGTCCCGGGCAAAACTATACTAACCTGTGGTCCGATTTTGATGAAATTTTCAGGGATTGTGCGGGTTAGGTCCTAGACGGTCCCCTATAAATTTCAGCACCTTCGGATCAGCTGAGTGAGCTCCAAGGCCATTTTCTCTCCTGTTGAACGCAGGAAGCTGAAATTTGAGAGGCAGGGTCAATGGAGAATGCTGAAGGTGCCTGAGTGGTCACTGATCAGCTGAGTGAGCTCCAAGGCCATTTCCTCTCCTGTTTTTCGCCAACTGATTCTATACGTCCATGTTACAATGAGTGAGGAAGCTATACTGCCCACCCAACTTGGCAGACGTTTTTTTCACATTTTCAATTTTTATGATTTTACCCCAAGAAGTACATTTTTCTTTAATTTAATAAAAACATCTTTCATTCTCAAATTTTTGCATTTTTTGGATAACTCTTTCCTTCTGTGTTTGCAAAAACTGTGTGCAAATGGATGAAAACTTGATAAAGGGAAAAAGAAGGGGACAAACGAAGAAATAGATGGTGGAGCAGGAGTATATATATGTAAATAAATAACATGTTGGTAAAATATAGGTAACTGTAGGTGTATATTGTGTGTTTCGTGAATAAAATAGGAACTCGTGTGTTTTTCATACTGCCTGATCAAAAAAGTGGGGAAAAATAAAGATAATGAAAGAGAAAATAAAAAAGTGAAGGCCCAGCCGGGCAGCCCGGCCGGGCCCGGACCCACCCACCATGGCGGCTCCCGGGGCCACTTCCTATCACTAGGAGACAACCCTGAAGTGTTTACACACAAAGGAATTCACCAGGCGACCCAACCACAACAAATAGCACAAAATAAAAGAATAATTCAGTAACAATCAAGCAAAAATCAACAAAAGCCAACACGAACAAAACAACAACAAAACAAAATAAGCTTAATTAACACGTATATAGAGGAAGTTAAGCTCTTAGCTTAATTAATACGAGGAGGGGGAAGATGGCAAATGAAATGGTCCAAAACACACATTTACCCTACGCCCTACCCACCTTAATTTACCATTTCACATCAAGTTACGTAAATACATCGTTTCTCTGCAATCGATCCTATCGGATTTCTTAAAATTCATTGCTCCAGGTAGTTTCATTTCTATAGAACCATTTTCGCTTCCCGTTCAATTATTTAGTATTCAATGAACAGTTATTTTATTGTATTACGCGAAATTTAAATTCTGCCCCGGATATTACGTTTAGAATGCCTCGGATCCGCAACACCCCAATGAATTCTGAAATGCCCCTTGGAATAGTAATTGGCAAGCGGTAGAGAGGAATGGAATGCCGAGAAATATGGGCGATTCTTCCTCCGGCCCGCGGGAGAGAGAACGTGTCTCACAATGAACTCTGATTAGATATCTGAGAGAGGTAAGGGCCACGAGTTATGCAGAAGCCTTCAATACTCAGTATTGAGGGTCCCCGGTTATTGCATACCCCGCTGCCTTGCCGTCCTTGGAAGGGGAGTAGGTGCGTCTAACCCTTTTATTATCTTCTCCCCTTACGGCGTTGAGACCCTTCTCTTGTCAGTGGCTCTTAGGAATGCGACGCCTGCTTTCTTTCTCTTGAACACAGGATTCATGAAGTTCTGCTAAAAGCGCCCAAAGCCATGTATGATCCCTCTGAACACGTATAGATTTAGCTCTAATAGTGTTCCTCGATGTCTTTTAAATTGAGATAAATGACTGCCACTCTATGAGTATTATGGAGGTCGATTATGCGTCACGCCTCTCTGAAAATGATTTCCAAGGGTGGATTCACAGGTCACTAAAAGAGTTGTTGCGTTTATGTATTTATTCTGGCACATAAAAGAAAAAACGTCACGAAAAAGCTTCACAAAATTGGTCACAAAATCGGTCACGAAAAAGCGTTACAGTTAGTTTTACAATGACTTTAACTTACAAACAAGTCGTTGCTTGGAACTTTATCTTCGTAATTCGTGTTCGTAGAAAAATCGTTCACCATTCGTTGGATAGCAAGTGTGATGATCGACTCAACAAAAAATTGTCAGTCAACTACGAGTAGGTAATTGGGGATAGGGTCCTCAGAAACAAACTCCTCTTTTGCCGAGCTTTCGGTGAATTTATCGCCTTCCTCAGGGCTCAAAGGATGTATTACTGTGTGAGCATCACATCAGCGTCAATCAAAACATATTGTTTAGTAATACATGCATTCCAGGGGACGTCCCATCGGATAGGGACGTCAATGGGTCGTCAATGGTCGTCATTGGGTCATTAGGTCAATTAATACCAGTTGGTGAACGATAAAACTGTTTCACTCGATGTAATTTATTTATTACTTTAGGCAAGATATAGTGATATCCCCCCCCACCCTTATCCGCCATAACGTTTCTAGCGGCGTGGGAGCCTCGAATTTGAAGAGCATTTTAAAATCCATGATCTACGATACCCAACATGCGAATTCGAGTTCACCCCTCCCCCCGCACCCAAAGCGGAAATACGTAGTAACATTGAACTTTCCATCTGTTAGTTTTAGTAGGCAGGCCATCAAGGTTCGCATCCGTATTCAAGGTGAAACGCACAAAAAAAAACACGAAATATGCAGTTTATGTGTCCTGGCACCATGATGTCACAACTATTAGTTCCATGGTGGTACAGGGAATAATTCATGAAAATCCGGAGGTATGATGAGAAATTTTCATCAATTTATAGCATGGGTACAGTAAATATGCAGTAAAGGAACCGCATTATTGAAAAATCGGATATTTTGTGAATAATATCCCCCCACTCATCCCCTCCCCTTGTGAATTTTGGTACTCTGGTGAAATTATGTACAACTCGGAAGTTATTGAGTAAAAAAAAAAAAAAAAAACACGCAAATCGGTTGGAAATTGAGGCTAGGGCATTAAACCCTCCTTCTCCCCCCTCAAAAAGCAAAATTCAACATTCCGGCGCCGTAGTGCACAACTAGATAGTTTTCCACGTCGAACAAAAAAATAACCAGGAAAATCGGTTGAGAACTAAGGCCTGGACAGACGACACAAGATTTTGACACACACACACACACAGACTTCGATTTGTTAAACTGAAATGTTATTATCATTATTGTTATATTGTTATCAAGGTGACATAATAATTAAGTACCTATAACTTACTGTTTTTAAAAATTATTCATTTAAGATGTACCGCCTGTAATCGCCAAGGGCGCAGGCGTGAATAAAAGTATTTAAAAAAAAAACAGACATACAACTATGGTTTTTTTTCGAGGATTTAGATTCAGAATGTTCTAAAACGGATTAGTGTGTGGTTATTTTTTTTCTGTTGAGTCTTGTCCAACTTCACCCCAGATCGATCGCATAAGGACGCCCAAGTCTTACTGTGGGACGTCCTAAAAACCAACTGGAGATGCCACCATAGTTGGTGGGAAATGAACTTGGGAACTATTGCAGGTAAAATGAAAAAAATGAAAAAAACGCTGCAAATTATTACACAATGGTTTATTATTTTTCTATATAGATCACTCGTCTACAAAATCACCAACCATCCAATATGATGGAAAAAAAAATCAAAAAAAAATCGAAAAAAAAAAAAAATCAAAATCACCAACTATCGATTACATTTCGATCAGCTCTAATTTGAACGGAGATTAGGCCTCTTTTGCGATTCACACTCGTGTTTTGATTTATATATATATATTTCAAAATAAACACTTAAATTTTCGTGGGAAGCGAACGGTTTGTCCTACAGAGCTCCGCGTGGTCTCAAAAAATTCTAAAAATTCTATAGAATCTTAAATTGAAGGAAAAACAATACCTTTATATCGAAATTTTTTGAGTTAGGGCGTTTTCAAAATTGATTTTGGGACCCTTAGAAGTGACCTACGTCAACCAAAAGCTTCGGGGCACAACTAGACCCCAAATGGAGCCTACATACCAAATTTCATCAAAATCGGTCAATGCTAAGTGGCAAAAGTGCCGCGTACGGCGGACGGACGGCCAAATTTTTATTCGATTTTTGGATTCTACGTACCTTGAAACGTAAACCATCAAATTTAGAGGGGGTGTTAAAATTTTTTTTTCTTGGTCGATTCCAAAGGTTCATTATTGAAAATAATAAACCAAAATGGAGGGAATTTAAAACATTATTAACAATGGGTAAGTATACTGTTTTCCCAAAGCTGTTGTATGTATATGTATTGTTGTAGCTGACATAATGTTTTAAATTCCCCCCATTTTTTCATTTTACCTGCAATAGTTCCCAAGTTCATTTCCCACCAACTATGGTGGCATCTCTAGCTGTTTTTTTGATTGACGCTGATGTGACGCTCACACAGTAATACATCCTTTGAGCCCTGGGGAAGGCGATAAATTCACCGAATGCTGTGCAAAAGAGGAGTTTGTTTCTGAGGACTCCATTCCCAATCAGTTGACTGGTTGTTCGTTGGAGAGCCCTAAATTTATTCATAACTGATAAACTGCAAAAACCGCTGTAATTATGAAGAAACTGAGATACACCAATGAGTTGTTTGAACTGTAGCGAAGGTGTACATAAAATGTCCCAATGTGTTGCAGACTCGTATGCAAGCGTTTTATTAATCTCTCGTGAGGCCTCATTACTTGTTTTATACAGGTACTTAATATAAAAATTCCCATGTTTATTTTAACATTAGTATTAAGAACGGTTTGGTTCGTTAATACATGCAAAGGTAATCAACAAATGGAGGGATATGAACTTGCATCTCAATACGCCCCTTCAAGTTGATAAGACTTCCAATCCCAATGATTTCATGCAGTGCTCACGCTTGCTCTTCGGTACCGGTTTTGTGAGGAAATCAGCAGGCATTTCTTCGGTCTGCAAGTATTTCTTCACTTCCTGTAGCTCCTTTTCCATAGCATCGCCGATGGAATGGGCCGTATGTCTATATGCTTGATGCGAGCATGATTTAACGGATTGTTAATAAATTTTTCCGTCCCTTTGTTGTCAGTGAAGACAGGAAGCGGTTTGCTGAGTTAAAACCCCAGTTGCTTGAGAAATCTTCTCAAATAAATAAGTAAATTCTTTTTTTTTAATCCTTCGGCGATACTAAGGTATTCAGCCTCCTTTGCTCCAGAAAACTTGAAAGCCAGTCCACTGTAGGATCTCCTGCCTACTGCACAACTTCCCCAATCAGCATCCAGATAACCAACAAGAGGTTCATTTATTCTTCTATACGTGATCTTGATGTCTTCGTTAAGATGCCTCAATACTCATTTAGCAGCTTTCCAATGATCCACATTATATTTGGTACAGTATTGGCTAAGGTAGTTTGTGGCGAAGACTAAATCCGGTCTTTTGCCTATTGCAATCAATGATCTGTATGGGTACTTTTTCATTAGTGGATCTGAAGAATCTTTTTCTCCGAAATGTACGTTTGTTGGAAGAAACTTAGTGATGGATTTGCAGTCAGCCATCCCGAAACGATCAAGAATTGCATTCAAATAATTCCTTTGAGATAAATGCATCATACCATTTTTCTCGTAAGCAAATTCTATTCCGAGACAATAACGTAAACGACCCATATCCTTTGTCTTAAACTCCTTCATAATCGCCATTTTTACTTTACATGAATGTTTCGTGGGCACATAGGTGTCTCAAAACATGATTCGGTGGACGATGTATTCTTATTGTATTTCTTCTATTATTTTTCCGATTCCCTATATATTTTGATTTATGAATTATTGTATAATATCATCCAACGGATATAATACAAATATACTAACGTTATCAATGTTAATAGCAAAGATGTGACGTGTTGTAGGATTTTATGTCGGCAATCCTTTCATCAGAACCTCCTAGAATTTCTTGAGAATGGGTCATACTAGCGGAGTGTGCAAAGTGTGGAGATAGGAAATACGAAAGTAAAGGAAGGAGGCATTGTAATGCGGTGGCTCGACTAGTATTACGCCAAAGGAAAGTTGCAGCAAGAATTAGAAATTAAGTTGTCCAGTACTTCCACGCTTAAAGGATCAAGGCGAGGTTTTCCCTTGTGTTCGATCCCCCTTGAGGTGGGAGATTGGAAGAAGCCGTTAAAGCTGAAAAGAGGAAACGGGAAGTTATAATGAATTACTAGGAGTATCTACCCGAAATCGATACTCAGCTCAAAACACTTCTCAACATTCTAGGTGGGTCTGAAGGAAAATAATATTATTCAACTAGCCACCAAACAAAGCTGATGATACCATTACTACAAAATTTCCCTAGGAGTATTTCTGTCATTATAACATCATAATATGAAAATATTATTATTATAATAATATATTATAATATTATTGTATAATATTATTATTCTTCTTCTTCACATGCAACGACTTGACATGGTTTACGCTGGTTGAAGGTGAAAATCCCTCTGAAAAATTGCGAGTTCATCCCAAAATTCGAGCAAAACACGTTTTTGACATGATGTTCCAATTTTTAATACATGTATTTCTCAGCGACGACGCCAGTATTCAAACTAAGCGCCACCGAAATATAATAGGATTTCTGTATCGGGAAAAGTAAAGTAAACAACCATTTCAGGTAGGATTTTCGTCCGACTGCCATTCCTGGCATCGCAAATGTTATCAGCTGTCTTCTTAAGGGAAGACCAGAATTTGTTCTGATGATTTTGCTCATGGCTTCCCATTGCCTCACCGCCCTGGGTTGTGACGAGGGGGCGATGAGCCCCGCATGCACGACCCTGGGGGTGAGATTCGAACCCACGACCCCCGCAGAAGTCGGCTAGAACATCGACACCAGAGAATGCTAGCCGCAGAGTCCACGGCCACACCGTACCCGCGGTTAATGTAACGGCCTTTTGATGGAATGAACGAGACGCGTATTGAATCGACTATCGATACAGGACGGATGTATCGATGTATCGAGTGGTGACGGAGCTTGATATGAAAACGCCACGAAGGGCGCATTTTTTGGACGCATTTTTTGCATTCACAAGTTAGCTCCAATCGTAATGCTACTGTAGAGCAATGAAAGTGGTGCGATAATGTCGAGTCCAGTTCTTTATTTTACTCAAAGGTAATAACAATAACATAACGATTAACAAAAACGCAACTAACAAATAACAACTAGCGTATAATTAAAAACCAATAGGTATGATCAAAGGATTGTAATTTTTTCCAACTCACCCACCAGGTTACGAGCTTTTCTCATTGAGGGGGGTATATACTCGTATTTAGGACCAAAATAAAAATAAATAAATAAATGAAACAAAATATGGCGTATTTATTCAACAGTCAATTTGCGTCTATTTCTCTGTCTAAAATGCGCCAAACTTTGACCACTTTGCATCTTTAGCATTTCGGTTATGCTGGAAATAATTTGGTGCAATAGGCAATGTTAGTCACATTCATCAAAACTGAATGCAAAACACAACTTTCTACTCTACTTATATTGTGAAAAAGTCTGCCAAGTGGGTTTGGCACATAGCTTCCTCGTATCCACAACCCGATTGTATAGATGATCCGATGCATTGTAACTAATCTCAAAACATTAATCTCCTTCCACTACACTCTTAAGGGACCATCCCCACGACAACCCGCTCAATCCCTGAAAATTTCATCGAATTCGAAAAGAGAATTCCGAAGTTTTGGCTGTTACAAGGGTTTTACGTTACAGCTTACGACTAGCTATCTATCTGGGAATCATAGGCAATCAACTACACGCATCTTCGTGATGTAAACACCCACTTGAATAAGCGGACAAAGCGAGCAAACACACCAGTTTTGTAAAAAAAAAGGATAGGAAAATAATTTAGTTCAGAGTAGAGCCTCAAATTTTCACACTGCCGATAATCCAACCGAGGAATTTCAAGCCTTAAGCCCTCATTTGACGGCTCCCCCATCGAGGGTTGAGCATTGAAGGGAATCACGGAGGTTTAGTAGGTGGCGTTAGCAAGTTCATATTAGTACAAGCGGGTGTTTCCCCAAAGTTGGGCTGCCCTCCTTGATACCCTCCTCTTACCGCTTTATTATTGGGAATAGTTTCCTGCGGTGTACGTACTAGTATTATCATATGGGACTACCAGAGGGGGGTCCTTCCGTACTAACGGCGCCTATAACACAACAAATATCCAACTTGGGCCGGAACTCGCAGCCTTCCACTCCCACTCCTTCCTGGCTAGCCCTTATTTCGTCTCTGATAGAACATTGGGGAACACTCGCTTTGTCCATTACAACTACTGGGGTATACGAAGTTGAAACAATTCGCTTCTGAGTCTACCTTTCGGATGCATTGTGATCACCCTTGGGGTCTAAACTATGTCTGACATTCTTCATTTTAGACCTACCTGTAGAATTTTGGTTCTCTGTCCGTTCACACAGCCCTGCAACCGACATTACACGCATCCCAGACAAAGGACCGCGCCCTCACGATGGATACAGAAAATACAGTGTGCATATGGATAGATAGGTATTTTATTTCACACTGTTGGTACATATTCGCACATAGTGTGAGTCTACATTTTTGGTCAATTAAATTTCAGATATATTGCTGTCTGCTATACAGGGTGTCCTAAATAGATACAGCCATACTTCAGGGGTCGGTTCTACAAGTAATTAGCAACAAAAAGTGCCTCGTAAATTTTTTTTAAATGCTTCGTTTTCGAGTTATTTCACTTCATACGATTTTTTCCCCGTATGTTGAACCTTGTCTCACTAAAATAACTATAACTCCCTTATTTTTTTTGACAAATTCAAATTTGAAAAGAGCATCAAATTTTCCATCAGACGAGCTAAAAACACACATTTTTAACGTCGCATCTAGTTAGATTTTTCCTACTCCAAACTAAAAACTATGCAAATTTCGAGGTTTTTGACGAAATTCTCAAGATATTTTCAACCATTTCTTGTAGAGGAAAATCAATGCGGTTTTCAACAAAAACATCCTCAACATCTCAGCTTTCCAACGGTATAGTAAAAAAATGTTGTACAACATGGAGAAATTTGTGTTTGAATGCGGAAAAATGCGGATTTTGGTTTATTATTTTCAATAATGAACCTTTAGAGTCGACCAACAAGAAATTTTTTTTAACACCCCCTCAAAATTTGTTGGTTTACGTTTCAAGGTACGTAGAATCCAAGAATCGAATGAAAATTTGGCCGTCCGTCCGCCGTACGCGGCACTTTCCCCACTTAGCATTGACCGATTTTGATGAAATTTGGTATGTGGGCTCTATTTGGGGTCTAGTTGTGCCCCGAAGATTTTAGTTGATGTAGGTCACTTTTAAGGGTTGAAAATGAAGGGTTGAAATTTTTAAAACGCCCTAACTCAAAAAATTCCGATTTAAAGGGATTGTTTTCCCGTCAATTTAGGATAGTGTAGAATTTTTGGGATTATTTGAGACCACGCGGAGCCCTGTAGGACAAACCGTTCGCTCCCTACGAGAATTCAAGAGTTGAACTTAGGATAAATCACTGATAGTAGTGTGAATCGCAAAACAGGCCTAATCCCCGTTCAAAGTTTAGCTGACCGAAATGCGATCTATGTTTTTCTTCAAATTGGTTGGTGGTAACAATGGCACATCCGTGTTCTTTACAGACGAGAGATCTGCATAGAAAAATAATAAACCTTCGTGTGATAATTTGCAGCGTTTTTTTTTTTCCAACGAAATCGATGTTTTGAAGGGAGGATTTGGGGGGTCTCCACCATCCAACCCCGAACCCTCCCACCAAAAAATACACGTTTTTCCGCGTTCAAACACAAATTTCTCCCTCAAGTTCCATTGTAAAACATTTTTTGATTATACCGTTAGAAAGCTGAGATTTTTAGAATGTTTTTGCTGAAAACCGCATTGATTTTCCTCTACAGGAAATGGGTGAAAATCTCTTGAGAATTCCGTCAACAACCTCGAAAATTGCAAAGTTTCATGTTTGGGCAAGGAGAAGTCTCACTAGATGCGAGGTTAAAAATGTGTGTTTTAGCTCGTCTGATGATAAATTTTATGCTTTTTTCAACGGTGTAATCAGATTTGAGTTTACTTGGAATATAAGGGAGTTATAGTAATTTTAGTAAGACAAGGTTCAACATACGAAAAAATCTTATAAACTAAAATTACTCGAAAACGAAGCATCTAAAAAAAAATTTTCTACGAGGCACTTTTTGTTGAAAATTACTTGTAAAATTGATTCCTGAAGTTTGGCCATATCTTTCCTGGATATCCTGTATCATAGCAGCTGTATATTTGCTGTATTGCCTTAGATTCTCTTTGATGGTACACATATGCCTTCATAGGGTGTCCAGGAAACACAGGCTGTGCAAGATTGTTGGTTTCTTAGATCCCGAGATTACGTACCGCCAACTTAATTCATAATGTTACCTCGAAGGTCGCAAGGTGAACCTCGTGGACGAATCTTGAAAAGTTGGTACAATCGTCCAGTTTGTCGATGTTAAAAAAAGTCACGAGCAAGCTTAGACGTGCAGGAGAAACTACGTACACGTTTATCCACTGAATTCGCATATTCATTTACTCTTTTGAGAACCAAAGAAGTAACTTTGGGATCAAACACAGAGCGTTGAGATTTTTCCAGCGATTGTATATAAACGAGCTTTCATGGCTTGCTGTACAGCTTTGTAAAGGAGAGGTAAATATTTTAGGAGTTTTGATCCGTGGTGTTTCTGGGACAAAAGCTGCTCTTGCCCGTGAATGTGGCGGTTTAATTAATTTCCCTGCCGTTGGTGTTAATTCAATGAAACACGGTTATCTATGCCTCCCCTTTCGTCCTGTTTATATTCAGCTCTCCAGGCGGAACGAGGCATCTTTTTTAGCATCTTCCGCTGGTTCTGATTGGCGACTCCAGGAGTGCTGCGGTCGTTCAACTCCAAGCAATGGAAAGTGTGCGCGAGTTTAGTACAGAATTTTTTTTAAAATGAACTTGGTGGAGTCGGGAGAATATTATTCTGTGTTGGTTGATCCAAATCAGGTGACATCTTCTTAATAAAATACTGCAAATTATTACTCAAAGGTTTATTATTTCAATATAGATCACTCCTCTGCAAAGAACACTGCGTTGCCATTGTCAGTACCTAGGTACCAACCATGGGTACTGCCTATCTACAATATACCCACTTCACAGTCAAGTTTATTTGGAAGAAATAATCGCTTCACACCCCATTCGAAGAAATCAAGGGTTGTGGGTGTCTTCAATTTGAAATTAGATTACTGGTTGCTAAGGACGCAAGACGAACAACGGTTCGAAGCTCAGCTAAAATTTCTACGGAGATTGGTCCTCTTTAGCGATTCACACTCGTGTTTCTGATTTATCGTAAGCCCATCCCTTAAGTTCTCGTAGGGAGCGAACGGTTGGTCCTGCAGAGCCCCGCCTGATCTCTAAAAATGCAATACTATTACAAATTGATGAAAAAACAATACCTTTATATCGAAAGTTTTTGAGCTAGGGCGTTTTCAAAATTTCAACCCTTATTTTTCAACCCTTGGAAGTAACTGATATCAACCAAAAACTACCAAATTTCATCAAAATCGGTCCATGGGAACTAAGGAAAGTGCAGCGTACGGCGGACGGAGGGAAATTTTTTTATTCGATTTTCGGATTCTACGTAGTACCTTGAAACGTGAACCAACAAATTTTGAGAGGGGGGGGGGGTAGATTTTTTTCTTGGTCGATTCCATGGGTTTATTATTGAAAATCATAAACCAAAAGGGGTCTTTTCGACATTATCTCAAATCAGACAGAAGACATATCATTCCGACTCAACAAAATATTGCATTTTGAAAGTTATCAATCTCACTGTAATATAACTTGCTGTGGTTAGTCATTCATCAGAGCACCCTATTGGACGTACGAAAAACATCTTTACCACCAGCGCCCCTAGCGATAGGTGGCGCCTCCTCGACGGATACCGCCTTGTCAAATTTCCAAAAACATTTTTTTTTTTTTTTTTCAATCTTGAAAAGTGAAGACAATGCTCCCACTACCTTGGTAGTCTTGGATTCAAAATAGTTAAATTTCCATGCATTCTATCAATTCACACAAATTAATTAAAAAACAAAAAAATTAAATTAAAAAAAAACCAAATTAAAATTAAAAAATAAAAATTCCAACAAAAATTTCAATTAAATTTATTTTGTGGAATTAAATTATTATTAATTCCACATGTATAATGTGGACGCCTTGAAACTTAATAAACCAGATTTTCAATTTAAATGTTAAATAATTATTCATTTAATATTATTGGTTCTACTCAATCATGTTCTTAAAATTTTAACTTCAATTTCGTATTACTTCGTTAATATCATTTTGAGGAAAACACGTCTCTCCCCTTGGCGTCCGGCTCTACTTGCGGTGGTTTGGGATGATCATTCCCTTTTGTGAACTGCTGTAGATTGGTGAGAAATTGAATCACAGTTTTGTGGTATTTCTAACTTCGTTCAGGACGAAGTGAAGCGAAAATCGATAAAATAAAAAAGTCCATTAAGTTAATTTACTGTTCTCCGTCTGGAGAGCTTTTTCTTGGGTCGAAGGATTGCGCGATTCGTATCCCATAAATGCACCGAAACCTCGCGGAAGGTGTCATCGATTTCGGTTTATTATTTTCAATAATGAACCTTTGGAATCGACCAGGAAAAAAAAATTAAGTTCCCTTCAAAATTTGTTGGTTTACGTTTCAAGGTAGTATCCGAAAATCGAACAAAAGAAAAACACTGCGGTACGCCGCACTTTCCTTAGTTATCATGGACCGATTTTGATGAAATTTGATATCTTGGGCCCCATTTGGGGTCTAGTGTGCCCCAAAGCTTTTGGTTGACGCCAGTCACTTCTAAGGGTTGAAATTTTGAAGATGCCCTAGCTCAAAAGTGTTTGATATAAAAGTATTGTTTTTCAGCAATTTAAAATAGTATTGAATTTTGAGAATCGAATGAGACCACCCAGAAGTTAAGGGTTGGACTTACGATAATTCAGAATCAAATTGCGAGACGTTGTTCGTTTGTTCGAGTTGTCCTCAGTTTTGCGTCCTTAGCAACCAGTAATCACATTTCCTGATAATTAAGACAACCTCAACTCCCTATATCATTTTCATCGAATTGAGTGTGAATCGTTTATTTATTCAATATAAACTTAATTGTGAATTAGGCAGGTAGTACCTTTGATTGGTAGGTACTGACAATGGCAAAGCTGTGTTCTTTGCAGGTGAGTGATCTATACAGAAAAATAATGAACCTTTTTATAATAATTTGCAGCGTTTTGGCTTGAAAATTCACCTAAATTGAGGAAGAAGACGCCGTTATAGAGATCCGATTTCATTTAGAAAACATTCACAGATCGACGCAATATCTCCTCTGAAATCTGTTTCTGAATGATGTATGTTATTATCATCCATTCTGTTTCGTGGGTTGAGTGAAGCGTTCGGAGTCTTGGGTTTCCTGCTCGTTTCATGTAGATGATGTTTCCCGGGGTTAGAAGGCGGACGGAGGGAGGAAAACCTCCAGAAAACAGTATGGCTAGACTGTCGAGACGCACGCGATCCCAGTAAAAGGTGGTTGCGATGCTCTAATGGCGAGGCTCTCGGCCAGGGGGGATGGGAGGTATAAATAAGTTGGTTAGCCTCCTTTCTGAAGGGAGCCGTAAGCCAGGGCGACAAAGGCAAGCTTAGGGGGCGTGCAGTATCACATTCCACGAGCTTCCCCCACGCAAGGAGATACACTGAGAATAAGTGAAACGACTACGTGGATTCTCACCTGACCTTGGGTACTCTAGAGCTTGTATACTCAGAGGTGTCTCGTTTCCAAATAAACAAGTGAGTTGCGCAACCGACGGGCTCCATAAACGGTAACGTTACACCGGCTGTATTTACTTTCCCTTGTGTTTTCCCATTAGTCCGCGAGAGCTGACACTTCAACAAAGATGATTCAGTCTCACCTCGCATCTTCATTATTAAAGCTTCTCTCGACGGCTACTCTAAAGCTTCGGCTTGTATGGTTTTGTCAGGTTCTCGCTTCTCCAGGTACCCAATTCATGATCAAATTCGTGGTTCATCAACCTCCCTTCAACGCCTGAAGTCGTTGTGACCCCGAGCTTCATTTTCAAGTGCCAATGCTTCTGTGGCAGTCGATTGCTAAACTATCCCAAAGTGAACTGAAATTGCAACTCCTCTAAGCACACTTGCCTTCTATTAGTACCCTTTCCGCCTTCCTACATACATGGTCGTTTCAGTGTGATCTAACCGTTTGGGCGTGACTAATTCCACCGTTTAGGCAAGGTTCAACTGGCGAGCGTGATCAGCAGTTCGACAGAGCTAGTAGACACTTTCGGGCGTGGTTCAGGGCGTGGATTGTTTGGCCGTTAATGCGTAGTTCAACGGTTTGGGCGTTATCAGTCTGTTCAGTCCTCTCAGCGTGGTTCAGCTTTTTATGGGTAACTTGTTCGGCCGTAAGCGTGGTTCAGCTTTTTATGGGTAACTTGTTCGGCCGTAAGCGTGGTTCACCAGTTTGAGCGTGAACAGATCAATCTGCCGGGCGTTGTTCAGTCGTTTGAGCGTGGATTATAAGGCAGTTTAGGCGTGGTTCATTTGTTTGGGAAGAATCAGCCGTTCAGACGAGCTGGAATTTTTTGGGCGTTGTTCAGTCGTTTGAGCGTGGATTGTAAGGCAGTTTAGGCGTGGTTCATTTGCTTGGGAAGAATCAGCCGTTCAGACGAGCTGGAATTTTTCGGGCGTTGTTCAGTCGTTTGAGCGTGGATTATTTTTTTTTCTCAGAGATGCTAACATGCTCCACGTGAATATTACGTGTTGTGTGGTACTCATTTAGCATAAATTAAAACAAATAAAATGAAGACAAAATAAATTGATTCGCTTCAAGAGAAAACATAAAGTTCATATGAAATGTCTAGATCTTCAAAAAATACTATAAAACTTCTAAGTGGCCTCAGGTAGTTCATCAGTAGATCACGATCAGAAGGAGGCCACACCCCTCCCGTAGAAACGACCTCCCGGATGAATAGACCCGGTGTTGCTCAGTAGGTGGCACTCAAAAAGCAGATGTGGGAATGTCTGTGGGGTCCGATCATCATTCGAACACAGGGGTGTGGAAATTATGCCAAAGCGGTGGAGGTAAAATCGGCAAAGACTTAGGCCCGTCAAGATTTGGGTCAATCGGTAATCACCCGGGATCGTCACTTGCTGTCGGGATTCGATTGAGGGGGAAAATCGTTTGGTATGCTGACCCTTCGATGTTGCATTCCAGCGCACCTCCTACTCTTCCACGCCGGCCTTGAGCAGATGCTGCCTCAGAGATGTTTGAGGGAAACGACAGTAGGACGACAGTCTCTGACGAGCTCACGCGATGCTTCCTTTGCCAACATATCTGCTGCTTCGTTGCCAGTTTCACCCGCGTGAGCCCTAGTCCATCGCACTCTCAGGGACAGAACGACAGCACAAAGGTCTGAAATGGGTCGTCTCGCAGCTTCAGTAAGGTGACCATGACAGTCCGGGTTCCTGAGAGACACTAGACACACTTTGATATCAGTGAACACAGCGAATCCTTTCAGCGAGGATTGTTTAGCCAATTAAGCGTGGTTCAACTGCTTGGGCAGAATCAGCCATCGAGGGTTTCGTTTCAGCGTGGTTCAGCTGTTTAGGCGTAGCTTGATAGCAAGAGGAAATAGAAGGCGCTAAATGTTCTTAATTATACCATCAAAATGTAACACGCGTTTATTCATAAAATTGTGACTGATAAAAACAGGAAGATTTAATAATTAAGGTGTAATGTTTTAGTATTTAAAATATATAATTATATACGATATGGAATTATTTTGTCGTGGAAGAAGAAGCCTAATTATCGTTAAAAGTTACAATGACCTTATAAAGTGTTGTATTTATTATTGGAGTTAATTTATTTTTAACTTTTTAGTTCATTTTATTAACCCTTAACTACACGCGGCCTCCGCTGCAACGATTCCATACGCGGGCGATACTCAGTACCGCTCTGGTGTTTTTTGACCTTCGTATAATTTTGGAAGACTCCAGTACAATTCAAGTGCAATACAGAAGAAATCACTGGCTCTCAGATCCCGAAGAACTACGAGAAAATTAATAATTGACATTGAATTGAAGCATAAGAGGTACAGAAAAATTTCAAATAACAGAAGTGCACTGTGACTACGACGATTTTTTTAAAATTTTAATTCATATGAAAGAGCATTTCACCATTTATAAATCGACCAGATACTTGCTCCATGGAAGTCTAAAACACAGTCGAAAAAATATCAGCCTCATCATATTTTGGTATTTTTCCGAAAAATTTCCCTTACCTGGCAACATAACGAACAACAGAAAATTGCTATCCATCCAAAATTCCCATACACGAGCACTATTACAATTAACGAAACACTCCTTTTTATCCTTATACGAAAATATTGGAATTTGAGTTTTCATAAATATTGACCACAAAATTGTTCCGTAGTATGTTTAAGAAATCAATAGCCTCGGAAAGCTCTTGAAGAACCCGAGAAAATTCATGAGGTTGATATCGCTGTGACCTAAAATGTTGGCGAAAACCTCAAAAACGTTTTAAGCGAATACTAAAAAATAACGAGTGCTAAAAGAGGGGACCTCCCGACTTTGACGGTCGATAACTTACTAATGAAGCCCGCAAAAATTTATTTGGTGTGATTTCCGCGTAAAGGCTAGTGTAGTAGGAGGATACCCCGAACCCCACCAAGGAGTTATTCCAACATTTGAAGCGGTTAGAGAAAATTAACAAATAACAAAAGCTTGTAAAAAAATTCTTCAATTTTATTACGTAAGTAACCTCTTTTTTCCTCCTTTCAAAGGCAAAATTCTAAATTACGGCGACGTAGTTCACAACTAGATAGATTTCCGCGTTGGACAGAGAACGATTCGAAAAAAAAAAAAAAAAATCTCGCAAATCGGTAGGAGAATGAGGCCTGGGCAGAGTTCAGAAGATTTTGCCACACACACATACACACAAAGACGTACGTATGATTTGGATTCAGAATAGTCCAAAACGGATTTGTCAGAAATCGAACAGGGACGGCCAAGTCTTACAGCGGGAAGTCGTGAGAAGGGGGAAACAACTTTCGGTAGCACTGGAGGTAGTATAAATTCACTAAACCATTGTCATAAAACCTGACTATCAATATTCTTATGGACGCTCAAGAAAATTCATTCATTACCTACGGAGGGTAATGAATTCTATATCCCGACTGTTGGAAATCATATTGTTGAACCATTCAAACGATATAAACACGAGATCCGTTGTGCTCGTGGAAAGTGGGATTACTGCAGTGGGGTCTTTCAGGGTTGAGTGTGTTCTTTCAAGTATGAAAGCTCTTAGCTAAGCACGTTTATGAGCACAGACTCCTTTGTCAGACTTGGTATGCACCTCACGGAATCAGACGTTCGATTAGAAACGACAATTGAAGTGAGCAAAACGACCGTCGTTTCACTACCCCCGTATAGAAGTTGGTATAATTAAAGTTGGTAGGGACGGAAAGGCTCTGGGAAAGGGTAGGTAGACGGAGAGAGGGGTAGTAGTAATTTGAGACTAGTTACCCTCCACGAAATAGGAACCTTGACCCTCCATTCCTTGCCTTCTAATACGACAACAATCTCCTGTATTAAATAGTCCGGCAAGCGGGGGCTGGAAGACCTAATCTGCCCTCTGCACAACCAACTCATTAAAAGTGAAATGTTTAGAGCAAAATTAGCTGGGCAGAACGTCGAGGGCGGGAATCAGGTTTTGAAAAGAGGCCTCTTGGAACTGTTGCGGTCGGCGTTGCGAATCTTTTTCTGAGAGGGCGTACAGAGCAAAAGGCTGGATGTGACCTCCAGGTTCAAACGTTTTGAATCTCCAAGCTCTGGGTGTTCAGAAGATATTACATTTGACTAATTAAATGCGGGAGCTCGACAAAGAAAGCTCGAGGTAACGCTCGCATTGTATCAGGTCAGTGATTTCTACCAAGAGTTGAGGTGTTTCTCCTACTTTGCTTTCGGTAGCACTTCTTGCACACTTTTATTTTGAACGTTGAGGTAGGAGGCAGTAATAAGTAGGTAGGGGACTGCCAGACGTAATGAATGATGATCATAGTGAAATGAAATGTTTCAGCCTTCATTTTTTGTAACAAATTAGTTTATCAAAAAATCGTATTGATGCAACCAAATTTGGCAAGGAATTTCAGATTGACTACAACTAAGATTCCTAACAGAGGCAGCATTTTCTTTGCTTTTTTTCCAATTTGAGGAATCATTTTTGAATCATTCGATGTTATGAAATATCCATTAGATACAGCAGATAAAGTGAGTGTGCCAAGTGGGTGTGGCACATTGCTTCCTTGTATAAGTAAAGTTAGTAAGTACAGTAAAGTAAACAACCATTTCATGTTGGATTTTCTTCGACTGCTATTCCTGGCGACGCGGACGCCATCAGCTGACTTCCTAAGGGAGGATCAGAATTTGTTCTGGTGATTTTGCTCATAGCTCCCCATTGCGTCACCGCCCTGGGTTTGGACGAGGGGGAACTGAAACCGGCTAACCTGAAAGTATGCTCCCGAGGCGAGCCTCGAACTCACGGCCCCCAACCGGTCCGAGTCTCGTCTCCAGAGACACATGACGCAACTCGCTCGGCCAAAGCTGAACCCCACCACCCTCGTATACATATCCCAGTTGTACGGGTTATCCGATTTATAATAACTGAACTCGAAAAATTATTCTTGGACTTCCCATCTACACTCCAATCCGCACAATACTTGAAAATTTCATTGGATTCGGAAGAAAAATGTGAAAGTTATGGTTGTTATAACGAATTCACGTTTGCGCATGCGCAGCTGCTACTGTCATAATATACACCTCAATCCGTACAATCCCTGAAAATTTCAAGATAACTTCGTACAGTTTTGTCCGCTACAAGGATTTCATGAAAGACACACAGACAGACAGACACGAAACCAAATTGTTCAGGAAGGCTTAAAACGTTAAACGCGAGTGAAAACTTTGATGTTGCAGAACATTTATTTTTCAACGTTGAAAAATGAAAATATTGTTTCGATCTTTGTAGATTCGGGAGCAAAAACACAGGGATAAATTAAATAACACATATATGAAGAAATGGCTTTTCATGATGTTAAAATTTGTTCCATACAAACAGGGTGTCCCATTTAAGGACCGGAAAACGTCGGGAGTCGATTCTACAACTAATTTGAATACAAAAATGTCACCTAGCAATTTTGTTGTAACCCTTTTATTTTTCCAAGTTTTTTCAATTTCAAAATGTTTTCGTGTTTTCGACCTTACGCCACTAAAATAGTCATAGCTACCTTAATTTACCTTAAGAATGTAAAAATAGTGGTACTTCTGGAAGGAGCGTCACATTTTCCACACTTCTAGCGCTCACAAAAAATTATTTTCGAGGTCCTGATGGGTGAAAAATCATCTCCTGAAGTAATTTTCGTGATCTCCTATTGCTTCCGAGTCTACCAAGTTAGCGGAAGCTTTGTTTTTACTTTTCAAGGTTGAAAAAAAAGTTCTCCAAAATCAAAATTTCCACTCGCGTTTTACGTTTCAGACCTTCCTGAACAATGGGGTATTTCAGTAAATTTTTCTTAATTTTTTTTTTTTTCAAAAGAATGTGGCTCAGGAATAACGGTAATCGGGTCTGTTCGTCGAGAAAATGTTTTTAAAAAATCAGAGAAGCTAAGGAATGTTGAAGATTTGAATGGTGTGACGTAGCTAGCCAACTGTCTTTGAAAAAAGTATCCATGCACAGGGAAGCGTTCATCGCTTCTAAGGGTTTCATACCCTTGGAGGACCTCTTGGATACTACAAAATACTACTCACACACGCGCGCGGCATAAGAGTGTGTGCGTTAAGGGAGGCCCGCCTTTTTTTTCAAACGTGTGATCTCTTTAATTAATTTTTCTACCACATGTTATAGCATCATTGGGCTTAAAGTTGGAGTATAGTTTTCAAGGGTGCTGAATCCAAATTTGAGGTCAAAAACCTGAATTTCCGACCCACCGAAATACCCCATTTTGGTTCCGTGTCTGTCTGTCTGTCTGTGGGTCTGTCATGAAATCCTTGCCACAGCCATAACTTCTACAATTCTCATAGGTGATTTTGCGGGTTGGCAAATACCATATATACAATCGGGTTATGGGCACCAGGAAGCTATGTGCCACACCCACTCGGCAGACTTTTTTTTCTTCGACGGGGGGACTCAGATCACTAAATCCTCCCGTCAAAACGTCGATGTCGTTTAAAAAAAATCACGTTTTTCCTCGTTCAAACTTAAATTGCTCCCGTAAATTCGACTATAAAATATAATATGAGTATACCAGTGGTAAGCTGAGATCTTTAAGCAGTTTTTGGTGTTGGGGTACGTGGAAAACTGTGAGGGAATAATACCCTAACAACTAGAAGAAAAAATTGAAAATTTCAAAAATTTGATGAAAATCATTTTACGAGGTGATTTTATTCCCATCAGGACCCCAAAAATAATTTATTGTAGGCACTAGAAATATGGACAATTTTACGCTCTTTCCAACGGTCCCCTTATTTTTGCATTTTCAAGGTAAATTAAGGTAGTTATGGTAATTTTAGTGATGTAAGGTCGAAAATGCGAAAATAATTTTGAAATAAAAATAACTTGGAAAAACGCGGGGTTAAACAAAATTGTTTGGGAACATTTTTTTACTTGAATTAGTTGTAGAACCGACTCTCGAAGTTTTACGGTCCTTAACTTCGGACACCCTGCATAATAAGCTGATTATTTTCCATTCTTAATTTGGTTAAGAAAAAGAGTCGATGTTAAAAAATGTTATACATTAATGTTTTTAATAGGAATAATATTTATTTATCCATAAAATACTTTGTTCACGCCTCCTAGTGCACCTCTTTCTTTTAATTTTCCAGAGAACGGAATATCATTACGATGAAATATAATTTAATCAACCTCGCTTCAGGCACACCCACGTTCGAGTACATAAACCTACTTCCACTCACGTGGACACGTGAGCAAACGGAGGAATTAATTTGGGTTGAGGTCGGGTGGGAAAGTTTCCCTTTCATACGTTGATTGAAACTAGAGCGAGCAAATTGCTAATGAGAGGCGAGGAAATTGAATCCTTTCGTTGGGGATAACGAAGGTGTCTCATTGGACATTGTACTCTACAAGATTGTATTGTGAGTCTTTCTTCTTGATTAGCTTGTAGGAAAGTTTTGGAATTCGAAAATTGTACGTCTTAGTTGTTTCCAAAAAAGCTAAGTCCTCAGAAGTTTACACAGCGGTGAGAGCTGCGTTATTCATGAAAAGTAAAAGTACCTATAGTTAGACATTTATTACTACAGACAAGTATTTTTAAGTTAGGAAATTATAGAATGTATACTGAAGGCACATCTGAATATTTGCAATGCATTGAAAATAAATTGAATATGAATTCAAATCATCAGATGAATGCGAGGACAAAGACGGTCTCATTGGACCTTCACGGGAGCAATAGAAGCGAAGAATTATTCCTGATTTCCTGCAAACAGTGTCAAAGTAAAACGGATATTTGCGAAATTGACTATTGAAATCGTGGTTTGAGTCAATCCATTCTTTATGAGCTCTCTTAATGTAAATATAAAATAGTTCAACTTGGTCTCTGCATTCATCCGATGATTTCTGAATTCCAATTCATATTTCACATTCCATCGTAAACATTCAGCTGTGCGTTCAGTTTATAATTTACTAGCTTAACTTTCACTCTAAAATATTTCTCAAATGTAATAATTTTCTAACTATACTTCTACATTTGATTAATCAGACCATATTAAATATTGCAATTCACCACAGTGTAAACTTCTGAGAACATTGCAGTCGTAAAATTTTCGAGTTCAAATACATCCCTAGAAGCTGATAGAGTACAATACAACATACAATACAATCATGTAGAGTTCAATGTGCGTGAATTGAAGATTCAATTCGTGCATAAATGCCAAGCTAATAAATTTAAGAAACAATAATTATTATGTTAGGATTTTCCGTTTTTTCCACTGAAATTCGTTTTGGAACATTCTTAAAGTACGTACAAAACCCATATTTATAAAGTGATGGCGATGTGGAGATTGTTGAGGTTCGATCAATTGAATTTTAGGCGTTTTTCTCCCAACGTTTTGGCTCTTCATTTAGCCATTATCAAGGGAGAGTGCAGGTTTCCTCACAAGTCAAAATAGCACCAACTTCATGGATATTCCACTAAAAGAAAAACTTCAGTTAATCTATCACTTGTGGCCTTGGGTTGTACTTTCCTACCGATGATTAAAAAAAGACAAAATTTTGGACAACCCTAAGGGGTCCAAATTACAAACAAATGGCTAAAAAACGTGTTTTTTATGTGAATATCATTATCATAATCACAGTAATATTGTAGTATATTCGGAATCATCACAACATTCCTGAAATCGAAAATTGTCCAAAGAATTGAAAATATTATGCGAATATTGGTTGCACCCAAAAATGCAATAAAGAAGTGGGCACTCCATGATTTCGTGGAGACGAGTAGAACATGAATATGGACTTCAAACATATACAAAACATACCCTGTGGATACAATATGTAAGGCATACTATACATGGACATAGATAGTACATTGAAATTGAAACAAGCACAACAAGATACAATCATTGAATAATATCGTACGCGTGGGTATTTTACGAGTTCGGGGGGACGAGAAGAGTATTGGTTTATTATTTTCAATAATGAACCTTTGAAATCGACCAAGAAGAAAAAAAAATTTTTAACATCCCCTCAAAAGTTGATGGTTTACGTTTCAAGGTACGTAGAATCCAAAAATCGAATAAAAATTTGGCCGTCCGTCTGCCGTACGCGGCACTTTTGCCACTTAGCATTGACCGATTTTGATGAAATTTGGTATTTAGGCTCCATTTGGGGTCTAGTTGTGCCCCGAAGATTTTGGTTGATGTAGGTCACTTCTAAGGGTTCCAAAATCAACTTTGAAATTTTGAAAACGCCCTAACTCAAAAAATTTTGATATAAAGGTATTGTTTTTCCTTCAATTTAAGATTCTATAGAATTTTTAGAATTTTTTGAGACCACGCGGAGCCCTGTAGGACAAACCGTTCGCTCCCTACGAGAATTTAAGGGTTTTACGTACGATAAATCTGAAACACAAGTGTGAATCGCAAAAGAGGCCTAATCTCCGTTCAAATTGAAGCTGACCGAAATGCGATCGATGTTTCTCTTCATGTTCGATGGTTGGTAGCTTTGTAGAGAGTGATCTATAAAGAAAAATAATAAACCATTGTGTAATAATTTGCAGAGTTTTTTTGTGGTTTTTCAAAAATATTTAACCAAGAGGTTGATAGTATAATTCAACGATTCGTGATAAGTGAAACATCCATAAGGCTGACTACGCTGTCATACATATAATATTTCGATTTTAGTAACCATAGCTTTGAAGATTTCTTTGAAAATTTGATCATTAACTCATACTGCATGAATTGACTTATTTTAGCGTTCAAACTTAATTTTTTCCACAAATTAGGGAATTGAAATGAAAACTGGTTACACTGTTGGAAAGCTGATATCTTAGCGCCGTTTTGGTGGTGAGGGACATGAAGAACCGCAATAATAAATTAAGACACTAAATCCATAAGAAAAACGCCTGCCAAGTGGGTGTGGCATATAGCTTCCTCTCAAAAATAACCCGATTGTATGGATGATCCGATGCATAGTTAATCTCAAAACACCAATCTCTAAGTACCTTGCACTACCCTCAAAGGGGACTCTACTCGTGAACCCTCACAATCACAGAACATTGTTGGAAAATGTAGAAGTTGTTACTGTTACAAGGGTTCCACGTTTGCGCATGCGCAGTGGCTACTATCAGTCTGAGGGCAATGATTCTCTTAGGGGACCATCTACACACCAACCCGCACAATCCCTGAATACTTCATCGAAATTAGACGTGAATTGCAGAAGTTATGGCTGTGGCAAGGATTTCATGACAGACACACAGACACACACGGATCCAAAATTGTTCAGAAAAAGCTGAAACGTATAACGCCAGTAGAAATTTTGATTTTGGAAAACTCGGAGGATTCTTGGTAGGTTCGGAAGCAAAATGAGATGTTGCCAATTTGACGAAAATCACATTGCGAGTTTGACTTGTATTAGCCTGAAACAGTGAGTGTCAAATGTTTGATAGAATATTGCTCATTCAATGCGATAGATTGAAGATTGAATGTGCGGAAGGGCAACGTAGAGTTATATAATGTACAATGGAGAGTGATTCAGGCTGATTCGGAGCTTACAAGAGCAATCTGAGAAAGGGATCAGCTCTGAATATATCATTACCACTTTGCGCAATCCTCGTTGCCGTGGAGGGATTAACTATTCTAAGAATCCCTTGGAAACAATAGGGGACCCGCGCATGATCCTCCATACCGTGGAATCAAGATTTCAGAACCGGCGGGACTAGGCTGAATGATCGTTCATGAAAAAGTTAGCAGGCGAAGGGGCTCAGTGCGGGTTATATCCCTTGCCTGTTCTATGTTCCATTACCCACAGCCATCATGGTTTTGAACATAACGCTAAGAAATAACAGTTTCAACCTACGAAAACTCCCACCCGCGAAGAAATGGGAACGTAAACGTGCTCATGGAACAGCGGTTGAGAAATATGAACTATTACAACGGTAACTCCAGGAATTTTTCATTAAGTTGCCGTCCACTTATTACAAAAAACTTTGTCAACTATACAGAAAATTCTGCAGTATCCTCATATAAAATCACACATAAATAGATTTGGCTTGGTATCGAAACTATACACAGCAAAGATAATTTTAAGAGTGAAAAAGTATTTTTGTGCACCATGTGTGTAATAAAGTACGGTATTTAGATTTCAGCCATTTTTGCACTTGGGCAATTTTTCTGTTTGATAATGAATTACTAAAGTGATGATTCCGAATAATAAGTTGAACATGATCGGTAATGTAAAAAAAGCTGCAAATTATTACACAATGGTTTATTACTTTTCTGTATATCACTCGTCTACAAAGCCACCAACCATCCAGCATGAAGAAAAACATCGATCGCATTTAGATCAGCTTTAATTTGAACGGAGATTAGGCCTCTTTTGCGATTCACACTCGTGTTTCTGATTTATCGTACGTCCAACCCTTAAATTCTCGTAGGGAGCGAACGGTTTGTCCTACAGGGCTCCGCGTGGTCTCAAAAAATTCTATAAAATCTTAAATTGAAGGAAAAACAACACTTTTATATCAAAATTTTTTGAGTTAGGGCGTTTTCAAAATTTCAAAATTCATTTTTGAACCTTCAGAAGTGACCTACATCAACCAAAATCTTCGGGGCAGAACTAGACCCCAAATGGAGCCTACATACCAAATTTCATCAAAATCGGTCAATGATAAGTGGGGAAAGTACGCTTACGGCGTACGGCGGACGGACGACCAAATTTTTATTCGATTTTTGGATTCTACGTACCTTGAAACGTAAACCATCAAATTTTGAAGAGGGTGTTAAAAAAAAATCCTTGGTCGATTCCAAAGGTTAATTATTGAAAATAATAAACCAAAATCACAAAAGCAAGTTTTTTTGACTAATTTTTTGAAAAACTGCCCGCAATTGAAGGCCAACAAACTTATTCTTTCATGAGTTGAACAAAACGTTTCGACTACTGGAGCGAGTTATCGTCAGGAGTAACTTAATATGGGTACCAACATGACATCTCAAGAACACGGCTGTGACAAGTCAACGACGCTGCAAATTATTACATAACGGTTTAATATTCTACTGTGTAGATCACTCGCACGTAAAGAACACGGCTTTTCCATTGTCACTACCAACCATTTTTGGTTTATTATTTTCAATAATGAACCTTTGGAATCGACCAAGAAATTTTTTTTTTTTAACACCCCCTCAAAATTTGATGGTTTACGTTTCAAGGTACGTAGAATCCAAAAATCGAATAAAAATGTGGCCGTCCATACGCCGTACGCGGCACTTTCCCCACTTAGCATTGACCGATTTTGATGAAATGTGGTATGTAGGCTCCATTTGGGGTCTAGTTGTGCCCCGAAGATTTTGGTTGATGTAGGTCACTTCTAAGGGTCCAAAAATGAATTTTGAAAACGCCCTAACTCAAAAAATTTTGATATAAAGGTATTGTTTTTCCTCCAATTTAAGATTATATAGAATTTTTAGAATTTTTTGAAACCACGCGGAGCTCTGTAGGACAAACCGTTCGCTCCCTACGAGAATTTAAGGGTTGGACTTACGATAAATCAGAAACACGAGTGTGAATCGCAAGAGGTCTAATCTCCGTTCAAATTTTAGTTGACCGAAATGCGATCGATGTTTTTCTTCATGTTGGGTGGCTGGTGGCTTTGCAGACGAGTAATCAATATAGAAAAATAATAAACCACTGTGTAATAATTTGCAGCGTTATGTGCTTCACTATCATGTTTAATTTGAAGAAATAAAGAGTTGTGGGTGCATTCATTAGGTTGATTACTGGTTGAATACGGTGGACGGACGTCAACATTTTCATTTAAAAATGTTTTTTCTCGGTCGATTCCAAAGGTTTACTATTGAAAAATAATAAATCAAAATTACAAGTTTCAGGAAAGAACATTTGACGTTATGAGTTTCGAAGATTTATCTCAAAATCGTCCGTTTTAGGACGTCCTCTAGTTATACTTGGTTCCCTTATTCGATTAATCTGGGGAGACAGAGGACAACAATTCACGGAGAAAAAAAAGAAATAACCACGTACAAACCCGTTTTATATAATTCTGAATCCAATTCAGTGCAAAAATAAAAATAAATAAATTGCGAGTGAATGTATCGCACATCCGGAGTAAGACTGGTATAAGTCCGAATTTGGCGGTTTTGAGTTATATATTCCACCAGATAGCTCTCGTCGAGCTCTACACGGGGGTAGAACGGGTTTAACGATAACTTAGTTATTGGCCGCTAGAGAGCAGATACACCAGTATGGTTCTGAGTCATTCTTCTACCATGGCGTCGGAGCAAGACTGGATCACTTCAGTTATGCGCCAGACGCCGAAGTGTGATGAACTCAAGGTATGTGTAATACTGGTATATATCAGATGTACCGCTTTTGATCCAACAATAATTAGAGTGGTTGATCTAGTTTTAAATTTGCAATACTGGTTTATTTTGAGATGCACCAGTATTTCTCCAAAACAAAATGGAATTTCTCTTTGGTCTGCATGTTGTAACGTTGGTATAATATGAGATGTACCACTTTTGATCCGAAAAGTCATGTATTGGTTCCACTTTTAGAATTACAACACTGGTTTATTTTGAGATGTTCCACTATTTCTTGGGGTAATAGTGGTACATCATAGGAATTTGATCAATTTAAGCATGCTGGTCGCAAATGAAGAGGTAACGAAGCAATTTTGGTATAGCACATGATAGTTAAATAGTATATGAGTGCCGTAGACCCTTGAGATGTTAAAAAAATTCGTTCAGATGACTGTTATAGAACAACAAAGAAGTCGAAAATCTTTAAATGCGATTTCCCATCAGTTGGGTTTTTTGACTTATACCAGTCTTACTCCGGATGTGCGGTATGTACTCTGCCTAACTAGTAGTTTCCAACCGATTTGCATGATTACTTATTTTTGTTCGACGCAGAAATCTATCAAGTTGAGCAGTACTTCGCCGGAATTTCGCCTTGTGAAGGATAGAAATGAGAGTTGGGGGTTAAAGTTCAAAAACGCGTTTTTTCGGGCATAATCTCGTATAATCTGGTGCCCGGTGTAGCCACGGTCGCTGGGGCGAGAGTTGTTTGGCGGTGTAATTTGGACCGAGTTCTGCGGGGGTCGTGAGTTCAAACGTCATCGCCGGCAGCGATAGATTTTGGTCAGCTAAAAACGGGTTTCCACTCAAAACATTTTCAAAATGTCGCAATCTAAACATTTTAAGAACATGAAATAGCTTTATTTTCTTCAAAGATTTGTTAAATAGGGCTCTTTCCCCACAGAATTTAAACTATTCATTGATCAGAATTCATGAGTTATGTTGGAATCTTCGATAAAACGAGAAAAATAAGTCAAAAGCCGATACTATTCAGAGTCAAAGAAGCTATCGACTCCGAAAGCTCCTTAGAGTCAAATGCTGTCGATAATCACCTCAAAATACTCAATTTCTTCACAAAACCACAATTTTACTGGCTCTTCTATACACCTGTAGGATGCCTCAGGATGGTTACTTTTGCTTCCGAGTCTACCAAGGTAACTAAAGGAAGCATTGTATTCACTTTTCAAGGTTGAAAGATAAAAGTTCAAGAAAAAACATAATTTCCTAGTCGCGTTTCACATTTCAAGTCTTTCTGAAAAAATTTTGGCTCCGTGTCTGGCTGTCATGAAATCCTTGTAACGCCCAAAACTACAATAAGTTACTGTCCGATTTCCATGAAATTTCCAGGGATTGTGCGGATTGAGAATTAGAAGGTCCCCTATGAAAACATTGCTCCCCGACTAATAGTACCCGCTGCGCATGCGCAAACGTGGATTCCTTGTAACAGCCAGAACTTCTACATTTTCCATCCAATTTTCATGTAATTTTCAAGGATTATAAAAACAGATAAAACAGAAATAAAAACAACAGCTTCTTGCCGACTCCAATACTTTTCTTTCCTCCTTCCAGGTGGCTCGAGGAAATTGAACGTCCGTCGAAGTGCTCGTATTTAGCGTTACTCTTAGTTCACTACTACTTTAGTCGTAGTTCAACTTACTTGAATATTGTGTTTCGAGTCACACCCGACTTACCTGGAAAATAAACAAAAATGTCATAATCAACGTATTGAATGATTTTCATCACCTGGTTGAAAATTGATGGAGAATTTATGGTTCACTTCAACATTATAAGATTGTAATAAGACTGCTACATAATATGTCTGAACCATTGAAATAGAGCAATATGTATGGTCACATGGGCTCGCCTGTAGAGGTTAATAAACATTAAAAAATATATTGCAATATTATTCTGACATTTAGACGATGAAAAGAATACCCTCAACTGCTGATTCCAGGATTGAACACATGAAAACTTCAAAACACTCATTAATTCCACAGTTTTCCACCCGATTTTGGTGTATTTGTGTTGGTTGGGTCTGAATGGTCCCGATTGAATTCATTGCCGTCTGTGCATACGAAACCATATTTTTTTCTATTATAATGACTACAACAACATCCTTTCGATACCGTTGAAATGGTGTTATGATCTCCTATATATCTATTTTAGTCAGATTACTATATCCGTTGATCATTAAAAAATCGTATATATCTTTTAATATAATTATGACATTATCTACTTAAATGTACGGCATTCCTTTGAACCAGGCAGGTCTTTTCGATCTCTGTTGTTATTATCTACACAACCATGTAAAAGAGTCACAATTACAGCCAGCCTATGTGCCAGGCGGACCTTTTATTATTATCTCGTCCATTAAAACGTTAACGCTGAGACGACTACAAAATCGACTTAGGATTTAAAACACCAACCGGTAAAAGATCTTTTAGTACAAGGATTTTTGTTTATAATAGGGCAGCGTCATCCTACTCCAACCCTTCAGGACATGAGAAGACTAGAAACCTTCACCCTTACAAAGCTTTGATTCATTTTAAATTACTCTTGGCTAGAGAGTACACCCTCGTATATTTGAGGAGGCTAAGACGGTCAAGGCTAACTCTCATGAGTATTTGAAGTAGACAGTCGGAATTCATTTCACTATAACCACCGAGACTTGATATTGTACGCTCATTCTGGACATTCTTCATCGGGAACCACCTTCGAGCGACGACTGTTTCTCTTGAATAACTTCCTGAAGCAACCAGAATGGTCGAAAGGTTCACCGAGGTCGGAATATAAAACAAAGGATGCAGATTCTACAGACGAGAAGGTACAGAATCGCTTCGTCTACCGTCTGGGTAATAAAAAGTCGAGCTCCCATAAAGTGGGGCATAACGAATGATAGCAGTTCGTCGTTATTTGTGGGGAACGTGATAAACTGATAACAGAGGAGGAGCAGTCGTTTTGCAGTAGAAAAGCAAGTTACAGCTACAAGCCTTCCGAATAGACAGACGCAGTCAGGCGAGACAACCTCCGGTTTCAAATAATCCCATTTACTTTCCTTACTCGAACTCGAGAAAATCGAGCATAGCGAGAACAATTTACAGCGTAGGCGTGACAAATAGCTCCCTCGTATCCATATCGTAATTGTATACAAGATGACGGCGTAAAATACTGAAATACTCGGGTAGATACTGATACGATATTCAAGGTGAAAAGGAAAGTATTGATGTCAGTATAACCTATTTTCAACCGTTAGCTCCCTACGAGAACTTACGGTTGGACTCACGATAAATCTGAAACACAAGGTGAACCCCAAAAGAGGCCTTCTCTTTTGAATTTTTTTGATATTACCGTTGGAAGATGAGATTCTGGCGCAGTATGTAAGCTTACCGGCAATAGTTCATTACCTAGCATGTCATTATGGGCGTTGAAAAACGGAAAGTTTTCGAAAAGTTACCAAGTTCACTTTTTAGGCCACTTCATTCCCCGTAAAATTCAACTGAAAAAAAATTATATTTGGTATTAGAGAGATAGAAAATTTTACGATCTTCCAACGGTCTTTTCAGATTTGAGATTACTCTGAAAATGAAAGAGCTATGGCCGTTTTAATGAAGTAAGGAGGATAACAGGAAAAAATCTTAAATCGTGAATAAATCGGAATAGAAGCGATTAAAAAAGTTCAAGAGGCTTTTTTTTGTTGAAAATTAGTTGGAGAATTGATCCCTTGAAGGAATGCGATCTATTTTGTGGAAACCCTGTAATTGGAATACGGTCGACAACACCCCTCATGCTTATATGAGGCTGTATTAGCACGAGGCATAATGAGAACAATGAGAATAAATCGGATCTGAGATGAGCTCAGATAAAAGTAAATAGGTTCTTCGCTTATCTCGTTTCAGGATTCCACAATGTTTCAGATCTTTTCTGAACTCTGTATCATAATAGTTTCCGAACTAATTAAAATCGCTTCATAACTCGTGAGGACGAAAAAAAGAGCGACTTTTCTCAGAAACAACCGAATTTTTGGCCTCCATTCGAAAATTCCAATCAAACTCAAAAATGGATTCCACCACGTGATTCAGAGTCGAAAAATAATGCAAACATATGTGTCACAATGGGGTTTTCAAAAATCTGATTTTGGGAGCAATCGTTGGTTTGCGCAACTTTGAGCGCCCAGAGAGGCGGGTTGCGCGCAGTAAAATAATCAACTGAGGAGTCAAACATTCATGAAATTTTACGTAGAATCCGAATCTGCAATAAAAAATTCCCATTTGAGGTAAGAAAGTCTTAAAATATTGCGCAATACGATATTTGAGATCCTCACTAAACATATTGTTTAGTAATGAATGCCTGGAATGCATGGACGTCTATTGGATAAGCATTAGATCAGTTTAACCAGTTGTTAAGCGATAAAACTGTTTCACTCGATGTAATTTATTTATCACTTTAGGCAAGAAATAGTGGTCTCCCCCTTTAACGGATTGTGATTCAATAGACTCAAAGTAAATAAAGCTTTCGTCGAATGTCGACTGTATGTGTTTGCAACATTTGAAGGTGACTATTTACTTTTGTAAAAATTTTTTCATTTTGTTACCTATTGACAAAATAGTACCCATCTACTTGCGTAGTTCTTGTTTATGATGAGGAAATTTGTGTATATTTTCCATCAGTGTATACTTACCTAGTTAGTACCTGCCCGCTGATAGTTCATACCTAAGTATCAAAAGGTCCATAGAATTGAAGTGACTCGAAATAATTATTAATGGGTAGGTTTGTACGTAACACAATAAACTATTTCTTTATAAATTGCAGTTGTATTTTCAATCATTTTCCCGATTGTTTCGTGGATTAAAAAAATGGAGGGTCAATCTGAGTAGGCTTCTAGAAAAGGCCCATGAATTTTATCGCTTTCAGGCATATCGTGGACGAAAATGATCCCCAGCAAAATGTTTTGTTTTTAATGCCACACCAAAGGTTTCACAACTTTTTTCGATCGATTTCTCACGATTTCGATTGGATAAAGAGAAGAAAAATTAATGTTCGGTTCCAGATCGACTGAAAATTTGGAAAACATCTTCTATTGATCGTAAACTTGATATCAGGGAATTTGTAAGTGGTCTAATCGATTCAATCGATATCCTATTGCTTGTTGTGTTCCATTAGCATAGAATGGGTCAGAAATGGGAATGTAACCACTAAAACAAGGGAAGGTCTCTCAGTTTCGTCTGTCATGGGATGACCTTTTTATCCTTGTTGGTAGAGAGGTTTTTTTTTTCATCGAATTTTTGAGGAAAATTAAACTTAAATTGAACTAAAATTTTTAGCATGTACTTTTTGAATTTTTTCTCACTGAAAGCAGGGGGATTAACAACTTTTGAGACATCCTGTATTTTTATACATTAAAATATGCTATTTTGATTTCTATTGAACACATGCTGGAACGCCCCAGATACCCTCAAAACGTAAAAGTAGAATAGTAACGAGAAATGTGTGACGTCATTCAAACTCGCGGTTACCGACGACAGTTTGCGCCTCCGCCTGGGGAGCGATGACCAACACTCGGAATGAAGTTTGCGGCGCCCATTAAACACAGGTCATACCCTCCGAGGATCGCACGTTCCCTGCATACATACATACATCCATCAATGAGTGCTTCCATCACCAGCCCGGTCGTTAGCATAGGTGGCTCCTGTTACGCCGAGATGCTAAATCAACTGCATGGAACTCGGTCGGTGGACCTGTTGATGGTGCGTATTGTAAGAGCAGATTAATCGGTGACGTTCAAACGTTGTCCGATTCACAAAACGGTCGTTTCCCTCCAAGGCTGGGTAGCAATATAATCTAGCGAGTACGGAAAACACTATTGGAAATCACATCATTATCTAAGTTCCCTATATCCGCCGTATCAGGACTGTTATGAACTCCTCCACAACAAAAAACCCATTGATGCAGTATGAGTTAATGAGCGAATCTTAAATGCCATGGTTAACATAATCGAATATTAGTTGTATGAAAGAGTATTCAGCCTAGATAGTGTGGCACATAGCACGAATGTCTCAAAAAATACTCTTCTCATCAACCTGAACTCATAGAGCACTAAACTCGTGTATTTTTCCTCGATTTTCAGTACACCATACCAACATACTGAATACACAGGGTATGTTTTGAGTATTTTAGAAGTCCATATTCATGTTCTACTCGTCTACTCGAACTCGAAACTTCTGAATACACCAAGAAAAAAAAAATATATGTATATATATAATATATTCCCCCTCCAAATTTGTTGGTTTACATTTCAAGATACGTAGAATCTGATAATTTCCTTAGTTACCATGGACCGATTTTGATGAAATTTGGTATATGGGCTCCATTGGAGTCTAGTTGTGTACCAAAGTTTTTGGTTGATGTCAGTCACTTCTAAGGGTTGGACCACCCAGACTTCTGTATGGCCAACCGTTCGCTCCTTATGAGAACTAAAGGGTTGGACTTATTTATTTATTTTATTTATTCAGATGTAATAGCCTACAATAAGGCAAACAACAGTCGTAATAACATATTACAAAACATTATATAATAGGGCAGAAATAAAAAAAACCAAACGAATCAGGCCAGGTACATTCAACAGGAAGGATGAGAGAAAAATAAAATAAAAAAATAATAATTCAACCTATGATTGATGAAAATTGTCCAGTGGGTGGAGGCTGCGCAAGCGGGCCCCCACCCGCTGGCCGGGCGCCACCCGACCGGCCCCGGGCCCACCCAATACGGCGGCTCCCCATATCAGGCACCCAACGGCCGCGACGCCCAGCACAACTACTGGACGCCACAACCATAAGATAACCTTCGCACCACAATCTCTGGCAAGTAGCTGAGAACGAGGCGCCAAGGGGACCGCCCCCGGGACCAACCAGGCGACAGCCCAACCAATGAGGGAGGACATCCACAAACACACACTCATACATACAATAAATACAATCACACCACTGTTAGACATTGAAAACACAAAATATCACAGATAACTACACAAATATCACAGATGAAAATATAACATAATGACAAAAAACAACTAGACAGAGTACTTGTATAAAAAATTCCTCTGCTAGACAAGACGACATACCTAACATTTAAAAATAGAGATAAATCAGGAACACGAGTGTGGATTGAAAAAGAACCTTCATCTCTATTCACATTTCAGCTGATCAAGATGCGTAGTTAGTAATCTCGAGTTTTCCTCAGTTTTGCTTCCTTAGCAACCAATAATCAAATGTCCCAATGAATGCACCCACAACTCCCACTTTTTCGAATTGATTGTGACGCGTTCGTTTATTCAAATTATACTTGATTGTGAAGCGAAAGCATGGTTGGTAGGTAGTGATAATGGCAAAGCTGTGTTCTTTGTAGGCGAGTGATCTATATAGAAAACTAATAATCTTTGTGGAATAATTTGGTAGCGTTTTTCGCTTATTTTTGAAATTTTGACCCCATTAGCCCAAAATTCCTTGGTAATGAACTCGTCTTTTGTTTTGTTACTACGAACATTTTGGCGAAAACTTGAAAATTTTACCGATACAAAATTACTCAAGTTATCATCCGGAGTGACACACACTTATTAATATGTACATATGATTTTTTGAAAAACTTCAGGGATCGTTTAAGAAAATTCCAAAACAGATTTCAGTGAACATTTTTTTCGAAAAGTCCACTCTATACCTACGGTTTCGCCCAAAGGCCTGAGCCTTTCCCATTGGTCAGGCCTTAGACCAGGAAATCCTCATAAGCACAGCCATCACCTCGTTAGTCACCATTCCTTGCTCTGATCTTTAGTCTTGGCTATTCTCTCTCTAAATTCACTCATCTCTTTAAGAAAAACACCCTTTAGAACCTTTATAAACTGAGTGTAGCTGTTTTCACGGTATGCAAGAAGATCTTGTCTCCTCAGCACCAGTAGAAATGTTGATTTTATTGGAGAATCGTACTTGCTCCCACGAAGTGGTGTGGCTGTTGTTCTCCTTCAGAAAAGATACATGCTTCCAATTTTGCTATGACGAAGCTCTTGTTTACTTTCAAAGAGCGTACTTGCACCTACTCAACGGTGTATCGGTGTGCTCTCGACGTAGTGTAGCGTCAAATTCTTGCATTTTCACGTAGCATCGAATTCTAGAATTTTTGGTAAATTATTTTAAATATTCAGTTATACTTTTATAAAGTGAAAAATATCATAACAATAGCCTATCAAGACTTATGCTGTTTGAGTTAGCTAGGTAATCAATTGTTGGGATTCTTGGTTACATTGGTAACTCATGGTTATGATCAATGAAATATTTCACTAAAAGTCTGTTAGTTCTGCCAAGTGTGAGTTCATAACTTTGGGGGCGGTATGTACAGGGATCAATAAAGTTTCGGTAATCTAACACCGAAGAAAACAAAGCTGGGAGGGGAATTTCAGGTTAGATCGTAAATACTCGAAATTTCAACGAAATAGTTGGTAACTGAGGAAGACGAGAAACGCCGTTGGCCGCAGTGTGATTTACCGTTCTTCCACGTGAAATCAGCTCCGTTGAACGAACCGACGAAAAGGAGATTGGCGGAGTACGGAAGAGAGGAAATTGAAAAGAATTTTCGAGGAAAAGTTGACAATGTTCCAATGTTTGCAGTATAAAATCCGCTTAAAAACATTTCGGGGAAATTCCTGATGAACAAAAAATATATATATATTTATGTATAAATACGGTGATGGAAAGAAACAAATTCTACGTCATTTATAGCATCTATTCATCCATGCTGTGTTTCCAAACTCATTACAGACTGGTTCTCGTAAGAATAGAATTCGATTCGACAAGGATCGATTGGACGAACAGAACACGTCAGGACAGGTCGGGGGAACTCTATTACGAGTATATTTATTATCTCCTTTTGTAGGAGAAAATCGGTGGCGTACGGCCCGTTCAAAGGCGACGTGGTCTGTGGCCAGCCACCGAGAAAGGACCATTGCCTGTCGGAGGGCTTTCTCGACTTATTCATCTTCCAATTCAGGCCCAGTCATGCGACCTCAGTCAACCATTTCCCTTGGTTTTGAGAGGCGCGAATGTCGTGAGCCGATATAAAAAGGTCAATGAAGGTGAGTGATCTTCGGTGGAAGGGACAATTGTCATGGTTCAAAATCGGTCAATTTACTCAATAACTCGTGGGTTCATGACTGGATATATTAAATTTGCACTGGCCACATATTGAATAATTGAGGGACGTCCTTTGGCCGACGAATCCGTTATTACTGCCAGAGAATTTTGCGCGATTTGATAGTCGACTCACAGGGAGTTCAATGGCTTCAACCGGAGTATAAAAGCACCCCCACAGATCGAGTCATCAACCGTCTCGATTCAATTATCTCCGCGAACGGGGGGTCTCGATGTAACCTGGTGGAACATAATCGAATCAGAACACATGATTTACCTTACCTTCGGATTTCGTATGAGTCTCCCGAGTCGGTTGCGCTAAAGTGATTTTCTCCCCCGAAATGGCCGTTGGCTGTGTAATTATATATTCGGATTCGGCTCTGGAGCGCCACGGCCCCTGAATCACACGTCCAAAGATTATTTTACGACTCGAACGGGAAAAAATTTGATTGCCTTTATTGTTCCAGTTATAAGCCGTAATCGTGTTTTCGATCTGGCTTTGATCGACAAACTCCATCTAATTGAAATACGATGTAGTGTTCAGGATACCTTCAGCTTCTTGAAATAATATCTAGACGTGGTGACTGAATTGAACCTGACTTAATTAGTAGGTTTAGAAAACTCATATTTTTCTAGCTCGAGTCAGTTTTAGACACATGAAACGACTAATAAAATAATAGTCAATGAAGAGACTGGTCAACCTGTGTGCATCCTTGGGCCTGTTGTTTCCGGTTCTCATCAACGTCGTATAATATAATAATAATAACAATAATAATACAAATTTATTTCCTCCTTTTTTTCACATAACATAAGTAGATTACTTAATGTAATCTATTATAGGTATATAATAATTATGTACTTATAAGAGATGTTTAGTACTTATAATAGATTACTTAAGTACGTAACCTATAATAGATGTTGAGATTCATGAGTTTCAGTCAGAAGAAGGATAAAACACTTGTTTAGGCCGATGTTTCGGTTTATTTATATACCATCTTCAGGGCTATAACGAACATTAAGGGGGTCTCAGTCGGTTACCGTTCGTCCCTCGTTCCGGGTTAGTATTTCCCTAAATTACAAGGTCTCAAACTTTAAAAGTTGTACCTGTATTAGACATTGTTAAGGATTTTATAAATTCATTAGTGCAGCAGTCTAGGGAATTGAAGAAGTAGAAGATTGCCACTGGAATCATCAAAATCGAACAATAATTGCCAGAGAAAAATGGGGAAACCAGTTTATTCAGTTAGGTTTTTCCGATTTTTCTCTGGCAATTATTGTTCGATTTTGATGATTCCAGTGGCAATCTTTTAGTTTTTCAATCCCCTTTGCTGTTGCACTAATAAATTTCAAAACCCTTGCAAATTTCAAATTTAGGTACAACTTTTAAAGTTTTAGTGCCTGTAATTTAAGGAGATTTGAGGAGACTTTTCCTTGGCTTGTTAGTGATAAACTTTATGTGTTCGTTTCATAATCTAGGAATAGATAGATAGATAGATATGTTTATTTTCGCCATTTTGTACACTTTTACACTAATATAAATGCATGAAGGGATGCAATTTGCTCAGATTTCCTACCCGACATTAGGCTTGGCCCGTGTTGTAGGGTAGGATCTTTGCAAAATCGCTCCATATCGGTAAATAAATTGATGTCTACTATACAATTACAGTAATAAGTGAATTAATAAACAATACATGATTGGACAGAATTAAGGACGCATTTTGATAAGCTCCAACATATACTAACTTACTTTAATATTCTCCAACTTTAATAATCTCTAAACTTAAATAGTCTCCTATACATATATGCTGTTTAATAGCCTTTCGCATCTAATCTCGCCCTTCTTACTGTCCAGCCTGGTTCAGTTGCAGGGAGTTACATGCAAGTCGCATTATTCTACTTGCATGTGAATTTGCAAGTCAATCGTCCATTCCCTTTCAGATGCAACTATAGGAAAGATGTTACTTTTGTTATATTTAGATTCAATCTATTCAAATTCATCCAAGGTTTAACGATTTTAAGGTCTTTTAGGTCTTTTAAGGTAAAAGTGAAGTTGAGCACTTTTAGCATCTTTCCAGGTATGGCCATCAGTGATTAGTGCTTTGTCGTCAACAAAGAAGTATATGATACTAATCAAATGTAGGTTTACTGTAATCCTTCACGTAGACGTTAAACAAAAGCCGTCTTAGGGCGAATCCTTGCGCAATATACTTGGATATAAATTGGCTGCGAACATTATCATCAGAGTGACCAATTTACTTCTATCGTAGAGGTCTGAACCAGCTGTACACAACTCCTCTAATTAAGGGTTGTTTGTTAGTCCATCGCTCATCAAACGTCATCGGGTGATCAGAATTTGATCAGATGAATTTCCTGAAAGGTTCTTACAGCCTCGTTCTTCTTAATGACGAGGAAACTCGTCAGACCGGGGGGAAATTTTCCTGGCATGTTGCGGTTACTAGTCCAAGAAATGAACGCGGTATTTCGCTAATAACGGGAGACCAACCCATACAAACGGTTGAATCACGCCCGAAAGAATGCGGCTGATCCACGCTCAAACACTGCCCGAACGAACGAACCACGGCCAAATAGCTGAATAACATTCAAATCACGCCAAAACTCATGAAACATGTCCAAATAGCTGAACAACCTCGATCAAACTGAAATAATGAGACCCAAACGGCCAAGTAAAAATAACGATGCTTCGTTCACATGTTGGAAACTGAATAAATTCCATTAAAAATCCATTGAAGACCCTTCAGAAACAATGAGCCCACTCCAAAATCGTCGTTTTTGAGTTACACTCGTTTCGAGTATGACAAACCATACTACATTGTAGTACATAGTACTCGCCTGATGTAGAGATGACGCGAGAAACTTCCGAACTACTTGACTGCTTGTTCGAGAAACTTCCAGGCCTACCAGCCGACTAGCTTGTTCTGGAAGTTTCTCCCAGTGCCACGTATCTGTTACCAGTTAGGCCATGAAGTTAGCCTCTATTGGATTGTCCTACGTCAATCGCATCATGTTTATGCGGGCAAATAAGACCAAATTAAGTAAGAATAACATAAATTGTATTTTTAGAGTTTGGACAGCTTTGAGTGATTCCGCCCGATGTGCGCAACTTCTGTACTGTAGGTTACTGAATTAATAACTCAACGGACACCAAATTCCAACCTTTTAAATACTTTCACAATTAAATGTACGTTAAGTTGATTTCTCGTTGAAATTCGATAGCGTATCTTCACTAGACGCTAGAGGAACAAAGTTCACCAGCCCTTCAACTTGTTCCGAAGAGAGTTCGACTGGATTCAGAAGCAAAGCATACGATTCAGACCAGCTTTGGGCCAAACTTCCCTCGAGAATTCCCTTTCACAAAAACGACGGCCACAAAAGTTTCCTAATGAATTAAAATTAACAATAGGTTTCCATCACTTCTAAAAGGCACGTTTTTAACTAGTTTTCTTTAATGAAGCTTTCTTTTCTTTAATTCATTTTTAATGAAGCTTTCTGAAAAGAAAGTTCTGATTTTGAATTTGGCTAGATAGAGAAGCTCTTCCTTGAGTGGATAAAAAATATGATAGGAGCACTAGGAGAGTATGACATGGGAATTTTATGAGTACACGTACGTCGTGCAATAACTAGTCATAGAACACTACGATCAAACATCGGGTAATGAATTGGTGAGCGAACTCACACAGAAAATGTTGAAACATTTTTTAAAAAAGTTTAACTACGTCGGCAGGACTACAACAGGCCTGCGGTGGCAGACCACTTGACAAACCACTTCCCTCCATCTACTTAGACTTCGCGCTGAGTCTCGTCAGCTTCTCACCCACAATCGACGAGCTTCCCTGTTCACCTTATCGCCCATCGGCTCTTTGGTCTCCCTCTTTTCCTCGCACTCTCCATCTTTGTTAACAGTGCCATCCGCGTTACTCTTCCCTCCGACATTCCCTCGACGTGTTCTACGTAACGCAGACGTCATCTTTAATGAAGTTAAAATATTTTCATTGCCGATGACCGTCTCAATCTCGGCGATCCGCGGATACGCTAATGACCTGCTTCACATATTCCGCCACATATTCGCCGAATCACTTTTCTCTGAAAAATCTTGAGTCAACTCGCATCTGATGCACCAAGTCTCTAACCAGTAGCACGCAACTGGTCTCGCCAAGGTTTTTTATAAGCTTGGTGCCTCTGATGAGCGGTCGCCGAAATAGCCAGAGATTCAGAGTGAAAACTTCGATTTAAAAAGAAACATATTTCGGTTTGTTATTGTTAAGTGTTATGTTAAGTTTGTTATTTGACCTGGTTTTTTAGAGATCGTATATAGCTGAAAGATTTTGGTTTTACATTAGGTAGCTCGGAAATTTAAGGCTCTTTCCAACGATATCCTCAAATTTGAATTTACTTGGTAAATATTAGGTTTTATAACAGTTTTAATGACGAGAGGTCGAAAACGCGACAAGAAACTTCGAAGTGAATAAAAAGGCATTTTGAGTGGGTTAAGAAAAAATTGCTGGAGACATTTTATGTTGGAAATACCTAGTAGAATCGAACCCTGAAGTTATGCCCATCTTAAGCGTAGACACCCTGTATAACGCGATATGATCAATATTTCGGAACTTCCTCTTTGAGCGAAATTTCAAAGATGACTTAGCATCTGACAGTTTGCTCCCTCCACTTTTTAGGTTTATATAATATTTATATTCATACCCTCATAAGTGAGGAATGAAGAGGGGATGAGCTATCTTCACTTTGTCGTTCATCTTCTGGTAAATGATCATTCTCATAGATATATTTCCCTCGATACCCAAAATCCATACGAGTTCATTACGAGTTTATATAAGCTTAAATACTTGATCTATATAACTTCGATTTGTTATTGAACTATACCCAATTCATATCTAGATTTCATCAAAATATATTTGAATAATTGGGAAATAGCTTGTTTGTCCATCAGAATAATTCCAACTCTATTTCACCTGCCATTTTAAGTATGAGAACATGACAATTTGAATTTTGAAATTTGTTTTGGTTATGTTGTTACTGTTGTTGTTGAATTTGTACGAAAATGTAAATAAAATAATAAAGTCCCATAAATGATTAATGTAAAATGATTTTAATAATCACAATTTCCATTAGGAAATAACCTACTGAAAATTGTCGAAATTCATCAAAAATGAGGTAAAATAGGTTTTTGGAAGTTTGCATACTCCGTAATTGAGCACGAAATTAACGTTTTGTATCTTCCGACATTTTCGTTCAATCATCATCATCTTCTAAAGGCAGCGCCTTGTCGGTGTAGCCATTCGTCCCTATCCATTGCAGCCCTCTTCAGCTGATGGTAAGAGGTGCATCCCATTAGCACCATGCATTTATTCTTTCTTTATTTTTTATTTTTTTTATTTTTTCTTTCTTTGCATTTTATTCTTTAACTACATTACGAATTGACTACATTCACCGAGAGAGAGAGAGAGAGAGAGAGAGAGAGAGAGAGAGAGAGAGAGAGAGAGAGAGAGAGAGAGACAGAGAGAGAGAGAGAGATCAGAACATGATAATCCTTCTCCCCTAATTCCATTCCATGTTTTTTACTTTGTATTATAATACGGCCGTCAATAAATCATTCTGAACGACAGAGACTCCGCATCCAATTTCACCATAAATAGATTATTTCTGGATTTCGAATGTCTAAAGCTGGGTTTATCCGAGCCCTCCTGTGGGTCTTCTCTCAAGCATTTCGAACGTGTAAATGTTTGGGTCGATTCCAACTCCCCCGGACTTAATTTCCATATTCATGTGGGCTTCCTTCAAAACCTGGGGGGGTGACGAAAGAAAGGAAAAATTATGACACCCTGCACGAGATCGCCTGGCTTCTCTTCCACTGTCAGTTGAGCTCCATTCTCCGCAAAAGGTTATCCTTCTTTATGGGTTTTCTCCCTTGAAAATAACGCGATGGTTCATCTACGCAATTGGGATCCGTGCGATAATGACTTCTCAGCCTCATCTCCTTCTTTTTGATCAGTTTGTCTCTTGTTATAATGATAACCTTCTTCATCACGATCAAAGGCGCCAAGGGTCCAGAATATTTTATAATGAATAGTTCAATACTACAGAATTTCCTGGTAATTTATTGATTGCGCCTTACAATTAGCGCGGTCACAACTCTCCAAGAAAAAACCCGTTAATTCATCAATTTTTATCGAATTTTAAATGAACTCGATGAACGCAATGAACTCAAATTTTTACCAAGGAATTCTGAAAAAATTTTTCACTAAAATCCCTTTTAAAACATTCTAAAATGATTCCTGAAGTGTTTCAAAAAATTATATGTATATATGTATCATATAAATATAAAACGATATATAATATCGTTTTATATATATATTTTTTTAAATTTTCTTATTTCCATTTGGTTACAGAACATTTTAAATAGGTACATAACATAAATAGGAAAAGTTAATATTCCCATATGAGCTGCATTAGCTTGTGTTGGGAAATGAGTTGCTGTGAGCTCCTGATTCACTTATTGCTGTAAATACTATTTATGTCCTAATAAATCGATAAAATGTTATAATATATATTATATATATACAATATAATAACTTTCGTATATTATTTATATAAATTTTACATTATTATGTATCACTCCGAACAATAACTTGGGTATAACTTTCGCAAAAATCTCAAGTTTTTGCCAATATTTTCATAATTAGAAATAAAAAGGCGAGTTTGTTCGCGAAAAACTATGGAAAACCGCAAGGTATCAAATTGTCTAAAATGTATCCAAAACGTGTTTTAGGGTTTTTGTGGTCATTAACATCCTAATCACAGTACCTAGGACGTTAGTATACGTATTAACATACTTGTTAGTATGGTATACTGACAATGGGCAATAAACAACAATAGACGTGAGGGTACTTTATGAGTTCGAGGTGACGAGGAGAGTATGAATATGAACTAAAAAAGTTAATCAATAATACCCTGTGCATACAGTATGGTGCTGTGGTATGCTGAAAATATGAAAAAAACTGTGGGTGCTCCTTAAGTTTAAGGTGAGGAGGAGAGTATTTTTTGAGATTTTAAAAAAATGTTCAACCAAAGGGTTGATTCTATGATTTTAATGGTTAGAGCTATGTACCACACCCACAAGGCTGACTACACTCTCATATAGCTAATATTCCGATTTTCCTCGTATTTTATATGATAGGTACTTGATTTGTTTGCCACGACCTCCATACAGGCCTTCCAACAATTCCTTATCCAGGGAATGAAGAGGAGCTCTGAATTTTTCCGAGCCCACTTTCCCGACTGGTCGGTCCTTTTTCACTGAGGTTTCGTCCTCTCCAGGTAATAGTTTTAAGCGAATCCTTTAGCAATCCTTTTATCCTAGCACTCATCAGTCCTTTCAATCTGGACTCTATCATGTCAACTAAACTGGTGGAAGTGTATGACATTATTTTTGAATTCCTTCAAGCTCTAAATGTTAAATAATAAATTACTACCTTCACAAAATAATAAACACCTAAAATTGTAACAACGCAAAATGTTTAGCTATAACTATAAATATTATCTTTTGAACACAAGTAAATATTATAAATAACTTGTAACGGCTGTTATAATCAAATAAACCCCCAAAAAATAAGCTATTGCAATGATCCCAACATTTTTAAATTCACAGCAAAATTATATTTTCAAATCTAATAATATGAAGCTATTTTTGACTACTATTTTTCAACATTTTACCTATCAAAAAACTTATTACCTTAAACCTTGTTTCATAGGAAACTAACTCACCCACTTAGGTACCTCTTGTTAACTCAATCACGCATAATTGACTTAGAAGTTACGTTTTAGATAGCATGAACACCATATTGTGTTGGTTTTAGTGCGATATAAAACTTTTCTAAAAGAAATTGTCAACACCATTGTTTTCTCTTAACCATAGCTTTAACTGAAATACTTCCTTGAAAATTCGACCATTAACTCATGCTTAATGAATGGACTTTCAATGTATACAAGGTGTCTCACCCCCCTCATTTCCACGAGGTAGTCCATTAAAAAAAAGATCCTGCTTTTCATAATTTTTTCCCTACAGTTCGAAAATGGCATATTCGTGCTTGCACCAACGCGCGCAACATGCACCAACTCTTTTTTTTTAAAATAAAACTCCCCTCCCCCTGCTTTTATTGCAAATTCGTATTCTACGAGAAATTTTGTGAATTTTCGACCCTTACATGAAACTAGGTCTTGGTGTTAACCATTTTTTAATTTGACTATAATTTCTGTAAATGGCGGCCAAAATATCGGTTGTTTTTGCCACAAAAAAAAAAACATCCTTTTTCCATCTTAATCCCTTCCCTTCTACTTCCTTTTCCCTTTCTGGTTTAATTAGTTAGAATAAATACATTGGTAATTCGACTTCCGTGAACTATCCGAGTCCGACTCGAACTTATCCAGTAATCTTCAAATAATTTTGAAAAATGGTAATTTTTCATCCATAAACCAGATATAAAGGGATCTGATATCGGAAATACTGAGTTCAATTTAGATACAGACAACACGATCGCGCTTCCATTAATTAGGATCGCCTCAAAAGGATGGAAAAAGAGCGATTTGCCGCTAAAAACAACCGATTTTTCGGTCGCCATTCACACAAGGTCCAGTGAAATTAAAATATGGATATCACCATGTCATTCAGCGTCGATTGATAATGAAAAAACATGTGCTACAGTTGGATTCCTCCGAAACCTAGTTTTAGTCCCATGTGAAAAAACAAAGTTGGGACGCTTCGCGCACGTTTGAGCAATTCGCAATTTTTTCAATAGATTCAGTTCGGTTTTTTATTGTGGACCATTACAGACGGAATGAAGCGGACGAGACACCTTCGTTGGGCCACCATTGCGCACGAAAAATTGTTCCGTACATAATTTTGTCGATTGGCGTAAAATTATTTTTTTTTGGAAATTGTTTTGTTTTTTTCCCGCTTGGAACGATCGTGACATAGAACAAACACATTTTCTCAGTCGTTCCACACAATATTCGTGGATTGAAAAACATTATGTGAAACATAAGGCTAAAATATTAAGTAACTAATTGCAATAACAAAACGAATAAAATAATAATATTAATCCTAATATGATTCTTCTCGTACATTAATAGTGATATATTATATTACCATGAATATCCGAGAAGGAAAACGAACTTAATTAAAGAGGGGAGGCTGCCAACCCTTGCGACGGCTCTTAGGCCATCCTTAAGTGAGAAAAGGTATGCCAGCGGTGGTGAACTGTATAAAAGTTGTTTCTTGCGTGAGATTCAAGAATACCTATAGAAGAAAACAACGATTTCAGAATGTATCATAGAAGAATGTTTATTTGGTTACCAACAAAGAGGTGGAATTGAAAAAATTGTTGAAGAATTGTGAAAACTGGGAATAAACAACCAAGAAGGTGCTTTACCTACAATGAATTGGAAAAAATAATAGCTTCATGTTCAAGCTCCATGGGTATTGATTAATTAAATATTTGATATAAATCAGTTGACAATGTACACTTTTTCCATTAATTACACTAGATTACAAAATTTAGGGGTGGTCTGGCTGCCTTGTTCTTTCACCACTTTTCTTATGGTATTTGGTGCGCTGAATCCGAATCTGACGTCAGTTTTTTTTTTCCACGTCGGATTTTCAAGATATAGCTAGTTTTACGATTTTTCTAGTTCTCAATTTTCTTCATTTTTTAGTGAGCACTCATCTTGCTCAAATCTCCTCAAAAAGTACTCAGACTTATAGGAAATTTTATGTAGAATCCGAATATGTACTTAGTTAATAAGTAAAGTTGTGTTAAACCCCCTATTTTCCACAAAACGTATCAAAAAACACCGGTTCTCAACGTTTTTCTTCGGGTTTTTCCTTACACTTTGCCACTTGAAAAAAAAATTAAGGCTAAAAAAAATGTTCTCGGGCTTTTACTTTGTAGGGGGGACACCCCAGAGGAGAATGAGACCAATCGCAGCTTCCTAAACCCATTAATATCGAAGGAATGAGCTTTTTTTTCATGGCACTGAGATGAAAATTCACAAAAACCGTTAATTAATTTTTCGAGATAAGTATGTGCGTTCCTAAATCTGTTTTCCTCAAATGGATTTTTCTTTCTTCTACATTTTTTATACTTGTCACCTAATAAGAGTAAGATCGAAAATAGGTACTCATAGGGGGAGTAAATCATAATTGGGAAACTCTTGTGATTTTAATTCAGTTTTACAACACAATTAACTGCAGAAAAGTTAACGGTGTAAATCTGTTGCACGAAGGCTCAGATGAATCAATAGTTGGTACAATGTTAAATAACCAAACTTTGGTTATTCCTCCACCTCAGAGGTTCCACCAAGATATGAAAACCATGGAAGAACGGTACAAAGGGTATTGGGAAGTTCACATGATGGCGGACTATTGTTGGACCTTAAAAGGAGATTTACCTCAGGCGGCGAAGTTTTCTTTACACAGATGCCGGCGATGAAACCTCTGAGGTGGAGGAATAACCAAATATTGTACCAACTATTGATTCATCTGAGCCTTCGTGCAACAGATTTACACCGTTAACTTTTCTGCAGTTAATTGTGTTGTAAAACTGAATTAAAATCACAAGAGTTTCCCAATTATGATTTACTCCCCCTATGAGTACCTATTTTCGATCTTACTCTTATTAGGTGACAAGTATAAAAAATGTAGAAGAAAGAAAAATCCATTTGAGGAAAACAGATTTAGGAACGCACATACTTATCTCGAAAAATTAATTAACGGTTTTTGTGAATTTTCATCTCAGTGCCATGAAAAAAAGCTCATTCCTTCGATATTAATGGGTTTAGGAGGCTGCGATTGGTCTCATTCTCCTCTGGGGTGTCCCCCCTACAAAGTAAAAGCCCGAGAACATTTTTTTTAGCCTTAATTTTTTTTTCAAGTGGCAAAGTGTAAGGAAAAACCCGAAGAAAAACGTTGAGAACCGGTGTTTTTTGATACGTTTTGTAGAAAATAGGGGGTTTAACACAACTTTACTTAAAAACTAAGTACATATTCGGATTCTACATAAAATTTCCTATAAGTCTGAGTACTTTTTGAGGAGATTTGAGCAAGATGAGTGCTCACTAAAAAATGAAGAAAATTGAGAACTAGAAAAATCGTAAAACTAGCTATATCTTGAAAATCCGACGTGGAAAAAAAAACTGACGTCAGATTCGGATTCAGCGCACCAAATACCATAAGAAAAGTGGTGAAAGAACAAGGCAGCCAGACCACCCCTAAATTTTGTAATCTAGTGTTATTCAACGTGCTTTTTTAACTAACTGGCTGTTTGACTCCGTTTTACCTTGGAAGGTTGGTTAAAGGGATAGGTGCGAAAAATCGACCCAACCATCGATTTTGAGGTATTAGTACTAAAATAACTGCAGATCTTGCTGAACATTTTGGTTTACGACTTTATTGATTTTAGTGTGCATAAGCTTGTGAAACTCAGGGTCAAAGTATGAATCTAGTATGTTCCGCAATCTTGATGTGAGACATTCCAAGCAACAAATTTTGTTGATAAGACACTGGAAAAAATTGAAATCACCGATGATACAAGAATTCTATTCTTCTTCTTCGGTTGTTATAGCAGATTTCTGATGGATAAGCACAGTGAGTGTTGTGAGTTTGTGTTGAAGAACGTAAGATGAGCTATGGAACTCATGAAATCTGGGTGCGGGAAGGTGCAGACGCCTCTCTTCACGAAAACGCGTTTTCCTACAAACTATGTTTTCGAACGAATAAAATCACTCGCGATGAGATTGTGGAAAACCATTTTAATAAAAACGGAGTTGAGTAGAATGTTGTCTATTTCCACGAAAATAATGAGTTACAAGTTAAATCGATTTCGACGGTTAGGTCATCATCAGTAACAAACAATAACTAATAATTTGAGTTATTGTTTGTTACTGATGATGACCTAACCGTCGAAATCGATTTAACTTGTAACTCATTATTTTTGTGGAAATAGACATTCTACTCAACTCTGTTTTTATTATGTTTTCGAACCTTTCGGAACATGTTTCTCAAGTTTGGAACCAAGTAAAAAGATGATTTTTTTTGTTTTGTTCGTAACACCTAGGAGAAGATTTGTTGCAAGCAGAAAAACACCAATGTCTAGAGTCGATAATCCAGGGGTGTTCAAAGCACAACAATGACAACAAGAACAGTGTTTTGCTTCCTGTTTTTTTTCCCCAAAATCGATATTTTGAAAAAACCATAGCTACAAATGCGTGCTAGGATGTTGTGAGAACAATGGTACCGAGTTTAGTCTGATCAGACGATGACAACGACGCAATGTGTTCCGAAAGTGTGAAAAATGATGAATCTGAGCAACGTGTTCACGAGCTGTTTGCAAGAGAGTCTAGCCCCCGGAAAGTATTGTCGGGTTTCAGCGCTACCTACCGCTACTTCAACAAACTACCATTTCTGATATCTTATCAGGTGATCACGCTCGCAACCGCAGTACCGTCGCTCCTCTAACTAGCAGTTATCCTAAGATTAAAATGTAGCGATGTACATGGACTTAGTCGACTGGAGAACATTTATTTTTGAGTTTTACAATTGATTGATTGATTTGAATGAACTTGATGTGTGTCTAAAAAGAAATAACAACTAAACAGCCAAAATTAGAAATTAGAGAGTGGTAAAATCGAGGTAAGCCTACTTTTCAGAAATGCCGCTTGACCACGCTCACATCGAGCTGAAAAGGATGGTAGTTCGCTGAAGTGGCGGTAGGTAGCGCTGAAACCCGACAATACTTTCCGGGGGCTAGACTCTCAAGCTGTTTGCAAGTTCCTACTCTACCCGGGGAGAAAATTTTTGTCACAGGTAGTTACCTACCCCATTCCATTAGTAATGTACAGTAAAATTTAGTGAATTTATGGGTAATATTGAGGACAGTACGGATAAATGAATGAACGCGGGCTGGAAATGCCGGGGTAGCTAGCGCAGTTCGCCCCTGTCCGTAGCATTCTATTCGTGGCGCAGCGGGTATACCTCACCATCAAGACCGCTCGGTCGTGCGGGTTTTGCCTATTCGTAATCCAAACCTGGAAGCCAGACTCCAATAAATAGGTCCACCACTGAAATAATTTGAAAAATGAGAAAATAATTGGAAAAATGAGCTTCAGTAGACAAGCTTATAAACATGTATGTGCGATTATGAGCGAAACATGTTCAAACGAAAATTAAATGAAAACTTCCACTATACTTATAGTGTTTTTGGACAAATAAAATCGAAATTGAGGTAACCTTCCGTACAAGCAACTCTTTATCAGCCCCAGTCATCATCTTAAAGATATTGAATTGCGAATTGAGAATATATTAAAATGCGAAAAATAAGGTTACAATTCAAAAAACATTGCTAACCCACATTATTCTGTTCTAACGGTTAACGTTTCGACAACTGGTTCTCGGTCAACTGAGCATTAACCCTTATCCTCAATAAGTATGGACTATACAGGGTGTAAGCCTAACTGGTCTGCCATACGGTACCAGTCGATTCTACAACTAATTTGCAACAAAAAATGTCTCTTAGCGATTTTTTTAAACCCTTCGTTTCCGAGTTATTTCAACTTTAAACTTTTTTTCGTGATTTTGACCTTATGTCATTAAACCGGTCATAACTCCTTCAATTTGCTGCGTAAATTACAATTTGAGGATACTGTTGGAAAGAGCATTAAATTTTCTATCGGATAAATGCCTTAACTTCTTTTTAAGTCAAGGTTAGAGACATGAAAACGTCCTCTAAAAAGAGATATTTACGTCATTTTGGAAACCTCGCATTTTTCAATCTCAAATTGAACTCCGAGCACTCATACTTTTTCAAGATGCTAGAACAGTGAAAACTGCGCCAGAATTTCAGCTTACCAATGGTATAATCAAAACATATCCTACAACCGAATTTAGGGGAGAAATTCGTGTTTGAACGCGGAAAAACGTGAATTTTTTCAACGAAATCAGCGCTCTGGCCTCCTGTTTCCGGAGGCCTCGCGGTTTACTGCGGCGCCCACCCACCCACTGCTATCGTCCGACCCCTCAGATCGACTAGGTGGAGCGCTGATTTCGTTGAAAAAATGCACGTTTTTCCGCGTTAAAACCCAAATTTCTCCCCTAAATACGGTTGTAGAATATGTTTTTATTATACCATTGGAAAGCTGAAATTCTGGCGCAGTTTTCACTGTTCTAGCATCTTGAAAAAGTATGAGTGCTCGGAGTTCAATTTGAGATTGAAAGAATGCGAGGTTTCCAAAATTAGGTAAAATTCTCTTTTTAGAGGACGTTTTCATGTCTCAAACCTTGACTCAAAAAAAAGTTAAGGCATCTATCCGATAGGAAATTTAATGCTCTTTCCAAAGGTATCCTCAAATTGTAATTTACACAGCTAATTAACGGAGTTATGACCCCAATTTAATGACATAAGGTCAAAACCACGAAAAAAAAGTTTAAAGTTAAAATAACTCGAAAACAAAGGGTTTAAAAAAATTGCTTGGAGACATTTTTTGTTGCAAATTAGTTGTAGAATCGACTGGTACCGTGTGGCAGACCAGTTAGGCTTACACCCTGTATACCTCATATCTACATCAACGATACGTTTCACAGCTTACCTATTTTACTCGCGCATCTTGAAATTGAACGCACAATCACGTTCAAGTCGCCCAATGTGAGTAGGGAGGAGCATGAAATTGACGTAATTTTACACATTGGTTAGAGGAGGAAGGGAAGATAATATTGTGTGAGAGAACAGGATGTATGCGCCGGGGAGAAGAAATTAGCATAGTTAATTTCTCGCAGCAAAAGCACGGTCGGAGAGAGTGTGGGCGAATTAGCAGAATAAACCATCGTTTTTCACTCTAGCGGACTGCTGGAGGTGGGTTAGTAGAGTGCGACATAGGAGTAAAGCAGGGGCGAAACCTGTATTTAGTCATGAAAACATGCGAGCGCAGGTGGTACTAGGCAGAGGTGATTTAATTTAATGAACCGAGTACTTATCATGGGAAGATATCCGGAGTGTCTCACCGGCTAGACTCAACAAGGGATCAATCCTCAAGATTCCCTCGAGGAAACAATGCTTCGTTTGAACTTGAGCTACTCACCTCACAACGTTGCCGAACACGCTTGCTCTTAACCGAGCTACCAAATGTGAAATTCGCTGATCCGAAGTAATTCCATTGCCTTCATTTCTATATGGAGTCTGACCAGACAATAATATGACGTTTGTGGTTATTCACGAGTGGGGTGGGAGAGTGGAGTTGCTCTAATTCTACTGCCACCGAAGGAATTGGGCCCGGGCCACTCACAATGCGGTCATGATTAAAAACGCCGCAAATTATTACGCAATGGTTTAATATTTTTCTATATAGATCACTCGTCTACAAAATCATCAAACATACAATAAGTATGAAGGAAAAAAAAAAACCAGAAAAAAAATCAAAGAAAAATCAAAAAAAATTTAAAAAAAAATCACCAACCATCGATCGCATTTCGGTCAGCTCTAATTTGAACGGAGATTAGGCCTCTTTTGCGATTCACGCACGTGTTTTGATTTTTATATATATGTATTTCAATATAAACCCTTAAATTGTCGTAGGGAGCGAACGGTTTGTCCTACACGGCTCCGCGTGGTCTCAAAAAATTCTAAAAATTCTAGAGAATCTTAAATTGAAGGAAAAACAATACCTTTATATCGAAATTTTTTGAGTTAGGGCGTTTTCAAAATTCATTTTTGAACCCTTAAAAGTGACCTACATCAACCAAAATCTTCGGGGCACAACTACCCCAAATGGAGCCTACATACCAAATTTCATCAAAATCGGTCAATGCTAAGTGGCAAAAGTGCCGCGTACGGCGGACGGACGGCCAAATTTTTATTCGATTTTTGGATTCTACGTACCTTGAAACGTAAACCACCAAATTTTGAGAGGGTGTCAACATTTTTTTTTTCTTGGTCGATTCCAAAGGTTCATTATTGAAAACAATAAACCAAAACTGCCAAAAGCCATCACTTTCCAGTCGAATTCATTAAGAACGATTTATTCGATACGCAACACAGAGTCTTTAAATCCAGTTGAAACCATCCTTTAATTAGGTGTGGGTGGGGATGGTTTTTTGGGCAAAATATTCCTATTCTGGTAAGAATAATATCCTTAACTATTAATATGAATCCGTTGGACACCGAATCAATGTCAGCCGGACGAAAGAAATGAAAGTGAACGAATTATACTGGGATCCATTTGTTCTTAACGATAACACGGAATAACATGTGAGATCATTCGTCCACTTGGGGAGAGTGGTAGCGAAAGATAGAGGTACAATGGAGCAGAATTAAGAAAGCTACAATGGTTACTGCTTGTTTAGGCCATCGAAGAACAGGAACCTCTCCAGAAGAAGCAAATTTCGGCTCTCCTACTCCAACGTGGAGACTGTCCTCCAGTATGGTGGTGAGAACAGGAAGGCGAGTGAAGCTATTGCCCAGTCGTTCTCGACTTTCGCTTACTAATGTCTCCGAAGGATGGGAATTTGGCGGCCTGGTAGAACCTCTATTGTGGAGCTTCCCAACTGAGCAACTTCATATCCATATTTAGATAAAGAAATGGAAATAGATAGAAAACCTTTCGAAAACCTGATGGTGCAATTGAAGAAAATCTCTCTCACTGGACTCTCAGAAAGAATCTCTGTCTCCCTTCCTGAAGAATCCCGTGAGGTCTCCCTTTATGTGAACCAAGAAAAAAACATGGGTATATACTTTTTTCTCAAAATGAAACTTCATTCTGATAAATCATTATCAAGTGTGATACATACTTGTTGGTATATCATTTTCACATGTCACGTAAGGTATTTTATCACTGCCCAGCGAAGTGTAATACTATTGTGAGCTAATGCTCACAGGCTCCCCTAATACAGCAATTATAATACTTACCTACTCCATAATACTTACATCCATACGAGCAACCAAGAGAGATGTCCGCTTCCATACCCAGGACAGACCCACACAGACCAGACCATTTGCTGCAGTTGGCTAACCTGAAAAGTGGAGGGGAGAAACCGAGGGACCTCCATTACAGCTAGGGATGCATTCAGTTCCCCTTTAGCTATCCTTGTGGATGGTCGAGCATAAGGCCCGCGTATATATGGCAGCTGTCCTATCCCCTGGTACGCATCCCCTGTAACGCTAACCCCTGGTACGCATCCTCTGGTAAGCAGTATCCCCAGTAACGCGGTATTGTGGTCTGTGCGCGAGTCCACCCCAGCAGAACAATCAACCATTTACATCCCCTCGGTAAAAGGGTAGTGTCGCGAGTTCGTCCCGGCTCCCTGGACTCCGTCCTTGCTCTAGTGATCCCAACTTCTGGCGCACGTCCCCCTGAGAACTTTACTTCGCCCTCATTGTAGAAAGGCTTCCTACGGGCACCTGGTTCACGTGAGTGATAAATTGTCTCATTGGCCAATTATAATAGGTTGTGATTCAGTTTTCTGAGATAGGACTCATACATGGGTCATTTTCCCAGAAAGGGCAAATCGTTGTCCAGAGAAGATTCCGAATGCACATCTATGATTTGGGTGTCAAAAAAAAATTCTCCATAAACTATCAACTTTGTTCTACTTCGGGCAATCAATAAAATATGTACTTATTCACGCTAAAACATAGAAATTAAAGTTTAAACTGCTAAATGTCCAGTAATCTGCCTTGTCCGGACCCCTAGGTAGTCAACTTTGCTTGAACACTGTGAATCACCTATGAAAGCAGCGGCCTGAATTTGTAGTGATTCTTTATTGCATATACCTGGACATTGAAAAAATGGATTTGCAGATTTTTTCAGAAGCCAATAAAGCGAGCAGGAGGATAAAATGTGCTTGTCCAGAGGGGTCTTTAATCTGCCTTTTTTGTGTTTTCGTATTTTGGCAGCTTTTTATCGTTTCCCGCGGTTTTACTACCACTGTAAGAGGTGAGGTTAGTCGCTAGGTTATCAAAGAAAGCGGCGGGAAACGTATTCCTTCTGTGTGGAAGCGTGCGCAAGTGGAGTCAGTTGAGAAATTGTGGTGTCACAGTCACCGTCTGTCTTTCATCTGCCCTCTGTAAGAACGGCAAGAAATAGAAATTATTTTTTCTTTTTGGTCTCTAGTTCTTGTTTCTACCGAGCTGGTTCCAGCGATATGGTTTCACTTCAGCAGAACAGCACCAGAACGCGGGAAAAGCTGAAAAACCTAAGTGCCACCCAGGAATTTCGTGTCTTTCATCTGCCGGTGATGGTGGCTTTTGGAGAGATGAACGACTTTTTTCAAGTTGTTAACAATTTAATTTGAATTTTCCGTTGCAATTTAAAACTTTACATTTTTCGACCTCAAAACTGTATTCAGCAACCGTAAAAATCCCCTGGTACCAAGTTTTGGCTCGAAAAACCGATAAATTGAGATTACTTGGTTACTTTCGGACGTTTCTAGGTTGCTATCAGAAAAACCGTGTTCCAAGTTGGTTTAACCCTTTTCCACACCTGCGTCCCGCCCTGGTTCAATTTTTGGAATAACTCCCAGTTCTCGCTCCTCATGGAGATGGGGTTCCGAGTACGCGGGTGGGCGGGTTCTCCTCTACGCGGAAACCACGCCAATAGGTTTCTTTCGATAGGTTTTCTTCTTCAATTTTTAATTAATTAATTAAGCGTCCCACTGTGTGTTCTTTCGTCGAAATTCAATCAGTATGGTGTGAGGTTAATCCCTGATATTTGGCAGAGCTTGAGTCGAACTTTAAGTTTTTTGAAATCTTGGGATACCGATTGTAACTTTCCAGGAAAATGACCCACATACATTAGCAGTGATACTCTACAATTCTACACTAATTCATGAGAAGCTGTCTAATAATAACATTCTTTGTCCATAGGCGAATAGCGACACACCTTAAGCTTTTTAGAACTATAATCTCATTTGTAATACAATATTACGTCTAGTCTGGCATTTACCATTTACAAAGCTAACACTGGAGTTTCAAACAGTATAATTTGTGGGAAAACCCATCCTTTATTCAATTGTTGTTTTGACCTCTTTAACGGTCCAAGATCCTTTTACTTTACCTGTTAATACAAACGCGCTTTGTTAAAGGGTTGTATCATTTCAGCAGACTACCTGACTCCCCCACTTTCTGACACAGGTCCTTGGGGGCCCTAGACGCCCAGTAAACTCACTTGCTTTCTACACTCAATCGAGTACAGTTCACTTAAAGGTATTTTCAAACCCTTCAGGTTAAAGCCCAGTTGAGCTCAGTCTTTTTTCAAAGTAGCCCTTCTGGCTTATAAATCTGATATACTACAGAAGCAGCCTCATCTCCCAGCCGCCGTAGTTAAGCTTCCAGGTAATTATATTTTAGGCTAGTTTTTAAAGTAAGCCTATTTAGTATTTCTGATATTCTAGTTTAAATGCTTTCATTCTAAATTCTTACCAACACACACGACAACACTCTCGAATAGCAGTGAACTCCCCAAATTACCTTAAATTATAACTTCAATCCCATTCCCCCATTCTCAATTCTAAACCCCCCGGCTTACACTATTATATTTCAACAATGATAAGACTAAAGTAATAAATATGATATCAACAGTGGTAACAATAATTGAATTACGACAAAGGGTTAAGAAGAACAAAAAGAGACGAAAGAAAAGATCAATAGGGAACCATCAGACTGACAGGGGAAACATTATCCTATAAGAGACTAGACGCGTACAATAGACTTGATGTTATTACGAACATCGTAATATTCCGAGCGTGCTCTCGAGTAGTGCCTTCACATTTTATTCACTCCAACTTTGGAAAGAAACATAAAAAAGGAGCTTCGACTCGGGACGGGGAAGGGGCAGATTGCAGGCTGTCTGAGAGGTAGGTACCATCTCGCGAATCTCGAGTGCAGCTTCTAGAGTGCAATCAAAGCAAACAGCCCTTGAGATATTGGACAAGGGAGGAAATAAACGAATTCCCTCGTAAAACTAGGCCCTTGGCACACATACATACACTCGACTTTTCCTCTTTATGTTCTGTATCAGCTTGGTTACGATGCTCGGGCTCTACTCATTGCCCTATCGGAAATAACACTAACTCGGAATTGATGTATTTCGCTTATGGACGGATCCACCTGAATTTATCAAGAAGGTTCACGGGAAACGATCTGTCGACCGTCTATTCTGGTGACAATATCTTTGACCGTCTATTTGCTTACATTATACTGAGTAGAGTAATTTATTTTCGTGTGATGATCGGCATCTACGAGTATGTGGGCGCCCCACATGTTTTTCACATCCACGATGTAGGTGTAGGTACCGAACTGTTACGGCGTTGTTTATGAAGAATTCCTGTAATCTAACAGCTTACAGGACCCCAGTTCAAGGTATTCTTCCTAAGCTGTCGAGCATCTTCTGCCCCGCAGAGTCCATTTTTTACATTTTCCAAGCGCTTTCGATTCGTCTGACGTCAGTCGGTTTCAGCAATCTCACCTGAAACTGGTGGCAACTGCAGCGCTTCACCACCGGCGCAGTTTAACGACTTGCCCGGGTCGATTCAATTAAATTTTTCGGGATTCTGGACTTTATGATCCTTGGAACGATACGTAATATGTTTCATTTTAGGAATCGTTTTAGAATGTTCCCTGGAGCCTTTGGTGGAGGAATAAAGTCGGCAATACGAAAATAGTAATAGATAGTTGAGTAAATAAAATAATGTTTTCTAAAGAGAAGCTATGAATACCAGAATTATATCACATAAGTGTTCTTATATCACATCCAAAACTCGATTTTTCTCTGGGTAATATATTATACTCGGTAAAATAAATGTTTTGAAATGAATACATTATGCTTGAAATATTCTGAAAGAGAAAATTAATGAAAATTTGAGAAATATCTTGCTACTTTGAGATGTGGAGAAAAAATGTGCTTCATTCTCGAATTTTTGATAATATAAATGTTATAGAAAAACGCTGCAAATTATTTCACAAAGGTTTATTATTTTCCTGTATAGATCATCCTTCTGTATAGATCCCTCCCTGCCAACCTCAACCACCAACTAAAGGGAAATGAAGGGTTGAAAATTTCAAAAATGCCCTAGTAGATAGTAGGTACCTATGGTTGGCAGGGAGGGATCTATACAGAAGGGTGATCTATACAGAAAAATAATAAACCTTAGTGAAATAATGGTACATGAGTATTAAACGGAGGCCATCATTATATATATCATATATAATGGTGGCCTGTATATATATCATATATACCACCTGTATATATCGTATATAACACCTGTATATATATCATATATACAGATCAGATATATACAGATCTCAGGAACTAGAAAACGCCGGCTTCACACATCTCACGGTAAACCACAAATACAACTTCGTGGACCCTGAAACTGGGGCTAGTACGCAATATGTCGAGCGAATGTGGGGCAGTGCAAAGTGGAGGAATAAAAGGCAGCGAGGAACTGCGCGTCATCATTTGGATAGCTATTTGGCAGAATACATGTGGCGATCTGATGTGACTGCTAGCGGCGGCGACGCTTTCAACTCCATCCTGACCGACATTGCTGCGTTCTGGGTTGCACAACGTCAGAACCAGGCGTCGGATTAATTCTAAACTTCACCTGTAAATCTATTAAAGTGTGTTCTTTCCAATTATGTAGTTATTTTTGGTATCCGGTACGAAACATTTCTATAGGTTAGGTGGCCTCCGTTTAATACTCAAGTACCGAAATAATTTGCAGAATTTTTCATCTAGGTACCAACTTTTTTTACCTACCAACCATAAGTAGGAACTACCTACCACACCATACTGCCTTCACACCTTCACAGTCAAGTTTATTACGAAGAACTAAACGCTTCTCACTCGATTCGGTAGGTAACATTCAGGCCAGATGATGCTGTATCTACGTTGGAAGCGCTCGCCCCATTACAACAACAGCCAGGTATGACATACTCGCTTCTGACTATGGAAAGTCGCTAAGCAACGATCTTGAGGATTAGACAATAAGCCTTGTGGCTCACGAGTAGACTCACGCAAAAATCGCGTATTGAGTTTAGTTGCTAAATAGTAGACATACGTCAATCAGACGTGATGTCAATCCCCCCCTTTTTAGTAGACTAGGTATCTTTGACGTGTAGGCGTTATGGAAAACCAAGATCCTGACGGGAAGAAGTCGAGATGAGGTCTTGACACCACAAAGCACAGATGGGCGAATTCTTATTCATAAATACGATTATGAATACAAATCATATCTGCGATTTTATGATTATGAATACGAATACAATTGCATTCACACATTGAATACGACTTTCCCCCGTACTCGTATTTTGAATACTATTTAATGATTTGTTCTATTATTTCCCTAAAAACGAATTATTTTTACGATTTTTCCTGAAAATCATTGTTGTGTCTAGTCCACCGGCAGCCCAACCCCATGACAGCAGATGAGCAGGGACGGGTTCGTGGAGAATTTTCATTGGTCAATTGTGACACCGTATTTCATTATAATTTTCCTTGAATAAAAGGACTTCCGTTTGTGAGCTCGATTCGACAAGGTGCTTTTTTATTTATTTCTAGTTGTCCGATTTTCATTATTATTCCGTGCAACAAGAGAAAGTAGGCGGCTAGGAATCTCGGATCGAGTGATCTCAGTTACAACATTTGGCATCCCGAGTACAAGTACCCACGACCATGGCAACGGCTTCTGTAGAAAGGACTGTTCGGCGGCGGATGTTGACGATCCTGTGCAAGAATTTTGAAGAGAAGAGCAGGGATGACTTCGACATCGACGAGCTGACCACAGCTTACACGCAGGTGGAGACGGAGGCGCAGCGAGTCTTCGATCTCGACGAGAAGGTGCAGAGGCAGTTGTTGGAGGCAGAGACTTCCGAGGACGTACTGATGGAAGAATTTACCAGAGTTCAAGAGTATAGAGGTAAACTGTATCTAGTCCAAGCTAAGTATGACCGTCTCACTAAGCAGCAGAATGAAGACGCACGTAGTCATGCAAGTAAATCCTGCTCCGTGCAAACTTCTATAAGAGATGACGTGTCGAATAGTAAGAGAAAATTTTGTATGCCTAAAATGAATCCTATTAGGTATGATGGGTCTCTCATGGGATGGATTGGATTTTGGGGGCAATTTCGTAAGATTCATGTAGATAAGGAGTACGATGATGACGATAAGTTCCAGATTCTGCTTTTATATACTGTTCCCGGATCCAAAGCGCGGAAAATTGTAGAAAGTTTTCCACCCTCAGGAGAGAATTACAGCAAGGCCTTAGAGCATTTGAAGAGTAGGTGTGCAAAGGAAGAGCACTTGGTAGAAGCTTACGTAAGAGAACTTCTTAGGTTGATAATTAGTCAAGTTCAACAAGCTAATGTTCCTCTTTCCTCTTTGTACGACAGCCTACAAACGCAGCTTAGGGCATTGGAGACTCTCGGCGTCACAACAGACAAGTATGCTGCGATGCTGTTCCCGTTGGTGGAATCATGTCTTCCGGTCGACGTCCTCAGAGCCTGGGGACGACATCGGTCTTTGTCTTCAGAGGCGACATCGTCAACTGGCACGGACCTGGAGGCACTGATGCAGTTCATCAAAGCAGAAGTGGAGAGCGACGAGAGGATTCAGCTGGCGACGAGCTTCACGCTTGGAGAGTATAAGGAAAAACCCATAAGTAAGGCGAATAAGCTAGATAAATTTAAGGAGCCCAAAGTTGAAGAATCACCTACAGCAGCTAACATTTTAAGTCTAGATGATAAGAGCTCGTATAGGACATCATGCATTTTTTGTGATAAGGAGCATCAAAGTCAAGATTGTTTGAAAGCGCAGTCATGGCCTTTATCTGAGCGTAAAGACCTGGTTACTAGGAAGAGGGCTTGTTTCTGTTGCTTAAGGAAAAATCATCGAGCGCAGGATTGCCGGGCTAGAGTCAAATGCGTAGTTTGTTCAAGAAAGCACTATCCGATACTATGCCCCGGAAAAGTAGATCAAAAGGGTGGTCAAGAGGAAAAAAACGCGAGTCTTGCAGTTGCAAACAATACGCCTAACCCGATACTTTTGCAGACGTTGCTAGTAAAGATCAAAAGTAGAGGGGGGATGGCTACAGCGAGAGTTTTGCTCGACTCAGGATCGCAACGATCGTACATCCTATCAAGTTTAGTACAGGAACTAGGACTCAAGAAAGTAGGCGATGAGGTTCTCACGCACAATCTCTTTGGCGGTCTAGAGGCGACGAGAGTCAATCATGGACTCTACAAACTCGCGATTTCCGATTTGGGAGGCAACCATAAGCTAGACGTTCGTTTGCTAGACCAAAATAAGATCTGTAGCTCAGTACCTAGATTGACGGACATGTCTTTCTTGTCTGAACTAAAACGCAAAGGAATTGAGCTGTCGGATGTGGGACCTAACGCGCCGAAGATAGGTATTCTCCTAGGAGTTGACGTCATTGGGAAGATTTTGACCGGGCAAATTGAGAGAACAGAAACCGGACTAGTACTTCAAAAAACCCTGCTAGGTTGGACAGCCTTCGGCGAGTCTCCGAATTTCATTCACTCGGATTTTTGTCTTGCGAATCTGTCAGTATCCGAAATGTGGGAGCTGGACACTATTGGAATTAGAGAATCGGGCGAATGCAAGATTCAGTCGTCGGGCGAAGTTTTAGCAGAATGCGAGAAGTCAGTTCGCGTTAATTACGAAGGGCGATATGAAGTCAAATTACCTTGGAAGATAGGAAATGCAAGAATTCAGAGTAACTTCGGCATCGCGAAATCAAGACTCATAAGTACCACAAACCGATTGATCAAGCTAGGGAAATACGAAGAGTACGAACGCTTTTTTGGAGAATGGTTAGCTGAGGGCATAATAGAAGAAGTCGTAGATTCAAATAAGGTCGATAAGCTACATTACCTTCCCCATCACGCGGTGATCAAAGAATCAAGTTTAACCACCAAGATACGACCGGTTTTCGACGCGTCGGCAAAGGATGATAATTCGTTATCACTAAATTTGTGCTTGGACAAAGGTCCTAATTTAGTAGCACTAATCCCACCACTACTCACAAAATTTAGATTGGAAAAGTACGGAGTAGTTTCAGATATTCGTAAGGCATTTTTGCAAATAAGTTTGGTCGAGCCTGATAGAGACTATCTGCGTTTTCTTTGGTGGGTTGATCGAGAAAAGGGCCAACTAAAGGTGTTCAGACATTGTCGCGTTGTATTTGGAGTGGCTTCAAGCCCATTTTTACTAGCTGCAACGATTAATCACCATCTGAGCAATAACGTACCTGTAAATTTGCAAGAAACCTCGAGTCAATTGATAAAAACATTTTACGTAGACAATTGCATCACTAGTTTGCCAAGTATTCCAAAACTAGACAAGTTTATAACAGAATCGAAGACTTTAATGAAGAGCGGAATGTTTGACTTAAGGGATTGGGTATCTAACTGTCAAGAACTTTGCGAAAATGTAACTCCTCATAAGCAAATTTCAGTGTTGGGAGTTATGTGGGATTATGCGAATGATACCCTACATTGTCACGTTTCAATAGACGATTTAAAAGTAGAAAAAGTAACCAAAAGGAATTTGCTATCCATGGTTCAAAAGATTTTTGATCCAATTGGGTTCTTGTGTCCAGTCACAATAGTTCCTAAAATTTTATTACAAGATGCTTGGAAAGAAAACTATAGTTGGGATCAGGAATTAGCTACGGAAATGCAAGATCGGTTTCGGAAATGGTTCGAAGAAGTAGCGTGGATTACCCATACTGCAATTCCTAGGTGGACATGTCCCGGTATGAACCAATCCATTCATGTGTTCTGTGACGCAAGCAAAAGTGCATATGCTGCGGCCGTGTTCATCCGTTCAGAGGTGGGGAACGCAGTCAGTTTACAGCTCTTGCTCGCAAAATCCCGATTGGCCCCGATAAGCACTTTGACAATTCCCAGATTAGAGCTACTTGCGGCACTTATTGGTGCCAGAATGGGAAGGATGGTTTTGAATAATATTGTGGAAAGTAGGGATAGCTCCATAGGAATTCAGTTTTGGTCAGATTCAATGGTCGCGTTGACATGGATTCTTAAGAACGATCGTTGGAACCCATTCGTGAGAAATCGGGTTAAAGAAATTCGCGAACTCAGTGATTCATCGTGTTGGAGACATGTACCCGGCGAATTAAACCCTGCGGATCTCCCCTCTCGTAGATGCAACGGCAAAACATTATTCCTTTCGCGTTGGTGGGAGGGTCCGGCCTGGCTGAAAGAAAAACCGGAAGCATGGCCAAACTCGTCGGTAATTTTTGATACCAATGAAGCTAATAACGAAAAATCGAAATCAGCAGTAGTATGTACCATCATGAACGAACAAAATAACGATCGGTTAGAGCGAATTTATAATCACTTTTCCAAATTTTCTCAAATTATGCGCACTATGGCATGGATTAAACGGTTTATTGACGCATGTAGGAAGAAACAAACTGGGAAACTCGACACTGCTGTAGAAACACTAGTTGCAATAAAACATAAAAATGAGAACATCCGAATATTAAACAGTAAAACTAAGTTGAATAAAGATGATAAGAAAATAGGATCTATAAATGGGATAACAAAAGAAGAATACCTAGAATCAGAATTACAACTAATAGCATACGTACAAAATGGAGAACTATCCGGCAAAAATAAGAATAGGGTCAAGAAATTGAACATTTCAAGAGGAAAAGATGGTTTACTTCGAGTCAAGACCAAATTAATGATAACCGAAGATGAGGATCCATCAAATTTTCCGATTGTGTTGCCCTATAACCATAAATTTGTCACGCGCATGATAGAAGAAAAGCATAGGATGTTGAAAGAACTGACAAGGCGAAATCTGGGCAAGGCGGTCTTACGTTACAAGGAACTCTTAACCATAGTTTGTGAATTGGAAGGGCTTATCAACTCACGGCCCATGACTTATGTTTCAGAGAACCCGGAAGAGCCGCAACCGATCACGCCTTTGCAGTTCATCCAGAACATTGACGTCAATGATGTCCCAGACTTGGACGACATCGACTCTAGGAGGTTGGGGTCCAGGCTCCGATGGCGCTTCCAGAGTCGCCACTGTGAAAACTGCGGCAGGGACCTTCACGAGAACGTTACAGCGATTGTACACCCTCGAGATATCGACCTCGGAGGAAGAAGAGATGTCTCGCAGTATTCAACAGCAGGAGTCAACCCGGCAACCAGTCACCACCAGATCTGGACGCCAGGTCATACCCCGAGCAGATTCCTGGCCTGCTTTTCCGGCTCGGAGGATGTTGTGTCTAGTCCACCGGCAGCCCAACCCCATGACAGCAGATGAGCAGGGACGGGTTCGTGGAGAATTTTCATTGGTCAATTGTGACACCGTATTTCATTATAATTTTCCTTGAATAAAAGGACTTCCGTTTGTGATCTCGATTCGACAAGGTGCCTTTTTATTTATTCCTAGTTTTCCGAATTTCAATATTTTTCCGTGCAACAAGAGAAAGTAGGAGGCTAGGAATCTCGGATCGAGTGATCTCAGTTACAACAATCATATTTTTTAATGATGGACATATTTATGACCTAATATTGTCAAAATAATCAATCAAAATTCGAAACGCTCTATTACTTTGATCATAAAAAAATCATATCATAAAAAATGTATGATTTTCAGAAAAAATCGAAAATATTGTTCGGTCGAAGTATTATTAGGTACTCTGAAACCTCTTCCCTGACATAACTCACATTCCGGAAATTATTTCATATTGTGTGGATTTTTTAGCCAAGTTGTGTGCAATGACGGGACGGTGGAATAATCGATCGTGGCGGGGAAAGGATCCCGGTCGAGTGGCCTGCGTGCGGTGTGTGTTGCCCGAATGAAGCACGCAGATCTGGGCAACTTCGCCAAGTAGCGTTCAAACCATCCTCATTCGCTATTCCCTCTCTCAAGACCTTTCAAACACGATCGGCCGAATAAATAAATCAGAGGGCTTCACTTATGGATCCTTTACCGAAAGGTGTACCTCTGCATATAATATAGTATTGTGATGCTGGCAGTAGTGGGTATAAGGGATTCGTAGCCCTGGCACTATTTGTTCACAAATGAAATATTCGTCATGATAGGTGCATGTCTGTAGTGACGATTCGATGTACCTTTCGATGCGATATTTAACATCGAAATAATATCAGAAGACAGTATCGATGTCGATAAAATATCGGAAGAAAAATATAGATATCACTAATATCGATAGAATATCGAAACATAAATATTTGAATTTTTTTTTTTAGTTTTCGCCAAAATGTTCGTAACAACACACAAAAGGTCAAGTTCGTTAGCCAGAAATTTTGGACAGTCCAAAGTGGTCCAAATTTCAAAAAAAGTGAAAAAAAAAGACCAAAAAAAAAAACGAATTTTTCCGGTTTTTTGTGGGTAATACCTTCACAATCATCATAATAAATGGTATATTCGGATTCAGCACAAAATTTCTGATATAATGCGTTTTTCAAAAATGAAAATTGTCCAAAAATTAAGAAAAGTATGGATATATTCATATACATAATGAAAACGCGCGTATATTTGTCGTACCCAGAAATAGAGTAGCCGTGTGGGTACTCTATGAGTTCGTAGAGACGAGTAGAACATGAATATGTACTCCTAAGATCTTCAAAGCATACCCAGTGCATACAGTATGTTGGTATGGTATACTGAAAATAGAAAAAAACCAACAATAGGATGTGGTGTTGACATGGAGTGGAGTGGTCAATGCAGTGGTTAAGATCTTAACCATAGCTTCAACTGAAAGATTTCTTTGAAAATTCGCTCATTATTTCATGCTGCATGAATGGACTTTTTTGAATCTTTTTTTTCATCAATATCAGTGATATCGATAGAATATCGAAAGAAAAATACTGATTTCACTGATATCGGATATGTTTTTGCATCTTTTTTCAACGAAAATATCGATGTGACATTGTCACTGATATCGAATATGTTTTGCAATTGCACGCAATTGACATTAACTTTGTTTTTTCAAATGGGAACCCCCATTTTTGACCGACTTCATTTATTGCAGATTCAGATTCTACGTCAAAGTTCACGAGAAATTCATACCCGAACCGATATTTTTCATTGCGCGCAACTAGTACTTTTCGCGCGCAAAGCGACCAGGGTGCGCAAAACTGCTTTTTTTAACCCCAAGTGTGGCACATTTTTTTTCTTTATTTTTGACGCTGAATCAAAGGTCCTTTCTTCGATTTCATCGTTATTTTTCCAAATTTAGAAGGAAAAATAATGTTTTTGGACTTTATTTTCCCTCCCCCTTCTGCAATACGGGCTGGGGACCGGCTATGGCGGGATTAAAAATAAATTCCTCACTTCTAAATTTTCAAAAAATATTGGAAAGTAGGTAGGTACTTACCTACTTTAATGTGAAAAAAATCAAAAAGCTCATCTCAAAATTTCCAAAAAAAACGTCTGCCAAGTTGGGTGGGCAGTATAGCTTCCTCACTCATTGTAACAGGGACGTATAGAATCAGTTGGCGAAAACTCGGCGCTGCGCGCCTCGGCGGGGGCTTCGCCCCCTGCACCCCCGGATGATTTCCGCTTAGAGCCTAATGGCTAAAATGTGACATACCTTGAAAAGGTTTTTGCTCCCTCTCCCTCTTTATCTTTCTTCCACTGTAATATTTAAGCTCACTCAGCTGATCAGTGACCACTCAGGCACCTTCAGCATTCTCCATTGACCCGCCCTCTCAAATTTCAGGTTCCTGCGTTCAACAGGAGAGGAAATGGCCTTGGAGCTCACTCAGCTGATCAGTGACCACTCAGGCACCTTCAGCATTCTCCATTGACCCTGCCTCTCAAATTCCAGCTTCCTGCGTTCAACAGGAGAGACAATGGCCTTGGAGCTCACTCAGCTGATCAGTGATCACTCAGGCGCCTTCAGCATTCTCAATTGACCCGCCCTCTCAAATTTCAGGTTCCTGCGTTCAACAGGAGAGGAAATGGCCTTGGAGCTCACTCAGCTGATCAGTGACCACTCAGGCACCTTCAGCATTCTCCATTGACCCTGCCTCTCAAATTTCAGCTTCCTGCGTTCAACAGGAGAGAAAATGGCCTTGGAGCTCACTCAGCTGATCAGTGATCACTCAGGCGCCTTCAGCATTCTCCATTGCATGCGCAGCGGCTATAGCTTGACCAATTTGATTGAAACTTATAGGGTGTCTCTTAGAAGTTAGTCCCTAACTAACCTCCAAATTTGAGCAAAATCGGTTCATTAGAAACCGAGAAACCGAGGTTCCAGGAAATTCACGTTTGCGCATGCGCACTCGCTCCTATTGGTCCGAAGGTGCTGAAATTTATAGGGGACCGTCTAGGACCTAACCCGCACAATCCCTGAAAATTTCATCAAAATCGGACCACAGGTTACTATAGTTTTGCCCGGGACAAGGATTGACCACACACAGACCGACAGACAGACAGACACGGAACCAAAATTGTTCGGGAAGCTGTAAAACGCAAAAAGGAAGTGGAAATTTTGATTTTGGAGGACATTTTTTTTTTCACTTCTTTCACGAATACAAAGCTTCCCTACCTTCGGTAGTGAGGAAGCAAAATAAAAGTTACAAAATTTCCAAAAAAAGTAAGTAGTAGTAAAAAACTAAGATAATAATAATGAAATTAAAAAAATTACAGCAACTGCTCAAAATTACCTCCTTCGGCGTGCAGACAAGTAACAAGTAACTTTTTTTAAAAGTTTTTAGATGAGAAGCTTTTTATATTTTTGGAATTAAAGTAGGTAAGTACCTACCTACTTTACAACATTTTTTAAAAATTTAGAAGTGAGGAATTTATTTTTAATCCCGCCATAGCCGGTCCCTAGCCCGTATTTCGGAAGGGGGAGGAAAAATAAAGTCCAAAACATAATTTTTCCTACTAAATTTGGGAAAATTACAATGAAATCAAAAAACCGTCTGCCAAGTTGGGTGGGCAGTATAGCTTCCTCACTCATTGTAACATGGACGTATAGAATCAGTTGGCGAAAAAATTATGATTCAAAGAGTTATTGAATACCAAAATATTAGCGGTCCACCGTCTAGGACCTAACCCACACAATCCCTGAAAATTTCATCGAAATCGGTTGAATAGTTGCGGAGTTTTGGTTGTAACAATAAATTTAAAGTTCGCGCATGCGCAGCGGCTATTGCTTGACCAATTTGATTGAAACTTATAGGGTGTCTCTTAGAAGTTAGTCCCTAACTAACCTCCAAATTTGAGCAAAATCGGTTCATTAGAAACCGAGAAACCGAGGTCCCAGGAAATTCACGTTTGCGCATGCGCACTCGCTCCTATTGGTCCGAAGGTGCTGAAATTTATAGGGGACCGTCTAGGACCTAACCCGCACAATCCCTGAAAATTTCATCAAAATCGGACCACAGGTTAGTATAGTTTTGCCCGGGACAAGGATTGACCACAGACAGACCGACAGACAGACAGACCGACAGACAGACAGACAGACAGACACGGAACCAAAATTGTTCGGGAAGCTCTAAAACGCAAAAAGCAAGTGGAAATTTTGATTTTGGAGGACATTTTTTTTTTTTTCACTTCTTTCACGGATACAAAGCTTCCCTACCTTCGGTAGTGAGGAAGCAAAAGGACCTCACCACGTGATTCAGCATCAAAATAATGAAAAAAATGTGCCACACTTGGGGTTTAAAAAAATTCACTTCTTCATTCAAAAAATTCAAAAATTCAATTCTTGCGCACCCTGGTCACTTTGCGCGCAAAAAGTACCAGTTGCACGCAATGAAAAACATCGATTCGGGTATGAATTTCTCATGAAATTTGACGTAGAATCTGAATTTGCAATAAAATATGGGGGTTCCCCTTTGAGAAAAACAAAGTTAGTGTCAATTGCGCCTATTTTTTTGCGCAAAAGTATTTTTCCTGAATTTTTCACAAAAAATATGAAAAATGGCGTTGGATCTATTTTTTACGCAGTTAATTACGGAAATGCCGGAGGGTGGACCATAACTTCTGGGACGTTATGGTTTACGTTTTCAAGGTACGTAGAATCCAAAAATCGAATAAAAATTTGGCCGTCCGTCCGCCGTACGTGGCACTTTTGCCACTTAGCATTGACCGATTTTGATGAAATTTGGTATGTAGGCTCTATTTGGGGTCTAGTTGTGCCCCGAAGCTTTTGGTTGATGTAGGTCACTTCTAAGGGTTCCAAAATCAATTTTGAAATTTTGAAAACGCCCTAACTCAAAAAATTTCGATATAAAGGTATTGTTTTTCCTTCAATTTAAGATTCTATAGAAATTTTAGAATTTTTTGAGACCACGCGGAGCTCTGTAGGACAAACCGTTCGCTCCCTACGAAAATGTAAGGGTTTATATTTAAATATATATATATATATATATATAAATCAAAACACGAGTGTGAATCGCAAAAGAGGCCTAATCTCCGTTCAAATTAGAGTTGACCAAAATGCGATCGATGGTTGGTGATTTTGATTTTTTTCTTTAATTTTTTTTCTTTTTTTTCTTCATATTGGATGGTTGGTGATTTTGTAGACGAGTGATCTATATAGAAAAATAATAAACCATTGTGTAATAATTTGCAGCGTTTTGTTGAATGAATGAAAAATATATGACAATTTTGTTTTGAATTTTTTTTTTCAGTTTCACACGTCATTTTTACGTAGTCTACTTGTTTCCGCCGTTTGAATTCGGCGCCTTATTGTTTTGTCGAACCACCGAAGGTACCGCTGATTCCAGGAATCGCCTGCCCGATTCCTCGATTATTATCACTTCTAATCTGGCTCGAGCTCGTTCCCTCTTCTCTCAAACCTCTCCGCGTATCGTCAGCGATCAAACAATTTATTTCAATATTTCAAGCCCTAAAACTATAAATCCAACGGGTTGTGTCACAGTGGTAGCGTCTCATTGTAAAGTTGAATTCTAAAGTTAACAAATTGGCTACTTTTCTCGCGAGTACGGCCCCCTCGTCGTCCAGGAACATCGCACCCGGCGCACAGTGGTCCGAATTACGAATCTAGCTGATCAAAAATGAAAAAGGTGACCCCTTTAAATCTGTATGAAATGTATCATAAACTAATTGTAACATGTTCCTGATAGCAGAACCAAAGGAAAAAACAGGGGGGCAAGTGAGCTAAGTCCATGAGCGAGATGTAAACAAACAGTTAATACGGATCGCTTCCGAGCCAGTTATTTCAGTGCTTTCTTCGAGCCAAGACTTAATCGTAGTGAAAATATTTTCGCCAGCTTATCAAGATGAATTACTCTCATTCAGGTAAGAAGAACACAATTTTGAAAGATTTCTATTTAAAAAAAATTATTTTAGTGGTTTGAACGATGGCTTTAAAAAAGAAGAAATATGACTAAACCGTTTCCCTTCAAAATACTCAAAATCTTAGGGAACCACTCAGAACCAGAAAATTATTTTAAATATACGTTATATAACTGATATACTTCGAAAAAAAAATCACAACCAGCTGCGTCCATTTGCGTTCCTGAAAGTTATTTAATTTTTTGTTGTCAAAGTCTTTTGAAATCGTAAATACCCGATTGGAGTTGTTTGAAGTGTTGAAGGCCCAGAATTTTGAACTCGCAAAAGGTAATAAGATTATTTTTGAATACATTTCGAACAAGTACGATGTAAGGAATCCCGAGGTTACAAAATCAAAAATTATTTTTGCAGTAAGCAGTTTTTTAAAAGTTTTAAAACGCTTCTGGGTAAAATGGTACAGGAATTCAAAGCGTTTCTGTGCCAAGTATGAGAGTTGGTTACAAGGTACCCTAAAACCTTTTAGTCCGACTATTCCTACTCCTGGTACCAGTTGTGGATCACGGGGGACCCCGTCAAAAAACTTCAGCACGAGCAGCTAAGTACCAAAACGTCGAATAACCAGGAATATTGTTGAAAATCTCTCAATAGAGGAACTGTGCTTCGCCCTAAAGTTGAAGTTGAGGCTCGGTGGAAAAAAGGACGCAGCATATTTCTGTACCTCAGAGGTCAACTATCGTATGTCCAAAATTCTCGTTTTCGAGATTTTTGTTTTGTATGTGCATTCTTTCTATTGTATTTTGTATTCTATTGTATTGGTAGGCATAAACAGATTCTACAGAATTAATTTGAGCATGATAAAGTCATCAGAATGGGCCATAGGGATCAAAATAGGTGTGCCCACAACTTCTTTTGGCTCTGCTGTAAGATCGCCAAAATGTCACTTACGATAATCGACCTCTGAGGTACAGATTTGTTAGGTGAGGTGCTGGCGTCACCAGGAAGAGCAACAAACATTTTTTTTAAATACAAGAAAAAAATTGAAATTAATTCTAAGTTACATTCTCCCCAGGAAGCATTGGCATTAATCGTCGGAGCTCGACTCACCAAACATCAATACCTACTACTTCGCAAAGGTGCCACAAATGCCAAGAAAAATCCTTTGTATCCGTCATATAACGTCGTACTAAACGCCAAAAAAGATTGTTATCTCTCTGAAACGGAGACAGTGATAAGCGATTCAATGGGAGAAGTTATCTGAAGATGTGGTGGAGATTCGACATAAGGAGTTCAAGAACTACAGACAAGGATGTTCCAGAAAAAATTCCCGAATTATTACAAACTGTGACATTTTGCACAATCTATTAATCTCCTCAGATCCCATAATAACGAGTTTGAGACCTCTACCCAAAACTGAAGACTTGGATCAACTGGACAGCGAGGTTCAAGAACTTTTGGCTGATGCTCCTGCAATTCCGAGTGACAGCAGTGACTGATGACATCGAAAATAATTTAAGTGACTTGTCATTGTCATAAAATGTGATTGTTTGATATAATAATATATATAGATTATATAATATGATATGATATTATATGTAATATGTATAATAAAAATAAGTTACCAACGCAGTTCTAAAAACACTTCATTTTTTGTGAAATAACCTACATTATCTTTTTAAATAAAAAGTTTAGCTCAAATTTGGTTTGACCATCGTGTTTGCCGTTTGAAATTCAATAAGAAAACATAATATACTTGTAAGTTACGACATCATGATAGTAGCCAAGATATTTGATCAGCTAGATTCGTAATTTGGACCACTGTGCGGCGCCGGGAAGCTTCGCAGATCTGAAGAACTTGTAAGTCCCCGTTTATTTCTTAAAAGTTCGCCAATTTCTGATGAATGTTCTTCGTATATTAAATTTATTACGCTCTTCCACACACCACCCGTAGGTACCTATAAATCACAGTCCACTAACGAATAACGTGTTGAGTTCCCAATCCTAAGTTCTACTTTTGAGCATAAAATAGGAAGGAATTCCCCAATACTACTAATAACTGTGTGTCAGGCAAGTCTACTGCTCTAGGGCTAGCCAAGAAGCGTAAGGCGGGAAACATGTAAATGAAAGAAGCGAGGGCTCAATGGCGGATCGTTTCGTTTCTGAAGGTCGAGAGCGTTGAAGAAGTGGCGGCAATTCGAACCAATACAGCACAGGTGTGAAAAATACGGCGGAGCTGCGTTGAAGGACGGATTTGCTTCACTCGACGTCCGGAAAACGGCGGGGGAAATACAGTTGTGAAGGGGCGATATAGTCGTGAAGAGGGTCTCATTTGCCCGCGCACCTGTACATAATATTTCAGAACAGGCACAGCTCATTTGGCGGCGCTACGTGACCGCATATCCAAGCCCCAGCGGGCGGTTCGCCATATTTCCCTCTATTTCACATTCACATCCAGCCTGAGGACGGAGGACGCCCTTCACGATCCCTCGACTCCTGGTCGGGGTAACTGTGACAATTCCCCGCTTCCGGACTCCCCGGAATTTCTTTACGGGTATTTGCTCGTCCTCGACGCTCTACCAGTCGGATCACGTCACCTCAGATAAGGCGACACCCCCGGGAGTCTGCCACTTTGCGCGGAGGCAGCGCGGCGGGTGGCGGGGTCTGAGAACACAAGACCGAGAGAGGCTTCACCTTTTCGCCTCCTCGTATCTATGATACCGCTCCAACCTAGTTTCTCTCAGATTGGCTAAACAAACACTCTCCGCGGCGCACGCTCTACTTCCAGCTGTTTTCTATCCAAGACATCTACCTAACTTGATTTCCTGTAATACTCTCTTCGACGAGAGAAAACTCTTTCCAGTTCAAATACGCTATCGAAGGTAAGTTCGCCCAACTGCCAATCGATGCTGAGGAAAATACGTGTGATGACCCTCACACTACTATTCTATCCTCACACTACCACCTCTTTTCACACTATTCTATCCTTCCTCGTCGCTGTGAAACCTTCTTCCTACACCTTTATAACACGGAGAGTTACTTGGCAATATGAACTGCAATATTGCTCGAATATTTTATTTAAAGAAAACGGAAAAGCTCTCGCCTTTCTCGGAGGCAGAGATGGGCGAATTATTATTCATAAATACGATTAAGAATACAAATCTATGTAGTTTTCGGAGTCTATTATTCAATTTATTATTGTCGGTATATGTTTCGGCAAATGCAACGTTGCCTTCATCAGCATAAAAAAAAACTTTTATAAATAAATTAAGTAAGCTATAAACTACAACTAGGTACTTAAATTTAAAAGATATATAATACATGTTACGTAAGACTTGCATAACATGTATACACATGTATACTTAGTATATACTTAATGTACATTTTTACTTCACTGCATAGCAGTTTTGTCAATTATTTATCTATCTAATAATATAAAACGCCAACCGTACATAAATACATACGTATGCACATACGTATGGGGTCGTGGGAGTGGGGAGAGTCGGCGGAATCGGAGATGAGAGGAGTTGGGGGCGGGAGGAGCTGGTGGCGGGAGGAGTCGGAGTTGGGGGCGGGAGGAGTCGGAGGGAGTGGGTGGAGTCGGAGGAGTTGGGGAGGGAGGAGTCGGAGTTGGGGCCGGGAGGAGCTGGAGGCGGGAGGAGTCGGAGTTGGGGGCGGGAGGAGTCGGAGGGAGTGGGTGGAGTCGGAGTTGGGGGCGGGAGGAGTCGGAGGAGTTGGGGCGGGAGGAGTCGGAGGGATTGGGCGGAGGAGAGAGTCGAAGGAATCGTTTTTGCCTACTTTTAGTAGGCTTTTCAGCTAGTATACGCCAACCCTACGTACGTACGTATGTCGCCCGAACGTGGGGGTCCCGGGTTCGATTCCTGGCCGCGACATCAAATTTTTCTTTAATATCCACAATTTTTTGGTTTATTATTCTCAATAATGAACCTTTGGAATCGACCAAGAAAAAAACAATTTAACACCCCCTCAAAAGTTGATGGTTTACGTTTCAAGGTACGTAGGTACGTTGTACCCTTGTACGTAGGTACCCTACGAAAATTTAAGGGTTTATATTGAAATATGTATATATATAAATCCAAACACGAGTGTGAATCGCAAAAGAGGCCTAATCTCCGTTCAAATTAGAGCTGACCAAAATGCGATCAATGGTTGGTGATTTTGATTTTGGTTTATTATTTTCAATAATGAACCTTTGGAATCGACCAAGAAAAAAAAAATTTTAACACCCCCTCAAAATTTGATGGTTTACGTTTCAAGGTACGTAGAATCCAAAAATCGAATAAAAATTTGGCCGTCCGTCCGCCGTCCGCCGTACGCGGCACTTTTGCCACTTAGCATTGACCGATTTTGATGAAATTTGGTATGTAGGCTCCATTTGGGGTCTAGTTGTGCCCCGAAGCTTTTGGTTGATGTAGGTCACTTCTAAGGGTTCCAAAATCAATTTTGAAATTTTGAAAACGCCCTAACTCAAAAAATTTTGATATAAAGGTATTGTTTTTCCTTCAATTTAAGATTCTATAGAATTTTTAGAATTTTTTGAGACCACGCGGAGCTCTGTAGGACAAACCGTTCGCTCCCTACGAAAATTTAAGGGTTTTTATTGAAAAAAAAAAATATATATATATATATATAAATAAATCAAAACACGAGTGTGATTCGCAAAAGAGGCCTAATCTCCGTTCGAAGTAGAGCTGACCAAAATGCGATCAATGGTTGGTGATTTTGATTTTTTTCTTTTTTCTTTTTTCTTCTTAGTGGATGGTTGGTGATTTTGTAGACGAGTGATCTATGTAGAAAATAATAAACCATTGTGTAATAATTTACAGCGTTTTTTTTATTATTTTTATTTTATTTTTTTTATTTTTTTATTTTTTTATTTTTCTCTTCATATTGGAAGGTTGGTGATTTTGTAGACGAGTGATCTATATAAAAATAATAAACCGTTGCGTAATAATTTGCAGCGTTTTTTATGGAGATTGACACCTGATTCACCTATATATACTTTGTTAACACACTCAGTACAGCTAAGTTGGTATATATTGTATCTGGTCATAGTTCCTACATTATCATTGGTCTCACTTAGTAAGTTCTTAATCTTATTGTTATATTTCCATGTTACTCGATATTTTGGCTCATACTTATTATTCTTTGTGTTAAAATAATCAGGTATTTTTATAATCAAATAAGTTATGCTTAAATCAGGAATTAAGCATAATAGTTTCATTTTGTTGGTACTTGAATACTTGATTTTGTTGTTCATTAAAGTTTACTTTTTTCTGGCTTTTAAAGTAGTTTTCATAAAATTTAAAGAGATTTGGATCGTATTCTGTGTTTTATGGTTTGGTTGACATATTTTTTGAATAGTAAATATATTTCCATGCTTTGCTATACTATTGATTGGTGAGGTAATTCGGAAAGTTAATAATAATAATGTTAATTTAAGCTTTTTTTGTGATTTTACTTTTAATAAATGGCTCGAATTCATCTGAAGTTCTAAGAATAGCATTATAGGCTAGGATATATACTAGATCTTTTTACGATTTCCACTTAAAATCATAAAATGATTTTCAGCGTTAATTACGTAGCTGTTGATCGTAGCGGCCTGGGGGTGGTCTCATTCGAATCTGCGTGAAATAAACTATAAGAATTGGTGAGCGTTTTGAATTTTAGTTGATTATTTTGACAGTTTAGGGGAATAAGTAAATATGTCCAGAGTTTGGGAGAAAATCATTTTAAAAAGTATGATTTTCAGGGAAAATAGTTTTTAAAAATCGATTTTTAGGGAAATCATAGATAAAATCGTAATCAAAATACGAATATGGGGGAAATCGTATTCAAAATGTGACTACGATTGTATTCGTATTCATAATCATAAAATCGCAGATATGATTTGTATTCTTAATCGTATTTATGAATAAGAATTCGCCCATCTCTGACTGGGCCTATCGGTACCTAGCAGTGAAATGACCTTTGTGGTGTCAAGACCTCATCTCCACTTCTTCCCGTCAGGATCTTGGTTTTCCATATCGCCTACACGGTTTTTAGTCATGTTGGATGGTTGGTGGCTTTGCAGACGAGTGATCAATATAGAAAAATAATAAACCGTTGTGTAATAATTTGCAGCGTTTTTGAGTTGTACTTAGTTTTTCGTCAGCATCCAATATTAAAATTTCCTCATGAAGGCACCCACAACTCCTTGTTTCTTCGAGTCGAGCGTGAAGCGTTAATTTCTTCCAAATAAACTAGATTGTGAAGCGAAAATATGATTGGTAGGTAGTGATAATGCCAAATCTGTATACTTTGCAGGCGAGTGATCTATACAGAAAGATACTAAACCTTTGTGTAATAATTTGCAGAATTTTTCAATCCTGTTTCCGACTGAGAAAAACTAGGTGAAATGGCTCACAAACCGTTACAAACAGAACATTTTCACATTTTTTACATTTCGTCCCTATACCTGGTAAACCATGTAAGTCGGTATTTTTTCGAAAATAAGGTTTTGAGCTTTTCGGGTAAATTAGGGTCGCTTGATTCATTTAGTGAAGCCGTTTTCCAATCTGATGAATAGTTTTTTACCCAGAAGGCATTGAAAAAACGTGTAAGTCGGTTACCTATTTTTTCGCCGGAAAACCATGTAAGTCCTGTGTATGCCTTCATAAGAGTGAGCAGCCCACGCTGGTGGCAGGTTTCCATCAAAGATAGTCAGTTTTTTTAAAAAAATTTTCCATGTAAAAGTTTACAAAATCCTAAATGGAGTTCGGAGAAAGTGATCATAAATAGAAACCTTCTTATTAGGCTCAATTTCAGCAATAAATTCCACTCCTTGTGTCCTGCAGACACGTGATTTTCCATACTGTGACCAACCTTAAGATCACGACCTACCTACGTGTTATTCCGCATTGTTTCTAAATTATTTTTACATTATTTAGGAGGATAATTTTAGATGAATTTATTGATTTGTTGGCTGTTTGACGTAGCTGTAATGCTGACGTTAGAAAGAACAAAAAGAGATTAGTAGTGTGCTATTGGTCTGCTTATGTTTTACAGGAAACTCTGTAAAATTAACGATACAAGAGATAATAATTGAGGAAATCCATCTCTGACCCATCCCTAACCCATATCCAACCCATCCACAGCTCATCTCCAACCCAGCCCTGTCCTATCCCTAACCCACACCCAACCCATCCATAACCCATACCTAACTTATCCCTAGTCCATCCCTAATCCATCCTCAGTTCTTACCCTACCCAGCCTTGACCTATCCCAACCCCTAATCCGTCCCTAGCCCATCTCCAACCTTTCCTTAACCCCTATCCCATCCCTAACCTAACTCATACCTAACCCATCCTCAACCCATCCCTAGTCCATCTATAACCCTGAGCTATCTCCAACCCCTAACCCATCCCAAGCTCATCCCCAACATGTCCCTAACCTATCCCAACCCCTAACTTATACCCAGCCCATCCCTAGCTCATCCCTAACATGTCCCTAACCCCTAACCCATACCTAACTCATCCCTTGTTTTAATGAAACAAAAATACCTAGTTGCCTAACACTTAAATTCAATGCATACCTGCCTAGTTACGGTTGTGATAGGTAAAGTGTTCCTATAAGTAATGGTTTAAATTTAAGAAATGGTAATTGAGGAATTGGTAGTATAATAATTTATTGCTCAACTCTAGTAATATGAAGACTGTCATTTTGACTCAAGGAGCCTTAAAGTTTGACTGTGTATTAGTCAAAGCCTATGAATTTTCATTTAAATATTTTCCTTTTGCATCGATTTGGGTATTTTGAGTAACAAAGAAACCTGGAGAGAAAAAATTGAATAATATTCCTAATAATTAAATAACCCAAGCTGGGTATATTTTCATGAAAATCAAATTGAAAACCATGTAAGTCGGGTGTCAAAGGATGGGTAAAATCATGTAAGTCCATTTTTTCGTTCGCTAAAGTAAATTTTGATGAAATTAGTCTCAGGCTGTTTGAAATACTACTGTTACCACCTGTTTAAGGAATGGAACGAAAAAAACTTATTGCATGTGGAATGGAAACTGAATTATTTAGTTTTTAGTGTCCCCTGTAAAATTTGATAAACTCGACTTACATGGTTTACCAGGTATAGGGACGATTTGAATTTTTTCTACCCAGATCAATTATTTGAGACATTCAACTTAACTAGATAGACAGATAGAACTAAAGTTGAGTTTTCAAGGTGGAAGATTTTGAGAAACACGAGTTTTTAACCCTTCCGGACATCAAAAATGGAATAATATGTTATGACGATGATAACTCGTATTGGAACTCTAATTATTTTGAGGGAATCCCCAGTCGTAAATCAAACGAGGAATTCAACTGTATCCCTACAGCCAAAATAAAAACTGGAGAGGCACAACACGGTCATTATAGATCGTATTGTACAGTTCCGCGTTCTGATGTGAGAGAAACTATTCATCTGAAATATCTCTCTTCCACGATTATCGCGGTGTAGCGAAGCGAAAAAAAGAGAGGAGGAGGAGAAAGAATGCTGGAACGGATCGTGCGAGGTAGCAAAAAAATTGATGGAGCACTAACGTAAAAACAATAGACGCTGAAAGCTCGAATAGATGATTTACAGAACATAACAAAATGACAAACAACGGATAGGGAGAGCTACGTTGGGCTACCTTTTTTTGCGACCACTACTTTGTCGTCGGGTTTCCCGCTACGGTATGAACCGTTAATAACGCATATGAAAGGGTAAATGCTTTGCAGGTTCAACTGACCCTACTCAATCGGTGACAGCCATTCCGGATTTATGTGCCGTGCCGGCTGAGGGCGATTCGTTTCGAAAGACAAACGGGATTTTATCGAAACATTCAGTTACCTATCGAGGTGTTCGGAGACGTCCATTACGTTGAAGAACAAGGTACTGTTCGCAGATAGAAAGAATGCAGTTGGCCAATTCCCGAAGGGTATACCTGTTAACATAGACGACTACCTGTTCCAAAATCTTAGGTAGCCTGTTGAGTCAGGCTGGGGAAAGGGCCGAGCCTCAGTAATCATAATCCAGGCATCGAGCAACTCGAGTCATAATAAGGTAGAGAGCCCCTCCACTCAGCCAATTGTTAGGGAGGATTATTATCTCGAATGTGAGTTCACTTGCCCTTCTGTTTACCCTTCAGTCGTCTTTAAGATTTGAAAGAAGCATCACAACAAGCATCCTTCAGGTACTAGGAAGCGTGATTTTATTTTTGAATGACTGAATGAACATTCTCTTAATTGATAAGATTTTCCCAAGGGTAAGGAACTTATTTTATTTTTTATTATTAATCTGTATTTGTTTTGTTTTGCCTGTAATAAATCAATCCTTTCACTTCATCATTGGTCTGAAGTCAACAACCCTCTTCTTCTTCTTCATGTGCCTTGTCCTCCAAGAACGTTGGCGACCAAATTCACGATCTGAACCTTATCCACGGCAACTCGGAATAATGATGCTGAACTTAGACCAAACCACTGCCTAAGGTTTCGCAACCACGACGTTCGTCTTCTTCCTGGACCACGTTTTCCTGCAATAACACCCTGCATTATAACATGCAAGAGTTTATATTTTTCACTGCGCATTACGTGGCCAAAATATTCTAATTTCCGTCTTTTCACATTACTCAGTACTTCCACCTCCTTGTCCAACATCCGTAATACCTCGCGGTTTCTCACCTTCGCTGTCCAAGGTATTTTTAATATTCTCCGGTAGGTCCACATTTCAAATGCTTCTATTTTCTTGCATAAAACTTCGGTGAGCGTCCATGCTTCTAACCCATAATACAAGATACTGAAAACATAACAACGAAGAATCCTTACGCGGAGTTGAAGATTCAAAGAACGGTTCGTAAGGACTTTGCGCATTTTCACAAATGAACATCTGGCCAGCTCAATTCGGCAGCGGATCTCTTGGGTGCATTCCCAATTCTCGTTCAGGTAACAACCCAGGTACTTATAGTTTTGAACGCGACCAACTACACAGTGACCAACCCGAAGAGAAAGTGGGGCCAATATATCACCTGGTCGTTTGGAAATTATCATCCACTTAGTTTTGGCTACATTCAGTCGTAGCCCCATTTCCATGCTTTGTCGCACCACCCTGGAAAGAAGTAGCTGAAGGTCACTGAAACTACTGGCCAACAAAACGGCATCATCCGCATACCTTAGGTTATTGATAACCAACCCATTCACGACTATTCCCTCTGGCCCTGCAGTTGCTTCTCTGAAAATATCTTCCGAATACAAATTAAACAGGAGAGGAGAGAGGACACAGCCCTGTCTCACACCTCTCTGAATATTTATTTCTTCAGACATATCACCATCCATTCTAACTGCAGCTGTCTGGTGCCAATACAAATTGTAAATTATGCGGATGTCTCGACCATCCAGACCCGTGCGGTCTCAACCCTCGGTCTCATTTTTACTGGCTTGATCGGCAGGTAGAAGAAGGACGATGTTTTTGGGATTGTAATACACAGGGACACCTCACCAAACCATCCGCATTCTTTCAATCTGCAAACAGTGGATGGGTCTGGAACAGGTAGATGGATCGAACCTCCACATGGGTGAACAGTGCACAGTAGACGAATTGATGGAGGATCCCGACGTCAGAATCGAATTTTACCCGTACGTTGCCCGGGAAATTGTCTCTTCTTTTTCAAACCCGATTACTGCGAAGCTCAAATTATTACCACCAAATAGGTACTTTGAGGGGGTTCATGAGTCGGTACTAATTTAACACCTTTTCATGTAGTTGTTTCTCTGGATATATTCGAAAAGTAAAAGTAAAAGTAAAAAGTAAAAGTAAAAACTGGAAGAAGGTCGAAAGTATAGATTTTTCACTTTCTATCGATTATTGATCCTTGGACCCTCTAGAACCCAAGTGTATAGGCCTGAAAGATCGAATCGAATCGAAAGTAACCTAAATAAGAAAATATCGATTTAAGAATCTAAGAATTTAAGGTAGCATTTTGAAGTTTATGGTCGTTTTTCTCAAAATCCATTTTTTCTGTTATAAAACACTGAAATACTGCAGCTTCATCATTTTTTGAGCTACAAGGATGCTTTTGGTCTTAAATTCTTCATAAATCTAAACAGATTGAGAAAATAGCAATAACTCCATTTCAACGAATCAAATCAAATCAAATATTTTTTATTGAAAAGACCAAGAATGGCAATACAATCGTCAATTAGACAAAATAAGAGGCAAATACAAAAATTAAGAAGGAATACATAACAAATGAATAACTGGTTGACTAGGATCTTAGAAAATTATATGGTAAAAATCATTAATGCTGTAGAGTTCTGCGTCAATTAATAAAAGCTTTACTCTACGTTCGAAAAAATCTACAGATAAGGAACGGAAACTGACGGGCAAATAATTAAAAAATCTGACACCATTCTGCAATGGGTCACAACGCACAGATGCAGAGAGGCGTACTGGAGTCGTTCGGTAATCACTGCAAGAACGCGTATTGTGGGAATGGATGTCTATTCCACCTTGGAGAACGCAAGAGTTTCTGAACAACAGACACAAGCATTTGTACACGTACAGTGCCGGAATTGTAAGGCAATTTAGTTCTTTGAAACGGCCACGACAACTATCCACGTAATCAAGGCCCAGCATTATTCTGATTGCCGATTTCTGCAGCTTGAAAATTACATCTTTCCCATCAGAACACCCCCAAAACTAATACCATGAAGAGAAACAAAGAAAACGTCGCGGATCACTGGAAGAGAAACGTAGCCTTGAAGGCGTCGAAGTGCGAAGTTGGTGCAAGCCAACTTATCAGCAAGCTGGTTGACGTGCGGCTTCCAGGAGAGCCTGTTGTCCATATGTAGTCCCAGAAAATTGATTGAGGTCACAGAACGTCCGTTGATAAGATAAGATCCTGCGTTTGATCAACATTGAGATGAAGGGAGTTGGCATGACACCAGGACTTCACCAGCCGGTCCGCCCTTCCAATACTGTTGCAGAGATCAGGGCCAGAACCGTCACATCATCGGCAAATAAGAACACCTTTTCTGGGCAATGATCAAACTGATAAGCTAGGTCGTTTATAAATAATAAATAAACGAACGCCGACAAGAGGTCCCTTTTCGCTTTCCGCCTCACATATATTGATACTTTTTTTTTTAATTCTTTATCTACTCTTAATATAACCACTGAGAGAGTTCCAACTCTGTTGCAAAAATATTATTTCACCTAGAGACAATACAGGGTGTCTACACTCAAGATGGGAATAACTTCAGGGTTCAATTCTACAAGGTATTTCCAACAAAAAATGTCTCCTAGCAATTTTCTTTTAACCCATTCAAAATTCCTTTTTTTTCACTTCAAAGTTTTTTTTCGCATTTTCGACCTCACGTCATAACTCCCTTATTTCTCCTGAAAATTCAAATCTTACTACACCGTTAGAAAGCGCGTTAAATTATCAAGCTATCTAGTGCAAAGTGAAAATCTTTCAGCAATAAAAATAGTTTCAAAAAATCAAGTCAAAAAGCAAACTTTAAATTTTTTTTGAAACTTAACTTTTTTCGGCCAAAGTTTTCACTCTGAATCCCTGCCCATCTCGATGGGCGCTCTTCGGAGAAAACATGCTCAAGTCGTCAGCTTTTCAACGGTCTATCAGTTTTTTTTTTAATTCAAATTGGAAGAGTAAATGAAGTTTGAATGTCAAAAAACGTGTGTTTTACATGAAAATCCAGTGTTCTACGAGGTTTATGGTCCCCCTCGATCTCAAAATTCCTTGACGATTTTGGTATAATTTTCTATGTAATTTTTTACGCTGAATCCAATGGTGATACTTCTGAATGATTTCGACTGCTAGAAAGTTGATTTTTAGAGGAAAATCTTCGTTTTTCCTTCACAAAATATGCATTATTCGTAGATATGGTAGTGAGTATAAAGTAACACCTTTCTACTCAACAAAAACTTCAATCATCTAGAAATTTGGTGTTTTTATTGAAAAGAACGGTGTTACTTTTTATGCTCACTACTATATCTACGAATAATGCGTATTTATGTAAGAAAAACGAAGGTTATCTTCGAACAATCCACTTTCTAGCCGTCAGAATCATTCGGAAGTATCGCTATTGAATTCAGTGGGAAAACGCTGCAAATTATTTCGCAATGGTTTATCTTTTTTCTATATAGATCACTCGTCTGCAAAGCCACCAACCATCCAACATGAAGAAAAACATCGATCGCATTTCGGTCAGCTTTAATTTGAACGGAGATTAGGCCTCTTTTGCGATTCACACTCGTGTTTCTGATTTATCGTGCGTCCAAACTTTAAATTCTCTTAGTGAGCGAACGGTTTGTCCTACAGAGCTCCGGTTGGTCTCAAAAAATTCTAAAAATTCTATAGAATCTTAAATTGAAGGAAAAACAATATCTTTATCACGACATTTTTTGAGTTAGGGCGTTTTAAAATTTCAAAATTCATTTTGGAACCCTTAGAAGTGACCTACATCAACCAAAATCTTCGGGGCAAAACTAGACCTCAAATGGAGCCTACAAACCAAATTTCATCAAAATCGGTCAATGCTAAGTGGCAAAAGTCCCGCGTACGGCGTACGGGGGACGGACGGCCAAATTTTTATTCGATTTTTGGATTCTACGTACCTTGAAACGTAAACCATCAAATTTTGAGGGGGTGTTAGACATTTTTTTCTTGGTCGATTCCAAAGGTTCATTATTGAAAATAATAAACCAAAATTACATAGGAAATGATACCAAAATCGTCAAGCCGTCTTGAGATCGAGGGAGACCATAAACCTCTTGAAATACCCGATTTTTTTATAAAACACACGTTTTGACTAACTACAAAAACTAACGTATGAAAGTTCAACATTACGGCGTACTTACCGCAGTGATGCCAAGCTGGTATGGCTGGTTGGGAGGGGGATGAGAATTTGCATGTCGGAGTATCGTAGATCATGGATTTTAAAATGCATTCAAAATTCGAGGCTCGCATTTATTCATTGGCAGCAATTATTCACCAATCATTTACAATTCCCTCACGAATTTCGCTCAGTGGGTAGCTGATTCACACCGACCTTCGGTTGACCTGCGGACAACATTACAGAAGTTGGCCTCTACCGACTTCGCTTTCCAATTTCCACGAGACCAGGATTTCATGAAATTTAGATGCTGCGTCCCACATTTATGCATGCAATAGTCACTAGTGATGGATTCAACCTACATGACGAGGAGATTCCTTCGTACGGGGAATTCCTAGAATCTCCGAGCTGACGATGAATGAGTGTATGTCTGGTAGTCAATAGATAGCGTAATGAATACATTCTTGTTCATTGAAACATTGAATTCCTACACTCAGACAAAAGTGATTCAATTGTTTCAATTGGAAATACACGCGAAATCACATTTTGATATTGTGACGTTCCACTACTGCCGAATGAATATTCTCACGAAATTCCGATATTAGCGATTCGAAATGAGGAATTCGGCATCAGTAGGTACTACCTACCAGCTCAAATATCCGAGCGGCCTCACCACTCCATCGGTGATATATGCACAAGCGACGAGCGGGTGACTACCGATGGAGTAGAAAAGTTCAGATTCGATGGTAATCCTGAATCTAGTATTTTCTGACCAGAATCCTTCTCAAGAATTACTCATTCTTCGCTGCTCGCAGTGTCTCCAGTGAAGAGAACATCATAAAGACAAGAAGTCGAGGATCTCTCCGCAATCACCAGAACAGACATCACCAGAACAGACAACGCCAGTACAGACAACGCCAGAACAGACGACACCAGAACAGACATCACCAGAACAAGACTGAAGCTGAGTACTCAACAACCTACTGCATTCTCAAAGACATTTATACTTCCTGATAATTCACTAGAATACAATTTATCATCGTTTAGTATTTTTCTCATTTCTATCGTAATATTTGTATGGAGTGGGAATCTCATTCGTTGTTAGACGTATCAAGTCTCAGAACGTCTCAATATTGAGTCCAAATTACAGATTAATTATAGAATTGAAGGAGAGACCAGAAGTAGGAGCAGCCTTTTTGGCACAAAAAAGGGCTTACCCTAAAGTAATACTGTACAAGTGGTTCCTGGGTGAGTCCTAAGCAGATAGAGGGGGGGGGGGTTAGTTGGTAGACCCAACATTGAATTCCTAAACTCAGACAAAATTGATTCAATTGTTTCAAATGGAAATACACGCGAAATCACATTTTGATATTGTGACGTTCCACTACTGCCGAATGAATATTCTCACGAAATTCCGATATTAGCGACTCGAAATGAGGAATTCGGCATCAGTAGGTACTACCTACCAGCTCAAATATCCGAGCGGCCTCACCACTCCATCGGTGATATATGAACCGATAGAGAAGAAAAGTTCAGATTTGGTCATTCGATGGTAATCCTGAATCTAGTATTTTCTGACCAGAATCCTTCTCAAGAATTACTCATTCCTCGCTGCTCGCAGTGTCTCCAGTGAAGAGAACATCATAAAGTCGAGGATCTCTCCGCAATCACCAGAACAGACATCACCAGAACAAGACTGAAGCTGAGTATTCAACAACCTACTGCATTCTCAAAGACATTTATACTTCCTGATAATTCACTAGAATACAATTTATCATCGTTTAGTATTTTTCTCATTTCTATCGTAATATTTGTATGGAGTGGGAATCTCATTCGTAGTTGGACGTATCAAGTCTCAGATAGGGATGGGATATCGATATCCGATATCACCAAAATATCGATATTGGGCTGTCAATACTCGATATCTCGGTATCGATACCATCAAAGCCGATATTATCGATATATCGATATCCTTTAATCGATATGAATATCGGTATTGGTATAGGTAGTATGTAAAGAAGAACCCACTGAAATATTGGATTGAGAACAGGAACGTTTTTCCAGAGCTTAGCACCGTCGCTGTGAGATATTTATCATCAGTTTCAACGTCTGTCCCGTCAGAAAGACTCTTTTCCAAAGCAGGGAATATAATGACACCTGACCGCTACAGATTAAAAGGTGAGACTCTCTCCAAACTTTTATTTTTGGAGAGCTTGGACGGGGATTACTTTTTTTGATTCATTGTATAATACGAGTACGTACCTATTGATTTTCTATGTTCTACCTTCCATTGTATGTTTGATTCATTATCGTTATCCTGTCTTGAACTAATATAAAATATTCTTATTCGAAAATTGTCGCATTTTTTGGCAGTTCCTTCAACTGGTACCGATATTCCCGATATCGATATCGGGAATATCGATATCACAGGTCCGATATTTTACTGGTATCGATACCGGGATGCCCGATACCGATATCAGTACTGATATCGATATCATACCTTCGATATCCCATCCCTAGTCACAGAAAGTCTCAATATTGAGTCCAAATTACAGATTAATTGTAGAATTGAAGGAGAGACCAGAAGTAGGAGCAGCCTTTTTGGCACAAAAAAGGGCTCACTCTGAAGTAATACTGTACAAGTGGTTCCGGGTTGAGTCCTAAGCGGTGAGAGTGGTGTTTTAGTTGGTAGGCCCAATGCTGGGGAGTCCAACACTGTTGGGGTGAACTTCCCCTTCGCTCTTAAAAAGTTTCCCCACTACAGTAACAAGAAAAAAAATCCTAAAATCAGACAAAAGTGATTCAATTGTTTCAAATGGAAATACACGCAAAATTACACTTTGATATTCAGTACAAATTACAGATTAAGAGCTTGAAATGGAAAACTCAAACAGGGTGTGTTCTTGGCACATGGCGGCAACTTCTGGTGCATTGGGTGCCCGCCAATTGAGACATCAAATAGGAATTAGGTGCCCAATCAGTTCGACAATGAAGGGAAAGTGGATCGGGAAGGCAGTGTGTTCACGTTTGAACATGTGTGAACAGAATCGATGACGGTCGATAAGGCGAAATAGTAGGCGAAATTCCCAATACCTCTCTCCGCTATTACATCCATATAATTCCGATATTACACTGTTATAAATCACACATGATATTTAGTAGATATTTCACAAGAAATAATCCGAAGAGATCAAAAATAAATCATACAGGTAAATTGTGCGTCGAAACTATAGAAAACTATCCGTTTATAGGTCAATAATAACATTGTTTCAAGATGTTTTATCAATAAAAAAAAGAAATTCAATTGTTCCGATCTTATCATTGTATTGGGAGACAACAATGACGAAAAAACGTCTGCCAAGTGGGTGTGGCACATAGCTTCCTCGTATCCATAACCCGATTGTATAGATGATCCGATGCATAGTAGTTGATCTCAAAACATCAATCTCTAAATACCTTCCACTACCCTCATAGGGGACCATCTACACGCTTATCTGTACAATCCTAGAAAATGTCATCAAATTCGGATGAAAAATGTGAGTAGTGATTGGTTCAAAAAATTTATTGGCAAGGCTCGGAGTCGAACCTGGGACTCCCGGGTGGGAGCCTAACGCGCTACGTCTGAGCTACTGGGGCCTGGTGATAGGTTGTATAGGATTTGAGATTCTCACGTCACACGGGAGGGCGACAAATGCGCGGCTGTTACAAGGACTTTACGTTTGCGCATGCACGGAGGCTACTGTGAATTTTAAGGCCTTGATTTTCATTGGGGACCATCTACACACCAACCCGCACTTTATCTACGCACCAACGCAATTTTATAGAAATCGGACAATAACTTCGTATAGTCATGCCCGTTACAAGGATTTCATGACAGACACACACGGAACCAAAATTGTTCAAAAAGGTCTAAAACGCGAGTAAAAATTTTGATTTTGGAGAACTTCTTTTTTCATCCTTAAAAAGTGAAAACAAAGCTTCCGCCACCTTGGTAGACTCGGAAGCGAAATGAAGCCAATTGATTGTTAAATATTGAAACGCTGCTGAGTTTCAAACGTTTCTATGGGTTGCGGTTTTCGATTGAAAATTGAACGACCAGCAGTAGGACCAATAACAGTTGAATGAGTAACTTAAAAATTACTTGTCATTTCGATTGGTCTCGAATTTGAAAGGAAGCGACGTGGCCTCTCCCCCCCTCCTAACATATTAGTTTCCGTAGTAGTTCCGTAGCTTGAAACCGATGGCGCTACTGAGGCAGGCACAAGAATGCTTACCCACAATTTTAACGTTGACTTTCTCATTTGCTAACTTGTCACCGGTTCTCCGTGTGACCACTCGTGGGCGGTATCGCAGGTCTTGATAATTTTTCTAGTTGGGCCGTTGGTGAACCCCGCTCCACTTAACCCATAACTACACGCGGCCTCCGCTGGAACAATTCTACACACGAGCGGGACTCAGTCTCGCCCTGGTGTTTTTTGACCTTAGTATAATTCTGGAAGCCTGCAGTGCAATTCTAGTGCAACCCAGAAAAAATCACTGACTCTCAGATCCCAAAGGACTACAGAAAAATTATTAATTGACATTAAATTGAAGCATAGGAGGTATAGAAAAAAGTGCTTTTAGTCTCAAATAACAGGAGTGTAGTGTGACTATAACGGAAATTTCTATAACGAAAAACTAATGAGGCTTACAAAAAAAATATTTGGCGTGATTTACGCGTAAAGGTAAATCTAAGTAAAGTAAAGTAAAGTAAACAACCATTTCAGGTTGGATTTTTGTCCGACTGCCATTCCTAGCGTCGCAGACGTCATCAGCTGTCTTCTTAAGGGAAGATCAGAATTTGTTCTGATGATTTCCCTCATGGCTTCCCATTGCCTCACCGCTCTGGGTTCGGACGAGGGTGGCGATAAGAACTCCGGCCGCCGAAAAACGCACGCTGCCGGCCATGAGCCTTGAACCCACGGTCCCCATAGAGGTCGGTCCAAAGTCCACCGCCAAACAACGACGCCCCAACGACCGTGGCCACACCGCTGTTCTCAACGTTGAATATTCATCTTCATGTTTTATTTGGATGTATACCGTTAATAATGATCCCACGAATGAGGCATGCCATGGTAGTATAAGGAATGAGGAATGAGGCGTAAAGGTCATTGTAGAAGGAGAATACCCTAAAACCCATCCCCCTGAGGAGGGAGAACTGTGAGTTATTCCAAAAATTATTCCGCCTAGCGTGTAGAAAAGGGTTAAACAGAGAAGGCAAAGATTAGCTTTGAATGAAATCATCAAAACCAATTCTGATCTTTGGAAGACAGCTGATGACGTCCGCGACGCCAGGAATGCCAGTGAAGACGAAAATTCAACCTGAGATGGTTGATTACCTTACTTACTTGCTATTTCGAAAGAGAAACTAGAGTTGATCTTTCCGGTGCACAAATGACAAAACGAAGAGTTCACGGAATGGCTATTTGATTTTGAGGAAATTGGATTTAGGTGTATCTACTATCGGCACCGAAAGAATTCCTCGATTATGCCTCGTCCCTTGATGTGCACCGATCATATCCCAGAGGAGAGACGGTATTTCCGAGGTGGACCCCCCTAGAGATAGTAGATTTGTCGAAGTGACGGGCAAGAGGGGATATTAGATCAAAGCGAAGAACGGTAGGAATCCTCGTCTTATTCTTCCGACCGATTCTAAAGGACCGGTTTCTGGTGAGTAGGGGAACGTTTTGAATCTGCACTGCGGAGGATAAATGAAGAAAGGAAAGCAACAATTTCAAAGTAGTCCATTCATGCAGCCTGTTCACTCAATAACAGCCATACTGGCTTATTGAGCGAATTTTCAAAGAATATTTTCAATAGTTTTGCAGCCATATTTGAACTTTTTGAGAAAGAATTTGACGTTAATTCCGAATTATTGTACGAATTAATTGTACGTCAGTGTGTTCAATATCATGATATCCTTTAAAAAACGTTCATACTCATTTCATTAGTTTAAATAAACATATGAATAAAGGTAGGTATAAACTGAGACATGTGAACTAATGGAGAATTATCATAGTAAATTTTCCGCCTATATCGCATATACAATAGAGGTGTCGGTCAGGAGTGGACGTTTTGAAAAGATCTTATCTTCAAAATGACCTTGTCAGACTGAACGGGTTATCAAAATGAACACGGTCATTCGTTCATCAACCCACCAATCGAGTTTTCCGGTTAAATTACGAGAACAACGGCAAAAGACCAACAAAATAAATTGATTGCCCGCAATATGGATGTATAATGTATATTTATATACATGCATGTTTGTACATGGATCTTTAATGTGTGAAAATGACAAGGAAGTATCAACAGAAAGAAGTAGATGGAAGTGGTTTTTTAAGCAAAACCTTCCATCATCCAAGTGAAGAATGGACTGAGGACTAAAAAGATAAAACACACTCAAAGACCGATTCATATGATTCGAATCGATCTTTCATTTGTTTTTGTCTTTTAGCTCTTTCGATTCATTCAAATCGCCTACTCATTGTAACCTATTCCGACTCGTTCGGTTTTTCGACTCTGCGTATTTTCGAGTCACGCCCTGGATCCCAAAGTTTCGACTCGTTCGGTTTACAGACTCGCTCGTTTTTGTGACTTCTGACTGGTTGGTTGTTTATCTTGTGAGTGAACGGGTGAACAGATTCAAAAGACCTGGTCTCTGTAAAGAGTGACCGTTCGGGATTCGAATCCGCCAAATGACCTTGTCTTACACACCTCTAATATACTATAGAATACGTCTATTTTTTAATTAATTAACACTATAATTCAAGTTTCAATAACATGTTGTTTGCGAATTTTCAAGAAAAATGACGCTATTGGCAATGGTGTTAACATTTTTAGAATGGGCTTTTTCGAAAAAATTCCTCACTGAAATCCGTTTTGGAACATTCTGAAACGATCCTTGAAGAGTGTAAAAAAAATATTTCTTTGAAAATTCGCACCTTGATTCATGCTGCATGAATGGACTTTTTATCATATTATTTTAAAATTTGAACCCCCGAGTTGCTCAAAATTACCGCCAAAATAACTCATTGTTTCTTCTGTAATAAATGACATTTTATCACAATTTTAGGACTAGATTGAGTGAACAGGTTGGGAAGCAAAAAAGAGCTTATTCATCCAGACGAGAACCGCAAAAAATAGATATTTATTAGGTTCGTTATGGCAGAAGAAATCAGCCACCCACAGCTTCCAGGAGTCATTTTTCTCAAGGATGAATAAGGGTTTTCGAAAGGGAAATGTTGTGAGCAATAAGATGAAACTAAATGAAAACTATATGACTGAAAGAGATATCAAAAACAATCGAATCTATGGAGAATCTCAACTCCGGAATTTTGTATTGTCAAAACTACTATATTCTGACGAGACGTTAGGGAGTATTGAATGGGTGATTGGGTCAAGCACCGCAGTGGATTCACAAGTGAACTTACCTATTTAATCTGCCTACAAACAGGAAACAAAGCGGCTCGAGGAGACGATGAACGACACAATAGACTTCACCGCAATAAGCATTTCAGAAGAAGGAATATTGCATTCGATAAAGAGAAATGATTGATTTCCTACTCTCAAGGTAGGTGGACGAGTGACGGTGAGTGGGAAGAAGGTGGAGGGAAAAAACCTATAGATATCTCATGATGTCTTGCGGTTCATAACCCTTTCATCTCGGCAGGAGAGACTCCAGCGTGTTCCCCGTTCAGCAGCTATCGGTTTGGACGTGGAACCAGCTGATCAAGCATCTACCAATATTGGCGTGGGAAGGGAAAGATCCTATTCTGCCAACTCGCCCTTCAAAAAGGACGAAAGAGTATTTTCGGATGCCCTTCGGGGAAAAGCTCTTTTTTCGTGCTCCGGATCCTGCCGTCTCAGTCCCTTCGTGCTAGACGTATATGAGAAATTCAAGTGGTGTATTCGTCGAATCCCATATTTTCCAGGAAACTGGTACCAGCGAGTGTCAAAGAATACGCATTTGTGGTCATTGACCCGACAGGTTCGGGCCGTCCATTTCACAAATATTTGCTCATCGTTTTAACTCATGGAGCAACATGGAAACAACACCCTAAATGGACATGTCTTTTGAAGACAACAACAAAACAACATGGAAACAACACCCTAAATGGACATGTCTTTTGAAGTCTTCATATCGCTGGTTCAGTAAAACAATGACGTAACTGTAAAATATCACATTTTACAGGAGAAGCAAAAAACCGAAATTTTTCCACGAATAACCCTGTGATGCACGAATGCAAGCTCCTTCAACATTCGTATTCGGGCATTTTGTTACAATAAGCGTTCGCTATGGAGTACCTATACTTTGGGGGTGAAATTCACCCCCTCTTCTTCTCTACACCTGATTTATTGCAATTACGTCATTGTTCATCCAGAATTGATGGCTCAAAATTTCAAAGTCTGACAAAGTGTTTGATGGGGAAAACGAGCGGCTTATCCAATAGATTTCTAAATCAGCCTTTTTAATCACCACTTAGGAACAACTATGTACAAAACATTATAAAAATTGTGAACATGGTAATCAGCATGCATTAATGGGAACGTTAAAATTATTAGTTAAGGGAATCATAAAAAGTTTTATAAAATGGAGGAATTATGTTGCTTTGAATCAAAGAGTTCAAATCTCGGATTTAATTGTCTGAGATTGGTATTTTGGTGGGGTAAGCCGGGCTTAGAAGCAAATCAGCAGGTTTTGTGCTCTTCCTTGCACGTCTTCTTTAAGGGAAAATGTTAAATTTTGCTCCATTCCGACTGCTATTAATTAGATGAACAATGAAACATATTACATTTATGACGTGTTCCTCCGTAATTTTGCCACATTATTGGAAAAATCTCTCAAAAAACAAAGACGTAATGTGCATTTACGACGCTGTCCCTCCGTAATTTTGATGCATTATTAAAACAGTTGACTGAAAAATGTCACAAAGTACACTTACGTCGTTGTTCCTCTCAAGAGCTCGATGCATTATTACTAAAATTCTTAAAAAAAACAATGACACAAAGTACACTTATGGCATTGTTTGTCCATCTTTTCGCTGATAAAAGGATCACACGTTGAGATCAGCTGAACTACTAACACATATGTCATTGTTTCACCGAAGACAGATGATAATTAAACAATGACGCATCTTCACTCCGATGAAACTGGACGGAATTCCGATGAGGTCGAAATTTTATTGGATGCGCTACCTCTTCCCGGTCACCTTGGTACATTGAAGTCATTTTGACGCAAATTGGCAGTTACGTCATTGTTTTACTCTATATTATCTCTATGAAAACATTGTCGTATAAAGGGTCTAGCCTGTAGCTCAGCCTATCATGTCTAAAGGGAAAAGTATCCATCCACCTTGTTCATCCGGCAACTTGAATAATGTCCTTCAAGACTTCAAGCTTCAATGCGGAGGTGAATTCGTGAAAGCGACAAATTATGTTGTGATCACAGGAAGGGGTGATTATGTTCACCAAATATGCCCAGAGTCTCTTAGTACACTTCACTTACTCATAACATGCAATTTGAAGAGAGTTAAAAACGGAACCATTGCCCAGTTGCTGAGACTGCTCAGGCAATGCTCCGACAGGGGTATTAAAGTGGCCTTCATCAGGGCTCATGTCGGCTTCTGGGCTGATAAACAGGCAGATCAGCATGCGAATGAAGGGGCGGACAATGGTCTTCTGCTGAATTATGCCACTATGGCTGAGTATTTTGTTCCTAAGATCCCGTGAAGATCCGTGAAGAAAATCCGTGAAGAAAATTGAAAGGATAAATTCAGAGGCTCTGATAATGCTCCGTTGTATAAAGTATTCAACCCCCCCCCCCCCCTTCAAGCACCGTGGTTTTATAAAAAGAACATTAAGAAACGTCTAGGACGTACAACATCCCCTGAGAATAATTTCGTCCAGAAGCGACCAATATTAAATATTGGTCGCTTCTGGACGAAATTATTCTGTTAGACCAACCCGATACAAATTTTGTATCGGGTTGGTCTAACAGACAGTTCACTGAAGCATAACATCATGGGATGCTTGGTCCATAATCGGTTTAGATCAAACTTCTTGAGTGAAATTTCTAGTAAAATGACGATGAATATCGATTATTATTCAATTTTAGCATATAAGAATACATTTGTTTATAATAATTACTTACATTTATTATTATAATTATTTTTATATTATTTTTATTATATTTTTTATTGGACAGCAGAATCATTTATTTAAAACTCAGCAACAACAACAACAGTAACAACATAACTAAAACAAGCAGCCATAACGGTGATGTTTCTATGTAGTGAGTTCACTGTCAAATTTTGATGTCGATGTCTGTTGAATTTTGAATTTACTATTTTAAGATCTAAATGAATGAAGTTGTTGAAGGTTTATATAGGCATTAAAGCACCATCCTCAAGTCCTAAGCACCGCACTCTCCTTCGGCATCCACGAAGTCTTATCGACACTGCTCGGATTACGGCCATTTGTGTTTCGACACGTACCCAGCAGGTCACTTACATTTATTATTACTTGTGATATAATTATATAAAATTATCATCCTCACCAGGACGTTTCCCAAATAAAAGGACGTGTCCTACCCCGTTGAGGACACTTCTTGCTAGCTTCCCAATTTATTAACTCTATCTTTCTTTGTCCGTCTAGTGCGATCTATTTAAATCAAATTCTTTGAGTTCTCATTTTTGCCATTGATCAAATTTTGTCGATTGAAACCTCTCGAAACTGTTCTATTCTATATTTTCTTAAATCGTAAAAGTTCACACTTTATAAACCGCTTATTTCGTGGGTTTTTTTTTTTTTTTGGTTTCGCATGTTGGGTGTTGTAGATCATGGATTTCAAAAAATTCGAGGCTCCCATGTCGCTAGAAATGTTATGGTGGATAATGGAAGAAGGGGGGGGGGGGTGTTGTGGTGCCTAAAATACTTAATAAATTACATCGAGTGAACAGTTTTTTCGCTTACCAACAGGTATTAATTGACCTAATGCTTAGCCAATGGGACATCCCCTGGAATGCATGTATTACTAAACAATATGTTTCAATTCACTATTTGAAAATGCAAATTTAGGTACAACTTTTAACGTTTGAGCTCCTGTAATTCAGGGAAATACGAGCTCGGAACGAAAAACGAACGGCGACCGACTAAGACCCCTATAACGATAAACTCGTAGGTTAACGATGAAGAATTTACTGAGTCTCTTTCCTCCCAATTTCCTGTTAAATTTATCGGATTCTAACCTCCTTTTGCTTCTGTGACGTGACAGAATAGTGAGCCAGCTATTCAGAATTCAATCTACCGTTCGTTTCCTTCAATGTATCATTTTCGAACGAACTACTTGTAAAATTGGAACTGCTGAATTGTTTTGACCATTTCATCGAAATGTAAACTATAAGTTGATTCCTGGTTAGGCGTTACGAAGTAAAACAGTCGGACAGCGACGTCTAAACTAAGAAATCATTTTCCCAAATCGATCGCGATGAGGTCGCTTTGACGGCAACACCGGCCTGTTTCTGCTGGTCGGGTTAAGATTAACTTACATAAAATCATATCGTGGGTGTTGGGTTTATTCAGCTTCTACCCTCATCCCGTGATCCAGCTGACTGGATTACAACGGCATTTTTTCGCATCTCTCCGTTACTCATTCCGAGGGACGAATGTGGTTAGGCTTATCTATAATCTCCTAAGCCCGGCAGACAAACACAAACAGAAAACCGAGCCACAGGCATTGGCCCAATGGTAATATTAGGACGACCAAATGTATTTCAAATCAGCTCTCAAATATAAATCCACTGAGAGAGGGTATCGATTTTCAACTAATGGCAGCATTGGCAGGTGGATACAGAGGCGAGGAGGGAAAAAATCGTACGTTTATCATCACATAGAGATGAAAAATATGGGAGCTATCACCAATCAACCGATCTGACGCATTCAGTGCGGGTCCAATATTATTCTTGACTTCCTCGGAGTGTGAGAAATGATTTCACTGGAATAACTTCGGTATAGAATAGTACACAGCACAGTATCATGAAGGCTCGTGCTCTTTGTTCCTAATGTCACCACATTGGACTTGAAAAATTATAAAATTACACTTTGAAATTTCCTTTCGACCGGAAACTCGTAATTAAATTATGTACACGCTTTTCTCTATAGACTACCAGGAGATGGGGCTTCTTGAACTTACAAGTAAGTATTACATTTTTAAATTTTCAATGTGCAGATGGCAATTTGCACAGCGATTGAAGATTTTTTTCGAAATTTGTCCCAACCATAAATTTTGGATTACTGTACCACAAAACTGTTGAAAAGATTTTCAAAGAAAATTATCCAGTACCCCATTGGCTGTCAGAGTAATCCGGTTTGTTGTCAATGAGAAGAAAAGTAGAAGTAACTCTGAATACTCCCTCTGTCAACCACTGCTGCTATCTAGCAAGAGAAAAAACTTTGCTGAAGTCGGGGGCACTCAGGACTCTTAACGTCCTACTTTGTGATCGATGTGATCCTATGAATTCCCGATTGCATGTCCCGCTTCGTGAACCTATAATAAATTACTGAGTACCAAAATATAACAGCTTTTCGCGAGGCTCTTGATGAGGTACCAGAGAGAGAGAGAGAGACTGTTTGACTGTTTTATTGAAAATTGTGATACAATTAGGACCTTCAGGTCCTCTCTTACATTATATCACAAAGCATAAGAAACAAAATAAATCATATAGTCAGACACAGTTAGACAATAAAATAATATAAAAGAGTGGTGCTGTGCATTAAATCGTTTAGAATAATAGTTTCAGGAGTGAAATACAATATAAATATTCCTTTTGAAATTAGTACATCTTGCGACAAAAAGTAATAATTATATCAAGTTAGCGCATAGATAGAAAAAAAAGAAAAAAAGTAAGTAAAACTTGTCATTCATTATGTTGAATAAGATGAAATCAACTTAGCTTTATATTCTTTTTTAAACCAATCAACAGATTTTTGAACATCAAAGAGATCAGGATTATCATTGTATATCCTTATTGCTTGTAGATGGAAAGATCGACCATAAGTCTCCGTATTATGCAATGGCACTTGTAGCAAGTGAATCGCATTCCGAGTAGGAAAAGAATGAATGCTTGACATGGTGACAAAATTAGATCGCAAGTACTCAGGATTTCCAAATTTCAATATCTTAAATAACATTACTCCGATTCTAAATATCCTCCATTCGCCAATCTTCAACCATTCCGCTTGTCTATAATAAGGAGTCACATGTTCGTAAATAGGGAAGTTGAAGATAAATCGCATACAAGCGTTCTGAGCACGCTGTAATTTCTGCTTGCTCACACCAGAAATATCACAATAAGCTATTGCAGCATAATCTATGATAGGGAATAATAATGACTGAACTAGGTGCTTTTTTACTTCTTGAGGCAAATGATAAGCCAATCGCCTGAATTGATACAGGCCTTTATAGATTTTATTACAAACACCAGACACTTGTTCATTCCATTTAAGGTTACTGTCAACTATAATTCCAAGATTTTTTACGGTATTTTCAAATTTAAGTGGACTGGAATCTACTATTACAGATGGTGTATTACTAAGATCAATTTTGTTTATCAGTACATTATTTCCTATTAGAATAACTTTACATTTATCAGGATTTATCTTTAGTCCATGATCACTACACCAAATCACAAGCATTTTCAAATCTTCATTCATTTTAAGAGATTTCCTCATTAATTCCTTGATATGTAACTTGTGTAAACAACTGCAGGTGGTCCACATTTAATTGATATTGACAACATCGAAAATTACTTGAAATTTTATTAATAAAAAGTGTAAATAATAAAGCTGATATTACGGATCCTTGCGGAACATCCACATTATTCATGCACCAATCAGACTCGGACCCATCATTTATCACAATTTTTTGTTGTCTATTGTGCAGTAACGACGAGAACCAGCAAACTAAATTTTCTGATACGAAAAGAGAGAGAGGTTGGAGTGAACGGTGTCGTTCTCAACAACCTTCGGTATGCTGACGACACCATGTTGATTGCTGAGAGCCCGGAGGATCTCCAAGCCATTATGGATTCTGTGGTGCGTCATAGCGAGAATAATGGGCTGAATGTAGCCAAGACTAAGGTCCTCGTGTTTTCCAAGAATCGAACAACGGTCAAATGGAATTCGAATCGAACAGGTTTCTTCGTACAAATACTGCGGTGCGCAAGTTAATGAGCAATGCTAATGCAAAAAAGAGATCCGAGCACGAATTGAAATGGCCAGGAACGCATTTTTTCAGATGCAGAACTTCTTTACGCGCAGAGATCTTTTCATGGACCTTTGACTGCGGGTGACGCGGTGTTATGTGTTCTCTGTGCTTCTATATGGCTGCGAAAGTTGGACACTTGATCCCGGGATTGAAAAGAACATCGAAGATTTCGAGATGTACTTAATATAAGGCGCATGTTGCGGATACCCTGGGTCGAGAAGGTCTCAAACATTGTGGTTCTCCAACGGATGTGTAAGTCCGTTGAGCTTTTACTCACCCTGAAAGAGAGGAAGACTCGATGCATTGGTCATGTAATGCGCGGTGATCGATACAGCCTCCTCAGGTTGATTATTGAGGGTCGAATTCCTGGGAAACGCTCTGGTGGAAGGAGGAAAAATTCGTGGCTAACTGACCTGACAAGGTGGTTTAATTGCTCGTCAGTTGATATTTTTAGAGCGGCTAAAGATAGGGAGGAACTAGCAATGTGGATCGCCAACCTTCGCTCGGAGAGGGCAAATTAAGAAGAAGAAGAAGACCAGAATAGACCGAGAGTATACATTAATTGACCGTGAAGAAGCTGTGCAAGTACCAAGAATCCTCTGCAATGCTTAATTAGTTAGGTTGTTAAGGGGGTCTCAGTCGGTCGCCGTTCGTTCCTCGTCAGTATTTCGCGAAATCAAAGGGGCAAAAAATAAAAAAATGTACCTAAATTTGAAATTTCAAAGGATTTTGAAATAGAGGGTTAAAAATTTGAATGGAGGGTTAAAATAAACCCGTCAAAATCAAATCTAACTGCATTCACCAATTCTAAACAATTCTAAACTAAATTTCAATTCTAAACGCAATTATAAAATTCCTCCTGTGGAGATGGATGGATCGACTCTTGAGCTCACAACCCACGTTAAATACTTGGGTATGACCATGGATAAGCGTCTCACTTGGAAAAATCATGTTGATGACTTGGCAGCTAGAGTTACAGGATTGGTCAGCTTAAGCCACTCCTGACGAACAATAGAATCAGCATAAAGAACAAGCTTCTCATTTACATTAAGCTGATCAAACCAATTTGGAGCTTATACTCGTATAAGCTTTAGCCATAAGCGGCCTAAGGTCTTCTGGATCCAAAACCCAAATACTTAAATAGGATCCAAGTTCAACAAAACCGTGTTTTACGTCTTATCACAGGTGCAGACTGGTATGTAAGAAACGAGGAACTTCATAAAGTTCTCGAAGTTCCTACAGTTCAGGATAGCTTGATTGCCGCATACCACGTGTCCTACTAGAAGGCTTCAACGCATCGAAACCGTTTGATAAGCTGCATACCTCAGGATCGACCCCCACCGTGACATCTGCGAAGACTAAAGCGAAAGCATCATTCCGACTTTGCCGAGGGTTTCAACTGATCAACTGAACAGTAAAAGTCAATGCAAATCAGCCGTCCTTCCTCTACTTCCCCCCTCCTCTCAACCTACTCGTGTTCAAAAGTGATAACTTTTTACCGCCAGTTCGCCTCTAGTCAGTAGCCAGTACAGTGCTTTTGTACTCAATGAATATTCTCTACTATTGGACTTGGATCCCAGTAAGTACATTACATATACATGTTTTTGTTGTTTATATAACTTTATTGAACCACTATATAGTGCTCTGCACAAAAATGTTACTTAATAAATATCAAAAAAGGATTTTAGAAATTCATTAGTGCACTGCCCTTGGGAATTGAAGAACTGAAATATTGTCGCTGGAATAATCAAAATCGAACAATAATCGCCTTAGAAAAATGGGAAAAACTACTAAATAAACGGGTTTCCCCATGTTTTCCCCTATTTCTCTGGCAATTATTGTTCGATTTTGATGATTCCGGCGGCAATATTTCAGTTTTTCAATTCTCAAGGCCCATGCACTAATGAGTTTCTAAAATCATTTGAAATTTCAAATTTAGGTACAACTTTTTATGTTTTTGCCCCTTCGATTTCGCAAAATACTGACCCGCAACGAGGAACGAACGGCTACAGACTGAGACCCCCTTAAAGCCCCGGAAAGTAAACAGAATCGAGATTGTAATTGGTAATGCTACTAAACGTTTAATTGAAGTTTTGCCAGAAAGTAAGTATTAGGTTGCCATTTCGACCGAACTCAAATATCCAGGACATAGCTTTCTTGATAGGATCAACGGGTTTGAAAACCAAACGTGCCGGAACTGAGATCCTTGGATCATTGGAAAATCATTGAACTCCCATGTTGAGAAAAATAACGGATATGCCTTGAAAAGAATACTACTCTCTTCCTTTTTACATGAGATGTACCAATCAATGAATGCTTATATAGAACATCATGTTGAAAAGGTAAGTAGGTATACTTATTTTTGTAGAATCGATAATTCTCTGAATTTTTGACAAAAAAACTGAAATATTTCGAGAATTTCCGAGGTGTTCAACTTCCCTGCGGCTGGCTCACCAAGAATACCCCAAGACAATAGTCTTCTTCTTGGGGTAGTCTTGGGGTCTTGGTATTGACCTATTTGTCAATTGACCAATAGGTCAATCGACTTCCTATTTGCACCAAACCCATCCGTGAAGTCAAATATTCTGTCTACACTCCCTATTTTGGTATTCATGGATTAGATTACCACGTTTTTGCAGGCACAACATTCCAAGCCACGATCACAGCGCAATAGAAAAAGACAGCTTGAGTGGTTGTGCCGACCTACACCACTTCATAGGCCTATTTACTTAGTTCCATACCTACGGTGCTTCTGAAGGTTAAACCAACAAAAAGAAATTGCAATCTTCATATGAGTCGATAGTACATAAATACTATATCATAATTAAAAGTACTCACAGTCAATTGAAACATAGTCGTAATGACTGGAAGAGGAAGCAAAAATCTAATGTCTAAATTGTCCATCATTGTACACAATAAACTCTCAGCGAAGCAAAGAGATTACTTAATTCACTTAGCAATTTATTCCTTCAACCTCAAAAAAAAAAAAAATCTGAAGGATTGACATAAAGTGATCATCAATCCTTTATCTAATCGAAATTAACATAAGATAATAGGATTAATGTTTATAATTTTCGTTAGGAAAAGTAGGTTTCCTAAATAACTGACTTCAAAACGTTAACACGTAGTCAATAGTTGATGTTAATGTTGATGTTGTTGTTAATGTTGTTTTTGTTGATGTTATGCTCCGCAGAGTTCAATAGTGAAGGTACACAATTTAATTATGCGTTCCGAGCTCTTTTTTCTATTCATTTGTTTCAAGTGTTCGGTATAATGAAGACAGTCCCACGAGAAACTCTTCGATTTATAACCGGTGGCGCCCAAAGTTTTTAATCAACGGTTTTCTTACATAAAATTGCTGAATGAAATCCACGTTGATCCAAAACGTAAACCTTGAATGGACGGTAACCTCAGAAATGATTTTGATTTAAACAATTTATATAATATATTCGATTAATTGGAGATCTCATGAACAGCTAGAGAGGTGCTGATGGAGTTCAGATTGTGACATGATACTGAAGGCGATTGGGAGAGTAATATTATCCTAACCTCATGGCATATCAATTAGTGCTGATTTACAGCGGCGTTGCGACTTTAAAGCGAATCTATGTAACAACTGTGAGGCACATAACCTACAATCTAGGCGAATAAACAGATCTTCGGGCCAGAGAACAGCAACAGCTGATGAACATCACGACTTGGTAATCTGTAGTAGTATATCCAGAGCACAACGTTTCCACAGAAAAAACAGGGGAGCTGATTGATGAGCTCGTACGAAAAAGCCACTCATTCAACAAAAGAATTGTTGGTGATAACAGCAAGAGGAGCCTTCATTATTGATTTCTTGACAGTCCCCAGCTTAGGTTGGACATTAATGCTGCCAAAGCCCAGGAATACAAGCCGGAGTACAGCCGAGTCAAATAAACGTAATGATTATGTAGCAGAGATTAATATACAGGGTGTAACACTATAAGAACGTCAATCCGAAGAGTTTCGATTCTACAACTAATTTGCGATCAAAAATGCCTCATAGCAATTTTTGTTTAACCCCTTGTTTTTCGAAGTTTTTTTCAATTTTAAGATTTTTTTCGTTTTTTTTTTAACCTTATGTCACCTAAACGTACGTAACTCCCTTTGAATACAGTAAAAAATAAAACTAATTATACCGCTGGAAAGAACGTTAAATTTCCTATCTCCCTGATGGAGAACCAAAGTTGTTTAAATAGGCAAAACGGGTGACAAATGAACTTGAAGAGGAGAAATTGTCAAATGTTGAATACCCCCACTTTTTTCAACTGCTCATAAGTCCCTGCTTTCCACCGCGTAAATGCTTGCCTGTAAGCCTAAAAGTTGCACCAAAGCTCAACTTTAAAAATGTAATCAATCTTTCCACACCAAATTAATCTTTTTCCAAATCGAATTAATCCTTTCCCACAACATAACAATATATCTCTGTAAAGTACCTAATCTCACAAAGTAGATGGTCCCCTTTGAATTGGGAGGATGGTTCCCTTCCCAATTCGTAGGGGACCATCTACTTTGTGAGATTAGGTACTTTACGGAAATATATTGTTATGTTGTGGGAAAGGAATAAGTAATTTGATTTGGAAAAGGATTCATTTGGTTTGAAAAAAGGTTAATTTGGTTTGGAAAAGGATTCATTTGACTTGGAAATACTATATTTACCACACAGAAAGACTGATCACATTCTGAAATTTAAATGGATAATTCTGAAATTGTTTTGGAAAAATCTGAATTTGACTTGGAAAGTTCTGAAATTGAATTCGAATGATTTGAAACTGGATTGGAAAATTCTGAATAAGGTTTGGAAATTTCCGAAATTGGTCCGGAAAATTCCGATTTAGACTTGGAAATTATATAAAAATATACATATTTGGAAAAACATCAGGAATTATTTTAGAACGTTCTAAATTGGATTTCAGTGAGAAAAATGTTTTTTTCAAAAAAGTCCTAACTAAAAATTTTGACTCTATTGCAACAGCTTCATTTTCCTTGAAAATTCGCTAACAGACATGACGCCCAACTTGCCTCATTTTTTTTTTCACAAAGAAAATGTACTTGATACTTCATCGGAAGTATAAGAAAAGGGAGAAGCTGGAGGCAAGGGATGATCACCAGAGAAGGGAGCGGCGGTGAACTGTGATCAAAGCTGGAGCAGGATGCAGTGAAAGAAACTTCCGAAGTGTCTTTCTTATTCAAGTTTTCTTTGATAAAAGCAAATGATTCACTTTTTTGATAAAACCCCTCGGGGTTTCTCGACATGAGTGAAAACTTCACAATGAAATGCGGAGGATAATGGAATAGAAAACAAGACTCTGGCAGGTCGCAGGGGGAAAATGAGATTCTCGACCGTGACACTGATAAGGGCCATGCAGGGGCTGGCATTTCTGTAATGATAAGCGTGGTTACGATAAGGGCTGCCATAGGTTAAGTTTGTACTTTCAAACTTCATCGGAGAGGATGAAGTTTAGTTGATATTCACTTTACCTACATGAAAATCGAACTCAATGGACAACAATGAAAGTAACTGAAGTAAATAATTGTATACTTGAAAATACAAAACAACTTCCTATACAAACAGAATCACACACTTCCATCGAACATTAAGACATAAACTCCTGCTCAAAATTAACGCACCACCACTCTTTCCTTAATTTATTTCGTTTTTTAGGACGTCCCACAGTAAGACTTGGGCGACCGATCTGGGGTGAAGTTGGACAACACTCAACAGAAGAAAAAAAATAACCGCACAGTAATCCGTTTTAGTCCATTCTGAATCCAAATCCGCGAAAAAAACCATAGGTGTATGTCTGTGTGTGTGTGTGTGTGTGTGTGTGTGTGTGTGTATGTGTATGTGTGTGTGTGACAAAATCTTGTTTCGTCTGCACAGGCCTTAGTACTCAACCGATTTTCCTGTTTTTTTTTGTTCGACGCGGAAAACTATCTAGTTGTGCACTACGTCGCTGGAATTTCGAATTTTGCATTTTAAGGGGGGGAAAGGGGGGTTAATCCTCAAAAAACGAGCGTTTTTTCGCATAATCTTGTGTACCAGGCCTCAATTTCCAACCGTTTTGAGTGTTTCTTTTTTGTTCGACTCAGAAATCTTCCAAATTGCTCTCTGTTTCACCAGGATATCAAAATTAGCATGGGGAGGGGGCGAGTGGGGTGATAATATCCACAAAATGTCCGATTTTTCAATATTTCGGTACCTTTATAGCTTACTAATTGTATCCAAGCTTTGGAGTTGAGGAAAAATTCTCATCAAACCTCCCGATTTTCATGAATTATTCTATGTCCCATCATGGAACTAACGAGTGAACAGTTTTCTCGCTTACCAACTGGTATTAATTTACCTAATGCTTATCCAATGGAACGTCCCCTGGAATGCATGCATTACTAAATAATATGTTTTGCACTTACTTTCATTCTTCCTGTGTTCCACACAAAAAGTATTATTTATTGAATGACTCAATCGTCAGGGTCCTGAGAATCATTACCATCCTTCCATAGAGTTGAGAACAATAGCACATGAGATTGCCCGAGTAAACAAGCAATGATAGGATGAGCGATGACTTTCCAATAATTTTGGGTCGGGATTCACGTTCTGAAATAATTGTATCGTTTCAGAACAGAGAAGGGAGGATGTACTGAATGGCGAAACGAATAAAAGTAGGAAAAAAACTGATAGAACTAGAAAACGGGGCTTCCGTTGATTTGCGAAATGCCGACACCATGACATATAACGCGTATTTGATAGTATTTCTCCTGTGTCTACAAGTCTGAGTACCGGCCCATATTTGGACCAAAGCCCATGTTAGATCCTTCTCCTCCAGCAGGGCATTCGATATTCAGAGATCGAGGAAAAGCCCTAGTAAACTTGGACGGTCCTCGGGAAAAGGGGAAGGTTCATTCCCAATAATGAATCGGTTTATTCAGGATTAGAAGGCACTTTGCCACGAGGCGGTCGAAGGAGGAAGAAGCCAAGCGGGACGCAATATCATTGATTAGCACTACTAAACCTCTGCAAGTTTCCGGCTGCCCTACAGCGGGTTATTGTACATTTATAAGGCGGACACTAAATATAGGGAGCGAACCTTCCTTCCGGACCTGAGGCCTTCCCGACCCGCTTCGAACCAGAGAAAATCGAGGTTGCGTGAGGGAACAGGCTCCCTAATGTATTATATGAGTAAAGTCCCTTCTCACCCCATCCACCTGCCAATTACCTGCTGCCCTCTTTGTGATAGAGAAAATCAATTCCTCCTCCTACACACTATCTGAAAGATCCGAATCGGGTGGCAATCCGAAATACGGCTGCTCAGGTACCTAACTCAGTCCTGTTAACCCTAGAAGGATATTGTGTGAAAAGTTTACTCATCGCTGGTTAGCTTTTTTTAGTTTTTTTTTTTTTTTCATTTTAACAGTGCTCTCCCTAGTTGGTCCTGCATCTAGTCTATCAGTTCTGCAAGTCTGTTAGTTCTGCATCTAGTCAGAATTTGAGAAACAATCGTGATCTAACATTAAACTTTTTGAGTTTGGATGAATCGTGTAATGTGGGGTTTCTAAATTTTATGACCAACTGCTAAAAGAATTTACTTTTTTATCTGCGTTTTCTCTGAAAAAGCGCTTTAAATTATTTTTGCAGCAAAATTTGTTTTTTTTTCCTTTTGATGAATTTTCTATAAGTGAAAAGTCGTCTTTGATGGTCTAGTTCTATGCTAGTACCTTCTGTTGTAGAAATATGTGTATTATTGATGAAGAGGTAAATTTAACAGATTTAATTTTCAAACATTTTCACTAGCTCTATAGATAGATTAGGTCTGATACTTTTTACTGAAGAAACAATACTGCAGAGAAATAACTTTTAGAAAGCACTCTTGAATTTTGTAATTTATTTGTTATTATATTGGATGTTGCAGAGGAATAACTATTAAATGATACTCTTGTTTTTTGTAATTTATTTGTAATTACCTCATTTATTGTATTGCTTCCGACTCTACGAAGGTAGTTGAAGCTTTGTTTTCACTTTTCAAGGATAAAAAAAAGTGCTCCAAAATCAAAATTTTCACTCGCGTTTTGCGTTTTAGACCTTTCTGAACAATTTTGGTTCCGTGTCTGCCTGTCTGTCATGAAATCCTTGTAACGGGCATAACTATACGAACTTATTGTCCAATTTCTATGAAATTTTCAGGGATTGTGCGTTTTGGTGTGTAGACGGTCCCCTATGAAAATCATTATCCCCGGGATGATAGAAGCGACTGCGCATGCGCAAACGTGAATTCCTTGTAACGGCCATAACTTCCACATTTTGTACCCGATTTCGATGAAATTTTCAGGGATTACGCGGATCAGGTTGTAGATGGTCTTCAATGAAAATCAAAGCCTTGAAATTAACAGTAGCCTCTGCGCATGCGCAAACGTAAAATCCTTGTAACAGCCGTGCATTTGTCGCCTTCCCAATTCTTTTCCCGCGTAATTTCAGATGAGTGACGTGACAATCTCTAATCCTATACGTTCCATCACCAGGCCTCAATGGTTTGGAGGTAGCGCATAGGTCTCCCATCCAGGAGTCCCGGGTTCGACTCCCAGCCAAGCTAAGAAATTTTTTGATCCAATCAGTACTCACTTACATTTTTCATCCGAATTCGATGAAATTTTCTAGGATTGTCCAGATTAGCGTGTATATGGTCTCCTATAAGGGTAGTAAAAGGTACTTAAAGATTGGTGTTTTGAGATTAACTACTATGCATCGGATCATCTATATAATCGGGTAATGGATACGAAGAAGCTATGTGCCACACCCACTTTACAGACGTTTTATTTTTTAATTCTATGTTCGTCTTATTTATATTCGTGTGGTGTGAATTTAAATTATTGATCGAACGAGGTCGTATGTGTCTGTTTGTGTTGGGCCAGTGTATCTTGGTTCCGCTTGGGGGTGGCCTCCAATTGTTGTTCTGGTTCCGACTGTGCGCTGGGTTCTCGTCTTATGGTGTCAACCAATGCCGGGAGACTGGTGCCTTTTTGGATTTGGGAAGCCACCATGGTGGGTAGGCCCGGGCGGGGATGGGGTTCTCCCCCCCCCCCCCCGCCACGGGATGCTGTGACCCTTCATTTACTGATTTTGCATCACTATTTTCGCACCAATATTCCTATAGTAGCTTCATCTGTCTTTTGTCATATACTAATCTATGGCCGCAATAAATAAATCTATCTGCCTTTGGCTTGACGAAATCCAGACATCACGTGCAACACTCCTCTATTATAACTTTTGAGAACCCTATGAGTAAAAATCACTCAACGTGCTTTTCCTCCTTTCCACGTAAATTTCGTGTATAATTTTTACCCAACTGTACCCTTGTGTGCCTTTTCCAACATGTCAATCTTATTCAGCAATATCACTCATGGCCCCTTCTTGAGTGTGAGATTCACGCTCTGCTTGTTCTATGTCATGAACAACCCAATGTAAACTTCTACGACCACAAAATTTTTTTTTTTTTTGTAAACCAAAAGAAAGAACACGACTGAAGTTATTACTAGTACGAATTAGAAGGATAACAAACAAAACCGGTTTAAATCAAGACTTGACTTTTTCGAAAGACTTGACTTTCTCTTCTTGAGAAATTTCCGAGTCATCGTGAAACTCGGAAGGGAATTAATTTTTAGTACCGACGTCGAGCATTGTGATTAACTGCATTGTTTTCAGTTAGGGAAAAGGGACATTAATACTCATTAAATACTGTACTTTTCAAACTCGATAGTCTAATAATTTTAGTGTTATTGTGGGCTGTGGATTGGAAGTATGATTGCATAATTACTATTGCATCATTATCACTTCTATGTTGAATAATGCAATAATCCATAATCGAAACGTTTACTCAACGGTACCCTTAAGGTTTGGGGAAAACACGATATCCTTCTCGGGTTAACTTACTTCTATTGGAATATCAACATTCTTCATCCATCTATGCCACTTGGGATTGCTGTTCTTCTATGGCCTGTCCCCCTCCCTACAGTATACATAAAAAATTACCAGAGTTTGGACAAGTTGATCAAAAGTATTTCACAGCAGTTTTGATTTATTCAGGTAAAATTTGATTTTCACGACGGGATTTCTCATTAAATAGGGTAATGAGCACAATGCAAAAATTTCCATCAAAATCGGTTCAGCCGTTTGAAAGTTGAGCACAACTGCCCACAGTTCCACACAATATTCTAAAGTAGCATTCTCCCTTTCAGCGGTCATACCGAATACCACACCACACCATACCTTCCAGCGGTCATACCTTTCCACAGTGGCCTCATTCCTCACTGTCCACTCCTGCCATCAGCTGTTTTGTGTCGTAATGAACCGATATTTTCATACAACTACTTTCATAGTTCCTTCAATGATTTTGAATCAATGCCTGGTTTCAAGTGTGAATGCCTGATGAGTACTTTCCAAGTGAAATCGAGAAAATTACTAATCAAAATGCGTAACTTACTCATATGTAGATTGAATGAATCCCGGCATACATACCTGAAAAATAAACGATAATAAATTAATAATCAATTATAACATCATGCGCACTATTTTTAACAAAAAGTAGAATTTCAAGATTTGAATCAATTCGCAAATAACCTTCAAGCGAATCTTACCAGTTTTCAGCGCAAAATCCTATTTCGTCAGCATTTGGAAGTAATAACTGTTGGGCAGTGACTTTGCCTACTGCTCGTTAGAAAGCACTGTCATAGGTACCACGCACACTGAGAAAGCGACATTCTAGCTGTAATCGAGATTTTGGCCTACTTTTTCATCCCTAATTAATCTTCAGCAATTCACAATATCCGCCAAAAACGATTGGTCTTACAGCGTTCTAGTTGGTTCCATGCAATTCCAGATAATTGAAACTCCTCTAAATCTATCAAAAATCGTATTAGTTTCCTGCCGAATATTATCGAGTCAGTGCGTTTCAACTAATCATCTACTAATTAGTGATTTCTGATACCCAAGACGAAACATATAAACCTAATTTCGTCAATTTTCGGTCATAGTACCAAGCAAAGTGCCAACTACTTCCGATGGACGAATTTTTCGCTTCCCTGTGTATCAAGTTAGCAAGAGCATAATATGCTATATATTATATTACTATAACACATCACATAATATATTATATTACTATTTTTTTTGTTCTGGGAAATGATTAGAGCCTCCAAAATAAACACCTTTGCTCGCTTTCACTATTTCAGGCTCTCCTGAACATTTTCGGATCCTTCTGTTCCCCAAGACGAGTGGGTCTGACAGTCTGTCTGCGAGTGTCCACAAATCCTTGTAACGGCCAATTCATAGGAAGGTATAGACAGATTTTGAACTCTTTTCATGAATTCTGCGGGTAGGTGTGTAAATGGTCCCAAAAGAGTTCCGTCGTGAGCAGACCATTGGTAGCCTCTGCGCGTACGCAAAGATGAAATTCCTGTATCAAAAATGTTTTTTTTACTGTTTTCATCAAAATTCGAATTTTTTGGATTGTGCGGTTGAGAGTTGAGACTTACGATGGTTCCCAATACATTTCATCTTCATTATAAGAGGGCACATGAAGATTGAAGATCGTTACCTAAATATATTTGATTCATCATCAAACGATAATTATCTTACCCACTGGGCGTTGGATCCCTGTACAATTGGGTTAACAGCGCGAGGAAGCTGTATGCTAAACCCACAGCAACAGACTGTTCTCTAGTGCCATCCCTGGATTTCATGTACCAACCGTGAAAAGTGATATAGCACTATTCTAGGGAGGATTTGAAAAAAAAAAGAAAAAAAAACATCTTCCCAGTGAGTGTAGCACTATCCAGAGTGGATAATCAAAAGTTTAGTCTTAAAGTAGTTGTACCTTCCGCTACCATCCAAAGTCTATGATCGGATGACGCTTAAATTCATATGGAACCGTCCAACAGAACAACACAATCCGTAAGGAAGAAAACGTACTAAATTCAGAAAACACGACTGAGTGGGAAAAAAAATTATATTCGAAGAAACGTTTAAAAAAATCGCAATTTATCAGCTGAAATTTCATGATGGTTCACGAATGAATCACACTCGTGTTGCTGATTTATCATCTATCCAATCAAAGGAGTAACGAAGACTCACAAGTCCTTGACTCTTGGTCCAACGGTCTAGATATTGGTACCACACTCTTGCAAGAGAAGGGCCTTCTAGAACCTTTTAAGAAACAGAAGGGGAGACCTCTGCCGCTGAGCTCCCAGGGAGCAATTCTGAGCAATAGGGTGTGCGCCATCAAGGGAAACAACACATGAATTAGGAACCAACTGATTATCTTAGGAATAATTATCTAAATTATCTTGGGAATCCTCTGATTCAGAAAAGCCAGACACTCTTAATAATCTAAAACGTTTTCATTAATAGTCAGAATTCAGAGTCCGCGATGCCAGCAATGATAGTCGGACGAAAATGCAACCTGAAATGGTTGTTTACTTTACTTGTCAGAATTCAGAGATTGGATTCAGAAAGTTAGACAGTTTACTGTCCCTCCAAATTATTTCTACGTCATCACATGTGAGAAACTCGCGTAAAACGCCTGCTTACCGCGGTAAATGCACAACACCGCACACACCAGCAAATGTGGGATTTTTGTGTGTTGAAGTTGGTAGCATTGTCAAGGGAGTCGGGGCGTTGAAGAGAAGCCTTTCTTGCTGTTATAATGGGGAGGTAAATTTTTTGTTGGCGTACGGCAATGACAGGAGTTTTAGATGAGAAGAACCGCGCGACATCCAGCCAATCACAGCTTTTCCTTTATCACCTTTTTTTTTTGTTCCTTTTCAAGGCATTTTCTTTTAAAAGAATAAAAAATGAAAAAAAATACATACTTAAAATGAATGTTTAACAATACTTATAAGAAAATAAAAAAATTAAACATCATCATGAATTAATTTGAAAAGTCAGTCAATATTCATTAATCAGATTATTTTTTCTTTCATTGGTTGCGTCACAATTTACTTCATGTAACATATAACCAGTTATTGTCCGTAATTGTAAAATAATAGAATAACAATAAGCAATTTATATCAAATCAAATTCATGTTCATGAAAATGAATCGAAAAATTGTATAGCATTATAACTGTTTTGAACTCTCTCTCTCTCTCTCTTACAATTAACTTATAAATAATTATTAAACCCAAATATTATTAAACTACCAAAACTCGACGTATAACTAATAAACTATAACTAATTCACTAATAAATTGCTAATACTATTAATTATTACTACAACTAAGTAATAACTACTACCAATGATTATAAGCTAACACTCCACTGCAATGGTGTTAGGTAGGTACCTACTTCTTTGTTATCTTGTTTCTATCGAAAAAAAACAGCTTTAGATTGGGCAAGCTCGACTGTAATCTCACATTCAAGGGCAGAGTTGATGGACTTCGGGCCACTCAAGAACCACATTTCCCTCTCACAAGCTGTCAGGAATCTACTGGCCAGACCCCAGTGAGATCTCAATCAAGTAAGAACTCCAAAGATATAATTTCTCAAGTGGCCACTATTAGATCAATAAGTTCAGTGAGCAGTGAAGTGAAAGCACAAGCCATCAAGGAGAGTCTCATCAATCCTGTCCTGTCTGCCTACTACACTGAAGAGGAAGTGCAGCATAGTTTTCAATAATAATAATAATTTAATTCAAAATTCATAATTAATTTTTTTCAACAATTATAATAATTCAAAATTCATAATTCTTTTTTTCAGAATTTTCTTTTTTTTGCATAATTTTTTCAAGTCCAAAAGGTAAAGCAGTCAAAGAATAATTATTTTCTTGTTTGCTTATTTATTTCTAGATAGATAGATAGATAGATAGATATAAAAAGATTTATTTGATTTCTTTACAGAGATATGGTTAAACTAATATAAAATCTTATTTCTGTGATGGCCTAGGCCGTCCACTGGGTTGGCGCTGGGAATTCCTATAAATACATACTTTTTTTTCTTGTTTTTTGTTTTCTTTCAAATTAACTTATTATTTCTCACATTAATGATTAAATTTTGTAAATATATAAATGAATAAATGAACAGTTGTCAATTAGTAATTAAATTGTTAGATCAAAAACCAGCGGTATTGCCACGCCTCTCTTGCGAATCCTGCCAGCTGTTGGATGTTGGTTGTCCTTAGCAGTTCCAAGCATTGTAGCCTGCTCAATCGCACGTGCCCGAACCATTTTTTTCTCATTTCGAGAAGCACTGAAAAATGTAATAAATCCTCTTCTTCCCCACTATTACACATGACACATTTCCGCGCTTGTCCCTGTCGCCATGGTACATTGTTAAGAAACAAAACACCACCTCTCATCTTAAAGCACCAGCGTATGTGCCACATTTTGTTGCTCAACATGTATAGAGGTTCTTCGAAGGTGTTCCCTCCAAGCAAGTTGATGTAATGGCTATGATGGATCGATGCCTGGGCTCCTGATTTTAATTGTTTCAAATCGCACGCCTCTAGATTTATCTCAACATTGTGCTTCGCCGCCATTTCAGTCCAAAATTTAGCCCATGAGACCTTACTTTTTATTATGGCGTTTGCCATGCGCTTTGGAAGACGAGTTTCTGGTAGTGCCAACACCTTTGTCACACAATTTATGTGTAGGGTCAATGTGACCAAGTATATTGACATCCTGCCCGTTTCAAGATATAATATATACAAAGGAGTATGCCTGAGTAGACCAAAGAGCCTCCTTAGAAACCGATGCTGCACTCTCCAATGTTTCACATTTGTGATATCCCCATGATTCTGCTGCGTATGTTAGAACAGTTCGTATTGCAGCGTCAAATACTTGATATTTTTAATTAATGTATTATTTATTTCTATTTGTTAATCTAAGTACATAAACACTTTGAATGTACGTAGAGAATTTAACCTCAAATTCCCCCTATTTTAATATCAATAACCGATTTTTTCATGAATTTCACGAGTGATTAATTTTCCTCGTAGGAAGCAAAGAGATGATTCTACGAAGTTCTGGGTGGTTCGATTTCAAAGATTTATTATTGATTGTAGTACATCAAAATATCTGGGATCTTAGAAAGCTATCGTGAATGAACTTGTACTCCTTACTTATGTGGTTGTTTAGGTATAAATACACAAATACGCTAACCGAACTGCTATGACCTAATGAGGTCGAAGGGCATTAGTTCAGGTATACGTAATGGAAAGCGGAATGGTGTACTGAGGGGGTGTTTGACTGGCGCTGCATCTTGTATCCACCTAGTTGGCTTTCTATCTGTAACAGCTAATCAGCGAGTCTCTGTAAAGGCCTCGCTAAAATAATTAGGGTGAGCCACAATGGAGGTCTCCGAGCCACGTCGCAACAGTGATTACACTGACTTAATCAGGGGGTGTCGATGGTAAGCGACAAAACACGTGCTCATTGTAGGTCCGGATGAATTGCGGTATAACTAACTCGCGCGAAACTCCCTGACTGTCGTTTACATATCTCGCTAGACGCGGTTTATTCCGGGCGTTATGATACCTACTCAATGGATTAATTGGAGGATTCTCTCGCAATTTGAACGCTATCGGATCCGAAGTGCCTTTGTGAAAGTGATGACCGCTGAATCGATGACGAACCGTTCTCCCACGATGATTGTGTAATTGGTCGGATGAGCCCGGAGCCATTGGGCGGAATAAATCGTCATTAGGCGGCTTCTCATTGAGTCACGCTTTCTTATATTAAGTTCGAATATTTCAATCTTATATCGACCGAAGGAACTGTCGATTAGTTGATTAACAAACTTTGAAATAAGATAAAAGGTAGAAATACCCGGAAGGCTTGCCTCTTGATTGCCTTCCTGAGATCAACAGAGAGTAGCTCCTGAAAAGCGAGAGGTCCCGAGTTCTAATCCAACGTTGTCCCCTGATTCATATATGAACATGATTATATACATATAAATTATATATTTATAAATAAATTCACCATTTCAAATTGAAAAAAGTTTTTTTTAAGCCGGATACGAAAACGCTGCAAATTATTACACAAAGGTTTATTATTTTTCTGTATAGATCACTCACCTGTAAAGAACACAGATTTCCCATTGCCAGGAGCTACCAACCATATTTCGTCTTCAGAAACAAGTTTATTTTGAATAAATAAATGCTTCAGACTCAGTTCGTGAAACGGGGAGTTGTGGGTGCCTTCATCAGGAAATTGGTTTACTAGTTGCTACAGACGCAAATTTGAGTACAACTCGAAGAAAAACTAGTTGCTAAGGAAACAAAACTGAATACAACTCGAAGAAACAACGACGGATTTGAACGGAGATTAGGTCTCTTCTGCGATTCACACTCGTGTTTCTGATTTAAATGGTAAGTCCAACCCTTACGTTTTTATAGAGAGCTATCAGTTGGTCCTACAGAGCTCTGGGTGGTCTTATTCGATTCCAAAAATGAAACACTATTTCAATTTGATGAAAGAAGAACATATTTTGAGCTAGGGCATTTTGAAAATGTTGTGCAACCCTTAGAAGTGACTGACATCAACCGAAAGCTTCGGGGCACAACTGGACCCCAATGGAGCCCATATACAAAATTTCATCGTAATCGGTCCATGGCAACTAAGGAAAGTGCTGCGTATGGCGGACAGATGGCCAAATTTGTATTCGAATTTCGAGAGGGGGGGGGGGGGGCTTGGAAATGACAATGGGGTATTTCAGTGGGTCGGAAATTCAGGTTTTTGACCTCAAATTTGGATTCAGCACCCTTGAAAACCTATGGACTACAACTTTAAGCCTAATGATACTATAACATGTGGTGGAAAAATTAATTAAAGAGATCACACGTTTGAAAAAAAGGCGGGCCGCCATAAATGCACACACACTACGCCGCGCGCGTGTGTGAGTAGTATTTTGTAGTATCCAAGAGGTCCTCCAAGGGTTTCTGTGCATGGATACTTTTTTCAAAGACAGTTGGCTCGCTACGTCACACCATTCAATCTTCAACTTTCCTTAGCTTCTCTGATTTTTAAAAACATTTTCTCGACGAACAGACCCGATTACCGTTATTCTTGAGCCATACTCTTTTGAAAAAAACAAAATAAATTTAAAAAATTGACTGAAATACCCCATTGCAACTAGACTGTAGTGGCTACTCCATATCTATTAGAATTACATCCCTAGCAACGTATAAACATAGATATGAAAAACCGTAACCTTTTATCGAAAATACAATTTATTGTGAAGTCTGATGTCTAGTGTACTTTTATTTAGTTTAGTGCAATGGCTAATCTGTGTTCTTTGCAGGTGAGTGATCCATACAGAAAACTAATGAACCTTTGTGTAATAATTTGCAGCGTTTTGACGCTAATAGGCTGCTTGCTTTGCGAGTGAATCTATAATTGCATTCCTTTTAATTCTGGAGTGAGCTTTCACTCATACCAAACGTACCTCCCTACCTTCATTTTTCATGGATTTCAATATTATCTTGTTTCTTGTATTTCTGTATACTGTTTTAATTGAAGTATTTTGAATGACATGGGATTAACCTGATTCACATGTAAAGATCACGGATTTGATTCGAATTACTAAATCTACACGGTGTAAGGGCCGCATTGTTTGTGATGTATCTTTACAGCGAAGAAGAGTTAGAGCGGGGGGAAAACCGTGAAAAAATCGAGGAACAGGGGAGAATCGTGTGGATGTGACTTTCGGCTGAGCCCTAACGATTCCTCCCGTTCACCTGGCAGTTGCGTTTGAGAAAGAATTTGGGTGGTTTTCTCTTCGAATTTATCGGTGTGTTTTCCCGAGATCTTACCTCCCTGGTTCCCTTCACCTGATCTTCTCCTATCTTCTAGAGCACTCCCGGCCAATCCGGCGTTACCCACTTTTCTCAGCCTTCGCGGCCAAGGGGCTTCCCCCGATCCCATTCATTCTGACTGCGGTCTGAGGGCGTAACTGCCCTGGGTAACGGCAGCCCGCTCCTACAGGATGGAGGCGATTACTTCTTTTCTGTACTCTTTCTCTTCTTCATCCCCGCCCCTGTCACCGCTTCTTCTTCCCTTCCAAGTCGTTTCCCTCTCATTTCACCTATACAGCCTTGATTTTTCGTCAGTTGTATCTCCTCCCCGCGCTGAATAAGATGAAATTCACAAATGACTATCTCAATTACCACCCCCTCGAGGGGCGGACGCGGCGCTAAATGTGTGTTTAAGTGCCCGTCGTGGCCGCTTCATTTCATTTAATGTTCCTCCCTTAACATCCTTTTAGGGTATTCTTTATACTCTTTCTAGTCATAATATAGCGGTATTATTTTTAAAACATCAGAAGAACCGTAATTATTGCGCTATTCCCCGGGGTTTTAATGGAGGCCATAACTACTTTTCACGGCCACTGGGAAATCTCAACAAAACAACTCGAGGAAATTATTCCTATCGATAAATACGATGTACTCCCCTTAGTGAACACGCTCATTCACACATCTCGCTTTTTTCTTGAACTCAGAGTCTCCTACGAAGGTGGCTTTGACGCGCTTCCTCAGGATGTGGGGTATTAGCGGGCTTCGAAGACGTTCCTCATCTCCTAATTGAGGATAGAATGGGGATCCTGGCGCCACAGAACAAAGAAGGAAGTCACTCGAAAGCGTATTTTCACCACCCTGGCAGTACTGCAATTATGGAGACAGATCCGGAAAAGAGGTGTCATGCAGGTTATCAAGATTACCTTCGGGAAACAAAGGAAAAACGCTGCAAATTATTACACAAAGGCTTGTTATTTCCCAACATATAGATCACTCGTCTGCAAAGAACACGGCTTTGTCATTGTCACCACCTACCTATTACTTACATTCTACCTTCACAATCAAGTTCATTTTATAGAAATAAACGCTTCACACTCAGTTCAAAGAAATAAAGAGTTGTGGTTGCCTTCATTAGGAAATTTGATTACTGGTTGCTAAGGACAAAAAACTGAGGACAACTCGAAAAAACAAACGACATTTGACAACAAAAAGTTTGAACGGAGTTAGACGAGGTTTTCGATACAAACTCGTGTTCTTATTTATCATTAAACCAACCCTTAAGTTCTCAGAGAGACCGAACGGTTGGTCCTTCAGATCTCTGAGTGGTCTCATTCGATTCTAAAAATTCAATACTATTTTAAATCGACGAAAAATCAATACCTTTATATGAAAAGTCTTTGAGGGCGTTTTAACTTTTAGCCCTTAGAAGTGACTGATATCAACCAAAAGCTTCAGGGTACAACTAGACGACAAATGGAGCCTACATACCAAATTTCATTAAAATCGGTCGACGGTAACTACGGAAACTGTCGCGTACGGCGGACGGACGGCAAAACTTTTATTCGGTTTTTGGATTTTACGAAAATAATGTACAAAAAGGCATCAGATGAAGCTACGAGGATAAAAACAGCCCTCAGTCAGCTAATGGCAAACCCTGCAGGGTCACATCCGTGTAAACGACGCTTGCTGATGTCAGTGCACTCCACTTTGCCGTGCGGAGCTGATGTAAGGGCAGTTGCTGTGAATGTGGCTTATTATCGAAAACGCAGAGGAGGCGTGCACTTCGCATTGCAAGGGTCTATATGGACCATTATCAAATCCTACAGTGATTTAAACAAATCAGAAAATTTCTATGTTTAGGGTTGCTTTTGCCCCTTGAATCCTCCTATAAAATTGGTTTAACATTGTAAAGATAGAAAATTCAATGCTCTTTCCAACGATGTAATACGTATTGGATTTACTCAAAAATTGAGGGGGTTATGACTATTTTAGTGATTTAAGAGCGAAAAAACGGAAAAAAATTCTGCCAAGTGGGTGTGGCACATAGTTTCTTCCTACCCATAACCCGATTGTGTAGATGATCCGATGCATAGTAGTTGATCTGAAAACATCAATCTCTAATTGAGGAGTTTGATTCCAAAAGGTAGGTACTAAAGACTATTTTTATCAAAATTGAGTTAACACTTTCCCAGGGTGTTAGAGGGGTAGTCCTCCACAAAAATGCGATCGTTCTGGAGCAAAAGATAATTTCTTCCCTTGAAAAACAAGGGTGAATATTCCGTTTAATTTCAAAAGGTACTATATCCAGCACATTGCCAGTCTCTTATCCGTTTTGTTTCAAAAAGTACTTTATTCACTTCGTTTGATTTCAAAAAGTACTTTATCCACTTCGTTTACTTCGAAAAAGTAATATATCTACTTTGTTCGATTCCATAAATCTGATATTTCAAATCTCGTTCAAAATTATTCTAAAGTTTGAACTAAATTACCTTTTTTCCAAAAATATTTACTATACTTAAGGGCACCCGGTACCTTGAAAAACTCATTTTTTTCGATTTTTAAAATACATTTTTTTCTTACTCAGAAACATGTAAAGAACATAAAAAAATTGTGTTTCAATAAAAATTCAACTTACAAATGTTCCAAATTAATTTCCTAAGTTAGTGAAGTCCAGCGCCGTATGATGGATCTTGACGTCTAGTTTATTTACCTTTCTTGTGGTTACCTTGGAATGTTGAAGAAGAAGAAGGCTTCCTCACTAATTCATCCATGGAAGTTGACGACATCACATTAGTAACACTCAACAATCGATTGTAAGCAATAGAGACATGAAAATTGGCTCGAAATCGCTTGAAATCACGATCGATTTCGTTTTTGCGTTTTTCTCAACTTCGTGTTTTTTGACATTCTTGGCGACTTTTCTCAGGAACTACTAATCCGATTTACTTTTTCTTGTTTTTGCTTTACACAGGAGACCTAGGAGATGAGATAGACGGATCCTTTTGGCGATATTTCAACTGCAAGCATCGCCAGACAACTCCAAAGTGACAAAAAAGGTCAATTTTCAGAAACTGTCGAGTACAAATTTTCTGTGAAAGATGGAAAAAAAAAGGATCCGTCTAATAAAAATTGACTATATTCCTGATCAAAACAAAAAAAAAAAAAAAACATGAAAATCCGTCCAGTAGTTCCTGAGAAAAATCGCCGCGAAAAGAGGTCTACTATGGACGGGAGGGGGGTAGTTACCGAAAAGTACCGGGTGCCCTTAATTTAAAAATACATAAAAAATAACATCATTGGTTTATAGCATTTTCGTGTTTTTCTCATGTTTGACCAAAATGGATACAGGACCTTTTGGAATCAAACTCCTCAATTACCCTTGCACTTCCCTTATACAGGACTCTAAACGTCAACCCGCACAATTTATGAATATTTATTCAGATTTGGATGGAGAATGTAGAACTAAGAAGTGCTCATGCGCACAAAATACTTTCAATTTTGGGGTCATATCTTTCACAGGGAACTATCTCCACCTCAACCCGTATAATCCCTGAAAATTTCATCAAAATCGGATGGAAAATGTGGAAGTTATGGCTGTTACAAAGATTTCACGTTTCGCGTGCGCAGCGGCTACTATCAGTCACAAAATCCCCAAAGTTTCATTGGAATTGGATGATAAATGTAGAAGTGACGGTGTGGCAAGGATTTCATGACAGACACACAGACAGACAGACATGGAACTAAAATTGTTCAGGAAGGAGCTATTTATTCAACCTTGACAGATAGACAGACAAACACACAGACAGACACAGAACCAAAATTGTTCAGGATGGTCTGAAACGTAAAACGCGAGTAGAACTTTCGATTTTGGGAAATTTTTTTTTTGTTTTTCTGACCCTGAAAAGTGAAAACAGAGCTTCCGCTACCTAGATTCGGAAGCAAAATGGAAAAACAAGGAGTTGAAACGAAATATCTGAGAGATATTTTTTGGTTGAAAATTAGTTGTAGGATCGATCATTTGAAGGAATGACACCTGTTAGGTAAAACCTAGTATAATTGAAAAAGTGTTAAATACCAAAAAACGTTTCCAAAATGGATTTCCGTGAAAAAAAATTTCAAAATTTTCCATCCTACAAATTTTGGGACTATTGCTTTAGCTTCATTTTCTTTGAAAAATGTTTGAAAATTCTTTGAAAACGTAATGCATGCGTTACTAAACAATAGGTATGTTTTCGTCTTCAGTGACTGAAAAGTATATTTGAGTTGCATTCGTTTTCGAATAAAATTAAGTATTTCAAGACTTGACCTGACCAAACCACAAGGGAAGTACAGTATAAAGTAATCGAGTGATTTATCATTTAACACACAAAATACACCATTCTTCAGAAATAAGGCGTATTTCCACCGCCTCCAAGGTAACTTATTGCTTCATCACCCACTCTGTGACGTCCGACTTCTTCCCAATCTGATATCCTCCAGCGGCACATCAATCCAACACAATCAATCCGCCGCAGCGTGAAAACGCGGAAGCCCGAACAAGGGAGCCCTCTCGGTTTTTCACCATTCGCGCCTTACGCCTTTCACACCCTCTTCCATTCTCAGCCTCCGCAACTCAACAACCTCACAACCACCTCCGCTACAACACCAGTCACTACAACAACATCCTCGCTTCTTCCACACGTGAATTGGAAGCGACTTTGGGCCGCGGACGGGCTCAGACGGGACGAGCTGCCTACAGCCTTGTTCCATCGCACTCCCCACATCTCTCAACTCTTTTTTCCATCTCATATTTTCTCAATATATCCAGTTTTTTCCGGGAGAGAGTTTTTCTCTCCTTGTTTCCAAATCCCCCTTCCTCATTTCACCTCACGCGATATCAAGCTTTCCTTCCGAAACACTTGATGGAAAAGTTCTCAATTTATACGCTCCTCTGCGTCCTCCAACTCGTTCGACGGACAGTTCTGTTGTCTTTGAGTTCTTTTTGTTTCTCAAACTATCGAAAAGCTCGAAAAATTGTTCGAAAGTCACATCAACCTAGGCAACACGTGAGCTAAACAACATATTACTGTAACAAGTTCTAACTTGCACAATTTGTCAGGTTGAGTCGATCTGTTGCACACCCGACGTCATAAATCTGTAAGTCAATCATCGAAGTCCATCACAATGTAAGATTACTGCACTACGAAAAGTCTACCAAGGTAGCGGAAGCTTTGTTTTCAAAAAAAAAAGTTCTCCAAAATCAAAATTTCCACTCGCATTTCACGTTTCAGACCTTCCTGAACAATTTTGTTTCCGTATCTGCCATTAAATCCTTGCCACAGCCATAACTTCTACGATTCTCGTAGTCGCTGAAATGTTCAGGGATTATGCGAGTTGGGGTGAAGATGGTCCCTTATGAAAATCCTCGCCCCCGGACTTATATTAGCCACTGCGCATGCGCAAACGTAAATCCTTGCCACACCCAAAACTTCTACAATTCTCTTCCAATTTCGATGAAATTTTCAGGGATTATGCGAGTTGGGGTGAAGATGGTCCCTTATGAAAATCCTCGCCCCCGGACTTATAGTAGCCACTGCGCATGCGCAAACGTAAATCCTTGCCGCAGCCAAACTTCTACGATTCTCGTCCGATGTGGCTGAAATTTTCAGGGATTATGCGAGTTGGGTTGGAGATGGTCCCCTATGAAAATCATGGCCCCCAAATCGAAAGTATTTTGTGGGCATGCGCAAACGTGAATTCTTCGAGACAGCCATAACATCTACATTTTCCAACAATATTCAGAAATTGTGCGGGTTGACTTGTAGATGGTCTCCTGTGAGGGTAGTGTGTTTACCTCGGGAATGAGAACTAAATAAACCACACTGGTTGAGAACTAAAACGTTTGTATTGAACAAACTAATAATTGATTTGAACAATAAATATAGAGAGCAGAGTAAACTTGTGTAGGTAGTACGTTCTAGGTATGGCCGAGGCATCGGGACCGCGGAGGAGTATTTACACCGCGGCCGTCTTGATCTGCCCTGCGCGTTCATGTTCTATGTTGTTCTTAATTATGATTAATTATGATCGTCCTTGGTCCACTAGTTCATTAGCTCTTAGCGATCTAATACTGGCCTATTAGTTCTGAATGCAATAACCCATTGAATGTACGAGAAGATCTAATTTGGTTCATTCTTAGGGAACTACTTTCACGCAATCTCCGCTATATAGATGTAGATATCAACCCAAAAGTTATTGGAAGTTTGACGAAAATGAAGTTTAGATCGTTTCTTATAGGTCCCATGACACCGTACATACGTTATTTTGACAAGTGCGTACCAGGAAAAACCATCGTATGCAATCCAATTTGTAAAATGCTGAAACATTTGGAGACCAAACAATGACTACAGAGATAAATCCAAATGAGGAGTTTGATTCCAAAAGGTACCAAAGGCCATTTTCATCGAAATTGAGTCAACACTTTTCCCGGGGGTTTTTTTTTCTTCACAAAAATGCGATCGTTTTAATTTCAAAAGGTACTATATACAGCACAATGGCGGTTTTTCATCCGCTTTGTTTCAAAAAGTACTTTATCCTCTTCGTTTGAATTCAAAAAGTACTAAACGCCACGTTTTGTTTCAAAAAGTACTATATCCATAAATTTGATATTTCAAACCTCGTTCAATATTATTTTAAAATTTGAACGGACTTACCTTTTATTTCAAAAATATTTATTATAATTCAGAAACATATAAAAAATAACATTACTGGTTTATAGCACGTTTTTCAGGTCGCTATGGTTTTTCCCATTTTGGATCCCATTTTTCTCACGTTTGACCAAAATGGATATTCTTATACTCTTGCCTTTATTTAAAGAGCTCTGGGATTTTTGAAGGCCCCGAAGGTTCGGCATCGCTGCAAGAATCCGAGCTCCAGCGGAAGGTCGAGGTATACCTGCGCGACCCATCCGCCCGTGAACCCCCCCAACCCCCCAACAGTTTACCCTCTTCTGCAAATGCACACTTGATTCACAAATTATTTCGATCATCCCATCACCAAAATCGTGATCAGCGAGAAAAATTGAACATATTGAGTATAAACTCGAGGCAGGTACAATTAAAACTCAGCAGCCCTCTCCCGGCCAATCCACCCAAACGAATTACGCCCTCTTCGCCGAATTACAGGAAATTTGGACTCATTTTCATCAGAATAATTAGTACTTTACGAATTTAAATTACAAAAAATGTTCACCGAACGATAAATAATTAAATTGTATGTTGATAGAAGAGGAAGAAGGAAGAGGGATGATGGGTTTTGACCGCGAAGGGTTGTGAGTTGAGACCCCAAGGTGAGCACCTTGCAACGTTGCCACCTCTTGGCAGGGAAGGGGTTTTGGAACCCGCGGTCCAGAGCTCTTTAAATAAAGGCAAGAGTATAGTAACCGGTAACCCGGGGCAAGTGCGTTTTGGCGTAAGTGTGTCTCCTGCGTATTATAGGAAGCCCATGTGATTATTGGCTTCAAAACCCCCTGAAAATTATTGTTAGGATGTCCCTCCAGCGTAAACATGTGTTTTTGAGGTCTAAAAGGCTTATTTCAGTGCTGTACTGTTTGTTCGAAAGTGAGGTTACTTGGAACTTCAACATCAAACTTCAGGTAAGCTGAATTTTCTTTGAATTTTAGCTTCTTTTTACGTTTTTTTGTGTTAAAAACTATTGAATAATGTACTTGAATAGTTTCTTTAAGAAACTGTAGCTTCTTCTACTCGGAAAACTCAAATTTACAGTCAGGAGAGGCATAACGCACTGCCCCCAGTAAAACACGAGGCTGGGGCAAGTGCGTTTTGTCGTCTGGGGTAAGTGCGTTTGAATCATAGCATGATGTTACTCGTAAAGATGCTTCCTGCATGCTACGTTTTTCCGAACAATTTTTGATCTAGTTTGGGACTTCAACCTTTCCTAAAAATATACGTTCCTTCTTAACTTTTTGTTTGCTATTTTATTTAAGATTTGAACTATGCTATGGTATAATATGGTATAATTTGGGAGTCTTTGTGGCGAAACCTGTTGTTTGCATGACGCATGTTTATTTTATATTTCTTCAAGGACGGTTCGTAACTACAAGAGAAAAACTCAAGACGGATCATTGAAGGTTTTCCTCGCTCATCTTGAAGATAGCGTGATAAATGGGCTATTACCTAAATGAAAATTTTCAACTGTTCACCTTATTTACTTAATAATTACCTAATATTATTTATTATTGAATAAATTTTTCTCAATTTGGAAACCTTGAACTTTTTGAATAAATTTAGATTAGTCAGAAGAAAAAAAAAACGCACTTACCCTAGTGTCCGGGGCAAGTGCGTTTTAAACAAGGGTTCGCAAATAGCAAAATTTTCGGTGAAAAACAATGCTTTTGGGAATATAATCTTATATGGGTCGATCCTTCATGAACCAACGAACAGCATGAAACAAGAATAATTGCACTAAGGTCATAGGTTTATAAAAATTTTTCATTGAGAAATCAAATTAGTAGTTTTTCCGAACGCACTTGCCCCGGGTTACTTTTGGAATCAAGCTACTCAAATGGCGATTGGTTATTTGATTGGTTAGGCGATCGCATATCGTTCTCGTTGGTACAAAAAACTTAGCAGGAGGTAGAAGAATGGGAAAAGGTTTTTCTCTTCTAAATTATCAAATTGTATTCAAACAGTCGTCGCCTGTTAGCATGAATAATACGGCCATCCATCAAGGAACTCCCCTCATTAGTTGCGGCTTCTTCCGAATACATTTAAATATTAATTTTCATAAAAGAAGGAAGAGGCGGCTTTTTGGGGGAACGAGCTCATTGAGATTATGTGTCATTTCAGGGAGGTTTCTCCTCACTCCACTCTGTCCTTTATTTCTAGGGGGGCAAAATCATTTGCAACGTCACATTTTCCGGTCCTCAGAGCTCCAGCGACCTTCATTTCAACTCCCTTGGCTCTCACGCACACGCACCCATAAAGTACACGCATACAGGCGCGGTTCATACACGGAGCTATGAGATACTGGCGGGTTATTCGAGACTGTCGCACCCCTAAAAGGGCGTGATGTCGCACTCTCTGCTTTCACGCCTCTGCTTCATTTCACTTTCGAACACAAAATCTCCATATCCCGCTCCTCTAATGTCATTCACGGATTAATGCTTTGCCAACCTCAGAAATTGGAGTCCTTTCTCTTCATTGGGAAATTGCGGCGCGTAAGTGTGTTTCGACTCCCTCCTTCATATCAGCCGGTTTCTATCGCATTAAGCTCATTAACTCCTCGTTATTCGGATCTCAGTTTTAGGACCTACCTCAGAAGTAACGGAAGTCCTTATACAATCACAGCTGTACATCACTTAACTGAGAAAAAACATCGACGTGTGTCCTTTCTTAAAAATTAGGCAGTATAGACCAATCGCTTGAAAACGCAATGGGTTTGGACCAAAATAGTGATGGTTTTGGCCTCGGTCCCCTTGATTATTGGCAATGAGTTTGGGCTCACGTAGAAAAATCAGAACATTGGTCCAAAGTCATTACTTACCTAAAAAATATATTTCAGTTAACTCTTTAATAGTCGTCAATAATATTGTAAAACAGCTTGTTTTTGTTTTGTATGTTTAGTAATTAGGATTTTAGGTAATTATGGATATCTGGTCAAAAGGGATACGTAAAATGATTTATCTACTTAAAGGGTTTTAAAGGGGTCTTAAAGGGTCCAAAGTCATTACTTACCAAAAAAATATAATTCAGTTCACTCTTTAATAGTCGTCAATGATATTGTACAAATTTTTGTTTTTGTTTTGTATGTTTAGTACGATCGTAATTAGGATTTTAGGTAATTATGTATATCTGGTCAAAAGGGATATGTAAAATGATTTATCTACTTAAAGGGTTTTTTCCAGTGAGGAATGTTCTTAAACTTCCCAGACATGGTGGATCGGAGTTGGTGATGGAGGTTAATATATGACAACAGTTCTTTGAATACAGGTAGGGGCTGTTTTCCTTATTTTCTTTGATGTTGTGTCTTTGTTTTTGGTTTCGATATAGTTCAGTTCTGACTTGAGTGCTTATTTTTAATTTTTAGTGTTTTTATTGGCAAATGACTTATAATTAACTTGGAATTTTAACAACATACTTTTGACCAGTTGCTACTAGCAACTGCTATTATATAATTATATTAATTAGGAATGAGTCGTTCAATTTTTCTAAATTTTTTTGGTCTTCGTTATAAATAATTGTTTTAGGCTTGAAAAAGAGGCCACAGTCTGCCCTGAAAGCGCTCGCCTTAGTAAAATGAATGTCGAATGAGAACTGGGTCCTACTGCTTCCTTCTCCACATATAAATACAAAATAATATTGTATATGACGGAGAGGGTGTATTCAATAATCATAAATCAACAGTATCGATAGCTGATTCAATAGGCTTCTCGTTCATTCGATCCATCGCGAAGCCGATTCAGATATCTTACTATATTTCGTTGGCGCCTAATTTGAATACTGGCGATGCCACCGACATGTACATAATCGAAGGTATAGGTAGGTAGTATACAGGGTGTCTACACTCAAGATGAGCATAACTTCAGGGTTCGATTCTACAAGGTATTTCCATAAAAAAATGTCTCCTTCCAATTTTTTCTTAACCCACTCAAAATGCCTTTTTTTTAACTTCGTGGTTTTTGGTTTATTATTCTCAATAATGAACCTTTGGAATCGACCAAGAAATTTTTTTTTTTAACACCCCCTCAAAATTTGATGGTTTACGTTTCAAGGTACGTAGAATCCAAAAATCGAATAAAAATTTGGCCGTCCGTCCGCCGTCCGCGGCACTTTTGCCACTTAGCAATGACCAGCGTTTTTTCGCGTTTTCGACCTTACGTTATTAAATCTGTCATAACTCCTGTTATTTACCAAGTGAATTCAAATTTGAGAATACCGTTCGAAAGAGAGTTAAATTTCCATGCTACACAGTGTAAAACCAAAATATTTTAGCCAACAACTATTTCTAAAAAATCAAGTCAGAAAGCATATTTCACATTATTTTCGAAATATGTATCTTTTTAAACGAAGTTTTCACTCTGAATCCCTGCACATTTCGATAGGCGCTCTTTGGAAAAGAACTTTTCAAATTGTCAGCTTCCCAGCGGTCTATCAATTTTACTTTTTAAAATTCAAATTGAAAGAGTAAATAAAGCTTGAATGCAAGAAAACTTGAGTTTTACAAGGAAATCTAGTGTTTCAAGCGTTTTGAGGTCCCCCTCGATCTGAAGACGACTTGACGAGTTTGGTTTCATTTCCCATGTATTTTTCTCGCTGAATCGAATAGTGATACTTCCGTCTGCTAGAAAGTGGAATTTTCGAAGAAACCCTTCGTTTTTCGTACATAAAATACGCATTATTCTTAGATATGGTAGTGACCATTCAGTAACACCTTTCTACACATAAAAAGCATCAACTTTCTGACTGATTGATGTTTTTATTGAGTAGAAAGGTGTTACTTTGAGCTCACTACCATATCTACGAATATGAGTATTTTCTCGTGGTCTCTAAAAATTCAATACTATCCTAAATTGATGGAAAAACAATACCTTTATATCGGAATTTTTTAAGCTAGGGCGTTTTCAAAATTTCAACCTTTATTTTTCAACCGTTAGAAGTGGCCGGCATCAACCAAAAGCTTCGGGACACAAATAGACCCAAAATGGAGCCCATATACCAAATTTCATCAAAATCGGACCATCGAAACTATGGAAAGTGCCGCGTACGGCGGACGGACGGCCAAATTTGCGTTCGATTTTTGGATTCTACGTACCTTGAAACGTAAACCAACAAATTTCGAGGGGGTGTTAAAAAAAAAAAAAATTTCTTGGTCGATTCCAAAGGTTCATTATTGAAAATAATAAACCAAAACGACGTAAATCTCTGTGAGGTTAATAAGATCGTCCTGACACAAATTTCGTAGTTTATAAATAAGTGTTTGTTTTGATAGTAGTCAGAGAGTCAATGCCATCTATTCAGATTGGGCTTTGGCCATCTCAAGTTGAGATTCAGACTCACCCTGAACTGCCATTTCAGAGGTGGATCGACGATATCGAAAAGGGCGCATATTCTTGCAAATTGACAAGGTGGAAACCACCCGGCCGTCAAAACTGGCACTCATCACGGCTTCGGTCTGTGCAATTAGTTGAGGGCACGGTCACAATCAATTCGCGGACTTTTTGGCGCATTGCCCATCACAATCATTGGTTCCAGCGAAGCAGGACGGAAGCTAATCACGTTAGCATGATATGCCGGTGGAGAAAAAGGAAAAGCGGTGAGCCAATTCCGTACTTTGAATGAGGGAGTGGGTTGGTGTGGGCGATACAGTGAACTCTGGACCGCGATACACAGAGAATGAGAAGGGTGAGACTGTAATCGGGTTAAGAACCAGCGCTAACCCAATATTGTCCCAGAGAGCCGGTTACGGTTCATCGGTCAGGAGGTTAATTTTATTATTATTTCAACCCGAAACCTCTCGCCTACCAATACGACTGGAGGGAGCACGCGATGAAAGTCTTAGTGCAGCACGCTCAACGAGAGAATACCACTGGTCAAAACCGGAGACCAGTCAATTCAACTACCTTTTCGCGAAAGTAGGTGTAGAAGCTCTGAAGTGTAGCCTGAGTAGAGAAAATGCGAACCCTTCGTCTAATCTTCTTACCTTGATGGGTCTTTGACAGATCCCTTCCCACTTAGGTGCAAGTGAAATTGTCCTTCAATTCAATTCCTAGTCTAGTGAATAGAGCAGTTTTATTCTATCCGAAATATGGTACTTCTGGATTATATGTTGTTATTATATAATATATAATAACAACATATAATCCAGAAGTATATATATACTAGAAGTATATAATATATACTTATTTAGGTTAGGTGATTATAAGTATAAGAAGGTTATATAAGAAGGTTATAATATATACTTAGTTAGGGTGACACCCTGTATATGTTCTTCTGGTATATATTATACATATACCAAAAGTACATTTATACCAGAAGAACAACATATTATGTTGTTTGGGACGTTTAGACTATAACAAATCCAAGTCTACGAATGCCTCCTCCTACTGCTTCCTCCGGTCATCGAAAAAAAACGATCAAATTTTGGCGTTTTTTTCGGGTTTTTGCCTGTAGCTTCCTTCTAGTGCGTTTCTGACGTTGAACTATGTGTAAAAAATGGTAGAGCATAATATTTCCTATCAAATTCAACCCATGATGTTTTGGGTAATTATTTCCAATAATGAACCTTTGGAAAAAACCAAGAAAAAAATTGTTTAACCCCCCCTCAAAATTTTTTGGTTTATGTTTCATGGTACGTAGAATCCAAAAATCGAATAAAAATTCGGTTACAATGGACCGATTTTGATGAAATTCGGTATATGGGCTCCATTTGGAGTCTAGTTGTGCTCCGAAGCTTTTGGTTGATGTCAGTCTAAAGGTTGAAAAATGAGGGTTGAAATTTTGAAAACGCCCTAGCTAAAGAAACTTCGATATAAAGGTATCGTTTTTCATCAGTTTAGGATAGTAATGAATTTAAAAAATTTTTAGAGGCCACGCTGAGCTTTGTAGGACAAACCGTTCGCTCTTTATGAGAACTCAGGGGTTTACCCTCGATAAATCATAAACACGAGTGTGAATCTCAAAAGAAGCCTAATCTCAGTTAAAACTTTAGCAGACCAAAATGCGATCGCTATTCGTTTTTCGAGTTGTACTCAGTTCTGCGTCCTTAGCAATCAGTAATCAAATTTCCTGACGAACGCACCCACAACTCCCTGTTTCTTCGAACTGAGGGCCTTTACATATTTCTTTCAAATAAACTTGATCATGATGTAGGTATGAGTAGTAGGTAGGTAGTACCTATGGTTGGTAATCCATATAAATCAATATAGAAAAATAAGAAACCATTATGAAATAATTTGCAGTGTTTTTTCGAAGGAGCGATCGATTTGAAGCTACGGAGCAGCAAGACAGGGCTAAAAATGTCAAAATTGCCAAGTTTTAATATTATCTTTCCACTTCAAAATTCGGGAAAGAGGTATCAGTGAAAAGTTTAGAGAATGAGAGTTATGAAATAATCATCAATAATGAACGTCAGAACGGCTTTTGGCCACCATGAAGTACGTTGTTTTCATTGTACCCATTTTTTATCAACCTTTTTTTAATCAATTTGGTGGTACGATTGAAGGATTATTTGGAGAACAGTAAATAATGATCCATTCGCAAAATAAGACTACGCACCAATGTTTCTTAACTAAGGTATTTTACCTATTTAAATTGTTCATAGTCGTCAATTTTCTTTTTTCAATCCAATTTTTTCCCAAAATCAGAATTTCAAAATGGATTTTTGTGGGGAACGATATTTTAAAAATAAAACATTCAATGCATTTTTTTTAATCAAGCTAAAAAGCAAAGTATTAGAAATTTTCCGAAATTTTACTTTTTTGGACGTCTTACAGTAAGACTTGGGCGTCCTTATGCTATTAATCTGGAGTAAAGGAGGACAACACTGAACAGAAAAAAATAACCACGTAAAAATCCATTTTAGACCATTCTGAATCCAAATCGATGAAAATACCAAAAGTGCATGTTTGTTGTGAGTGAAAAAATCTAGTGGAGAAAAGGTACATGGTTGGTTCAGATATTTGCCAAGGTTCGATGGGGTCACGAGCTGACCCGCAGTTGATGTTCGGTGGTTTGAATTGTTTGCCTAAACCCCTCTACATCCCCTATTCCCTACTTATCACCCCCTCCAAACTCACAGTTCATCTTCCTACTGCCACTCACTCTCTTCTCGTCTTGCGCCTGATTAAAACCGCCATCTTGCTTTATATAAAAAAACGTATAGTCCTCGTGTTCATGAGAAATCGGATTCGTGTGGCAAAACGGATATTTCTCTTTCCTCGTCGGTACCTTACTTCAGTACCAGGACATCATCAGTGGAACGACTGCTGGAAGTCTGCGGGGGCCCCCAGCATCTACGCGTGCACGCTCATCAGGTACCTTTCTTACCTACTTCCTTATTTTCGATAAATTCGTGTATGCCTTTCAATTCTGTCGAACATCTATTCAGGGCTCATATTCGGATGTTTCATCAGAAATATTCGTCTATAGTCAACAGCCGACGAACCCATCGAACCTCAGACGTAAAACAAAATTCAGTGATAGGACCGAAACTATAATTTTATTCAGAATTAGTAATGTAACCACAGTCCACTGCATCTCCCACTGAACAGTACAGTAAAGTAAACAACCATCTCAGGTTGAATTTCCGTCCAGCTGGCATTCCTGTGCAATTTCGTTCAGCTGCCTTCCAAAGGGAAAATCAGAGTTGGTTCTGATGATTTCGCTCAAGGCTACTTATTGTCTCACCGGCGGGGTTTACCAACGGCCCAACCCGAAACATTATCAAAACTGTATAGGAAATACGAGTCTTGGTAGTTCCAGTGTCATCAGTCTCTCAGAATGTGTTCAACTTTATTTGTCTTTTTTCACATTCACTCTGATTGTGCCCAACCTTCAAGTGAAAGATGATTTACAATTGGAAGGTCTTTCAAAAACGTTTGTAGAAAATTTTGGAGTACGTAAATGTACCTTGGCACATCGTTAGCAACAAAACACTTTGATAAACCAACACGTGGATTCGAAAAACGCTCCATAAAAAAGAATGACTTGGCGGCAAATATAATTATTATATAGGGGAAAAAGGGAATTGGTATATCGGAGGAAAATTCCAGTTCATTTTAGCTGGGGATATAATGATGGCAACTGGATCAAAGTGAACTCAAGGAAGGAAGTTAATATTGAAACTCTCTTTGAATATTTCTCTCCGCTGTTCAATCTCAACAACGATTCAATCAGTTTTTGAAGAAGAAAGTCTCTGCTTAGAACACCCGATCACCTTTTTTTCCAATTTTTCTGACCTATGAAATGAAACTCGAGCGAGGAGGCTTCAATGAGAAGGAGTTTCGCTTTGAATCTCAAAAGATATGAACAGAAATAGAAAGGTAACACGTAGGGGAGCACACTTGGAAAATTTGGTGAGATTGAAAACCATTTAGTAAAATAGAGACACTATTTGATAAGATTGGGATACAATTAGGTAAGATTGAGATACCAATGACAAGGTTTAATTACCCTTTGGAGTGCTAGAAATTCTTAATATCTTTGGTAAGATCGAGGTGTAGTTTGGTGAGATTGAAAACCATTTAGTGAAATAGAGATAAGATTGAGGTATAATTTGGTAAGATTGAATATCATTTAGTAAAATGGAGACACTATTTGGTAAGATTGGGATACAATTAGGTAAGATTGAGATACCAATGATAAGGTTTAAATACCCTCTGGTGCAAACTCACTAAAAATAAATAAAGGTAATTGTTATGATTTGTACTAACTGTGAATTTAGAATGAACTATTAAATGATGAATTTACTGTTTGTCTATTTGACTGATTGAAGTTAATTTTGATCTAGTTTGAAGTAGTGACTTTAATAAGAGGATAAATTGATCATTTTGGTTCTTGTCTGTATAGAAACCAGGTGGTGAAATTAATCAATTTAGTAATTGAGAAATGAGTCTAGTTCAGGTCTGTGTAGAAACCATGACACCGAGTTTGTTGATAAGCTGAGCTGAGTGGTGCTGAGGAGGTAGAGAGAGAATTCACTAGTTAGATTTTGGTTTATTATTTTCAATAATGAACCGCTGGAATCGACCAAGAAAAAAAATGTTTACCTCCCCTAAAAATTTGTTGGTTTACAATTCAAGGTACGTAGAATCCAAAGTACGGCACTTTCCTTCGTTCCAATGGACCGATTTTGATGAAATATGGTATATGGGCTCCAGTTGGGGTCTATTTGTGCCCCGAAGCTTTGGGTTGATGTCTGTCACTTCCAAAGATTGAAAAATATAGTTTTCAAGTTTTGAAAACGCCCTAGCTCAAAAAAATTCGATATAAAGGTTTTGTTTTTCCGACAATTTAAGATAGTATTGAATTTTTAGAATCGAATGAGACCACCCGGAGCTCTGTCGGACCAACCGTTCACTCCCTATGAGAACTTAAGTGTTGGACTTATGATAAATCAGAAACACGAGCGTGAATCGCAAAATGAGGCCTAATCTTCATTCAAATTTTAGCTGACCAAAATGCGATCGCTATCCGTTTCTTCGAGTTGTTCTCAGTTCTGCGTCCTTAGCAACCCGTAATCAAATTTCCTCATGAAGGCACCCACAACTCCCTATGTTTTCGATGTGAATAAGAAGCGTTAATTTCTTTCAAATAAACTTGATTATGAAGTAGGTATGAGTAGTAGGTAGGTAGTATCTATGGTTGATAGGTGGTGACAATGGAAAAGCCGTGTTCTTTGCAGACGAGTGATCTATATGGAAAACGTACGCCAAGTGGGTGTGGCACATAGCTACCTTGTATCCATAACCCATGTATAGATGATCCGATGCATAGTAGTTGATCCCAAAACATCAATATCTAAATACCATGCACTACCCTCATAGGGGACCATCTACATGTCAACCGGCACAATCTCTGAATATTGTTGGAAAAAATAGAACTTATGATTGTAACATGGAAATATATTTGCGCATGCGCAGTGGCGATGATTTCATAGGGTACCATCTACACGCCAACCCGCATAATCCCCGAAAATCCCATCGAAATCTGATGAGAACTGTAGAAGTTATGACTGTGGCAATGATTTCATGACAGACACACAGACAGACAGACATGGAACCAAAATTGTTCAGGAAGGAGCTATTTATTCAACCTTGAAAAGTGAAAAAGATTCCGCTACCTGATAAACTCGGAAGCAAAATAATAAACCTTTGTGTGATAATTTTCAGCGTTTGTAGTTGGAATGCCTTGGTGGGGTTCCGACAAGAATATTTATAGCCTACCCCTTCTCCTGTCCAAGTACCGATTTTTCGGTTGGACCTCGGAGAGGTGAAGAAGGGTCGGAGACTGACTGGCGTCAAATGAACATTGGTTTGCTTGTAGGAGTCGTACCTGCTTGTGACTACATGTGTATTTGATAATTTGACCATAAACGTTTTTTGGAGGCACTACAGTAATAATTTAATTTGGTTCCCGCGTGTACGTACTGCGCAGTTGGTGCTGTGTTTTAACCGTTTCAAGAAACTCCACCAGTACTTTCGATAGAAAGATAGAAACTTTCACGTTTTGAACTTCCATCCACCACAAAGCTGGCGGCCAAGGAAGTAGCTAGATGACTATAAGAGCCAGTTGAAGTTGGCTGAACAAAACAGAGTACACAATACTATTGAATGATATTTCTCATCCAGTGCTTCAGTCGAGCATTGGAGGTAATCAAGAGGGTTCCACTCAGTGGCCTCAAGTACCCCAGCCGGGAGTAAACGGTTGGTTTATTTGAAGGTGTATTAATTAGGTTCATTTGTAGTTAGGTAGCTTTGGGTGACATTAATGGATAGGTTCCACGTACAAAAGGAAAAAACATGAACGTATTTTTTCGACCAATGTAAAATATCGACCAACACACAATGATTATCCACATGGAAAAACAATAAACTATTGTGTAACCATTGGGTGCGTTGTTCTCTTTTATACTCAGGTCGAGGAGGAACAGTATTCCCTACTTGGATCCATTAATGCCTCCTTCTATTCAGTAACGCTGAGATCTTCAATAAATAATGTATTTGGTAAATGATGTAAGCGGTCCTATGAACAATTCTGTCGAAAGCTGAGAGGGAAGTGAGGCAAATATCGACCATATTTTCGAGTTCATGAATCCATTGCATCCTGCTGTTCAACAGATTTTCCCATTTCAGAAAAATTAAATTATCATTAAAACTAAATCGGTTTGTAACGAGGTTATTGTGGATACCTATCAAAAGAATACAATGTAGTAAAAACACATTTTTTTCCCCCCAATGGGGACGTCCCATTTGATAAGGATTAGTTCAATTTAAAGTCAGCGATGAAACATACATTTTTCTACAGGCCAAAACAGTTTCACTCAATGTAGTTGAGCTACCATAACATTACGAGCGGCATGCGAGGTGTCTGTGTGTCTGTCTGTCATGAAATCCTTTCCACAGCTATAACATCTAAAACTCTTATCCGATTTCGTTGAAATTTTCAGGGATTGTGCGGGCTGATGAGCATATGGTCCCCTGTAAGGATAGTGCAAGGTACTTAGAGAATGATGTTTTAGATTAACTAATATGCATGGATCATCTACAGAGTCGGGTTATGAATACGAGGAAGCTATGTGCCACATCCACAAGGCAGTTTTTTTTCTCCGTTGATTGTTGTATTCCGTCACCCCAGATTAACCACAAACGGCCAAGTCTGTGGGTCGATCTATAAATAATAAAATAAAAACCTCTTAACCAAAAAAAAAAGAAGTCAGAACTAAAACTAAAAAGGACTAAAAAGGAGGTAATAAGAATTACAACGTATTCAGTTTGGAATACGTGCAGAAACGTATTCACAAAACGTAGACACAAACGTACTTGTGTATCTTCTACTTACATGAATATGCGTTTCTCCGAAAATATACAAACCCACATAAAGATTCCGTTAGTCGTGCGTACGACGTCAGTGCAAGAGAACACAAAGATACTTGATATAAAAGGTAGTTAAGATAGATCCAATCAAAAGATGGTCTGTTGGAATACCACCAATTCCTAGGGAGATTCGCACTAACTGTCACACTCATGAGTAAGTACAGTAATCTACAAACCCACTAGGATGAACGAGCGAAGCATCAGGGAAAATGTGTCCTTACACACCCCCTACTGTGTAACCCACCTATTTTTTTTTTTTTTAACGGTCGAAAATTCAGAAAAAATGGGAATTTCTCTCGATGGATGGACATTCAGTACGCTAGATGATGATAAATTAAAATTTTCGAATGCGTTCCACCTTAATAAGATTCGAATGCTCTACAACCTCGTTTTCCATTGTTTATGTTGATTACATAAACAATTCCCCATAGTAACCGAAATACCGAAGATACATTTTTTTCAAGTTCCTGTGTCCGTAGGGCATAAATGGGCTGCAAAATAATTGAAATTCTCGTAACACAAGTTTCACGATGAACACCGGATTATCGTTATGATAAACAAGGCCACGACTAAATTACTGAGCAGAAATTGAAAACATGAACGGAAGGCCGAAATTGAATTTCGTGGATCAGGTAGCGGATACATGTGACAGCTCTGTCCTGAGGGCTTTCTTTTGATTCACCCAAACCTCATATCCACGCGAACCGCTGGCGCTGGTCCGCCGTCACATCGCATTACAGAGAACACCCACGTACGCGGTAACACTTCCATCGAGGTATTACCAGGGACTCCCTGAAATACCTTTTTGAAAAAGAAAACCTCCAAAAGATAAATACCATCGACAGTTTTAGAAGAATTTGATATGAAAACAGTTTTAGAAAGCATTTATATGATGATGATTTTCACATTGTCCGAACGTGAGGAGTTTTGAATAGAGTACTCAGAACTGATCTAATACAACCGTGTAACACTCTCATAATATAAGTGGTACAGGGTTGTATGACAGTAATAATGGGTCAGATGAAAGAAGTAATGGGTTTTACTAGAGTAGAGATGGGACATATTATGTCCCATGTACATAATATATCCATATACATCCATCACATATACATAATATGTCCCATCTCTACTCTAGTACGACCTATTTCTTCTAGTATATGTCCCATTACAACTCTAGTACGACCCATTACAACTCTAATGAGAGAGAGAGAGAAAAAAAACACTTTATTGAACATTGTAGAGGGAATAAAGGTGGACATGGACTCCAGTAGTTTTCGAAACGTAATGGATTTGCCAAAAGTTCAACTTGAGATGCCAAAAGTTCAAATTGGTACGCCAAAAGTTTGCCAAAAATTCAATTTGATTTATGCCAAAGGCCTTTTTTTTTTTGCGAGCGTAAATGTGTGAGGTGTTAATCTTGTGGGAGCCAAATAGCTGCTCCGTCCTCCAGTCCGAGTCCGTCCAGGGGGGAGCCCCGGGCTACAGACATATAGATTTTTTTTTTTTTTTTTTTTGTGAAACTCCCCTCAAAGACAAAATGTCTATTTTGACGGAGGGGGCACGCCATAAATAAAAATAAATAAATAAATCAAATATAATGGGGAGGACGCCCAGGACTCACCCGACGCCGGCCCTAGGGATGAGGGAAGATGAGGAAGGTGGGGGTGGGAGAGAGGGATGAAGGGAAGTGCCTCTATAAAACGACCACCAGTTCAAATATGAGCCGAGCAGGACACGGGTGGTGATACCACGGAGTACGCCTACCGAGATGCCCAACTCGCGCAACTCCGTGGCACTTTTCCCGCACCACACCCCGCGCCATGACAATGTTGCAGCCATCACCCTGATGTTGTTGGGTGCCACTCCTTTTAGCTCCGACACCGCTTGCCGTAAATCATCTCTATCATACTTTCTTATCTTAGCCCGCCAAGTCTGCTCCATGTCCAAGCTGCCATTGACAACCTGGACATCCAGGATAATGCAAGACTGGTCGGGCTTGACGGCAACAATGTCGGGCTTCTTACCCTGGTCACTTGGCATGTGATACAATCTCTCCCTCTCAACATCCCAGCCGCTAGATGACAAAGCACCTGCTATCTGCTTGGCGACCGCATCATGACGTAGAATGCGGCCCCCATGAGTCCGAGGACACTGCTGCACTACATGATAAAGATGTTCATTTCCACTCCGACAGGCGCGGCAAAGGGGTAGGGTTGTCCCGCGACTACCTCTCGAACACCGTACCGCAGTTGGCAGAGCTGCCACGCGGACGGCGTGAAAGTGTCTGTAGTCACGGGCCCCAATGCCCTCCGAAGCCCAATCTACCCATTGGGATGAGACAAGGCTTTCGGAGCACTGTCGGAGTTCTTTTCCATCTACTGCCTCATGCAGCGCAGCAGCAAACTCAGCAGACGAACTGGGTTTTGGAGCAGATGGTGTTGCTCGGTCGCACCATGCTAACTGCTGCCTGACAAAATCAAGATCAGCAGCCGCACGGGCGACCTCCCAGCTCGACCCTTGAAGGGCTAGCAGGCGCTGGCAGCGCAGGGAAGGGATACATGCCGAGAGAGACACAATGCCAAGCCCACCGGATTTGACCGGTGCGTGAACATAGGCACTTGGGACACCAGGTGGGAACCTCAGCCAAGAGCGCACAGCAGAGCGAACTTCTCGATCTAATTCTTGCAGCCTCCCCGCCGTAAGCCTGCCAAAGACTAACCCATAGGTCAGCTTTGGCAGTAAGTACGTGCGGAGGAGGCGCAGCTTCTGCTGTGGCTTCAATGGAGCCTTGGTAACGCGAGCTAGCGCTCTACCAAGGTCCACACGGCTGGCAGTAATGGTGGCCACCCCCATGAAGTCGACTCCAAGGTACCGCCAAACCTCCAGCACGGATCGAGCCGGAATGGGGGATCACATGGGGGATTGTCACAGTGTCATCTGCCTGCCCCCCGAAAGCGGTTGGCTTCGGGGTGGTCGTGGTTGATTACCCAGGCAGGATGGCAAAGCCTGAAAGCTGAGGGTAGCAACTTCCATGCTAGACTAGTCTTCCTAGGTAGTGCTGGCATGTGAGTTATGTGGCAAGCCAATAACTCGGGTACCAACCTGCATAGTTGGTAGGGTGAGCTGAGAACACCCAGCTCGACCTGTAGTGCGCTGCAAACAGGTACTCACACCTACATGTGTGGGATCCCTGACTGTGGGTATAACAGTCTCCAACGGTATTTGACCAGGGATTTTCTTCTCTGCTTGCATAGAGGGAGGGAGGACGTAAGCACGGTGTGCTGGGACACTCCATTATAAATCAATTTTGGGATTCATTCCCAAGGGGGAACAAGGTCCCACACACCATGAACATGGTGCCACCAGGCCGGGGCTGCCATCAGTTCTTCCACGAAGAACTGGTTCTATGACAACACCGTTCCATGCGAGGCTTGTTATTTTGGCGCATTCGTCCCGAACCAGGTCGTGTCCCTGTTTGATCTGGCCGCCCTTCATACAATTGAGGGCGTGGTTCATGTCCATGGGACTCCTGCATCCGTCGCACCACACTGCGTCACGGAATTGGGAAAACGACAAGTCGAAGTTGTCTACTGTAAGTGGGAGGACGCTGAGCCATTGTGATGCCTCCCTAGTCCCCCGAATGGTCCTCTGTTGCCTACGGGGTAGTGATGTCAAAATCTCTAATTCAACCCTGTACCACTCTCATAATTCCCATCTCTACTTTAATACGACCCCTTACTTCTTTCATATGACCCATTACCACTCAATACACCCATGTACCACTCTCATATGACCCATCTCTACTTTAATACGACCCATTACTTCTTTCATATGACCCATTACCACTCAATACACCCATGTACCACTCTCATATGACCCATCTTTACTCTAGTACGAACTCAATGTTGGGAGTTTTTAATAAACTACTCAGTACAACTCTAATAAGACCCTGTGCCACTCTTCTGTTACTACTAAGGCGCGAATATTGAATTATAAAACCCATGCAAATTTTTCTTAACAGAGAAAAACGAATTTCGCTCAAATCCTCTCCTGAATTCCCAAAATCATCTCCATCTTTACATTCTCCTGGAGAAAATGACAGAAATCTCGAACTGAAACGAAAACTCAAAATTCAAGGTAGGTACTTTGTAGTGACAGTTTCAACTACACACAAAGAGGAAATGTGGATGTGTGAAATCTGGGCTATTTGTGTCAACTTTCAAAATTAAAAGCAACAATCTTATAATCGAATGTCCATATAACTTCCTCCTAGATACTGAGACTTGTCATGCATCAAGAAATTGGAGAAATTTTACTGAACGATGTCCTGGGTTGTCGAGAAATAGAAGGCGAATCAGATATTCGGTTGGTTAGTGAAATTGAATTTCGGTTGATTCCAATACTTCCTTTTCACATCCAACGGTGCCACGAGGGAAGTGAAGAAAAGAGAGAAAATTATGAAAAGTATGACGGAAGTTTTTGAAGTAACCAAACTTGGTGACGGTGAGTGAGCATCAGCCCTGAGGCAGCTGTTATGCTTCAACCGATATTCTACTAGGTAGTCCCTAAAAGGGTAGAACGGAAGATGCTGTAGAAGGTAGCGGAATGGAGGGGGTAAATCCTTCTTCTTTCCTCCTCCAGGATTATTCTCAAGTAATGGACGAGGAAGGTCCTTCGACCGAGAACGCTCTTCGTCTCTCCCAACGGTTTCAAACAGAACAAACATCAAACCCCCGCTGGATCTACTTGCCAACCAGGGGAGCCGCCCCGCCGTCCTTTTCAATTCGAGTTCACTTTGTTTGTGCTACTCAGGTTTTAGAATTCAAGCTACATTCTACATCTCCATTGATGCCGCTCGAATCACAGGAGCGAAGGCTCCAATTCAATCATTAAGGGATAGATTCAAACTTGTCTACTTCTGCCATTTTTCTCCTCGGAACATTTCAAACTGATAAATGTTAGTTACATTAGGCAGAACCGGTCCCATATAGCTTTAGATTAAGTTCACTCTAGTTACAAGCGAACCGCTATGAACCTTTCGCTATGGATTTGTCGCCAGAGAGGGATTTTCCAATTGACGTATTACCAAATATATTTCCTTGCCTCAGTAATATGTAATAATCATACAACGTTTATAATTATATAAACTTGTTTATTATTATATTATTATACATAGCACTTTTCAGTCAAAAGAAAGATTTTTTCTATCAAATGAAACTTCGTACCAACCAAATGAAACTTTGTTCCAATCCTCTTTTTAACCGAATGACAACTTTCTTTCAATCAAATGAAATTCATTAGTCCAACCATACTGCTGATCACTGTGACATCTAGGTCACAGCAAGTCAGACTCATGACATCGAGGTCATATTTCGCAACATCAAAGCAATCACCACGACAGACTGCACCAACTTCGTCATAAACATGATGATGAAACTGCCTGCCGCAGCTGCTGGACACCCATTTCATTAAATTAATTTGCAGTGCTCCTGTATTAATTTATTTTCCAACAATCTTAAATTCAGTTAAACATTTTTCAGATTCACTTGATAGAAATAAGGTTTCATTTGTTAGAAAAAAATCTCATTCGGTTGAAAAGAGGTTTCATTTGGTAGAAAAAAATGCATCAAATTATTACACAAAGGTTCATTTTTTTTTCTATATAGATCACTCGTCTGCAAAGAACACGGCTGTGCCATTGTTACCACCAACCAAAACGAAGAAAAACATCGATCGCATTTTGGTCGGCTAAAATTTGAATTCACACTCATGTTTCTGATTTATCGTAAGTCCAACCCTTAAGTTCGCGTAGTGAGCGAACGGTTTGTCCTACAGGGCTCCGAGTGATCTCCAAAAATTCAATACTATCTTAAATTTATGGAAAAACAATACCTTAATATCAAAATTTGTCGAGTAAGGGTGTTTTCAAAGTTTTAACCCTTATTGTTCAACCCTTGGAAGCCCTACATCAACCAAAAGCTTTGGGGCACAACTCGACCCCAAATGGAGCCTACATACCAAAATTCATCAAAATCGGTCAATGCTAAGTGATGAATGTGCCACGTACGGCAGACTGCGGACGGACGGCCAAATTTTTATTCGATTTTTGGATTCTACGTACCTTGAAACGTAAACCAACAAGTTTTGAGGGGGGGGGGGTTAAAATTTTTTTTTCTAGGTCGATTCCAAAGGTTTATTATCGAAAATGATAAATAAACCAAAGGGTTTCATTCGATTGAAAAAGCTATAATAATAATACACTCAAATCATTCAGATTTAAGTCAATAAACAAACGGTAGAGTCAACAAATCTCTCAGTGGTCTCATTCATTTCTATAAAAATTTAAATCAAAGAAAAACAATACTTTTATAGTGAAAGTTTCACTATAGTATCAAGGAATGGTCTCTTTCACCCATCAAGATGAAAAGTTTGATGATTTAGATGCATTTTAATAGCTTTTTTTCGAAAATTCAATAATCTAGGTATCAGGAAAGTTTTGCAAGTGAAACTTTTTATTTTAGGTGCCATTTTTACAATTTCAAAGTGTCGAAAGCAGAACAAATTCACTTGAATTCAGAGTATGTCCAAGTGTGACTTGGTTTAGGCGGATAAATACAGAGGGAGCTGTGACGCGCAGGCTACCATTAAACGCTGTCGTACACATTATGGCGTAGAGAAATAAAGTTTGGAGAGGAGGAAATGCGTGATTTATGAGGTGCCAGCGCCAGAGGGGGCTGTTGCCGTTGAAAATGAACAACTCAAACACCACTTGAAAAATGAATATGAATGAAAATTTGTCCCGCTGCAAATGAAAAGTGCACGCGAGAAGCGAGGTTTGAATGGGCGCTGCGTGCGTATAATTCCATGGCAGGAAGTGGGGGGAGTCAAAAAGGGGATGGAGAGAGAGAGAAAAACGAACGTACATAATAGGATTAATATTACATTAGAAATACTTTCTCGCTGGAGAGTCATGCGTTCATAAATTATGTTTGAGACGTGGAATTCATTTTTCGTACACTTACAGGGTGGGTGATAACGGGGTCACATTTCGTTGAAGCTACATATCATTCCGGTAGAGCTAATATTTGCTTAGGGAGGGGATGGCGTGGTGCCGTTATGTTAACCCTATCCAGCGCATCAAGGTCTAGGAAAAGATACTTTCTGAGTGTTCGGGGGAGGTGGGAAGCGAAGAGTAGGAAAAGGGTGATTTATCACGTCCCACTTTCAAAAGAGGAAACCCCCGGGTTTTCCAACTCATCGGTCTCGACAACCGAATCTCCGGCACAAAGTCGAGTTCTTCGGGAAAAGGAAGGCCGGTTAGGCGGGAAAACTTGTCAGGGAATATGGAGACGACCTGCGTTATATTGGCGGGATGCGATGGAAAGAGGGGGGTTAGCAGGAGGTTTTTCGATGGTTATCCGCCCCGCCAGGTTCAACAATCTGCGTTTCCGAACGCTCCATCTCCGAGGACTGTCAGCATTTTTTCCCTTCACGTCAATCCCGAACCTGGACACCTGACCTCGGCCGTCAGTTCGGCTGTGACACTATACTTTCGGCCCATCGATATTTGCATGTGGACGTCCTATGATATGTTGTCTCTTGGAATCACGATAAATGAAAAACGACAGGAACAGTGGTGCTCTGGTTCAGGCGAGTTTTATAGTCAATCAGGTACAATACTCGTAGTGCGGCAGTTGAGACTCGACCCAATTCCATAACTGCATGGGTTGATATGGATCCGTAGAATAACCCAACACCACCAAACTGAGCAGGTTAGGTGATGCCCAGACATCCTCATGTGACGCTGTATCATACCTCCTAGATAGGGTAATTTTGGATCTGGGTAAGTGCAATGAGTACCTCAACCTCTCTTAAGCCGATGATGAGTAGACATACTTACATATGTAGCAGTTCCGCGAACTGCTACGCGGAATAGGCCTGAAGAGGCGCCACTACTCTCCTAGACTGGGAACGAGCTCGGCATTCAGTCACTCTCCTGCCTTGCTCCTGGTAAGTGATCTCTCAACATATTTTAATATTTTGCGGTTTCCCTTGATACCCAAAATCCATTCTCATTTCATTTCGGACCTCATATACGATTAAAGAGTTAATCGATATGAACCACACTCCGTTTTGTTATTGAGCTATACCCAATTCACATCTATATTATAATGATTTAATTAATAAAATAAAACTATATTTTGAATCATTGGGTAGAAATACGAGCTGGTTATTCCATCAGAATATTTCCAACTCTATTTCACATATTGAAGCGAATCCTTGATAGATCAGAATCATATTTGTGGGAGCAGCAACGTGACTTGTATTTGGTGAATCACGGATGAACCAGTTATTTATAGTTGATATTGTTGATTGGAGGTCTGATCGATTGATCGAATGATCCCTTATCAACCCATTAGTGGACGCTATGTGGTTCTCCGTACCGCACCTGTCTTAAGTCTGAAGCAGAGCGGTAAATCTTGGCTTAATGTCGGTGACTTCCAATGGTAATCCTAGAGACAAACGTCTAAATCACACCGACAGCATTAGTTCATATTTCCTCCGCTAGGGATTGTAAAGCATTCTTTCCTTGAATCAGCTGCATCGCATTATCTCAAGCTTTACCAAAATAGGTAACAGAGCTTATCTCATCTGATTCAAAGGAAACTTGCAATCTGCGGTATGTGGAAGGCCTTCCTCTCGCACAGTCATATAACTTTCGCCGACAAGAAAAAGGTGTTCGAGGCGGTAGTAAGATCCATCCTGTGTTACGGCGCACTCTGGGCAGTGTAAACAAGATTTTGTCACACTCACACAAACATACATATAGTTAAACCTAGTCTTACATAGTTATTGTTCGATATCGATGAGACTTTAATGTAGATGGTATCCCATGAAAATCATCGTCCCCGGATCGATAGTAGCTGCTGCGCATGAGCAAACGTAACAACCTTGAAACACCCGTAACTTCTAAATTGTTTACCAAAAACGCTGCAAATTATACACAAAGGTTTATTATGTTTCTATATAGATCACTCGTCTCCAACGAACACGGCTTTGCAATTGTTACCACCAACCAATTTGAAGAAAAACATCGATCGCATTTCGGTCAACTAACATTTGAACGGAGATTCGGCCTCCTTTGCGATTCACACTCGTGTTTCTGATTTATCGTAAGTCCAACCCTTAGGTTCTCGTAGGGAACTAACGGTTTGTCCTACAGAACTCCGCGTGGTCTCAAAAAATTCTACACTATCTTAAATTGAAGGAAAAACAATACCTTTATATCAAATTTTTTTGAATTCGGGCGTTTTCAAAAATTCAACCCTTAGAAAAGACCTACATCAACCAAAATCTTCGGGGCACAACTAGACCCCAAATGGAGCCTACATACCAAATTTCATCAAAATCGGGCAATGCTAAGTGGGATAAGTGCCGCGTACGGCGGACAGACGGCCAAATTTTTATTCGATTTTTGGATTCTACGTACCTTGAAACGTAAACCAACAAATTTTGAGGAGTTGTTAGAAACATTTTTTTCTTGGTCGATTCCAAAGGTTCATTATTGAAAATAATAAACCAAAATTGATTACATTGTCAGAGAAAGTTGGCGTGTAGATGGTCCCCTATGAGGGTAGTGCAAGGTACTTGGAGTTCGATCTTGAGATCATGTTTACATTCGGGTTATGGATACGAAGAGGCTATTTGCCACAACCACTTGGCAGACCTTTTTCTTCATCGAAAGTTGTCCTCAAGTCTTACTGTGCGGCGTCCTGAAATTATGACTACCAACACCAAACTAGAAAAGCTTACCTCGTGACAACGAAAATCGGTTAGCTGCGAGTAGTAATACTTCACTTCCCACCTTTCAGATGGGTGGAGGAAAATAAAAATCCAACGGCGTTGATCCGCCGAAGGGAAATACGTAGGAGAAGAACATCTGTACGTCGAGAAAGGAACGGTTCTTTAGGGGAGAAAAAGGTGAACGAGGTTTTGCTGAGAACCACAATCGCGAGACCGCTGGACGTTCGAATGTGATCATGAGAGTGAGACGGGGGTAAGAAAGAGTCGGGTATGACATTACGATTGGGCAGACCTTCTCTGGATATGTTATGCAGCGCACCGAGTGGAAATGGGCAGAGGCTGCTGAAGGGAGGAGGCCGCAGTCCACCCCTCAGCCGATCTCCAGGGACCACCCGGACGATCCCATCTCATATTCGGGTTGGTGTTTCCGGATGAGAAGCAAAGAGGTTGTTGGAGTGATAGGGTTGCGGCAGGACGTCGGGTGGGGATCTTCCTTCTAATAAATAACCCTCATCTTCTACGGCCCTTCGGACTCCGACATTGTCTACCGGAAAGGGGGCTCCTTTTTAGTGAATTTTGAAGGAGAATGAAGCCAATGCAATGGACTCAAAACCTTTAGCATAGATTTTTTTGAAATTTTTTGTTCACTGAAATCTGTTTTAGAACACTATAAAACTATTACTGCAGTTTTCCAAATTACTTCCAAAGTTTTCTCTGAGTACCTCCCACTACCCTCTTAGGGGAACCAACATTGCTGGAAAATGTAGAAGTTATGCCTGTTACAAGGATTTCACGATTGCGCATGCGCATAAAATCTATTCAATTTTGGGGGGCCATACTTTTCATAGGCGGCCATGTACTGTTCGCAGATAGAAAGAATGCGGTAGGCCAATTTTCCGAAGGGTATACCTGCTAACATAGACGACTACCTGTTCCAAAATCTTAGGTAGCCTGTTGAGTCAGGCTGGGGAAAGGGCCGAGCCTCAGTAATCATAATCCAGGCATCGAGCAACTCGAGTCACAATAAGGTAGAGAGCCCCTCCACTCAGCGAATTGTAGGAAGGATTATTTTTATCTAGGATGTGAGTTCACTTGCCCTTCTGTTTACCCTTCAGTCGCCTTTAAAATTTGAAAGAAGCATCATCCTGTAGGTACTGTAAGCGTGATTTTATTTTTGAACGAATGAATGTACATTTTCTTAATTGATCAGACTTTCCTAAGGGTAAGGAACCTATTTTATTTTTCATTAGAGTTCTGTATTTGTTTTGTTTTGCCTGTAATAAATCAATCCTTTCACTTCATCATCTGTCAGTAGTCAACAACCCTCGGTCTCATTTTCCATGGCTTGATCGGCAGGTAGAAGAAGGACGATGTTTTAGGGATTGTAATACACATGGACACCTCACCAAACCATCCGCATTCTTTCAGTCTGCAAACAGTACACGCCAATCTGCACAATCCCTGAAAATTTTATCGAATTCGGATGAAAAATGTAGAAGTTATGGCTGTGGTAAGGAATTCATGACAGACAGACGCGTAACCAAATTTATTCAGGAAGGTCTGAAACGTAAAACGCGAGTGGAAATTTTGATTTTGGAGAGCTTTGTTTTCAACCTTGAAAAGTGAAAACAAAGCGTCCGCTACGTTGGTAGACTCGGAAGCAATACATCAACTCTATGAGTGGGTAACATGAACATATTATGGACTCCTAATGCCTTCCAAACATACGCTGTGCAAAAAGTATGTAGGCATGTTGAGTATGGGATACTGCGGACCGCAAAACATATAATGTACTTGTGGGCACTTTATGAGTTCGAGGAGAATATTCTTTGAGTTTTTAAAATTGGTAACCTTGGGGCTGATAGCATATATACAAGGATTCGTACTATGTGCCACTCCCACAAGGCTGACTGCTCATACAGCTAATATTTCGATTGTCTTAACCATAGCTTTAAAGATTTCTTTGAAAATTCTGTCATCAATTCATTCTGTATGAATGTACTTTTTTCTTCTTCGTTCTTTTGACCTTTCAGAAGGGAATCGGAGTGGACCACACTTTAGAGGATCAGATCCTGTTCTCATCGCCTATTAGACTCTTTTGGTTGATGACTGAAATTTCAACTTCATCGTATTTGTTCTCCAAACAGTACGAGTTAAAGCCCTCACGTTTCCTGGCCTCCCAACGTATTATTCCAGATTGTCTGTCCCAAAGTCCTCGAAAAGGACTCCATCCGACTCATTCGTGTGTCCAGTCACGCTCAGTAAAACGGCTGCCTGTAGGAGAAACCTCACAGGAGAAATTCAAAATGGGAAAGCATTTCGTTATAATAGAAAACATTACGAGACGGTTTATTAGTTTTTAGTCGCTTATTTAAAGCAAGCTTTAACATCATCAGTACCTACCAACCATATTTTCGCTATCAAGCTTAATTTGTAACAGAAAGGACCTTCTAGCAAAACAGCGTTATCCGAAAGTTTTGTAACAACGAAATTCATATGAAACTTTGGTCTTCACGTCCGTATATAAGGAGAGAACGGTCGGTCCTGTAGAGCTCTGGGTGGTCCCATTCGATCCTAAAAATGCAATACTATTTTAACCCTGCGGTACTTTGGTTCTGGTCGTATTCTGAGAGGATTATTATGAGCCCCCTCCCCCCTTCCCACCACAATTTTAAATCCCTTGAGGGCTAAAGTACCGTCTCAGGCAGCCTTGCAGATGGTGCCACTGCATCCGCATCTCCGGGGTAAAAGAACTTTTGTATCCTCCATGTGAGTAAAAAGTAGACGTAATGGCTGCTACAAGGCCACAAATGGAGCCTATAAACCAAATTTCATCAAAATCGATCCCTGATAAATGAAAAAAGCTCAGGCCCCTAATAGTAGTACAACGTTCTTCTACGAAACAGATCAATCCAAAAGGTGGATATACCTGGAGGACCAATGCGATGTTGCTGATCTCTTGAGTCCCTTTGCTGCCTACTGATAAGTGGTCGCTCCAAAATATTAAATATTAATCACAGTTTCCTTTGATACCCAGATACAAATATAAACCAAACTCCAAATTGCTATTTAACTACTCCCAATTTATTTCTACACAATTTAGTTAATTGAATACCTCAATTTATTTTTGAATAATTGGGTAGAAATACGAGCAGATTCTTCCACAGGAATAATTCCAATCTATTTAATGGAGTCACTAGAGGAGCTAGGAGGATTGGGCAGGGAAGGAGGGAAGGGAGAAACACCTCACAAACGATGGGTTAACATGATAATTTCATCGTTGATGGGTGAATAAAGTGACCATGTTTTCGATGTAGTTTTTGGAGTCTATTATTCAATTTATTATTGTCGTTGGGTAAGTGTTTCGGCAAATGCACGTACTATATATTTTTGTTCTTTTAAATTTAAGTACCTAGTTGTAGTTTATAACTTATTTAATTTATTTATAATTTTTTTAAAGCTGATGGAGGCAACATAGTACTTGCCGAAACATGTACCCAACGACAGCAATAAATCGAATAATAGACTCCAAAAACAACCTCGCATCTAATCAGATTTTTCGTGGTCCAAACTTAAAACTTTGCTATTTTTGATTTTTTGACAAAATCTCAAGAGATTTTCACCCGTTTTCTGTAGAGGAAATTTGATGCGGGTTTTAAGCAAAATCTCAGGTTTCCAGCGGTATAATCAAAAAATATTTTACAATCAAATTTAGAGGAGAAATCTGTGTTTGAACGCGAAAAAACGAAATTTTTTAGTTGTGCCATTGATTGCATTTGAGGTGAAACATAGAGAATTCCCTCTGTTGCGCGGACAATTATTATACCATATGAACTAAAGACACCTTAGAGGCACTGGCATGGTGTGCGGTTTTCTCGCCTCGTGCTATTAACTCATTTTGGTATCTCTCGGGTCTTTTAACCCGTTGTTGAATTGGTCTCTGAGCCTGAAAAGCAGTCTCAAAACGCAGGCTATGCCTGTTAACTGATGAACGAATGAGAACTAGAGCGACAACAATCACTGACAAGAGAAAACTGACTACTGGCACTAAAATATGACCGATTCCCAGAATCCAACTTCCAAGGTTCGAGCAAAGGGGAAAAAGCCATACTAAGTATCTGGACCTCTTCTCGCTCATACTCGAACGTTTGAAAGAGATGAAGTAGAACATTAGTCACGTCATAGTGAGATGATGCTGGTCTCCCACGGAAGGTCGCTCGTCATCATATGATGACACTGACGTTGAATGGGTTACACGTTTTCAATATGTGAAGCAGGAAGGGAGCAATTCCAAAAGTACCGGTAGTCAACAATGAAAAATAAGGTTGTGGGCTAGTTAAATGCCTTCAACGAAAATTGTTACATTCAATAATACCTTCTACATCGTAAATAACATTACATCGATAATATTTGGCTTGAAAACGTGTGTTTTTAAGCCTGACAACGATGACCTACCGTCGACTTAACGAAAATCATATGTTTTCTTCCATGATTTGCTAAGGAGTCTCGAGGTAAATATGCAGTTTTTTCTTAATTTATCAGTGAAATTATTGATTTTTTTTCTAATCCCATTACTGACTGGTTATAGACCAACATTTGATTATGTTAATCCTTACAATTTGTAATGACTCATACACAAGGGAAACCCTGAGTGACTCATCATGCCAGGTAGGTAGAGTGAAGTACGGGGGACTAACACGTTATTCGACGTCACCTTCCTCCACTCTCCCTTTCCCTTGTTAAAGTAGTACAAAAAGAGGACTCAGAGCTTCCCCTTCATGCATTCCTCTTCTAACAATCGACTTGATTATTTCTCGTTCTACCTCGTCTTCTCTTAGATGCCCGAAGTTCCTCGGAGGTCTCGGTAAGCACATCGCGCCAGCCTCCGTAGTTGTCTGCCCCCAACTAGGAACTAGGTAAATGTACTGCCTCCTTCCGGTCGGCGAGCAATTGCGCCGAGGTACGCAGCTGAGCTGAATTCCTTAAGCACTCCTGCATGCGGTAGGCGGTAACCCGCGCCGGGCAGAAAGTGCTGTCCCATCCTTCAGCTTTGTTGAGTAGGGACCAATAGAAATCGACAAGCCGACGTGGAGACCATCGCCTTCACATGACGTCACGCCGACATAACACAATTCATAAAATAATTTGAATTTCTTGGGGTTGACTACTGACTCGAATATTCAACACATTTTTTAGTAATCACCCGGGGCGGTCGAGTACTGAAACACGTCTAGAAATCGATTGAATTAGTGTTCGACTACTCAATACGCATGCACTCTTCTGCCTCATATTATCGTATTTTTTTCTCCAAATTATATAATAGATAGAACTTCGAAAGTATTTTAAATCGTCCCAAGCAACATATACAATAATTATTTTCACTGTTCTGGTAGGAATAAATAAACAAATAATTGGTTTCTACCTCCTTATCTCCCCCTTAAACTCCCTTCGATCTAATACAACCGCTCGAGATTTTGCTACCCCAGGTCCCTCTGGAATTCAAGTTCAGCCAATACCCTCAACGTATGGTTCCAACCCACATTTTGAAATACTGAGTCCATTCAAAAACGCCACAATTTATCCTAGAAGGTTTAAAGAATACCCTAAAAATGAGAAAAGGAAAGTTCTGTTTCCTGATGTGATTACATCTGCTGCATGGCAGCAATACCATATAAAAAAATCTCAAAGAAGAAAAATGCAGAAGATGCCAAGAAATTTCGTGCAGAGGAGCGATTGAAGAAGAAACAGGAAAAAAAGTTGCTGAAGAAAAAGAAGGAAGAAGAAAAGAAGCAGAGGTTGAAGTATTCCCTAGCCCACTATCCGTGTGATTTATCTGAAGATCTGATGGCTTCTGTAGTTTTAAAATAATTTGATTTTTTTTAATGAAATCCTAATGTGAGACTAACATTTCGTAATAAAGTAATTTACCATTTCAGTTTTATTTATTATGTTAATTTTTTATTAGAATTCAGAACCAAACAGTGAAGGTACTAACTAAATGAATGATGTGAAATGGGTGGTACAGATTAACTTGATAAGTAAGTACCTATCTAAGAACTAAGGAAACAGACTGTATTTATGACAGTAACAATTATGCTTGGCGGGTGGTTGACAGAAATGATACCTGTAAACGTTCTGATAGCTAAGTAAATTCAGTTACCATTTATTATTAAATAAATCCACTAACTTGAGTACGTAAGTACTACGTGCAATCCTCGTTTTGATTCCTGAGCCGTGATTTGAACGGGTAGTCGACTTCTTATACAAACCCTATGTCGACTACTGGAGCAAACGTTTTTTGACGGTCGACCACCAATACAAAAAGTTGTTTCAGAAAAAACGGGATTTCTCCAATGTGGGAATGGTTTTTGATATTCTTAAGTATGTAACTCGGTAGAGGAGATGTTTGTACGACCGAAAGATATTTTAATCTTATGCAACAACTTGGTAAGCAACGGAACGGAAAATACTGCGAAATTTGCCTTTAAGGGTCGATTACCGGTACGTTTACCTTGAAGAACGATGTAGAACTTACTTGGTTTTATAGAGCTGCCTGAGTTAGGTCGTAGAAGTTTAGCTACTGAGGCAGTGATGGGTAAGACGACATTCAACATCCATCAAGAATTCCATTTACCTCTCAGTATTATGCAAAGTTTTTCCTCCTTGAGAAAGCTGGCTCACCTACGTGAGCTGATCGGATTTCAAAGCACCCAGATATCTGGAAAGGGTTCATTAGCATGTCTTGACGCTTTGCTTTAGGAAGCCCTGAGGAGATGGTACATCCCATCTCTCTCAACTTGGATAAACTAACAAACATGATCGCTCAGAGTACGGATCGTTATGGCGGCAGCTAATCTCATGGGTTACTGTCGATAAGGACTTGAGCAAAAGGTTCCCCAGACCCCCGCTATCTCCCTCATTATGGACCATATTCATAAAGGATCATCATACCCTCCCATTGTTCCCTTCTATGCTCTCTTGAAAATCGATAATACATGTTTTCATTATCAGCTCCGCCCATAGCTCGTTCTAAATCATGGATGCGTTGGTGCGATCGAAGTGTGCGCAGTTGATTGCTGGAATTCCACTGGCGGAAGCTTCCACTAGTTATTTCTTATCGTTGGACAAACGCACTTTCTCTTCCGTTCCAGTTCATCCATTACTGAAGGAAAATGATCAGTCCCTCGATAGAGTGAACGAACAAAACCTATCCAGCCAATTCGGTTCATGGAACCCCCCTGCCATATGAGAGAGCAGGGCAATGAGAATCAATGGGGAATTCAGTTCCACAAGGGATTATTATTATTATATTATAAATATACACAGGGTGTCCGGAAAAGATACGGTCAAACTTCAGGGGTCGATTCTACAATGTATTACCAACAAAAAAGGTCTCGTAGCGATTTTCTTTTAAACCCTCGTTTTTTCAAGTTTTTTAACTTTAAAGATTGTTTTCTTATGTTGAACCTTGTCTCACTAAAATCATTATAGCTCCCTTATTTCACGTGGAAATTAGAATTCGATTACACCGTTGAAAATAACATTAAATTTGACATGAGATGAGCTACAACACACATTTTTACCCTTGCATCTAATTACATTTTTCCTAGCCCAAACTTAAAACTTTGCTATTCTCGAATTTTTTTGACAAAATTCACAGGAGATTTTCACCCATTTTCTGAAAAGTAAATTCGATGCAGTTTTCAAAAAAAACCGTCGAAATCTCAGATTTCTAGCGGTATAATCAAAAAATATTTTACAATCGAATTTAGTGGAGAAATCATTGTTTGAACGCAAAAAACGCTGATTTGACGGGAGGATTTGGGGGTCTCCTCCGCCAACGTTCCTTTCGCCCTCAATCCAACCCTGAATCCTACAAGAGTTCATTGTTCTATCATATAGGTGAGTCCTAGACAAGTCCATTGATCCCAAGAACTCAAGTGGACTTAATCACTTTTTCCAGGCAACCGACGAATTATTGTATCACTATATTTAAAACGTATAGCTGAAGGGAAGAATAAACCAAGTCCAATCCATGCATTCAGTTCTCCATAGACTTTTGTATGGAAGGAAGTAAAAATAAGAAACTAAGGGCGGAATTCAAAGACAAGGCTTGAGAGTGAGGGTCGGCTGAGTTGAGGGTCGGCCTAGACTCAGCAGTCCGTATTCATAGTTGATTGAGACGGCCCGCTTAAGTGTTGTGGTCGCCTGAGAGCACACTGAGCCTGAGGGGATGCTCAGGGGCTACTCAACTCATTTTCACCTTAAGTTGGCAGCCTTGGCGGGGATATTTCCCTGTTTCATGGATATTTTGGGGAAAAAGCACCGGGAAATTTCCCTCTCGTATTCCGCACTGATGGTGAGTTATAACCTTGTTGCCGGTTCTCTGTGGTTATAACAGTATTGAGAGGGTTCTTATTGCATTTTCGTTAATGCGGATGTGCATGATAGTTTCTCTATTTTGTCCGATTTCCTACAAGTAACCATTAGTTTTTAGTTATTAGCAGTGGTGAATCAATCAAATTGAAGTCTGTTCAATTATATGAGGGTGCGGTCATTTTTTCGGAGATTTATAACTTGATTCTCATCTTCACAATTTCATCAGTTGGAATGAATATGCTGCCATCGGACTCGACTATATTGCTCTGAAGACGGTAAGAAATTACGATTTCCTTAAATTAGCAGTAAACGTACCTCGTATCTATTATAAGCTAAATAAATAGGTTAGCTACCTACCATACACAAGACGGTATTATCATGCTCTTTCAATTTAGAAAGATCGGCCACCGCTGTCGGTACGATTCGAAAGAAAGAACCATACTTCAAAGTAATGAACACAAAAAGAAATTTTGGTATCCTTTTGGTTTATTATTTTCAATGATGAACCTTTGGAATCGACCAAGAAAAAAAAATTTTAACACCCCCTCAAAATTTGTTGGTTTACGTTTCAAGGTACGTAGAATCCAAAAATCGAATAAGAATTTGGCCGTCCGTCCGCCGTACGCGGCACTTTCCCCACTTAGCATTGACCGATTTTGATGAAATTTGGGTCTCAAATCAACTCATTGATTTTTTCAGACAAAATAAACTTTCTCTTGAGGGTGCACTCAGATTTAAGAAATGAGTATGAATTCCGCCCTAACTGGGATCCGTTGGTATTAGAAAGATAGTGCTCAGACTACAACCCCGAAATCCGAGGGTCCCATCCTCTTCTCTACATTCAAAATCGGAGAATTAGGAGAAGGCGAGCCCAACAGCGGACGCATTCCCACTTCCATGACCCCCACCTGGTGACCAAGCAGGGAGTAACCCACCCTTCAAGACCTAGCGGTTGGTCGTAAGGGTCAGGTATAACCTACTTCCGTGTGCTAGGAGACTTCCAACGTCGACAAACCCCTGGAATGCGAGAGTAGGATACTTCTTCCATTCTAGGTCCAGTGGTATCTCCACTTACTCAATGATAAATTCTCGGATGTGTCCAAAACATTACATCGTTTGATATTCACCAGCTAGAATGATCCACACTTAACATTGAAATTGAGTTTTTCATATCATAAGATTGGAACAAAACACGTCAATAATTGAGGCATTTGTAGTAACACTTACTTAACCTTTCGTGGACGCAAGGCTGACAGGGTGAATCAAGCGATGCGGTCGTATGGCATGTGTCACATGCTACCATTTGCTACCTAGGACGAAGCTTATTCTGCGATGATGAGTTAGCCTGGACGTTATGGTATTAACATCGATATCGGAATTTCAAATTGAGTCAAATTGTTCAAATTTACCCGACTGATTTGTAATTTTGATGAATGGCTGGACCCTACGATCATGTTATTTTTTCGTAACTCATCTAAAATTATTACTATTTCACTCTTGAAAATGAGGTAAGATTTGACACTCGTTTTTACTAGTTTTTTAATGGACCATTTTCGTGGGTTCTGATCGGTGAAATACTTTCATATTTTGATCAAATTTTGCTACTTACCTTATATGCACGCTGCAAACATTTCAACTACCTCAATTCAATGGCTTAGGTAGAAAATCTTTTAGAACGCGACGAGTACACGACTTTCAGGATCGGCATTTTCCATTTGATAAGGAAGAGTACTGTGGGGTATTTATCCCTCAAACCGTTATTATAAACTATGTCAAATGAATTGGAGAGCATTAAAAGTAATGAATAGGAATTGTGAGTCCCTTGTAAAAACTATTTGAAAATGAAAAAATGCCCGAGACCGGCGTGTTTGAAATAAACTCGTGAAAATGAATATTTAGATAAAATAAGCCAAAATACAAAGGCTCTGGCAGTGTTTTATTGACTGATTGAATAAAACAGTTAGAAAACAAACAATTATGATCACAACTGCAACATTCCCAGCTGCAACGAGTTTCCCACGTGGCAATTTATTCATTTGGAGGGAGCGGAAAAAGTTTTGCCGCCCAAATTATTGAAGCATTTTGTTGCCAAAGTATCTCAGATGGGTGAAAACTGCTCAGAGTGTACTTAGAAGTTCTTAGGAATGAGTAATTGAGGATAAAGGCGGTTGCATGTGACACATGCGATACGTCCACTAGCCATTCAACCTAGTCAATAGATGACGTCCAGGCTAACAATGGCCGGCTACACGTCACACAGGCCATACGACCGCAAACGGTGGAGAAATAAACATTTATGTTATTGTACTACACACTAAATATGGGTACCAGTTATCCTTGAGGATGCTTCGCGAGGTTCCCATCAATATCTATACTCGAAATCAATTAATTTATCTACAATCTCCTTGCACCATAATATCTTTGGTCACCAAAGAGTCAATAAGCAAATACTATTTGCTCAAAATGTAATAAAATTGCTTTGGTCACGTTGATCTGTGTTACCACCTTTGGCATTCATCAGCATCACTTTGGAGGAGCTTCAGTTATTACCAGGAGTCACCAGGAATGGTGTATCACAGGGAATGGTTCCAGTTACTACCAAGGAAGTGATCCAGTTATCGACAGATCTTTCCTAATTAACATATTTGACCACTATTTTAGCATGTTAAAAAAAATCATTAAATTTAGCCTTTTGAAATTATTGACATTTTGGCACCATTTTAGATTTTTTAGCATGTTCCTAGGGTCAGACGTAGTCTAGAAGACATGTGAATAAATTAATATCGTAGAGGCGAGGAAGAGTTATTCTCAGTTTTTCTTGGATTGAAATTAACCCATTAGTGCCCAGCGGAAAGGCAAACCTGGTCTCATGACTCTCCCAATTCTCGGTGAAATTTTGATTTTATTGTTTACTCTATGGTCTTACAAGCTACCTAGATTCCCTAACATGTTAGGAGTGCATTCAGTTTGAATGAATTGCTCAGTCTGGATTATTCAGTTTCCAAGATGAGTGACAATCTGGTCGACGACGGGCTGAGGCATTTGTTGCTATAAATACTTCAAATGTTTATTTTGATGTTATTTTTTCGCCTCGTATTAGATTAGGGTTGTTACCCAACGAGAACAGTTCATAACTGAGTAAATGTTCCTTGGTAGCTCCGTGAAAAACTGAACTGTATCATGGTGTTCCCAAATTAGCCCTCGGGGCACTTGGCGACACTTTCGTATACACATAGTCATCATAAGTGTGCCATGAATAATGTCGCCCAGGCGAGAGGGGCGAGTGAAGTCATAAACGGTCGAAACTTTGAAAATTCATAGGAAAATATTTACTCATGCTAGAAGGTCGCGGTTGGTGCCAAAATTCTCAAGATGTAGTCTACTTTCGATTAAAAATCTTAAAAAAATCAAGGCGCACCCCCCAATGGGGGCCCAGACGTGTTTGGCAGGCTATGCTGTCGCCTGGAGACATCGAGGGACATCTGGAAGAAGTATTTCTACATCTCAGCGATGCAATAATATGGACCACCACATTTTTTACACGGAGGGTCAGAAAATAAAGAGATACGCAGGACTAAACTGCAATGCTTGAGTATGTGAAGTTCGAGCAGGAAATGTGCGTTGATGATTTCGATACATTCCACTCAACATTTCTGAGATAATATATTGGTTGCCCAACTTTTTCATTTAATCGACAAAATTTACTGTTTTCAACTTTTATGACAGTTGTTTTGTTTTACATACTTCAATAAATTGTTAAAAAATTATCGTTCATGACTGTGTATTTCTTCCCAGAACTGCTAGTGCCAAGAGGGCTTACTTGGGCACACCCCTTTATATACCAGCTTTCCGTAAGCCGAAATTTTTAATATTTTTCCGGTGCTTCTAGACGTAATATGAAGCATTTTACCAAGTTTCATCGGAAATTTTAGAGAAAAAAGTCTGCCAAGTGGGTGTGGCACGTAGCTTCCTCGTATCCATAACCCGATTGTATTGATGATTGGATGCATAGTAGTTCATTTCAAAACATCAATCTCTAAATACCTTGCACTAACCTCATAGGGGATTATCTACACACTAATTTGAACAATCCTGAAAAATTTCGTCGAAATCGGATGGAAAATGTAGAAGTTATGGCTGTTACAAGTAATTCACGTTTGCGCAAGCGCAGCAACTATTATTAGTATGGGGAAGATGATTTCCTTAGGGGTCCATCTACACGCCAATCTGAACAATGCTAAGAAATTTCATCAAATTCGGATGAAAAATGTAAGTGTTATGGCTGTTACAGGGATTTTACGTTTGCGCATGCGCAGCGGCTACTATCAGTCCGGGGGTGATGATTCTCATAGGGGACCATCTACTCGCCTACATCATCAAAATCGGATGTAAAATATGGATGTTATGGCTGTGGCAAGGATTTCATGACAGACACACGCACACAGACAGACAGACAAGGAACCAAAATTGTTCAGACAGGTATGAAACGTAAAACGCGAGCGGAAATTCCGATTTTGGAGAACTATTTTTCTTCAACCTTGAAAAGTGAAAACAAAGCTTCCGCTACCTTGGTAGACTCGGAAGCAATAATGACGGTGACTAATGGGTTTAGGGAGGTAATAACAGGTACATTGAGAGTTAAATTATGTTCGAAGTTACCTACCTAAGTTCGATGGCTTCAAATTATGACTATTAACAAATGCGTCGCGTCGCCAAGGAGTCGTGAAAAATGACGTGGGACTTCGAAATTTGTCCAAAAAAGATTATTAGAAATGTTCCGATTGAATGTATGTTAGCATTGTAAAAAAGTTGTAAAGTAAATAATAAAGTAGTTCAAAATTAGTTCTCAAACCCAGATTCTGAGTTTTCCTTGAGTAGACTACAATAGACATCTCCGTTCCGAACAAATTACCTCGCTGTAACATTTCTCAATTAAAAAGACCACAGAGATATTTCAGCTTGTAGTGTAAATGAAATATTTTACATCAAGAAACTCACTCCCTTGAGTGTCGAAGGCATTCATGAAGTCTGACTGCTCAGAGGAACAGATTTGGTCCATTGGGGCTCTGTGGGACCAGTGCATCGATGGCCATTCGAAGGAGGATTGGGGCAGAGGGGGGTCGAAGCCCTCGGGGAAGAACCTCATTGAAAGATAGCGGATCCCCTCCCTTCCTCTTCATCACCGCCGATCGATAGGCGAATATTGTACAATCAAGCGACGAAGAAGGGAGAGATATCCTTCACAAAGGGAAGAGACGAGGATTATACTAAATTTAGAATATTATCGTCGAAAGGAGGAACGATCATCGCCGACAAACCTCTCAGTATTTCGTGGAGAAGTGCCGCTGCTTCTCAGGAAAAGAGAGACGATTCCCCTTTTCTCCCTTTCTGTGTCTTCAGATCCATTTTAAAAAGGGGCGAAAAAGAGAACGGTCAGATGGGACGATTCAGCGATGGGGGGAGTCGAGCGGCGACACTTGTAATCGCTCGCTACATTGTCGTCTATCTTAGGGCCGTTCGGACAATAGCGGGAGTTCTCCTTCCCTTTGTTCATTATCTTCCGTAAGTTGGAACTTGTGTCGAAAATGCTTCACGAATCCCTTTGAAGGGATATCGACGCGCGGCCGGCTTAACTGAACCTCTCTTCAATGCCGTTCATTCATTTTATTCACTTTTTCCTTCCTTTTTTTCGTTACAGAAAGTTAATCTGCACGCCCGCTTTCGACACTCAGCTTCAAGAGAACTTAAAACTTTTGATTTCCTGCAAGGGAGCGTAATCAACGCCCGGCTTTCTGCTCCAAGTCCGAGCGGTTCCACGTTTCTTGTCCGTTTTACAAGCCGCCCGAACAACTTTCCTGCGTGATGGAGGGGGGGGGGGATCCCGCCATAGAAATCCTATTGTGAAAAGTACCGACTTCGAGAAAGTAAACTCGCGTTGAAGCGGCGCGGAAGTTTCGAGAAGCGATTGTTTTTTCCAAATCAAGACGAGTGATAACCAATGAGAATGTCCAGAGAGGTTTGCTGCCCATTCTGGAAGTGGTTCACTTCCTGACTCAGTTGATCCAGGAGTTCCATTTAGAATTCAGTTTATCAGAAAACGCTATTTTCAATTCAAGTAATGTTGCTGCTTCATTCGGCTGATCGACAGGGTGCAAGCTCAACTGGTCTGCCAACTGTAGATGTCGATTCTACAACTAATTTGCAACAAAAACGTTGCAAACTATTACACAATGGTATATTATTTTTGATTTTTCTATATAGATCACTCGTCTGCAAAGCCACCAACCAACCGAGATGAAGAAAAACATCGATCGCATTTCGGTCAGCTAAAATTTGAACGCAGATTAAGCCTCTTTTGCGATTCACACTCGTGTTTCTGATTTATCGAACGTCCAACCCTTATATTCTCGTAGGGAGCGAACGGTATGTCCTACAGTGATCCGCGTGGTCTCAAACAATTCTAAAAATTCTATAGAATCTTAAATTGAAGGAAAAACAATACCATTACATCGAAATTTTTTGAGTTACGGCGTTTTCAAAATTTCAAAATTTATTTTTGAACCCTTAGAAGTGACCTACATCAACTAAAATCTTCGGGGCACATCTAGACCCCAAATGGAGCCTACATACCAAATTTCATCAAAATCGATCAATGCTAAGTGGGGAAAGTGCCACGTACGGCGGACGGACGGCCAAATTTTGGTTTATTATTTTCAAAAATGAACCTTTGGAATCGACCAAGAAAAAAAAAAATTAACACCCCCTCAAAATTTGATGGTTTACGTTTCAAGGTACGTAGAATCCAAAAATCGAATAAAAATTTGACCGTCCGTCCGCCGTAAACGGCACTTTTGCCACTTAGCATTGACCGATTTTGATGAAATTTGGCATGTAGGCTCCATTTGGGGTCTAGTTGTGCCCCGAAGCTTTTGGTTGATGTAGGTCACTTCTAAGGGTTCCAAAATCAATTTTGAAATTTTGAAAACGCCCTAACTCCGGGTGGGCATCCGCGGTGAGTGGCACTCCTTCTTCCTCTCTCTTTCTCGTCACGAACATTCTCACCTAGTTTAATTTCAATTTCCAGAAATTTGAGGCCCTTAGGGAATTTGGTTGAGGTTATACCTAATAAATCTCTCTAAATTTTGTTACAATTTATTTTGTTTTTATTGTTAATCATTCCCCTAGAGCTCCTTAAAGGCGAGTACCCCCATTCTCTGACTAATTGATTGAAGTAGGTAAATTTATGTCACAATATAAATCAAAACACGAGTGTGAATCGCAAAAGAGGCCTAATCTCCGTTCAAATTAGAGCTGACCGAAATGCGATCGATGGTTGCTGATTTTGATTTGTTTTTGATTTTTTTTTTTTTCTTCTTATCATATTGGATGGTTGGTGATTTTGTAGACGAGTGATCTATATAGAAAAATAATAAACCATTGTGTAATAATTTGCAGCGTTTTATGCAATTTTTGGATTCTACGTACCTTGAAACGTAAACCATCAAATTTTGAGGGGGTGTTAAAATTTTTTTTCTTGATCGATTCCAGAGGTTCATTATTGTAAATAATAGCTTTAATTTGAACGGAGATTAGGCCTCTTTTGCGATTCACACTCGTGTTTCTGATTTGTCGTACGTAAAACTCTTTAATTCTCGTAGCGAGCGAACGGTTTGTCCTATAGGACTTCGCGTGGTTTCAAAAAATTAATTCTATAGAATCTAAATTGAAGGAAAAACAATACCTTTATATCAAAATGTTTTGAGTTAGGGCGTTTTCAAAATTTCAAAATTCAGTTTTGAACCCTTAGAAGTGACCTAAATCAACCACAATCTTCGGGGCACTACTAGACCCCAAATGGAGCCTACATACCAAATTTCATCAAAATCCGTCAATGCTAAGTGGCAAAAGTGCCGCGTACGGCGGACGGATGGCCAAATTGTTATTCGATTTTGGTTTATTATTTTCAATAATAAGCCTTTGGAATCGAGCAAGAAAAAAAAAATTTTAACACCCCCTCAAAATTTGATGTTTTACGTTTCAAGGTACGTAGAATCCGAAAATCGAATAAAAAAATTTCCGTCCGTCCGCCGTACGCCGTACGCCGTACGCGGCACTTTTCTTAGTTACCATGGACCGATTTCGATGAAATTTGGTATATGGGCTCCATTTGGGGTCTAGTTGTGCCGCGAAGCTTTTGGTTGATGTAGGTCACTTCTAAGGGGTGAAAATTAAGGGTTGAAATTTTCAAGAGTGCCCTACCTCGAAAACTCTCGAAATAAAGGTATCGTTTTTTCACTAATTTTAAATAGTACTGAATTTTAAAAAATTTTTGAGACCACCCGGAGCTCTGTAGGGCAAACCGTTCAGTCCCTACGAGTACTTGAAGGTTTTCCTTCGATAAAACAGAATCATGAGTGTGAATCGCAAAAGAGGTCTAATCTCCGTTGAAATTTTTTCTGACTAAAATGCGATCGCTGTTCATTTCTTCGATTTGTATACAGTTTTGCCTTCTGCGTAACCAGTAATCAAATTTCCATAATCAAAAATCAATGGGAATACTGAAGGCGCCTGAGTGGTCACTGATCAGCTGAGTGAGCTCCAAGGCCATTTCCTCTCCTGTTGAACGCAGGAACCTGAAATTTGAGAGGGCGGGTCAATTGAGAATGCTGAAGGCGCCTGAGTGGTCACTGATCAGCTGAGTGAGCTCCAAGGCCATTTCCTCTCCTGTTGAACGCAGGAAGCTGAAATTTTAGAGGGCGGGTCAATGAAGATTGCTGAAGGTGCCTGAGTGGTCACTGATCAGCTGAGTGAGCTCCAAGGCCATTTTCTCTTCTGTTGAACGCAGGAAGCTGAAATTTGAGAGGGCGGGTCAATGGAGAATACAGATGGTGGTAGGTGCTATTGATGGAGATCCAGTGATCTATACAGAAGGGTGATCTATACAGAAAATAATAAACCTTTGAGCAATGATTTGCAGCGTTTTGGATTCTACGTACCTTGAAACGATAACCATCAAAATTTTTTTTTGGTCGATTCCAAAGGTTCATTATTGAAATTATTAAACCAAAAGTATGCAGGGCCAATAGATTCTCATCACCCGGTAATCTCCTAGATGTGATCTAACAAAACATACAATCCATGAATACACGCGTACTAACGATTATAAAAGGGGGCTTTCAATTAGCCGGCACATCATACATGTGACTGTATAAAAGGGGGATTCGATCGTCCCCTGAAAAGCATCTATCAGAATAATTCACCTCAACTAATTGAATAATTCAGTTATGAGTCCAACTAGGTGTGCCACTCACCTGAAGGTTGTGGTATTCTGACAGCTATCTCCAAGTTGACATCTGGTTTCTAATATTCGACTTGCTAATTCTGTTGCGGTAGACCTCCTACTTGTGTATTCAAAATTAGAACTCCAATATTTATTGGGAAATGGTGATTTATGCAAGATAGAATGATGATTGGTGCATTGGATCATATTTATTATCAAGGTGGCTAGATATCAGGACCCGAACATTTCAATGGCGATATTAAGTTCAAACTTACATTTATCATGTATATGATGTGTATGATGATGTATATGATGTATACATATATGTGTATATGATGTATATGGATCTGGTATGATGTATATGGATCTGATCAAGTCCTTTCTGACGGATCGTCCGCAGGTTACAAAAATTGGTGATTGTCTCAGTAATGAGGTCATAACTAATATTGGTGTACCCCAGGGTTCAGTTCTAGGCCCTATTTTAGTCCTCCTATACGTGAACGACCTATTACAACTGAACATTGGTGGAAAATTATATAGCTTCGCCGACGACACAGCAATTGTGTTTTGGGGTGAAGATTACTGTGAAGTAATTGATTCCGTAAATGAAAATTTACTTTTGGTAAAAGACTGGTTCGATTCTAATTATATGGCCTTAAATATTGACAAAACCTCAGTGCTTCGGTTCAGAGTAGGAAATCGAACATTCCTACAATACCACAAAATCAAGTTTCGCTCAACGGGTTATTGTACGTCCCATGATGATGCCTCTCTTTATCTTTTACTGAGAAATGTAAATATCTGGGCGTGGTAATCGACCATAATTTAAATTTCAAACCTCATATTGATTATTTAATCACTCAGCTGCAAAAACTCTTTTTTGTATTTAAGGAAGCACAAAACTTTTTAGCTAAAGAACGAATGCGTCTGGTTTATTATGGTTTGGCTTACACTATTACCAAGTATGGAATTATTTTATGGGGGGGAGCTTGTAAATCGTATGTAAGTAAAGTTCAATGTTTGCAAAATCAGTTAATTAAAGTTATACTTAATAAATCTTCTAGATATCCATCTTCTAAGCTTTTTAAATATTTTGAGGTTAAAAACATTAAACAAATGTTCCTATTTCATTCCGGTATTCATGTCTATATCACTGGCATCAGTGAAGAGCACTTGTCTATGTCCACAAGAACAAGAAATTTTCTAAATTCAGGTATCGTACTGCCGAGAGTGAATACTGAGTTTTATAGGAGGAACGCGTACGTTCGTACACTTAAATTTTTTTTATAATAATATTAATTTGTTATTATTTCATAATTTAGCTAGTTTTAGAAAAATGTTAAATTCATACATGAAAGTAGTATAGTTTTTCTACTTTTAAGTGGATTTAGTATTCATGTTTGAGTTAATTTCGAATTCATTTTTTTAGTATTATTGGTTCATTTCTGATTGCATTTCTCCTTCGGACCTAATTTTGTACGGCTTAGCCTGATTTTTGTGACTCCACCGGATGCCACAAGTTCTTAGGAACTTATTCTCTGGTGGGCTTCGATTTCTTTTCTTTTTCATTTATAATTAATTCTTTGTCGTATTTTCAAGTACGACACAGTGCTGTCACAATTATTTTAATTTTTTCAACAAATTTTTGTAATTTGTATTATTTTGATGCCAATAAATAAATAAATAAATGACGTAGTAGGCTTTATCCCATGAGCACATCACTTTAATTTGTCAAGCATTCACGAGACTAAGCTCCCTTCGCGGCGTTCCCTATCTGAGCTACGTCTTCAATCGATACATCGATACACCCGTCCTATATCGATAGATGGTTCGACATGCGTTACGTTCATTCGATACATCAAAAACCTCCACCATTGATCGTTCTCTGGCACCTAGTTCGAATACTGGCGTCGCCGTTGACCTATGCGTACAATAACCGTCTACCAAGTGGGTAAGGCACATAGCTTCCTTGTATCCATAGTCCGATTGAATCTGACGCATAGCACCAAAATCAAAATTTTCGCTCGCGTTTTACATTTTAGACCGTCTTGAACGATTTTGGTATCGTGTCTGTCTGTCATGAAATCCTTGTAACGGGCATAACTTAACGAAGTTATTGTCCGATTCCAATGAAATTTCTGCGAATTGATTGTGCGAATTGGGGTTTATATGGTTAAGTATGGAAACCATTGCCCCCGTAATGATAGTAGCCACTGCGCATGCGCAAAAGTGAATTTCTTTATAACAGCCATAACTTCCATGTTTTCCATCCTATTTCGCTAATATTGTGATGGAATCCATAACATGCGCGGTTTTGTTGACGTTGTTGAAGATTGAAAAATGATGTTACCCTGTTAGGTTTTGTTATGTAAGTCTTAAAAAAATATGGAGCGTCTTATTTGGTAATAATTTCTTGAAATTTGTACAAGATTTTCAGGAGTTGTGCGGGTTGGCTCGTAGACATTACCCTATAAAGGTACTGCAAGGTACTCGGATATTGATAAGGTACAAGAGAGAGAGAGAGAGAGAGAGAGATTGATTGATTGATTGAATTGTTTATTTAAACACCTGGGGTACAGTAGGGCCTTAAGGCCCTCTCTTCCCTGTCCCCAGAAACAATTAATACAACATGTAATACCTCGATTACAATACAATGCGTTAACGATAAAAAACTTAACCAAAATTTAAAATTAAAATTACATCATAATAAAATAATGGTATACAAATTAAATTGTTACTTTTGTCTCCAATATATAAATAATTTTACGAATAAGGAAAAAGTATTCTACCTACACTGATACATCATATTTTTTTTGTAAAATAACTTTGTACTTCTTTCTAAAACTTCCTACGCTCTCTTCAAAATCAAAAATATCCCTATTTTCATTGAAAATTTTCACTCCTTTCACGCAAAAGGAGAGAAGAGAGAGAGAGAGAGAGAGAGAGAGAGAGAGAGAGAGAGAAAGAGATAAGCTACATATCACCGAATCATCAATACAATCGGGTTATAGATACGAGGAAGCTATGTGCCACACCCTCTTGGTGGACTTGATAGACTCTTGGTGGACTTGATAGACCCTTGGTAGAAATTCTTGTAACGGCCATAACGTCTACATTTTCCATCCAAATTCGATGAAACTTTCAGAAATTGTGCGGGTTGGCGGGCCGATGGTTTTCTATTGGGTAGTGTAAGGTACGAGTACTTAAAGATTGATGTTTTGAGATTAAGTACTATGCATCGGATGACCTATACAATGAGAGGAAACTATGTGTCACACCCAGGTGACAGATTTTTCAAATCGGTGTTTTTGCAATCTACTAAATACATATTAAGTGTGAACTCTTGAGATCTTGTCCAGTTTTGCTAACAAGACGTACCAACTGAGCAACTTTGAATAACAACACTTCGATGAAAAGGTTATGGAATAAAAAATAATCGTTTTGAGTTATTCATGTAATCATTGATACTTCATTAGAGGAATCAATAACTCGTTGATGTTAAGGACGAATCCAGTCGATAAGGAGTCTTTCCACATAATCTATTGCTTCCTGTATGTAGGAGTCATTTAGTCTTGGGACGAGGAATTCACAATGAGAAGATCCTGGGATCGTAATGACTGGTGATTCAGGGGAGGACGGTCTATTGCCGAGTGGAGTCCACGGGTCTAAAGACCCAAGAATGGAGACCACTCTGGTCGCATTTAGGTTCAACCCATGGTGCAATCTATTGGTGTAATCTACCTCTTGGTAGAGATTTTGTACTGTGAACCCTTGAAACTTGCTGCAAGTACTGTAGATCAAGTAATTCGTACCAAACGATTCTCCGAAAAGATGCGCTTGCGAGTCGGACGGCATCAACCAACCGAACTCGTGGCACACTTGGTAATGCCAGGAATAGTCATCATCGTGGGTATTATCTTCAGGGTAAACAGGTGAGTTATTTTCACGATGATATTGCCGATACACCAGAGCATATCTGTTGACTAGATCCGGATCCTGGTGGTCGTTCATGATTCGGCACACGTCGGCCACTGTCATTGATGTATGGTAGTTATACTGAACGACATTAAGAACAGATGCGGCAACCGCATCAGTAAAACAAGGAATAAGCCAATTTGACGGGCAATCATAGATACCGAACAAGTTCATAAGCTTTCTATCGTTAACAGGATACCGCAGGTAATCAGTAAGTTGTAGAGCCGCATTATGTACGTTTTGGGCACACAATTCGTTCTCAGCCTCGAAAGCTTTTCGTACCACATCATCATACTCTCTGAACTCAACTTGTGCGACAAGAGGTGCAGACACCGATACTGCTGCGTGGATCAACTCAGGATACTTTTGCCTCGCCCACGCTGCCAACGAGCCAGCATAACTGCCACCAAAGACGACCCATTTATTGCTCGGCTTCAACTTATATTTGATTCTCATTCCTTGGATAAAATTAGCGATATCTGCAACCGCCTGTTGGCTGTTGAGGAATCTCATATCCTTGTGTTGTGGCCAGCTTTCACCATAAAATCGATGCTCCAGCTGGAAGAGTAGGGCATTAAATCTCTTGACATAATGATACACCACTCCTGAATCTTCGATTGGGCCCATTGCACCTTCACCTCCAATTAGCAAGAATACCGGTCCAGTTGAGGAGTTGAAACAACTGTCGTCCATCACGTAACGCTGGTCGAAAGTGGTACCGGAAAGAGGGCCGTCATGATCCAATAATTGTTGGAAATATGATATGTTGTCGTCGGTATTTAACTGCAAGTACCTCGCGGCTGAAAGATGAACATCGCGCCTAGCGACACTGACATCGCACCACACAACAATAGCACTCACGAACAACAAGCATCTAGATGCCATTTTTAAAAGTGAAAAGCATACCTGTTCATCCCTATTTATACCAACTAGTTTTTATCTAAACCTGTCTTACTTATTATTTAAGAGAAATTACGCCGTTTAAATAATTTTTCAAGGCCCAATCGATGAGAAGATCGAAAGGTTAGAACTAAAAGCCAACTTCATAAATCTTCGATGATTGTTTCATTTTCCTGCTGATGTGTCTCATCGCTTTGTTGTTCTCACATTTCCTTACTGATAAAAATCACCAGTAGTTAACCTGTCTCGACTTCCACTGATTTATATTTGATGTAATTGGCTTTCTCGGCTCTCGACATTTAGCTAAGAGATTAAACAATTATCTTTAAGTTTTACTGCCTTCGAAAACCATTGAGACGTCAACACCTACCGTTTCAACGTGCGTCATAAAGGTCACGTTTCACAGCACTTTAACTTTTAAAAAAAACTTCAAATTATCACACAACGGTTTATTATTTGCCTCTAAAAAGAACACGGGTTTACCAGCTGTAGTATCGCGCATGGTTAGTACGAGTATATTTTGACAGAAAACTCCTACCCGCTAAACACCGTTATCCCAAAGCCGTGGGTTCAGCTGTGGCCGAGCGAGTTTCGGCATGTGTCTCTGGAGACGAGAATCAGACCGATTGCGGAGCCGTGAGCTGGAGGCTCGCCTCGGGAGCATATTTTCGGGTAAGCCGGTCGCATTTCCCCCTCGGGCGGTGAGGCCAATGGGAATGGGAGTCGGACGAAAATCCAACCTGAAAAGGCTGTTTACGTTACTTACTTTACTTACCGTTATCCCAAAGCTGTGGGTGCCTTCAAATGATTTGATTCTTGTTAAGGAAGCAGAAGTGAAAGAAATGAAATTTTATTCGAACAAACGAGACGAAATCGCAATTCATCTGGAAAAAAGAGCTCATTACCGTAAGTTCATGTACGATTCACACTCGTGTTTCTGAAACATTTTCACCCACCAGAGTAGCTGAGAAAACGTAGCCAACCTTGCGACAGAACATTCAACCCTCCTCAAGACCGGTGGTGGGTGGGGGAGGGGATTTAGGCCTTCGGAGGCCAGAGACCTAGTAAACAGACTCATCCAGTATCACGACGATAAATTTAACAAAAACCGCGTATTTAACTAATTTTAATCGACTGAGTGGTATCATTCGTATCTACAAATTAATTATATCTTTCGTTGACGAAAAATCGTCGTGAATATTCACTATCAAGCGTTGTCTAAAAATTCTCAAAAATCGTTGCTTTGGTTTATTATTTTCAATAATGAACCTTTAGAATTGACCAACAAAAAAAAGTTTAAACCCAAAATTTGTTGGTTTACGATTCAAGGTACGTTGAATCCAAAAATCGAATGAAAATTTGGCCGTCCGTCCGCCTTACGCGTCACTTTCCCCACTTAGCATTGACCGAATTTGATGAAATTTGGTGTGTAGGCTCCATTTGAGGTCTAGTTGTGCCCGAAGCTTTTAGTTGATGTAGGTCACTACTAAGGGTTCAAAAATGAATTTTGAAATTTTGAAAACGCCCTAACTCAAAATAATTAAGATTTAAGGTATTGTTTTTCCTTCAATTAAGATTCTATAGAATTTTTAGAATTTTTTGAGACCACGCGGAGCTCTGTAGGACAAACCGTTCGCTCCCTACGAGAATTTAAGGGTTTTACGTACGATAAATCCGAAACACGAGTGTGAATCGCAAAAGAGGCCTAATCTCCGTTCAAATTTTAGCTGACCGAAATACGATCGGTGTTTTCCTTCATGTCGGATGGTTGGTGGCTTTGCAGAAGGGTTGAAGAGACTTGAAAGGGTTGAAAAATAAGGGTTGAAATTTTGAAAACGCCCTAACTCGAAAATTTCCAATGTAAAAGTAATGTTTTTCCATCGATTTAAGATAGTATCGAATTTTTAGATACCACGCGGAGCCTTGTACGACAAACCGTTCGCTCTCCACAAGAATTTAAGGGTTGGACTTACGATTAATCAGAAACACGAGTGTGAATCGCAAAAGAGGCCTAATCTCCGTTCAAATTTTAGCTGGCCGAAATACGATCGGTGTTTTTCTTCAAGTTGGTCGGTGGTAACAATGGCAAAGCCGCGTTCTTTGCATACGAGTGATCTATATAGAAAAATAATAAACCTCAGCGTAATAATTTGCAACGTTTTTAGAACATCCCAGACTAGGACTTGGACGTCCATATGAGATTAGTCCGGGTTGAAGGAGGACAACACTCAACAGAGAAAAAACCACGTACTAATTCGTTTTAGTCCATTCCAAACGCAAATCTGCGAAAAAAACTATCCCCCAATTTCCAACCGATTTGCGAGATTCTTTATTCGTTCGACTCGGAAATCTGTCTAGTTCTGCATTACGTCGCTGGAATTTTGAATTTTGAATTTAAAGGAGGAAAAGGGGGGTTTTAATGCTTTAAAACTGGGTTTTCGGGCATAATCTCCTGTTTTATTTTAGTTAGTTTTCTTTTAGATTTGTGAGTATTTCTTATTAGATAATAATCACAAAATATACGATTTTTCAATATTTCGGATCCTTTATAGCTTACTATGATTGTACCCAAGCTTAGATATTGAGGGCACATTATAAAACATACCTCCAGGTTTTCATGAATCACCTATTCTGTGTACCACCATGGAACTAATAGTGGTGCCACCATGGTGCCAGGACACCAGAAACAGCATATTTCGTGGTTTTTTTATGTGTTTCACGTTAATATGGATGTGAACTGACTACCAAAACTAACAAATCAAAATTCAACGTTACTTCGTATGAAAACTTTGGTGCCAGTCTGTGTGTGTCGTAGGTGGGGGGGGGGGGACTCGACTAGGCATGTTGGGTATCGTAGATCATGGATTTCAAAAGACTCTTGAAATTTGAGTTTTCCATGCCACTAGAAATGATATGGTGGATAATGTTGTGGGGGGAGGGGGCACTGTTTCTTGCTTAAAATACTAAATAAATTAAATCGAGTGAAACACGTTTATCGCCTACCAACTGGTTTAAATTGACCTAGTGCTTATCCCATGGGACATCCCCTGGAATGCATGTATTACTTAACAACATGTTTTCCCCTTAGAATGGCTGACAATAAACAAAAGCTTCTGGGCACAACCACACCTCAAATGATCCGGATACTATCAAATTTCATCAAAATCCAAGCCTATAGACGGAAATTTTTTCATTCCAATTGTTTTCACAATCTTCATGAACAATTACGAAAGTTTGTTATTTCAAAAAATTTACCATAATTGTTGAAGTAGTCCCATTTGTGCAATATGAGTGTGTCCATGAAATCACTATATCGATTTATGTAGGCATAATCAGTGATTTGTGGGGAGATTCTTCGATCTCATGTTGCAATTGAGACTCGAGGCAACACGAAAAGATAGAAAAAAAACATTGACAAGAGAGAAAAACGTTTTGAGAATTTCTCCAACCGGCACGATAAAATGCTTATTATGGCAGGTGAAACGATGAAAGAGAGTTCATTCAAGCTTCAGGGAATCTTGCGAACCGGTTGAAGGGGGTTGGAAATAAATTGAAAACATGAGAATAGAATCAAGATGAAACTTACGGAGGGGCGAGGTATTCCATTGTCATGATCATTTCTTACCTGGAAAAGAGAACAATGACGCGGCATTAGTCAAATGTATCGTGAAGTATACACAATTATTTTCATGAAGTATTCTACTTTTAGCTACCGGTTTTTCAATACAAAATTGCGGATTATTTTCTTTCCATTCGGGTATATTCGACTAAGTGGTAACAGTATCAATTCCGAAATAGGAGAAATGTTTGGAAATAGAGCTCTGAGACTATTATAATAGTATAACATAATATCGATCTAAATAATATAAGCCCGTGGTTCAAAAGGAGAGAAAATGAAAAAAAAAAAAATGATTTCGACCACAAAACTGATAATTTTATTAAAAAAATAGTCTTTCTTCTTGTCTTGAAATCCTGGTCTTCCTCAAAACGGATGACACCCTGCGATTTAGCGTCAAAAAATGATGAAAAAACATGTGCCACACTTAGGGTTCTCCAAAACCTATTTTTTGTGCAATTGGGAGTTGCGTAACTTAGAGCGTTCTAAAAGCCAGGTTGCGCGCAATAGTAAAAATCGGTTCGAGTATGAATTTTTCATAAATTTTAACGTAGAATCCGAATCTGTATGAAAAAGGGGGGGTTCCATTTGAAAAACACTGCAAATTATTACACAATGGTTTATTATTTTTTATTTTTCTATATACACGTAGATCACTCATCTGCAAAGCCACCAACCATCCAACATGAAGAAAAACATCGATCGCATTTCGGTCAGCTAACATTTGAACGGAGATTAGGCCTCTTTTGCGATTCACACTCGTGTTTCTGATTTATCGTACGTCCAAACTTTAAATTCTCGTAGTGAGAGAGAGAGAGAGAAGTTTATTATCATTATACATCACACATATTACAAGTACAATATAGTTGTTAGTAGGACGATAATCTGCCCAATAGTAGGCTAAGAGCCCGTGGCACTGGACAGGAGTCGTACTAGTCTACGTTATTACATATGTTATACCGTCAAACTTCAACACTGGAGTATATACTACATTATACAAATACAAAATCAAATAGAAGGAATTTAAGTAAAGTATTCTGTAAATATAAAAGAAATGATTAAGAGAACAATTGTCAAGTATATTTAGTTACAAGTAGTGACTTTTCAAATAGTTATTGATGTCAGATCCTACTGTTAAAATCCAGGAAAAAATAAGTTTTTTATATTTAGATCGAAAGAATGGAAGTGGAGCTCGTAACTCATCAGGCAAATGATTATGGAGAACATGGAAAATATAGACAGGGCTTCTAATTGTGAGAGTCAATCTCCGTTTTACAGGGTTAACCACATTTCCGAGAACTTGGAATCTTGTTGGGTATGCATGACTAGAGAATTTTTCTACATTGCGGGGACATTTATGATACAATAATAATAAGTTCTTAACAAATAGTTGTTTGACTGCAAAAACTTTTGCTTCATCGAATAGGTCACTACTAGAGTATCGTCTGCCTTTGGATAACATTATTTTTAAAATAGCTTTTTGCAGGATTTCCAGTTTACAGAGGACAGAAGAAGGACAGAAGACAGAAGAAACTGCTGGACAGAAGAAACTGCTGAGCCCCAAATAGAAACTCCAAATTAATGAGCAAATAGTGAGCGAACGGTTTGTCCTACAGAGCTCCGGGTGGTCTCAAAAAATTCTAAAAATTCTATGGAATCTTAAATTGAAGGAAAAACAATACCTTTATATCAAAATTTTTTGAGTTAGGGCGTTTTCAAAATTTCAAAATTGATTTTGGAACCCTTAGAAGTGAAGAAAAACACTGTCTGTGACGCAACTGTCTCAATTTATCCCGAAGGTGTGTTTGTTTGGTACACGTGGTCTACGGAGCTGAACTACGTTCGATCCAGACCCAAACGGCTGAACAATATACGCCCCAAAACTTGTACCAGCCACTGCTGAACGTCTGTACCACACCTAAAAACAAAAAAACGAATTGCACAACACTCCCAAACAGACCCCGGTATTCTTAGACTAAAAAACTGAACCACTCACTCCCAAAGAGATTTTTTTATTATTTAAAAACTTGAAAAACACTCACTTTTATTAATAACTTAATTCCTCAAGCGGGGAAAATCTACTAAGTATGATTATGAGATGATAGATGCCCGTTCACTTCACCCAAACTATGTTTCTATGACATTCTGTGAAGAAAAAAGTTAGGTTTTTAAAAATATATTTATTTAACTTCTTGAGCCAAAAAAATTCCTTGGCATTGTTTGCCAGATTTGGCAGATTATGAAAATGTAGAAAACTATCATGAATAGCATATCAAATAATCTTTCCAAGATCCATGAGAGCGCTAGATGGATTCCAATTTGAGATCGAGGTGGGAGAGCAAGTGAAACGAGTGCGTGACCCAACTTTCCCGGACCCTCACGACTACACGAGAAATCCAGGTCAAATCGGTCAAACTTTCCGAGTTGGGTGCTCCTCTGCTCTCCATCAATTGCGATAGACCTGTACGGAAAACTCGAATGGTTTTGAGTACCCATCAAAACAATATTGATGAATCGACGTGCGACCAGCCAACTAGTTATCGGCCTCATAGAACCATGGGGTAGAATTATTCTAAGTACCTATTATCTAAGTATTATACTTAGATAATAGGTTACTTGTAGGTATTTGTTATTATATTTAAGTGATACAATCTGTTGTAACTAGTTTTCATCGACCAACATATTGATGTCTGTAACTTCCAAGGCTTGTTTCCACCTCCAATTCTTGAAAAATTTCGAGTAAGAAGGTTGAAAACACCAAAACTCGTTGATTCGCTCGAGAGAAACGACCACTTCCAAGGCTTGTTTCCACCTCCAATTCTTGGAAAATTTCGAGTAAGAAGGTTGAAAACACCAAAACTCGTTGATTCGCTTGAGAGAAACGACCACTTCCGAGGCTTGTTTCCACCTCCAATTCTTGGAAAATTTCGAGTAAGAAGGTTGAAAACACCAAAACTTGTTGATTCGCTCGAGAGAAACGACCACTTCCAAGGCTTGTTTCCACCTCCAATTCTTGGAAAATTTCGAGTAAGAAGGTTGAAAACACCAAAACTCGTTGATTCGCTCGAGAGAAACGACCACTTCCGAGGCTTGTTTCCACCTCCAATTCTTGGAAAATTTCGAGTAAGAAGGTTGAAAACACCAAAACTCGTTGATTCGCTCGAGAGAAACGACCACTTCCGAGGCTTGTTTCCACCTCCAATTCTTGGAAAATTTCGAGTAAGAAGGTTGAAAACACCAAAACTCGTTGATTCGCTCGAGAGAAACGACCACTTCCAAGGCTTGTTTCCTCCTCCAATTCTTGGAAAATTTCGAGTAAGAAGGTTGAAAACACCAAAACTCGTTGATTCGCTCGAGAGAAACGACCACTTCCAAGGCTTGTTTCCACCTCCAATTCTTGGAAAATTTCGAGTAAGAAGGTTGAAAACACCAAAACTCGTTGATTCGCTCGAGAGAAACGACCACTTCCAAGGCTTGTTTCCACCTCCAATTCTTGGAAAATTTCGAGTAAGAAGGTTGAAAACACCAAAACACGTTGATTCGCTCGAGAGAAACGACCACTTCCAAGGCTTGTTTCCACCTCCAATTCTTGGAAAATTTCGAGTAAGAAGGTTGAAAACACCAAAACACGTTGATTCGCTCGAGAGAAACGACCACTTCCAAGGCTTGTTTCCTCCTCCAATTCTTGGAAAATTTCGAGTAAGAAGGTTGAAAACACCAAAACACGTTGATTCGCTCGAGAGAAACGACCACTTCCGAGGCTTGTTTCCACCTCCAATTCTTGGAAAATTTCGAGTAAGAAGGTTGAAAACACCAAAACTCGTTGATTCGCTCGAGAGAAACGACCACTTCCGAGGCTTGTTTCCACCTCCAATTCTTGGAAAATTTCGAGTAAGAAGGTTGAAAACACCAAAACTCGTTGATTCGCTCGAGAGAAACGACCACTTCCAAGGCTTGTTTCCACCTCCAATTCTTGGAAAATTTCGAGTAAGAAGGTTGAAAACACCAAAACTCGTTGATTCGCTCGAGAGAAACGACCACTTCCAAGGCTTGTTTCCACCTCCAATTCTTGGAAAATTTCGAGTAAGAAGGTTGAAAACACCAAAACTCGTTGATTCGCTCGAGAGAAACGACCACTTCCAAGGCTTGTTTCCACCTCCAATTCTTGGAAAATTCCGAGTAAGAAGGTTGAAAACACCAAAACTCGTTGATTCGCTCGAGAGAAACGACCACTTCCAAGGCTTGTTTCCTCCTCCAATTCTTGGAAAATTTCGAGTAAGAAGGTTGAAAACACCAAAACTCGTTGATTCGCTCGAGAGAAACGACCACTTCCAAGGCTTGTTTCCACCTCCAATTCTTGGAAAATTTCGAGTAAGAAGGTTGAAAACACCAAAACACGTTGATTCGCTCGAGAGAAACGACCACTTCCAAGGCTTGTTTCCACCTCCAATTCTTGGAAAATTTCGAGTAAGAAGGTTGAAAACACCAAAACACGTTGATTCGCTCGAGAGAAACGACCACTTCCAAGGCTTGTTTCCTCCTCCAATTCTTGGAAAATTTCGAGTAAGAAGGTTGAAAACACCAAAACACGTTGATTCGCTCGAGAGAAACGACCACTTCCGAGGCTTGTTTCCACCTCCAATTCTTGGAAAATTTCGAGTAAGAAGGTTGAAAACACCAAAACTCGTTGATTCGCTCGAGAGAAACGACCACTTCCGAGGCTTGTTTCCACCTCCAATTCTTGGAAAATTTCGAGTAAGAAGGTTGAAAACACCAAAACTCGTTGATTCGCTCGAGAGAAACGACCACTTCCAAGGCTTGTTTCCACCTCCAATTCTTGGAAAATTTCGAGTAAGAAGGTTGAAAACACCAAAACTCGTTGATTCGCTCGAGAGAAACGACCACTTCCAAGGCTTGTTTCCACCTCCAATTCTTGGAAAATTCCGAGTAAGAAGGTTGAAAACACCAAAACTCGTTGATTCGCTCGAGAGAAACGACCACTTCCAAGGCTTGTTTCCACCTCCAATTCTTGGAAAATTCCGAGTAAGAAGGTTGAAAACACCAAAACTCGTTGATTCGCTCGAGAGAAACGACCACTTCCAAGGCTTGTTTCCTCCTCCAATATGAAAAAAAACGTCTGCCAAGTTGGGTGGGCAGTATAGCTTCCTCACTCATTGTAACATGGACGTATAGAATCAGTTGGCGAAAATATCCTTTTGTATTCGAATTGTATTTTCAACGTAGAATTTTATTTAGCGGTCCACCGTCTAGGACCTATTCCACACAATCCCTGAAAATTTCATCGAAATTGGTTGAATAGTTGCGGAGTTTTGGTTGTAACAATAAATTTAAAGTTCGCGCATGCGCAGCGGCTATTGCTTGACCAATTTGATTGAAACTTATAGGGTGTATCTTAGAAGTTAGTCTCTAACTAACCTCCAAATTTGAGCAAAATCGGTTCATTAGAAACCGAGAAACCGAGGTTCCAGGAAATTCACGTTTGCGCATGCGCACTCGCTCCTATTGGTCCGAAGGTGCTGAAATTGATAGGGGACCGTCTAGGACCTAACCCGCACAATCCCTGAAAATTTCATCAAAATCGGACTACAGGTTAGTATAGTTTTGCCCGGGACAAGGATTGACCACATACAGACCGGCAGACAGACACGGAACCAAAATTGTTCGGGAAAGCTCTAAATCGCAAAAAGCAAGTGGAAATTTTGATTTTGGAGGACATTTTTTTCCACTTCTTTCATGAATACAAAGCTTCCCTACCTTCGGTAGTGAGGAAGCAAAACGTTAATTCATTTATGTTTTTCCCATAACATGTAGTCAAACTTTAAAATTCCAAGGATTTTTGAATTTCATTAGTGCTTGGACGTTGATGATTGAAAAACTAAAAGATTACCGCTGAAATCATCGAAATCGTACTATAATTGCCAGAGAAATATGGGAAAAACATTGGAAAAACCGTTTGTTCATGAGTTTTTCCCATTTTGGTTTATTATTTTCAATAATAAGCCTTTGGAATCGAGCAAGAAAAAAAAATTTGTAACCCCCCCTCAAAATTTGATGTTTTACGTTTCAAGGTACGTAGAATACGAAAATCGAATAAAAAAATTTCCGTCCGTCCGCCGTACGCCGTACGCCGTACGCGGCACTTTTCTTAGCAACACTGGACCGATTTGGTTCAAATTTGGTATATGGGCTCCATTTGGGGTCTAGTTGTGCCGCGAAGCTTTTGGTTGATGTAGGTCACTTCTAAGGGGTGAAAATTAAGGGTTGAAATTTTCAAGAGTGCCCTAGCTCGAAAACTCTCGAAATAAAGGTATCGTTTTTTCACCAATTTTAAATAGTATTGAATTTTAAAAAAATTTTGAGACCACCCGGAGCTCTGTAGGACAAACCGTTCGGTCCCTACGAGTACTTGAAGGTTTTCCTCCGATAAAACAGAATCATGAGTGTGAATCGCAAAAGAGGTCTAATCTCCATTCAAATTTTATCGGACTAAAATGCGATCGCTGTTCATTTCTTCGATTTGTATACAGTTTTGCCTTCTGCGTAACCAGTAATCAAATTTCCATAAGAAGCTTTCTACTTTTCCAATCGAGTGTGAAGCGTTTAGTTCTTTCTAATAAACTTGATTGTGAAGGTGTGAAGCCAGTATGGTGTGGTAGGTAGTACCTAGCTGGTAGGTAAAAAAAAGTTGGTAGGTAAATAAAATGTTGGTGGGTAAAAAAACGCTGCAAATCATTGCTCAAAGGCTTCTTCACTCTTCAGATCACTGATCAGCTGAGTGAGCTCCGAAGCCATTTTCAATCCTTTTGAATGGAAGTGCTCTTCCAGCCGTCTCCAGCATTCGAGGAGATCTTTTTCACTCTTCAGATCACTGATCAGCTGAGTGAGCTGCAAAGCCATTTTTACTCCTACTGAATGGAAGTGCTCTTCCAGGCGTCTCCAGCATTCGAGAAGATCTTCTTCACTCTTCAGATCACTGATCAGCTGAGTGAGCTCCAAAACCATTTTTACTCCTATTGAATGGAAGTGCTCTTCCAAGCTTCTCCAGCATTCGAGGAGATCTTCTTCACTCCTCAGATCACTGATCAGCTGAGTGAGCTCCGAAGCCATTTTCAATCCTATTGAACGTAGGAAGCTGAAATTTGAGAGGGAAGGTCAAGGGAGAATACAGATGGTGGTAGGTGCTGTTGATGGAGAACCAGTGATCTATACAGAAGGGTGATCTATATAGAAAATAATAAACCTTTGAGCAATGATTTGCAGCGTTTTTCTTTGGCAATTATTGTTCGATTTTGATGATTCCGGCGGTAATATTTCAGTTTTTCATTTCCCTAGGTGCACTAATGAATTTCTAGAATCCTTTAAAATTTCAAATTTAGGTACAACTTTTTAAGTTGTTTCTAATCTAAACCCTTCAATTTCCCTAAATAGTAAAAACGAACGGCGACCGACTGAGACCCCCTTAATGAGGAATTTCACCGAATTCTGTTTGCATTTTTCCTGAATAGTTAATGGTGTGGGATAGATGAAAATCAGGCTGATTTCGGAAAATATGTCTCCTGTTATTTTTGGGAGACAATCAAAATTTTTGATTTCAAAACTAACCGGGAAAACGGACATGAAGCGGGAACGCTCGCTGATTGGGCTGTTCGGATCGCTGTCTCTTCCCAGTGTTGCCCATTGGGACGACGAAATCGTGTTTTCTAAGACAAAAGTTATCAAACAAAAACAGAGGAAACCTAATTTTTTCCATCTTGCTTTTTCTATTTTTTTCTTCAGTTTTTCGATTTCGAACTTAACTGTTTCGTGAAATTTTGCATCTGGGGACTATTCAAGCGGCCATAAATGAACTATTCCAGGATGACGTCATTTTCCCGGTTTTTTTAAACATTCGTATTTTCTACACTGTTTTGTTTATTCGTAAATTAGGAAGTTCGGGCTGAAAGTTTGCCTTAGGGGGTGTTTGGGCGACTTGTTTCGGCCTGTAGGTTAAAAACAACGGACGGCATCTCCTCGTAGATAAGACGCGAAGGGGTCCCCGCTTCCCCCTTTTTCCCAGCAGTTCGCTCACTTACTTTCCAGTTGTATCTTGAAGTTCGTACGTAGCGTCGCCCTTGCGTCCTCCCAAAATTAGTGCCGTCATAAAAGTTTTGTGCCCCGTAATTTTGTTAATCAAATTCCGCCCTGTCGGTTTCATTTGTACTAGGTAGGGATCTTCCTTTTCCATACTACCTCAACCTCTCAAACCAACCACATTTTCATAAAGGTAAGCGGCGGAAAATCACGGTTTCCCGAGATCACGGTGAGTTACTTTTTTTGTAAGTTATTCAAATTTCGAATCACCCTTTACAGTCCATTATCATTTATTCCCCACCATTTTTTTTTTGGTCCTTCGAGCCGGAAAAGTGTTACCTATAAAATTCACTTATTCCAACAATCAAAGTAAGTACTTGCCGTGATCGATTGCCTAGAATTGTGAATACGCAATAAATTTAGTGTCTGTATTCTATTCCCTGCATATCTTCATTCACTTGATTCATTCCCTCCCTGAAGGGATCGTTCAGTCTTATAGGTAGGCAGTTAATTATAAGAATTTTGCTGCACATTGCCATTATTAGTGTTCCTGTTTGTACAGGTTGTCATTTGTGTAATTGATTTGGAGTTGTTATCTGGGTGCCCACGCACTTTTCACCTTGCGTTGGTCTCTGATTGTACCTACCTACGTTTAGAACTCCGTTTGTTTATAGTTTTCGAGCATATTGACCTAGGAACAATGAGTGAAAAAGAGTTATTGTTCACTAGGGCACGTTTAAATGAAGAACTCTCCCGACTCAAAGCTATTCAGGTGTTTTCTCAAAGGATAACATCTGAGAACTCTCAAGTATTCCTCGTGAAAGCTAACAAGATCCGTGACTTCCGAGCTGAATTCAGGGAATTATTGAATACGGAGCAGAATATTTTACTTGAAATTAAAAAGGATCATGTTCTAGATTTTAGTAAAATGCTAGAGTTTGATGAAATTTCCGATAACATTTTGGCTGTAGCGAAAACATTAGAGGAAAGAATAGCAGCAACATTAGCGGCTAAAGCATCAGCTAGAGTCGTAGACGCTTCCCAGAGTGTTGTTCGGTCAGTAAAGCTGCCTAGACCAACATTGCCTGTTTTTGATGGTAAATTTGAAAACTGGACTAATTTTTACCAGACATTTAAAAAGTTAATTCATGAAAATAATGAACTTAATAATTTAGAAAAAGTTAATTATTTGTTTACTCATTTAGATGGTGCAGCAAAATCCATTTGTGCTGGCATTCCTCCCACTGAGGAAAATTACGAAAATTTATTTGAAACGTTGGTTAAGAGGTTTGAGGATCGACGTTTATTGGCTACTCATTATTTAGATAAGGTCATACATTTCAAGCCTTTAGCTCAAGAATCCGAAAAGGATTTGAATTGTTTTTTGAATTTGTTTATTGAGCCAGCCACGGCATTACGTGAATTGAAATTGGATAAATTTTTCGATTTTGTTATGGTTTATTTTGCTGTCAAAAAATTAGACAGAGACACTTGTAGGGAATTTGAGCACTCGGTGCGCGATAAAGACCTACCATCGTTCAGTGATTTGGAAAATTTTGTTCGCAGTCAAGTTAAAATTGTGGCCCGCCACCAGAAACCTTTAGTTCATCAGAACAAGATTTCTCCCTCTATGAACAATCATACCAGTGGTGCAATAAAAAAGACCCAAACTTTTGTTGCGCAGAACTCAAGTAGAACGAATCAGCCTTCTCATTCGTCATCGAAATTATCAAAGTTTTGTGTTGCTTGTAAAGTTGATAAGCCGCCTCATCCCTTGTATCGATGTGATGTGTTCAAAGCTCTTTCAGTACAGGAACGGTTTAATCTGGTGAAACGCTCCAAGTTGTGTTACAATTGTTTCCAAAATCATTTTACACGATTTTGCTCTAACTCGGGAGTTTGTGGTGAGTGTTCGCAGAGACACCACTCCTTATTGCACTTTGAAAATTCGTGTGCTTCTGGACGACTTGGTGATTCCCCAACATCCTCCCCCTCTGGTGAAGTCGCAACGTCTGAAGTGCCCCAGCGCTCTTCAGCTTACATTTCCAGTACCCCTGTGCCTTCTATGGTGCTTCTGTCTACAGCACAGGTTTCGGTGGTTGATTCTTTAGGCAATCGTCATTTGGTTCGAGCTCTGTTGGATAGCGGAAGCCAGTCGCACTTCATCACAAAAGAGTGTTGTCAGAGGCTGAATTTGAAAACTACTCCCTCTAGATCTATCGTTGATTGTCTTGGAAATGAGTCTATTGGTAGTTCTGAACGGGTTTCATTCGCATTTTCGTCGGTGAAGAGCCCTGACGTTCACTTCTCCGTTGATGCCTGCGTTCTGGATGAGATCACAAATCAGCTTCCAAGTGTGTCTATATCCATGGAGGGATTGCCGCATCTCCAGGGATTGGAGTTGGCTGACCAGCAGTTCAACATTCCTGGTCCCATTGACTTGTTGATCAGTGCGGCCCTTTGGCCAAGGATTGTGGGGACTCGTAAGAAATTGGGTCCAATTGGCAGTCCCACTGCTATTGAGTCAAAACTTGGTTGGATAGTAATAGGTGAAACCCACCTTCGGCCCTGTTCCGCTTCCAAGAGTTTCCTGTCCATCACTGACTCCTCCTTGGAGACACTCTTGGAAAAGTTTTGGACTATTGAAGAGCTGCCTTCGGATTCTTCTGTGGGCCCTGATGATGAGGCCTGTGAGAGGCAGTTTTTGGAAACTGTGCGACGTCAGGACGATGGTCGATTTGTTGTGTCACTTCCGTTTAGAGAGCCATCATCATTATTGGGAGATTCTCTCCAGACTAGTACCCATAGATTCCTGTCCCTCGAGAGGAGATTTTTGCGCAATCCTGATCTTGGTCGGCAATATTGCAGAGTGATGGATGGTCATATGACTGCTGGATTCGTTGGTAAAGTGGAAGAGGCTGCGAGTGATGCTCCATTGGCCTACTATGTTCCGCATCACGCTGTGATGAAACCAGGCAGTTCTAGTACTCCACTACGTATTGTATGGAATATGAGTGCCCCCACGAGCACTGGCTATTCTCTGAATGATTTGTTGCACATTGGTCCGAAATTGCAAGCGGACATATTCACAATCCTTCTCAACTTCAGGTTGTTCAGGGTTGCCCTGTCGGCGGATGTGCGCCAAATGTATCTCCAGATCTTGGTGGAGCCTCGAGACCGTAAGTTTCAAAGGTTTTTGTGGAGGTCTAACCCAAAGGATGACCTGCAGGTGTTTCAAAGTAACACTGTTGTTTTTGGAATGTCGTCATCTCCATACCTCGCCCAGCGAGTTTTGAGGCATCTTGCAACCCTTGAGAACCATCGATTCCCTTCAGCTGCAGTAGTCATAGGGAGAGATGTTTACATGGATGATGTGGCAACCTCAGTACCTTCAGAGGATGCAGCTGGTGCGCTCTACCATGAGTTGGTTGGACTTTTTGGAGCAGGGTGTTTTACCCTGGCTAAGTGGTGCTCAAACTCTTCTGCAGTTTTGGAACAGGTTCCCTCTGAACTTCGCCTGAATGAGATTCGTACGTTTGAGGAAGATGCTGACACCTCTACAAAAATTTTGGGGTTATGTTGGGACCCTAAGAAGGATTGTTTTGCCTTTCAGTTGAACAAGTTGGATACTGCTTGCACAAAGCGCAGCATTCTTTCAGCAATTGCCCGGTTTTTTGACCCCTTGGGTCTACTGTCTCCTGTCATCATCGTGGCTAAGATCCTCATCAAGAAGTTATGGTGTTTGAAGGTAGATTGGGATCAGCAGCCTCCTGCTGACATCCAAGAGGAATGGAGTGGGTTTGCTGCAGATTTGTTTGGCCTTGCATCTTGGTCAATTCCGCGTCATATTGGAATTGTTCCTAACTCTCATTCCAGCCTGATTGGTTTTGCTGATGCTTCTAAATCAGCATATGGAGCTGTTGTATACATCAGGACGCGGTTGGGAGTTGACGGACCTTTTGAGGTGCGCTTATTGTGTGCCAATTCACGAGTGGCCCCCATGAAGGCACTCACGATTCCACGTCTGGAGTTATGTGCTTCTCTACTTCTTTCCAAGTTGATGAAATCTGTGATGACAACCTATCGTGACCGACATGTGTTTGATGGAGTTTATGCCTGTAGTGACTCCACAGTTACCCTTCAATGGATTAGTTCCTCTCCCTCGAGGTGGAAAATGTTCGTAGCAAACCGGGTCTCCCAGATCCAAGAAAATCTCGATATGTCCTACTGGCGACATGTTCGAGGCGAGACCAACCCTGCTGACTGCCTCAGTCGAGGGGTTACTGCTCAGACTTTAATGAATCATCCTCTTTGGTTTTCTGGGCCACCATGGCTGGCTGAAGAGGAAGAAAGTTGGCCTTTACTCAGGGTTTCAGACCTGAGAGAATCTCCTCCCATACAGGAAGAAAAAGTTGCTGTCCTGATCTCGGTCAATCCTCCAGAATGGTGTCTGGCTCCCCTTCTTAGTCGAGTCTCCTCGTTGCATCGATTGTATCGCTCAACAGCCTGGGTTCTTCGATATTCCCGGATTTCACCCATCAGAACTGGTAGCCTTCAGAGTTCAGAGCTGCAACTTGCTGAGAAGTTCTGGTTGAGGCATATTCAGAAAAAGCATTTTCTGGCGATTTTTGAGGTATTAGACTGCCCGCAGCCATCTAAGAAGCGACGTTGCAAGATTCCTCTTATCCAGCGGCTCAGCCTTTTTGTTCATGATGGACTCCTCAGGGTGGGGGGTCGACTGCATAATTCGAACCTCTCCTATGAGCATCAACACCCTGTGTTGCTTCCTAAGGCTGACCATTTTGTGGAGCTTCTTGTGGATCAATGGCATCAGGACCATCTGCATACTGGAGCATACTTGCTGTCTTCCCTTCTGCGCACCCGATTTTGGATTTTATCTGCTCGTAATCTCGTCAGGAGCCGAGTTCACAAATGTAATACCTGTTTTCGTAATAGTCCCAAGACAGTACAAACAAAAATGGCGTCACTTCCAGCTGCTCGTCTGCAACAAGCCAAAGCCTTCACTCACTGTGGGGTGGACTACGCTGGTCCCCTTACCATCACTGTGGCTCGTCGGAGAGGAGGAAGGACCCAAAAGGCATACCTATGCCTCTTTGTATGTCTGAGTACAAAGGCTGTTCACCTTGAACTTGCTTCGGACCTATCCACACCGTGTTTCCTGGCTGCCTTCAAGAGATTTTTGTCCCGTCGTGGGCCGGTGTCTGTAATGTATTCTGATAGGGGGACTAACTTTGTGGGAGCCCGTTCAATCTTCCGGGAGTTGTATTCCTTTGTTAATTCACACGAATACACTGAGACTCTGGACAGAGAGATGTCCCAACGCTCCATTGCTTGGCAATTGAACCCCCCTGCTGCGCCACATTTCGGAGGAATTTGGGAGGCCAATGTCAAAAGTGCAAAGTCTCATCTATATAAGGTGATTGGGAGTCAAATTCTCACCTACGAGGAGATGACAACTGTTCTGGCCCAAATTGAAGCCTTAATGAATAGCCGTCCTCTCTGTCCTTTGGGAGAGGACCCACAGGCACCAGAGGCATTGACGCCAGCTCATTTTTTAACTTTGGGTTCAACGTTGAATCACCTTCCTGCTGAGGACCTGGTGGACGTCCCTCTACAGCGCCTTGATCACTACAAGCGAGTTGACCAAATTGTGCAGCACTACTGGACCAGATGGAGTCAGGAGTACCTCCATACCCTTCAACAAAGAATGAAATGGGGCGAAGGTGACTTACCTGTTGCCGTGGGCAACCTTGTTCTCATCAAGAAGGAGAACACACCCCCCCTACATTGGCCACTGGCATTGGTTGAGGAGATCTACCCTTCTAAGGATCATGAGGTGCGCGTCGCTTGAGTCCGCACTGCTTCTGGTTCGTTGACCCGGCCTGTAGTGAAACTGTGTGTTCTACCAACCCAGTGAAGCATCAACCTTACTCTCATTTTTTTAGGTTACCTTATTCTTGTAGGTTAGTTTTGTTGTTTTTGAAATTTGTTTTGTTGGAAATACGTTTTGAGTATAACATGATTATGCTCCTACTAACTTAGCCTTGCTTGTTTTTTTTAATTGTTTTCTCGTGCATATATATTTTTTAGCAGCATTTTGTAAAACTGCTGAAAGGCTGAACGGTCCTTTCAGGGTGGGGGGAAATGTTTGGGCGACTTGTTTCGGCCTGTAAGTTAAAAACAACGGACGGCATCTCCTCGTAGATAAGACGCGAAGGTGTCCCCGCTCCCCCTTTTTCCCAGCAGTTCGCTCACTTACTTTCCAGTTGTATCTTGAAGTTCGTACGTAGCGTCGCCCTTGCGTCCTCCCAAAATTAGTGCCGTCATAAAAGTTTTGTGCCCCGTAATTTTGTTAATCAAATTCCGCCCTGTCGGTTTCATTTGTACTAGGTAGGGATCTTCCTTTTCCATACTACCTCAACCTCTCAAACCAACCACATTTTCATAAAGGTAAGCGGCGGAAAATCACGGTTTCCCGAGATCACGGTGAGTTACTTTTTTTGTAAGTTATTCAAATTTCGAATCACCCTTTACAGTCCATTATCATTTATTCCCCACCAGGGTTTTTTTTTCGAGGTGCTGAATCCGATTTTGGGGTCAAAAATAGGAAATTCCGACATGGTGAAATTCCTCATTGTTTCTTCCTATTCCGTTGTCAAGGATTGACAATGATAACTAGAGTGTTGTCGAAAGCTCTTCGCGATTAGAAACAACAAAGGCCTTTCACTGTCAAGGAAACCTCCAGTTGCTCAAACTGCATGAATCGTTATGAACTCGTTTCTCATCAATCTTGCGATTTACAATTGCAAATATTCTGATGGACCTTCTTGTGGGTTTCTAGTTAAAAATTTGGAAAGGAAAATATTCGAAAAGAAGGAGAAATTTGCACAAAAAAGTAGGTCGGAAACACAACTGCGATGCCGATATGTTATTATTGCGGTATTCTTCGAGAAAATGACGATAATAGCGTTTTTGACAAATGCCGCGGTGATTGATTGATCGCAGGGGTGTTTTTTCTGGCACGCGGACCCGCTTGGAAGGCTGATTATGAACGGGCGGCCTGAAGACTTGTGTCTTCAGTGTGGACTTGTGATTAATTCACTGGCGCCGTTCCAGGGAGCCGAGTCAATTGAAGGGTACAACACCAGGACGGAGAGGCTTCCGCCCTCAACCCCGCAAGTAGCCTCGGGACTTCCTTTGGGAATGAGGCGGACACACAAGATATAATGCTCCCCTTAATAATGTAACCTTTAACGCCTTATCCTGTACAGGTACTCCCCGACCTCCTCGAGAGGATATATGCCCGCCCCCGAGTCCCCTTCACACGTTCTCTAATGGATTTTGTACCAAAGTGGGTCGTACCCTCCCACAGACCCCCTTCCACTCTTAGGAACCCGTTAAGAGCCTTCGGTGGAACAATTTTCGAGCAGTTTTTCAGAGTTTAAACCCACTGAGGCTCCGCTGCTAAGCCTCCAAATAGGGTGAATACGGCGAGCGCTCCTTCCAAAGACCCCACTTATCAGTCCAAAATTACTGAATAACCGCAACCTCCACACTTTGTATGGAGAGGGTGTCACAGTTTAATGCCAGCATAATCGCTCTTTCATCCGAGTGATTCGGTTTTATTGATTCTCTGTTGTTGGTTGTGGAGAAATTGTGGAGAAACATAACCCCCCCAAAAAGCGCTGGTTTTTTAATAAAAAAATCCCATTCGTCCAGCATGAGTGAATGAGCGAATTCCCATTCTGGATTATTATTTTCAATACCGTAAAACCGTCAAACTTTACCCCACCAGAGGTAACTTTACCCCAAAAAGTGAGAATCTTCAATTGTGACGTAAGCGTGGTAGAACTTGGATAAAAGTTAGCTATTGTGTTTTCGTTATACTCCACATCCCAGAGAATCGATGCGGCTTGCGATGGCGCCTTTATCCTTGTTATCAGCTGTTATCAGTCATAGTTTCCTGTTCAGCTGTTTTCGTCCTGTTTCTCGTGCTCCAAAATTTCTTCCATATCAGGTGTTTGGAGTGGATTTACCAGGCAAGCCCTCATCATATCACTTTCAATATCTTATTTTGAACAAAATCCACTAATCAAATTCTCAAAAAACTGTTTTCTTAGTTATGCCTTGGTTTACCAAAAATTTGATAGTAACTTTACTCCAAAAACCGGGTATCTTTACTCCACTATAAAGGTTGGGATAAAGGTAGCCTCACTCATATTTTTCTCACTTAATCTCGAAAAATATTTGAGTTTTATAATTTTCGCAGTGTTGAATGTAAGGTTTCTAGAGTAACTCATGTTGCAGACGTAATAGATGAGGAGAATAAATGAGAAAACGCTTGGTACGCGCCCCTACCAAAACTTTACAACTGAACAGGTGCATGAAAATAAACGTGCTTTGGTCTCATAAGTTGTGATTTACAATATTATTTACTCGTGGGTTAACTTTGAAATTCACCATTGCAATTCATTTGAAAGTTATCGAACGTGAAACAGACTTTTTCTGTGATTTTGTTAAGTCATTCGTTTATCGTCTATTGTCCTTTAATATTTCTTTACTTGTAGAAAGTTTTGCACGATTACCTACATGAGTCTGTCTATACTGGAAGACTGAAATTGTGATCTCTCAACCAGAAATATTGCATTTCAAGTAAATTCGTTGAAATAAATGATCATTAGAATTTATATTTTTCTTAGGTATAACTTAACTTATAACTTATAACTTAAATAACTTAACTATAATTTTTCAGAATATATTTTATAATAGTATTATAAATAGGTACTTGATATTTTCAAGTATTTCTGGGGTAATGAATTCAATCCCGACTAGTAACATTGCTCCACTGCCCGTTTCTGTAGCGATAACTGTGAGTTTTTCAGAGTGAAGTAAAGATAGGCGCACTCGTAGATAACTTTACTCCAACATTTAAACAATTAAATAGGGGGTTACAATTATCTGATCAATGAGCTCGACCACTCAAAATGTTCAGGAAGCCCTGAAGATCAATTCACTTATTAAAAAAAATCAATTTAACCCATTTCGAGTGGGAGAAATTGTATTTGGAACTGTTTTGGACTAAATCTTGGGGTAAAGTTTGACGGTTTTACGGTAATAAACTTAACTAAAAATAGTTGCTTCAAAAACAGAGTGGATAATAGCAATGACGACCCAAATCGCGTTTGGTGCGCCATCAATGAGGCAACAGGAAGACGTAGGGAGCAGAGAGAAATTGTGTCAATCCATCACGATGGTATTCTTTACCGTACTGCTGAAAATCCGATTGAGGTTGGGAACATTTTCTACTACCACTTTTCGACTGTCGGGAAGAGAGTGGCTGAGTGGCATCCAGCGTCATTCCAAGATATTTCGCTTCATTGGCATACGGTATCGCCTTGTTATCGAGGAAGGCTGGCACATAGTTGATCCTCTTACTCGTGAAATCAACGTCCACTGACTTAGTCTCATTCATTCTAACTCTCCATCTCACTGTCCAATCATGAATACGGGAGATACAGAAATTTAGCTTGGTAACTGATTCACTGTTTGTTTCCCCAGTCGCTATAGTTGCAGGTTGTTTCTAATGCTCCTAGTGAAATTCCGAGTATTGTAGCCGATTTAAGACCTCAAGTTTCATTCTAGCAGCGGAAGCGCAGAAACCCATTATTGAAGACACTGAGAATGGTGCTGGCATAGAATAGCAAGACTACCTGCAGATCTGATCCCCATTTCGTCGATGTGAACGATCCAAGTACATTGAGTTATGTTGTCCTCTTTTTAGGCGGTATCTTCTATGTGATGTGAGCAATTACAAATTAGATAAAGATATTTAAGAAAAACCCGACTAGAGACCATCTAAAGGCTCGATTTCAAAATACTTGGAAAATTCCTTCCCTAGGAAATTAATAGGGTGTGCGCCTGGATAGGAAAAACTGTTTATTGTTATTTTTAATCCAAGGTAGACCTCATTCTGAGAATTTTGGTACCAACCGCGACCTTCTAGCGTGGGTAAATATTTTCCTGTGAATTTTTAAAGTTTCAACCGTTTATGACGTTACAGTGGGCTGGGGGGTCCCGCCCAGGCGAGAGGGGCGCGTGACGTCATAAACGGTCGAAACTTTGAAAAATCACAGGAAAAGAATTACCCACGCTAGAAGGTCGCGGTTGGTACCAAAATTCTCAGGATGTAGTCTACTTTCGATTGAAAATCTTAAAACAATCAAGGCGCACCCCCCATTCTATCGACTAATTCCAACGCAATTCTTCCTGTAAGACACAAAGTCCAGAATCCATACTTTGTAGCTTCCATCTATTTCCTTGTTCTGCAAAGCGAAAAATCAAGTAGAAAACGAAATTTTGGGGTATTTTTGGAGAAGACGTATTGTGAATTTTGTATTCCAAAACGAGATTTTCATCTAGGCGAGGGGAAATTCCCGCAGGTTCAAATGGATGATTTACCGCAAATTCAAAAAAAATTAAAAAAGTCAGTGCGACATCAATGAATTGTTAGCACCTTTCCGTTCTTTTTCAGTTTGGTAAAACCTTGGTTACGACCGCTGACAATCACCCACCACTCGGAAAGTACCATGGAAATATTTGGTTTTTTTTTTTATTACGCCCCATCACGGAAGGTGCGAGAACTCCCTCGCCGAAAACCAGATATAAACGTAAAGGAGTAAAAACTGGGAGATGCCAACAGTGAGCTCAAATGGGTCGCCCTTCTAGCGACGCTGCACTTCCTTGGTAGTGTGTGACTACTGACTGCTGAGATCAGAGAGTATTATATATGATTCCCAGGAAGTATCCTGTAAGGGAAGGGAAGGGCGATATCGGTCGGGTCTCTTCAAGAAGCAGGTTGGAAAACGTATTGGCTGCAAGACGAGAAAGGAGGTACGAGGGGTAGCGCTGTTTCTCAAGCTGTCAGGGACAGGCAGAGCCTTCCGAGTAATTCTTTCCACGAGTCCTTGGTTGCACTCTAGACGAGGTCCAATAATCCCAGACGTTTGCCTTCATAGGAAAACAAGCGCCCACTTCACACTGCAGTTATCTGAACGACCTCCTACTCTCAAGATGTGTTGATCTTTCCCACACACAGAATTCCTTATGTAACTCCTTATTATACACTGTTAAACAATATGTATTGCGGTAGCTTATTCCTATTGAAGGTAGCGGGAGCATTTTTTTTCACTTTTCAAGGTTGAAACAAAAATTTTCTCCAAACCGAAATTTCTACTCGCCTCTTACGTTTCAGACCTTCCTGAACAATTTTGGTTCCGTGTTTGCCTGTCTGTCTGCCATGAATTTCTTGCCACAGCCATAACTTCCACTTTTTTCATCCAATTTCGATGAAATTTTTCAGGGATTGTGCGGATTGGCATATAGATAGTTCCCTATGGAAACAATTACCCCCGGACTGATAGTAGCCGCTGCGCATGCGCGAACGTGAATTCCATGCCACAGCCATAACTTCTACAATTCTCATCTGATTTCGATGAAATTTTCAGGGATTATGCAGATTGGCGTGTACCTGGCGTCCTATGAAAAGTATTGCCCCCCAAATTGAATAGATTTTATGCGCATGCGTAAACGCGAATTTCTTGTAACTGCCATAAGGTCTACATTTCCCATCCAATTTCGATGCAATTTTCAGAGATTATGCAAATTGGGTTGTGAATGGTCCCCTATGAAAATCGCTGCCCCCAGACTGATAATAGCAACTGCGCATGCGCAAACGTGTATTTCCTTGTTGGAGCCTAATTTCCACATTTTCCATCTAACATCGATGAAATTTTCAGGAATTGAGCGAGTTAGTGTGGAGATGGTCTCCTATGGAAATCATGGGCCCCAAATGTCTTTTGTGCGCATGCGCAAGCGTAAAATTCTTGTAACAGTCATACCTTCTACATTTTCCAACAATGTAGAGTCCCAATGTAGAGGGTAGTGCAAGGTGATTAGAGAATGATGTTTTGAGATCAACTACTATGCATCGGATCATCCATACAGTCGGGTTATGAATACGAGGAAACTATGTGCCACACCCACTTATCAGACTTTTTTTTTAGTGAAGCAAGAGGTCCGGTAGGTCCTTTTGGAAGGGGCGATAAAACAGATTTACTAATTCTTCCCTAAAATCAAAATTTTACGTTGCAGACCTTCCTGAACACAATTTTGGTTCCATATCTTACTTTATTTACGAATTCATGGTCAGATTTCGACGAAATTTTCGGAATTTCCTCCATGAAAATCATCATCCCTGGATTGATGGTTGCCACTGCGGATGCGCAAACGTAATATTCTTGTAACATCCATAACTTCTAGATTTTTCATACGAATTTGATGAAATTCTAGAGAAACAATGATGAATTATAGATTTTTAAATTTATACTCCAAATTTATTGTTTCCAAACTCAACTTCGTACCCCGTCACAACTTCATGTGTTGAATAAATGTTCATTCTTGTGTTTTACCTGAAAGTGAAAACTTGTATTTCATAATCTTAAATTTCCATTCATATATTTTATAGGTTATCGGGGCCAGATTACGCTGTAACGATCCAAAATTCATAGCACATCATAGGAGATTGTTGTTTGGTGGTAAGTGTAAGTCTCGTTGCCGAAAATGGAACGATCAAAGATCGAACCACTAGGTAGAGAAAATTATGACACGTGGAAACTCCAAATGCAAGCAATTCTCATAAAAAATGATGTATGGAATTAAGTGAATGGAAAGAGGGTAAAACCACATTATCCGACCGAAGCAGAATTGTGGGAAACAATCGATCTGAAAGCAAGATCTGATTGAATCTTAGTCATAAGTCCGACACAATTGAAGCTAATCAAGTCCTGCGAAACAACGAATGAAGTTTGGATGAAGCTGCAAGAAATTTTTCAATCGAAAGGTCCTGCTCGTAAAGCAACTCTACTGAAAAGACTCATGCTTCACAAAATGTCGCCAAATGGGGACGTACGAGACCATGTTGCAGGATTTTTTGATACGGTTGATAAATTATTGGATATGGAGATTAAAATAAACGATGAATAGTTAACCATAATGCTCCTCTATAGTCTTCCAGACGAGTATGAAAATTTTCGTTGTGCCATTGAGTCACAGGATGATCTTCCAAAACCGGAAGCTCTTCGAATAATTGTTGAGGAAGCAGATGCTCGGAAGAACAAAATGAAAGTAGACGATCCAAATGCGATGATTGTGAAAAAGAAGTATCCACTTCAAAAGAAAAAACCGGAACACCAACAAGTCAAAGAAAGGAAATTTAAATGCTATAGATGTCGCAAATTTGGACATATTGCTTCATCACAGACATGTCCTACACGAAAAAATAGTGAGGAGGCTGGAAATGCCACAGCATTTCACGCAGCAATGGCTATGAACCCGATCGCCACGTCAAATACCTGGTGTTTGGTTAGCGGATGCTCGAGCCACATGTGTCGTAATGGTGAGACATTTGAATCCTTGAATCCGATTGACATAAAAGTAAATTTAGCCGACAAATCAAGTACTGAGGTTGAAGGTATTGGTTCCGTACCAATTTATGTAAATAATCGTGACATAATTTTGAAGGATACCCTGTTTGTACCAAAGTTGAGAACAGATCTTATGTCAGTGGCTAAAATATATTTTTATAATAGAGAAGAATTTGTTTTTTGTACCGTTTAGGTGTAGATGTTCCCTTAAGAGCTGATTGTGCTTGTATCTTCTCCTGGTAGGCACCCTATCTTGTTGATAATTTACAACCAACCACTCTCGAAGATGTGTGTTGTCTTGTTGAAGGTAATTTAGAAATGGAAAGGTTATTGGAAATTTGTGATCGTCACTCGTCAGCAAAGACATACCAGGGGGGAGCGAGGCGACCGTATTCGCTACCGCATGCGCCCATCCTCGTTCTATTCGGAGATTCTACTGCGGGGAGTCGTGTGTTCGAGCCTCACCACTGGGGCGTGTTTTCGTGCGTCAGGGGTTCATCACCCCCCTCGTCACAACCAAGGGCAGTGGGGCAATGGGAAGCATGATCGAAATCATCAGAACAAATTCTGATCTTCCCTTTGGAAGTCAGCTGATGGCGTCCGCGACGCCAGGAATGGCAGTCGAACGAAAATCCAACCTGAAATGGTTGTTTTCTTTACTTTTTACTTACTTACCATCCAAATCGTATGATTACTATTACTATAGTATGATTATATAAAAATAAAAAGGAAAGTGGGCGTTAAATTATGGTCACCATGTGCATTATGAAGGAAATCAATTCCCATGGCACTCGGTGCGTCAACCAAATTAATAGATATTTTCAGACCAAAAGCCCCCTCGCCCTCATCTTTCGCCTTTTGTCGCTGACTCCCTTCATCTGCCATCGTCCAAGTATCCCAGTCCCGGTTCTCGTAATCCCTCAGTTAATTTGGAAAGGTTGATCTCTGGGGCAGGCGAAAAAATAGGATACGACCTAGATAACAGAGCCTTTATAAATGGCGCCACTACGGCTAGGAGCAGCGCTGCAACCGCTTAAACCCCCCGCAGAATGAAAGGCAAAAAGAAGAGAAAAAAAGTGGAAAAGAAAGAGAAAAAACAGCTGACATCGGGGAATTGAAGGGAAATTCAGTATGTAGGGAAGTTTCCGTATGCACGACGATGCCTCGGCAAATTAACAACGCCTCCTCCCGCTGTATCCCAGCACTTCAGTTGCCTTTTAGCGCAGAGATATAATGCATCTGTCAGCTCCTATTATGCTTTTCTCTTGAAATTGTGAAAAAAGCTTTTCCGGAAAAGGCCGGAGAGAAAATAGTTGCAATCTCCTTGGACGCCGTTGGGAAACTGGCACAGAGCTTCGTATCGTCACTATTCGGTCCATCGCACAGCGGGTCAAACCGCTGATTTAGCGGAAAGTATCTCCAAAACGCTGAAAATGGGTACACAACGGTTTAATTAGTTTATTTTATTTTACTGTAGATCACCTGTCTGCAAAGAACAGTGCTTCTCCATTATTAGTAACCTACCCTTATTGTCGCAAGAAGTTAACAATCCCGTTTATTTTAACAGTGACTACCTACCTACCAGAAAAAATTCCTAATTCCAATAGTTTAATAATAACCAATATAAAATTATGCAAAGGATTCAATTGAAAGTACATGATATTGAAAGTTTTTGAAAGTTGTGAAAATGTCAGCCCCTATTTCTTGCCACTTAGGAGTGAATGACAATAACCAAAAGCTTCAGGCACAACTAGACCTCAATTGAAATTCGTTGTCTTTTATGATGCCATCAGAACTGTAAAAAGTCAGAAAATGATTATTTTTGAGGGAAGTAGATGGAAAACATATTGTTTAGTAATGCTTGCATTCCAGGAGACGTCCCGTTGGATATGGATTAGGTCAATTTCAACCAGTTGGTATGCGATAAAACACGCATTCCTCCCCACGTTCCCTGTTTCACTCATAACAATTCTAGCGGCATGTGAGCATCAAATTTGAACAGCATTTTAAAATCCATAATCTACGATACCCAATATACCTATTCGAGTTCACCCCCCCCCCCCCTATCAATGGTGCCAGTCTGGCACCAAAGCGGTAATACGTCGTCACGTTGAACTTTCATCTGTTAGTTTTGGTAGGATGTCCATAAAATTTCACATCCGTATTCAAGGTGAAACACACGAAAACCCATGAATTATTCGGTCTATGGTATCCTGGTACCATGTTGGTACCACTAATTGGTTCCATGGTGGTATGAAGAATAATTCCTGAAAATCCAGAGGTGTATTGAAAGCTTTCCTCAATTTCAAAGCTTGGGTACAGATATCAAGCTATAAAGGAACCGAAATATTGAAAAATCGTATATCCCCCCCCCCTCACTCACCCACCTCACCCATGCTAATTCCGATACTCTGGTGAAATAATGTGCAACTCGGAAGTTGTAATCGAAGAAAAAAAGAGCCACGCAAATCTGTTCGAAATTGAGGCCTGGGCAGATATTATGCCCGAAAACGCACTTTTTTAAGCATCCCCCCACCGCCCCTCACCTCCTTCACACCTTTAAAGGCAAAATTCGAAATTCTGGCGATGTAGTGCACAACTAGATAGATTTCCGCGTCGAACAAAAAACGCTGCAAATTATTACACAATGGTTCATTATTTTTCTATAGATCACTCGTCTGCAAAGCCACCAACCATCCAACATGAAGAAAAACATCGATCGTATTTCGGTTAGCTATAATTTGAACGGAGATTTGGCCTCTTTTGCGATTCACACTCGTGTTTCTGATTTATCGTACGTCCAAACCTTAAATTCTCGTAGTGAGCGAACGGTTTATCCTACAGAGCTCCGGGTGTCTCAAAAAATTTAAAAATTCTATAGAATCTCAAATTAAAGGAAAAACAATACCTTTATATCAAAATTTTTTGAGTAAGGGCGTTTTCAAAATTTCAAAATTGATTTTTGAACCCTTAGAAGTGACCTACATTAACCAAAATCTTTGGGCACAACTAGGCCCCAAATGGAGCCTACATACCAAATTTCATCAAAATCGGTCAATGCTAAGTGGCAAAAATGCCGCGTACGGCGGATGGACGGTCAAATTTTTATTTGATTTTTGATTCTACGTACCCTAAAACGTAAACCATCAAATTTTGAGAGGGTGTTAAAAAAAAATTTTTTTGGTCGATTCCAAAGGTTCATCATTGAAAATAATAAACCAAAAGTAGGTACTACGAAAATCGGTTGAAATTTAAGGCCTAAGCAGAGTACACAAGATTTTCTCACAAACACACACAGACCATTGGTTTTTTCGCGGATTTGGACTCACAATAATCTAAAACGGATTAATGTGTGTATTATTTTAAAACTCTGTTGAGTTTTGTCCAACTTCACCTCAGATTTATCGCATAAGGGCGCCCAAGTCTTACTGAGGGACTCCCTAACAATTGACCTCCGGTTTGGATTTCTCGATAGGTTTCATGCAGAGTCAATCCGTCGCTTAACATCCACTTGGTAGAAGTGAAACCCTTCGATTTACTGAAATTGAGTGGACTTCGGGCCGACTTCTGCGGGGGTCGTGGGTTCAAGGCTAATCGCCGGCAGCGTGGTGCGATTTTCGCTGAAAGCTGAAATCTCGGTTGCCGCACGATTCAAACGTTTTAAGTAGCAGAAATTTCATAGCATGTAGTTGAGTTATTTCCATGTGGATTCTTATTCATATATGAGTGTGCTCTTGAAATTCTATTTGCATTATGACCGCACACGATTCCCTGGTAGTGCGGCATTTCGCCGTGAAACTGATATTTAGATCATTTCAACCAGTCGTAGCACATTATCGGCTCGTTGCAGTGTAATTTAATATTGATTGTTTGTAATTACCCCTCAGCAACCCTGTGCACTCCAGGGCTCAGACTGATCGGGAGCAATAAATTAATAATCATGGGTACACAACTTCAACACTAAGAGCAAACAATGAATCGAAGTTTATGGGAGTGATATCGATTAGGGATTGCATGGATGACGATATATCATGCTGTTCATTATTTACACTTTAGACACTGTATAATTGGTACGGGGAGAGTAATGCACTGCCTAATCTAACAAAATAATGTACTCACGTGCTTTTGGTTTATATGTTTTAATAATGAACCTGGAATTGAGCAAGAAACAAATTGTTAACCCCCCTCAAAATGTGATTGTTTAAGTTTCAAAAAACATAAAATCTGATAATCGAGTAGAAGAAAAAAAAAATAATAATAATAATAAAAATAAGGCCGTCCATACTCCGCGGCATGTTTCTTAGTTACCATGGACCGATTTTTATAGAATTTCTTACATCGGCTCCATTTGGGGTCTACTAGAACTACTAGACTACTAAGTTAGAACTGCTAAGTAGAACTACTAGACTACTAGAACTAACAGACTACTAAGTTAGAACTACTAAGTAGAACTACTAGACTACTAGAACTAATAGACTACTAAGTTTGATACTAAGGTTGATGTCAGTCACTTCTGATGGGTGAAAAATAGGTGATGTGGTTTTCAAAACGCACTATCACGAAAACTTTTGATACAACGCCATTGGTTTTTCACCGATTCAAAATAGAATTGAAATTTTAGAATCGAATAAGACCACTGTTCGAAGTTACCTACCGACGTTGGCTTCGAATTAGAAACTCAACGCTTCGGTCGCGCATTGCGTAACGAAGGAGAGTTCGAATGACGTGGCCTGACTAAATTTGTCCAAAACAAAAGAAAGATTATTGTTCCGATTTGATGTGTAGAAAGATTTAGAGAAAATTAATTATTAACATGCTAAAACAGTTGTAAAAGTACTTATTGGTATAATAAAGTAGTTAAATAGTTCTCAAAACCAGGGTCAGAGTGTTCCTTGAGTAGACTATAATATAGTTTAGTTTGTTCGGAACAGAGATGTCTAGTATATTATACCAGACATCTCTGTTCCGAACAATTGGCGCCCAACGTGTGACGTGCAGGAGATATAATTCGAAGAAGATGGAGACTATAGCCCCAAGCCTACCTATTGATCGAGTTCAAGATGCAGGAGTATCTTAAGTATGCGGGATTGATTTCGCCGGCCCTGTTCATCTAAAAAGGTTCCTCAAAAGCTCGGATTTGTCTGTACACCTGTGCCACAGTTTTAGAATTGGTTATGTCGATGCCGACTGAAACGTTCATCCTTTCATTTAGAAGATTCATAGGGCAATGGGGGCGACCTTCTACTGTGTTCATGGTACTGCGTCATTTTCATCTCCATACCTGTTCAGAGAGAAAACAATAAGAAAAACGAAAACGAATAATGAGAAACGAAAACGATGACAGTACAACAATCTTTAGAATGATAGTTATGGTAATCAGGAATGATAATTTGTTGAAGTGGCGGGAGGTAGCACTGAAACCCGACAAGGATTGTTGGGGGCTAGACTCTCATGTACGTTTTGAGATTAGCTACTAGGCATCATCATACAATATCATCCATACAACCGGGTTATGGAGACGAGGAAGCTATGTGCCACACCCACTTGGTAGAATTTTTAAAATTCAAATTCTCTTTCATCGAGGTGATCCAATGCAAACAAGATTTGCACTTGTTTATTGATAATTTGAAAACCACCACCATTAGCCGTTCCTATCTCTTCAACAAACTCGTCCGTGTGCACATCAGCGGGGACCACCGAATAAACAGCCAATGAGAAGTCGCGGTCTACCGTCAATTCATTGAACTATTTAGAGGACAAAAGAGCTCCACCGTTTAGTTCTAAAACGCACTCTTTAACGTTATCTCCAACAAAGCGGGACCAGTCCACGCGTTGTGTTGTCTCTTTATCTTATAATCTCCAATTCACCGAAACATCGGCCCTAAGCCACTTTGGATGAGTCCAAACGAACAATTTGGCTCCGAAACGGCGAAGCTTCAGTGCCTACCTCGCCTACACTATTACTTGATACGCTATTTTATAATCCAAACATGTATTCCTACTTTGTGGAGGCAGTAAATTTTCTATCTACCACGAACGAAGTTTAGACAAAAGCGAAAAAATAAGTAAATATATAATGAGAGAAATGGTGGGTAGGAATAATGATTTCCTATCAGATTGGATCACGTGATAGCAACGACATTGTTAAGAAAACCACCAGAGAACAAAAAAATGTTAAATAGTTTAAAATTTTGTATCGTTTTTCGTATTTAATATTTAAAAAAATGTTTTTTTCCAAGCCTTCAAGAAAGTCTATTTGTCAACCATTCATGTAAGTAGACCTAGTACATAAGCCCATTAATGAAGCAACTTCGAGGCTTCTACTCAAATGCTCTCTGTGGAAGTTACAGCACTGTTTATTCATGAAAGTTTGCATAATTTCAAGAAACCATAAAGTAGTCATAACCAAGTTGAGAGAGAAGCATTTGTGAATGAAACGGATTATTTCTCCTATTTTAAACCGTCTGCGGACACCACAAGCGGTTCAATTCGATTCAGCGTGAAAAATTGCTAGAAAAAAACGTTTCACTACTAACCAACATTCCCAAGTACCCTAAAACCTCGGAAAAAATGTATAATTTTTTGGTTCATTATTTTCAATAATGAACCTCTGGAATCGATCAAGAAATAAAAATGTTTATTCCCCCTCAAAATTTGTTGGTTTACGTTTCAATCTAATCTCTAAATCTAATTAATCTAACTAATTCAAATCTAATTTAAAAAATTCCGTCCGTCCGCCGTACGCGGCACTGTCCTTATTTCCCATGGACCGATTTTGATGAAATTTGGTGTATGGGCTCCATTTAGGGTCCAGTAGAGCTTTTTATTGATGTCAGTCACTTCTAAAGGGTGAAAACTAAGGGTTGAAATTTCAAAAGTGCTCTAGCTCGAAAACTCTTGAAATAAAGGTATCGTTTTTTGACCAATTTTAAATAGTACAGAATATTTAGAGACCACACGGAGCTCCGTAGGACAAACCGTTCGATCCCAACGAGAACTTACAGGTCGGACTTACCATAAATCAGAAACAATTACCAATTACCTCTACAACTGTCCTTTGAGTAGGATTCCAAGACAGGCTAATCTCGTCATCCAAAACCATCCCGAGTTGGAATTTTTCACGAATCGTACGAATCTCCAGTTCGAGCGGTGTGTGAAACGAGAAATTACGACGCACATCGTACGAACCATCGAACGGTTCGCGTGAAATCGAGGGTTATTTACAGCAGGGAGTTTCTAAGGTGCTATTCGGAAGTTAGTTCAGCTCGCAATAAAACGATCGATTCAGCCGGTTGCACTTAGTCGCGTCCCATAATCGTCGGAACTACCTTGCAGCAAACTTGTACTTGAGGCTTGATGAAGTTGATAACGAGAACTCTCTAGAATCGGTCAATCACTGTCATTCGAATTAGTGTGAACGGCGCCGTTTCAGAACACTGTGTCACTGGCCTTTAGTTTACGACCACGGATGAAGTGATTGATGAAGGAGACGAGCTCAGAAGGACAAGACAATAGAGCTGAGGTTCCCACAGTGATTTCACGTTACCCAAACTTCCCCAAGTAGACACCGAGAGAAGCCTTCCCGCCGAACCACTCCTCCTTCGGTCGCTGAATCAATCAATACACTAAGAAGTGTGATTCTTACAAGGAGATACAGTTTGTCCTACATCAAACTTGAAGGGCTCAAACTTTGCTTCACGGAGGGGAAGTTCGTAATACAACACCTACCTAAAATCTCAGAAGACTGGAAGTTTGAACACAGCCTCAGTAAACTCACTTGTACCTTATATACAGTGCAACAGTCAACTGTTCAGGCCTTGTTTATTAGTTTGTGTAATTACATCAGTATTATCCACTCCGATAATACTATATCATATTTTTTACAATAAACGAAAAACGCTGCAAATTATTACACAAAGGTCTATTATTTTTTCTACATAGATCACTCGTCTGAAAAGAATACGGCTTTTCAATTAGCAGTACTGTTATGTCTGCGGGTCGTCGAGTGAAGGAGATGACCTTCTCGATGCGGCGTTTGTGTTTTCTTTAACCCCTACTCAACGAAGAGAGAAAAGTCCCTATCCTGGTGACTGCACTTTCGCACTGGCGGCTAACAGCCCGACCGATGTGTGGAGTGCAGGGAGATCAGGCTAGCCCGGCAACCCCGGCGTTCCATAAGAGCCTAGTACTTCAAGGAGATCTCTTATCGGAGAAGAAGGTAGAGAGCGAAGTTAATAAGACGGTTGACTGGACTAGATTGTATACTGGAGCATCCCTGAGTGAGCTTATACACTCGGAGAGATTAGTTGAGGGAGAGAGAGGTGGAATGGTGACTGTGATTCATTCATAGAGGGATTATCCCCTGTGAGAATCTCTAATCCTATTCATTACATTACTAGGCCTCAATAGCTCAGAGGTAGCGCATAGAACTGTCCCAGGGTCCCACCCAGGGCATAAAGGGGTCCTGGGTTCGAATCCCAGCTGAGGGTAAGTATTTTTTTGATCCAATCACATACATCTACTCACTTAATTTTTCATCCGAATTTGATGAAATTTTCTAGGATTGTCCAGATTAGCGTGTAGATGGTCCCCTATGAGGGTAGTGGAAGGTGTTTTGAGATTAACTACTATGCATGGGAGCATCTATGTAATCGGGTTATTGATACGTGGAAGTTATGTGCCACACCCACTTGGAAGACGTTTTTTCTGTTGGTGGGCGAAACGACTCTGGGATTTTGGATCCTTTTTGTTATAGAAAAAGGGGTCTTTTCGACATAATCTCATATCAGACAGAAGACATCATCCAACTCAACAACATAATGAAAATTATCAATGAAACTTGAAAAAAGCTGATGTGATCTCTCCAAGGTAATTTTAATCAGAGCAATCTATTGGACTTATGAGAAACTACTTTTACCACCAGCGCGCCTAGCGGGAGTAGCCAGTTTCTCTACGGATACCGCCTTGTATACTACCAGCCTCACATTGTAATTTCAATTATACGGGAGGAACGATTTATTATAACTCTATGCGAAAATTCATAACTTTTGGAGATTGAATTCACGGATCATCTGAGTCTGTAATTAACTAGGTACTTGTGAATTGCGTACTTTGCTGAAGAGTCGAAGTTTGAGAGTGAACTTTGGAATAAGGCCTTACATATAAGTAGAATCAATATTCAAGTCGCTTGTACTGCATTTGAAATTTATTAAACAAACCAGATTACGTGGATGATCGATAAATTCACGCTCGGAAAACAAGAAGCGGTTGTAAAGAGAAAATCTTTCAGATCAGCTGTGAAGATTAACTCCTAAAACCAATATTAGTATATTATGTGTACCCACATCAGCTGGGACAATAGGATGTGTTTAGGATGTGTTTAGTCAAAATTGGGCACAGAAATCAGCCGAATAAATTGAAAATAAACATCACCCCGCTTCCTTCATCTGTCTCCTCTTTGGTTTCCTCCTTCCGTTACGCTTGTCTCAGCTCATGAAATTCCGCTTTTAAACGAAATTCGGTCTTGGTTGTTGAGGAAGCACAACTGAGTGGCAGGAAATTCTAATCGAAAAAACGAAAAAAGATCGCATTTGATAAGCTGAAATATGGCTCACATCCGTCATTGAAAGTGTGAGATTCATACTCGTCTTTTTTATTTATTTATTTATTTTTTTTTTTCGATCTGCTTTGGAACCACTCGTCTTACCAGCCCTGGCTAGACTTCACTGAGCACCCGAGGAGGGTTCTATAGGAAAATTACACGTCCAGAGGATCTCACGTATCCTCGGGAGCTGAGGAGGAGGTCACCAAAATATCTGAAAATCTTGGTCGCCAACCTCATCATCGGAATTTCAATTACACGGGAGGAAAGACTTCAACTTCGAACTACTGTTGGGAGGCCAGCTCGGGAAGCCCCATCGATTTAAGCTCATGAAATTATACAACAGTGCTTGTATCATTCAAGAACAATTCAATTAAAATACGATCCAGCATAACGTGGTATAATTCCATGGTTTAGCATCGCCTAATACATGAACTTCAAAATGATTTTGAAAGCCTGATACGTAAAACTCTCAAAAATAACACGAGGTCTCCAGTAGTAAGCATCGAAGGAAGAATCAAACCTCACGGTGAGGCGTCATTTGGTCCTGACAGTTAGAGCTGTTCGGAAGACGATTGCGTGGAGTTGTGGATAGATTTTGACAGCCAGTGAAGCGCTCTGAGGCGGGTCTCTTCTCTTTCGATTATTCATATTGTTCGGTATTACATAATTGAGGACTTCGAGAGTGCAGACATGACAAGACACGCCAGCTGTACTCGTACGAGTAATCACTGTTGATTCCGTCTCTCCCGCACATTTCAAAAGCAATAGCGTGACACTCACATTACACACCCTCAAGAGGATTCTATGTGAGTGTATTTTCAAGGTACACCTCCACCGCAAGGGTCCAAACTATCGGGATTGAGAAATTTCTTCATCCTCTTCGCATTATTAGACTTGAGTTTTGCGAAATAAATTGTATTCATTATAAGCTACTGTACAGGGTGTCCCCGAACCCCCCTGCTAAAAACCTCCTTAGGCCTGAAATGGGATAGGTAGTTCGATAAACAACGCAGATATTTCTAGAATGAAAAGGGGAACCAAATAGTGGAAGGGAGATATACTCGACAGGAGTATTTATTTATTTACATTTGTACGGGCGAACCAAATTACATTATTACATAAAACAAAAAAAAAAAAAAGGAATCAAGTTGACGGAAACCAACGAAAAGAAATGAAACTTCTGAATGAAAAAAATATAGAAAAACAAACTGTTCGATTTGAGGCACTGAAAGTTCTGAATGGTGTGATGACTGAGGGGGAAAATCTATTAGTAAATGACATGAAATTAAATAAAGTAAGGGTGGAACTGAAACGAATTGAGTGTTGCTGAATTGAATTTCACTCAATTGAATTTAATTCTGGTTGGGATGCGCATATTGCCGATTTGAATGAAGAGAAGGGGCTGGAGAAGAAGTCCAAGTCAGGGTTTAGACTCAGGTAGTTTGCCGAGCGCGGAAGCCTGCACAGTGGCCTGTTCAGCAGGTAGTTCGTCGTCGAGAAGGGAGTCAGAAAGGGCAGAGTGGAGCGAGTCGACTGGGGAATTCTGAAGGCGATCCCGGACAGAAGATACGGCGAGTCAAGTCCGTTATAGGTGTGAAGGTTCTTGAGGTTCAGTCAGTCTGACTGAACCTCAAGAACCTTCACACCTATATTCAGTATCAAGCAGTCGATAAATTAGAACCTATTCAAGTCCGTTATTCACGGGCAGACCGCACGTTTGAAGCAGGGACTCGTAATTTATCTCAGATGAAGGAATGCCGAGTTTAAATCCGATGTAGGAGAAATCTCCTCTGAACCCTCTCCAATGCGTACTTGTGCACTGTGTAGAAGGGCAACCAAACAGTGGATCCATACTCCAACCTAGGCAGAACCTGCGTCTTGTACAGGATGATGATGGGTTGAATCCGGGTGAACTCCCTGGTGTTTCGCTTGATGAAGCACAGGGCCCTGAATGCGGTGGCAGCGATTGACGAAATATGCTTGTCAAACGTCAATAGAGCATCACACAATATCCCCAGATCCTTAACGACACCAGTTCGTAGGAGCGGAGCTCCACACAAGCTGTAGTCGAACAACAAACCATCGATGGATCGGCAGAAGGTCGTGACTGAACATTTACTCGGGTTCAAGAACAAGTTGTTCTCCAGCATGGCAACTGAGGCTTGCAAAGCTTCGCAGTCCGATACAGAGCCCACCCGACAAAATAACTTCAGATCGTCCGCAAAGAGCAAACAGCTGACACCCAAGCCACTCACAGCACCCACAATACTGTTGATCACCAAAAGGAAACGCAATGGGCCGCTATGGCTCCCCTGTGGTATTCCCGATGTAGCCACGATGGAAGAAGTATCATATTTAAGAGTATCATATTTCGCCATCATTTCTGAAGATGAACAAAGAGGAAATATATTGCATTTATATAATATTTTTCTTTGCGGCCCTCTCGTACAAAGGACTGGTATTAGGTAGTCCACAGACCGAGTAAAATTTGGTTTTGAACTTAGAACTAATTTACCTTTTTTCCAAAAATATTAATAATAATTTATATGTATATATTTTTTAAATCATATGTTTATATCATGTTTTCAAGGTCGCTATGGTTTTTCGCGTTTTTCTCGCGTTTGACCAAAATGGATATAATACCTTTTGGATCAAGCTCTTCATTTATGTTCAAATAATATGTTCGTTTCTTCGACGTACTGTTGTTATTAAAGGACGAGGCCGAAAGTACAACCACGTTCGGCCAGATGTACCAGCTCTGGCTACAACCCAGGCCATTACTGAGGCCTATTAGAGTATGTTGAGAAAAAATGCACAATTTTGGTCGAAAAATATGTTTTGAATAGGTAAACCAATTTAAATTTCACAAGAACACGATTTTCCCCTACTCGGTTTTATCATACCGTGAAAAGTCAATGAGGTTGTAAGATTTTCATTCGGAAGTCAAACACCTTTTTGATCTGGTAGGTGCCCTTGTGCTAAAACATCATGTGGCCCGCGATGATTTCGAAACGCCCGAGAAAAAACCGGCTTTTCTTTCCCACCTCTCGTGGAAAAAGGCTGACCAGGGAGAAAGCACGAGTGAAATTTATTTAGTCCTTCAGCCGTGTGTAATATATCCATTTAGGAAATGGTTGAGTGATGAGTATTGATTGGTGAAAAGGGAGCCCAGAGGCTGAGTGGCGAGAGGGGTGTTGTGAATGGAAGGTCGATCTAGGGGGGGGGGGGGGTAGTCCTGGGGCTGCCATGGCCGTGTCTACTCCCTGTAGTGCCGGCCTCTAGTTCGAAATTAAACCCCGAGAAAAAGACCCCGTCTTCTTCCGCCCGACTTTATAACTATGAGAGCTCTTGCTTTATGAGTCCTATGGGCTTTATAGAGGTCAAATCTCTGGATGCCTCGCAAAGATAGCTCGTCCTCTTCCCTCCTTTGTACGAGAGGGCCGCAAAGAAAAATATTATATAAATGCAATATATTTCCTCTTTGTTCATCTTCAAACATGATGGCGAAATATGATACTCCTGTCGAGTATATCTCCCTTCCACTATTTGGCTCCCCTTTTCATTCCAGAAATATCTGCGTTGTTTATCGAACTACCTATCCCATTTCAGGCCTAAGGAGTAGCGACCTATGAGAAGAGTGACTGTGCTGTTGAGTAAACTGTACCGAGCCTTGCCATATACAATAATTGAAATATGCATGTATGAAGATGTGTGGATGTAGAGAATTCTATCTAAGCCCGTGTATGGACGGACCTCTTCGGAACCAAGTAGGTCGAGGGGTGAAGTCTGTAGGTGAAGGCTGAAGGTTCGGTGTGCTGGCGGTCGGAACAGCAAGTCCCACCACCTTTGGGGGACAGCCATCACTCGCGCCCTAATCCTTTTGGGGGTCTCAGGCGGTCGCCGTTCGTTCCTAGTTCCGGGTCAGTATTCCGTGAAATCGAAGGCGCCAAAACTTGAAAAGTTGTACCTAAATTCAATAGTGCACGGCCCTAGGGAGTTGAACAACTGAAATATTGCCGCTGGAATCATCAAAATCGAACAATAATTGCCAGAGAAACAATATTTCTAAAAAAAAACGTCTGCCAAGTTGGGTGGGCAGTATAGCTTCCTCACTCATTGTAACATGGACGTATAGAATCAGTAGGCGAACAAATTATGATTCAAAGAGTTATTGAATACCAAAATATTGGCGATAATATGCGGGATAGGGTTGCAGGTATTAATGTTTGTAATAGTGTTGTAAATAGTTGTGGTATATAAACCACTGAAATAAAAGAACGAAAGAGTGTAGGTATAAAATAAAACTACGAAGTTATGACGATAATGATTATTATTATTCAATACTAAAACTATAATAGGTGTACGTATTAGGATTATGGGTATTAATTTGTTATATACTCGTAATTTGAGTTTTGTTTAAAATTAAATGTAGAATTTTATTATTTTATTTAGCGGTCCACCGTCTAGGACCTAACCCACACAATTCCTGAAAATTTCATCGAAATTGGTTGAATAGTTGCGGAGTTTTGGTTGTAACAATAAATTTAAAGTTCGCGCATGCGCAGCGGCTATTGCTTGACCAATTTGATTGAAACTTATAGGGTGTCTCTTAGAAGTTAGTCCCTAACTAACCTCCAAATTTGAGCAAAATCGGTTCATTAGAAACCGAGGTTCCAGGAAATTCACGTTTGCGCATGCGCACTCGCTCCTATTGGTCCGAAGGTGCTGAAATTGATAGGGGACCGTCTAGGACCTAACCCGCACAAACCCTGAAAATTTCATCAAAATCGGACCACAGGTTAGTAGGTATAGTTTTGCCCGGGACAAGGATTGACCACAGACAGACCGACAGACAGACAGACAGACAGACACGGAACCAAAATTGTTCGGGAAGCTCTAAAACGCAAAAAGCAAGTGGAAATTTTGATTTTGGAGGACATTTTTTTTCACTTCTTTCACGAATACAAAGCTTCCCTACCTTCGGTAGTGAGGAAGCAAAAACATGGAAAAAAACCATTTATCCAGTAATTTTTCCCATTTTCCTTTGGCAATTATTGTTCAATCTTGATAATTCCGGCGGCAATATTTCAGTTGTTCAATTCCCTAGGGCCGTGCACTAATGAATTTCTAAAATCCTTTAAAATTTCCAATTCAAGTACAACTTTTTAAGTTTTTGCGCCTTCAATTATAAGAAATACTAAGAACGAACGGCGACCGACTGAGACCCCCTTAATGGCAGTGGACCTTGGCGATAATGAGCTGGGTGAGTCAGTAAAAGGGAGTTTGGGACACTGCGACTTTTTGTGCCAACTGCGACGTCCCAAAACCACACTCCAACTGCGACGGTGCCACCGGAAGTAACCAATTTTTTTTTTTTTTTTTTTTGAAAAAAAGTATACTTTGTTGTAATTTGATTACATTGTAGTTAAGTTTACAAAACAGATAAGTGAGGTAACACCTTAATTGACATTGAACGTGTTGTAAGATACTACCCATTAGTAGGCCTTACTCGTAGCAATGAAATTGAAGCGGTACGTAAATGTATGTTATACATTGTATACAGGGTGTCTACACTTAGGATGGGCATAACTTCAGGGTTCGATTCTACAAGGTATTTCCAACAAAAAATGTCTCTTAGCAATTTTCTTTTAACCCACTCGAAATTCCTTTTTTTTTCACTTCAAAGTTTTTCTTCGCGTTTTCGACCTTACGGCACTGATATGGTCAAAACTCCCTTATTTCTCCTGAAAAATCAAATCTGACTACACCGTTAGAAAAAGCGTTAAATTCCCAAGCCACCTAGTGCAAAATCAAAATTTTTTAGCACCAAAATAGTATCAAAAAATCAAGTCAAAAAACGAACTTTGAATTTTTTTTTGAAACTTGACTTTCTTCGACCAAAGTTTTCACTCTAAATCCCTGCCCATTTCGATGGGCGCTCTTCGGAGAAGACATGCTTAAATTGTTAGCTTTCCAACGGTCTATCAATTTTTCTTTTTAACATTCAAATTGGAAGAGTAAATGAAGTTTGAATGCCAGAAAACGTGTGTTTTACAAGCAAATCCAGTGTTTTAAGCGGTTTATGGTCCCCCTCGACCAGAAGATGGCTTGACGAGTTTGGTATCATTTCCTATGTAATTTTTTACGCTGAATCCAATGGTGATACTTCCGAATGATTTCGGCTGCTAGAAAGTGGATTTTTCGAAGAAAACCTTCGTTTTTCGTACATGAAATACACATTATTCGTAGATGTAGTAGTGAGCATAAAGTAACACCTTATTATTCAACAAAAACTTCAATCAGCTAGATATTCGGTGTTTTTATTGAGTAGAAAGGTGTTACTTCATGCTCACTACCATATCTACGAATAATGCGTATTTTATGTACGAAAAACGGAGGTTTTTTCCGAAAAATCCACTTTTTAGCCGTCAGAATCATTTGGAAGTATCACTATTGGATTCAGCGTAAAAAATTACATAGAAAATGATACCAAACTCGCCAAGCCATCTTGAGGTCGAGGGGGACCATAAACCGCTTGAAACACTGGATTTGCATGTAAAACACACGTTTTTTGACATTCAAATTTCATTTACTCTTCCAATTTGAATGTTTAAAAGAAAAGTTGATAAACCGTTGGAAAGCTGACAATTTGAGCATGTTTTCTCCGAAGAGCGCCCATCGAAATGGGCAGGGATTTAGAGTAAAAACTTTGGTCGAAGAAAGTCAAGTTTCGAAAATTTTTTAAAGTTGGCGTTTTCACTTGATTTTTTGAAACTATTTTATTGCTGAAATATTTTGATTTTGCACTAAGTAGCTTAGGAATTTAACGCTCTTTCTAACGGTGTAGTCAGATTTGAATTTTCAGGAGAAATAAGGGAGTTATGACCATATCAGTGCCATAAGGTAGAAAACGCGAAGAAAAACTTTAAAGTGAAGAAAAAGGAATTTTGAGTGGGTTAAAAGAAAATCGCTAAGAGACATTTTTTGTTGGAAATACCTTGTAGAATTGAACCCTGAAGTTATGCCCATCCAAAGTGTAGACACCCTGTATTATACTTATCAAGTACCCACAATCCTACATAGATATAATTTTTGGAACAACTTCAAGGATCGTTTTAGAATGCTACAAAACGGATTTTAGTGAAACATTCTTTTCTAAAAAAAAGTCCCCTCTAGAAATTTTGAGGCCATTTCAATAGCTTCATCTTCCTTGAAAATTCGCCGAAAGGTGAAGTTGCAAGAATTGATTAATACTCTCACACAAGGAGTTGAAAAGAATTCTATTAGGAAGTTTTCGTTGCAAATTATTCCAAAACGCTTCAAATTATTACAAAATGGTTTATTTTTTTCTATATTGATCACTCGTCTGCAAAGCCACCAACCATCCGACATGAAGAAAAACATCGATCGCATTTCGGTCAGCTAACATTTGAACGATGATTAGGCCTCTTTTGCGATTCACACTCGTGTTTCTGATTTATCGTACGTAAAACTCTTAAATTTCGTAGGGAGCGAACGGTTTGTCCTACAGAGCTCCGGGTGGTCTCAAAAGATTTTAAAAATTCTATAGAATCTTAGATTGAAGTACCTTCATTTCAGAATTTTTTGAGTTAGGGCGTTTTCAAATTTTCAAAATTCATTTTTCGACCCTTAAAAGTGACCTACATCAACCAAAATTTTCGGGGCACAACTAGACTCCAAATGGAGCCTACATACCAAATTTCTTCAAAATCGGTCAATGCTAAGTGGGGAAAGTGCCGCGTACGGCGGACGGACGGCCAAATTTTTATTCAATTTTGGTTTATTATTTTCAATAATGAACCTTTGGAATCGAACAAGAGAAAAAAAATTTTAACACCCCCTCAAAATTTGATGGTTTACGTTTCAAGGTACGTAGAATCCAAAAATCGAATAAAAATTTGGCCGTACGCGGCGCTTTCCCCACTTAGCATTGATCGATTTTGATGAAAGTTGGTATGTAGGCTCCATTTGGGGTCTAGTTGTGCCCCGAAGCTTTTAGTTGATGTAGGTCACTTCTAAGGGTTCCAAAATCAATTTTGAAATTTTGACAACGTCCTAACTCAAAAAATTTCGATATAAAGGTATTGTTTTTCCTTCAATTTAAGATTCTATAGAATTTTTTGAGACCACGCGGAGCTCTGTAGGACTAACCGTTCGCTCCCTACGAAAATTTAAGGGTTTATATCGAAATATATATATATAAATCAAAACACGAGTGTGAATCGCAAAAGAGGCCTAATCTCCGTTCAAATTAGAGTTGACCGAAATGCGATCGATGGTTGGTGATTTTGATTTTTTTTTTTTTTTTTCTTTCCACTTCATATTGGATGGTTGGTGATTTTGTAGACGAGTGATCTATATAGAAAAATAATAAACCATTGCGTAATAATTTGCAGCGTTTTGGATTCTACGTACCTTGAAACGTAAACCAACAAATTTTGAGGGGTGTTAAAAAAATGTTTTTCTTGGTGGATTCCAAAGGTTCATTATTGAAAATAATAAACCAAAAACGATCGTGGAAGTTTGACATCATAACCTACATACAACCTTGACGTAAATAACACAAACTTGCATTGTTTGTTGGTGAGGTAATTTATCAACTTCATGGAACTTTCCTGACCAACGAAACTAGTTTTTGTTGGAGAGAATACATGACGTGGGTCAGGAATCTCTCCAACAAATCCGCGATCAGTAAATTAGGTACGTGTCGGGGAGGCGGACTCGTCACCGGCATTTCAGCTGCCCGCGGGGTGGCTCGAGTATTATGGGCCGTCTGACGCTGACCTCTGCGTGTCCAAAAACCCGGGAATAACTTTGCTTTAGTTATTAGGACCATAAAATTATCTTCCACGTCATGTTTGCTGGTGGGCGAGCGGGGGGGGAGGGGGGGTCCTCTGGAAAGGTCTTTCCATCATAAAGTTGGCTGAGTTCACACATCGACAGACCGCGACAAACGAGCGGGGGCGGTGATGAGGGGCGGGGGGTAATCCATAAAACCCGGAGGTAGTAACTCGACTCGTCACGGCCGCGAGGGGCGCTGAGCGTAAACACTTGGCGCGCCGTGCAGCCCCTCATGAATCCATGATCGTCCACTTGAACGGAGCACCGCGGTTTGAATAATGAATCAGACCGAGTGAATAACGAGGATGTGAACTAGTCGAATTCCAACTGGCGACAAACTATTAATTTCCATCGAACTTTCCAAGTTCACGTCGTTCAAGCAATTCCAACGATAAAAACCGTAGAAATGAAATCTCGCCAATATGAAACATGGTGGCGCAAAGTCGTCGAAAAATTTCAAAACAACAACTTTTGAAGCAGTTAAGCTGAGATTAATTTAGCAGTTAAGCTGGCATGCTAGGCAGGCACAGGAAGCGGGATGGTTTCCCCCATCAGTCCCCGTCCTACCGCCACTTGAAGAGAGCGGAAAGTCCCAGCCTCCTTTTGGTTTATAAACATGAGACATGTTATTGCCCTAAGGGCCCGTTTATTAATTGGAAAGGTATACTCTAGGTAGCCTCAGATAGTTACCTCGACTTTACCTATGCCTATGCTATCATGTTCCGCAATCTTTTCGATTAAATCATGTTCCGCAATCTTGGAAAATTGCTGAAGTGATCATGATATTGAAACCAGGCAAAGAACCTTCGGACGTCAAGTCCTATAGACCAATTTCACTGCTTCCGGTTCTTTCCAAGCTGTTTGAGAAGCTACTAAAGAAAAGACTCATAAACATTATAGAAGAAAGGAATTTAATTCCACAACACCAGTTTGGTTTTAGAACAAAACATTCAACGATTGAACAAGTCCATAGGATAACAGATGTAATTGAAAATGCACTGGAAAATAAACAAGTGTGTAGTGCTGTATTTCTTGATGTGTCACAAGCTTTCGATAAAGTGTGGCACGATGGACTAAACAACAAACTGCAAGGGATGTTGCCTAATCAATATTGCCAAATTCTGGAATCTTACCTCAGCAATAGATACTTCAGAATTAAAAACGAAGATGAATACTCAAATCTCAACAAAATTAGAGCAGGTGTCCCGCAGGGAAGTGTTCTTGGACCCCTCCCTTTACTTGCTACATACACATGATGTTCCTCGCACATTGGGAACAACTATAGCCACATTCGCTGACGATACAGCTGTTTTGGCAGTTGCAGACACAGTTGAAACCTCTACAGTAAAGCTTCAGGAAGCTACGAATGCTATTGGAGATTGGACTCGAAAATGGCGCCTCAAATTAAACGAAACCAAATCCACTCATGTGAACTTCACCAACAAAAAAATTACAAATAAGCCGCTGATATTGAATCAATGCACAGTCCCATATTCCAACTCAGCTAAGTGTCTGGGAATGACACTAGATGCGAAGCTGAAGTGGAAAGAACACGTCAAAAAGAAAAAGGAACAGCTAACAATCAAATTCAGAAAACTGTATTGGCTCCTGGGCCGACATTCACAACTTAGCTTACACAACAAAGTGCTGTTATACAAAACAGTACTTATGCCAATTTGGACCTATGGTATACAGCTATGGGGATGCACAGCTAAAAGTAACATGAAAATTATTCAAACGTTTCAAAATAAGATACTGAGGAGTATTGTGAATGCTCCGTGGTACATTCGTAATGATGACCTCCACAAGGACCTCAAAATTGAGACTATTAGCGAGGTAGCAAAAAGATACGCGAGAAACTACGAAAAGAGGCTTCACGCACACACAAACCCAGAAGCCATCCAGCTTCTGGACAACACTCATGAAATCCGACGTCTAAAAAGGATCAAGCCACTGGACCTTGGATGCTGAAGTGTAACTTTAATGTAGTGAAAGTCATTGGACTAACACTTGCATGAGAAACGCGTAATATATATGTGAAGTAAATATCTAGATAGTTACGTGATGTATAATACCTCAATTGTAACTAGTTGATATATTGACTAATAAACGCTTAAATAAAAAAAAAAAATAAAAAAAAAAAAAAAAAAAAACCTATGCCAAGCGGTCAACTTTGTGGGGTCGTTTATCAATCAACATTTATCCCTCAGGTAGCTCTTCCTCGGGTAGGTATTCCCCAGATAACTTGGTCTGAGGGAAAAAGTGGTACCATCACAACAACGCTGATTCCCCCACATTTCAGCATTTCAACACTGGTTTTTTCATCCTTTTTTGTAGGTTTTTCAGTAAAATAGTAGAGGTTAGACAATCCCTGCGAAGTCTATTTTGTTTAAAATCCGAGTTTTCTCATTTTTGTTCGCGGAAAACGTCTGAAACTTCTGATGGTAAGTACCTTCTATTTTTCTACTGATTTTATCATTTTTTAATAATAAATGTATGATAGCTACAGGTATGATTCAGGTGTTAAATGAAGCTGATTACAATCTATTCAAATTTCTCTCTTTACTTCTACCTAAAATCAGTAGTTTTGCGAATGAGAGGCTCAATACACTGCCTTTAAACAAAAATTTCACTGTTTGGATAAAATTACCGATTTTTAAATTGCTGAATCTCCGTTATTATCCAACCTATGGAGCTCAGGTTGATGTTAACTGTCACCATGGGCACTAATGGGTTAATGTACTTTGGAAAGTTACTGCGCATAAATGATTAATATTATCATAGATTAGAAGTTGAAGTTAAAAAACTGAAGAAAAAATTTCACATTTTTTAGTGCACTATGGGGTCCTAACAACATACAGAAAAATTGTAGATACCCCCCGATGTTTGGCATTTTTTGTATAAATTGACTGGTCTGAATGTCTAAACTTGAAATCAATTTTCTCGTAATTTATTTTTGGGACATAGCACCTTCTTTCACTTGTATTTATTTATTAATAAATGATTTATTTGATAATAGAACAATACGAGTTATTTGTATCAATATTTTTCAGATACGTGTTAACTAACATGATGTTCTTTTTCTGTGCAGGTGAGGGAGACTGAAGAATGAAAAATAAGTAAAAAAGAATGAATTTATTACTTTTTTCTTGTAATTACTGAAAGTATTATAAAACATATCAATTAAAATTATTGTTATTACATGCTATGAATATTGTAATAAACTTGAAATATATGCTCAGCATATTTTTATATTTCTACCCGTCAAACCTCTCAGTACATTTTCCTAAATTCTCTCACACCATTGTTGCAAAATACTCATGAACGAGACGATCCCTAGCTGCACTGGTGTAGTCTTCAAGGTGTTCATCAGGTATGAAAACATCATTAGTTAGTATTTTCTTCGAAAAGTATGTTTATTTCTGGATCCGTATGAGGAAGGTTGTCCCTGTGCAAAGCGGAGTACTGCTGTCACCAAAATAAACATGGTCGTCGTCGAAACTTTCAGTCGTATTCCAATAATAATTCCGATTAATTATGGGATCCTTCTGTTCCACACTCCGTATTGTCGTTTCATTGGTATTATTGGAATCTTGGAATTGGAATGGGAAGAGAAGTATCGATATGGAGTGATTTCTGTAATTGAGAATTTCAATTTTCTCATCTATCGACTACAACACTATAGAAGACGGTTTCCTAGGAGAGTCGGTATGAAATTTGAAAATTTCATGAAAATGGGTATGAAATTTGACATCCAGCATGTTGAAATAGTCAGGACGAGGTCGAAACGTATTAACATGACCATACTCGAGAAATTAAACTATTTCCTCATCTGAAAAATCCGAAACTATCAATAATCTAAGTATTTTGTGGAACATTATGAAGTGCGAAAGAATCACAAATAATTATGAATACGAATCAAGGCCAATATGGATTCCAAATCACGACAAAATGGAAGATCCGGAGGGTCGGATCTCCAGGCAAAGTTATCCAGCAGAAAGCGCTACCTGGGGGTTAAAAGTGTGTTGATAAACGACCTGTTTGGTTTGCCCGAGAGGTTATCAGAGGCAGACAGCTACCCAGGCTTTACCTGAGCTTTGATAAACCGCCCCTAATTCATAAATACGACTATGAATACAAATCATATCTGCGATTTTATGATTATGAATACGAATACAGGTATGAATATGAATACGAATACAATCTATTCACACTTTGAATACAATTTTATGATTTTTTTTTATGATTCCCACAAAAATCGAATTTTTTTAACGATTTTCCCTGAAAATCATACTCTTTTAAATGATATTCTCCCGAACTCAGGACATATTCATAAACTAACATTGTCAAAATAATCAATTGAAATTCGAAACGCTCACAAATTATAATAGGATTTTTCACGCAGAATCGAATGAGACCAACCCCAGGTCGCTACGTCCAACCGAATAGAAAGCAGAAAATCGTACTTTTTTTAAACGATTAGCACTGGAAATCATTAAAAAATTATGATTTTTACCGGACATTTCGTCGTACATTATATTCAGTTGGTCGTAGCGACCTGGGGTTGGTCTCATTCGATTCTGCGTGAAAAATCCTATAATAATTTGTGAGCACTTCGAATTTCGATTGATTATTTTGACAATGTTAAATTATAAATATGTCACGAGTTCGGGAAAAAATCATTTTAAAAAAGTATGATTTTCAGGGAAAATCGTTTTAAAAAAAATCGATTTTTGGGGAAATCATAGAAAAAATTATATGATCGTATTCAAAATACGAATAAGGGGGAAAATCGTATTCAAAGAATGAATACGATTGTATTCGTATTCATAATCATAAAATCGCAAATATGATTTGTATTCATAATCGTATTTATGAATAAGAATTCGCCCATCTCTGGCCTACACGTTTATGCAAGGTAAGAACCAACTTCGATTTAGCGGATTTCGGTTTATTATTTTCAATAATGAACCTTTGGAACCGACCAAGAAAAAAAAATGTTTAACACCCCCTCAAAATTTGATGGTTTACGTTTCAAGGTACGTAGAATCCAAAAAAATCGAAAAAAAATTGGCCATCCGTCCGCCGTCCGCGGCACTTTTGCCACTTAGCATTGACCGATTTTGATGAAATTTGGTATGTAGTCTCTACTTGGGGTCTAGTTGTGCCTTGAAGATTTTGGTTGATGTAGGTCACTTCTAAGAGTTCAAAAATGAATTTTGAAATTTTGGAAACGCCCTAACTCAAAAAATTCTGATATACAGGTATTGTTTTTCAATCAATTTAAGACAGTATAGAATTTTCAGAATTTTTTGGGACCACGCGGAGCCCTGTAGAACATACCGTTCGCTCCCTACGAGAATTCAAGAGTTGGACGTGCGATAAATCAGAAACACGAGTGTGAATCGCAAAAGAGGCCTAATCTCCGTTCAAATTTTAGCTGACCGAAATGCGATCGATGTTTTTCTTCATGTTGGATGGTTGGTGGCTTTGCAGACGAGTAATCTATATAGAAAAATAATAACCATTGTGTAATAATTTGCACCGTTTTTGATTTGAATGAAAAGTACTTTACTTCTACAGAATCGTTTAAGATTGACCTAAACGGATTTCAGTGAGTTATTTACTCAACAATAATTCGTATAATGGGGTGTGCGCATGAGACGGAAGAACTGTTTATTGTTATTTTTAATCTAAGGTAGACCTCATTCTGAGAATTTTGACACCAACCGCGACCTTCTAGCGTGAGAAGACCTTTTCTATGATTTTCCAAAGTTTTGAATGTTTATGACGTCACAGTGTGCGGAAGGGGCGCGTGACGTCATAAACGGTCGAAACTTTGAAAAATCACAGAAAAAGATCTACTCATCCAAAATGAGGACGATTGGTGTCAAAATCCTCAGGATGAGGTCTACTTTTGATTAAAAATTTAAAAAAAAATTAGGCGCACCTCCTATTCGGAAGTTATGATTTTCATACAGGATCATCTACATGCCAACTTGCACATTCCATGAAAATTTCATCAAATTTGGACCATTAATTAGTAAAATTTTTCCCGTTACAAGGATTCTATGACAGACAGACAGGCGCGAAACCAATTTGTTCGGGAAGGACTAAAACGTACAACGCGAGTGAAGATTTTGTTTTGGAGAACTTTTTTTCAACTTAGAAACGTGAAAACAAAGCTTCCGCTACCTTGGTAGACTCGGAAGCAAAATTATTTTTGATCTCCATCTTGCTAAACGATTTGATATACTGGGCCGTTTCTTGATAACTGCGAAGTACTTCACTTCCGCAGAATCGTTTAAAAAAGACCAAAAACGGATTTCAGTGAGTTATTTACTCAACAATTAAGTTGTCACATCCGCTCATCATGTCTGTGCTCGAGTCTCTTGGGGTGTTTGGAGTCTTCCTTGAGTGGATCTCTAGTTACCTGAGTGAACGATCACTTATCGCCCGTTTGAAGGATGTCCAATCGACGCCATTCTTGGCCACCTCAGGGGTTCCGCAGGGTTCTCACATTGGGCCACTGGTGTTCTTGCTTGTAATAAATAGCGTTAACGGTGTGTTGCGTGGAACAAGGTATTTGTTTTTGCGGACGATTTGAAGCTGTACCGTACTGTTGAGTCGATCTGCGACTGCCGGGATCTCCAGACTTCCATCGACGCACTTCTCTTGTGGTGCTCGTCCAACAGCTTGGCCCTAAACCCAACTAAATGCTCGACGAAGACCTTCTTCGGTCTGAATCCCCCATCTACTACGGCTACCATATAAAAAACACTCATCTGGCCAGGGTATCTTCGGTTCACGATCCAGGAGTTTTAATGGACCATCATCTCACTTTCTCGAACCACATAGCCACCATATCGTGCAAGGCAATGAAACTGCTTGGATTCGTTAAGCGAAGTACTAGGGAATCCGACCAGGTGCCAGCAATAGTGACTCTTTACAAGGCACTGGTTTTACCAGTCCTTGAATATGCTTCCATTATTTGGAGTCCGTACTACAAGTGCCACATTTACCAATTGGAACGAATCCACCATAGGTTCCTCCGGTACATAGCCTTCAAGCTCCATTTACCCCGGGATTCAGTGGACCATGCGGAGTTGAATGGGATATGCCGGACTCTCGACCTAGTAGACCGCAGGCGCATAGCCGACTGGGCATTTTTTAGCTGCTGACGGGTTCGGTCGACTCACCATTCCTCCTGTACAGGATAAATTTCTTGACCCCCCCCCCCCCCCCCCCGACTGAGCAGAAGATTACACTCGCTTTTTTGGATTCCCTTCTCCCGCACAAATTACCTCTATGATGGCCCTGAAAAGAAACGAGCTTACCTGTCATGATTTCCGACTCCAAATCTTACTTCGCATGCAACGATATCTATAACTTCTTCATCATTCGCACTCACACTTCAAACATGCATGTTCCTCGCAGTGAAAACATTTCATTCCCAAAATACTGGCTAGAAATACAAAGCAGCGACGCATTATTATTTCTTCCTTGTTATCATTCTGAGCTGGCTTCCAGTCCTGTTATCACGTCATGACAGTGTCGCCAATTAACTTAAAAAATGCACGTAGGTTAACTGGTGATTCACGTGGCAATCAGCTGTTCACTTCAAGTTTAGCAACAGGTTTCCCAAAATTAGCACGCAATGTTTAAATAATAGTTTCTAGTTTCCTTCAATGAACATGCCGCATATTGTAGGAAAATTCTCGTTGTATCATGGCACGATAGGATATCCACACTCACTCTTGGATGGCTCAAAATCTGCACTCTACATGTCACTCGGTGCATTCTTCCTCGATGACATCACGCCTGACTTCCATCACTTCCATGGTTGATGCACTGGAGCTCACCTCCTCCCAATTAGCCTACATGGAACTTTTGCCAACATCTACTGTAATTCTGCAGCTTACCAACTTTTCTACGGCAGACTCCATGTGGAGGGCTGAACGATGGAAGCGGCCATATTTCTATTCTAACAAGTGGAGTAGTAACGCCTCTTCCCCGCTAAAACCTTACCTTTTTGAAATTTCGAGGAAGCAAGTGACCGCCGGTGTCTTTTCTTCGCAGACCTTCTTCAGAGAAATCTTTTCCACATCTGAGGGTGAGATTTTCGGAGAGTTTGATTATTTTCTCTACGGATTGGGTTGCCACTCCAAACGGCCACCCCCCTCCCGCCTGTGTCTCATGGTACCTGGGTTTTGTACTTGGTTTTCTACCTCAAAACCGATTTATAACTCGTCAATCAACTGCTTTCTGGCTCATTCTACGCCAAGGATTGAGCTGAGCACAGAATTTCCACAACCTGACGTAGTTTTCCTCAAGGCGAGAAGTTGGACAGCTCCACCACCCCCCTCCTGCCTGTTCCTCGTGGCATACCAGGCATTGGAAGGCATTTCTGCTTCAGGATTGGGCCTACTTCATCCCAGGAAGTTCTCATCAGCATTCTACAACAACTTAATACTGGTATTGTTAACAATATTTAAGTACTTAGCAACCTATGGCCATAGAGTTTAGGTAGGTAGGGACATAGAGCGCATGTTTTATCTCTTCATTATACTGCTTCACAATTGCAACCAACTCTCTGTCTTCTCTTTTCACTCTCCTTTAACTCAGCACTCTGCTATTCAACTCATTTACACTCTTCAACCTTCTCTCAGCCCTTTATGGCTGTGGTCCTTCGAGAAATCTACTCTGCATACTTGGGACTCTATGTGTAGGTACCTATCAAATTTGGTTAGCGCATTGCATGCCGCCAATTTGGCCCTATACTTCGTTTTCCACAACAATTTATCAACTTACATAACTATTACCTACTTACTAATTGGATTGGAGTAATAGGTAAGCACATAGTGCCACCCCAATTCAATCCAACCCTCTGTCTCGTATGCCAAGAGAAGCGAACTTTTACATATCCAGTTGCCCGGACATTGACTTCTTGGATCAATCATTGACTCTCATACGTCGAGAAGTGTTGCTCATTATTCCAAGTCAAAATAGAACGAGAAGGGTTATTTCATTGCCATAGTTTTCAATTTTCTAACGTGGACAGTGTTATATTAATTCAGTTATTGTCACATTGAATTTTGTTAGCAATAAGTATGTTTATATTGTATTGGGCTTGCCCGTTTCGATTAATAAATAAATGAATAAATAAACAATAATTGAAATTATGAACCATATTTAATAAGTAAACTAATTATTGAAAAGAAAATTTTCACAAAGTAGAGACTGTTTTCTGTAGTCAGATGTTTCAGTAAAAGTTCGTGTTTGCGATTCACAGAACTGAATAATGGAAAACAAATAAGTCCTGCGGGAGGTACAACGTAAATAAAACACATCCCACTGTTCATCAACAAATCCCGACGCAGCCTCCAGTGACGTGACAACAAATTTGTATGACCGCCTGATGCAGACGGGAGACTTCAAAATGAAACTAATTTCATCCCTCACCGACCTGCTGGATAGTGAAATAATTTTCCCCGCACATTTTTTGAAACCTAAACAAGCTTATGAAAGAGAATAGTACAAACAAAACCCGAAGGAGGGGAAAATCGAGATCCGAATTGAAAAAATATATCGTGGAGTGGTTGACAGCCGCCCGCGTTTGGTGAAATAACACAATATTCCGCTTGAGAGTTTCTCTTGCACACGAGCTTCGAGTCTCTCGTGTTATTTTTTAATCCACAATCTTTATTGAATTCCCAAATTTTTGCCGGGTTAAACTTCTAAGAGAAGAAAAACCCCGAAATCCGACGTTTTTCGATACATCAAACAACTAAAGTGAATTTATAATTTCCCTCTGGGAAATCTGGAATCATCACCAGTAAATAGGTACCAGGCACCCTCATCTGGACTGCCTGTCCAGGAGGTTTGAAAGGGAATATGTGGCTACCATCAGTCTGGGGACAATGATTTTCATAGGGGACCATCTAAAACCGAAGTCGCATATTATCTGACAATTTCATCAAAATCTGATGAGAAATGTAGAAGTTATGGCGGTTACAAGGAATTCACGTTTTCGCATGCGCAGCAACAACTATTCGTCTGGGGGTGATGATTTTCATAGGGGACCATCTACACGCCAATCCAAACAATCATAGAAAGTCTCATCAAATTCGGATGAAAAATGTTAGTGTTACGGCTGTTACAAGGATGTTAGGTTGGCGCATGCGCAGTGGCTACTGTCAATATTGAGGCCTTCATTTCCGTAGGGGACCATCTACCATCTAATCCGCATAATTCCTGAATATTTTATCGAAATCGGAAGGTGTGGCTTTTACGAGGAAATTCACGTTTGCGCATGCGCAGCGGCTACCACCAGTCCGGATGTTATGGTTTTCATAGGGGACCGTCTACGCCAACCCGCACAATCCCTGAAAATGTCATCAAAATCGGACAATAACTTCTTATAGTTAAGCCCGTTACAACGATTTTATGGCAGACACACAGACAGACAGACACGGAACCAAAATCGTTCAGGAAGGTCAAAAACGTTAAACGCGAGTGAAAATTTCGATTTTGGAGAACTTTTCGCTTCCGAGTCTACCAAGGTAGCGAAAGCTTTGTTTTCACTTTTCAAGGACGAAAAAAAAGTTCTCCAAAATCAAAATTTCCACTCGCGTTTTGCGTTTTAGACCTTTCTGAACAATTTTGGTTCCGTGTCTGTCTGTCATGAATTCCTTGTAACGCGCATAACTATACGAAGTTATTGTCCGATTTCTATGAAATTTTCAAGGATTGTGCGGGTTGGTGTGTAGACGGTCCCCTATGAAAATCATCATCCCCGGACTGATAGAAGCGACTGCGCATGCGCAAACGTGAATTCCTTGAAACGGCCATAACTTCTACATTTTCCATCCGTTTCCGATGAAATTTTCAGGGATGTTACAGATTAGTATTTAGATGGTCCCCTATGAAAATCATCACTATAGTACCAGTATAGTAGCCACTGCGGAAGCGCAAACGTGAATTTCCTTGAAACGGCCATAACTTCCACATTTTCCATCCGATTTCGATGAAATTTTCAGGGATTATGCGGATTAGGTTGTAGCCGGTCCCCAATGAAGGTCATCACCCGCGGACTGATTGTAGCTACTGCGCATGCGCAAACGTCAATTCTTTGTAACAGCTATAACTTCTACATTTTCCATCCGATTTCAATGAAATTTCCAGGGATGTTACTGAGTATTGTTTAGATGGTCCCCTATGAAAATCATAGAGAATGGTTTTTCATAGAGGGATTCATTCATAGAGGGATGGTCCCCTGTGAGAATCTCACATCCTATTCATTGCATCACTAGGCCTCAATAGGTCAGAGGTAGCGCATAGAACTGTCCCCCTGGGGTCCTGGGTTCGAATCCCAGCCGAGGCTAAGCATTTTTCATCACATACACCTACTCACTTACATTTTTTATCCGAATTTGATGAAATTTTCTAGGATTGTCCAGATTAGCGTGTAGATGGTCCCCTATGAGGGTAGTGAAAGGTACTTAGAGATTGGTGTTTTCAGATTAACTACTATGCATCGGATCATCTATATATCGGGTTATGGATACGAGGAAGTCATGTGCCACACTCACTTGGCAGACTTTTTTCAACCTTAAAAAGTGAAAAAAAAACTTCCGCTACTAGACTAGGAAGCAAAAATCGAAGAGAAGAAATAAATTGAACTGAAGACTGTCCAATAGTGATTGGGGTGAACAACCGAATTCCGACGCAGCTCCTCATTTCAACATGCGAAAATAAGTCTTCAAATGGTAGTTGAAACGTAATCTTGGTGCCAATGAAATGACAATAAATTGTTCAGTTTCAAAGCCTGTTCAATTTTAAAACCGAACTAGATGGATAAATAATAGAGGGTGCCTACCATTTTGATGAACCAAACTTCATGGATCGATTTCGCAACTAATTTGCAACAAAAACGTCTCATAGCAATTTTTTCTTAACCCACGTAAAATGCCTTTTTTTCACTTCAAAGTTTTTTTTCGCGTTTTCGACCTTACATCATTAAAACTTTCATAACTCCTGTCGTTGGAAAGCTGACTTTACTCTAGCTTACTTATTACTGTAATGTATAGTAGATATCATGTTATTTACCGTGATGGAGCGATTTTGCATAGATCCTACCCTACTACACGGGCCAAGCCTAACGTCGGGTAGGGAATCTGAGCAAATCGCATCGCATCATAAATTTATCTTCTTGTAAAAGTGTACGAAATGGCGCCAAATAAACATATCTATCTATCCTCAACCAACTAAATCTTGGCTACTGCCTAATTGGTTTGTTGCAAATGAATGTTGATTCGCAGCTTCACAATACTTGACATCGCAATCGTCAAGGGAACTATGTTGATTCAAATGACATCGACTTTCGGAAGAAGCGACTTACTTCATTCGTTCGCCTTGTGTATCTATTTGATCGCCTACAAAACCACTTGGTGATTCGTGAAATACCCTCTTCAGCTGGATTAGGGAAGAATGAGTTTTTCTAATACCAATCTTACCCTCCCAATCACCTCGAAGGATTAAATTGAACAATGCGATTAGCGTTCGAAAAATAAATTAGTCTTATAACTTGAGAGAATGTTCAAGATCGTTCTGGTAGTGTAGCTTTTTCCGAGACTCGCCGTGAGATTGAATAATTAACGAGAACCTGCTTCCATCTTGGAGGAAAATTATTCCCTGTAGCTCCTTCTTGTAGCAGATCCGCTGAAACTTTATTATAATACTTTCTTCATCCTATCACTTTACGGAACTACTCGGGTTTTTCTTGTTTTCTGGCAAATGTTCAGAGAGAATGAAGCCTCCGTAACGTGTTTGAAGTCAAAGCGATTCATAAAACATATACGAGTTTCCAAGTCGAATCAATCCCAAAGTGGACTTCGTAGTTTGAATGAATACCGGAAAATGTGTTTTCAATGAGTGAATCTCCGAAGAAGTATCACTGAGCAGTCCATAATATGAGGGTGAAGTGGCAACATGATGTGAGCTGCCACTCAGCAGCTCACTGTTTCCCCTTACAGGCCCAGCCTGTCAAGTATGTCCTGATTCCCTCCGGGACAAGGAAGCAGCATAAGGTCGAAAATTGGGCGTGGCCTCCCCCTTCAAGTGCTCCGACCACCTTGAATCCGTCAGGAACAAGTTAAACACTCGATTTTGACACTATACCAATGATTTTTATACATGTCTTATATATCAAAATGTTCAGAAGATTATGCAGTTTCATTTCAGCACTAAAACAAAAAAATGGAAATTTTGAGCCCAACTTGCTTAAGGGTACCCTTAACTCAATACGGCCTTCAAAACGAATTAGGACAAGTTGCTACTTCGCCCTCGATACAGTCCATATTATATTGAATACCATAACATATCGACAATCAAGATGAAACCTGAAGAAGTTGCACGAATTGACGGTAGATAATATCCGAAAGAAGACAGAATAGTACAAGACAAGAGGTTCTCAAAGAAAAGTGAAGCAATTCAGTGAATTCATCACAGGAATAAGGCTCCTTCTACCAGTTTTCTCGGTTCTCGTGAAAACGGCTTTAACTGCCGGGAAAAGAAACGAGACTCAATTGACTCTTCAAACTAGAGAAGCAAGCATCCTAGCTATGAAAAAGCCCGAGATATCTGTGTAAATTTATTTATGGAAATTCCTGTGAAGTCACTTATTTATACATCATAAGTTCCATTCTTGCAAAATGACTAAATGGGAAAATTTTTTAAGATATTTCAGGAGAACCAGGTTCGAATGAATATGGCTTTTGGTTTATTATTTTCAATAATGAACCTTTGGAATCGACCAAGAAAAAAAAAATTCTAACACCCCCTCAAAATTTGATGGTTTACGTTTCAAGGTACGTAGAATCCAAAAATCGAATAAAAATTTGGCCGTCCGTCCGCCGTACGCCGTACGCCGTACGCGGCACTTTTGCCACTTAGCATTGACCGATTTTGATGAAATTTGGTATGTAGGCTCCATTTGGGGTCTAGTTGTGCCCCGAAGCTTTTGGTTGATGTAGGTCACTCCTAAGGGTTCCAAAATCAATTTTGAAATTTTGAAAACGCCCTAACTCAAAAAATTTCGATATGAAGGTATTGTTTTTCCTTCAATTTATGATTCTATAGAATTTTTAGAATTTTTTGAGACCACGCGGAGCTCTGTAGGACAAACCGTTCGCTCCCTACGAAAATTTAAAGGTTTATATTGAAATATATATATATATAAATCAAAACACGAGTGTGAATCGCAAAAGAGGCCTAATCTCCGTTCAAATTAGAGCTGACCGAAATGCGATCGATGGTTTGTGATTTTGATTTTTTTTTTGATTTTTTTTGATTTTTTTTTTGACTTTTTTTTTTTTGATTTTTTTTTTTCTTTTTCTCTTTATATTGGATGGTTGGTGATTTTGTAGACGAGTGATCTATATAAAAATAATAAACCGTTGTGTAATAATTTGCAGCGTTTTTCTTTCAAGAAGTTTCACAACTATAGGTACTTAGGTACCGTATCGTGCTCATTAATATCGATACCAAAAGCATACCAAAGCACAAAGGCGCTAAGTCCATAAACGGAGTTTTGACAAAAACGCAAAAGAAATAATCACCATCGCACGATTCCTAAAATTACAATAAATTCTTAAAATTTATCAAGAATTTTTCATGCTATAATCGTCAAGAAGGTCAATAATAATTTTGTTGGATTTGAGTTTTCCTGAAAAAAAAAAAATTAAAAATGAAGCGTTCCAATTTTTGGTTTATTATTTTCAATAATGAACCTTTGGAATCGACCAAGAAAAAAAAATTTAACACCTCCTCAAAATTTGATGGTTTACGTTTCAAGGTACGTACAATCCAAAAATCGAATAAAAATTTGGCCGTCCGTCCGCCGTACGCGGCACTTTTGCCACTTAGCATTGACCGATTTTGATGAAATTTGGTATGTAGGCTCCATTTGGGGTCTAGTTGTACCCCGAAGATTTTGGTTGATGTAGGTCACTTCTAAAGGTTCCAAAATCAATTTTGAAATTTTGAAAACGCCCTAACTCAAAAAATTTTGATATAAAGGTATGGTTTTTCCTTCAATTTAGGATTACATAGAATTTTTAGAATTTTTTGAGACCACGCGGAGCTCTGTAGGACAAACCGTACGCTCCCTACGAAAATTTAAGGGTTTAAATTGAAATATATATATATAAATCAAAACACGAGTGTGAATCGCAAAAGAGGCCTAATCTCCGTTCAAATTAGAGCTGACCGAAATGCAATCAATGGTTGGTGATTTAGATTTTTTTTTTATTTTTTTTTTTATTTTTTTATTTTTTTTATTTTTTTGATATTTTTTTCTGATTGTTTTTCATATTGGATGGTTGGTGATTTTGTAGACGAGTGATCTATATAGAAAAATAATAAACCATTGTGTAATAATTTGCAGCGTTTTTTTTCTTGGTCTATTCTAAAGGTTCATTATTGAAAATATTAAACGCAAAATGGGACTTCAAGTTTGATTTTACACCTAGTTTCCATTCGAGGTTACTTTAAAGAGAAAATCAATCTGCGCACGATGGGGGTTTTCAAGATTATGTCCTTTCAAAACCAAAAAATCCGTTTTGGTTTATAATTTTCAATAATTAACCTTTGAAATCGACCTAGAAAACACAAATTTGTAACCAAACGACCAAGAGTCGAGCAAGAGTGCCCTAGCTCGAAAATCAAAGTATTGCTTATTCATCAATTTTAAATAGCACTGAATTTTTAGAATCGAATTAGACCACCCGGAGCCCTGTAGGACTAATCGTTCGCTCCCTACGAGAACTTAAGGGTCGGACTTACGATGAATCAGAAACACGTCGTGAATCGCAAAAGAGGCCTAATCTTTGTTCAAATTTTAGCTGACCAAAATGCGATCTGTTTTTCTTCAAGTAGGTTGGTGGTAAAAATGGCCAAGGCGTGTTCTTTGCAAACGAGTAATCTATATAGAAAAATAATAAATCTTTGTGTAATAATTTGCTCCGTTTTTGGTGTTTGATTGAAATTGATTCAATCTGTGATAAGGTCTTCTACCAGTATTTTTCCGTGCTAGCTTCGCATCCGTTAGGCCGCACCCAAAATATGCGTGATAAATCTTACCTCCATCCTCCCTTCAAGATATACATCGCTTCTCAGTGGAGCTGATGGGATCATGTTTCAAGTTGTTAGCATATTCACGAGCCTAAAAGAGAAACAGTTTGCGTTAAAATCTGGGAGAGAGCTAAGAATCGTGCGTTCGGGGTTTGCGGCTTTCGGAGCGGTAATAATTTGTACCTCGAAAAAGTTGAATACATTTTTTCTTCTTACTACACCGTAAAATATAAGCAGAGCTAAATTATAACACAAAGTAATCGTGCTAATTGAGTCCGGTAAGTGCTTTAATTTCGTGGAGAAACTCGAGAGAGTCAAGAAAAATAATGAAAAGCTATTTAGGGAACCTTCGAAGTAAACGTGAATTTCACGGCGGCACGCAAGAAATTATTTTGTGTGCGGACCATAGATGACAATTTTGCTTCCTCACTACCGAAGGTAGGGAAGCTTTGTATTCGTGAAAGAAGTGAAAAAAAAAAATGTCCTCCAAAATCAAAATTTCCACTTGCTTTTTGCGTTTTAGAGCTTCCCGAACAATTTTGGTTCCGTGTCTGTCTGTCTGTCTGTCTGTCGGTCTGTCGGTCTGTCTGTCTGTCTGTGGTCAATCCTTGTCCCGGGCAAAACTATACTAACCTGTGGTCCGATTTTGATGAAATTTTCAGGGATTGTGCGGGTTAGGTCCTAGACGGTCCCCTATAAATTTCAGCACCTTCGGATCAGCTGAGTGAGCTCCAAGGCCATTTTCTCTCCTGTTGAACGCAGGAAGTTGAAATCTGAGAGGCAGGGTCAATGGAGAATGCTGAAGGTGCCTGAGTGGTCACTGATCAGCTGAGTGAGCTCCAAGGCCATTTCCTCTCCTGTTTTTCGCCAACTGATTCTATACGTCCATGTTACAATGAGTGAGGAAGCTATACTGCCCACCCAACTTGGCAGACGTTTTTGAGTGTGAATATGCTCGTAGGTGTCTTTGTTTATTCATAGGTAAAACGAGGTGGGATAAGTATGAACCTGAAGTAAATGTAAATAAGATCATCGATCGCCACCCAGGAGAGAAAAGGTGAAGGACGATTTTTACGATTGCCCCCCGCATCGGTCGGTCGAGAGAAATGAAAATGTACGATTGCCACCCAGAAAAGGAAATCTCTCCCGCTGCCTTTATCTCCCGGTTGCCTTCCGACCAGGGGCGGCTACTGATAGGAGCATAGGCGCATGTGCACCCCCAGCCAATTAAAAAAAAAAAAATTTCAAAGTTCGTTCCTCTTAGTTTGAAGAGTAAGTTGGCTAGTGACAGAAGACTCGATCGTAAGTACTGTGCTAGTTGAATCTACGCGCGAAAACTGTGGCGGGGAGCCCCCGCTATTCTGACCAATCACACCCGTTTGGAGCATCTCATTGCCTCTGCACAATTTCTGGGGAAAGTGACGTCATCTTGACATCTTTCGAGGGAGGCAGGCACGTGAGATTGACCAATCAGAGAGCAGGACATTTTCTCGTCTTGTGCAGAATTGGTTCGTTGCTCCCCCGTCAGAGAGCTCTGCAATCCGGATTTCCTTACAGAGAAATAAGTAAACAAACAAACCTGATGGGAATTCCGTTTTACGTTTTCGGTTGACTACCATTTCGGTACACACCGTTTTGTTCAAAGTATTGTGATTATTTAGGAGTGTTATAGGTACGATGAGTAGTTTACATTAAAGTAAAGTAAACTATTTGCGTTTGTCGATTGTGGAAAAGTGCGAAATTCGAGAAACTGGCCGCCCTTTCCCGTCTCTCCTTGGACACCAGCAGACGTTGAAATTTAATAACCGTGCAGATTCGTACCGTAAGTTTCAATGTCGACTATTATAAGAAGGTAGATTGGCTTTGTGGGTGTGAAGTGACTAACAGATAATTTTGCTTTGCTTGAATACTTTTTGCTTTGATTGTATCAAGTTCCGTGGTGTTCTCGAGCTAGCCGTGCGTGGGCATGATGAGAGGGAAGATTCTTCGAATCTCGGAGTTTTCAAGGGGCTCGTTAATTTTTCTTCCGAATTGGACGATGTTTTGAATCGTAACGGGCAAATATACATTTCAGCTATAGCAATTAGATGGATGAATTTCTTGGGTTTCGACCTTGGATGATTACGTATTTCAGAATTTCGGTTAACCACTAGAGAAAATGTTTCGTGTCTATTTATTACGTATTTAGTACCGTTTGCAATTTTAAGATGAAAAAGTTACCAAGATTTATCCCATTTGCATATCGTTGAAATTTCTATTTGGCAGAGAAAATCACCTATTCTGTCCCTTCTCCATAGCTTCTCCTTATCTCTGTGCACCCCCTGAGTTTCAGGGCAGGAGCCGCCACTGCTTCCGACCAGCAGAAAGTAGTACGACGGCCTCTTGAGCCCTCGACTACAAATTTATGTTAATAATAATGAAATAGTAAATAAGAGCAGTAATAAATAAATAAATGTAATATAATAATTTGCTAGTCCCGCCCAGACGGGAGGGGCGCGTGACGTCATAAACATTCGAAACTTCGAAAAATATTAGAGAAAGATCTAATCATTCAGAAAGAGAACGGCTGGTGTCAAAACTCTCAGGATGAGGTCTACTTTCTATTAAAAATTTAAAAAAGAAACAGGGGCACCCCCATTAGAATTTAAGAATGCTTTTATTTAAGAATACCAACGGAACCTCTGCTTACGGGTCTTGATGACCCAAAGCATATCATGTATCTTTAATAATATACATTGTTGAGGCAACTTCAGTTTTTCATACCTACTATGTTTACCTTTCTCTATAATCTCCTAGGCGTAGACCTAGAAATTGTTTTGTGGGCGATGATTGTGATAGTGTAGTGAAAGTTCAGTGATCGCAAAGTTGGGCCCTTTTACTACCCTCCAATGAGAGGTCGCCTCCTCCCTCTACGCGTCGACGTCGCAGAACTCCAGGTTTCAGCTCGCTCTGAAAAGCTATACAGCTCACATTGAAGCATTTTAATCTTCACTGCTTTCACTCAGCGCCATCTTTTCATGTGTGGATCATCAGAATTCCTCACCATCAGAAGTCGGTCTTCCTCGTCACTTGACGACTGGATTCTCAGCATCTCTACCGTCGTGGATCGATGTAAGTTGTATGCTGAGCTACCTACCACCATCTCGAATCTTGGACGCCTGACAAAATTTGCCCACATGGTGCTCATCGCCTGTTCTTTGTTTTATTTCCAGCTTTCATCCTTCAGAAAGCAGAAACTCAGAATTCGTGGCAAATCAGCATTCGTGGCAAACCAGCATTCGTGGCAAACCAGCATTTGTACAAGCATCCATCGCATATTCGTCAGCACCAGCAGAATCAGCGTAAGGAGTACATGCCATTCAATGTGAGTAGCTGCACTGGACAACACGAGGTCGACTCTCCACACGGTCAGATTCATTTATTCTTTTTTGTTTTCGATTAGTCTTCCCGAAAGAACTTTTACCGGGTAAAATCGTACAATTTTGTCCATTTATAAAATTTTAATAATTATAATTCTTTTACACGGAGCTCCTACGTAGAATTCTGCCGTTCTGGGCACCTTCCACTGTGGGAAGTAGAATTTATTTTATTTATTTTTTTTTTTTAAATAAAACATTAATAGATTGGGTTAATTGGTTTGTTTAATTATTTATGAACGCCCCTACTCAGTCTAAACATACAAATTGTAAAAATAAACACGTCATTCATTCATTCATACGTTGAATATTGAATGATAGAATTTTGACTAATTTTTGAATTTACTAAATCACTTTCAAGATATTTGAACAACCACGCCTATCACTTTAATTAGCAGTGTAGTAAAGTTGTTTACGACTCCTATCATCCACCTTACATCGATCCGCATACAAATAATGAACATTCGGAATACAGTGTGGGGTCAACAACAGGCAAACCCCTGGGGGGACGTTAGAGGGGTGAGATCTGGGAGGAGCACACACCCACCGGGTCTCGAGGGATTACCATTATGCCTTCCATCAATAGTGATGACATTCGGAACAATGGTACTATAATGCGGTAGTGGATCCATCTGCATATCGACGAGATCAAAGTAATGGAGACGGTAGGCGAAGGGGAGGGTGGGGGAGGCAGCTCGAAATGAGCTGTTTGATCTCTTTCTGGCTCGTGCAAACACATCCTCCACAAATAGAACATCGACCCTTCTTATTCGCTTCAATAACAATACACTTTCACACCTAGTGGTTTGAATCCTTTATAGGACGGTTTCATTTGCAAGTGCAACGTGGTGAAACGGCGGCATTCGATCGCTTCATAAAAGACGCCTACTGAATATGGGAGATCGTGGGATATTGACACCACGTACAGCGATCGGTAAATTCACCACGATTGAGTTCTTATGAAACACAAAAGGGAGAAATGAGGGGTTTTCACACTAAGGGAAACGGTAGAATTACGTCGCTATTTATTACTAAGATCAATATTACTAGTTTATGCCGCAGATATGCCCACCTCTTCATCAATGACCATTGCTCAGTTTGCCGACGACACAGCTTTTCTTTGCAGTTCACCCAGAGGAGAGAGAGCTGGATTGGAACTCGAGGAACTATGACCTCAATGAATGGGCTAGTAGATGGAAAACAAGGCTAAATCCTCAAAAGTCCAGCACTGTAGTTTTTACTTACCTACGGATCCACGAAAATCCAGAACTAAAGATTGGAAACGATCGCATTCCATTGGAGTCATCAGTCCGCTATTTAGGAGTCACGCTGGACAAACGGTTATCCTTTGATACCCACATCACCACCACTGTTCAAAAATGCCGGAACCGCTTGAGAATGCTCAAACCCCTATTGGGTGAACAATCCCCTCTATCTCTGGACACCAAACGGCTGATTTACTTGGTGCTCATCAGACCAATATGGGAGTATGGTAGCCAGGTCTGGGGAGGTGCGTCCAACTCCCAAGTACGTCGCATTCAAACATTCCAAAATCGAGTTCTGCGTGTAATTACGAGAGCTCCTTGGTACGTCCGAAACTCCACCCTACACAGTGACACCGAAATGCCGACTGTACACGGGACCCTCCAAAAATCATACAACCGCTTCCACCAAGGACTACAAAATCATCCCAATCCGCTAGCAGCCGCCATCCTGGATGAAATACCACCGCCCGAACCGGAGATTAAAACGGAAAAGACACACTGATTTACTCACTATATCATAGTACTAAACTTATGAAAAGAAATGTTCCATATTTATTTGTAAACCACTATAGGTACTCTATTATAATATGTTCTTCAATACTCACATATAACTCTTATAAATAACAATTTATAATGGAAGAAGGTCAATGGACCTCAACTTCCTTTCATGTTCCATGTTATTATGTATATTTGTTTGTTTTTCTCAACTGTAATTTATGTAATTAAGTTATATTGATAACACTAGATTACAAAATTTAGGGGTGGTCTGGCTGCCTTGTTCTTTCACCACTTTTCTTAAGGTATTTGGTGCGCTGAATCCGAATCTGACGTCAGTTTTTTTTTTTCCACGTCGGATTTTCAAGATATAGCTAGTTTTACGATTTTTCTAGTTCTCAATTTCCTTCATTTTTTAGTGAGCACTCATGTTGCTCGAATCTCCTCAAAAAGTACTCAGACTTATAGGAAATTTTATGTAGAATCCGAATATGTACTTAATTTTTAAGTAAAACTGTGTTAAACCCCCTATTTTCTACAAAACGTATCAAAAAACACCGGTTCTCAACGTTTTTCTTCGGGTTTTCCCTTAAACTTTGCCACTTGAAAAAAAAAATTAAGGCTAAAAAAAATGTTCTCGGGCTTTTACTTCGTAGGGGGGACACCCCAGAGGAGAATGAGACCAATCGCAGCCTCCTAAACCCATTAATATCGAAGGAATGAGCTTTTTTTCATGGCACTGAGATGAAAATTCACAAAAACCGTTAATTAATTTTTCGAGATAAGTATGTGCTTTCCTAAATCCGTTTTCCTCAAATGGATTTTCCTTTCTTCTACATTTTCATACTTGTCACCTAATGAGAGTAAGATCGAAAATAGGTACTCATAGGGGGAGTAAATCATAATTGGGAAACTCTTGTTTTGTTAAGTGATTTTAATTCAGTTTTACAACACAATAAACTGCAGAAAAGTTAACGGTGTAAATCTGTTGCATGAAGGCTCAGATGAATCAATAGTTGGTACAATGTTTGGTTATTCCTCCACCTCAGAGGTTTCATTGCCGGCATCTATGTAGAGAAAACTTCGCCGCATGAGGTAAATCTCCTTTTAAGGTCCAACAATAGTCCGCCATCATGTGAACGTCCCAATACCCTTTGTACCGTTCTTCCATGGTTTTCATTTCTTGGTGAAACCTCTGAGGTGGAGGAATAACCAAACATTGTACCAACTATTGATTCATCTGAGCCTTCATGCAACAGATTTACACCGTTAACTTTTCTGCAGTTAATTGTGTTGTAAAACTGAGTTAAAATCACAAGAGTTTCCCAATTATGATTTACTCCCCCTATGAGTAACTATTTTCGATCTTACTCTTATTAGGTGACAAGTATAAAAAATGTAGAAGAAAGAAAAATCCATTTGAGGAAAACAGATTTAGGAACGCACATACTTACCTATCTCGAAAAATTAATTAACGGTTTTTGTGAATTTTCATCTCAGTGCCATGAAAAAAAAGCTCATTCCTTCGATATTAATGGGTTTAGGAGGCTGCGATTGGTCTCATTCTCCTTTGGGGTGTCCCCCCTACGAAGTAAAAGCCCGAGAACATTTTTTTTAGCCTTAATTTTTTTTTCAAGTGGCAAAGTGTAAGGGAAAACCCGAAGAAAAACGTTGAGAACCGGTGTTTTTTGATACGTTTTGTGGAAAATAGGGGGTTTAACACAGTTTTACTTAAAAACTAAGTACATATTCGGATTCTACATAAAATTTCCTATAAGTCTGAGTACTTTTTGAGGAGATTTGAGCAAGATGAGTGCTCACTAAAAAATGAAGGAAATTGAGAACTAGAAAAATCGTAAAACTAGCTATATCTTGAAAATCCGACGTGGAAAAAAAAACTGACGTCAGATTCGGATTCAGCGCACCAAATACCATAAGAAAAGTGGTGAAAGAACAAGGCAGCCAGACCACCCCTAAATTTTGTAATCTAGTGTAATTTAAAAAAAAATCAATATTACGCCTCGAATATACCTCGGTAGAGAAAGGTCGTTCCAAGGAATTGTTGATGTGAACTTATTTTGATTCGTTCATTTTGGTTTATTATTTTCAATAATAAGCCTTTGGAATCGAGCAAGAAAAAAAAAATTTTAACCCCCCCTCAAAATATGATGTTTCAAGGTACGTAGAATCCGAAAATCGAATAAAAAAATTTCCGTCCGTCCGCCGTCCGCCGTCCGCCGTACGCGGCACTTTTCTTAGCAACACTGGACCGATTTGGTTCAAATTTGGTATATGAGCTCCATTTGGGGTCTAGTTGTGCCGCGAAGCTTTTGGTTGATGTAGGTCACTTCTAAGGGGTGAAAATTAAGGGTTGAAATTTTCAAGAGTGCCCTAGCTCGAAAACTCTCGAAATAAAGGTATCGTTTTTTCACCAATTTTAAATAGTACAGAATTTTTAAAAATTTTTGAGACCACCCGGAGCTCTGTAGGACAAACCGTTCGGTCCCTACGAGTACTTGAAGGTTTTCCTTCGATAAAACAGAATCATGAGTGTGAATCGCCAAAGAGGTCTAATCGCCGTTCAAATTTTATCTGACTAAAATGCGATCGCTGTTCATTTCTTCGATTTGTATACAGTTTTGCCTTCTGCGTAACCAGTAATCGAAATTTCCATATCAAGCTTTCTATTTTTCGAATCGAGTGTGAAGCGTTTAGTTCTTTCTAATAAACTTGATTGTGAAGGTGTGAAGCCATTATAGTGTGGTAGGTAGTACCTACCAATAGGTAGGTGTGGTAGGTAAAAAAAAATTGGTAGGTAAAACAATGTTTGTAGGTAAAAAACGCTGCAAATCATTGCTCACTGATCAGATCACTGATCAGCTGAATGAGCTCCGAAGCCATTTTCAATGCTATTGAATGGAAGTGCTCTTCCAGGCGTCTCCAGCATTCGAGGATATCTTCTTCACTCCTCACATCACTGATCAGCTGAGTGAGCTCCAAAGCCATTTTCAATCCTATTGAATGGAGGTGCTCTTCCAGGCGTCTCCAGCATTCGAGGAGATCTTCTTCACTCCTCACATCACTGATCAGCTGAGTGAGCTCGAAAGCCATTTTCAATCCTATTGAATGGAAGTGCTCTTCCAGGCGTCTCCAGCATTCGAGGAGATCTTCTTCACTCTTCTGATCACTGATCAGCTGAGTGAGCTCCGAAGCCATTTTCAATCCTATTGAACGCAGGAGCTGAAATTTGAGAGGGAAGGTCAAGGGAGAATACAGATGGTGGTCGGTGCTATTGATGGAGAACCAGTGATCTATACAGAAGGATGATCTATACAGAAAATAATAAACCTTTGAGCAATGATTTGCAGCGTTTTTATTCTCCACCTCTTGGTCTTAGATTTAGAAACCTCAGTAATTGATGTCCGTAGATTACTAGTTGCTACACCTGGGGGTGACCCTAACACCAAGACTTGCATTTGGAGCTCACCTGGATGATAGAGCCGCAGCAGCGAAACATGGTCTACACACGGTATACAAGTCTCTCCTCCAACAGCCGGCAATTCCCATATGTTCTAAGTTTTATATATTCAATGCGGTTTCGAGGGCTGTTTCATGTTATGGTGCGCAGGTTTAGGGGTGCACTCTTTCAGACATTGTGGAGAAGGTTCAACGGTATTTTGCCAGAGTTGTGCTGGGTCTGCCTACAAGCTGTCCCAATTACATATTATATTTGGAGACCGGAATGGAGCCTATTTTTTTCCACACTCTCAGTCTCGTCACCAACTACTGTATGAAGGCGCTGGCTATGCCAGTCAATAGATACCCGCGATTGGTCGCTGAGGAGGTGGTAAATAGACGTGGGTTCTGGTTCAGCGAACTGCAAACATTGGCGCGACGGTACGGAGCAACATTTGACGGGAGTTTGGCTGATTTGGGGGCTTGGAGGCGGCAGCTCGGAAACCTTGTCGATGCAGTAAAGACATCATGGCGGGAAGACATGTTGCGGAGGGCGCAGGAGTCGAACAGGTTGTATGGCAAACTGAATAAGGAAATCGTGCCGGCAGCCTTTGCTGGAAAGGTGGAAGAACATCCTTTATGGGTAGTTCGGTGGCTGGTGAGGTTTCGAGGGTCCCTTCTCTCCCGAAATAGCCATACAATCAACAAGACGACCCCAGCACCTTGTGCTCTCTTTATAACTTGGGAGTGCGAGAGGATATGAACCATTTTCTCGGTATCTGCCCAGTTCTTGCAGAGTTCAGGGTATACGCTATCTTGGAGCAGCGGTGCTGGAGCAGGCCGCAATGGTGGAGGAGACTAGCCGGTACTCACAAGATTCGGATCCCGGGGATTAAAATACCGAGCGGAGCTCATAGCTGAGTTTAATTGGTAGGCCGCAACGAAAATTCTTTTACGGAACAAATAATACTTATTATAAACCAACAACCACTAAAAAATAACAATAAAAAACAATAATGGAGGATACTATTAATAATGAACAATAGTGAACGATTTGTTATAATAAAATAATAATAAAATAATAATAAAATAATAATATAAATAATAATAAAATAATAATATAAATAATAATAATAATAATAATAATAATAATAATAATAATAATAATAATAATAATAATAATAATAATAATAATAATTGATGACAATGTGTATCAATATTGGTGGTAATATTTTAGCTCGTCCCCCCCCCCCCACAGACGGACTAAGTCCAAAGTTGTATCACATTCTAATTGTAATGAAGTAGTGATATTTACCTCATGATTATTGTAGCGTGTTATATGTTATATATCTAAATAAAATGTGTTTTCTTCTTCTTCTTCTTCTTCTACTAGTTGCCGCTTCGATATTATCATCGAAGGAGAGGATAGCTGTATCATCAACAAAGGTGGCAACAGTTGTACCTTCTTGTTGGGGTAAGTCCCGTGCGTACAGAAGATAAAAGACTGGCCCTAAGACACTCCCTTGCGGAACCCCAGCAGATGCTGGCACACATCTTCTTACCTTTGAGGGCCTTTACCATTATGTTAGTGATTCGATGGACTTGATCTACAGTTGAACGGTTTTGACTGAACCCGAATTGGTGATTTGGAATCAAATTTCTATCTTCCGGCTTACTGGTTGTGATAACAATGATGGAAATAAAAATAACATTTCCGACTGTTCACTGGTTGATAAAAATCCTTCTGAACGTTAAATTTATTGACCCGAAAACTATATTTTTCGGTTCACACAATGCGAATGTACCTGTATGTACGGTGCGCGGGGTGCTTTCCTGTTTGAAGCGTGAAAAACACCCAAATAAGGAAGAAAAAAAATGATTTCTTTAAATCTACCAAGTACTGTGCGTTTGGTTGGTTACGAACATGTAGGATTGTTATAGAATAAATGTGGTGGGAGATGGCCTTGAGAAAATTTTAGCTTGAATGGATCCATTGTACAGCAGCGGAACCAGATTTGCATTCCGTCACCAGACCCAAGTCTCAGAAGACATACGGACGAGAATGAATTATATAGTTTCCATCCTGAATCCTCATGAATAACAATACCTAGATGTCTTTCGGTTTTCTTTTTTGCAGATACACGGCTCTTTCTCCAGATTTATGTCCAAGGACGTACGAAATACATCACCCGAGGACCGGATTGTATAGATGTCGTTGCGTAAACTCTCGGAAAACTTTCCATTCTAATTTGTATAAGGATTATGAATCGTATTGTTACTCGAGCAGAACTTCCTCTGTGATACAGAAAAGTACACTTCACAAAGAAGGAACTTCTGTCCCGCCCCCGCTTTGCAAGGCCACAGATCCGCGCCTCCTTCAAATCTGCTTATCTCTCCGCTTATATCTCTACGAACTTTGTGAAGTTGACAACCGTGGGCATAAATGTAACGATGATACAATACTACACTCAAGGCAGCAGTGGAGAATCTTCAGTACGTGTAACCTTTGTCCTAACAAATCTTAATTAGAAAGCGCACAAACGAGCCTACGAACAATATATGTTGAAATTAATTACATATTCCACCACCTACGTAACAATACGACTCAAACATCACGTTACTCGTATTGTATGATATTCAAAATCCTACTGTATGGAACTCTGGTCTTTCATCTCATAAGAAAGTGATTTTTTGAGAGAAAAGTATACTTTAGAATTATTATTCTCAATTATAAACTTTGGAATCGACCAAGAAAAACTCAATTTAACCTCACCTCGAATTGTTTTGGTACGTAGAATACAAAAATCGATAAAAATGTGTCCGTCCATCTGCCGTTCGCGGCTGATTTTGATGAAATTTGGTACATGGGCTCCATTTGGTCTAGTTGTGCCCCGAAGCTTTTGGTTGATGTCAGTCACCTCTAAGGGGTGAAAATAAGGGATGACATTTTGAAAACGCCCTAGTAGCATGATTTTTTCATCAATTTAAAATAGAAATGAATTTCCAGATCAATGAGACTACGCGGAGCTCTGTAGGACAAACTGTACGCTCGCTATGATAACTTAAGAGTTGGAATTACAATAAATCAAAACACGAGTGTGAATCGCAGAAGAGGCCTTATCTCCGTTCAAAATTTACCTGGCGAAAAAGGTGATCGTTGTTCGTTTCTTTGAGTTGTACACAGTTTTGCGTCCTTAGCAATCCATAATCAAATTCCTTTGAAGAGAACTTTCAACGTTTTTCTTTTGGAAAATTTAGAGACCATTTCAACAGCCAATTTCTTTTTCAATCCACTCAAAAAATCGATATCAAATTGACATTACAAATTAAATAAACATACACGTACTGAACTGAACTGTGTGCTAACATGGCCCTCAAATTCGTGCAAAGTCACAAAAATTTACACTCACTCGAAATTTTCTTGATTTCAACTGCGTTATTCAGCCAAAATCGTCACTCACCTGCAAGAAGAATAAAATAAATTATTGGTGAGGAAAATTAATAATATCAAACAGAGCATTTTCATCATGAGGATAACACCTGCTGTTGCCGAAATAATGAAAAAAGACAATGTTCTGGCTCAGTTCAATTTCAACGGGCAACAACTCCACAGTTCGAGACATTTCTGCAACTCTGGGATTGTTGAGATCCTATTTGATAAATCGAGGAAATACGGTAAAGGCAACAATCATTGGTCACCCCCAGTCATTGACCACTTCGTTATTTAAGTTAGTTTTTTACCACACAGATGTCTCTTGGATCCTTTTGAATGTTTTTCTCGTTGGAAGTAATTAATCTAGAAGGCAGTGTGATGTTGAAGGTTACACCGATTTCTTATAGAAACCTCCCAGACTCATTCCACGTGGTGAAGGTGCGCGGAGAAGTATCATCACACGTGTTTCTTGTGAAAACGGTAAGCATACCTCAACTCATTCTTAAGGGTTTGACGTGGTTCTTTTAAATCCAACGAACTTTTTCTTGTTTTTCCATGATCAATAGTAAATAATTAGTTAATTTCTTTGTAGGGCAAGAAATTTTCACAAAATGTGAAAAATATAAGGCCGGCTAATAACTGGACGATAACAAGAGCGATTCCTCCAGTCATTGACCGGGTGGCTAATAATAGGTTGCATGATGCAAATTTTCCTTCCCCTATCATTGGCCAGGTGGTCTTTACTACCAAGAGTGCTTATTTAAATCGTTCATATGGGTATTCTGATCCATCACAGATAATTTTCTACTCAACAAAACATTATTTTTTTGCGTCAAAATGATGCCAGGGACACCAGAGGTACTTTATTTAAGAAAATACCATAGTTCCATTATTTTTATATCTTGGAATGCTGAATGAATTTAAGTAAAAACCAAACACGGAACAATTTGAAGAACGGCTAGTTTGGCCGGAAACTTCAGAAAAGAAAGGAAATAGGATTCAAAAAATGATGCCCTACGTCATAACCAGTGAGTCGTGGAGAGCCGAGAAGAGTGACGAGATCGAGAGAAAGGAAGAAGCGAGAAAGGCAAAGGAACAGGGGACGCTTAAGAAATCCGAAAACACCAAGCCTCCATCTAAGAAAAAAGTTTCAAAAGAGCTGACGATGAAAAATGGACAAGGCAAAGAATCGAAGAAGAAAGGGCCCCAAAGACAGCTGTTTGCGCAAAATCAAGCTCATTCAAGCAAGGCAAGTCAGTACTCTGTAGAAGAAGATGTTGATGAGGAAGAAGTTGACCTGATGAGTAATTCCGAGGAGGGACACATAAGAATGGATGGACCTGAACTAACCTCTCGACGACCTCATCATAAATGACAACAATGACTTTATTCGTGGCAAGTGTTTTACTACCACACGGAGCTTGAACGCAACCAACCCAGGTCGTTCGTGTGATGTTTGTGAAAAACTTTGTCACAATAACTGTGAATCTTTATCAGAAGATGGTCAGTTGACCATTTGCCAGAGTTGTAATAAAATGTCTGAGGAGTTGCAGCTCTGTACCCAACTTCACTCCGATTGACTTCCAGTCCCATTTTTTACGAAAGTCTGCGATTTTATGATAAGACTTGAAAAAACCTAGACTAATGACAAACAACATAACGTCGGCCTAGATGTGATACCTCGTAAGTGACAAAAATGCGTTTTTTAGGTTTTGGTATCGTTGGATTCAGAAAAACAAGCCGCGTTGATATAGTGAGAGCTCTTAAGTGTAAAAAATCGTATTACCTCTCAAAAGCGATTTCGGCTCTACCTCGTATCTGTTTAGCGAACTGGAGGAACTAGTGATACCTCGCAAGTACCAAGAGAGAGCGCCCAAGTGTTTCCACGTAAATGGAAGTGTCCCGCGAAACTTGTGTTTCCTCGTAAGTAAGCAGTGCTAGCGCCATTATTCCTTCTGTTTACAACATGGATCGCCGCTCCTCTCAGTTCAAGGCAAAATTATTGTATTTTATTGCATTTAGTAGTGAATCATAGACTTTTTAAATGATCTAGCATGTCTAGTCCATTTTGGTGTAACCAGCTCAGGTATTGATTGGTAATATTAGGAATCGAGCAAAAATTTCTGATTCCGATACACTTTTGAAAACTGAAAATTGTCCAAAAATTACATATTTATCGAGAAAAAAATTGGACCAACACTATTATTCATAATTTTCTGCGTAGAATTCAAAAATGACAAAACGATGCGCACCCTAGATCAACTTCGTTTTTTCAGATAAAAACCACCATTTTTTATTGCATACCTATTCAGATTATACGTCAAATTATATGAATATTTTACTACGACAACTTCTTTTGATGCGCGCAACCCGCTCAGCGAGTGCTCAATAATGCCTAACCAAGGAATTGTGCCAAAATTGAGATGAAGGTTGGCTCTAAGTGTGGCATAATATTACTTAGCACTGATTTTCTATGCTGAATCGCATGGTGATATCCCTCTCTTGATTTGATTTCAATTTACCGCATTTACAGTCCAAAAACGCTGCAAATCATTGCTCAAAGGATTATTATTTTCTGTATAGATCACCCTTCTGTATAGATCCCTCCCTACCAACCGTAGGTACCTACCTACTAGGGCATTTTTGAAAATTTCAAACCCTACCACCAACCAAATGGAAATGAAGGGTTGAAATTTTCAAAAATGCCCTAGTAGGTACCTACGGTTGTTAAGGAGGGATCTATACAGAAGGGTGATCTATACAGAAAACAATAAACCTTTGGGCAATGATTTGCAGCGTTCTTTTTTCAACCTACCAACATTTTTTTACCTATTTCTTACCTACGAACCATTGGTAGCTACTACCTACCTCACCATAATGCCTTCACACCTTAACAATCAAGTTTATTAGAAAGAACTAAACGCTTCACATTCGATTCGAAAAATAGACAGCTTCATATGGAAATTTGATTACTGGTTGCTCAGAAAGCAAAACAGAATACAAATCGAAGAAATGAACAGCGAACGCATTTTAGTCATACCTACTATTGAATAGTATTGAATTTTAAAAAATTTTTGAGACCACCCGGAGCTCTTACCAATTTTAAATTTTAGAGTTGGTAAAAAAGCGATACGTTTATTTCGAGAGTTTTCGAGCTAGGGCACTCTAGAAAATTTCAACCCTCAATTTTCACCCCTTAGAAGTGTCCTACATCAACCAAAAGCTTCTCGGCACAACTAGACCCCAAATGGGGCCCATATACGAAATTTGAACCAAATCGGTCCAGTGTTGCTGAGAAAAGTGCCGCGTACGGATGGAAAATTCTTTTATTGGACTTTCGGATTCTACGTACCTTGAAACATTAAACATCAAATTTTGAGGAGGGGTTAAAATTTGTTTTTTTTTGCTCGATTCCAAAGGCTTATTATTGAAAATAATAATTGTCAGATTGGATCAAGGGTTCAATATTTTTTCAAGGAACCTACTGATTTGTCTAATAATTTTTCAACATTTACCTACATTAAAAATGTTTTTATTTCATGTTACCAAACATTATAAATTTTATAATAAATGCATTGAGATTCCTCCAAGGTTCCTTTTTTTGTATTCTAAGATCCTCTTCTCCACTAATTTGAAAAAAAAAACGACTTAATAGTGTGATAAAATCTTCTGGTGTACTTATGGTGCTCGGATGGTGTTTGAAAGAGAAGTAGTGATACCTTGTAAGTTGAAAGGGCAATTTTCAATTCAGTAAGTGAGAACTCGTAAATGCAGTTTTTCGATCAAGAGATGAAATAATTGTCCCAAACCCTTATACTTATACTCAATGGGCCCTCACAAGTTTTAATAACCAAGGATACCAAAAAAAATGTCGTAATATACCCGAGTAAACAGTTTTTTGCTTCTCCTGAAAAGTTAGGGTTTTTCACTTACGAGGTATCACATCTAGGCCGACGATAAATATGTTTGAATGTTAGTTACCAACTCTACTCCTTCTTTAATTGGTTATAATTTAAATGTTATGTCAACAGTAGGTTAGAAAGAGACTTGTTTATTACCTGAGAAGGAGTTCTTTATAGGAGAGTTTGTCTTAAATATTAGGGTATGATATTGTTGGGAAACATGGAAACTCTATTCTCCAAGATACAATTTACGTTTGGCTAAATAAAAATTTTATTTTTAATTTAATATTTTAATATTTTATTATTATTTATTATTATTTATTTATTATTATTTAATATTTTATTTAATTTTATTTTGATATTTAATATCAGTTTGATTCTGGATTGCAACGAGCGCAATTGTGTTTTTTTCCCAGAATCATTACAATATCGACTGATTAATAATACAAGATCTTCTTATGTACTTCAATTTAGTTCCAGAGGAAAAAGTCGATAGTTTTAAAGTTCCAATGTTTTGTATTCCAACGTTACCTGTACCAAGTTTTAGAGTCAATGTTAACTATTCAGGTAAGGAAAGCACCCAGTAGATATGAAGTATTTTTAATTAAAAATAATACAAAATTTTCCAGATAAATGTGAGTTAATTAATTTACTAATAGTATAATACTTACATCCACAAATTAATCAATTCTTCTGGAAAATTTATCGACACAGTGAAGCTGACAACGATAAATTTAGGGCGGCCAATGACTGGTGACAAGGTGGCCAATATTAGGAACACCCGGCCAATGACTGGTAGAAAACAGATTTCACTAAACTCATAGAAAAAAAATACTCTTTAGATTTTTCATTTATTTAAAATTGCTATTGTATCATATTGTACGGATGTTTACCTACATACTGTTAAGTGGCCAATGACTTGTGCCCTTACACTAATACGGGGTATGTCAGCGCACAGGAGTGTTTAGATAAGGGGATTAGGTAGTCACAATTGTAAATAATGTCAAAGTGTAGTGCGATAAAAGTGTAGTGTCGACGGGAGTGGCGTACCTAGGGTTCAAGGCCAACTCTACAAAGCGTACAAGATTTAGCTTGGGTGGCCAGTCTCCAGTTCGCCTCTGCCAAAAGCCACCTCGTGAGAACGATCATCCTCCTCTCTTTTTCCCGTTGGAATCTGCCAGGAAGCTACTACCATCCTGAAACAATTCCAGCTGCCAACGTGTCATCAAGCTCTAAGTGCTCTCCAGGTGCGAAACTGTCTCATCTTCCGGAAGAATCCAAAACCAGTAGGTACATATCAAGGGTTTCCCCTTGGACATCTCCACGTGGACTACATAGGTACCGAATTCATTTATTTCTATCACTGTTCGTCCCCCTTTTTTACCTTTATTATTTAAAGGAAACAGTACAGTTAGGAATACAGTGAGGCAGAGCCCTAATTAACACGACACTAGAGGTTACCTATGTACGATTCATCAATCGACCAACAAACCAGAATTTCGTGCTCTGATTATTACTCGTATTTAGTACCCTAAGTTATAATAAGACAAAAGAATAAATAGTTCGTATGTAAGATTAGCAAAACAGTTACAGGTAAGTATGTTGTAAGTTATAATTTATTATAGTTATTATGTTGTTAGTTATTTTATGTTATTGTTAGTTTATTTATTTTTATTTCCCACTTCAGTTAAGCGTTCTTAACAGGTCTTGTGGTCGTTATTTCCTGATTCTCCGTTCAGGTGGTAGTGGTGGAGGGCGTTCGACGATGCTGTGTTTTAAGCCGTTTGTTTGATTGGTCAACGAGGTTGTTAATCGTAGATACGATTCCTTGATGACTTCAGAAACCATGGCGATATCAAGGTCAGAATGCAGCACTGAGTTTCGGACGAACCAAGGAGCCCCAGTGGGTAATCTCATAACCCTGTTTTGGATCCTTTGCACCATTTGTATATGGGTTTTGGCTGCAAATCCCCATAGCCCACACGCATATTGCCAGATCGAACGGATGAGCGAGATATAGAAGGCGTTTGGAATGGAGTGGCAGAGCTCATTAACCGTTCATGAGGAGCTTGAGTCGCAGAATTCTGTTGCGGCATCTGGTACCAGGCCTTGGATGTGACGGGCCCAAGTAAGTCTGGAGTCCAGAGTGAGCCCCAGATATCTGACACAGTCAGAGTTTGATGTGCTGTTTAGTCGGACTACAGGAGTTCTAACATTTTTGCGGTAAGTGAAAATAACCACCGTGGACTTTGTGGAATTCACACTCCGACATCATCCAGGAATGTCTGCACATTGGTTTCTGCCTCATCGCACGATTGACTACTACAAAGAGCGGCAACGTCATCAGCAAACTGGGCAGTGGTAATCCCCGAGGTCGCAGGGAAGTCGCTTGCGTAAATAAGGTACAAGAATGGACCCAGGACACTGCCCTGAGGGACACCTGCGTTGGCTGGTCTGAAGCGAGATGCCGCGTTGCTACATCTCAAGGAAGAGGTACGATGAGACAAATACGATTCTAATAATCTGTAGTGAGTATCCGGGATACATGGTTTTATCTTGTAGAGCAAACCAGGGTGCCAAACCTCATCGAAAGCCTTCTCTGTGCCCAAGAAAATGCCCAGAGAGATCTTTTTATATTCGTAAGCAGTTCTTCCCCCTAATTAACGTTTAGGTGCCTTAGGTATCCGGGACTTTAATGATACCCACAATTTAGTGCTTATCAAACAGGGTAATATTGATATATTCAGATGGAAAATATTTATATTATTCTGAATTATCATTTCAATAGAGCAATGACAGAATAGTATCGGAAAGCGATGTAAACACGTATACGTGTTACATAGACGTGTTACGTATACGTTTCTATACATAGAAATAATTGGGATACTAACAGAGAGCACGGAAAAGGCTTTCCTCGCCAAGAGATGAATTGATAATGAATTATAATGCGACGATTTCGCCTAGGGTGATGTTCATATAATAATATCATTAGGTAAGTCATTAGCATGCATGTATTGCGAGGATACTGCGTGGCGCGGAACATTGAAGTCTGCCATTGAGGTGAAAGAGATTCTAGTGCTTTTACGTCCATCAAATGTATTTATTACCAAATTGAACATACAAATATATCATGTTTCAAGTGACAAATCAAAATAGAGAGTACCTCGTATTGCCCCGTAAGTAGTTTAAAATCTCTTAGTAACTTCGTTGAACCACCAGTTGGGCAGATATATACCTATTTTTTCGTAAGAAAAAAATGGTGACACGTAAAATAAATAAGCACTCCTGAAATAAATAGGTTATTAAATCAACATTATCAACAAGTAGAATACAGTCAAAAGCCGACTGGATGGGTGGAGGATCCACACCTGGATGACCCAGTGCCCACGAGATGTGGGTCATCCAACCTCTCCCACAATTTTCACCTGCTCCGTTCGGGACTTACTTTTCTACATTTTTTCTATTTTCCTGAATTCCTCACGAAAAATCATGAAGAATAGCGTTGGTCCCAATTTTTAAATTTGTATTCTGGGGGAGTGAAGGGGGTGTAACTTTTCCGTGAAATACCATGCATATAACTAATTCAATTATTTATTAAATTTGTATAACAGGAATAAATATTATATTTTTTGAAAATGGTTTGAATTTATTTCATACATTTATTATATTATATTTACACATGTCTTTATATTTAATTAATTTCATTGTTCATTAAATTCTTATTTGAAAAAAAATATATTAGATTTCAAAAAATGGTTTGGATTTCTTTTCAAAATTTTTTAGTTTACTTTTGAAGATCCGTAGAACTCAAAAATCTGATAAATTTCATTTCGACATTTTTTTGTAATAGAAATATTTAAAATTGTAGGTATATCTAATTTTTTTAAATAATAATTTTTATTGCAAACAATTTTTTTTATAATCTGATTTAGTTTTTGGATTTTACATACCTTCAAATGTAAACCATCAAATTTTGATATAGTTACATTTTCATCATTGAAAATAAGAACATAAAAAATAATACTGAACTGATACTGACAACAAGTTGGTTCGTTGTTTCCAATTTGCTAATAGCTAGTTGCTAGTAATCTAGGTCTAAAAAGTGAGATAATCTTAGAAGGTTACTTCACGATACGATTGATTATGAGGAGTGGTATCGATACGAAAGACAAACTTGTGGTATCTACAATACGATCAGTGGTATCGTACACCATTTTCTGAGCATGCGCAGAAGGCGATACAGATCCGTATCTCAACGTCCGGACCGCACTAGGAACTCTCCAACATTGGATGTTAATCATAATTTATCCTTTCGTGAGAATCATTTCATCCAGTAGTTACCTGATGATTCGGTATTTAACGCTGAAATTAAATCTTCAATTCAGTCAGACGAGAAAAAACCAGCTCCGAGTATCTCTTTCAGAGATCCCACTTAGAATGCTCCAATAAGAGTTCACTCCGCTGATAACAAATGCATTAACTCCCCTAACTGCTCTTCTAATTTCCATAATGGTCATTGATAACAATTCGGGTGACTCGAAACTTGATTATCACCTTCCGTTCGAGTCCCCCGTAGGCAATGACGGTGGAGAAAGTAAACCAAGGGAGCACCTCGATAAAGCTACTCAATGGAAGAGGATTGAGACACTTAAAAACGAATAGATGGAAGGAGAAGAGAGAGGTGGCGGGGAGGGACGAAGCATCGAGTAGAAATAAACTGAATAAACTGAGGACGTGGCTGTAGCGAGAGAGTCTGCCCTTCCAACACTCCCCCTCCAGCACTACTCCAGTTTTTTAGAGAGGAAACAGCGCGTTCGAGCGTGGGAGCTTCTAAAACAGACAACCCCCAGCACCCTAAGTTCCTCTTTTCGGATTCCCTCTGTGTTATGAAAGGTGTGGAGGGGGAAAAAATGTATGTGAGAAAATGTATACATTCAGCAGCACGTTCGCGAAATGCGGGCAAGGAGAGCTCTGAAAGGTGGACACTTCAGGTGCTCTGAAGTAGTTTTTTTTTTCCTTTCGAACCGACAAAGGTTTGCACTCTTTCAGAAAAATGTTGGGAAAGTTTCATATGCTCATAATATTAGACGTTGGAATGAATAAAGTAAGAGATGGGTTATACTGCTAGTCCGTGTTTCATCTCGCCGAGTTGGGTAGAACTAAGTCAAATTAAAGCACTATCAACATTTCATTCAATGTTGTGTATTTTTTAGCCAATTTGCAAGGAATTTTACTCATGCCTACTATGAAAGTCATGGGGAACCATTGGAACGTGTCCATATATTTCTTTTTGCGAATTTTCAAGAAAAATGAAGCTTTTGCAATAGACTCAAAATTTTTAGCATGGATTGATGGTCCCCAAGTTCTACTTTCAAATATGAAACAGGAAGAATTACACAACACGTGATAACAAACAAAAAAACAAGTACGTAAGCGAGGATTTCTTTTTTCAAGTCCATGCTTTTTGGACATTACCATCATAATAATTATAGCGAAACCTTTCTGATAAATTCAGCACGAATTCGAAAATTTAAAATTTTCCACAAATTGTAAACACGTACAATTTGTATATTTATAGTGGAAACCTGCGTATGTTCGTTGTACCAAAAATGCAATAACCGTGTGGTTATCTACTGCATGAGTTCCTGGAGACGAGTAGAACATGAATATGGATTCCTAACATCTTCAAAACATACCCCGTGCGTACAGTATGGTGGTATGGAATACTGAAAATTGAAAAGAAAAAAAAAAGTATATACGAGTGGGTACTTTGATTTCGAGGTGACGAGAAGATTATTTTTTGTGGTTTTTCGAAAATAATTAACCAAGAGATTGATTGTATCATTTTAACGATTAGTGCTATGTGCCACACCTACTAGGCTGACTACTCTGTAAAAAAAAAATCGTTTTTCTTAATCATAGATTTGAAGGTTTCTTGGAAAATCTGCTCATTAACTCATACTGCATGAATGGACTTTTTTTTCACTTATCGCAGCGTTGAAGTTAAATGTATATCTTTATTGCTTCCGAGTCTACCAAGGTAGCGGAAGCTTTGTTTTCACTTTTCAATGTTCAAAAAAAAAAAAATGTTCTACAAAATCAAAATTTCCACTCGCTTTTTACGTTACAGAACTTCCTAAACAATTTTGGTTCAGTGACTGTCTGTCCGTCTGTCTGTCTGTCATGACATCCTTGCCACAGCCTTAACTTCTACATTTCTCACCCGAATTCGAAGAAATTTTCAGGGATTGTGCGAGTGGGGTGGAGATGGTCCCCTATAAAAACCATAGCCCCAAATTGAAAGTATTTTGTGAGCATGCGCAAACGTGAAATCCTTGTAACAACCATAACTTCTACACTTTCCAACAATATTCAGAGATTGTGCGGGTTGAAGTGTAGAGTCCCCTATGCAAGGTACTTAGAGTTTGATGTTTTGAGATTAGCTACTATGCATCAGATCATCTATACAATCGGGTTATGGATACGAGGAAGCTATGTACCACACCCACTTGTTTTTCTTCGTATCACATCTCATTGTAAATTGGGCATTTAAATAAATAAATAAATATGTGAACATACTTTATCAAATCCGGAATATTGGTTCTTTTAGTAACTAATCGAACTGTTTAGAACTGTATGTTTAGTTGTTGTTTGTTTAGAACTGTTTGTTTAGAACTGTTCTAAAAGATATAAGAAGAAGAGGCCAGGCCTCGCTGAGAGGAGGTTCTTCAGACTGCACATGATTTTGGACACTTTGGGCGACGACGAACATTGGCAGAAGTTCTGACTTATTTCTATTGGCCTGGACTGCAGGGTGATGTGAAGTTGGTATGTGCAACTTGTGAGACTTGTGGGCGTAGATGTGGAAAAAGCAAGAAGAAGAAAGCTCTACTCCAAAATTATTTGGTAGGTAGTCCATTCGAACGCTTGGGTTTTGACGTCGTTGGCCCCTCACCAGTTACACATCGAGGAAATAAGTTCATTGTGGTAGTTATGGACTACTTTACTAAGTGGCCCGAAGCCTTTGCGGTCCATGATAGCCGAGTAGAAACTGTAGCTGAAGGTGTGATCGCTAAGCTAATGTGATCTCTCTATTCGGCGTTCCTAGGGAGATCCATTCTGATCAAGGCCCACTGCGCTTCTCAATGTTCATAAGTCCAGAGCCACCCCACTACATACTCAGAGTTCTGGATTGGTAGAGAGATTCAACAGAACATCGTGGGAAACTCTTGCCAAGGTAGTGGATAATAACCAGCGGGATTGTGACATGAAGCTTCCATGTATCCTTTTGGCTCAACGAGCCACCGAACACTCAGCGACCGGCTTTTCACCAGCCCAAATAATAATGGGAAGGGAGCTAGTGCTACCATTGCACCTTCTGGTAGGAGCAACGCCAGGTATGACACCTCAATCAGCGTATGCCTAGATGTTGCAGAAGCAGTTGCTTCAAGTGCACTCGGTTCCATGTTGGAGATGACGTGTGAGGTGACGTGTTACCTCGTTGTCGGATTGGAGTGTGCCCAAAGTTGCCCAGTCCGCCTGGATTGGGCTATGCCAAATTACCAAAGCTGTTTTAAACGACGTCTTTCGCATACGCGCTCCCCAACGAAAACTGTTCGTAGCTCACGCAGACAAACTCACCCTATACACCAACCCTAAAAAGAAAGAGGGGGAATAGTGCTGTGGATTGTTAAGGAAGCAATGGTTGATAGTTGTATCAACGAGTTAATTATTGTGCAGAGTTTCTAATAAAAATCTCACTTCTTGTGTTGAGTGACCAACTAAAAGTTTTGTGCGTATTATTTCTCCGATATAAGTCCTCTGAGATACTTTTATTCGGCCCTACTGAGCAGGATCATAATGATATACAGTCATGCAATAAAAATTGTTCAGAAGAGTCAGAAACATTAAATGTATTAATAATTCATGTTTTATTGCTTAGAAGTTGGAATTAAACGCATTACTCCTCAACGAAAGGACAGCCTGAACGCATGCACGCTTTTGAAAATGCCCCATCTGTCCTCCTGGACCCTCGTCAGCACCTGTAATAGTTGTGTTACGTACTTGGGGAGTTTCTCTCATAATGTAGAACTTCGTATTTTTACTACGGTTATCTCGACTATCCTGATTTATCGCAGCTCGTTATTTTCGGCGTAAGAAGATTTCGTTGGAGTGTTCACCATTCCAACTTCACAGATCGAGGGAGAGAAAGAGAGAAAAGGGAGCCACAGCATTTGCCTCTCTCGGCCGGTCGTTGACAGGAGGATAAGTACGGTCCATTCAATCATGGTCAGTCGCATATATATGTGAAACATTTTAACTGAAAGATGGACGCGGGAGGGTTAAGGCCGTCTCCCGTTTCTTTGATCGATTGCTCCTGGCTCCCTCTGACCACTCATCACGACCACGATACCGCAGATCCGTTCTTCGACCTCCCCTTGATAACCGCTATATTTCCATTTTAAGCACCCGCGTGAATCCCACCTTACCGCCCCTGCTTGAAAAATGCCCACTACATCTTCGACGTAACGGAGCTGGTCGGGCACGCCCCATCCCGACCCCTTTTGCCTCTAAATCAAGGGTTTCCATTCTCTACCCGGGCAGGGGAGAGCACACAGAAAAATGAAACGTACCATTTGAAATGCGAGTAAAAATACTACAATCCATCATTTCCACATCATACTTTCCCTTTCCTAATTCTCCGTCACCAGTTCATACTTTCCTCCCCAATCACATCGTCTCTGAATGGAAGGGTCACCCCATAGTTTTGAGTTAATATCTTTTGGCCGGGCTCACGCCAAAAATTTGTCGGCCATTTGAGACCAAACAAACAATCAGGCTTTCGACAATCTCACTGGTGCCGCTTCAGCTACAAAGGAACATGAACTTCATCAAAACAGCATTTCACAAACGCTAGTTCTGCGTGTCATCTTACTTTGACAACAAGGGTTGGTCCTGGAACTGCTTCCTTATCTTCCCAATAACCTGTACTACACAAGGCGGTATAACGTATCTACACAAGGAGGTGGTAAAGTAGTTTCTCGTACGTCCAATAGTATAGTCCTTTGATAAATTACTTACCACAGCAAGTAATATAAGCAGTAACAGTGTGATTGACTACTTTCAAAATATAGTTATGTCGTTGAGTCGGAATGATGTATCTTCTGTCTGATATGAGATAATGTCGAAAAGACCCCTTTTTTATTACATAAAGGACCGAAGAAACCCAAAGTCGTTTCGCCCACCAACTGAAGAAAAATTAAAATGTTGGGACTAGGTTAAAACAGTTTTAACCTACCAACCTAACCTAGTTTTATCTACCAAAACCCCCTGAGCCAACCTCGAAAAACCCCCAAATCCCCCCAAAAAAGAAATACCCTAAAAGTTAAAGGTGAAATAAAAATATCAATGAATACAATGCAATTTTTTTTTTTAGTAGTAGATTGTAATTTATTAATAATTTGAGGGCGGAGTGGATCTTGAAGACAATGCAATTATTGTATTAGCGATATATGTTTCAGGTCATAAAGGTTTAAAAAAAACATTAAAAACATTTTAAAAAATAAACTAGTTTCTTCAGGTAGGGTACTTTTTTGTACAAAAAATCAAAATGTCAAACAGTGAGGTTGCATTCGACCCCCATCTCCAAAACCTTCTCAATTTCTTCAAAACTTCAAGTTTGCTACAGTAACGAGCGCGAACGGACGAATAAACTAAGAATTTATCAGTGTGTGTGCTTGAGAACGATCAAAGATCGAAAAAGAGTAGAGACAAAGTTTGTCCTCCAAAACTCCAAAATTATAGTCCCATTGAGCCCACGATAGACATTGGTAAATTCGGTGAAGTTTTTCACTCCATTGAATATATATATTACCTGCTGCTATTTTAATTGCTGATTCATTTTTATTCTCCCCAAATCCCCCCGACTCGTCGGTAAACCCCCCCCCCCAAAAAAAAACCCAAAAGATTTCTCCCCCCAAAATCCCCCCGTCTAGAAAAAAAACCCCAAATTTGGGGGGGAAACCCCCAACTTGGCAACACTGTTAAAACTGTTGGGATTGGGAGCAATCTCTCCAAGGTAATTTTAATCAGAGCACTCTATTGGATGTACGAGAAACTACTTTTACCACCAGCGCCCCTAGGGGGAGTTGGGGCCTCCTCGACGGATACCGTCTAGTGTACACTATGGTTCGTCATTAAATGACTGACATTCTTCCGTGGTTACAATTCAAAATTAAGACTCCATGATGAGAAAGCTGAGAGCATCCATACCACAACGAAGGATTGGGTCCCCGTTCCTCATTCTTTATACTACCATGACATGCCTTTTCCGTCGGATCATAATTAATGGTATACATCCAAATAAAGCATGAAGATGAATACTCAAGTTGAGAAACATAGCAGCTGGAGTACCCCAGGAAAGTGTGCTTGGACCGGTTTTGTACCTTTTGTACACAAGAGATCTTCCAGAACCAACATTTATGTTTAGGATTGGTGTGTCGTCTGCGAATGTTGCTGTGACTGCTTATAAGCAGTCACAGCAACATTCGCAGACGACACACCAATCCTAGCAGTAGGAAACGCAATTGAGGAAGCCTCAACAAAACTGCAGATTTCAGTGAACTGTATCCTTCAATGGACCAAATTGTGGAGAATTAAACTAAATGAAACAAAGTCAAGGCATAAAAACTTCTCATAACGGAAAGTTTCTATTTACGGAAAGAAAACCTATTTCTGTTGAAATTAATTCTCAAGCTATACCCTAATATGGCATATTGCATATTATGCAAATGTTGAGGACGGATAACGCTGAAGGAAGGAAAGGAAACTAGAACATGGGAAGAAGAGGGGGGCGGCCCTGTGATGGGAACTATAGGTCCGTGGTGGGCCCACTCGTGTGATAGCCAGTGACATAATTTAAAGTTCAATTTTCCCTTGCTATTTCTGCGTATATGTATAGTTTCCCTCAGTCCCTTAAAAGTTGGAAGAGCCCTAGGAAACGGGATATAACAACTTGGCGCAGTCAGTAGACTTTGTTGAGTCATCAAAACTTATCCTATCGTTCCGACTAAACTATAATACAGTTCTGAGTCGGAGCTCACTACCACTGAGCTAAGGAAGTAAATGAACAGAAATGCGAAGAGGTAGCTGATCACAACTTTAATGCAGCTAAGTACTTGGGTACGACCTTGGATACCAAACTGAGATGGAAAGAACATGTGAAGAAGAAGGAAGAAGAAATCAACCTGAAATACAGAAAAATGTACTGGCTGCTGGGAAGAAACACTCAACTCCCTGTGCACAATAAAGTGCTTCTCTACGAGCAAGTGATAAAGCCAGTATAGGTCTACGACAGTTGAGATGTTGAATGAGGTCATAATAAAATAAGAGCTGTGGACCACGAAACTCGGGTCCGAAAACATCCAAACGTCGAAGTGAATCTGCAGGACAACTGTAGGGATATACGACGATTGAAGAGAACCAAGCCCTGGGACCTTGTCACCAACCATAGAGTCTGATCTATGAACCACAGAACTGCGATTAGTACATATTAAAGAGAAATTACTATGTATTGTAGATAGTTGTGAAAATAGTTCCAATGGTTCCCCATGACTTTCATAGTAAGCATGAGTAAAATTCCTTGGGGGTCAGCTGTGACCGAGCGAGCTACGGCATGTGTCTCTGGAGGCGGGACTCGAACCGGTTGCAGGGGCCGTGAGTTCAAGGCCCGCCTCTGCGGCATATTTTCCGGGTAAGCCGGTCGGAATTCCCCCTCGACCCAACCCAGGGTGGTGAGGCCAATGGGAAGCCATGAGCGAAATCATCAGAACAAATTCTGATCTTCCCTTAGGAAGACAGCTGATGACGTCCGCGATGCCAGGAATGGCAGTCGAACGAAAATCCAACCTGAAATTGTTTTTAGGTACTTTACTTTTACTACTTTTGGTTTATTATTTTCAATAATAAGCCTTTGGAATCGAGCAAGAAAAAAAAAATTTTAACCCCCCCTCAAAATTTGATGTTTTACGTTTCAAGGTACGTAGAATCCGAAAATCGAATAAAAAAATTTCCGTCCGTCCGCCGTACGCCGTCCGCCGTACGCCGTACGCCGTACGCGGCACTTTTCTTAGCAACACTGGACCGATTTGGTTCAAATTTGGTATATGGGCTCCATTTGGGGTCTAGTTGTGCCGCGAAGCTTTTGGTTGATGTAGGTCACTTCTAAGGGGTGAAAATTAAGGGTTGAAAATTTCAAGAGTGCCCTAGCTCGAAAACTCTCAAAATAAAGGTATCGTTTTTTCACCAATTTGAAATAGTACAGAATTTTTAAAAATTTTTGAGACCACCCGGAGCTCTGTAGGACAAACCGTTCGGTCCCTACGAGTATTTGAAGGTTTTCCTTCGATAAAACAGAATCATGAGTGTGAATCGCAAAAGAGGTCTAATCGCCGTTCAAATTTTATCTGACTAAAATGCGATCGCTGTTCATTTCTTCGATTTGTATACAGTTTTGCCTTCTGCGTAACCAGTAATCAAATTTCCATATCAAGCTTCTATTTTTCGAATCGAGTGTGAAGCGTTTAGTTCTTTCTTATAAACTTGATTGTGAAGGTGTGAAGCCATTATAGTGTGGTAGGTAGTACCTACCAATAGTTGGTAGGTAAAAAAAAGTTGGTAGGTAAAACAATGTAGGTAAAAAACGCTGCAAATCATTGCTCACTGATCAGATCACTGATCAGCTGAGTGAGCTCCGAAGCCATTTTCAATGCTATTGAATGGAAGTGCTCTTCCAGGCGTCTCCAGCATTCGAGGAGATCTTCTTCACTCCTCACATCACTGATCAGCTGAGTGAGCTCTAAAGCCATTTTCAATCCTATTGAATGGAGGTGCTCTTCCAGGCGTCTCCATCATTCGAGGAGATCTTCTTCACTCCTCACATCACTGATCAGCTGAGTGAGCTCCAAAGCCATTTTCAATGCTATTGAATGGAAGTGCTCTTCCAGGCGTCTCCAGCATTCGAGGAGATCTTCTTCACTCTTCAGATCACTGATCAGCTGAGTGAGCTCCGAAGCCATTTTCAATCCTATTGAACGCAGGAGCTGAAATTGGAGAGGGAAGGTCAAGGGAGAACACAGATGGTGGTTGGTGCTATTGATGGAGAACCAGTGATCTATACAGAAGGATGATCTATACAGAAAATAATAAACCTTTGAGCAATGATTTGCAGCGTTTTAAGTAGGTACCCTGCACTAACCCAATAGGGTGCCATCTTCACCAGCACAATCCCTGAAATTTCATCGAAATCGGACAAAAACTTTGTATAGTTTTGCCCGTTACAAGGAGTTCGTTACAGACAGACACGGAACCAAAATTGTGCAGGAAGGTCAAAAGCGAAAAAACGGTGGTCCCCTACAAAGTTTATTTCCCTCGGGATTGATAGCCACTGCGCCGAAGTGAAATCCTTAATAAGCATAACTTTTATAATTTCCATCAGATTTCGGTGGGAGAAACTCTGGATGCCATCGTCATGTGATCATCAAATTTGGAGGGTAGTGGTAGATAGTAGGAAGTTTTGAGATCATCTACTTAATTGGGTTGCTGGGGTAGGGTAATAGAGGGTGTTTTTATCTCCTCGGAGCCCTTCTTATCCCTACCCAAGTCATGGTCATGCGTCCCCGTCGCGCAACCCGGGCCCCCTGGGATGAACAGAGGTGGTCCCATTAGGTTTCCCTGGTGGACCCCTCTTGAAGTTCCAGGGGTGGCTGAATGACCCTCTGGCGATAAGGGAGGGGACTCCTGTCAACGGGTTCCCTGGCCCTTAAATATGTGCTTCCCCGTTATGGAAAATATACCTAATGAGCCTCATAACCCCCGCCGGCCCATTGGCTCGCGGGGTATTAGGGGAGGCGCTCAGAGGCGCCCCAGGCAGGGGCGTCGGCCATCCTCTCCCTCCTCCTCTTCCTCATCATCCCTACCCTCTTCCTCTTCCACAGCCTCTTTGGACCACCAGTGTGCCCATTGTGAGCGGGCATTCACCTCCAGGTCTGGCCTTGGTGTCCACGTCAGACGGAAGCATCCTGTTGCTGCAAATGAAGAAATTGATGTTGAACGAGTGCAGCCTAGGTATGCTTCCGAGGATTTGCGCAGGATGGCGGCAGATGAGGTGGTGGCTGTGCGCAATGGGGTACGTAATATAAATGTTTATTTAAGCGAACGTTTTCCCACGCGCACAGTCATTGCCATCAAGAACCTCCGCCTGAGGCCCCACTATAAGCAGCTTGTCCAGGAAGCTATCCTGGCAAATAGCAGTGGGGCTTCTCCCGCATCTCCTGTTGCTGGCGTGGACCAGCAGTCTGCCATTCAGTATCCCTCCCCCGGGACCTCCGGTCTTCTCGCCGATTTGAAGACCGAAGTCTTGAGGCTCGGGGGGCAGGTAGGTCGTATTGAAGGCTATGAAAGCACCTACCTGCAGGATCTGGCGAGGCGGGCTGCTGAAGGGCTGGACAACCTGGAGGACATGGTTGCAGCCTATCTAGGGAGAATCTTCCCGCGGGTTGGGGATGCGACCGTGACGCAGCACCAGGGGGGACATCCTCCCAGAGTGGTGTTGCGTGGAAGTCGCAGAGCAGCTAAGCAAGCAAGACGGCGGGAGTACCACCGGGTTCAGAGTTTGTGGAGGAAGCATCCGGCACGTGCAGCTGCGGAGGTACTGGAGGAGCCTGGGGAAGATCAAGTTCAGCCCCCTCTTCAGGAGTTTGTGGATTTCTGGGAGCCACTTTTGAGTGCTCCCAGCCACAACCCTGGGGAGCGAGTGGTTCCCCCAGTCTCCACCAGGGATTCCTTGCGCAGCATCTTGTGTTCGCCGGTGCTACTTGACGAGGCACACAAGTGCCGTGTCAAGAACTCTACATCCGCTGGACCCGATGGTGTTTCTGCCCGTCGCTGGAATAAAGCACCAAATACGATTAAGCTGCTCATCCTCAACCTGCTCATGCTTGCGGGAAGACCCCCGAAAGCGTTAACCCGTACCCGAACCGTATTTATTCCCAAGAAAGGGGGAAGTGGGCCTGGAGGCTATCGACCGATTTCAGTATCCTCGGTAGTCTTCCGCCACTTCCAAAAAGTACTGGCATCTCGCCTCCAGGTGGCTGGTGTCATTGGTGACGTCCAGAGAGCGTTTCGGCCAGCGGATGGCACAGCGGAGAACCTTACAGTTCTCCAAACTGTCATCTCGCTGGCCCGTATTAAACGCCGGCAACTCCACCTCGCCGCTCTGGACGTCGCTAAGGCCTTTGACACAGTCAGTCACCTTGCCCTGACCGATTGCCTTCGTGGTGTCGGGGCCCCATCTCGATTAATTGAGTATGTGGCCTGTCTGTACCATGAAGGCGTGACGGTCCTCAAGGCAGGAGGTGAGGTGTCAGGGGATGTACGGATAGGGCGTGGGGTACGCCAGGGGGATCCCCTATCACCACTCCTCTTTAACCTGGTCGTGGATACGGCCTTGGGTAAGCTGCCCACAGAAGTAGGGTTTGATCTCGTCCCTGGGGTGCGAGTAGGAGCATTGGCCTTTGCCGATGATGTTATCCTACTCGCAGAAACCCGCGAGGGCTTGCAGATTGCCCTCAATGCATTTGCTAAGCAGCTATCCAGGTGTGGACTCGTGGTCAACCCCGATAAATGTGGGTCGGTTTCCTTGGTCCCGTCGGGTCGCCAACATAAAGTGAAGGTTGTGGATGGGGGTTTTGTCATAGGACAAGCCCCCATTCCTTCTCGATCTGTGTTGGAGGTCTGGCGGTACCTTGGAGTCGACTTCATGGGGGTGGCCACCATTACTGCCAGCCGTGTGGACCTTGGTAGGGCGCTAGCCCGCATCACCAAGGCTCCATTGAAGCCACAGCAGAGGCTGCGCCTCCTCCGCACGTACTTACTGCCGAAGCTAACCTACGGGTTAGTCTTCGGTAGGCTTACTGCGGGGAGGCTGCAGGAATTAGATCGAGAAGTCCGCTCTGCTGTGCGCTCTTGGCTGAGGTTCCCACCTGGTGTCCCAAGTGCCTATATCCATGCACCGGTCAAATCCGGTGGGCTTGGCATTGTGTCTCTCTCCGCAAGTATCCCTTCTCTTCGCCGCCAGCGCCTGCTAGCCCTTCAGGGGTCGAGCTGGGAGGTCGCCTGTGTTGCTGCTGGTCTTGATTTTGTCAGGCAGCAGTTAGCATGGTGCGACCGAGCAACACCATCTGCTCCAAAACCCAGTTCGTCTGCTGAGTTCGCTGCTGCCCTGCATGAGTCAGTAGATGGTAAAGAACTCCGACAGTGCTCCGAAAGCCTTATCTCATCCCAATGGGTGGATTGGGCTTCGGAGGGCATTGGGGCCCGCGACTACCGGAACTTCCACGCCGTCCGCGTGGCAACACTGCCAACAGCGGTACGGTGTTCAAGGGGTAGTCGTGGGGTGACAGATACCCTTTGCCGTGCCTGTCGGAGTGGAAATGAACACCTGTATCATGTGGTGCAGCAGTGTCCACGAACTCATGGGGGCCGCATCCTACGTCATGATGCGGTTGCCAAGCAGATAGCAGGTGCCTTGTCATCCAGCGGCTGGGATGTTGGAAGGGAGAGATTATACCACATGCCAAGTGACCGGGGCAAGAAGCCTGACATTGTTGCCGTCAAGCCCGACAGGTCTTGCATTATCCTGGATGTCCAGGTTGTTAATGGCAGCATGGACATGGAGCAGACCTGGCAGGCTAAGATAAGAAAGTATGATAGAGATGATTTACGGCAAGCAGTGTCAGAGCTAAAAGGAGTGGCACCCAACAACATCAGGGTGATGGCTGCAACCTTGTCGTGGCGCGGAGTGTGGTGCGGGAAAAGTGCCACGGAGTTGCGCGAGTTGGGCATCTCAGTAGGTGTACTCCGTGGTGTCACCCGCCGCGTACTGCTCGGCTCATATTTAAACTGGTGGTCATTTTATAGAGGCACTTCCCTTCATCCATCTCTCCCACCCCCACCTTCCTCATCATCCCTCATCCCTAGGGCCGGCGTCGGGTGAGTCCTGGGCGTCCTCCCCATTATATTTGTTTTATTTATTTATTTTGTTTTATGGCGTGCCCCCTCCGTCACCAAAGACATTTTGTCTTGAGGGGAGTTTAAAAAAAAAAAAAAAAAAAAAAAAAAAAAAAAAAAAAAAAAAAATATGCGTCGGGTCAACTACACAAACGCGTAATGCATACGAGTAGGTAAGCTATGTCCCACACCCCCTTCGTTTTAGTGGAATTGGTTGAAAATCTCAACAGCTTTCACCTGCGTTCCTCCCACCTTAGTTTTGGTTTATTATTTTCAATAATAAGCCTTTGGAATCGAGCAAGAAAAAAAAAATTTTAACCCCCCCTCAAAATTTGATGTTTTACGTTTCAAGGTACGTAGAATCCGAAAATCGAATAAAAAAATTTCCGTCCGTCCGCCGTACGCCATCCGCCGTACGCGGCACTTTTCTTAGCAACACTGGACCGATTTGGTTCAAATTTGGTATATGGGCTCCATTTGGGGTCTAGTTGTGCCGCGAAGCTTTTGGTTGATGTAGGTCACTTCTAAGGGGTGAAAATTAAGGGTTGAAAATTTCAAGAGTGCCCTAGCTCGAAAACTCTCAAAATAAAGGTATCGTTTTTTCACCAATTTTAAATAGTACAGAATTTTTAAAAATTTTTGAGACCACCCGGAGCTCCGTAGGACAAACCGTTCGGTCCCTACGAGTATTTTCTACAGTTGTGAAAATAGATTATAAAAAAAGATTATATGATTATATGCATAAAATTATATGCAGATAAACTTGTTTTCCAGTTAGCTATGGAAACTCAAAGAAAGCATCACGCGGACTGCAAGAGCTCGTAGAAGTACTTGGCCATTGGTGCACAACGTGGAAAATCAAATTGAATTCAATTAAGTCGTGTGTTGTGACATATTTACAACAATAATCATAAATATAGATTATAATAACTCTGCCCTCCGGGCCTTGGCTTACTGCTTAGAGCCTTTGGCTAAAATTCAAGAAACACGAAACATGCTTTAGCCGCGCTTTTCGGCGGAGTGGGGTTTGGGAGGACGGGTGGAGAATCCCGTCCCCACTACTTGACATTTTCGCGTCACCCTCCCTCCCGCGTGGCGTATTCCAGTTAGTTAGTCCAAGGCTGAAGCATGTCCCATGCTAAAATTGTCTCTCACGAATATAACTTTGTTTTCTTCTAGTTTCTATTAGTTTCTTCCAATTCGAAGAATTCGTGTACCTATCTGCTCAGTTTTGTCTCATACCCTTCAAATACAATGAGTGTTTCATTGACAGTCGATGAGATTTAACGTGACTGTAATATTCGGCGATAAAATAACCGTCGGGAGTTGAAAAAAATGGCTTTTCAGCTCGTCTGGATACTCAAAATCCTTTGCTTCATCCTTCCACCTCGGAATACTTGAAATTAATTCTCTTAATATCTTGGTCAGCTGTGGAAAAAGGGACTTCCAAGAATTCGTGCGTTCAGTCGTAATACGCGGCGATGGGGAAAAAAGGAATCCCACGCAGCTAAAACTAAAGAGCTAGAATCCGGTCACTTTTCGTTTCTCGCTCTGTTTGTTTTCCCCCTGTTGGGAAGCTCCCACGATATTATTATTCTTTTCAAAAGCGGCATTTGCTCGGGTTTCGGTCGAAATATGGGGAGGAGATGTTTTGCCGGTTCGGCAATCATAGTGAAAGCCTTATTGATTGAGTGAGACGTAACATGTGAAAGAGTTATTTATGTGGTCGAGTCCCTTCACCCGAACTGTAATAGAAGTCCTCTGAAGAAGGCATGTGGTCAGCTCGAAGGTTGCTGTGAGGAATAGGACCGTGTTTTCTCGCCCTTTTGTTAGGATGGAAATGATGAGTGTGAATCGCATATGCACGAATCGGTGGAGGTGCGGCCTACCTAAACATGCTACGAACAAAACAACTACAGGGCCAACATCAAAAAATGGGGAATTCGCCTAAATTATAGATTCTTTAATTTCAAATCAAATTCTACAATAGGTCCCTAGAATGATGTTTAACACCAGGAATACCAAACGAAAAAAAAACTACCGTAGAAGAAAATGCCTAAACGAGTGAAGCCTCTGTGAAAAAAACGCGAATATCGAGGGAAACTGATCACGTCACTCCCCGGCGTTCCTCCCGCAAAAACTGACCGGATTCACACTAGTGATGGGCTATAAAGCGCAGCTGTTCAAACTTCATCTCACTAAAATCCCAAAAGTAGAAATAGAGGAACATGAGTTCAAGAATCTTGGAGTGGTGATCCAAGACACACTCTCGTGCTTGGTCAAGGGCCACGTCTCTGAGGCGTTGGTGACTACTAGTCGTATCAGCACCTTGTATAGGTTGAATTTTGTTGTACGGGACAGATGCACGGATTTGAAAAGCTTGATCGTGGCAACGTAAGCTCTATTAGCAGCCATAAGCCGCTTTTTGACTTCGGCGGAGGCGTCATTTTTTGAGGTGACTGTGGAACCGAGGTATTTAAATTGGCTCACCCTTTCAACTGCATACTGTCTAAGAGTGAGGTGTGATGGCAAATTGTTTCTATGAGCCCAACCAACTGCCATGCATTTGGTTTTTGACTCATTGATGGCTTGCAGCTTCTAGAGCAACAAAGGCTCGTTTCATATCCTGCTTGGTTCTGGCCACAATGTCGTCACCATAGGCTAAAATCTGCACGCTCCTATGGAAGAACGTTTCTCTACTTAGTGGATTTGCGTCATGGACCACTTTTTCGAGCGCTACTGTAAAGAACAAGCACGCAAGCGTGTCACCTTGCCGTGGGCCATTCTGAATTAAAACTGATAAATGAAATGTTCATTTGAAACTGAAGAGATTGTTTACAATAGATGTAATTATTATTAAATGAGAGATTTAATTTAAAACGCTGCAAATTATTACACAAAGGTTCATTTTTTTCTATATACAGGGTGTCCCATGTTAAGCACCATAAAACTTCGGGAGTCGATTCTACAACTAATTTTAGTAAAAAAGTGTCTCTTAGCAATTTTGCGTTAGACGCTTATTTTCCAAGTTATTTTAATTTTAAGATTTTTTTCGTGTTTTCGACCTTAAGCCATTAAAATGACCATAACTCGCTCAATTTACAAGCAATTAAAATCTAATTACACCGTTGGATAGGGCGTTAAATTTGCCATCTTTCAAGTGGTTATACAAAATTTTTTATAAAATCGTGATGGGTGAAAAATCAACTCGTAAAGTCATTTTTGTAAAATTGTCAAAATTTCCTACTTTTTCTTTTGATTGTTAGGGTTTTACTTCCACATGATTTTTCACGTACCTCTACGTCAAAAACTGCGCAAAGATCTCAGCTTTCCAATGGTATAATTTGTTTTAATTTTACTTCGCTAATTAGGGGAGAAAAATACGTTTGAATGCTAAAAAACGTGGTTGCGCTCATGGAAATCAAGGTTTTCTGGTGCGTTGGGCCTCGGGCAGGTTCGACGAATTAGGGGTGGAATTCCACGTCATTTTCAACGCTATTAGACTGATTCCATCACCGTATGTGAAAGCTCAGTATTGAATTTTGGTAGGTCCGAATCTTTTTTTTTTTTTTTTTTTTTAATTTACTTGGTATTTATGCACGAATTGAATGTTCTCGCAACTTTCTCGTTTGTATGAAAAAAGAGATATCTCATAAAGAATAGCTTGTAGATGTGGAATAAAAAATAAAGATAAATAATGATATTTTAGAGAAGGTAAAAATGATATCTATTAACAAAATTAATCTTTATCTTCATCGAATTACGTTATTGACTTATTAATGATTGACATTCGTCCGGATACCTGTAAACACAAAGCAAAGTTTTTTACAGCCAAGTAGAAAATAATCGAGAAATGTATCAGGACGAATATCCGGACGAATGTCAATCATTAATAAGTCAATAACGTAATTCGATGAAGATAAAGATTAATTTTGTTAATAGATATCATTTTTACCTTCTCTAAAATATCATTATTTATCTTTATTTTTTATTCCACATCTACAAGCTATTCTTTATGAGATATCTCTTTTTTCATACAAACGAGAAAGATGCGAGAATTGAACATTCAATTCGTGCATAAATACCAAGTAAATTAAAAAAAAAAAAAAAAAAAAAGATTCGGACCTACCAAAATTCAATACTGAGCTTTCACATACCAACGGTGATGGAATCAGTCTAATAGCGTTGAAAATGACGTGGAATTCCACCCCCAATTCGCCGAACCTGCCCGAGGCCCAACGCACCAGAAAACCTTGATTTCCTTGAGCGCAACCACGTTTTTTAGCATTCAAACGTATTTTTCACCCCTAATTAGCGAAGTAAAATTAAAACAAATTATACCATTGGAAAGCTGAGATCTTTGCGCAGTTTTTGACGTAGAGGTACGTGAAAAATCATGTGGAAGTAAAACCCTAACAATCAAAAGAAAAAGTAGGAAATTTTGACAATTTTACAAAAATGACTTTACGAGTTGATTTTTCACCCATCACGATCTTATAAAATTTTTTGTATAACCACTTGAAAGATGGCAAATTTAACGCCCTATCCAACGGTGTAATTAGATTTTAATTGCTTGTAAATTGAGCGAGTTATGGTCATTTTAATGGCTTAAGGTCGAAAACACGAAAAAAATCTTAAAATTAAAATAATTCGGAAAATAAGCGTCTAACGCAAAATTGCTAGGAGACACTTTCTTACTAAAATTAGTTGTAGAATCGACTCCCGAAGTTTTATGGTGCTTAACATGGGACACCCTGTAGATCACTCGTCTGCAAAGAAAACGGCTTTGCAATTGTTACCACCAACCAACATGAGGAAAAACATCGATCGCATTTCGGTCAGCTAACATTTGGACAGAGATTCGGCCTCTTTTACGATTCACACTCGTGTTTCTGATTTGTCGTTAGTCCAACCCTTAAGTTTGCGTAGGGAGCGAACGGTTTGTCCTACAGGGCTCCGCGTCGTCTCTAAAATTTCTAAAAATTCTAAACTATCCTAAATTGATGGAAAAGCAATACCTTTATATTAAAATTTTTCAAGTTAGGACGTTTTCAAAATTTTAATTCCTATTTTTCAACCCTTAAAAGTGACCTACATCAACCAAAAGCTTCGGGGCACAACTAGACCCCAAATGGAGCCTATATACAAAATTTCATCAAAATCGGTCCATGGTAACTAAGGAAATTGCCGCGTAGGGCATACGGTGGATGGTAGACGGCGTACGGACGGAAAATTTTCTATTGGATTTTCGGATTCTATGTACCTTGAAACATAAAACATTAAATTCTAAGGGGGGGGGGGGGGGTTGAAAATGTATTTGCTTGGTTGATTCTGAAGGTTCATTATTGAAAATAATAAACCAAAAATAACAACAATGTAATAATTGTGATTAAGTAGCAAGGAATTGTTAATACTTATTTCGCCAGGGACGGAGTAAGAGAGGGCCCACTTGGCCCTATCCATCCCTGGTTATGTAAATAAATAAGCTTAATCAATAAATCAAGCTGGCGAAGCGTAAAAGAAGTTTCAAAGAGTATCAAAGAACGACAACAGGTAGCGCCCTCGTGACCACACGAAATGATCCACTCAAATAACGTGATTCAAGTAAAGAGTTAGTGTCGTTATTTAGAAACTAAATAAGAGAAGATGAAGCCTAATAATGCTTGATAAACTAATAGTCTATTTTTTTCAATTTCTAATTGGAACGGTCAAAAACAAAGGCAACTTCCTTCACGGATAATAATGTATTCGAATATATTGCTATTGTGATGAATTTGTATTGTTGGAAAAACTCCAGGAATCGTTTTAGAATGTTCCAAAAAGGATTTCAGCGGGAAAAATTTCGAAGAAGTTCATGCTAAAATCTATAAGTCCATTTCAATAGCTTCATTTCCTTTGAAAATTTGCTAATTGTGTTCTACAAAATCGAGCCGCCGCCATATAAAAAGCTCACCGAAGATGGTCGATCCTTTCTTTTTAAGATTTCCATTCAACAAGAGGAGGAGTGATCGTTTATTTCTCTCAACTGCGGAGAGCTCTTAATGGGAAGGACCTCATTCAATTTAGGTTTATTGGCATCGCTAGCAAAGAAGAATCTCGCTCCCTCTCCATTCCTGCGGCATTACTACGTTTCTGTTTTTTTTTTTTTTTTTTCAAATTAAATGAAGGACTGCTTCCGTTGCAAAACCCTTTATATTAAGTGGGGAATTGTCAGTCTTAAGTGAGATTATCAAAGGTCGCTCGTGCTTCGATGATAGCATGTTGATATCCCACTCGTCATCTACTTCTGATGATGCTTCCTGTTCACGATTCGTGGATTACCCCGTTAATTGAAGGCTCAACTGGGTCTCTCGTGTGGTCTCAAAGATGTATGTAGTACTGCGCAAATCATTAGCTATCATATAATATATATTTTATTATATTACACTGTGTTACATATCAGGTAACATAATACTGTGTTACATATCATGTAACACAGTATTCCAAACAGAAGTATTTCTTATTAATAAGTGTATCACAATACTAATGAATCTTATTATCTGTAATGTGATTAAAACAAAGTGTGCGTAACACCATTCTATTCAATAAAAACATTGAATTTCTAGGTGATTGATATTCTTATTGAATAGAAAGGTGTTATTTTATGCTCAAACCATAATTACGAATAATAAAACGAAGGTTTTCTTCGAAAAATCCACTTTTTAGCACTCAAAATCATTCGTAAGTACCACCATTGGATTCAGCGTAAAAAATTAATTAGGAAATGATACCAAACTCGTCAAGTCATTTTGAGATCGAGGACCATACACCGCGTAAAACATTCGATTTTCTAGTAAAACACACGCTTTCGTGCATCCAAACTTGATTTACTCTTCCAATTTGAATTTTAAAAAGAAAAATTGATAGACCGTTGGAAATCTGACAATTTCAGCATGTTTTTTTCGAAGAGCGCCTATCGAAATGGGCAGGTGTCCAAAAGAAAAACTCAAATTTCGCGAAAAATAATAAAGTTTGCTTTTTGACTTGATTTTTTAGAAATGGTTTATTGCAAAAAGATTTTGGTTTTACACTAGGTAGCTTGAAAATTTTACGCTCATTCAATTGATATCCTCAAATTTGAATTTACTTGGTAAATAAGAGGAGTTATGACAGTTTTAATGACGTAAGGTCGAAAACGCGAAAAAAAACTTCGAAGTGAAAAAATGCATTTTGTTGGGGTCAAGAAAAACTGCTAAGAGACAATTTTTGTTGTAAATACGCTGTAGAATCGAACCTGAAGTTTTGCCCATCTTAAGTGTCGACACTCTGTATAGGCTCTTAACATATTCAAAACATACACAGTGCATACAGTATGTATGCTTATGTTATGGTATACTAAAAATCGAACTATACAAACTATGTGGGTACTGTAGTCGTCCACTCTTCTTATTTTTCGTTCCAATAATCCCATTGTAATGAGTTTGATAGGGCATCATCAGAATAAAAATAAAAATTTTGCCGTCCGTCCGTAAATTTGGTATGTAGGCTCGATTTGGGGTCTAGTTGTGCCCCGAAGATTTTGGTTGATGTAAGTCGTCGAAAACTAAAGGTTGGAATTTTGAAAACGCCCTAACTCAAAAAATGTTTATGTAGAGGTATTGTTTTTCCATCAATTTAAGATAGTAGGTATAGAATTTTAGAGACCAAGCGGAGCTCTGTAGGACAAACCGTTCGCTCCCTACAAGAATTTAAGGGTTGGACTTACTATAAATCAGAAACACGAGTGTGAATCGCAAAAGAGGCCTAATCTCCGTTCAAATATCAGCTGACCAAAATGCGATCGCTGTTTGTTTCTCCAAAGTGTGCTCAGTTTTGGGTCCTTAGCAACCAGTAAAAAAATGTACTAATGAAGGCACCCACAACTCCCTATTATTTTTTCGAATTAAGAAGATTCTTCGAAGCGTTAAATTCTTCCAAATACAGTTGATTGTGAAGCAAAAATATTATTGGAAGGTATGGAGTGACCTGAGAAGAAGAATAAAAATTTGTGTAATAGTTCGCAGCGTTTTTTATTTACATTAAGTTCAGCTAGTGCGTCTACGTGCTTTATTTTGAATTTCAAGAACGGAATGGCGTAATAACCAGTTGAAGGCGAATTCCCCGGGGTTCATTTCTAAGGAATATTTTCAACTTGGAACTTTATAAGGGAATCATTTTGTACCGTATTAAATTGGTTTGCCCCGACAAGTATTGACTACCAACATTGTTCTGAAACAGGTTGCTTGTGATCCAATAAAACGTTGAGTTCTGTGACGATTATCGAAGAAACATGTTTTAAAAATTATTTGTACTATCAAAGTCCTAAATCGATGTAGACTTTCTAATGCTTTGTAACACGCTGGACCAATATTTTATAGAAGCAGCGTCCAAAACGGCAGAATTTCATTAATTACTTCTGACGAAGGCATTCTTGGAAGAACTGAAAATGAGGAATTAATGAAGGTCTTTCTCAACCCACGAACGCACCTATTTGTTCTAGAAGAAGCCCCGAAAAATATAGGAAAAATTCCTCCCCCAATCGTTTTCATGTAGGTGCCACCAGCAGAATAGGGCCTATTTTTGAAAGGCATTTTGATTATTATTTGTTGATGATTATTATTTATATATGATTATTATTTATTTGATGATTGTTTTTAATAATAAACCATTGGAATCGAGCAAGAAGAAAACAATTTTTGTATTTGTTGAGATAAATGAGCGTTAGGTCTCTCTTGAATTCCAGCATCGTAAATTTTCGCCCTGTTTTCCTATATAAGTACAACTCATTATTGATCGCTACCAAATTGATCCACTTCTAGTCCTTCTCAAAGTATTCCCTCAGTTTCTTTATCAAGAATCTGCTCAATTTTTTCTACGAAAATGAAGGTATGAAATAGGTACCTACCATTCTAGATATAGGGAAAATGCTCCCAAGTAACACAAGAAACTATTACCCTCAGAAAATTGCAACTTTTGTTCATTTTGGTACCTGAAAACTCAACCGGAACCCTATACTTACCAATTTTTCGAAATAAGTTCATGTCAACGAAACCTCCTGTGAAGGACGAGCGTGACACATGTGTAACACTCGTCTTTACATGGCTCTAAAATGTGGAATATCTTGAAAAAAAATTACACTGACTAATGGAATGATTGTTGAAACTATCAGAGAGAAGATATGTGGACAGAAATTTTACTTGACCAATGTAATATAATGATATTCCTCTTGCCACAATTCGAAGTCCATGGCTGAAATACAATACTTTTCAGAATGAAAACTACACACTATTTACAGGTTTTCTTGATGAATTCTGGCACTCAAATGTCAATGGACCCCCCTGAGCAATCCAGAGAGGTTGATTTGAACATAATACGGCACGCGCGGGTATGAAAGCCGGCATACAGAGATCTGTCAGATGTGGCGCATAATTATGTCACGCTCGTCCTTCGTGGGTTAATCTATCTACTCTTGATGGTGTGGATTTTGACTTGGAAGAAATGTTGGGAATGACAAGGCGGCAAAATAAATACGTGACTAGACCGACCTGTATACGAAACTTCACCCTATCATCAATCTAAAGAACTGATGTATTCGTACAAGGCTGGAAGACCGGAGTTATACAATGGGCCTTCTCTATGACGTTGATTGAGTTCTTAGGAGTTATGATGGATTTGCCTAATACGGAAAGACTCAATGCATAATATAAGAAAGAGACCGAGTTCACGGCAAATCACTCCACAATTTAGCATTAAAAGTTTGAACTTCGAATGTACACGGAATTACATAGATTAAACCGATGAAATACTGTAGCTTGTCTGTAGCCGAGCTATGAACAAGGGAGGATGACCAAGGTGTATTATTTCAGCTCGCGCAGACGGTGTGAGAAACCTGGTAATCTTAGGAGGGCGGCGGGCGTATTAATAACATGACGAGCTCTGATAGGGTCCGACCTTATTTATCTTTGAGATGGAAAAGCAGATTAACTAGCTTCTGCAAGGCTCTCAGGAGAGCGGCGACACAACTCTCCGATGAGGGCTACTTGTTGGTCGAGGCTAGCCAGCGCCGTCCCTCCTCGAAATGGTAAATGGTAATCTCACATAGAATAACAAGGATAATCAAAGTAGTTTTCTCTATCAAAGTAGTTGATGAGAAAATGATAGTTTGTACATTATTAGAAAGTAACCACTGATTAACCCTATTCTTGGCAAAGAGACAAACACTGTCACAAAATCTCGAAAAGTTCAAGCCTTGGGCACACAGAACGCGATCTGTGCTCCAGGCAGTGATCCCGCGATCTTCTTGGCGATCGGCGACACGAATACGTCACACACAATGCGATCCAGTCAGTGTGCGATCTGTGTGAGCGATCCAGGTATTGAGATAGATTTCCGCACAAGTGTTAGGCGTGTTTTTCTAGAAAAAAATTAGTAGTTCTGACGAAGAGGAAGAACTCTTGTTTCTTTTAACATTATTCGAGAGTACCAGCACAAGAATACGATTTTGGGTGCACCCAATAAATCAAAAGAGAGAACAGCTTGGTGAGTACCACCGTCTCCGCCGTGAACTACAGCCTCATAAAGACGGATTTCAAAAAATATATTTTCGAATGTCGATGCGAAGTTATTTCTTCCCCCGTCTTGAAACTGGATCGCCGGATCGCGAGATGATTTCTGTAATTTGGTACAACTATATCGCCTGTCGCCCTATATCAAGAATGGATCGCTGCGACAGATCGCCTTGTGTGTGGCAGGGATGATGCAATACTGCATCTTACAATCATATCGCCGGATCGCTTTCTGTGTGCCAAAGGCTTAAGTGTGTAGTTAGGGAATAAAAAATTAACTATTAACAACAACTACGTATGCAAAAGTGCTTCTTCAATTAGTTATTATCCTCAACTGGTTTGAAGAATGAAGGGGAGATTTCTTCACACCATTTTTGGTAGATCACTTAAATACTGTCACAAAAGAAACTTTCCATTGTCTGAAACTCTCAACTACACTTGGAAAAGAGACACAGGTATAATCAGCTGGCAAAGATACAGCTGTGTAACCTCACAGTTTTCGCCCATTTTGGTTTATTGATCAATATTTTTCAATATTGATCGTTTGGAATAGACCAAGAACAATTTTTTTACCCCCCCCCCCCCTCATAATTTGTTGGTTCCACTTTTCAAGGTACTTAGAATCCAAAAATCGAATAAAAAGTTGGCCGTCCGTCCGCCGACCACCGTACGCGGCATTTTCCTCAGTAAGCATAGACCGATTTCGATGAAATTTGGTATGTAGGCTCCATTTGGAGAGTACTTGTGCCCCGAGGCTTTTGATTGATGACAGTCACTTCTAAGGGTTGAAATTTCGAAAACGCTCTAGCTCAGAAAATTTTAATGTAAAGGTATTGTTTTTCCATCTGTTCAAGATGGTATTGCATTTTTAGAATTTTTGGAGACCACGCGGAGCCTTGCAGGACAAACCGTTCGCTCCTTGGACTTTAGATAAATAGAACTTGGACTTTAGATAAATCAAAAACACGGGTGTGAATCGCAAAAGAGGCCTAATCTCCGTTCAATATTTAGCTGACCGAAATGCGATCGATGTTTTTCTTCATGTTGGTTGGTAGCAACAATTGCAAAGCCGTGTTCTTTGCAGACGAGTTATCTAAATAGAAAATTAACAAAACCTTTGTGTAATAATTGGTAGCATTTTTAACACAAAATCACGTTGGGAAAGTAATTCTACATACTTATCAAATCTTGATAATTTAATAAATAATTATGTAACATAATTTTATTTGGAACCATGTCACTCGTAAGGGCTACCTCTCCAGAAATGGATTGGTTTCCCCGGGAGCAGCCATGGTGGGTGGGTCTGGTTCGTAATTATTTATTATCTTCATTCATTTATTGTTTCTTTCACGACTGTATTACCAGATGGCTTTTTACAATAAAAACAAGAAAGATTGAGATTGAGATCGATATCCGACATTTCAAACTATCGATACTTTTGTACCGATACTCGATATTTTAGTATCGAAACTGCACTACCAGATATTTTTCGATATCGATTCCTTTTATCCGATAATTCCAAATATCAGTCCACGCGGAAAATTCAAAGTTATGGCTAAGAAAAGATGAAGAAGGTAGAGAGGCTGTTAAATCAAAAAATTAAAAAACATTATTTTTTGCCATTGTCTCGGATAAAAATAATCAATAGTATGGAGAGAGTATTCAGTAATACATACGCAGTTATTAATGGTAACTTATTATGTTAATGATTATCAACATTATTAATGATACTTTATGATATGTTCTGTAAATACACTCAACGTGGACTCTTGATAGTAAAAAATGAATAAACATCGTTGAGAAAAAAAAATTTCTGGAGAATATTGCTATTTTGTGACTCTAAAATATCGATACTCATGCCAAATGATACATAGCCACGGATACGATGCAGTATCGATACTTTTGTAACGATACCCATCCTAATTGAAGGCCCCCGAGCTATCTCAATCCGACCACGCAGCTTCCCTTCGAGTGACCACATTTCCGACATTCATTGGCCCAAGTACTTGATAAGTCGCCCGTCGACTGACACTCCAATACCGCTATTTTCTACCTTGGATATCACCATCGACTTCGTTTTTTGCCACCATGAAAACTATGAAATTCATAGAGGACCTTTTTGTGACTTTCTCGAAGAAACACCGGAGTTCCATCAAAATTGGTCTATGATTTCGAGTAGTCATGTCTGGGAAATGATTGACCATCAATAGACACGGATCCAATTTGGGAAAAGAAAATATGATCAAGGTGGAAGCACGTTGATTATGGAAGATTTAGGTAGGAAATAGATTCGGGCCTCCTCGCATTGCTATCTATGCAGCAGGCAGAATCAGGATATTGCGGAATTCAATTTGCCTTTACGGCGGCTAAAGGATGAGATGTCATGTACCCCAACAGGAGGCGTCCATTTCAGGCTGTAAATGCGAGCGAAACACTGTGGCTAGAGGGTTACTTGGGGTTCAGCGGTCATCAAGTCAAACAGAATTCTCACGTTCCTACACTAACTCAACTTCTAAGAGGTAATGGGAGTCGGTTGGGTAAGGTGGAGCGTTCCACGGCTCCTTAGAAGCAGCTATCCCATCCCGTTTCCCGCAGAAATCTCCTTAAAACTTCCTTGTAAGGTGATTACCCGGCAAGCGCTCGCTTAGGTCCCACAGCGCCCTCTTCGTCTATCTCTCTTTTGAATGGGGTGCACGCGATTATCTCAGGAAAAACCTCGGAGAGGAGGGATTGTTTGAAATACTGCAGGAAAACGGGGGAAAAAAACGGAGTAAGGTAAGAAGGACTTTTTTATTTTCGTGTCGGCTCCTCTAACGGACAGATGGTGCTTTGAAACGTGCAAGTTGTACTCTCCTCCCCCTTGGCCGTAACTCCCTCCGCATCCTTTTCTATTGGGGTCGAACAAGCGTGATATGACCTATCTCTTCCTCAAGTCATGTTTGAAGTCTCCCATCCTCGTTCATATATCAACGGTAAAAGTGAAATATCGGTTTTCTCGGTCTGTAGGGGTTCCTGTCAAGACCAGCTGACTTCGCAGACATCGTGATAGAGCGGAGTAAAGACAACAGGAATATGTTACAGAATTCACCTCCTGTCAATCCAAGTTCTTATGGTGTATCGATTATATATGGCTTTGTCTGATTAAGTAAAAAACAAACCGTATCTATTTTTCTGAATTTAAGAATATGCAGCAGTGCATATTTATTTTGTACAATTCCAAAATCTTGTAAGTACGATGTTGGCAATTAATTTTAATTTCCTAATTAATGTTGAAAATGATCATTATATCGCACCTTGAGAATGGCATTGTGACAAGCCAAAAATCTGCAATTTCGGAAATACAAGTTTTAAGTTTTGCGTATTGCATAGTTCGCCAAATCGTGGTTTTGGTTTATTATTTTCAATAATGAACCTTTGGAAACGACCAAGAAAAAAATGTGTTTAACCGTCCCACAAAATTTGTTGGTTTACGTAGAAAGGTACGTATAATCAAATTCGATGCTCCTATGCCGCTAGAAACGTTATGGAGGATAAGGGTGAGGGGGGAGGAGGCCACTATTTCTTGCCTGAAATACTAAATAAATTACATGAAGTGAAATAGTTTTATCGCTTAACAACTGGTATTAATTGACCTAATGCTTATCCAATGGGACGTCCCCTGGAATGCATGCATTACTTAACAATATGTTTATTACTACTAAACGCCTTCGCTACAAGATTCCTAGCTAGACGAAACTCATCTACACAGTTAAGAAACTGAATGGTAGAGTTTATTCACAAGCGTCGACGGACTACCACTCCAGAGACAAGGTAAGTGCGATATTCAGGCTATTTAGGTTCTCAAGAGGTTTTTCCGAAATTCGCTCATTCACTCTTGCTTGCCCAACAAGTTAAATCAATCAATATCCAGCATACAAAAGTGGACAGCAAAATGGAGAATCAAAATAAATGAAACTAAGTCGGTACATGTCGATTTCACTAACAAGAGGATCGAGTATATTCCGGTACATTTCATGGGAAAATTAATTCTAAATGCTAATGGAGCCAAGTACCTAGGCATGACACCAGACGCCAAACTTAGATGGAAAGCCCATGTAAAAAAAAGAAGGAAGAATTCATTCTAAAATTCAAAACATATTGTTTAGTAATGCGTGCATTCCAGGGGACGTCCCATTGGATAAGTATTGGATCAGTTTAACCAGTTGTTAAGCGATAAGACTGTTTCTCTCGATGTAATTTATTTATTACTTTAGGGAAGAAATAGTGACACCCCCCCCCCCCCCACCATTATCCACCTTAACATTTCTAGCGGCATGGGAGCCTCGAATCTGAAGAGCATTTTAAAATCCATGATCTACGACACCCAACATGCGAATTCGAGTACACCCCCCCCCCCCCCCCACCGCCACCACCATCAATGGTACCAGTCTGGCACCAAAGCGGAAATACGTCGTAACATTGAACTTTCATCTATTAGGTTTAGTAGACCAATGTCACATCCGTGTTCAAGGTGAAATACCAAAAAACCCAAGAAATATGAGGTACATGGTGCCCTGGCACCATGGTGGCACCACTTTTATTTCCATGGTGGTACAGAAAGTAATTCATGCAAATCCTAAGGTATAATGAGAATTTTTCTTCAATTTCAAAGCTTGGATACAATTAGTAAGCAGTAAAGGAACCGAAATATTGAAAAATTGGATATTTTGTGAATATTATCACCCCACCCATCCCCTCCTCTTGCAAATTTTGATACTCTGGTGAAATCATGTACAACTCGGAAGTTATTTTAGCCAAACAAAAAAAGAAACACACAAATCGGTTGGAAATTGAGGCCTGGGCAGAGTTTATAAGATTATGCCCGCAAACGTACGTTTTTTAAGCATTAACCCCCCCTTTCCCCCCTTCAAAGGCGAAATTTCAAATTCCGGCACCGTAGTGCACAACTAGATAGTTTTCCGCGTCGAAGAAAAAAAGAACCACGAAAATCGGTTGAGAAATAAGGCCTGGGCAGAATACACAAGATTAGGTATGCCCAAAAACACACGTTTTTTGAGCATTAACCCCCCCCCTTTCCCCTCCTTAAAAGGCAAAATTCGAAATTCCGGCGACGTAGTGCACAACTAGATAGTTTTCCGCGTCGAACAAAAAAACGCTGCAAATCATTGCTCAAAGGTTTATTATTTTCTGCACAGATCACCCTTCTGTATAGATCACTGGTTCTCCATCAATAGCACCTACCACCACCTTCTCCCTTGACCTTCCCTCTAAAATTTCAGCTTCCTGCGTTCAACAGGAGAGAAAATGGCCTTGGAGCTCACTCAGCTGATCAGTGACCACACATGCGCCTCCAGCATTCTCCTTTGACCCGCCCTCTCAAATTTCAGGTTCCTGCGTTCAACAGGAGAGGAAATGGCCTTGGAGCTCACTCAGCTGATCAGTGACCACTCATGCGCCTTCAGCATTCTCCATTGACCCGTCCTCTCAAATTTCAGGTTCCTGCGTTCAACAGGAGAGGAAATGGCCTTGGAGCTCACTCAGCTGATCAGTGACCACTCAGGTGCCTTCAGCATTCTCCTTTGACCCTGCCTCTCAAATTTCAGGTTCCTGCGTTCAACAGGAGAGGAAATGGCCTTGGAGCTCACTCAGCTGATCAGTGACCACTCAGGCACCTCCAGCATTCTCCATTGACCCGCCCTCTAAAATTTCAGCTTCCTGCGTTCAACAGGAGAGAAAATGGCCTTGGAGCTCACTCAGCTGATCAGTGACCACTCATGCGCCTTCAGCATTCTCCATTGACCCGCCCTCTCAAATTTCAGGATTCCTGCGTTCAACAGGAGAGGATATGGCTTTGGAGCTCACTCAGCTGATCAGTGACCACTCATGCGCCTTCAGCATTCTCCATTGACCCGCCCTCTCAAATTTCAGGTTCCTGCGTTCAACAGGAGAGGAAATGGCCTTGGAGCTAACTCAGCTGATCAGTGACCACTCAGTCGCCTTCAGCATTCTCAATTGACCCGCCCTCTCAAATTTCAGGTTCCTGCGTTCAACAGGAGAGGAAATGGCCTTGGAGCTCACTCAGCTGATCAGTGACCACTCAGGCTCCTTCAGCATTCTCAATTGACCCGCCCTCTCAAATTTCAGGTTCCTGCGTTGAACAGGAGAGGAAATGGCCTTGGAGCTCACTCAGCTGATCAGTGACCACTCAGGCGCCTTCAGTATTCTCCATTGACTTTTGATTATGGAAATTTGATTACTGGTTGGTTACGCAGAAGGCAAAACTGTATACAAATCGAAGAAATGAACAGCGATCGCATTTTAATCAGAAAAAATTTCAACGGAGATTAGACCTCTTTTGCGATTCACACTCATGATTCTGTTTTATCGAAGGAAAAGCTTCAAGTACTCGTAGGGACCGAACGGTTTGCCCTACAGAGCTCCGGGTGGTCTCAAAAAATTTTAAAAATTCAGTACTATTTAAAATTAGTGAAAAAACGATACCTTTATTTCGAGAGTTTTCGAGCTAGGGCACTCTTGAAAATTTCAACCCTTAATTTTCACCCCTTAGAAGTGACCTACATCAACCAAAAGCTTCGGCGCACAACTAGACCCCAAATGGAGCCCATATACCAAATTTCATCGAAATCGGTCCATGGTAACTAAGAAAAGTGCCGCGTACGGCGTACGGCGTACGGCGTACGGCGGACGGACGGAAATTTTTTTATTCGATTTTCGTATTCTACGTACCTTGAAACGTAAAACATCAAATTTTGAGGGGGGGTTAAAATTTTTTTTTTCTTGCTCGATTCCAAAGGCTTATTATTGAAAATAATAAACCAAAAGAACCAGGAAAATCGGTTGAGAACTAAGGCCTGGGCAGAGTACACAAGATTTTGTTACACACACACACACACACACACACACACACACACACACACACACACACACACACACACACACACACAGACATACACCTATGGTTTTTTTCGCGGATTTGGATTCAGAATGGTCTAAAACGGATTACTGTGTGGTTATTTTTTTTTCTGTTGAGTGTTGTCCAACTTCACCCCAGATCGATCGCATAAGGACGCCCAAGTCTTACTGTGGGACGTCCTAAAAAGTGCATTGGCTAATGGGGAGACGGTCGAAGTTGTCAACCCAGAACAAGCTTACATTGTACAACCAAGTCCTGAAACTAGTCTGGCCATATGGAGCTAAGCTTTGGGGCTGTACGGCTCAGTCAAATCGAGACATCATCCAAAGATTCCAGAACAATGTGCTAAGAACGGTGGTCAATGCACCATGGTACTTTCGAAACGAACGTCTCCATCATGAGCTTCGGATCGAAACAATAAACGATGCTGTAAAGCGACAAGCTGTGAGACACCTACAGCGGCTAAGATCAAGATCATCAACGAGGAAGCTGTCCAACTCCTTGATACAAGTGATATCATCAGAAGATTGAAGCGTACCAAACCACACGACCTAGCTTAATTGTGAAGCAGTGAAGTGAAACATCCACCATAATCAACACAACTCAGTGATGTATCTTAGTTTTGAATATTTGTCCATATTTTCAAAATAACATTGTTAATATATTATACTTGGTGCAATAAAGAATATTGAAAAAAAAATCACTCTTGCTGCACGAATGGGTCTTTTTTTCGTAACGAAACCACCCAGAAAGTTGAGGTAGAGGTTCCCATAGTTAACCACAAATGATGGAGATAGATGTTGGCAAGAATGTTCCAGGAAATTCCCTCTTCGCGTCAAACTACATGACCCGAATCTTTTGCTACCCTTCATTCTGGTTCCTTGAACGTACATCCCATCAGAAAATGATCCTCTAATAGAGTTTTCGCCGCGTTTGTATCTATCGATCTCATCCCTTTTACGAGACATAATCTTTATCTGGGGTCACCGCTCAATATCTCCGCCTTTCATGCCTAAAAGAACCTCGTAACTGAAGAGCTGTTGAGTTGAAGGCGCTCAGATTGCAGCTCTTCGCCTCTCGTCTAACCTCCTTTTTTTTGTCTACCTGATAGGAAAAGGTTCGTCCCACCTCCGTCGGATACCGGCGGATTCCTTTATCGAGTAGCGTTTACAGCCGGGTTTTTCCTATTGTTCAGCCAGGATGTAATCTTGAAGAAATACATTTATTTTATTTTTGTTTGTTCGGGCAGTTAGGGGTTGGCGCCTTTTTTTCTTATCGGAAAAAAGTCCGATTTAAATGCATGTTGAACGATTTTGTTCTCTCCTCTTTCGCTCTTACCGCCGACATTCAGTTCTTTTCAGCCAATAGGAACTCAAGTATGTACGAGTACGCCACACCTACGGGGTGTCCCAGAATTAATGATCCAAATTTCAGGGATAGATTCTACGACTAGCCTGCGACAACTTTTATGTGAAACCCCCATCCTACCCGACATTTTGAAATTTTAATTGATTTCCGTGTTTTTGATTATGATTCGTGAAAATTGCCGTAACTCTCTCAGATCACACGTAAATTCAGCCTACCAATGGAAAGAACATCAAATATACTTATGCTCGTCACGCAATCAAAATGTTTTCATGCAAGCCGAATATGTAAGAGAATACGCCGAAGTTCAACTTTTTTGTTCAATTTGAAAGTAATGCTGAACGATTTTTTCACAAATTTCCAAACGCTATTCTTTTCGGAAAAAACAACTGCACGTTTTGCACATATATTTGTCCACTCATTAAATTCACTGGGCGGTATCCGTAGAGGAGGTCCCAACTCCCGCTAGGCACGCTGGTGGTAAAAGTAGTTTCTAGTACTGTTCGCAGATAGAAAGAAAGCGGCCGGCCGATTTCCCGCAGGGAATACCTCCTAACATAGACGACTACCTGTTCCAAAATCTTTGGTAGCCTGGTGAGTCAGATTGGGAAAGGGCCGAGCCTCCGTACCTCAGACGAGCCATCGTCACTACCTACCTACTTCACAATGAAATATATTTCGAAGAAACGGGGAGTTTCATTAATAAACAACGATCGCATTTTGGTCTGCTAAAATTTGAACGGAGATAAGGCCTCTTTTGCGATTCACACTTGTGTTTCTGATTTTCCAACCCAAGTTTTTTCTAAGTCCAACCCTTGAATTCTCGTAGGGAGCGAACGGTTTGTCCTAGAGGGCTCCGCGTGGTCTCTAAAAATTCAATACTATCTTAAATTGATGGACCCTGGTACCCCCTACCCTTTCTACCCTCGTCTACACTATTTTACAAGCTCGAGAAGTAAAATTTACGTCACCTTTCCATTTCACGGTTAAGGGAGTAATGACTGTTTTAAAGGTGTAAGGTCGAAAACACGAAAAAAATCTTAAAAGTAAGAAAAGTCGGATTTTAAGGGGGTTAAAAAAATGCTAGGAAACATTTTTTGTTGCAAATCAGTTGTAGAATCGACTCCCAAAGTTTGATGAATAACATATGGGACACCCTGTATAATTGGGAACCACTGCCTGGAAGTCAATCCCGAAACCCTGGCCGACCACGAACGGTCTGTAATAAACACACCTTCCACTTCGTCATTGGTCGGTAGTCAACACCCTCGGTCTCAATTTTCCCTGGCGTGAGTGACAGGTAATACACATGGACACCTCACCAAGCCAGCCGCTTTCTTTCAATCGTAACACTGTACGTCCAAAAGAGCTCTGATTACAATTACCTTGGAGAGATCACATCAACTATTTTCGAATGTCATTATAATTTTAAACATTACTTACCTAATTATGTTGTTGAGTTCGATGATATGTATTCTTTCTGATATGAGATAATGACGAAAGTTCCCCTTTTTCTATAACAAAAAGGATCCAAAAAAACCAGAGTCGTTTCGCCCACCAACAGAAAAAATGTAAAAAGTTGGCACTCGTAAAAAGTTGATGTGATCTCTCCAATGTAATTTTAATCAGAGCACTCTGTTGGACGTACGAGAAACTGCTTTTACCACCAGCGCGCCAAGCGGGAGTTGCTACGGATACCGCCAAGTTCTAGTTATGGATAATTCTTCACGAGAGAATCCTCATAAGCATGAAAATGCTGGTTGAGTGCAAAAAGCACAACAGAAACCTGCGCAGAACATTGAGAAGAGTTAAAGTAGGTTATCACCCAAATTTAGTCAAAAACTAGGGTGCAAAACGAAAAACCTTTTCTCAATACCAAATATAAAGGTAAACCAAATGTTTTTGACGATTTTTGGGACAATGCAACCTACGTCTTTGATCTGTATACAGGGTGTCACACGAGTGGTTCCTGACCTTCCTCCCACGTATTCTACAACTAATTTCCGACAAAAAGTGCCTAATGACTTGATGATGATTTTTTGGTATCCTCACTCAAAATGCCTTTTTTTCCACTTTGAATTTTTTTTTCGTGTTCTTGATCTTTGCTCAATAAATCTAACATAACCCACTGAATTCATGAGTTAGCTCAAATCTAAAAAATCCGTTGGAAATAGCGGTAAGTTTGCAATCTTTTTGATGCCCAATAACATTTTTTTTTAATGGAGTTGAGATGTTCAAACCACATATGAAAAGCAAAACTCGTCAAAATCCTGAAATCCCTTGTTTTTCAGTCGCTTGGTAACCATATCAATTCTTGACGCATAATTGTGAAACTCCCCTAAAAATTGCGCCAAAATCTCAGCTTTCCAACGTTGTAATCAAAAAATATTTTACAATCGAATTTAAGGTAGAAATTTCTGTTTGAACGTGGGAAAACGTCCATTTTTTTCCAAAGAAATCGACGGTTAGACGGGAGGACTTGGTGCCCCGGAGGAGCCGCGGCGGTGAAGACCCCAGAGCCCTCCCGTCAAACCGTCGATTTCCTTGAAAAAAAAAAATGCAAGTTTTTCCGCGTTCAAACAGAAATTTCACCTTTGAATTTGGTTGTAAAATATTTTGTGATTACACCGTTGGAAAGGTTTTGGCGCACTTCTTAGGGAAGTTTCACAATTCTGCGTCAAGAATTGATATGGGTACCAGGCGACTTATTAAACAAGCGATTTCAAGATTTTGACGATTTTTGCTTTTTATAGGTGGTTTGCACATCTCAACTCCACTTTACAAATTTTATTGGACATGAAAAAGATTGAAAATTTAACGCTCTTTCCAACGGATTTGAGCTAACTGTTGAATTGATGGAGTTATGGTAGATTAATTGAGCAAAGATCGAAAGCACTTAAAAAATTTTCAAAGTGAAAAAAGGCATTTTGAGTGGGGATACCAAAAAATGTCAAGTGGCACTTTTTGTCGGAAATCAGTTGTAGAACACGTGGGAGAGAGGTCGTGAACTGCTCGTATTACACCCTGTTCAACAGATAAGATGTAGATTCTTCGTTATTTTTTTAAACCTTCCATGTTACACTAACAAACCTTGATGTTTTGTCTCCTTTCTGAAAGAAAGACCCGTTTGATCACCTCATATAGAAGTTAATGTACTACTGTGCAAGCGGTCGGACCTGCCACCACGTGGACTCGTCCTGGGAAGTGTCTGAGGAGGCATCTCGCTAGCAGTGCCGTTCTGAGCTGCACCCTTCACATACCCCCAGCATCTGCAGTGCGGCCGCGGACTAATGAAGAGCTGCCCTATTCTAATGAAGAGGGATTGGAAACGGGTACTGAGCCTCAGGCACCTTTGGGACTCGCCTCAATATCGATTCCCTCGTCGTCCACTCAATCTCGCTCGTTGTAAGTGCCTGCCAATCACACTCCAAGGAAACTCTTCGCGTAACCACCAGGTAGGACTCACAAACTTCAAAGGCGAGTCATTAGGAAGTTATGGATGTCAGAGCAAAGGGAGCTTGAATGTACAGAATATCACATTTTGACAGCAACATTGTACTCAGCTCCATAGAAGTTGGGCTTGAAACGAAATGTATTAGGAGGACTTGAATTTTTTAGATTTGCTGACCGAAATCAAAGATTTCCCCTTCACCTTGCGTTTGGTAGGTACCCACTAAGTGAGAAAGAAAGAGATCGATTCAAGCAGCATGAATGAATGAACGAATTTTCAAAGAAACTTTAGGGTAATAGATTCAAATTGACGCACCTATACAGTACACCAACTGTACACTCCTCTACGATGCTCTCCATCGGCCATCCAGCTGAAATGATTAAATTTCGACGGATTGTGCTTTGACACGCGAGGTCTCAACGATAGAAGGAGGTACCACGACTATACTCCCACAAAACCTATTTTTACCGAATTTCCAAAATTTGACAATTATACATTTTTCGTGAGATATTTAAACGGGAAACATTGGGCGGATTCTGAGTAATCCACATTGATATTGCTAAGATGGTAATTTCCAATAAAAACCTCGTAAAACACGACTACTCATTACTATACATTTTTAAAGGACTGTACCTTTTCGTTTATTATTTTCAATAATGAACCTTTGGAATCGACCAAGAAAAAAAATTTTAACAACCCCTCAAAATCTGTTGGTTTACGTTTCAAGGTACGTAGAATCCAAAAATCGAATAAAAATTTGGCCGTCCGTACGCCGTACGCGGCACTTTCCTCTGTTAGCACTTAGTCTAGTTGTGCTCCGAAGATTTTGGTTGATGATGATAAATCGAAAAATAGAGAATTGAGGACGCAAAATTGAGTACAAGTACAAGAAACGAACAGCGATCGCATTTTGGTCAGCTGTAATATGAACAGAGATTAGGCCTCTTTTGCGATTCACACTCGTGTTTCTTATTTATCGTAAGACTGACCCTGAAGTCCTCGTAGGGAGCGAACGGTTGGTCCTACAGAGCTCTGGGTGGTTTCAAATCCAATACTATTTTAAGTTGAAAAACCAATACCTTTATGTTGAAAGTTTTTGAGCGTTTCGATAATTTCAGCCCTTATTTTCCAACCCTTAGAAGTGACTGACAGCAACCAAAAGTTTCGGGGCTGACCTATGCAACAAGCAAATACTGACGGGTTGAAATATTCCCACTTCTCACTTTGAGCCTCCTAGTTTTTCTCAGCTCAACGATTGATTCTAAAAGTTGAGGAGCTCCATCAGTGCTGAAATTGTAACGCCTGGAAAAAATACATGTTTCCACCATAATGACATACCTGACCATCTAAACCGGAATACTTTCCGTGAAAATTATGAAACAAATCATCGAAACGAAGTGCAATATGCCAGTTCAACCTGACCACGCCTCAATAAAAATAAAAAAATAATAAAATAAAATAAAAACTTTTGAATGGAAATATTTCCATCGATTTTGGTAATGAAAATAAAATCAAAGCATGCATTTGTCTTTGAATTCATTTTTATGATCGCTTCATTCATCGCAATAACTCGAAACATCGTGATCATTATTATGGAGAATTCATCGAAAAGAAATCACCTAAATAATTGCCACCGTTTTCAAAAATATCTGTTACTTTAATTATGTAGTCTTATAGTGTTTTTGTTTCTGTTGTATTGATTGTTGTAATGGTGAAATGTATACAAACATAAGGAATACATTAATGTTTTACAGTATCCACACTATCCGAGAAGTGTAGACCCAAAAGTTGACTATATCGGGGAAAAGACGGCTTCGTTCTCCTAGAATTCGGCATTTTCCAGGAGAAAGCCTTTCGTACAGTATGTACAATCGTATGAGTATGTTCTTTCAAGAAAGAACTCGAAAAATTGCTCATACAAGCTGAGCTTTATGACGTGAAAGATTTTCCCAGGTGAAGCTGTTTTGAAGTTTGTATCACTGCGACACTCTTTTCTCTCTCTATTTTTTATTTGTACATCTATGTTTTTTTAAATCTCGTAATGTTACTGACATTTGTATTGCCTTATGGCTGCTACAAATAAAAAATGTATTTATTTATGTACCTAAGTATCATCAATATATAAACTGCTATATTTATCCAGTACCACCGTGAGATGAAGATGACCAATCAATTTTGAAACCTGAAATCTACAAACAAAAATTTTATTAATCGGACCATGTTAATTAATAACCCGATTAATCAAACCTAGTTTCCATTAATTAGAAATGAATCGATTTTTCTACGATAAAATATATAATTTTGATTAATTGCTCATCCTTAATGTGGACCTACGCCAATACTTCTGAGTGAAGAAAAGTTTTGAACTGAAGGAATTGTTTAAGATGTAGAAAACCGTATTTCTAAGTGGACATTTCTGCAAAAATCCACAGAAAGTGTATTCCATTCGAAAAAAGTTTACATAATCATCTTACTGCTTAACAATTACAATACATTCCATTAACTTCCTCACCGCTGTTTTCACACTGGGCCACAGCTGCAGCTATCCAGTGTGATCCCAAGGTTGCTGAATTTGTTGCATTCATTATTTTAATCCATAAATCTACAATCAATTGCCATTAGAAGAATTATTGTTGTTTTTACTTTTTCATTAGAAGTATCGTAGAACACCTCCTCCTTGGAGTAAAAATATTTGCTTTTCTTCTTCTTCTGTCACACTACTTTCCTTATCAATAAATTACTCGCATACTACTTTCGTTACCATTGCTATTCTCTCCCACTTCTTCCCTTGCGCACTATTTTATCCAATGGGACGTCCCTCCGAATGCATGCATTACTGAACAATGTTTCTTTTACTTCATTATAACTGTAACGGTATTGATGTTATAAAATTGTTGTTGATACCTAGCCTACAATTTATGGTAATGAATGAATGAAAGCATGTTTTATTTTTACGCATTAATAATTAATGCGTTAATATTCAATTATTGAACATAAACATAGAGATGTAAACGTAAAGAAATGATCATAGTATGGCTATCCGTCAAAGTTTGCGATGTCAAAATAACTTACATAACTACTATGTGGAAACAGAATAACAATTAACACCAGATTACTTTCACATCTTACAACACAAATTTAACAGAATAAACAAGTAGGTACCTAATTTGTTACAAAACTGAAGAACCCTATACATTTTTTTTAAAAAAAATTAATTAATTGTTGGCATTAATTGTTTATACAGCCATACAGATACTTATACTACCTATATCAAACATATACATTACATGATCTCAAAAAATCATAAATTTCTCTATACAGGGTGTCTACACTTAAGGTGGGCATAACTTCAGGGTTCAATGCTACGAGATATTTCCAAAAAAAATGTCACATAGCAATTTTCTTCTAACCCACTCAAAATTCCTTTTTTTCACTTCAAAGTTTTTTCTTCTTGTTTTCGACCTTACGGCACTAATATGGTCATAACTTACTTATTTTTGATGCAAATTTAAATCTGACTACACCGTTGGAAAGAGTATTAAATTTCTAAGCTACCTAGTACAAAATCAAATCAAAAAGCAAACTTAAATTTTTCGTCGAAATATGACTCTCTTTAAATTGAATTTTTACTATGAATCCTTAGCTATTTCAATGGGCACTCTTCGGAAAAAAACATGTTACATACATTACAAAGGAAATGATACCAAAATCGACAAGCCATCTTGAGATCGAGGGGTCCTTAAACCGCTTAAAACCTGGATTTTCTTGTAAAACACACGTTTTTTGGCATTAAAATTTGATATACCTAACCAAATTGAATTTTGAAAAAAAATTGATATACTTACTGCAGGAAAGCTGACAATTTGATCATGTTTCCGAAGAGCGCCCATCGAAATAGCCAAGGATTCATAGTAAAAATTCTATTTAAATTTCATATTTCATATAATTGAAGTTTGCTTCTTGACTTGATTTTTCAGAAATGGTTTATTGCTAAAAGATTTTAGTTTTACACCAGGTAGCTTGGGAATTCAACGGTATTTCAAACGATACCGTCTAATATGAATTTACTTGGTGAATAACAGGAGTTATGACAGTTTTAATGACGTAAGGTCGAATACGCGAAAAAAAACTTAAGTGGAAAAAGGCATTTTCAATGGGTTAAGTAAGAATTGCTTGGAGACATTTTCTGTTGGAAATACCTTGTGAAATCGAACCCTGAAGTTATGCCCTTGAGTGTAGACACCCTGTAAACTGAATAATTGAAAGGATTGATATAATTGAAAGCTACTTTAGTGGTGTTAACAATTTTGTTTTTTCGATCGATTCCAAACTTGTACTTATTATTGAACATAGCAAACCAAAATATCTACGTAAACTGTTAGTTGAGTAATAATGAAAGTGAAGCCTACTTCAAACATCCTATTTGCGACAATGTGCCTCCGTTCATCGAGAAATCTAGTTTGGTTCCGTCATCAGCTCTGTCAGGTGACACCAGGTGCTGCATAAATCGAGCTCCGCTCGTCTTCTTTTCTCCGCCGACTGGAAACAAGTGCTCCCATTGAAATTGAATTGGAAATCGCTCCCTAATTAGACCAACGACCTAATCCAGTTCTTGACCCAGTTCGTCTATGTTCAAATAGAGAGTCTCATAGATTGCTTCGTGAGCGGATAATGCAAAACAACCCAACTTGCCCTTTGAAAAAAGGGACTTGAGCCTTCGAGTGGCTGCTAGGTCTTAAGAGAGCCTTTTACGGGAAGGTAAGCGCTAAGTAGCTCGTCGCTTTGAAACTTTTTGAATTAAGTTAAAAGGCTGAAAAAGGCGCCGCACGAAGACCTTGCAAGTCGTTCTCTGCCTATTTAGATCGACTAGTTAGTCTCGTGGGGACGATCGGCAAACGGGGGACGCTCCTGCTTATTAACGAATTCTCTCTTGTTTAAAACATTTTTTTTTCTTCACCGCGGAAAATGTCAGTTTTATCCAAAACTTGGTGTGTTTTCGTTGGCACCATTGATTCAAAACGGAAACGCGCGATGGAAAAGTGAAAAGACATGAAAAGAGTGTGTGTTGACATTTGTACGTATGAGGATGGTGCAAATATAAACAGGCCTTTTAGGCCAGTCAAATAGTACACTAAAACTCGCTAAAATTGCAAGAATAATAATTTTGTCTATGTTGTTAGGATGACTCCCAGTAGTGTACACCCAAGTTTGCAGCTTCGAAAAACCTGTGCTCGCTGCGTGAAAGTCAACAAAACCTCAAAATTTTCGGGAATTTTTTGGTTGATGGGTTTTCTTTTTAAACTACCCTCACACCTTTGCGTCAACTCAGGAGATGAAATTCCCCAAAAATGCACTTTTCCCATACTTTGTAGCATTGTGAGAAAAATATGAGGCGTACGGATTTCGCTTTTCGCTTTGAGCGATTAAAGTTTATTGAATTTGCTACGTCTCTCCGTATGGCTTTCCCTGTAACATGTGAGATATTTGGGTCTAAAGTGGACCTAATGGTTAAGTTTCAAGTTTTTCGAAAAAGTAACCATTTTTTGAAAAGCTGTATCTCGAGAACTGTCAGACATACAGAGCTGCGGTTGGTCTCAAACGTTAGCAAATATTGTCTACTTTACCAAAGGTAGTATTGTGTTCTGTAGAGTGCACCCTAACGGAGATATATGCCAAAAACCATAAAAGTCCGAAAAAGTTGAGGTTTTTCGACTGTCACGCAGCGAGCACAGATTTTTCAAAGCTGCAAACTTGGGTATACACTACTGGGAGTGATCCTAACAACATAGGAAAAAAATTAGTACTAGCCATTCTCTTGCGATTTTAATGTAGTATTTTTTGTACTATTTAATGTATTATTTAGTTACGACAATTTTATTTTACATGGAAACAAAAAAACCTCTAGGATCACTCTTGCTTAGTCCCCTTGCTTGGTAATACACTTTCCCAACGAATCGTAAGTTATCAGTTGCGCACAAATTACTGTACTTGCTGCTTGGTCGAAACGCTCTCCACCAAGTGCTTCTTTGAAGGGCCTAAACATATGGTAATCTGAGATGCAAGGAGGATGTTCTAGTGCGGTCCAGGGAAATTCAGCTAATTTTTGGGTGGTTGAGGCGGCAGTGTGAGTGCAGTGTCATGCAAGAACAGAAAATCTCTGATCGGGATTTGGCGCCTTGTTGATATGTCAAGAAGGCTGCAGTGGTACTCAGCATTTATCGTTCGACGGTCATGGAGACAATCTGTCAACTAGACCCCTTCTGAGGCAAAAAAAAGGTGTTATAAACTTTCCAGCAGACAAGCGAGTTTTGGCCTTTGATGGCTCAGCCTCCCCCTTCTTCCTCCACTCCATACTGGGTCCTGACTCGTGTGTGCAGTGGTGCAACCAAGTCTCTATTCGTTTCAAAAAAGGCTCTCCTTTAACTTCAAAAAGGGCAACAAGTGTTTGAGAAATTTGAACTCGGGCATCAAAGATTTTTTTTGACAGAGAGCGTTTCGGAAACAATCAGCAGGTTCAAAAGTTCCTGCGCGACTGGATGATGGCACGTCCGAAATCGTTCTTCGAAAAAGGAATTAAAAACTTACGATTCGTTGGGAAAAGTGTATGACAAGAGTGATCCTAGAGGTTTTTTTTTGGTTTCCATAATATAAAATTGTAGTAACTAAAGGCCTGTTTATATTTGAACCACCCTTGTATTTGGTTACTTGGTGGAATGGCCTGGCTGTGTTTCGTTGATTGGCTTTTTCATCAAATTAGGTACTTGGACGAGCAAGTCGAGTGATCTATTCACCCACTAGAGCGAATCGAGCTGATATGCTTGTACTATGTATTATTCACTCGGAACTGACAGCAATTACTTGAAAAGTTGAGGGAATACGTCCTGGAAGCCGCAAAGACATGCCAGCGATACGGTTATCGCAAGTTGCAGGCAGGAACCGTGACACAGATATAAAGGGACGGTTACTGTCAAAGCCTCCCCCCCCCAGTCCAATCTTTACTGGGGGGCAGATCTATGGGGACCAGGTAAATCAGAAGAGCGACAGATAGCCGCCACTGCAATCCCAGACCACCGCGGGGCGACAGATAAACGGAGCGCTCCAGACATCCAACGGTGGACACGGACACCGCAGACCCCTCGGATCGGCTTCAATCGCACCGTCGATACTGAGGCGAGATTTATGTAATTATACGTCTCGTAGGACATGCGGGAAAGATCCCAACATTATCATTATTTATCCCACTGCCCATTAAGGAAGGATTGGAAAATCGTGAGTCAGGCATATACCGACAACAAACCCCCCCCCCCCCCCGATATTGCCGTGGGACAATATCGATACCTTAGAGGAAGTTGGTACCCCCACAGTTTTTGTTCTTTGTTTAGAAAGAAAATAGACTAGTTTCTTAATAAAATGGCATATTATTTAAACTATGTTAAATCGTACAGTTGGCTCAAAAATTGGCTCATAAGCCACCCGCTTCGTAGTCTTGATCACCCGCCTCATTGTAAAAACGCTGCAAATTATTACAGAAAGGTTTATCATTTTTCTATATAGATCACTCGTCTGCAAAGAACACGGCTTTGCCATTGTTACCACCAACCAACATGAAGAAAAACATCGATCGCATTTCGGTCAGCTAAAATTTGAACGGAGATTAGGCCTCGTTTGCGATTCACACTCGTGTTTTTGATACAAACGTCTAAATCACACCTACAGCATTAGTTTATCTCTCCTCCGCTAGGGATAGTAAAGCATTTTTCCCTTGAATCACCTGCATCGCATTATCTCAAGCTTTGCCAAAATAGGTAACTAAGCTTATCTCATATGATTCCAAGGAAAAACGCTTTATTGTCCCTAGCGGAGGATACATGTGTTGAGTCATCAAAAATTAACTTCCCTCGACCGATCTATCATTCCGATTCTGAAGCTAAGGAAGCGAATGGACAGAACATCTCTCTCCCCCCCCCCTATATATTAGGAAATCTTAGGTACTCCGTTACCTAGTCAGGGCGGCTGCTTTGGCCGGCGTTTTACAACCCAGTGAGAACGCGTATTTTTTGACTGGCTTCGGAGTTTTTTCGTTATTGTTCCTTATTGATGGGGCGGGGGATCTGCTGATCTCAACGTTTGTCCGAATTGGCGGTGGCTCGACTTGTGTCTTGGGAGGGAGTTGTTTTGATGATCTAATCTTAATGAATTGTTGTTTCTCTAAGAAATGCTGCGGAAACCATTCGGGTCCTACTGACTGCACCATATTGTTGAGTCATCAAAAATTAACTTCCCTCGACCGGGGGTCGATCTCGACTGGAGCTCCTACCACATGAGCTAAGGAAGCGAAAGGATGGAAATGCGAAGAGGTCACTGATCATGAGGCTCGTGTTTCTAATTTATCTTAAGTCCCTTAAGTTCACGTAGGGAGCGAACGGTTTGTCCTAAAGGGCTCCGCTTGGTCTCCAAAAATTCAATACTATCTTAAATTGATGGAAAAACAATACCTTTGTATCGAAACTTCTGAGTTAGGGCGTTTTCAACATTTCAACCCTAATTTTTCAACCCTAAGAAGTGACCTGCATCATCCAAAAGCTTCGGGGCACAACTAAACCCCAAATGGAGCCCATGTACAAAATTTCATCAAAATCGGTCAATGCTAACTGAGGAAAGTGCTGCGTACGGCGGCGTATGGCCAAATTCTACGTACTTTGAAACGTAAACCAACAAAATGTGAGGGAGGGGGGAGGTTACAATCTCTCTCTCGCAAACGCCATCCATAACAATGATAAAACACCAAAAATCATAATTTCGCTGTCAATCAGTAAAATTGTTTCATGTCACCCACCCCCAATCAAAAGAGGTAAAACACATAATCGTGCAACGGACTGTGAAAATCTGTGAAATTGGGGAGTATCCATCCAAGTGCTATTTTTTTAAATCCCATCCATAACTGTTATCTCTGAAGAATAGGAGTTTAATCATACTACATGCGTTTACATGCAATGGATTCCCCATTTTATTATTGCCTTCCACAGAACTTTCATGGCAACCTGAACAGAGCATCCATCTACTTGGATCAAAACATTTCTGGATCAGAGAGAATGGATTACGTCTTTCCCGGCAGTGGCCGAGAAAGGTAGGGGGTAAACTAAAATAACACTACTGTGCATGCGCGGATGAGGCAAAACTAAAAATAAAAAACATGTTGGCATGACGACTCTGGGGTCTAGCCCCAAATCATGGAAATTCCTACCTCATCCTACTTCTTCTTCTCTCTGGTTGCTGGCTGAGGAAGCAGCCTCCATGGCCTCGGGTTCCACAATGCATGTTTGACATAATAACTTCATGTCAGTGTAAAATTATTTTACACTCTTAAAAGATCCATCCTTCCATGGATCATGAGTGAGTTTTGACGAAAACACGGGAGAACACCTTTTGAAGGGAGTTTTTCCAACTTTGGGGTAAAAATCTAGCTTACAGGGAGAGAAATTTTGCCGGGGCTAGACCCAGAGTGGCCTTATGGTATAATGTTATATATACAAGATGTTAAAGTGACCAATAGTTTCAGGTTGAATTTTTTTTAGAAGACAAGAATTTGTTTAAACTTTTTTGAAGGTAGATAATTACAATTACTTGGAATAAATCGATCGGTTACTTGAAATTTGTGTCTGAGATCGAGCATATACGCACCAAATATGCTCTTATTGTAGTCTTCGATGACTAGCAGACGCATATATGACTTGGGTACGACGATGGAGCACACGTGGGGTCGTGATTAGATACCTGCTTAACAAGATTCGTTCGTGCGGCGCGCAATCATCGCGGGTCAAGCTCCAAATTATCATTCAAGTTAGATGGAAATCGAACTATTATACTGTATCCACTATTTCAACAAACACAAGGAGGCTTCATCGAGTTGATCATAAACAACATTGGAACACGAACTATTAGGACCAACCTCTGAGCTGAGGGCAAATCCATGAGGGGTCACAGTTGTTTTAGTTAAGGTTCGGGGAAAACATCATATTGTAACATAATACGGGTACGAAGTGAAGAGTTTTAACAAACCAGGAAAGTGCTAGGGAACCTGCTAATAGTTTGCAAATTCACCAACATGTAAGATAACATATGCAATATTTGAAAATCACTTTTTAACGCATAATTGTTATTATCAAATACGCTGCGTTAACATCTACTAAATATATTTGAATTAGGGATAGGAGCTACCCGAACTACCATTTATTGGATATAAAATAAGGAAATTATTTCATGGTCTACAGATTTTTCTAAAGCATTAACTTTTGGGGGTGTCTTAGTGGTCAAGTATGAACATACTGAATGAATAAGAATAGAATTTAATGAGGAATTATGTGGGATATATGGAAATCGGGATCATCTGGGAAAATGAGTCTCCTGTTATTTTTAGGAGACATTGAAAATGTATGATTTCAAAAAATAACCAGGAAAATGGGCCTCTTCAACGTGAAGCGGAAACGCTCGCTGATTGGCTGTTCGGATCGCCATCCCCTCTCCTTGTTGCTCAATGGAACGACGAAATCGTGTTATCTAAGAGGAAAGTTATCAATTTTTTCCATCTTGCTTTTTCTATTTTTCCTCTTCAGTTCTTCAATTTCAATCTTTACTGATTTTGTGAAATGTTACCTCCAAGGACTATACAAAGTGAGATTCCACGATCTCAGCGCTTCAAGCGGCCGTACATGAACTATTGCTGGTTGACGTCATCCTCCCGTTTTTTTTTTTTTTTTTGTTTTTTTAAACGCTCATATCGATACCTTAAAGCACAAAGGAGCTATGTCCAAAAACGGAGTTTTGAGAAAAACGCAAAAGAAATTATCACCAATGCACAATTCCTAAAATAATGGCTTATTACACTAAACTCTTTAATATCCTCAATAAATTTTCAAGCTATTATCGTCAAGAAAACTCAATAATAGTTTTGTTGAATTTGAGTTTTTCTGAAATTAAAAAAAAAATAAATGTGGAAGGTGGATGGACATAGCTCCTTTGTGCTTTAAGGTATCGATATTTTCTACACTGAAAAGTGCTGAATCCGATTTTGGGGTCAATAATAGGAAATTCCAACATTGTGAAATTACTCATTGCCTGGATTTCTAAACCATTCAGCATAAATATGTTAATAAAAACTACGAAAATTCTATCATGCGATCATACTGCATGACTGCAACCTTTCTTTACTTGTTTCAATAGAATTAAAGTACATTTTTCTGTATAATTTTTTATATAAATTTTTAAAAGCCCAGGTACATTTCTGATTTTGAAAATGTAACGATGAAAGAGCGTTAAAACCCAGGAGTTGATTCAGAGTGCCTCTAAAAGGTTTCCATGAAGAAGGTTTAAACAGATATTAATTTTAATTTTTTAGAGCCATAGCACTAGCTTCATTTTCTAAAAAAAAATCTCTAATTACAAAACACATGACATTAATTTATCTCATTTGTGCAGTTGATTTTTGCGTACATCTCATACTGATAATCCCTCAAGACGTCTACATATAATACATGTATTATATTGGTGATTGAGTTTTTCAATTATTTTCTGGCTGAATCCCATAATGAGCCTTCATGAAGTAGGTTCTATTTATCCATACAGATCGGGAGCGCCATTGAGATGGATTTTCAAACCAGCTTTGCCGCCTCAGTGGATAACTCGAAAGTTTTCTTGAGTAACAAATCTCATTATCAACGAAAATAGATATCAAAGAACGCGTTTCAAGAAACGGTTCATTCGACCCTCCCATTGTTTCGCCGGATATTCATCTTAGCCAGAAACTATACTTTCCGCTCCATCCATTCTTTGTTCAAGTTGCTCTCTAGTGAATTCTCCACAGTTCTCTTTCTTTCCAGAACGCTTCCCGGAGCTCATAATCCACTCACCTTTTTCAATAATTAAGCCTTTCCTGCCACGAAGAAGCGGAGCAAAGTCGTATTCCCTGGGTTCTGGTTTTACGGCCAGAATCCTCCTTGCAGTCTAACGACTTGACGGCGTCTCCCTTCCAGGATTTTCCACCTTTCACCGTCCGGTGGTAATTTTTTTCCTCTTCGCCAGGCTCGCACAAAAGACAGGATTACAGGGGGGTTGCTGGCGGCATCTAAATCTTGGATGAGACCTCTCCAACCTCCTAGTTTCAATTTCTATTGGATTCAAGCTGAGGGGGATTTGAGACAGTAATTAGTGTCTCTTTGATCTTCCCCAGGAAACGGGAAACGTACGACGTAGATACTATGATTGCTATGGAGGCTGCGATGAATTCTCTTGTTGAGATAGAGCATCGTGGTGTCTTCGTCATGGATAATGGTTCTACAACAAGTGAATGCAACTTTAGCAAATCATCTCAGGATCAATAGTCACCACTCAGCCGAACTCGCCCACAGTATGAAAGGGCCACCTCTCGTGTCCTTATCAAATGTTCCTCAACGAGCTCCACAATCGATGCTGACGAGCTTCTTTTCAACTGTAACATTGACGGTTCTATTCAGCCATCCTGAACCAAAGTGATCCAATCCAAAATGTCGTAAAAAATCATTGACTCCAGAGTCGAAAAGTGACGAGGAAATTACAGCCCTTAAGTTGTGGTGAACTCTCAAACACTCAATTTCCTATGAGAACATACGTTTTTCAACATTTAAACACGATGTACTACCTTAATTCGTGTGGAATTTTACGTTTTCAAACTATATCGACTTATCTACCATGGACTGTTTATTTTTGAATTTGGTAAATGGGCTTCACTAGAGGTCCAGTTGTGCCCTATGCTTTTGGTTATCTTCAACCAATTCCCAAACGACTTAGCTCGGAAAATATGAAGGTAAGTATTGTTTTTTCATCAATTTAAAATAGAATCGAATTTTTAGAAACGAATATCACCCAGAGATATGTAGGACCATCTGTCTCCCTGATAGGTCTTGAATGTTGTTCTGTATTCCTGCTGTAGTCATATTGGAAGTCAATGTGGAAGATGAAGCAGAAAGCCCCCAGTTTCTCCTTATCAATTCTACAACTAGGCAAGCGCTTTCGGCGCAAGCTATGGCCCCATTTTCAAGCTTAAAATAAAATTAAAAAAATTTTCTTGAAGATAATAATTGAACCACCATTAGAGTTATAACATCGAGGTTGCTAGTACCAACCAGTCAACAACAAAAAATTGTTTTTTAAATATACATATTGATAAATTTTGTTTACTGATAATTAATAAATAACAAATTAGTAATGATAATTATTATGATTATTTTGTCAATAATAATAGCTTTAACAAATTAGCTCTGAATTAATGAATCTTACAAAAAACCTTAGGACAGAACTAAGCAAAAAACTTAACTAACAGACAGACAAAACACAAAAACAAAAAACAGATTATACGATTGAATCAGTTATTTCATCATGTGTATCTTGTCGCGATGATTCGTTCTCTCTTACATCCTTAAAACACCACTCCCAAAAGTATGATAATCGCTAAACCCAATCTTAAAATCATAATCGAGATTATTTGCCTTGCGCGATAGCGTGGTTGGTAGTTATTTTAACGGAAAAGTCGTGTTCTTAGCAGATGGGTACTCAACAGAAACATATTGTTAAGTAATGCATGCATTTCAGGGGACGTCCCAATGGATAAGCATCAGGTCAATTTAAACCAGTTGCTAAGCGATAAAACATGTTCACTCGATGTAATTTATTTAGTATTTCAGGCAAGAAATAGTGGTCTCCCCCCCCCCTTATCTACCATAACATTTCTAGCGGCATGGGAGCCTCGAATTTGAAGAGCATTTTAAAAGCCATGATCTACGACAGCCAACATGCGAATTCGAGTTCAGTTGTAAATTGAGGCCTGGACAGAGTACACAAGATTATGCCCAAAAACGTACGTTTTTTGAGCATTAACCCCTTTTCACCCCTCCCATCAAAAGGCAAAATTCGAAATTCCGGCGAAACAGTGCACAACTAGAGAGTTTTCCGCGTCGAACAAAAAAAGAACCACGAAAATCGGTTGAATACTAAGGCTTGTGCAGACAACACAAGATTTTGTCACACACACACACAGACATTCACCTATGGTTTTTTCGCGGATTTGGATTCAGAATGGTCTAAAACGGATTAGTGTGTGGTTATTTTTTTTTCTATTGAGTTTTGTCCATCTTTACTCCAGATCAATCGCATAAGGACGCCCAAGTGATAATTTGCAGCGGTTTTGAGGCTAAAAGGAAAACCCATACGCCCCTATTAAACCTACATTATTAATTCCGGATAAAAATTGCAAAATGAGATTTTATCTTGAAAACATGCTGCAAATTTTTACACAAAGGTTCACTATTTTTCTGTATAGATCACTCGGCTGCAAAAACAGCTTAATAACCAAATAAACCAAAAACGGGTTTTTTCGGAATGAGTGAAGAGTAAATGAGGGTGAAATTTTGGGGAATGATTTAGGCAACTGGGAGATCGTTTCCTGTGAGGAGAAGATGAGACGCAGTCGAGGGGAGAGAAACTCGAGCAGACGCCAACTGAGGCACCTCAAAAGGAAGCGGATGTGGATTTATACGGTTTGCTTATCTTGGAGGACGGCCTGAGGAAGTTTGTAGGCGTCGTGCCAGGGGTGGGCGGCCGGCGATTGCTTCTCCGAGTCCGAGAGTGGAAGACCTCGTAATCAGCCGTCCTCGGGATAACAACCGCTGAGGAGGCGTGGAGGGAAGACGCTCACTCGGGGAGACACTCCTCGGGGACACCTCGGCTACGACCTCCCATCAGGGCGCCGAAGGTGCCAAAGATACCGTTGAGACCCTCTGACCTTTCACGTTTCGTCGGCGAAGATGTCCTAGTCCAGTCCAAATGTGTTCAAAACGGACCCTCGCAGGGAAGTTTTTTTTTTTTTTGGGGGGGGGGGGGGTCTGTTTTCTTCGATTCCTTATTTTTTATGAAGTGCCGAATCCAATCAGACCGATCTGTCGTGTGCCATCAAAATTTCTTGACGGAACATTGAAAAAAATCAAAAAAACGAAAATGTGATTTTTTTGGCCTATAATTTAGGAACGACCAGAAGTTGTTTGTTTCCCAACTTCTGGGAAACAAAACAAAAAACTTGTATATGCAAAATGAAAGCACGTAAAATTTGCTACATATTTCATTTTGCACGTTTTGGTTTATTATTTTCAATAATTAACCTTTGGAATCGACCAAGAAAAGAAATTAACCCCCCTCAAAATTTGATGATTTACGTTTCAAGGTACGTAGAACCCTAAAATCGAATACAAATTAATACAATACAAATTTTTCCGCCCATCCACCGTACGCGGCACTTTCCTTAGTTACCATGGACCGATTCGGTTGAAAATTTGTATATAGACTTGAGCGTCCTCATGCGATTACTTTGGGGTCAACAGAAACACTCAACAGAAAAGAATAGCCACATACTAATCCGTTTTAGACCATTGTGAATCCAAATTCGCAAAAAAATCCATAGGTTTATGTCTGTGTGTGTGTGTGTGACAAAACCTTGTGTACAATTCCCGGGATAAGGTATCCAACAGATTGTCGTGATTACTTTTTCGTTCGACGCGGAGATCTACTACCCACTTGTGCACTACATCGCCGAAAGGTTTAATTTCGCCTTATAAGGGGTGCGGGTGGAAAGGAAGGGTTAATACTTTAAAAGCGTGCGTTTTCGGGCATCTCCCGATACTCTGCCCAGGCCTCAATTTCCAACTGATTTTCGTGTTTCGTTTTTTATTCGACCCAGATAACTTCCGAAGTACACACTATTTCAAAATCAAAATTAGCATTGGAAGAGGGTGAGTGGGGGATAACATCCACAAAATATGCGGTTTTGGTTTATTATTTTCAACAATGAACCTTTGGAATCGACCAAGAAAAAAAAGATTAACCCCCCCCCCCACCCATCACCCCTAAAAAGTTGTTGGTTTACGTTTCAAGGTACGTAGAATCCGAAAATCAAATAAAAATTTGGCAATCCGTCCGCCGTACGCGGCACTTTCCTCACTGAGCATTGACCGATTTTGATGAAATTTTTTTACAGCCTCCATTTGGGGTCTAGTTGTACCGGTTTGAAATTTTGGAAACGCCCTAACTCAACGCCTCCCTATGAGAATTTAAGGGTTAAACTTACGATAAATCAGAAACACAAGTGTGAATCGCAAAAGAGGCCTAATCCCCGTTCATATGTTACGATCGATGTTTTTCTTCAAGTTGGTTGGTGGTAACAATGGCAAAACCGTGTTCTTTGCAGACGAGTGATCTATATAGAAAAATAATATACCATTGTGTAATAATTTGCAGCGTTTTCAATATTTCGGTTCCTTTACAGCTTACTAGTTGTAGCCAAACTTTGATATTGAGGGAAAACACTCAATATACCTCTGGATTTTCATGAATTATTCTTTGTGCCACCGAGAATCAAATCAGTGGTGCCACCATGGTGCCAGGGCACCAGAGACTACGTATTTAGAATGAAGTGTCAACTATCTTTTAAAGACCAGGGGTGGATTGGGTAGGCGGGGTGGGTCCTTAGGGGCTAGGCTCGCAGAAAGCCACCTACTCTGATCAACTTCTCAATATAAAGCTCATAAACGATTGTTGATCGTCTGGGTGATATCATACGTTCCTAAAAATGTATAATTTTTAAAATGATGAAAAAACAATACCTCTATATTTTTTTCGAGCTAAGGCTTTTGGAAATTTCATCCTCTGTTTTTTACACCTCAGAAGTGGCTGACGATAACCAAAATCTTTCACACCCAAATGGAGCCCATTTACAAAATTTCATAAAAATCGGTCCGTGGTAATTAAGATACGCCATTAACATGACTGACACTCGTGTTTCTGATCCATCATTCGTCCAATCCACAGAGTAACGGCGACACAACGTTATAAAACAAACAATCTCTGCGACTGTACATTCAACGGCCCAGTACCTCCCTCATGAGAGAAACTGAAACCAGACCCTTCTAAGGACCATTAAGGAGGGGGGGGGGGGGTGTTCTCTGGTGCTAGGCTCGCCATGTGTTCTGATTAATTTCACAATAAAAGCTCGATTAGCGATGATTGATCGTCTTGGTGGTCTCATTCGTTTCCAAAAATTGAACACTACGTGAACTCTATGTGAGCCATAGTGCTTCATGCAAAGATCATCACTAATTCAAATGCAAATCGAGGAAGTTATTTCGTGCGGCGATTAGTGGAGACACTTGCAGACGGAAACGACAAGCTTTGAAGCAATTCCGTAAGACACATTACTTCTCAGAACCATAAACAAATTTTATTGCCAAAACCCCGTAATAGGATTTGACAGGATAGACTGACTACTAGGCCAACATAGCAAGAGAAACCCATTGACGTAATTAAAAGACCACGTTATAGTCCGAATGCTTCCGAATGGGATGACCATTCTCACCAGACTTCGTAGTAGTTCCCTTCAAATAATTGATTTATATGGGGAGGACGGGCCAAAGTAGGCTTGAGAACCGCAGTTGTCGGGTTTCATGATCAATAAAACCTCCGGAGTATCCAACGATTGATCTGTACGACACATTAAAAAGTTACGATCATCTCCACCGCCACAGGAGTGTTACATCAACATCAAACCCTCCAGTGATTCCGTTAATGTTAGCATCCTTTTCGTACTGTCTTTCGAGATTTGGGAATCCCTTGTGAACGGATCAAATTTGGCAGGGTCGTAGCAAGGGGGAAGGGGGGTGTTAAGAAATGTGCAGAACTTTAAAAATGAAGAACTGAACAATATTGAGTTCGAAATACGGGAAGGAGGAGAAAACTATAAAGAATAAAATCGAAATTAAATTAAACGAAATTGTACTTCTATAAAAAAGTTTTCAAAGGTAGTGGAAGATTTCTACCTATTTTGTCGACAAAAAATTGAATTAAAGATAGATACCTATCCGAATATCTAGGTAGGTACTCAGATCCGACCTGTGTGAAGTACTTCGTCCAATTCCTCTCTCTTCAACGATGGCTCTCTGACCCGACGGGTGCAGCGTCCTCCGAGGTCTGCCGCGATCGTGAATGGCCGCTTCCAACGCGACGGTTGCAGCGTTTTCGTGGTTGCTGAACCGTTCCGAAGTGGTTGAGGAATTTCCAGCCGAACGCCACTTCTGGCACAAAACTTGAGTGACCAGAAAAGTGCGCCACTATAAAACGAGTGATCAGGACAATTCGGTCGCTGATTATGAGAAAGTAGACGGATACGGCAATCGAAACTGATGCTTGGTAGGCTGGAGAGAGACTGACTCGTTGGGGCAGATAGTCAGATCAGACCTGAAACTACCTAATGACTCGGGTCGGAGTCGATCTGATAAATTGACGCATCGTCGGACGCCTTGGAAGACAGGCGAAAGGTTGTGCGAAACTTACGCGCACACGACACAAGCACAGTACGGTCGAAACTCTAATCTAAATAATAAAACTAAAAATAAGCATGACCTTGGCAGATAAGCGAAGACATTTCTGAGTCTTGGAGAGCCCAGGACTCGTCACCTACTTGTCTGAACATGGGGAGATCAATCTTTGATATTTTTGGCCCTAACCTGATCAAGTGATGGAGGGTTGTCTGAAAGTGTTTTATAGGAATTTCAGCACCAAGTCGGAATTTTTACGTTTGCCTTTAATGCCAAAAGAACGAGCGTTTTCGAACAAATACTTGTGCACTCTGCCCAGGCATCAATTTACAACCAACATGTGGGGTTTATTTATTTATTTTTTGACAACGACAACTAACTTATGGTTTAGAGAAACGGTAGAGTTATTTCCTATCTCCTGGAATATCCGTATAAAACTTGATATTTCTTTTATTCGCATACAGTGCTGAGTTCTCTTATAAATAATTATTGCCAAGCGTCGTATATTTATTTAGTCATCCTAGCCTCGGTCACACTCGAATGGCTATTCTGATTTTTGCAAAATGATAGCGTAGTTCCTTACAGGGTAAATAAATATTGGAGAACACTCCATCCAATCCCCATCCTCCACCTACAACCGTCCATCGCGTCTCCTGAGTAAATACAATCGTCACTGGGGAATATTTACTTTGATATTTTGACCGACTTCAAACAAGGAAGTAATTGTGTCAAGGATGGATAGAAAAAAAGTTCCATTCATGCAGTATGATTGAATTTTCAATACACCATTTTAAGTGCTTCTCAGCCGTTTCATTAAAATGGAAAATTGTCATTTCTGGTGGTGCACTCTTACGAGGAATTTTACGCAGGTTCCGAATGTGCATTACATGAGTGCGTTCAATATGATAAGTTCCGCTACAAAATTTGTAAAAACTATGTATACCTTATTTTTTGGTTTATTATTTTCAAAAATGAACCTTTGGAATCGACCAAGAAGAAACATTTTTTAACACCCCCTCAAAATTTGTTGGTTTACGTTTCAAGGTACGTAGAATCCAAAAATCGAATAAAAATTTGGCCGTCCGTCCGCCGTACGCCGTACGCTGCATTTTCCCCACTTAGGTCCCCATTTGCGGTCTAGTTGTGCCCCGAAGATTTTGGTTGATGTAGGTCACTTCTAAGGGTCGAAAAATGAATTTTTAAAACGCCCTAACTTAAAACATTTTGATATAAAGGTATATTTTTTCCATCGATTTAAGATAGTTTAGAATTTTTAATAATTTTTGAGACCACGCGGAGCCTTGCAGGACAAACCGTTCGCTCCCTACGAGAATTTAAGAGTTGGACGTGCGATAAATCAGAAACACCTCCTAATAAACAGATGCCTAATCTCCATTCAAATTTCAGCTGACCGAAATGCGATCGATGTTTTTCTTCATGTTGGTTCGGGGTAACAATGGCAAAGCCGTGCTCTTTGCGAGCTATGTAGAAAAATGATAAACCATTGTGTAATAATTTGCAGCGTTTTTAAAATCTCGCCGCTCAGCCCTCCAGCACCTTTCTCGTGTCATGGTGACTCGAGCCTACACACTCATGAAAATGATTCTGGCAATACTACAACCCCAAGCCACTTGATAAAATCCTAAGTCTGCCAAACGTTAATTTCAGTGTAACTGTTCGGGGCAAATAATGAGTATAGGTACGCTTTTATGACTGATTGGCAGGTGAGAGGGAGTCTCTCCTTCCCCAAGATTTTGCCTACCTCTCCGCCATCTTCATGAAAACTCTCGTTCGGTGCTCTACAGCTTCACCACCCTCCATATATAGTTTAGAAAAACTATCCATGCATATGCCAGTGCGCTTTGAGCCCGCCTTGGTCCTCCAGTTGTAACTGGAAAGTTTGGTCACCCTTTAAGCACGACCCCATTACGTCCACTTGGCAGAAGAAAACTAACTAACCTAAACCCCTGGAAAGCTAATGTATGATAATCGAAACGCAGATGGCCACTTTGACGTTAAAGGAGCAATTGATATATTTTCATCTATTAAAATCAAAGAATTTGAACACTAGTATTGAGGATTGATTGAAAAACGGTAGATGCTCGACGTGGCTTATTTACATATTTTAAGAATGAATAATGGGTAAACAAGTTATCATGGTATCGGCAGTGGGTGAGAAAGTAGCCCCATTTCAATGTCTATAGAACTCACTGATGAGTGACGTCAACACAAATCAGTCCGCACACCATCATTGCAGAGTTGACGTTGAGTTGAAGACAAATGGGGAATTTTCCTCAATTTTAGATCTTGGAATTTCAAATCAAATCATATGATGACGTTTAAAGTAGAATAACGTTTAACACCAGGAATTCCCAGGGGAAAACATTACCGTAGGAGAAAATGCCTAAAAAAGTGCCTCTGTCAAAAAAAACACTGCGAAGATCGAGGGAGGCTGATCACATCGCACCCCGAGGTTCCTACCGCAAAACGTCCCAAAAACTGACCGCATTCATACTGCTCTGCTCTGGCAAAGCGTAAAAGTCTCAGCAAATAGTATCAGAGAACGACAACAGGTAGAGTTGTAGGCGCCCTGTGGCCACAAGAAATGATCCACTCAAATGACCACTCAAATAATGTGATTCAAATAACAGAACTAACTAAATAAAAGATGATGAAGCCTAATAATGCTTGATAAACTAACAGGTAGAATCGTATTGTAAAAAAAGCTGCAAATTATTACACAATGGTTTATTATTTTTATATAGATCATTCGTCTGCAGAGCGACCAACCATCCAACATGAAGAAAAACATCAATCGCATTTCGGTCAGCTTTAATTTGAACGGAGATTAGGCCTGTTTTGCGATTCACACTCGTGTTTCTGATTTATCGTACGTCCAAACTTTAAATTCTCGTAGTGAGCAAACGGTTTGTCCTACAGAGCTCCGGGTGGTCTCAAAAAATTTTAAAAATTCTACAGAATCTCAAATTGAAGGAAAAAAAACCTTTATATATCAACATTTTTTGAGTTAGGGCGTTTTCAAAATTTCAAAATTCATTTTGGAACCCTTAGAACTGACCTACATCAACCAAAATCTTCGGGGCACAACTAGACCCCAAATGGAGCCTACATACCAAATTTCATCGAAATCGGTCAATGCTAAGTGGCAAAAGTGCCGCGTACGGCGGACGGACGGCCAAATTTTTATTCGATTTTTGGATTCTACGTACCTTGAAACGTAAACCATCAAATTTTGAGGGGGTGTTAAAAAAAAATTTTTCTTGGTCGATTCCAAAGGTTCATTATTGAAAATAATAAACCAAAATGAGTATAATCGCTTTTTTTGGTCACTTTCGCGTCTCGGTTTTTCTCTTCCCCAGTCGCACACTCCTGTGTTGACCACGTAGCTATAGTTCCATTCACGCTTCCAGAGGTAGCACTACTGTCGTAAGGGGCACAGGTTCAGATCAGTTAGAAGGTTGGATGAGTCGCAACATGGCTGCTCCCATGAAAAAATTGCCGCTACAATTAAAATTACCATCTTTCTTTAAATCTCTTAAACTTTTTTGGTGCTTTTCCTAGCAGCACACTAGGGTCTTTTTCCATATCAGTAAACCATCTTTCGAAGAAAAAAAAATATTAAAAAATGTGAGGCAAATTCCCCATTGAAGGGTAAAATAATGTAGCTAACCTGTGTGTGGCGTATGGAGTTGAGATGTGGGAGTTGAAGTGCTTACCTGTGAAAACAAGAAAAAATACATAATTAGAGGCGTTTATAAAGAAAACTAATATCGCAAGGCAAAAAACTGTATTAAATTGATTAGGGCTAAGCCCCAACTTGTTTTTCTGGTCAGAAAACATTTTGTTTTAAAATAATGCGAGCTACGCATCTCTGATCCCGCTTTCACTGTTTTGTGCATATTCCTGATTGGTCGTGCCTTCCACTTTCTCGCTGGGATTCTCTTTCACCTGTGACTAAGTGAATTGTGCCTTCCATGATGTTTATACAGTTGAATGTAGTTTTTATTGATGATGGCTCAGCTGTCGAAATCAATTGAAGACTGCAGGGGAAAAGGGAGATAACTGACTTTTTTTCTCGAAATGAGTTAGAGACGGCACCTTACAGATTTTTTTATGGCGAACACAATGGGCACATCAAAACTGGGGAAAACCGGGTCCAGAGAGGCTGAAATCGCTGGTGAAATAAATGCGTACAGGGGAAGAACGGGACTCTCCAAGCGGTTCCGGGGAAAAAGGGGGTAACGTGAGCGGCCTCCCTTCTATCACGCATCTAACCTCCTTGTTCAACATTCCCACCTCTCCCGCGATACCTACAATGGAGCCTGGACCAGCTCTGTCGTAATTCCGAATCTTTCGAGGAATAAGAAAAGGAAAAAACTACTACCTTCAAACACAACACCAAAAATCCAACAGCAACTCTGTGACAACGAATTTCACTTCCCAAACCGAGCCTACAAGAAATCACTTCCGATCTCCAGGGAAAAATATGATGACCTCCAGCATTTGATGTAGTTTTGCTGTTCGAAAACAAAAGCATACTTCACGAAAATCAGGCCAGCTAGCAAGAAATAGAATAATCTTTGCCCAAGAACTTATCACCTCTGCTACAAACTTATCCGCGTAACAATATTATTATAACCCAACACTTCTGTAAACTTTCAACTTACCTAACACAGGTATACCTAATACTTACCCAACATATTTTTAGAAAGATTTCAATTAAATGGTTTACAAACAAATTTTAAGTTTTGGAGCTGAAAATAATGTGTTAACTTTAATTCATAGACCAAGAATACCATGGAGAAAACCCGCAATGCATGGAGATACCCCCCTTTTCCCCTGTACAGTTGGACCTTTAGGCGTTAGCTGGCTTCCCTGGCCCAACAGTGACTTAACTGCCGAACTTTGATTATGCAGTTACATTCTCTAGTACTTAAGGAACGTTGTGTTTTTATTATTATTATTATTTTTTTTTTTTTTTTGCTTTCTTACATGAACAGTAATGGCGTTTTCCACACAAATAATGTTCTGCTGAAAAATTTCGAAAATGACAGTTATCCCCCTTTTCCCCTGTGGTCTTCAATTTAATTTCGTAACTCATTATTTTCGTAAAAATAGACGTTTTAAATATTATTAAAAGACACAATATGTCTTTTTTACCAATAACTTCCTATTTCAGGCTGGACCCCAACTTCCTATTGTTACGTTAGTAACAAGTATTGACAAATAGGTAGGCGATAAGACCCCAAGGCGGTCCCAATAATCCCTGATAAGCCCCGAGCTCCCGTCTTGCCCTTCATCTCAATCTAATGATTCCCCTGTTTGTTGATTTGAACCTTAGGCTCTTGAGCTAATCGGTAGCCATCAGATCAGAACCGCCCTGGATCTTCTGCTAGGGGGATAATTATAGATATCCAGGTGGTTTTTCTCTGCAAGTGCAGGATTTTAATTCTTAGTTTAAGTGATAATAAGAAAAACTTGTTATGGGTGATGCGATCAATTAAGTAAGAAAAATCATGTTATCAATATTCTATGAATTTTACTTGTAGCAACTAATTAATTTAAATAAGGTATCCAAATATTGAACCTTGATGAACATGAAGAAGTGAAAAATATCGCACAATAGTTACCAAAGCTAACTGTAATAATAAGTCAAGCGAATCACTTCGAAAATGTAGATTTATTCATGAACTGGGTAACAGTAATAACTCGATCATAATCTTAATTGGAATGCCCTACACACACACCAACAGTCTACTTCACATTTAACAGTGTGACACTAACCCGCACTGCCAACAGTTATTCTAAAATAAACAAATGATGCTAACTTATAACATCTTCCTTCTTACGTAATTAAATAATTTAATGTATGAAAATAAATGGAATGTTCTAGAGTGCCTTCAACAGAGAATCAATAGGGTGTGCGCCTGGGTAGGAAAAAACTTCTTATTGTTATTTTTAATCTAAACTAGACCTCATTTTGAGAATTTTGGTACCAACCGCGACCTTCTAGCGTGTGTAAATCTTTTCCTATGAATTTTTAAAGTTTCGACCGTTTATGACGTCACAGTGTGCTGGGAGGTCACGCCCAGGCGAGAGGGGCGCGTGACGTCATAAACGGTCGAAACTTTAAAAATTCATAGAAACAGATCTACTCACGCTAGAAGGTCGCAGTTGGTGCCAAAATTCTCAGGATGTAGTCTACTTTCGATTAAAAATCTAAAAAAAATCAAGGCGCACACCCCATTGAGCCTCACAATAAAAATAACTGAGCCCCTCGCAATGGGACGCCCAATAGGATTATATTAATAAATGAACATAAATGATGAAAATTCACGAAATGAAAGGAACATTAAATCATAAAAATAAATTTTAAGCTACTTCGACTAATATTCAAAAGAAAGGAAAGGACATACAATTATGAAAATAATTGTAGCTACTTCGACTACTAATATCCATCAACTCAACATTCCTCCACCAACCTTCTAGTGGGTTTAATTATTCTACCTGCTCTGGTAACTCTTCTCAAAGGTGTGAGGTATGCAGATCAAACTGAGGGGTTACCGAGTTGGGGGTGATTTGCACTGGGGTGTTTATTATTGGTACATCATCGACCCCTCGAACTAACCTTGGACTAACATGCGATTCATTCCTAATGTAGGTACCCCCAGTATGGTCCTGGACCACGTAGGAACGAGGATGATCAGTTTTAGTGACAATTTTACCTGGAACCCAGACACCCTGTGGACGTTTTTTGAAACTGACCATCTGACCACTACAAAAGCTTGGTCTGTCAACAGCTTTTTTTTTTTTTATCGTGGTACTGTTTCATTTTGATTTTGTTTTCGATGAGCATTGGCCTATCTTTTAGACATGTAGTTTTGGGGACCAATGATTTAAACGAGGTAGGGATATTGGTCCTCAAACTTCTTCCCATCAAATTGACTGCTGGTGAGTGAATATTGCCTTTAGGAGTGTTTATAAAGTTTAAGAGAGCGAGATGAGGACATTCACCGCGTTTTTGTTGTTGCACTGTTCTGTACTAAAAAGCCGGTGTTTTGAATTAATTTTTTCGTGTTACCGTAAATGTATGTTCTATAATTATGGGTAAGCTATTTATTTAATTTATAAATATTGACACAACTGCTTCAACCGTACTTAACTAAACTTATTTAATAATTAGATACCTTTTTCAATTGGCCGTATTTTGCAATTAATTTAACTTAATTTATATTATAATATAATATTATCTAAGACAATAATTGAAGAGTTTTATTTCAAACGGGCTTATATCCACTTGGGATTTTACGTGGGAAATTGAGAAAAACTAATTTCATGGGGAAGGAAGTTGTCCAGGGTTTACAAAAATATTCTAACCACACTCAAAATTTGATGGTTTACGTTTCAAGGTATATGTAGAATCCAAAAAAAAACCCCAAAAAAATTGTTAATGCAATGGGATGGGTATAAGCCGATTTGTCGGCAAACCCGATTTTTAACAAGGTTTTAAAGCTGGATTCAAACCGTTTCGAAAGGAATTGAGTTCGTGAGATGATAAGCCTTATCCTTAAGATTCAGAATCCGTGAAAAAAACAAATATTGTAAAAAATGGATATAAGCCTGTTTGAAAGAAAACTCTTCAATTCTAAATTCTAAAATATACCTACCTACTTGTTTTTTTTATAGTGGCGTCTTCACTTTCTCTTTATTTATCTACTTTTGGTGGTATCAATAGATAAACAACCTTCGAGTGAGTGAAATCTGTTATTATATTTATTATTAGGTTTTTATTTGTTGTAGATTCGTAATTTCGCTGTTTACTCAAAGGATTGTTAGAGTTCATGCTATTAATGGTGAATATTGTGTTGTTTTGTAGGCCCTGGAGAAGGTAATATATTTGCCGAAAGCTCGGCGAAGGAGGTGTTATATTTCCAGTTGGCCACAATCCCGATCAATTGACATAGTCCGTTTTGGTTTATTATTTTCAATAACGAACCTTTGGAATCGACCAAGAAAACAAATTTTTTAACACCCCCTAAAAATTTGATGGTTTACGTTTCAAGGTACGTAGAATCCAAAAATCGAATAAATATGGCCGCCGTACGCGGCACTTTCCCTACTTTTCATAGACCGATTTTGATGAAATTTGGTATGTAGGCTCCATTTGGGGTCTAGTTGTGTCCCGAAGATTTTGGTTGATGTAGGTCACTTCTAAGGGTTCGAAAATGATTTTGAAATTTTGAAAATGCCCTAACTCAAAAAATTTAGATATGAAGGTATTGTTTTTCCTTCAACTTAAGATTCTATAGAATTTTTAGAATTTTTTGAGACCACGCGGAGCCCTGTAGGACAAACCGTTCACTCCCTACGAGAATTTAAGGGTTGGACGTACGATAAATCAGAAACACGAGTGTGAACCGCAAAAGAGGCCTAATCTCCGTTCAAATTTTAGCTGACCGAAATGCGATCGATGTTTTTCTTCATGTTGGATGGTTGGTGGCTTTGCAGACGAGTGATCTATATAGAAAAACAATAAACCATTATGTAATAATTTGCAGCGTTTTGTTGGGTCGATCTACACAGTTGCTGTTCCCCTTCTCCGTCTGTCAGTCTTGTCGCCACACTCGTTGGAGCTGCTCACCACCAGCCAATACGAATTTCACCTCTCAGGTGCAGCGCGACCATTATTGTAAGTTTTTCAACAATGAGATTTTTGCCAATTCGCTTTCTCCATTTTGCCATGTTATCATCAGGATGTTTCAGGGTGTGTTCCCTCAATTGCAGAATGCATTGTAGGTGTGAAAACGGGATTGCACCTAGAAGGTTCTAGGAATTTCTGCGTTCTTTGGTGTGGGGTAGTTCCTAGTACTGATGGTAATATATTATAAGACAGAGTATGGTAGGTAATTTATTTTGTAACCATGTAACTTTATGAAGGAATACATACATTTCATTTCATTTCAGGTTCAGCGCGACCATTCATGTCATTTCCTGTATTTTTTACAGTATGGAGCTTCCTCGTGATCGATTCGACCTTTCTGTACCTTTGTACATGATAAGAAATGTATTATTCTATATAGTTTTTCTTTTTGGAATTCAGTTGTTTTTCTCTACCTTTCAATTTCGAATGCAATCTATAGCTTGGTACAACGTTTTTTGGAGGAAAAAGGAGTGTGCACCAGTGAGGTGCGGCGCGACTAAGGATGTCCCAAAAGGCACGACTAGCGGAAGGTAGGGGTTTGAAACGGTCCGTAAGTTTCTTCCTACATTAAAAATATCAGAAAATTGTATCAAATTCAAATATAGGAATTATTATCTGAATAAAATCAGGATGTCAATGAATATCAGTAAATCGCCAAATCACCACCAGTAACCAACCAACATAACACTAGCTTATGGGCAAAAACAGCCAACACTGTGAACAAGCGAGTGAACGTACAAACAGAAGTGCCACAAATATTTGCTCAACTCGTTTTTATTATTCGTGATGTAAATTGGGAAGGAATATGTGGGATTCAACGAGCGTGTCAGCTCTGAGCCCAATTTCGTTCGCCAGCCAACGCGAAAAGGCGCAATGCGAATTTAGCGCGGGAGGAGAAAACGTGTCCGGAAAAGAACTGCCAGATTCTTACGTGATTCAGCTTGAAGTTGAGATCAATAGGACGGAAGATTTTCCGAACGGGCGCCCCCGTTTGCGGCGATATTTATAAGAAATGGCTGAATTTCGCAGGAGGCAGGTTCTTTAGTGGAGCAACGTTTCCCTGGCAGTTCAAAGCTCTCTTGTCATGCTGGTTGCTGACACACGTCTCCCCGTCGCCTGTTCTACGGTTGATGTCGAGGGTGAAGATGGGGAAGGATTGGGGCAACAGATTCGGTCCGTACCGATTTTTGTACTTATCTGCCACTCACTTGAGCAATTTCTAGTATTGCGGTTCGGAGGGAATAGTTGTAAAGAATTTATCGAACGTCGACGGCACCTTGCGATTCAATGGTTCTTGAAAATTGGCACCTTATCTCAATTTTTCCGTCTACATCTTCGGTCCCATTGCACGATGTATTAAATAATACCTTACATAACGGGTACCTATACTAAAAATCGAAAAAAAAACAACAATAGCCGTGTGGGTACTCTATGAGTTCGTGGAGTCGAGTAGAAGGTGAATATGAACTCCTAAGATCTTCAATAACCAGGACAATGAAATCCCACACCACCAGATATGCTAGAATAACAGCGGAGTTTGCCATTCAAAGTCAGCTGGAATGGGTGAGAGCATGGGCGAGCTATGCGGATAAATATGGAAGCATGTCACCAATCAACTGGGAACAGGCGAAAGGAGTGTGCCAGGTACTAAAGCCGACGATAGTAGGAGTTATCGTTGAGGAGGGAACGGAGAGGATGCAAAAATGCAATAACGGGCAGTTCCACGATCTGTACAAGGAGTTGAGACACGACGTCGACATTTTGTCACATGGAATGGATTTGGAAAGCATGAAGGGGGTAATTAAATGCCGATGCGAGCTCCTCCACCTGAACTATATCCCGTGGAAGACCAATAGGGTGCACTTATGCTCATTATGCAACAATAACGAAAGTGAGAGCACAGAACACTTCCTAGCGAAATGCCCTGTCCTAGGATATTATCGAAGGACATACCTCGGCAGAAGCACCCTGAGCAGGTTGGAGCTAATCCAAATATTGAATGGAAGAGATTTGGAAAACCTGGTCAAATATGTGAAGGCAGCATGGACATACCGCCGTGGCCTCGTTGCTGAGTTCAACTACAACTAATTACACTAGATTACAAAATTTAGGGGTGGTCTGGCTGCCTCGTTCTTTCACCACTTTTCTTATGGTATTTGGTGCGCTGAATCTGAATCTGACGTCAGTTTTTTTTGTTTATGTCGGATTTTCAAGATATAGCTAGTTTTAAGATTTTTCTAGTTCTCACTTTTCTTCATTTTTTAGTGAAAACTCATCTTGCTCAAATCTCCTCAAAAAGTACTCAGACTTATAGGAAATTTTATGTAGAATCCAAATATGTACTTAGTTTTTAAGTAAAACTGTGTTAAACCCCCTATTTTCCACAAAACGTATCAAAAAACACCGGTTCTCAACGTTTTTTCTTCGGGTTTTCCCTTACATTTTGCCACTTGAAAAAAAATAAAGGCTAAAAAAAATTTTCTCGGGCTTCTACTTTGTAGGGGGGACACCCCAGAGGAGAATGAGACCAATCGCAGCCTCCTAAACCCATTAATATCGAAGGAATGAGCTTTTTCATGGCACTGAGATGAAAATTCACAAAAACCGTTAGTTAATTTTTCGAGATAAGTATGTGCGTTCTATATCTGTTTTCCTCAAATGGATTTTCCTTTCTTCTATATTTTTTATGTTTGTCACCTATTAAGAGTAAGATCGAAAATAGGTACTCAAAGGGGGAGTAAATCATAATTGGGAAACTCTTGTTTTGTTAAGTGATTTTAATTCAGTTTTACAAGCGAAACACAATAAACTGCAGAAAAGTTAACGGTGTAAATCTGTTTCATGAAGGCTCAGATGAATCAAAAGTTGGTAAAATGTTTGGTTATTCCTCCACCTCAGACGTTCAACCAAGATATGAAAACCATGGAAGAACGATACAAAGGGTATTGGGAAGTTCACATGATGGCGGACTATTGTTGGACCTTAAAAAGAGATTTACCTCAGGCGGCGAAGTTTTCTCTACATAGATGCCGGCAATGAAGTCTCTGAGGTGGTGGAATAAGCAAACATTTTACCAACTTTTGATTCATCTGAGCCTTCATGAAACAGATTCACACCGTTAACTTTTCTGCAGTTTATTGGGTTTCGTTTGTAAAACTGGTTGTAAAATCACTTAACAAAACAAGAGTTTCCCAATTATGATTTACTCCCCCTTTGAGTACCTATTTTCGATCTTACTCTTAATAGGTGACAAGCATAAAAAATGTAGAAGAAAGGAAAATCCATTTGAGGAAAACAGATTTAGGAACGCACATACTTATCTCGAAAAATTAACTAACGGTTTTTGTGAATTTTCATCTCAGTGCCATGAAAAAGCCCATTCCTTCGATATTAATGGGTTTAGGAGGCTGCGATTGGTCTCATTCTCCACTGGGGTGTCCCCCCTACAAAGTAAAAGCCCGAGAAAATTTTTTTTAGCCTTAATTTTTTTTCAAGTGGCAAAATGTAAGGGAAAACCCGAAGAAAAAACGTTGAGAACCGGTGTTTTTTGATACGTTTTGTGGAAAATAGGGGGTTTAACACAGTTTTACTTAAAAACTAAGTACATATTCGGATTCTACATGAAATTTCCTATAAGTCTGAGTACTTTTTGAGGAGATTTGAGCAAGATGAGTTTTCACTAAAAAATGAAGAAAAGTGAGAACTAGAAAAATCTTAAAACTAGCTATATCTTGAAAATCCGACATAAACAAAAAAAACTGACGTCAGATTCGGATTCAGCGCACCAAATAACATAAGAAAAGTGGTGAAAGAACGAGGCAGCCAGACCACCCCTAAATTTTGTAATCTAGTGTTATCAATGATCTAATTATTGTTAATATATGTCTAAAAGTATTGTTATTAAAATAGTATAATCTATTATTTCTTAATACTAAAACAGTGAACTCCGGCTGACGCAAATTTCCAAAGCCTTTCATGACTGTTTACATTTAATGAGTCATATTATTACTTACTAGAATAAACATGTTATCTATCTATCTATCCTCAAAGCATACCCAGTCCATACAGTATGTCGGTATGGTATACTAAAAATCGAAAAAACCAAGAATCGTGTAAAAAAAATTCTATAAGAAATTGCAACACCATTGTTCCTCTTCTTGACCTTCAACTAAAAGATTTCTTTGAAAATTCGCTCATAAATTCATGCTGTATGGACTTTCAACTATAAGGCTTCACGCCGGAAAGCCTTTGCAAACTCTCTCGAGACGAAGCTCAACAACGAATCTGATGAAATTAAGGGGAATTACTGGTGTAACACAAAACCCCATGACTTGTCGCCTTGAGGTTGATAATCAATGACACGAAGGAATGTCTTTTTAAAATTGACCTTCGAACGCTGGTGAACATTTTGATCTTTAAATCCAATAAACAAATTTTGCGACGATATTTTCGTGAAACTAGTTTGAACACGTGATCTGCTGAATAGCCATGCATTGCATAGAGAATAAGAGAGACTTGCCCTAAACCGATTACTTCGGGAAGTTTATGCTGTAGGGAAGAACGGCTGCAACACAACAATGTGAGCAAGTGGAAAATTTAAACAACTAGAAAGAGCAAGTTTACTAATCTAAACACACATTCCGGTGAACAATACAAGCGAATTTGCTAGGCATTTTTTTTTTTTTTTTTTTAAATAATCTCCCCTCAAAGACTAAAGGTCCTTCTGACGGAGGGGGCACGCCATAAAACAAAATAAATAAATAAATAAATAATATAATGGGGAGGACGCCCAGGACTCACCCGACGCCGGCTCTAGGGATGAGGGAAGATGAGGAAGGTGGGGGTGGGAGAGAGGGATGAAGGGAAGTGCCTCTATAAAAAGACCACCAGTTCAGATATGAGCCGAGCAGGACGCTTCATAATGTAGATTACATACCCACGTTGACTACTCTGAACCTAGTAACCAAACAAAATTTACCTTTCAACTGAACTTCAACATTCTGAAGCAAAACACACTTCGTTGATCATTTACGCAAACCAATACTGTTAGGTGAATAAATAGGAAATTTTCCCTTGCTAGCTCGAATAGTTTTGAACTCTCGGAAACTATCAACTCTAATAAATACGTGATCGTAACTGTGAACAATCGACTAGAGAATTTTTAACGATCTACTTGATTGAATCTGAAACGCTCATGCAAAATGCAGATTCAACTACGAGTGCATCAATGGTGAAAGCCTGATTCCACGACAATAGAAAAACTTTTAGGATATCCACAATTTTATGGAATTTCTAAATACCTTTGCACATACCTTCCTCGTATTCATAACTAAATTGTATGGATGACCCGATGAATAGTAGTTAATCTCAAAACATCTATCTCTAAATACCTGCTACTATCACCACAATGGGGAATTTGCCTCAATTTTAGATTCTGGAATTTCAAGTCAAATCCTATAATAGGGCCCTAGAATAACGTTTAACACTAGGAATAACCAAGGGGTAAAAATTACCGTAGGAGAAAATGACTAAACAAGTGAAGCCTCTGTTACAAAACACCGCGAAAATCGAGGAATATTGTTGACGTCATACGAAAAAAAAAACGACGCGAAAACAACGACAACAGACAGAGTTCTTGTACCGCCACACAAAACGATCCAGTGAAATGGCTACTCGAATAATGTGATTCAAATCTTGAAACTAAATAAGAGAAGATAAGACTAATAATGCTTGATAAACTAGTAGGTAGATTCGTATTGTAAAAAAGTGAGTAATATTGTTTCTTTTGGTCACTTTTGTGTCTGGGTTCTTCCTGCCAGATCGCGGCGCACTCTTGTGCGCACTACTCGGAAGCTAAAAGTTCGTGTATGTTCCGCTTCTGTGGTAAGCGCCACAGAACCTCCCTTAAAGTCAGATTGGTAGAACGTTTCAAACATGGCTGCCTCTTACACATTGCCACCACATTTAAAATTTCCATCTTCCTTAAATTCTCTAAATTTTTTGGATGCGTTTTCGAGCAGCTCACTATGGTTTTATTCCATAAAAATAAACCCTCATTCGAAAAAAAAATGTGAGGCAAATTCCCCATTAATCTACACGTCAATCCGCATAATCTCTGAATATTGTTGAAAAATGTAGAAGTTATGGCAGTTGCAAGGATTTTACGTACGCATCCGCACAAAATACTTTCATTTTGGGGACCATGATTTTCATAAGGGACCATCTCTATTTCAAGTCGCATAATTCCTGAACATTTCGTCGAAATCAGATGGGAAATGTACAAGTTATGGCTGTGACAAGGAGCCTCTGCCAACTGTAATACAGTAACCTCCAGCCCATGAGGGAACCTACAACCGATCAATATGCATAAACCTTATTGCAATTTAAAACGTAGGAACCTACAGGCAATCAGATTCTAACCTATCACTATGGAGGAGCCTTAGGCCATCATAATGAAGGAGTCTCAGCCAACTGGAATGCAGTATCCTTCAGTCCATCATGATGCAGGAGTCTCAGCCAACTGGAATGCAGTAAGCTCCAGCCCATCATAATGCAGGAGTCTCAGACAACTGGAATGCAGTATCCTTCAGCCCATCATGATGCAGGAGTCTCAGCCAACTGGAATGCAGTATCCTTCAGCCCATCATGATGCAGGAGTCTCAGCCAACTGGAATGCAGTAAGCTCCAGCCCATCATAATGCGGGAGTCTCAGACAACTGGAATGCAGTATCCTTCAGTCCATCATGATGCAGGAGTCTCAGCCAACTGGAATGCAGTAAGCTCCAGCCCATCATAATGCAAGAGTCTCAGACAACTGGAATGCAGTATCCTTCAGCCCATCATGATGCAGGAGTCTCAGCCAACTGGAATGCAGTATCCTTCAGTCCATCATGAATCAGGAGTCTCAGCCAACTGGAATGCAGTAAGCTCCAGCCCATCATAATGCAAGAGTCTCAGACAACTGGAATGCAGTATCCTTCAGCCCATCATGATGAAGGAGTCTCAGCCAACTGGAATGCAGTATCCTTCAGTCCATCATGAATCAGGAGTCTCAGCCAACTGAAGACTACAGGGGAAGAACGGGCTAACTGCCTTTTTCCTCGAAATCTAGTTAGGCGCTGCTCCATATGTATTTTTGGACGCCGAACACGGCCATCAGGTCAAAACTGCGAAAAAGTGGGTCTAAAGGCATCAAAACTGCAGGTGAGTGTTTCGTATGCAGGGAAAGAACGTGTTTATCCGAGCGGTACAGCGAAAGAACGGGCTAACGTCGAGCCGTCGCTCTCCCCACCGTACCCAATCAGAGTCTATGATGTGATTCACCTCCAAAACCGACCACCACAGGCAACCTGCTAGCATCGGAGTTTTATTTTCCACCAAGGGCCTACAGAAAACGAATCCCGATCTAGGCCGAAAAATACAATAATGTGAATCGGTTTTGGGGCCATTATGCTTTATTATGTACATGAATGACGTAAGCAATTTGAGCATCGCAGGGCGCTTAATACTTTTTGCAGATGACACGGTCCTTTATGTCTCTAGTTCAACTTGGGAGGAAACTTGTAAAAAAGCTTCTGAGAGTATGAAGGAATTGAGTGAATGGCTCAGGATAAATAAATTAACTCTTAATGTAGGTAAAACGCACTTTGTGCCATTTGGAGTTGATGCGCGAATAATTCCTGAAAACTTGAGGCTAAATGTTCATAAGGCATCCTGTGACGGTTCACAATGCTCGTCTTGTGATGAATTAACTAGAGTCAAGGAAGCCAAATACTTGGGGGTTTATTTCGATCAGCATTTGAAATGGCATAGGCAAATTGTCGAAACTACGAAAAAACTGCAAAAATTGCTCTATGTTTTCTCCAAACTCAAAAATATCCTTAGCAAAAAATTGATAAAAATTACGTATGTTGCATTAGTAGAATCCGTCCTCATCTACTGTCTCCCCGCTTGGAGTGGTGCGTATTTGACCGCATTTGATCAATTGATTGTTGTCCAAAAATCACTAGTGAGGAAAATATGTAATGCACAATTTCTTGATCATACAGCACCATTATTCAAAGAGATTCAAGTACTACCATTCCTCAAAATAGCTGAAGTGCAAAGGATCAAGCAGCTCATAAGAGATGGATCGTTCTTGATTCCGCAACATGCAGCAGATACCAGATCCAAAAACCTTCTCAATTTAAAGATGCCTAAACTAAGAATGACCCTCGCGCAAAACAATTATGTTTACAGAGGCATATTATCTTTCAATAGATTACCAACCGATCTAAAAAAAAAATTAGTTTCAGCTAGTTCAAAAAAAGAGAATAAAGAACTAAATAAATTTTACCTAAGCTTACTGTAGGAAGTCCTCTGCAGCTCAGGAAAAAAAAAGTTTCAGGAAGTTCTAAGAAGAGAAATGTCCTTAGCTCATTAGAAACGTATTTTCAGCTTCTTCTCATCTGTTTGTTAGGTCACTAGCAAATTTCTTGAGTGGGTAGGTACCCGTTGAAAAACTCACTCACAAGATAAAAAAATACGATAAAAAACAAATATTTTTGACTAGGTAGCAGATTCATCCCCTAGCACGGACACCAACGTCCATATTGGGGATTAATTTCCAGAAATTTTTATTTTTATTTTTTACCACTGAATCTGTATTTGATTGAATTATGTCTATTTTACTTTGTACCTACTTAAATATTAAAATTTACTTTGTACCTACTTAAATATTAAATATGGAAATACATATATTTAAAAAAAAAAAAAAAAAATCACTTGACGAAATTTTGTGAGCAGAGGGCAAAGGACTATTATGAGCGGCTACCGCACAAATAAGGAGTACCTTCCTACCAAAACCAGGAAAATTCGCCTGACATCAATTTTTTACTTTCAAGTCACCTTATGTTAATCTTTTTTATTTACAAGTTGCAAGTTTCCAGCGAGATGTATCAATAAAATCGCTTTTCCTGGAGCATTGTTTATTGTTTTCTGATGGAATACCCTGTTTATGATTTGACCGCAAAGGTGCCAACTCAACATTTACTCATTGTAGGAACGGTGGTTACTAGTTGAGGAAACAACTAGCAACATTTCTTGCATCATTCCCCTCATCGCGTATTAGAGATAGCCCGTTTTTCGCTGTTTTTCGGGACATTGGACACTTTGTACCGTTTTAACTTGAGTAAAACTTAATCTGGAGGTATTTCGACTATTTTATCACATGCACCAGTGTAACAGCTCAAGTACTTCAAATTTTCAGATTTTTTGATGGCTAACTATTGATTTTATTTTGTTTTTCGCATTCAACTTCATTTATCTCGGAAGTAGAAAATCAGCAGATAGCCCGTTCTTCCCCTGTAGTCTTCAACTGGAATGCTGTATCCTTCAGCCCATCATAATGCAGGAGTCTCAGCCAATCAGAATCAGGGAACCTCGAACCGATCATACGTAGAATTCTCAGCAAATCACATTGAGGGAACTCCTATCCGTTCTATATGAAGTAACCTCCAGTCCATATGGACGGGAGAACAGGAAGGTGGGCTGTACGGCTGGCGCCAAACATTGAGACGTGAATGGAAAGGAAACATGGAGAAGTGAACTTCTTCCTTACGCAGTTCTTTACAGGAAATCATCCCACTGCGGATTGCAAATGCCGAAATAACAACTAAACCAGCAGCCAGATATTTAGGAGTCACTTTGGACACCAAAATCACTTTTGGTGAACATACAAGAATAACTGCAGATAGAACAGCACGAAAACGCTGCAAATTATTACACAACGGTTTATTATTTTTATATAGATCACTCGTCTACAAAATCACCAACCATCCAATATGAAGAAAAAAAGAAAAAAAAAAATCAAAATCACCAACCATCGATCGCATTTTGGTCAGCTAAAATTTGAACGGAGATTAGGCCTCTTTTGCGACTCACACTCGTGTTTTGATTTATATATATTCATTTCAATATAAACCCTTAAATTTTCGTAGGGAGCGAACGGTTTGTCCTACAGAGCTCCGCGTGGTCTCAAAAAATTCTAAAAATTCCATAGAATCTTAAATTGAAGGAAAAACAATACCTTTACATGAAAATTTTTTGAGTTAGGGCGTTTTCAAAATTTCAAAATTGATTTTGGAACCCTTAGGAGTGACCTACATCAACCAAAAGCTTCGGGGCACAACTAGACCCCAAATGGAGCCTACATACCAAATTTCATCAAAATCGGTCAATGCTAAGTGGCAAAAGTGCCGCGTACGGCGGACGGACGGCCAAATTTTTATTCGATTTTTGGATTCTACGTACCTTGAAACGTAAACCATCAAATTTTGAGGGGATGTTAAATTTTTTTTTCTTGGTCGATTCTAAAGGTTCATTATTGAAAATAATAAACCAAAACAGCCGCTCTTTGTCACCCGGCCCTAGACTGTGCAAGAGACGCCTAATGATGACAGTCGTGCAGTCAATTCTCTTGTATGGAGCGGAGGTATGGGCAGACGCATTGAGTGTGGCATATCTCCGACAGAGATTATTAGCTGTGCTGCGTAGAGGAGCCCTACGAATCGCCTGTGCCTACCGAACAGTATCAGAACCCGCTATCTTTGTCCTCACGAATGTTGTCGTGAAAACTACTACTCAAGTCTACAAACTTCTACTAATAATGTTGGAAAAATACTAAATTATTGAACTTTTGAGGAAAACCTATATTATACAAATTATCATTTGAGAATATTACAATAGCTGTTATAATTAATTTTAAACGAAGCCCGGAATTTCCTACCTGCCACGTCACATGTCATCTCGGTCGATATGATTTTTCCCGATCATCTGATGTGCTAGTTGAAGTTGTCGAAATTTAGAATTATGAAAATTCAGTTAATCCGAAGCTGACAAGTGTCATACCCACAGCTGATGGCTTCAGAGAGGAAACGAATCTTTGAGAGAAGGGATGAAGGAAATAGGACCTGCATAGCAAAGGAAGAAAGGGAGCCGAAAATGGCAACATAAATGGACGGGAGAACATAGAGGAAGATGGACTGCACGGCTGGTGCCAAACATTCAGACGTGGATGGAAAGGAGACATGGAGAAGTGAACTTCTTCCTTACGCAGTTCTTTACAGGTCATGGAATTTTGTATGCATATTTGCGTAAAATTGGGAAGGTATCAGCCCCAACATGTCTACACAGTCACAACAAAGATGACGATGATGTGCTCCACACCTTCTTCAAATGCACCAAATGGGCGCCTGAAAGAGACCAGCTGATGGCAGACCTGGAGATAGCTCCCCAGAGTTCAACACCAGAGGCTGTTGTCAGCAGGATGCTGGAAGGTGAAAGGAGCTGGACTGCTGTGGCAGAGTACACAGAAAGCAAGCTGACAAGGAAGATGCTATTAGAACGAGAAAGGAAGAGGAGGAAGCATCTGGTCCGCCCCTCAACTAGAACTGATCACACGCCCCAGGACTCAGCCCGAAGTAAGGCTGGCCCCACACGATCAAACATGCTTGACAAGCATGGTTTGACAAGCCGCGCTTGTCAAGCATGTTTGACGTTTGACGCCGCACCCACACGTTCAAACCAACTGTTTCAACCGCATCCACCAAGCTTCAGTAGTGTTCAGTGTTCATGTTGCGTTCATCTGTTCAATCTGTTTCAAGTATGGATATTAACCATCTGAGTTACCTGTATTGCCACATCAGAGCTGAAGCAGCAAAAAAAGAAGAAGAAGTAAAAAATAATCAAAATCAGAGATTTTACCCCAATAAGGGGATCTTCAGAGATGAGAACGATAATTTGGTTAATAACGGAGTATAAATATGAGTATAAATATCGGAGTAGTCCATATCGATAAAAAAGCATCGATAATCGGAGGCAGAATATCGATATTATCGATAATCGTTTTGCATCCCTAATGGAGACTGTGATTCACAGACGCCAACTCGGTGATTCAAGGAAACTAACTCTGTGATCCACAGTAAAATTACCCCCTACCACCCTTTTTTCTTGATGGTTTGATGGTTTGACGCTCACCCACACGATCAAACTTGGTTGTCAAACCTCATGTTTGACAGCAAATTTTCTGACAGTGACTGAAAACCGTCAAGCGTGCTGTCAAACCTTCAAACATGACCCCCCAAACGATCAAATCTGCTTGACAAGCGAGGTTGGCAAACCATGCTTGTCAAGCATGTTTGATCGTGTGGGGCCAGCTTAATGTGTCAAACGGATCCGGGCTGAGTTTCAACTTGGGAGAAAAGTAGGTGGTTTTGCTTCCTCACTACCGAAGGTAGGGAAGCTTTGTATTCGTGAAAGAAGTGAAAAAAAAATGTCCTCCAAAATTGCCAGGGCACAACGTCTCCATCAAACTACGGATGGAGCTGAACTGGTAAAATCACGCGATAACGGAGCTAGCACGGCATGGATCAGGAATCCTTCAGTGAAACTATGGGGATGGAGGTCGTTGGGTATGGTGAAAGTACATTCTGGTTCTCTACCAACAGGAGTGAGGAGGACAAGAGGCAGGCGTACCGGCAGCAGCCATCTATGCCGAATGGGATGTCAAACACCCGAAACAGCCTCGCATGTGCTCCAGATTTGCCCAGCCATGGTAAGACCCAGGTGTGCCCGTCACAATTCTGCCCTGAACCTACTGGAAGCCTACGCTCGCCGTAAAGGATGGCCAGTATGGCTAGAGCCACACTTTAACCTGGAACAGCGAGGTTATCGTCCAGACCTCTTGGTGGTAACACCAAGAGGAGCCTTCATTATTGATGTCTCAGTGGTCTCTGGCTCCGGCCAGAGATCACTCGCAGACATCAATGCTTCCAAAATTCGAAAATATGAAGTTGACGCATTACTAGATGCTGCAGCAGCACTTGCAAACATTCAGCGAAACCAACTAAAGGTGATTGGAGCAACGATCACCTGGAGAGGGATATGGCATGGCAAGTCAGCGAAGGATCTGATTCGGGCTGGTTACCCACTGTTTATCCTGGAGTGGATGACCACCCGAGTCCTAACAGGAGGATCATTCATCTGGTCTAAATTCAGGGCTACGGCCACACGACGGCGTGCCACGGCTCGAGCAAGTGGGCTCCGTGGGACTTGGAGCTGAACTCGAACCCCATTGGGAGGAGAAGTGTCGACTGATGGCATAGCCAGAAGAGGCACAATCCTCCCTCCATCATTTGTGGGATAAGGTGATTCAACCTTGTCCCTCACCCCAATGTCCGAGGTCGGATCTCGGACCCTGATACCAAGCAGCCAGATGGACATGACTGCTGAGTGCTGAAAGTGCTGATACAATACTGTGATGTAAATATTTATGTACAATACCATCAATTGTAGCGGTGAAGTATTTTTTCCAAATATAAATTGTTAATGAAAGAAGTGAAAAAAAAATGTCCTCCAAAATCAAAATTTCCACTTGCTTTTTGCGTTTTAGAGCTTCCCGAACAATTTTGGTTCCGTGTCTGTCTGTCTGTCTGTCTGTCGGTCTGTCGGTCTGTCTGTCTGTCGGTCTGTCTGTGGTCAATCCTTGTCCCGGGCAAAACTATACTAACCTGTGGTCCGATTTTGATGAAATTTTCAGGGATTGTGCGGGTTAGGTCCTAGACGGTCCCCTATAAATTTCAGCACCTTCGGACCAATAGGAGCGAGTGCGCATGCGCAAACGTGAATTTCCTGGGACCTCGGTTTCTCGGTTTCTAATGAACCGATTTTGCTCAAATTTGGAGGTTAGTTAGGGACTAACTTCTAAGAGACACCCTATAAGTTTCAATCAAATTGGTCAAGCAATAGCCGCTGAGCATGCGCGAACTTTAAATTTATTGTTACAACCAAAACTCCGCAACTATTCAACCGATTTCGATGAAATTTTCAGGGATTGTGTGGGTTAGGTCCTAGACGGTGGACCGCTAATATTTTGGTATTCAATAACTCTTTGAATCATAATTTTTTCGCCAACTGATTCTATACGTCCATGTTACAATGAGTGAGGAAGCTATACTGCCCACCCAACTTGGCAGACGTTTTTTTTGGTGGGTTTGAATCCCCCATAACCGGAAGATGCGGATCCTTTCAGGTATCTTACGAGATCCAACTCCACCTATGGATCTTGAAGATTTTCTCACCTGCCTGCCGGAAAAAACCTCCAGTTAATCATAACGCAGTAGTTTTAGCAAATCAAAATGAGAGAACGTCCGACAGGCCAATATGCAGGAACCTTCTAGCCAATCAGAGTGGAGGGAACTTTCATCTAATCAATATGCAGGTATTTCATGTCAATCTGGAATTTTAGCCACTAGAATTATATCAATGTCAATCCTTGAGGAATCGAGAGCCAAAATTCATGGAATGAATTTAATTATGTTACCACGAATAAGTTGACTTGTTACACAAAATTACCAGCCCTGACGTTGGATATTTCCAATTACCCGCTACTCATAGGAGCTGCTTCTATGAGTAGCGGGTAATTGGAAATATCCTATCCATTATAATAATGAATAGGCACAGGTTGTTATGAAATTCCCGCAATCAATCGCAATGTTCTACCGGACAATTCGCAGACATTGAATTACGAGGAGGTGGAGGTGGAGGTGGAGGTGGAGGTGGAGGTGGACGGCGCACAAAACACAGCTCGTAGGTACAACCCTCTACAAAAGAGACGACCGCGGCTGGAGGCAGGTGACGAAGTGAAAGCGTGTTCTCCAAGGCGACGACGCCTCGGAGTCTTTTATTACTCGCGAAAAGCATTTACATGTAACCCCCGAGAGATCAAGCTCGCCGTGAGCTCCCGTCCCCGGGGAACCGGAACCCTCCCCGGGTCGATACTCTCAAGAAGGCGTCTCTGATGTAAGTAATGCCCGACATTTCGATAAATTTGACCCCTCGGAAACTTCCCTCCAGGCCTAAGAGGGAGGAGGTTCGCCCCTCTCGGTCTCATCTTTTTGGCCTCAGAAAGTGCTGAAGTGGTCGAGAGGAGCTGGAAGTTGTGGGGGCAGGTGTGAGGGGCCGAGCCGGATAACAGCTCATCAAGCTGACGTCAGAGATTTTTCATCCCCTCCTTACCAGGGAGGCAAGCTTGGCTTTTTTCCTTCTACTTTTCGAGGGTCAAGTTTTTTCAACGCGGCGTTTTTTGAACATTTTCAACGAGCTAATATGCAGGAGTGGCCGCAATGCAACCCCCCCCCCCTTCACTCACCCCCCTCTATTCCATAACGATGCTTGTAATTTTAAGCTAAAAGCTTGTTTAGCAAACTGCTTGTTGTAAGCTAAAAGCTTGTTTCCGAAGATTTTAAGACATTTGTCAAAAGACTGTTGTCATACGATCTTCGGTCAAACGACACTTTGTCAATACGAGGTTTAGTCAAAAGACTTTTAGTCAAACGACTTTCGTCAACTTGTAAACTCAACTTTGTCCTAAGCTCAGCCTGAAGAGGTTTGCACACGCTTAGCTGAAGAGATCCGAATGATCGAAACAAAGAACCAAACAACTAAACGACGTATTGACAAAGAGTCGTTTGACCGAAGATCGTATGACAACAGTCTTTTGACTAGTAATTTTAGTTAGAGAGCTGATACAATTAATTAAATCAACAATAATCTACTAAAATCACTGACCATTCTCAGAAACGTCACCCTTTTATTACCCGGAAGAATTGAAATTTCTAATTTTTAGGACGTCCCACAGCAAGACTTGGGCGTCCTTATGCGATTGATCTGAGTAAAAGTTGGACAACACTCAACAGAAGAAAAACGCTGCAAATTATTACACAATGGTTTATTATTTTTCTATAGATCACTCGTCTACAAAATCACCAACCATCCAATATGAAGGGGAAAAAAAATTTAAAAAATCAAAAAAAAAGAATAAAAAAAATCAAAATTACCAACCATCGATCGCATTTTGGTCAGCTCTAATTTTAACGGAGATTAGGCCTCTTTTGCGATTCACACTCGTGTTTTGATTTATACATATATATATTTCAATATAAATCCTTAAATTTTCGTAGAGAGCGAACGATTTGTCCTACAGAGCTCCGCGTGGTCTCGAAAAATTCTAAAAATTCTATAGAATCTTAAATTGAAGGAAAAACAATACCTGTATATCGACATTTTTTGAGTTAGGACGTTTTCAAAATTTCAAAATTGATTTTGGAACCGTTAGAAGTGACCTACCTCAACCAAAATCTTCGGGGCACAACTAGACCCCAAATGGAGCCTACATACCAAATTTCATCAAAATCGGTCAATGCTAAGTGGCAAAAGTGCCGCGTACGGCGGACGGACGGCCAAATTGTTATTCGATTTTGGTTTATTATTTTCAATAATGAACCTTTGGAATCGAACAAGAAAAGAAAAATTCAACACCCCCTCAAAATTTGATGGTTTACGTTTCAAGGTACGTAGAATCCAAAAATCGAATAAAAATTTGGCCGTCCGACCGCCGTACGCGGCACTTTTGCCACTTAGCATTGACCGATTTTGATGAAATTTGGTATGTGGGCTCCATTTGGGGTCTAGTTGTGCCCCGAAGATTTTGGTTGATGTAGGTCACTTCTAGGGGTTCCAAAATCAATTTTGAAATTTTGAAAACGCCCTAACTCAAAAAATTTCGATATAAAGGTATTGTTTTTCCTTCAATTTAAGATTCTATAGAATTTTTAGAATTTTGTAAGACCACGCGGAGCTCTGTAGGACAAACCGTTCGCTCCCTACGAAAATTAAAGGGTTTATATTGAAATATATATATATACTCGTATATAAATCAAAACACGAGTGTGAATCGCAAAAGAGGCCTAATCTCCTTTCAAATTAGAGCTGACCGAAATGCGATCGATGGTTGGTGATTTTTTTTTTAATTTTTTGTTTTGATTTTCATTTTTTTTTAATTATTTTTTTTTTATTTATTTATTTTTTTTCTTCATATTGGATGGTTGGTGATTTTGTAGACGAGTGATCTATATAGAAAAATAATAAACCATTGTGTAATAATTTGCAGCGTTTTTGGATTCTACGTACCTTGAAACGTAAACCATCAAATTTTGAGGGGGTGTTAAAATTTTTTTTCTTGGTCGATTCCAAAGGTTCATTATTGAAAATAATAAACCAAAAGAAAAAAACCTTTTTAAAAAATAAGCTTTTATTTTTGTTAAATAAATTAACTAAAAAGTTAAAAATAAATTACCTCCGATAAGAAATATAGAGGTCTATACAGGGTGTCCCATGTTAAGGAACGAAAAACTTCGGGAGTCGATTCTACCACTAATTTTAGTAAAAAAGTGTCTCCTAGCAATTTTCCGTTAGACGCTTAATTTCCGAGTTATTTCAATTTTAAGATTTTTTTCGTGTTTTCGACCTTAAGCCATAAAAATGACCATAACTCGCTTAATTCACAAGCCATTCAAAATCTAATTACACCGTTGGATAGGGCGTTGAACTTACCATCTTTCTAGTGGTTATACAAAAATTTTGTAAGGTCGTGAGGGGTTAAAAATCAACTCGTAAAGTCATTTTTGTAAAATTGTCAAAATTTCATACTTTTTCTTTTGATTGTTAAGGTTGATGATTTTTCACGTACCTCTACATCAAATATTGCGCAAAGATCTCGGCTTTCCAATGGTGTAATTTGTTTTAATTTAACTTCGCTAATTAGGGGTGAAAAATACGTTTGAATGCTAAAACATATTGTTTAGTAATGCATGCATTCCAGGGGACGTCCCATTGGATAACCTCCCCAACGCCAACAATGGTGCCAGTCTGGCACCAGAGCGGAAATACATCGTAACATTGAACTTTCATCTATTAGGTTTAGTAGACAGTCCGTCGAATGTCACATCCGTATTCAAGGTGAAACACCAAAAAACCCAAGAAATATGAGGTTTATGGTGCCCTGGCACCATGGAGGCACCACTATTAGTTCCATGGTAGTACAGAGAATAATTCATGAAAATCCGGAGGTATAATGAGAATTTTTCCTCAATTTCAAAGCTTGGGTACAATTAGTAAGCAGTAAAGGAACCGAAATATTGAAAAATCGGATATTTTGTGAACATTATCCCCCCACTCACCCACTCCTCTTGCAAATTTTGGTACTCTGGTGAAATCATGTACAACTCGGAAGTTATTTTAGTCAAACAAAAAAAGAAACACACAAATCGGTTGGAAATTGAGGCCTGGGCAGAGTTTATAAGATTATGCCCGCAAACGTACGTTTTTTAAGCATTAACCCCCCTTTCCCCCCCCTTAAAAGGCAAAATTCAAAATTCCGGCGCCGTAGTGCACAACTAGATAGTTTTCCGCCTCGATGAAAAAAACAACCACGAAAATCGGTTGAGAACTAAGGCCTGTGCAGAGTACACAAGATTTTGTTACACACACACACACACACACACACCTATGGTTTTTTTCGCGGATTTGGATTCAGAATGGTCTAAAACGGATTACTGTGTGGTTATGTGGTTATTTTTTTTTTCTGTTGAGTGTTGTCCTCCTTCACCCCAGATCGATCGCATAAGGACGCCCAAGTCTTACTGTGGGACGTCCTAAAAACGTGGTTGCGCTCATGGAAACCAAGGTTTCTGGTTCGTTGGGCCTCGGGCAGGTTCGACGAATTCGGGGTGGAATTCCACGTAATTTTCAACGCTATTAGACTGATTCCATCACCGTTGGTATGTGAAGGCTCAACATTGAATTTTGGTAGGTCCGAATCTTTTTTTTAAATTTACTTGGTATTTATGCACAAATTGAATGTTCAATTCTCGCAACTTTCTCGATTGTATGAAAAAAGAGATATCTCATAAAAAATAGCGTGTAGATGTGGGATAAAAAATAAAGATAAATAATGATATTTTAGAGAAAGTAAAAATGATATTTATGAACAAAAATAATCTTTATCTTCATCGAAGTACAATATTGACTAAACATAAATGAGATAATAAATTATCCTCTACTCCGTCTTTGACTTCGTTTGTCATTCGTCCGGATACCTGTAAACACAAAGCAAAGTTTCTGCTTCCTCACTACCGAAGGTAGGGAAGCTTTGTATTCGTGAAAGAAGTGAAAAAAAAATGTCCTCCAAAATCAAAATTTCAACTTGCTTTTTGCGTTTTAGAGCTTCCCGAACAATTTTGGTTCCGTGTCTGTCGGTCTGTCTGTGGTCAATCCTTGTCCCGGGCAAAACTATACTAACCTGTGGTCCGATTTTGATGAAATTTTCAGGGATTGTGCGGGTTAAGTCCTAGACGGTCCCCTATCAATTTCAGCACCTTCGGACCAATAGGAGCGAGTGCGCATGCGCAAACGTGAATTTCCTGGAACCTCGGTTTCTCGGTTTCTAATGAACCGATTTTGCTCAAATTTGGAGGTTAGTTAGGGACTAACTTCTAAGAGACACCCTATAAGTTTTAATCAAATTGGTCAAGCAATAGCCGCTGCGCATGCGCGAACTTTAAATTTATTGTTACGACCAAAACTCCGCAACTATTCAACCAATTTCGATGAAATTTTCAGGGATTGTGTGGGTTAGGTCCTAGACGGTGGACCGCTAATATTTTGGTATTCAATAACTCTTTGAATGATAATTTTTTCGCCAACTGATTCTATACGTCCATGTTACAATGAGTGAGGAAGCTATACTGCCCACCCAACTTGGCAGACGTTTTTACAGCAATGTAGGAAACAACTGAGGAATGTCAAAATTTGAAGCAGTGGTCATCATATTACCGATTCAGAGTAAGACATCCCTGTGTTCGACATTGGTGAATGGAGCCATTGCGACTGATCGGTTTAAATAAATGAAATAAAGGCTTGTTCATCTGAACATGAAGGTGAGACCGCCTTTTCCTGCTTCCTTCAACTTCTTCATCAGACCTCACTGTAAAAATCTCAGGACCTTTCTCTTGAAAACAGCGTCAGACGTAAGTTTCGAATACCAACACTTTCCTCGAAGCTAATCAAGAAAAACAGCAACACAAACGCGATATAAAACACACATTTGAATCACAATTATTTCATAATTTAATCCTGTAGAATAATGTGCAAGGGGAGTTGCGAGAATTGAACATCCAATTCGGGCATAAATACCAAGTAAATTTAAAAAAAAGATTCGGACCTACCAAAATTCAATACTGAGCTTTCACATACCAACGGTGATGGAATCGATCCAAAATCATTCGAAAATTGAAAAGTTGTACTTAAATTTGAAATTTTAAAAAATTTTAGAAATTCGTTAGTGAACGGCAATAGGGAATTGAAAAACTAAAATATTGCCGCCGGAATCATCAAAATCGAACAATAATTGCTGAAATAACTGAGAAACACAAGAGTGAATCGCGAAAGACTTCACTGGCGGATAACTGTTCAAATTTTAACTTTTCAAATGCGATCGTTGCTCGTTTTCTAAATAGAGTTTTGTTGTGGAACTCAGTTGTGCATTCATAACATCCAAGAATCAAATTTCGTAATGAAGGCAGCACTCACAATCATCGGATAGCGATGTTACTGCTAATATTACTAAAGGAAAAGCCGTGTTCTATGCAGACGGGTGACCTGTACCGTAAAATAATGAACAGATGAGTAATAATTTGCAGCGTTCTTTCTTTAAGAACGAATTAGACTCTAACGACTAGCCCTTTTTTATCCCCCCTTATCCTTATTCAAATATTTTGTCTGGCGAGATAAAAAGGCTTTGAGGAATTGAAGAGAATAAACAAAAGTGGGTACGCAGCCCGTAATTCTCCAGGTTCACAATAATAGCGACAGACTGAGGAGAGGGGCGCCCCCAACAATGCTGAGTATCAACATTCCATTAAGTCAGCTCGAGGTGTTTCACAAGACCTTTACAGGCAGGTGTCTGATCCGGATCGATTCGTCTCGGCGCTGTTACTATGTACTCAACCAGCTTCCTAAAAGGTTGACGATATTCACCTAGAAATAGCGAGGAACCACCTCCCCAAGTCTCACTCAATTATAAGAGCAGCTGCAGACGTTCACACGGCTCAATTCAAGTGGAGCTTATGTATTCATCTTTACGTTTGATAGATTAATGGATTTCAATTATGGTAATATCATAGAGATACCGCTTCGTGGAGAACAACATAGAAATCCAAGAAGATATCGAATAGGAGGAAAAGCGATCAGTCGAATGATTTTGGATCGTTTTGGGAAAAAGTCGTCCTCTGACCGACAAATTTTAGTACTTAGAATCCCTGCAGCGGTGTCTACATGTTGTGAACCATTTTCTATGGAATAGATTCGTTTTTCCATTCCAAATGGTTTTCATGAAATAAATCCATAATTTCAGCAGGGGCTGCAAGCTTTACGCCATAGCGGTGGATTTGCGCCGTGCGGTTGATAGGCTATCTCATGCGCTGCTATGGATGAAGCTGTCTAGCTTGGGCGTGAGCTCCATTTTTGTGATGATTATAAAAGCAATATATGATTCTGCCTTCATCGTTGTTTAAGGGGACCAACAAGTCGATTTTTGGTCGGGAGGGTCAAAATTTTTTTTTCCTGTTTTTCAATAATATACTTGATTCTTAAGATTTCAAAAAAAAATTATCCAAATATGATGACTAGAAGTGTTTCAAATAGTGCTTGGAACCTAGCGCGTCAGATGGCCTCGAGCAATATGTTAGCCCCAGAGCGCAACTAGAAGAAAAACAACGGCCGTGAACGCTAGTATGTAATAGGTAACAGGTTTTTTCCTGAATATCCGATTGGACCTCGGCATTTCCGAAAACAACAAGGAACTGCCTACAAAACGCAGAAAAACACGTAGGTACACAACACACGAAATACGAACTCGCGTGATGTACACAAAATAGGAACTCGCGACGAGAAAAGGTTAGCTTGTTCTTTGTTATTATTTTCGAAGATTTGAGATGGCCAGTCGATGTTTCTGGTTCGATATATCGGTTCTTACTATCGAGAATGAAAATGCAGTTTTATTGGCTGAGAAACGGCCAATCCAATTGCCGGAATCTGACTGCCGCGATCTGACTGCCGCGTTTTTTCGATTCAAACCGCTCTCCTGTAAAATCTCATTTTTGAGCACTCATGTTCCTTTTCCCAGGAAACTACTCGTCCGAATGCAACCAAATTTTCAGACCATGTTATCATAGTTGTGATCTACAAATACTGCAAGACATTCTGCGATATTAAATCATGAAAGTTCACCAGAAAGGCTCGTTTTTCAAAATATGTGTTATAATTGAAAATTCTTGAAATTTTTTTTCTATGGAGTTTTGAAGGAAGTTGCTTGCCATATCTTGCACACTGTACCTACTGAGTATGCTGTAAAAGTTTCAGACCTGTAGCTTGAGTGGTTCAAGAGAAAAAGGAACATTTTGATGAAAAAATGAGGTTTGCAGATCATTATAATCGGGGCTACAACTTCGTTCTGGTAAACCCGATTGATTTCAAATTTTCACCAATCTACCACGATTATTAGAGGCCCAATCTCTGAAAATTTCATCAAAATCGGGCGACTCATGGCGAAAATATTGCAAAAAAAATAAAAAGCTGCCCGCGGCGCGGAATCGACTTGTTGGTCCCCTTTCATTTCATTCATATGCCTTTATTCTGAAAGCATGAAAATCACAGCTGGTGTACTGCCGTGTGAAGGAAGAACGACTCAACTCGAAAATGATCGAAAATGCGGTTTTTACGTATCCCCTCTAATTCCCCCCCCCCCCACCTTTCCGATGAACGAGTCAAAATTTCGAAATTCACCCCGGAAGGGGTTGAAATCGTTAGGGGTGTAATTTGAAAAATGCCTAATTTTAAGCAAAAACGTCTCAACTCCATGCTTTTTAGGAAAAACATCTCAACTCATTGATTAAAACAAACAAAAAAGCTAGATTTGCTATTTATTTGTGGAGAAAAAAAGACTCAACTCGCTGAAAACACCGTTGAGTTGTTTTTGTTGGCTTCAAGATCGGGTTGAAGCGTCTCGTATGGTTGTCGGTATTTGACTCAAATGACACGAATCGATTGAAGGTACGTGTGTAAAGAGGAATAATTATACCAGTCGGTTGAGTAGAACAACATATCAGGTCTGAAAAAAATGGGGTCATGGGAGTGATCTGGAGTGAATTTATGGCGAGTTTTCTAGAAAAACTTCGAAGCTGATTTCTGGGATTTCGAAAATTTTGAGTTGAGTCGTTCTTCCTTCACACGGCAGTGTACCACAAGGAGAGATCCCCTCCCCTACCCTGTTCAACATTTTCGTGGCAGACATGGGGGCCTTTCTAGCATCTAAAGAGCTGCCAGGCATAAGAGCTGGGTCAAGCTCTGAGATAATGTCATTAGAGTATACAGACGACCAGTTGATCCTCGCCGACTCCCCATGTGACGTCAAAAACAAGTTGAGGGCCCTCCAAGAGTATTTCCAAAAGAATGACCTTAAGTTAAACACATGCAAAGGAATTTCGCACCATACTTTGCTTCAGTCCGTCTGGCAGAACCCCTAACACGAGGATCCCCTTATCCTATAATGATAAAACTTTTCAGCTAACTAACTCTGCAAATTCCTTGGACTCCAACTAAGTGGTTTCACATCTTTCAGCAAGACTAGTCAGTCTTGAATCTCTAAGGCACGGACGGCATCCAGAGTAGCTACTAATGCTTTGGCCCGCAGCTCATGCTCCTCCTGGGATTCAATTGCCAGGATCTTCAGATCTTCTGTCCCCGGAACTCTTCTGTTCAGCTCATCAATCTTGGCCCTTCGGTACACAGGAGAAATTGAATGCGTACAAGTCCGGTTTTTTAAGAGAATCCTCGATCTCCCACGTTGCACTCCCAGCTAAATGGTCAGGCTCGAAGCAGGATTACCTCCGTTGTCTTATAAGGCTCTAAAACAGCGAGTAAATTCCTCAGCAGAATTATACGAATGGAAGAGTCTAAGTTTCCAAAGGTCTGTCTCTCAGCTCTCATTGCATTGGATAAAAAGTCAAAAAACAACTCGAGATTCAATTGGTTTACACAGCTAAAAAATTTAGTTCGGGAGTGCACTAGAGAGGAGGTGGTGATTCCTACAGAGGTTTCGGCCCTGACTGCCTCAATCTCAGGGATTCTCGGGGCTGCGATGCTTTACTTGCTTGACCAGGACTTGACCAGTGTGTGAGAGTCAAGATTTAACGATTCTTACAGATACCTCTTCTATCCACGCCCCGACTGCCAGGAATACCTTCAACTGGATATTCCATTTGCATTTAGGCGACTAACAGCTCCAGATTCATGATGATTATAAAAGCAATTTATGATACTGCCTTCATCGTTGTTTAAACAAATGGCCTTTATTCTGAAAGCGTGAAAATCACAGCTCGATTACCACAAGGAGAGATCTCCTCCCCCACCCTGTTCAACATTTTCGTGGCAGACATGGGGGCCGTTCTAGCATCTAGATGACTGCCAGGCATACGAGCGGGGTCAAACTGAGAGATAATGTCATGCAGACCGCTTCGTGGAGAACAACCTAGAAATCCAAGAAGATATAGAATAGGAGGGAAAGCGAACACTCGAATGATTTTGGACCGTTTTTGATGGCACTTTCCCCACTTAGCATTGACCAATTTTGATTAAATTTGGTCTGTAAGCTCCTTCTGGGGTCTAGTTGTGCCCCGAAAATTTTGTTTGATGTAGGTCACTGCTAAGGGTTGAAAAATAAGGTTTGAAATCTATAAAACGCCCTAACTCAAAAAATTTTGAAATAAAGGTATTGTTTTTCCATCAATTAAGATAATATCGAATTTTTAGAATGTTAGAGATACTTCTTAGATATATATTTTTAGAGAGAGAGACCCCGCAGAGCCCTGTAGGACAAACCTTAAGGGTTGGACGTACGATAAATCAGAAACACGAGTGTGAATCGCAAAAGAGGCCGAATCTCCGTTCAAATGTTAGCTGACCGAAATGCGATCGATGTTTTTCATCATGTTGTATGGTTGGTGGCTTTGCAGACGAGTGATCTATATAGAAAAATAATAAACCTTTGTGTAATAATTTGCAGCGTTTTTACAACAGCGGTATCACCAGTACCTTACAGTCGTAGACATCATTGAAAAGGAACCCTTCGCCTCCCTCGAACAACGACTGATCTTTTTCTCCTGCTCAGCCACTTATAAGAGCTTAGTTGGGACCTAACTTTTCCTATTAGTTCCCCGAAGGACGCTTCATTCCTGAACCTTGACGAAATAGTCGAAATAGAATTGGCTTTTGTTGCCTCCACAACAGGCCGTCACTCCAACCAGCCTACGACTGGTTCCATTCGAGCTGTGCCGTCAACATTGTAAAAGCAACGTTCCCTAACAAGTCCCAACTTCTATTCTTCGTTGGTTCAATGACGACTCGTCCTGCCTTGTTGACCTCGAACGCCCCTTTCATTTGTGCAAAATGTAGATCGCGATGGGTTTCTTCTCCTCAACGACTCCGTATTATTATCGGGGACCATAAAACTTTTCCTCTATAGTTTTATGATTACGGGTTCGCCATGTAATTGGAGATACTACTGGTTCGAGGAACAAGTAGAATACTCTGCAGCTGAATAAAAGAATGAGGAGGCTTATTTCCCTCATGTGCGAAGTGTGCGCACACTATGCGAATAAAAGTGATGATGGAGTTCGTCCTATACATTAAAAACGCTGTGAATTATTACACAATGGTTTATTATTTTTCTACATAGATCACTCGTCTGCAAAGCCACCAACCATCCAACATGAAGAAAAACATCGATCGCATTTTGGTCAGCTTTGATTTGAACGGAGATTAGGCCTCTTTTGCGATTCTCGCTCGAGTTTCTGATTTATCGTACGTCAAACCCTCAAATTCTCGTAGGGAGCGAACGGTTTGTCCTACAGAGCTCAACATGGTCTCAAAAAACTCTAAAAATTCTATACTATCTTAAATTGAAGGAAAAACAATACTTGTATATCGAAATTTTTTGAGTTAGTCAAAATTTCAAAGTTCATTTTTGAACCCTTAGAAGTGACCTACATCAACCAAAATCTTCGGGGCACAACTAGAACCCAAATGGAGCCTACACACCAAATTTCATCAAAATTGGTCAATGCTAAGTTGTAAAAGTGCCGCGTACGGCGGAGGGACGGCCAAATTTTTATTCGATTTCTGGATTCTACTTAATTTGAAACGTAAACCATCAAATTTTGAGGGGGTGTTAAACAAATTTTTTTCTTGGTCCATTCCAAAGGTTCATTATTGAAAATAATAATCCAAAATTCTATAAATAAAAAGAAACAAAAATCGAAAAATTTTAATTTTTTAATATTATTTTTGCTTCCGAGTCTACCAAGGTAGCGGAAGCTTTGTTTTCACTTTTCAAAGTTGAAAAAAAAGTTCTCAAAAATCGAAATTTCCACTCGCGTTTTACGTTTCAGACCTTCCTGAACAATTTTGGTTCCGTGTCTGTCTGTGTTTGTCATGAAATCCTTGCCACAGCCTAACTTCTACATTTCTCATTCGATTTTGATGAATTATGCGGATTGGCGTGTAGATGGTCCCCTATGAAAATCATCTCTCCCAGACTAATAGTAGTTGCTGCGCACGCGCAAACGTGAATTCATTGCATCATCCATAAATTCTATATTTTCCATCCGATTATGACGAAATGTCTCAGGATTGCTCAGATCAGCGTGTAGATGGTCCCCTATGAGGGTAGTGGAAGGTCCTCAGAGATTGATGTTTTGAGATTAACTACTGTGCATCGGATCATCTATACAATCGGGTTATGGATGAGAGGAAGCTATGTGCAACACCCACTTGGTAGACGTTTTTATTTAGTCTTTATTGATTCAATCCTCATTGTTGGTTTCGTTAATGCACTAAAAAACAGGAATAAGGATGTTAAAAGAAATATTGCTTCTCAACTAGTTCAAATGATCAAGTACTAAACTCTCGAAGACGGTTTGAAATGGTTAGTTTGAGAAGTAAGAACAACTTCACTACAAACTAACAAAGTCCTGAAGCTAATTAGGTATGTACTCTTTCTTCGTAGTCACAGAATAGTCAGACCACTCCATCTTTGACTGCCGACGTTGTAAACAGTCGGGTATACTTGGTGAAACTAATAGTGGACGTTCAACATCAACATCTGAAGAGAGACTCCACTGCTTCGGAAAATAACGAACTGAAATAGGTAATCGTATTATAACCAAGAATTTTTTGGCTATTCCACATTCTTCCACTGTTATACAAGTTTGAAACAACCCATGAAATGGAAGAACTTATTATCAATTCTACAGTGAGAGAATATCCACACATCGTTGATTAATAGCCCAAAAAATTTAAACGTCAAAATGTTTAAAAGTGTTTAATTACTATAATTTTACCACAGATACTACCTACCTACCACATACCTACTTCACAATCAAGTTCATTTGAAACGAATAAACGCTTTACAGTTCGAAGGACTGGGTTGCTGGAACTTCTGGTTGCTAAGGACGCAAAACTGAGGACAACTCGAAGAAACGAACAACGATCGCGTTTTGGTCAGCTAAAATTTGAACGGAGATTAGCCCTCTTTTGCGATTCACACTCGTGTTCCTGATTGATCGTAAGTCCAACCTTCAAATTGTCGTAGGGACCGAACGGTATGTCCTACAAAGCTCCGCATTGAAACGTAAACTATCAATTTTGAGGGGGTGTGAAAAACAATTTTCTTGGTCAAATCCAATCGTTAGTTATTGGAAATAATAAACCAAAATCGACCATAGCAGTTGTTACAGCCACCATAAGCCAACAAGCTATTCCGTCGAGTCCGGTGGATCCAACGTTGTCAGACATCAAAAGATCCAACAACATTCTTCAGACTTCAAGAACGAAGGATCTCAAAGCCTGAGAAGCTATTGCACAGTTAAATGGCTAGAGAAGAAGGTATGTGAATTAACTCATAGCTCAAGGTTCACCAAAGAAGAGAGAAAATATTTTATGATGTCCATTGATAAGTCAAAGAAGCAGCCGAACTCCCCTCGGCGGTCGATTTTCGTTTAAAAACGCTGCAAATTATTACACAATGGTTTATTATTTTTTATTTTTCTATATAGATCACTCATTTGCAAAGCCTCCAAACATCCAAGATGGAGAAAAACATCGATCGCATTTCGGTCAGCTTTAATTTGAACGGAGGTTAGGCCTCTTTTGCGATTCACACTCGTGTTTCTGATTTATCGTACGTCCAACCCTTGAATTCTCGTAGTGAGCGAACGGTTTGTCCTACAGAGCTCCTGGTGGTCTCAAAAAATTCTATAGAATCTTAAATTGAAGGAAAAACAATACCTTTATATCACAATTTTTTGAGTTAGGGCATTTTAAAATTTCATTTTTCAAATTCATTTTTGAACCCTTAGAAGTGACCTACATCAACCAAAATCTTCGGGGCACAACTAGACCCCAAATGGAGCCTACATACCAAATTTCATCAAAATAGGTCAATGCTAAGTGGCAAAAGTGCGGCGTACGGCGGACGGACGGCCAAATTTTGGTTTATTATTTTCAATAATGAACCTTTGGAATCGACCAAGAAAAAAAAATTTCAACGCCCCCCAAAATTTGATGGTTTACGTTTCAAGGTACGTAGAATCCAAAAATCGAATAAAAATTTGGCTGTCCGTACGCCGTACGCGGCACTTTCCCCACTTAGCATTGACCGATTTTGATGAAATTTGGTATGTAGGCTCCATTTGGGGTCTAGTTGTGCCCCGAAGATTTTGGTTGATGTAGGTCACTTCTAAGGGTTCCAAAATGATTTTGAAATTTTGAAAACGCCCTAACTCAAAAAACTTTGATATAAAGGTATGGTTTTTCCTTCAATTTAAGATTCTATAGAATTTTTAGAATTTTTTGAGACCACCCGGAGCTCTGTAGGACAAACCATTCGCTCACTACGAGAATTTAAGGTTTGGACGTACGATAAATCAGAAACACGAGTGTGAATCGCAAAAGAGGCATTATCTCCGTTCAAATTAAAGCTGACCGAAATACGATCGATGTTTTTCTTCATGTTGGATGGTTGGTGGCTTTGCAGACGAGTGATCTATAGAAAAATAATAAACCATTGTGTAATAATTTGCAGCGTTTTGGAGTTCAAACTATTATTTATTCAACGCAAACGTATATCCATTTGTACCAACACGAGTTTAATTTCCCTCCAAAAACAGTTCGTGTCGATTGATTGGTCAATCTTTGGCAAAAACAAGTCTTACTGTGAGACGTCCCAAAAATATATGAAGTTAGATACGTATGGAAGAAACACGCAGTTAGGTCGTTTTGACAAAAGAAGATAAAATGACCAACGCAGAATGATTAATTGTAAGCAAAAACTATGAACCGTCGTGTAATCAACTGCATTTTAGATCGAAAAAAGTTCATCAGATTCTGAAAAAATTAGGGAAAACTTTTGAGCCACCGTCAGCAATATCTATTTTTGGTGAATCACACCAAGTGACCACCTACCATAGTCTTCAAAAATGTGTTCTTTCTAGTTCTTGAGAAAAAATGTCATCGATAAGGTATAGAAATAAAAATTTCACATAAGGCACAATTGAACATTCAACGACTGAAAAGTGTCTTGACTTCCGCTGGATCGAAAAATAACTCGAACGAAAATCATTGCATCGATAAAATTACGAACAATCACCCAGTTATTCCACCTTGTTTCACTGCTGTACTCGCTCTCATCAATTTTTTCTTCTCTCCGCGGTTTTTTATGTGACTAGCAGGATGGCACTCTGTTCGGATCCCTTCCCTCTGCGACTCACTGCTCCAATTGCCGAGACAAATAAAAACTCTTTTCCAGTCCAATTAACCCCTTCCTGCAGACTCTGTTCTGGTATACCCATTCCAGCTGCCCTACTACCCCCACCACCCCTGCTTTCACCACCACCTCCCACCACTGCTTCCCCTACCACTTCCTGCTCCACACGCCCTCCACGGCCCGTCATGTCTTTTCGAAACTGGATCCCCCGAACCACATCCCTCCCAGCGATTCCCGCCAGTAGACCGCCCTCTGCGTGATGTCGGAAACGACGTCCTAACGACAATGGACGTGGTTAATGAGAGAAGAGTGGAAACTTCTTCCTCAGAGGAGTATTTCAACTCCACTTTCCCTTCATATCAGCAACTTTGTTTTACCTGAATGGTTCGGGCTTCCGCCACTTTTTGCCACCCTTTCCTGGTAACAACATTGAACTCCTGTAACTACATTGAAGGAGTGTCAATTGAGCGGAAACAGAAATATAGATCGACCTCCCCGGTGGGCCACCAGATCTGTCATCTACCAGTATTTTCGTTGGTCAACTTCTCTTATTTCCATTCTTCTTCAACTGAATAAATACTCTTCACTCAAAAGAAATTTGGTCTACAGTTGAAGAGGCTCGTTATTATGTAACAATAATCAATGACATTGTTCCTCGTTTAGTGATTAGGTTTAGAAACCAATAGAATCACGATTGAAAATCAATACCCACAGAGAATCCCAAACTTGAACGATAAAAAAATAGATAAATCGAGTACCATCAAGAGAGAAGCGTTGAAAAGGATCAGACAAGATGGTTGTCTCTTTTGGTTTATTATTTTCAATTATGAACTTTTGGAATCGACCAAGAGAAAATTATTTTTAACCCCCCCCTAAAAAAAGCGTTAACCAACAAAACGCTTCAAGATACGGAGAATCCAAAAATTGAATAAAAATTTTGCCGTAATTACCATGGACCGATTTTGATGAAATTTTGTATAAGGGCTCCATTTGGGGTCTGCTGCAAACCCCTCCAGACCCGTACCTGATACAGTCCAGGTGAAAGGCTGCATCATCGAAGCTGTTGCTGAATTTGTGTATCTCAGCTCACTAGTGACTGCTGGGAATGATATGAGAGCCGAAGTAAGCAGAAGAATACAGTCAGCTAACCTTATCTATTTCGGACTCCTTCAACAGCTAAAAAGCAGGTAATACCACGGGCTAAAAAACTTCGCCTCAATAAAACCCTCATAAGACCAGACTCGACCTACGGCTCTGAAACCTAGACGCTGACAAAAGCAGTTGAGGAAGAACTGCGCCGGTTTTAGAGGAAGGTTCTCCGTAGGATTCTGGGGGCCGTGTTTGACCCAGAGGAGCTCGCCTGGAGACGGCGAACAAACGTCGAAGTTATGAGCCTGTATGGTGATTGGGATGTCGTCAGATTCATGAAGGTTGGAAGACTACGTTGGGCCGAGCACGTAGCTAGAATGAGTCCAGAAGAGATCCCTCGGAAGCTTCTGGACGAAACCATCCGTAACAAAAGAAGACAGGGTCGACCAAAGTTGCGTTGGGCTGACGGTGTGGGGGGAGATACGCGTTCCATCCTGGGAATGAGGAATTTCACCGAATTCTGTTTGCATTTTTCCTGAATAGTTAATGGTGTGGGATAGATGAAAATCGGGCTGATTTCGGAAAATAAGTCTCCTGTAATTTTTGAGAGACAATCAAAATTTTTGATTTCAAAACTAACCGGGAAAACGGACGTGAAGCGGGAACGCTCGCTGATTGGCTGTTCGGATCGCCGTCTCCTCCCAGCGTTGCCCATTGGACGACGAAATCGTGTTATCTAAGAAGGAAGTTATCAAACAAAAACAAGGGAAACCTAATTTTCCCCATCTTGCTTTTTCTATTTTTTTCTTCAGTTTTTCGGTTTCGAACTTTACTGTTTCGTGAAATTATGCATCTGGGGACTATAGATTTCTCGATCTCAGCGCTTCAAGCGGCCATAAATGAACTATTCCAGGATGACGTCATTTTCCCGGTTTTTTTAAAGATTCGTATTTTCTACACTGTATTGTTTATTCGTAAATTAGGAAGTTCGGGCTGAAAGTTTACCTTAGGAGGTTTTTCGAGGTGCTGAATCCGATTTTGGGGTCAAAAATAGGAAATTCCGACATGGTGAAATTCCTCATTCGGAACTGGAGAGTAGCAGCAAATAATGGAGATGACTGGCGGACCTCACTTCAGGAGGCCTTGGCCCCTCGCGGATTGTAGTGCCATGGAAGAAGAATATTGGAGTCTAGTGCCCCGAAGCTTTTGATTGATGTCAGCCACTTCTAAAGGTTGAAAAACAAGGGCAGAAAATTTCAATTCCCCCTAGCTCTAAAAATTTCGATGTAAAGGTATTGTTTTTCATCAATTTAAAATAGTATTGAATTTCAAACGATGAATCAGAAACACGAGAGCGAATCACAAATGAGGAGTAATCTCCGTTCAAATTTAGCTGAACAAAATGCGATCTTTGTATTTGAATCCTGTAATACCCATCAAGTCAGTAATCAAATTTCCTAATAAATGCACCCACAACTCTTTATTTATTCGAATTTAACTCGATTGTGAAGCGAAAATATGGTTGGTAAGTACTGACAATGCCAAAGTTTCAAGGGTAAACTTTTCTATTGTTATTGATTTAACTCAACCCCCCCCCCCCCCTCTGAAGAATTTAGTGTTCCATTAATCGAATTTGGAAAAATCATAAGTACCTACCACATCATAGGCATTTGGTTGGTCAAAAATCGTTTCCGGCCATGGTTATAATAAAACGGAAAACCCACAATTTTTTGTTATTTCCTATAGAACCAAGTAGCAGAAAGTTTCAAAAAATACATAAGGTGTCGTGTCTTTTGGTCGAAAATTCTAGTGGAAGTGATATTCCTTGAAAAACACAGGAAGCAGGTGATCGGCACATATTTCGCAGATATAAATTTGCTTATTGACGTAAATTTCGGCCAAAATGTTCAAACCGTGCGCTTGATTTGTGTGACATAAAAGGGACTAAAATTTAATTTAAGTGGGGATGATCCCAAATAAACAAAAAAAAACAGGACCCTGGCTAGCGGGTAGAGAAAAATGAAACAAATAAATTTACAAAAAAAAAAAAGCTTTATTCAACAGAATAATAATATAAATAATAATATAAATAAATAATATAAATACTACTTACAAATTTCGATCGGCCGTCGAATAAAAAAACGAAAAGATACAGCCCTAGACCTTTTGGTACTAGGAACGGACCAAAAGGAACCCCCCCCCCCTTTTCCTTTTGGTGGAAGGACGGGATGCTCTGAAGCAGTAGAGTTCTGCACGGCAGGACTCCTCGGCGGTAGTAAGTCTTGGTCGAGACGATAAGTTCTAAGCTCGAACCTAAAACGGTACGGTATGGAGAGGTCTCTCGACGCTGAGTCGGACGAGGATTTCACAAGACGGACTTTCTGGACGAAACGTCGGAAGATGTTCGGAGAACAACGGCAAAATATTCGGCACAGATGATATGCTTGACCCAGATCGTTGAGGTGATTTCTGGATGACGGTAGTATTAAGGTGATGACGGTATGGTAATTTTAAATTGAAAATTTTCAACAGAAAAAAAATAAAACTCGTCAGGAGAGCGGCGTGACTGCGGGTCCCGGAGTGGCGATGGAGAACTGATGATGAACAAAGGCTTTCGGTGCACGTGTATTCTTGTTAGCGACGAGGCCTGCAGGTGGCAGCATAAGACGGACGATAGAAGTGGAGGCGGCACCGAGAACCGCGGGCGGCAATTTTAAATTTTCACGTTACATTTGTGACGAGATGATGCTAGTGGACGCATTTCAGCCATAGGACAGACGGTGCCCGATTAGTTTTAGAATTGTACAACTCCATCATAAAACTAATTATACCTAACACCTGGAGTGTATAAAGTGTCTGACAGACAAGAGGGAAATTTCAGAGAAGTATGTTGACTGCAGTGAGCATCTAGAAATCCCATTCGAACCTGTCCTACCTTTATAGAAGGTTCCATTCCAAACCTCCAGCTGTGATCTACCCGCTACGAAGAGTACTTTGTTCCCTAGTTTCCCTCAGACACTTTATACAGTCAGTTGAGCTAACCTACATGTCCCTTAGACACTTTATACACAGGCAACCAAAAAACGAACGTTTTCGGGCACAATATTGTGTACTCTGACCAGGCCTCAATTTGTAGCCGATTTGCGAGATTCTTATTCGTTCATATGACTTCCGAGTTCCACATTATTTCAACAGAGTTTCGAAATTAGCGAAATTACGTACCTTGAAACGTGAACCATCAAATTTTGAGGGGGTATTTAGACTGAGTAGGGGCGTTTATAAAAAATAAATTAACTAATTAACTCTAGTCTGAATAAGTTTATTTTGAAAAAAATAAATAAATAAAAAGACCAAACAATGGGTCCAAAAATCTTGAACAAAAGTTAAATCCTCCTATCCTACTTAGGAACTCCTTTGGAAGACAAAAGTAAATTCTTTCCCTACGGACAACCAAAAAACTAAGGACTGCATTTTTTACGTCCCAAAAAAAGTTCTTTCAAAAGACCGACAAAAGAAAAAAAAGTAAAATAAAATGACCGACCGATTCTTGTGGATCAGGGCAGCTACTTGTCGAGACGACACCCAGGCCTTCCGGTGGAGGAGTCCTTCCCACGGAGAATAAGATGGTAGGTACTAGAGTATTTTTGTACTTCCCGTGTTGACAAAACGCGAAACGTGAAAAAGAGCAGCTAGCGCGAGCACTCGTAGATGCTAACTTTCCACGTCATTTTTTTCAGATCTCCTCCATGAAATCGTGAAAAGTGAACTCCTGTAGTGACGTTAACGTGATGCTTATAAGTTAAATTTGCAAGGTTACTTTGGCGGATTTTTACTCCTTGTCTATTTCAAATTTTGTTCCCCTTTCAGATAGGATATTAATATTTTCTTTTTCATGTTCCAAGTATCATGATAAAAGTTATGGAAGAATGGATGGAGTCCATGAGGTGAGACCATCTGGCAGAGTTCCTCCACTGAGAAGGAACTTGAGCAAGTATTCGATGATTATTTAAGGTTTCTGCTAGTGAAAAAGCACCCCATTTCAGAAATTTCCATGGTAGAAGAGGAAGTTCTTGTTAAACCCCAGGATATACCAAATCTGAGTTGAGGATTCAACATAATAATTACATCCACTTAAACAATCTAGTACTCCCTTACATACCAAATTTTTTGAAGGTTTTATTATTCAATAATATTTTTCGATTTCTTATAAATATTATAAGAAATCCCTACTACGTTATAGATATTATTTATGTTTTTAAATTTATTACCTAATTATTTTTATTATTATTGTTTTTTATTATAGATATTATTCAATAGTTATCAATAATCAACTGCATAACAAAAACCTTGACCACCTACACTACACCTACCTCGACGATCAAAATTCTCCTTTCTCTCATCCTACAAACGGAAATTCCCTCAAGAGAAAAAAAACGACACCAACAACAGTCCCAGGATCGCACCATGTAGCGAAACGTCGTTCGCTCCCCAAATAAAAGCATTTATAATGGTTGTAAAAGAAAATAATCGACTGCATAATATGCATATTTATTATATATTGTTGTGGGTTTTGACGGTAATTTACCGATTTTAGGGCATGTTGCAGTCCTGGTTATGGTAGACCTGAATAAGGACGATTTGTTGTTACTTTCCCGGTTTTATTGTTTTGGCTCTCAATTTTTGGTTTAAGTTAAATATTATTTTGTGCGAATTTGAGATGAGTTGTCAACATAAATAACATAATAGATACCAGTAAAATGAATAAAGAAGTATGCTAGTACCCACCTAACAAATGATAGTAAAACCTATTGGAGAAAAATTGGAACCCATAGTAAATGAAACAATAATGAGAATTGAATTAAAATAACTTCAATATTAATGACGAAATGGATAGGTAGTGGTAGGTACAAACAAATAGCATTATCTGTTCAACCTTGAAATACCTTGGGTAGTCCATGGAAGAAGAAAAACAACTCCATCTACTCAGAGGTTATCCTCACGTAGCGCACCCTCGCGTAGACAGCGGATTTTTTCAAACGCCAAAAGTTGGCTTTTGGCGTCAAGGGACTTTTCACGTGTGTGAGTAGATACGTGTAAAACGAAACGTCAAGTACAAAAATACTCTACTGAATCGACTCGGCAGACACGTTGCTGCTTCCTGACGAAGAGAGCTGAAAGCAGAAGTGTGGTGAGCGCCATGTGATCCAACATATTGATGGGCTGCGGGGGGTTAATCGGTCGTAGTACTTACATCGATCGACGATTGTACAGAAGGATGAAGGAGCCAGTCGCCTGACCCAAAGGAATCCAAAGAGAAAATGCAGGATGAGAATGCTGGTGATCTCATCAAGCAGATCCACAGTAGGTAGATGGCGTTAGGTTAAATTGGCTATAGCCTTTGACGATGGACTAGAGGGACTGTGGAAGACCTATTGGCGCCAGCAAGCGTCGACGGGAGGAAGCAAGGGTAGGGAAGGCCTCTCATTGGGTGTTTGGAGATAACAAAGTTTCACTCGATTTCACTGGGTCACTAGGTTCACTGATGGTCACTCTTAAAAAATAAATAGAGTAGGTAACTTACTGATCACTTGTCTTAACAGGGGGTGTTAACATGTTTTTTCTTGCTCAATTCCAATGGTTCATCGTTGAAAATAATACACCAAAATTGATAGACTGTTGGAATGCTGATAATTTGAGCATGTTTTTTTTTCCCAAAGAGCGCCCATCGAAATGAGCACGGATTCAGAATAAAGACAAATTTTAAAAAATGTTTGAAGTTTGCTTGTGGCTTGATTTTTCAAAAATGTTTAATTGCTCAAGAAACCTTACTTAAAATTTAACGCGCATTCAAACTTTATCCTTCAACTTGAATTTACTTGGAAAAATTGGGCGTTATGACAGTTATAATGATGAAAGTCGAATTACACGAGAAAAAAAATCTTCAAATTGTTCAAACAAGGGGTTAAATTTTTTGTCCAAATCGCTAAGAGACATTTTTTGTTGGAAATACATTGTAGAATAGAACCCCAAAGTTATGCCCAACTTAAGTGTAGACACCCTGTATAGTAGTCTTGTTGCCACAACGGAGGTCTTAGTTGTCGTCCAAAACTGCTTGTTCAAGTTGTTTTTGATTTAGCGGTTTGCGGTTATCAGTTATTGGATGTTCGGTCTTCCGAAATTTGAAAAGAAAATGGCAGTCGCCAAATACATGAGTGAGCCGATTAGAACACTTTTATATGGTACGTAGTTATACTCGAATCCTCATTATTACTTTCTGAATCCTTTCATTATTACTTCTGAATTCTGATCATTACCTGAATCCTCATTATTACTTTCCAGGTTTGATTTGAGTGGGAGAGGATTTCCAGATAATAAGGACTGCAAATGCCGGAATGGAGCCTAAAATAGTCGAGAAATAAAGAAAACACGAGCAATATGAGTGTCGGCATTGTTGTGAGAGGGTCGCTCTTCCCCTGATGACACTTCTGGTTCATAATTTGGGAGAAAAGACGCCCTGGGGAGGACTGACGGGTGCCTGTGTGCTAGGGGAGGTTTGGGCTGTAAGGTGCGGCCTGCCATCCAGAGAATCGCTGCCCTTCTCTTATTGCCACTTGGTCGAGGGGTGAGAAGGGAAAATACTGCCCTGAGGACAACCAGGGTTGCCGACCCTCCACCCCCGCGTGGAAAGGTATCTAAAAACTCAGTTTCCACCGTGTTGTTCTTCTTCCATTTCTCCGGATTATTGCTTTGCTTTTCCCTCCCGGACGCAGGTCTGGCGACGGTTTTGCGGATCTGGGGTCGAGTTTCGAATCAATACGCACATTTTTTTCATTTATTCTACGTCATGATGAGCGATGTTTTTTCGAATAGTTCCATATGCCGTAGTTTTCTTTGTTCCGAATTCTTATCAGAAATGAGGAGATCCGTGGAACAAGGTCGTAACGCTCCATAGGCCATTTTCAAGGAAATTGAAAATTTCTGCCAAGTGGGCGTGGCACATAGCTTCCTCGTATCCATAACCCGATTGTATAAATGATCCAATGCACAGTTGTTAATCTCAGAGCATCAATCTTCAAGTAACTTGCACGACACTCATAGGGGACCATCTACACAACAATCAGCACAATCCCTGAAAACTTCGACTTGCGTTAGTTTGTGCCCACTGATGGGCACGGCGGCGACTTCAACGCGAGCCAACCTACCCACCTTCCTATCTGAATTCCCTAAGTATATATCTATCTTCAAGTACCTTGCACGACACTCATATCAACCTGCACTATCTCTGAATATTGTTGGAAAATGTATAAGTTGTGAGTGTTACAAGGATTTCACGTTTGCGTATTCGCATCAATTTAGAGGCCATGATTTTTGTAGGGGGCCACCTCCACCCCAACTCGCATAATTCGTGAAAATTTCATCGAAATCATATGGAAAATGTAGAAGGAAACAAGGAAATACACGTTTGCGCATGCGCAGTGGCTACTATTAGTTTGGGGGCGATGATTTTCAAAGGGGACCATTTACAAGCTAATCCGCAAAATCCCTGGAAATTCAATCGAAATCGGATGAGTATTGCAGAATTATGGCTGTGGCAAGGATTTCTAGACAGACACACAGCCAGACAGACACGGAACCAAAATTGTGCGAGTGGAAATTTTGATTTTGGAGAACTTTTTTTTTATTCGACCTTGAAAATTGAAAACAAAGCTTCCGCTACCTTGGTAGACTCGGAAGCAAAATCTATCCGCCACACAGTGATAGTGAGATCAGATTGAAAAGAAAATTCTGTTAGAGGGAAATTTGGCTGACGATATTGAGGGCCCAAAAATGGGGTCTCAACCCTTAAGGAATTCCAGAACTGTCCCAAGATCAACTAGATTCAAATTGAAATTTAAAAACCAATGGGCACAGTACAGGCTGCGCAGAGCAAAATTTAGTGAAAATGGTCCCAACTCTCCCCACCTGACGGTAATTATCTTGTTATATGAAGTTATGATTGAAAGGTAGGATGTATTCTTCTAATTCCAAGTAAATTCAATGAAGTTATCTGGTCTGGAATTGGATTTTGTCTGGTTTCCTTCCAGTACCTACCTAGTAGGCCAAATTTATCAAACGATGTTATCAGACCTTCTCCTCGACATATCGATATCATCGGACCGAAACATCGATGTTTGAAAAAAATCGAGTACAAAACATTGATGTTACGAGCAAAACATCGATATTTCGATATTACCGATATCGATGTGCCATCCCAACTTCGCATTTTTGTCAATTCATTTCCTTAGCTCAGTGATAAGAGATCGATCCCCAGTCGAGGGAAGTTAATTTTGGTTTATTATTTTCAATAATGAACTTTTGGAATCGACCAAGAAAATTTTTTTAACCCCCCCCCCCCCCAAAAAAAAAAATTGTTGGTTTATGTTTCTAGGTACGAAGAATCCAAAAATCAAATAAAAATTTGGTCATCCGTCCGCCGTATGCGGCACTTTCCCCACATAGCATTCACCGATTTTGATGAAATTTGCTGTGTAGGTTCCATTTGGGGTCTAGTTGTGCCCCGAAGATTTTGGTTGATTTAGGTCACTTCTAAGGGTTGACAAATAAGCGTTGAAAGTTTGAAAACGCCTTAACTCAAAAAATTTGATATAAAGGTATTGTTTTTCCTTCAATTTAAGATAGTAAAGAAATTTAAAAATTTTTTGAGACCATGCGGAGCCCTGAAGGACAAACCGTTCGTTCCTTACGAGAATTTAAGGGTGAATCGCAAGTGAATCGCAAAAGAGGCCTAATCTCCTCTCCGTTCAAATTTTAGCTGACCGAAATGCGATCGATGTTTCAAGTTGGTTGGTGGCAACAATGGCAAAGCCATGTTCTTTGCAGACGAGTGATCTATATAGAAACATATTAAACCTTTGTGTAATAAATTGCAGAGTTTTTTGATGATACATATTATGTCTCCATCCGCTTGGCGGACTTCCGATGTTTCTGAGGTTGATGTTCAGTCTTTTCTATTCATGTCTACACTATAAAAGAAATGTATAAAAACATAGTTGTTGCTTCAAGTCAACCACATGGCGGTAATAGCTTTCCGCTCGATGGTGACCGAGGATAAGAAACGAGGCACGAACCCGCGGCAATCCGCAAATCAACCTCTAAAACCCCTCACTATCTCGAGAAACGAAAAAAAAACAACCCTCTCCATGATGAACGTAATTTGATAGCCCGGAAATAAAAGGGAGTCGAAGGAAAAGATTGAAAAAAAAGGGGAAAAGAAAGATCGATGAAACATGAATCCCTCACCTGGGATTTTGGAGGCCAACAGTTGAAAAGGGAGTGTTGGCGGGGGGGGGGATCCCATATCTGATAATCGTGATAATATCAAATCTATTTGCTTCCAACGTTTTTGATGCCCTCCTCCATTACTCCGAGCCTCTCATTTACATAATTTTTCCTCCGACCCAACCAGCTCTGAGCTGCCCGCCTTCTTCGGGCTCGATTCAATAGTGAACGTTTCCATGCAGGCTCCTTCCTTGATGGGTATATCATTGAAGAACCCGTTTTTTTTCTCTCTTCGTCGAACCGCAATTTTTTTATCTTTTTCCCTCCCTTCGATCGCGGGTGAATGAAAAGGTAAGCCGGACTTTGATGATACTCCCCCATTTTCCACGCATCCTTATTCTCGATCCTGACTAATATTTTGAAAAAAAAAGAGGGAGAAATAAATTCCACGTGGAAGGTCTGAGGGTTTTATATTTATATTTTATTCTCATTTCTACCGACTCCTCGATATATTGTATTGTTTTTTTTCTTTTTCTTTGTCGCCACTTCCAAGGAGAAATTGTGTAGGATGGAGTTTTCTTGTGAAATTAGAATAGAAAACCGGTTTCTTGGTGCCGTGCGCTCTTCCGAGATTCTATAAATTTATGTTCCGAATGAAAGGACTGCGAGTATATCGAGCTGAACACCTTTTGAGAATGTGAACATGGTTGTTCACCCATTTCTCACCTCACGCTAATAGTGTGTCCCATGTTAAGAACCGAAAAAATTTGGCAGTCGATTCTAAAACAAATTTAAGTGAAAAAATGTCTCAAAACAATTTTGTTCTAACCCCTCGTTTTGTCAAGTGTTTCCCATTTAAAGATTTTTTCATGTGTTCGACTTATACAGGGTGTTTCACGAAAAGGTTACACCCCCTCATTTCTACAAAACGCAGCGTAAAAGATTCCAATCAACGCAATTCTTCATGATTTTTTATGAGGATCTCAGGAAAAATACTTTTGCGCAAAAAAGTTGCGCGCCATCGTGCGCAATTGACACTATCTTCCTTTTGTCAAATGCAACCTCCCGCTTTTATTACAGATTCGGATTCTACGTCAAATTTAATGAAAAATTCATACCCAAATCGATTTGTTTTATTGCGCGCAACCTGGCTTTTTGAACGCTCTAAGTTGCGCAAGTCCACAATTGCGCAAAAATTAGGTTTTGGAGAACCCTAAGTGTGGCACATGTTTTTCCATCATTTTTTGAAGCTGATTCACAGGGTGTCATCTGATTAAGGAAGACCAACATTTCAAGAGGAAAAATCAACATTTCTTTCATAAAATCTTCGGTTTTGTGGTCGATATCATGTTTATTTTTTGTTTTCTCTCCTCCTTTTGAACCACAGGCTTAGAGCCATCTACGGTGGAGTTAAAAATAAAAACTTACAGCACGATCATGGTTGAACTGAATAAAATTGCCTAAAAACTCATAACGATTTGAAAAGAGATATTTTTTTCACTAAAAACAACCGAATTTTTGGCCGCCATTTAGAAAAATTCCTGTCAAATTGAAAAACGGATGCCACCATGTGATTTAGCGTAAAAAAATTATGAAAAAACATGTGCCACACTGAGGGTTCTCCAAAACCTAATATTTGCACAATTGTGGAGTTGCGCAACTTGGAGCGTTCAAAAAGCCAGGTTGCGCACAATAAAAAAAATCAGTTCGGGTATGAATTTTGACGTAGAATCCGAATCTGTAATAAAAAATGGGGGGGTCCATTATTCAAATGAAGTTAGTGTCAATTGCGCACGATTGCGCGCAGCTTTTTCGCGCAAAAGTATTTTTCCTGAGATCCTCACAAAAAATCATGAAGAATTGCGTTGATCGGAATCTTTTACGCTGTATTTTGCGGAAATGAAGGGGGGTGTAACCTTTTCGTGAAACACCCTGTATATACTAAAATTACCAAAACTTCCTTCATTTAAGGTAAACATGTAATGTAATGTAAACATGTAAACATGTAATGTAATGTAAACATGTAATGTTGTAATGTAATGTGTAAGGGCACCGTTGGAAGAAGCGTCAAATTTTCCATCTTTTAAGTGCCAACAAAAAAACTATTTTCGTGGTCCTGATGAGTGAATATCCAAGTCGTAGGAGTAATTTTTGTCAAATTGACAAAATTTCCAATTTTTTCTTCTGGTTGTTAGGGTTTTCCTTTCCCATGGATTTTCACGTACCTCATCACCAAAAACTGCGCGAAGATCTCTGTTTTCTAATGATATAATCAAAAAATATTTTACAATCGAGTTTAAAGAAGAAATTTGGTTTGAACGCAGAAAAACGTGCGTTTTGGTTTATTATTTTCAAAACTGAACCTTTGGAATCGACCAAGAAAAAAATTTTTTAACCCCCCCGCCAAAATTTGTTGGTTTACGTTTCAAGGTACGTAGAATCCAAAAATCGAATAAAAATTTGGCCGTCCATCCGCCGTACGCGGCACTTTCCCCACTTTACATTGACCGAGTTTGATGAAAATTATTCATGGGTACATGGGCTCCATTTGAAACTAGTCGTGCTCTGAAGATTTTGGTTGATGTAGGTCACTTCCAAGGCTTGAAAAATATATTCTAATAAATAAATTAAATTCAGTGCTATGGCCACACGACGGCGTGCCACGGCTCGAGCAAGTAGGCCCCGTGGGACTTGGAGCTGAACTTGAACCCTATGAGGGGGGGGGGGGGGGGGAGGAGAAGCGTCGACTGATGGCATAGCCGGAAGAGGCACAATCCTCGCTCCATCATTCGTAGGATAAGGTGATTCAAACTTGTCCCTCACCCCTATGTCTGAGGTCGGACCTCAGACCCTGAAACCAAGCAGCCAGGTGGACATGACTGCTGACTGCTGAAAGTGCTGATACAATGCTGTGATATAAATATTTAAGTACAATACCATCAATTGTAGCGGTGAAGTATTTTTTCCAAATATAAATTGTTAATGGTATGTAGGCTCCATTTGGGGTCTAGCTGTGCCCAAAGGATTTTGGTTGATGTAGGTCACTTCCAAGGGTTGAAAAATAAAGGTTGAAATTTTGAAAACCCCCTAGCTCAAAAAATTTTGATATAAAGGTATTGATTTTCCTTAAATTTAAGAGAGTATTGAATTTTTGGAATTTTTGAGACCACGCGGAGCCCTGTAGGACAAACCGTTCGCTCCCTACGAGAACGTCAGGGTTGGACGTACGATAAATCAGAAACACGCGTGTGAATCGCAAAAGAGGCCTAATCTCCGTTCATGTTTTAGCTGACCAAAATGCGATCGATGTTTTTTTTCAAGCTCCGTGAAGAATTGATGATTGGAGATATTTTGAAATTGAAATAGCGATACTTAAAAGTATCGATACTTCTTGAAATAAGTATCGATACATATCGATACTTTTTTCCCCTGATATTTCGTAGTATCCATACTTTTTTTCCAGTTTCAGAGGCGATACTTTTTTCTCTCTCACATTTCATCTGTTACAACACCTACGACATGAAGGTACCTACATGACAGTACCTATTTCTCTACGTAGATTGTTGTAAGACCAACCACCACAACAAATAGAACAGAGATGATGTACCATCACCTCCAGCTCTCCAGTATAACCTCCTGGCCTCCATATTCGAGGAAGGACCACCAAGATTTTAACACAACCAAGTGCAATTTGAAAACAAGTGCCAAAACAAAAAAAAACTTAAATTAAAAAAAAGAGTGATTTCTTGTTTTGTTCATTCTATATTAATTATCATCTTCGCGATGGAGAGATGTCACACTGATGGAGAGAAACATAAACGACATTTAAATCCATTTTTGTGAAAGTATCAAAAAGTATCGATACTTCAAAATATCGATACTTTTTGGAAGTATCGATACTTCAAAAAATCGATACTTTTGAAGTCTCGGACATCCCTAAATTGAAACAAGAAGCAGGCGCGTGGGAGAGATCTCTTAGGCTCGTCATTAGTATAGCAGTTGGAATTGGAGCAGAAACGGCTCAGTCTGTACCTGAGAGACAGGTATGTGGCGGAGGACAAGTAATTGAGGGAGTCAGGTTTTCTCGAAGACTCGGGAAGTCGGGAAGGGAGTTGATTCGATTTCAGAGCCGTTTGAGGTGCTTTTGCGGGTTTACTATTGTGACGACGCGCCGTAGGGGGCGCTCGGGTGGGGAAGGGAAACCCGAGGAGCCGCGATCTCAACGCCCTCCGGTTAACTGAATCAAACTTGGCCGAATGACAACTTTGACGGCGTCCTCAGACGTGAGAGCATGAACTTCCTGGGCCTGTTGGACCGGAAAATCTTAGTTACGTTTCATCTCGGCGGCGGTGAGTGAAGTCGATACGTCAGGACGTCCCGTTCGAGAGAACCCTCACGTCAGAATACTGATCCCAAACTGGTTTCAGTATTGCTTTTGATTATGATTAGTACTACAGCAATGTTAGAATGTCATGGTAGGGAAATTACTGTCTGTCTGATTGACCCCAAAATTTGCTACTTGGAATTGACTTAAACAAATCAATACCTATTGCATAAGTTAGAGTGATGAGGAAATTAACTTCCTGGTATACTAAAACAAGGAGAATGGAAGGCAGTGGGGTTCCGGTATGGAAAAGGGATTGAGAGGGGATGATATGGAAAGTGCATAATCCTTTGATGAGGCAGCTCACCATTCAACAAATATCTAGGATTCCTACTTCCCTTTCTTGAGATGAGATGGCAAGTGGATTATTCACAGTCGGCTCCTTTGATGTGGCGCTCACTTTCAACAAAGGACTAGGCTTCCTACTTCCCTTTTTTGATTGAGCGATCAGATGGAAAGTGGATTATTCATGGTCGGCTCAGTTGATGTGGCGGCTCACTTTATACAAGGAACTAGGCTTCCTACTTCCCTTTCTTGAGATGAGGGAAGAAGGAAGCCTAGTTCTTTGTTAAAAGTGAGCCTCTACATCAAAGGAACCAACTATGAATTATCCACTTGACATCTCATCTCAAGAAAGGGAAGTAGGAAGCCTAGTCCTTTGTTGAAAGTGAGCGCCACATCAAAGGAGCCGACTGTGAATAATCCACTTGCCATCTCATCTCAAGAAAGGGAAGTAGGAAGCCTAGTTCTTTGTTGAAAGTGAGCCGCCACATCAAAGGAGCCGACTGTGAATAATCCACTTGCCATCTGATCTCAAGAAAGGGAAGTAGGAAGCCAAGTTCTTTGTTGAAAGTGAGCCGCCACATCAAAGGAGCCGACTATGAATAATCCACTTGCCATTCCATCGCAAGAAAGGGAAGTAGGAACCCTAGTTCTTTGTTGAAAGTGAGCCGCCACATCAAAGGAGCCGACTGTGAATAATCCACTTGCCATCTCATCTCAAGGAAGGGAAGTAGGAAGCCAAGTTCTTTGTTGAAAGTGAGCCGCCACATCAAAGGAGCCGACTATGAATAATCCACTTGCCATTCCATCGCAAGAAAGGGAAGTAGGAACCCTAGTTCTTTGTTGAAAGTGAGCTGCCACATCAAAGGAGCCGACTGTGAATAATCCACTTGCCATCTCATCTCAAGAAAGGGAAGTAGGAAGCCAAGTTCTTTGTTGAAAGTGAGCCGCCACATCAAAGGAGCCGACTATGAATTATCCACTTGCCATCTGATCTCAAGAAAGGGAAGTAGAAAGCCTAGTTCATTGTTGAAAGTGAGCAGCCACATCAAAGGAGCCGACTATGAATAATCCACTTGCCATCTGATCTCAAGAAAGGGAAGTAGGAAGCCAAGTTCTTTGTTGAAAGTGAGCCGCCACATCAAAGGAGCCGACTATAAATAATCCACTTGCCATCTGATCTCAAGAAAGGGAAGTAGGAAGCCTAGTTCTTTGTTGAAAGTGAGCCGCCACATCAAAGGAGCCGACTGTGAATACTCCTCTTGCTATCTGATCTAAAGAAAGCGAAGTAGGAAGCCTAGTTCTTTGTTGAAAGTGAGCCCACATCATCGATGGAGCCGACTATGAATAATCCACTTGCCATATGATCTCAAGAAAGGGAAGTAGGAAGCCTAGTTCTTTGTTGAAAGTGAGCCGCCACATCAAAAGAGCCGACTATGAATCATCCACTTGCCATCTGATCTCAAGAAAGGGAAGTAGGAAGCCTAGTTCTTTGTTGAATGTGAGCCGCCACATCGAAGGAGCCGACTAAATAATCCACTTGCCATCTGATCTCAAGAAAGGGAAGTAGGAAGCCTAGTTCTTTGTTGAAAGTGAGCCGCCACATCAAAGGAGCCGACTATGAATAATCCACTTGCCATCTCATCTCAAGAAAGGGAAGTAGGAAGCCTAGTTCTTTGTTGAATGTGAGCGCCACATCAAAGGAGCCGACTGTGAATAATCCACTTGCCATCTCATCTCAAGAAAGGGAAGTAGGAAGCCTAGTTCTTTGTTGAATGTGAGCGCCACATCAAAGGAGCCGACTATGAATAATCCACTTGCCATCTCATCTCAAGAAAGGGAAGTAGGAAGCCTAGTTCTTTATTGAATGTGAGCGCCACATCAAAGGAGCCGACTGTGAATAATCCACTTGCCATCTCATCTCAAGGAAGGGAAGTAGGAAGCCTAGTTCTTTGTTGAATGTGAGCCGCCACATCAAAGGAGCCGACTATGAATTATCCACTTGCCATCTGATCTCAAGAAAGGGAAGTAGGAAGCCTAGTTCTTTGTTGAATGTGAGCGCCACATCAAAGGAGCCGACTGTGAATAATCCACTTGCCATCCCATCTCAAGAAAGGGAAGTAGTAAGCCTAGTTCTTTGTTGAAAGTGAGCCGCCACATCAAAGGAGCCGACTGTGAATAATCCACTTGCCATCTCATCTCAAGAAAAGGAAGTAGGAAGCCTAGTTCTTTGTTGAATGTGAGCCGCCACATCAGAGGAGCCGACTATGAATAATCCACTTGCCATCTCATCTAAAGAAAGGGAAGTAGAAAGCCTAGTTCATTGTTGAAAGTGAGCAGCCACATCAAAGGAGCCGACTATGAATAATCCACTTGCCATTCCATCACAAGAAAGGGAAGTAGGAACCCTAGTTCTTTGTTGCAAGTGAGCCGCCACATCAAAGGAGCCGACTGTGAATTATCCACTTGCCATCTCATCTCGAGAAAGGGAAGTAGGAAGCCTAGTTCTTTGTTGAAAGTGAGCCGCCACATCAAAGGAGCCGACTGTGAATACTCCTCTTGCTATCTGATCTCAAGAAAGGGAAGTAGGAAGCCTAGTTCTTTGTTGAAAGTGAGCCGCCACATCAAAGGAATAATCCACTTGCCATCTGATCTCAAGAAAGGGAAGTAGGAAGCCAAGTTCTTTGTTGAAAGTGAGCCGCCACATCAAAGGAGCCGACTATGAATAATCCACTTGCCATCTGATCTCAAGAAAGGGAAGTAGGAAGCCTAGTTCTTTGTTGAAAGTGAGCCGCCACATCAAAGGAGCCGACTATGAATAATCCACTTGCCATCTGATCTCAAGAAAGGGAAGTAGGAAGCCTAGTTCTTTGTTGAAAGTGAGCCGCCACATCAAAGGAGCCGACTGTGAATACTCCTCTTGCTATCTGATCTAAAGAAAGCGAAGTAGGAAGCCTAGTTCATTGTTGAAAGTGAGCCCACATCATGAAGGAGCCGACTATGAATAATCCACTTGCCATATGATCTCAAGAAAGGGAAGTAGGAAGCCTAGTTCTTTGTTGAAAGTGAGCCGCCACATCAAAGGAGCCGACTATGAATAATCCACTTGCCATCTCATCTCAAGAATGGGAAGTAGGAAGCCTAGTTCTTTGTTTAAAGTGAGCCCACATCATGGAAGGAGCGACTATGAATAATCCACTTGCCATATGATCTCAAGAAGGGGAAGTAGGAAGCCTAGTTCTTTGTTGAAAGTGAGCCGCCACATCAAAGGAGCCGACTATGAATTATCCACTTGCCATCTGATCTCAAGAAAGGGAAGTAGGAAGCCTAGTTATTTGTTGAATGTGAGCCGCCACATCGAAGGAGCCGACTAAATAATCCACTTGCCATCTGATCTCAAGAAAGGGAAGTAGGAAGCCTAGTTCTTTGTTGAAAATGAGCTGCCACATCAAAGGAGCCGACTATGAATAATCCACTTGCCATTCCATCGCAAGAAAGGGAAGTATGAAGCCTAGTTCTTTGTTGAATGTGAGCGCCACATCAAAGGAGCCGACTGTGAATAATCCACTTGCCATCTCATCATAAGAAAGGGAAGTAGGAAGCCTAGTTCTTTGTTGAATGTGAGCGCCACATCAAAGGAGCCGACTATGAATAATCCACTTGCCATCTCACCTCAAGAAAGGGAAGTAGGAAGCCTAGTTCTTTGTTGAATGTGAGCCGCCAAATCGAAGGAGCCGACTAAATAATCCACTTGCCATCTGATCTCAAGAAAGGGAAGTAGGAAGCCTAGTTCTTTGTTGAAAGTGAGCCGCCACATCAAAGGAGCCGACTATGAATAATCCACTTGCCATTCCATCGCAAGAAAGGGAAGTAGGAAGCCTAGTTCATTGTTGAAAGTGAGCAGCCACATCAAAGGAGCCGACTATGAATTATCCACATGCCATCTGATCTCAAGAAAGGGAAGTAGGAAGCCTAGTTCTTTGTTGAAAGTGAGCCGCCACATCAAAGGAGCCGACTATGAATAATCCACTTGCCATTCCATCACAAGAAAGGGAAGTAGGAACCCTAGTTCTTTGTTGAAAGTGAGCCGCCACATCAAAGGAGCCGACTATGAATTATCCACATGCCATCTGATCTCAAGAAAGGGAAGTAGGAAGCCTAGTTCTTTGTTGAAAGTGAGCCGCCACATCAAAGGAGCCGACTATGAATTATCCACTTGCCATCTGATCTCAAGAAAGGGAAGTAGGAAGCCTAGTTCTTTGTTGAAAGTGAGCCGCCACATCAAAGGAGCCGACTATGAATTATCCACATGCCATCTGATCTCAAGAAAGGGAAGTAGGAAGCCTAGTTCTTTGTTGAAAGTGAGCCGCCACATCAAAGGAGCCGACTATGAATTATCCACTTGCCATCTGATCTCAAGAAAGGGAAGTAGAAAGCCTAGTTCATTGTTGAAAGTGAGCAGCCACATCAAAGGAGCCGACTATGAATAATCCACTTGCCATCTGATCTCAAGAAAGGGAAGTAGGAAGCCAAGTTCTTTGTTGAAAGTGAGCCGCCACATCAAAGGAGCCGACTATGAATAATCCACTTGCCATCTGATCTCAAGAAAGGGAAGTAGGAAGCCTAGTTCTTTGTTGAAAGTGAGCCGCCACATCAAAGGAGCCGACTGTGAATACTCCTCTTGCTATCTGATCTAAAGAAAGCGAAGTAGGAAGCCTAGTTCTTTGTTGAAAGTGAGCCGCCACATCAAAGGAGCCGACTATGAATTATCCACTTGCCATCTCATCTCAAGAAAGGGAAGTAGGAAGCCTAGTTCTTTGTTGAATGTGAGCGCCACATCAAAGGAGCCGACTGTGAACAATCCACTTGCCATCTCATCTCAAGAAAGGGAAGTAGGAAGCCTAGTTCTTTGTTGAATGTGAGCGCCACATCGAAGGAGCCGACTATGAATAATCCACTTGCCATCTCATCTCAAGAAAGGGAAGTAGGAAGCCTAGTTCTTTGTTGAATGTGAGCGCCACATCGAAGGAGCCGACTGTGAATAATCCACTTGCCATCTCATCTCAAGAAAGGGAAGTAGGAAGCCTAGTTCTTTGTTGAATGTGAGCCGCCACATCAAAGGAGCCGACTATGAATTATCCACTTGCCATCTGATCTCAAGAAAGGGAAGTAGGAAGCCTAGTTCTTTGTTGAATGTGAGCCGCCACATCGAAGGAGCCGACTAAATAATCCACTTGCCATCTGATCTCAAGAAAGGGAAGTAGGAAGCCTAGTTCTTTGTTGAAAGTGAGCCCACATCATCGATGGAGCCGACTATGAATAATCCACTTGCCATATGATCTCAAGAAAGGGAAGTAGGAAGCCTAGTTCTTTGTTGAAAGTGAGCCGCCACATCAAAAGAGCCGACTATGAATTATCCACTTGCCATCTGATCTCAAGAAAGGGAAGTAGGAAGCCTAGTTCTTTGTTGAATGTGAGCCGCCACATCGAAGGAGCCGACTAAATAATCCACTTGCCATCTGATCTCAAGAAAGGGAAGTAGGAAGCCTAGTTCTTTGTTGAATGTGAGCGCCACATCAAAGGAGCCGACTGTGAATAATCCACTTGCCATCTCATCTCAAGAAAGGGAAGTAGGAAGCCTAGTTCTTTGTTGAAAGTGAGCCGCCACATCAAAGGAGCCGACTGTGAATAATCCACTTGCCATCTCATCTCAAGAAAGGGAAGTAGGAAGCCTAGTTCTTTGTTGAATGTGAGCCGCCACATCAGAGGAGCCGACTATGAATAATCCACTTGCCATCTCATCTAAAGAAAGGGAAGTAGAAAGCCTAGTTCATTGTTGAAAGTGAGCAGCCACATCAAAGGAGCCGACTATGAATAATCCACTTGCCATTCCATCGCAAGAAAGGGAAGTAGGAACCCTAGTTCTTTGTTGCAAGTGAGCCGCCACATCAAAGGAGCCGACTGTGAATTATCCACTTGCCATCTCATCTCGAGAAAGGGAAGTAGGAAGCCTAGTTCTTTGTTGAAAGTGAGCCGCCACATCAAAGGAGCCGACTGTGAATACTCCTCTTGCTATCTGATCTCAAGAAAGGGAAGTAGGAAGCCTAGTTCTTTGTTGAAAGTGAGCCGCCACATCAAAGGAATAATCCACTTGCCATCTGATCTCAAGAAAGGGAAGTAGGAAGCCAAGTTCTTTGTTGAAAGTGAGCCGCCACATCAAAGGAGCCGACTATGAATAATCCACTTGCCATCTGATCTCAAGAAAGGGAAGTAGGAAGCCTAGTTCTTTGTTGAAAGTGAGCCGCCACATCAAAGGAGCCGACTATGAATAATCCACTTGCCATCTGATCTCAAGAAAGGGAAGTAGGAAGCCTAGTTCTTTGTTGAAAGTGAGCCGCCACATCAAAGGAGCCGACTGTGAATACTCCTCTTGCTATCTGATCTAAAGAAAGCGAAGTAGGAAGCCTAGTTCTTTGTTGAAAGTGAGCCCACATCATGAAGGAGCCGACTATGAATAATCCACTTGCCATATGATCTCAAGAAAGGGAAGTAGGAAGCCTAGTTCTTTGTTGAAAGTGAGCCGCCACATCAAAGGAGCCGACTATGAATAATCCACTTGCCATCTCATCTCAAGAATGGGAAGTAGGAAGCCTAGTTCTTTGTTGAATGTGAGCCGCCACATGAAGGAGCCGACTAAATAATCCACTTGCCATCTGATCTCAAGAAAGGGAAGTAGGAAGCCTAGTTCTTTGTTTAAAGTGAGCCCACATCATGGAAGGAGCGACTATGAATAATCCACTTGCCATATGATCTCAAGAAGGGGAAGTAGGAAGCCTAGTTCTTTGTTGAAAGTGAGCCGCCACATCAAAGGAGCCGACTATGAATTATCCACTTGCCATCTGATCTCAAGAAAGGGAAGTAGGAAGCCTAGTTATTTGTTGAATGTGAGCCGCCACATCGAAGGAGCCGACTAAATAATCCACTTGCCATCTGATCTCAAGAAAGGGAAGTAGGAAGCCTAGTTCTTTGTTGAAAATGAGCTGCCACATCAAAGGAGCCGACTATGAATAATCCACTTGCCATTCCATCGCAAGAAAGGGAAGTAGGAAGCCTAGTTCTTTGTTGAATGTGAGCGCCACATCAAAGGAGCCGACTGTGAATAATCCACTTGCCATCTCATCATAAGAAAGGGAAGTAGAAAGCCTAGTTCTTTGTTGAATGTGAGCGCCACATCAAAGGAGCCGACTATGAATAATCCACTTGCCATCTCATCTCAAGAAAGGGAAGTAGGAAGCCTAGTTCTTTGTTGAATGTGAGCCGCCAAATCGAAGGAGCCGACTAAATAATCCACTTGCCATCTGATCTCAAGAAAGGGAAGTAGGAAGCCTAGTTCTTTGTTGAAAGTGAGCCGCCACATCAAAGGAGCCGACTATGAATAATCCACTTGCCATTCCATCGCAAGAAAGGGAAGTAGGAAGCCTAGTTCATTGTTGAAAGTGAGCAGCCACATCAAAGGAGCCGACTATGAATTATCCACATGCCATCTGATCTCAAGAAAGGGAAGTAGGAAGCCTAGTTCTTTCTTGAAAGTGAGCCGCCACATCAAAGGAGCCGACTATGAATAATCCACTTGCCATTCCATCACAAGAAAGGGAAGTAGGAACCCTAGTTCTTAGTTAAAAGTGAGCCGCCACATCAAAGGAGCCGACTATGAATTATCCACATGCCATCTGATCTCAAGAAAGGGAAGTAGGAAGCCTAGTTCTTTGTTGAAAGTGAGCCGCCACATCAAAGGAGCCGACTATGAATTATCCACTTGCCATCTGATCTCAAGAAAGGGAAGTAGGAAGCCTAGTTCTTTGTTGAAAGTGAGCCGCCACATCAAAGGAGCCGACTATGAATTATCCACATGCCATCTGATCTCAAGAAAGGGAAGTAGGAAGCCTAGTTCTTTGTTGAAAGTGAGCCGCCACATCAAAGGAGCCGACTATGAATAATCCACTAGCCATTCCATCACAAGAAAGGGAAGTAGGAACCCTAGTTCTTTGTTGAAAGTGAGTCGCCACATCAAAGGAGCCGACTATGAATTATCCACATGCCATCTGATCTCAAGAAAGGGAAGTAGGAAGCCTAGTTCTTTGTTGAAAGTGAGCCGCCACATCAAAGGAGCCGACTATGAATTATCCACTTGCCATCTGATCTCAAGAAAGGGAAGTAGAAAGCCTAGTTCATTGTTGAAAGTGAGCAGCCACATCAAAGGAGCCGACTATGAATAATCCACTTGCCATCTGATCTCAAGAAAGGGAAGTAGGAAGCCAAGTTCTTTGTTGAAAGTGAGCCGCCACATCAAAGGAGCCGACTATGAATAATCCACTTGCCATCTGATCTCAAGAAAGGGAAGTAGGAAGCCTAGTTCTTTGTTGAAAGTGAGCTGCCACATCAAAGGAGCCGACTGTGAATACTCCTCTTGCTATCTGATCTAAAGAAAGCGAAGTAGGAAGCCTAGTTCTTTGTTGAAAGTGAGCCGCCACATCAAAGGAGCCGACTATGAATTATCCACTTGCCATCTCATCTCAAGAAAGGGAAGTAGGAAGCCTAGTTCTTTGTTGAATGTGAGCGCCACATCAAAGGAGCCGACTGTGAATAATCCACTTGCCATCTCATCTCAAGAAAGGGAAGTAGGAAGCCTAGTTCTTTGTTGAAAGTGAGCCGCCACATCAAAGGAGCCGACTATGAATTATCCACTTGCCATCTCATCTCAAGAAAGGGAAGTAGGAAGCCTAGTTCTTTGTTGAAAGTGAGCCGCCACATCAAAGGAATAATCCACTTGCCATCTGATCTCAAGAAAGGGAAGTAGGAAGCCTAGTTCTTTGTTGAAAGTGAGCCGCCACATCAAAGGAGCCGACTATGAATAATCCATTCGCCATCTGATCTCAGGAAAGGGAAGTAGGAAGCCTAGTTCTTTGTTGAAAGTGAGCCGCCACATCAAAGGAGCCGACTATGAATAATCCACTTGCCATCTGATCTCAAGAAAGGGAAGTAGGAAGCCTAGTTCTTTGTTGAAAGTGAGCCGCCACATCAAAGGAGCCGACTGTGAATACTCCTCTTGCTATCTGATCTAAAGAAAGCGAAGTAGGAAGCCTAGTTCTTTGTTGAAAGTGAGCCCACATCATGAAGGAGCCGACTATGAATAATCCACTTGCCATATGATCTCAAGAAAGGGAAGTAGGAAGCCTAGTTCTTTGTTGAAAGTGAGCCGCCACATCAAAGGAGCTGACTATGAATAATCCACTTGCCATCTCATCTCAAGAATGGGAAGTAGGAAGCCTAGTTCTTTGTTGAATGTGAGCCCCCACATGAAGGAGCCGACTAAATAATCCACTTGCCATCTGATCTCAAGAAAGGGAAGTAGGAAGCCTAGTTCTTTGTTGAATGTGAGCCGCCACATCGAAGGAGCCGACTAAATAATCCACTTGCCATATGATCTCAAGAAGGGGAAGTAGGAAGCCTAGTTCTTTGTTGAAAGTGAGCCGCCACATCAAAGGAGCCGACTATGAATTATCCACTTGCCATCTGATCTCAAGAAAGGGAAGTAGGAAGCCTAGTTATTTGTTGAATGTGAGCCGCCACATCGAAGGAGCCGACTAAATAATCCACTTGCCATCTGATCTCAAGAAAGGGAAGTAGGAAGCCTAGTTCTTTGTTGAAAATGAGCTGCCACATCAAAGGAGCCGACTATGAATAATCCACTTGCCATTCCATCGCAAGAAAGGGAAGTAGGAAGCCTAGTTCTTTGTTGAATGTGAGCGCCACATCAAAGGAGCCGACTGTGAATAATCCACTTGCCATCTCATCATAAGAAAGGGAAGTAGGAAGCCTAGTTCTTTGTTGAATGTGAGCGCCACATCAAAGGAGCCGACTATGAATAATCCACTTGCCATCTCATCTCAAGAAAGGGAAGTAGGAAGCCTAGTTCTTTGTTGAATGTGAGCCGCCAAATCGAAGGAGCCGACTAAATAATCCACTTGCCATCTGATCTCAAGAAAGGGAAGTAGGAAGCCTAGTTCTTTGTTGAAAGTGAGCCGCCACATCAAAGGAGCCGACTATGAATAATCCACTTGCCATTCCATCGCAAGAAAGGGAAGTAGGAAGCCTAGTTCATTGTTGAAAGTGAGCAGCCACATCAAAGGAGCCGACTATGAATTATCCACATGCCATCTGATCTCAAGAAAGGGAAGTAGGAAGCCTAGTTCTTTCTTGAAAGTGAGCCGCCACATCAAAGGAGCCGACTATGAATAATCCACTTGCCATTCCATCACAAGAAAGGGAAGTAGGAACCCTAGTTCTTTGTTGAAAGTGAGCCGCCACATCAAAGGAGCCGACTATGAATTATCCACATGCCATCTGATCTCAAGAAAGGGAAGTAGGAAGCCTAGTTCTTTGTTGAAAGTGAGCCGCCACATCAAAGGAGCCGACTATGAATAATCCACTTGCCATTCCATCACAAGAAAGGGAAGTAGGAACCCTAGTTCTTTGTTGAAAGTGAGCCGCCACATCAAAGGAGCCGACTATGAATAATCCACTTGCCATTCCATCACAAGAAAGGGAAGTAGGAAGCCTAGTTCTTTGTTGAAAGTGAGCAGCCACATCAAAGGAGCCGACTATGAATAATCCACTTGCCATTCCATCACAAGAAAGGGAAGTAGGAAGCCTAGTTCTTTGTTGAAAGTGAGCAGCCACATCAAAGGAGCCGACTATGAATTATCCACATGCCGTCTGATCTCAAGAAAGGGAAGTAGGAAGCCTAGTTCTTTGTTGAAAGTGAGCCGCCACATCAAAGGAGCCGACTATGAATAATCCACTTGCCATTCCATCACAAGAAAGGGAAGTAGGAAGCCTAGTTCTTTGTTGAAAGTGAGCAGCCACATCAAAGGAGCCGACTATGAATAATCCACATGCCATTCCATCACAAGAAAGGGAAGTAGGAAGCCTAGTTCTTTGTTGAAAGTGAGCAGCCACATCAAAGGAGCCGACTATGAATAATCCACTTGCCATTCCATCACAAGAAAGGGAAGTAGGAACCCTAGTTCTTTGTTGAAAGTGAGTCGCCACATCAAAGGAGCCGACTATGAATTATCCACATGCCATCTGATCTCAAGAAAGGGAAGTAGGAAGCCTAGTTCTTTGTTGAAAGTGAGCCGCCACATCAAAGGAGCCGACTATGAATTATCCACTTGCCATCTGATCTCAAGAAAGGGAAGTAGGAAGCCTAGTTCTTTGTTGAAAGTGAGCTGCCACATCAAAGGAGCCGACTGTGAATACTCCTCTTGCTATCTGATCTAAAGAAAGCGAAGTAGGAAGCCTAGTTCTTTGTTGAAAGTGAGCCGCCACATCAAAGGAGCCGACTATGAATTATCCACTTGCCATCTCATCTCAAGAAAGGGAAGTAGGAAGCCTAGTTCTTTGTTGAATGTGAGCGCCACAACAAAGGAGCCGACGGTGAATAATCCACTTGCCATCTCATCTCAAGAAAGGGAAGTAGGAAGCCTAGTTCTTTGTTGAATGTGAGCCGCCACATCGAAGGAGCCGACTATCAATAATCCACTTGCCATCTCATCTCAAGAAAGGGAAGTAGGAAGCCTAGTTCTTTGTTGAATGTGAGCGCCACATCAAAGGAGCCGACTGTGAATAATCCACTTGCCATCTCATCTCAAGAAAGGGAAGTAGGAAGCCTAGTTCTTTGTTGAATGTGAGCCGCCACATCAAAGGAGCCGACTATGAATTATCCACTTGCCATCTGATCTCAAGAAAGGGAAGTAGGAAGCCTAGTTCTTTGTTGAATGTGAGCGCCACATCAAAGGAGCCGACTGTGAATAATCCACTTGCCATCTCATCTCAAGAAAGGGAAGTAGGAAGCCTAGTTCTTTGTTGAAAGTGAGCCGCCACATCAAAGGAGCCGACTGTGAATAATCCACTTGCCATCTCATCTCAAGAAAGGGAAGTAGGAAGCCTAGTTCTTTGTTGAATGTGAGCCGCCACATCAAAGGAGCCGACTATGAATTATCCACTTGCCATCTCATCTCAAGAAAGGGAAGTAGGAAGCCTAGTTCTTTGTTGAATGTGAGCCGCCACATCAAAGGAGCCGACTGTGAATAATCCACTTGCCATCTCATCTCAAGAAAGGGAAGTAGGAAGCCAGTTCTTTGTTGAAAGTGAGCCACCACATCAAAGGAGCCGACTATGAAAAATCCACTTGCCATCTCATCTCAAGAAAGGGAAGTAGGAAGCCTAGTTCTTTGTTGAATGTGAGCCGCCACATGGAAGGAGCCGACTAAATAATCCACTTGCCATCTGATCTCAAGAAAGGGAAGTAGGAAGCCTAGTTCTTTGTTGAAAGTGAGCCCACATCATCGAAGGAGCCGACTATGACTATGAATAATCCACTTGCCATATGATCTCAAGAAAGGGAAGTAGGAAGCCTAGTTCTTTGTTGAAAGTGAGCCGCCACATCAAAGGAGCCGACTATGAATTATCCACTTGCCATCTGATCTCAAGAAAGCGAAGTAGGAAGCCTAGTTCTTTGTTGAATGTGAGCGCCACATCAAAGGAGCCGACTGTGAATAATCCACTTGCCATCTCATCTCAAGAAAGGGAAGTCGGAAGCCTAGTTCTTTGTTGAAAGTGAGCCGCCACATCAAAGGAGCCGACTGTGAATAATCCACTTGCCATCTCATCTCAAGAAAGGGAAGTAGGAAGCCTAGTTCTTTGTTGAAAGTGAGCCGCCACATCAAAGGAGCCGACTGTGATTTATCCACTTGCCATCTCATCTCAAGAAAGGGAAGTAGGAAGCCTAGTTCTTTGTTGAAAGTGAGCGGCCACATCAAAGGAGCCGACTATGAATAATCCACTTGCCATCTCATCTCAAGAAAGGGAAGTAGGAAGCCTAGTTCTTTGTTGAAAGTGAGCCGCCACATCAAAGGAGCCAACTATGAATTATCCACTTGCCATCTCATCTCAAGAAAGGGAAGTAGGAAGCCTAGTTCTTTGTTGAAAGTGAGCGGCCACATCAAAGGAGCCGACTATGAATAATCCACTTGCCATCTCATCTCAAGAAAGGGAAGTAGGAAGCCTAGTTCTTTGTTGAAAGTGAGACGCCACATCAAAGGAGCCAACTATGAATTATCCACTTGCCATCTGATCTCAAGAAAGGGAAGTAGGAAGCCTAGTTCTTTGTTGAAATTGAGCGGCCACATCAAAGGAGCCGACTGTGAATTATCCACTTGCCATCTGATCTCAAGAAAGGGAAGTAGGAAGCCTAGTTCTTTGTTGAAAGTGAGCGGCCACATCAAAGGAGCCGACTATGAATAATCCACTTGCCATATGATCTCAAGAAAGGGAAGTAGGAAGCCTAGTTCTTTGTTGAAAGTGAGCGGCCACATCAAAGGAGCCGACTGTGAATTATCCACTTGCCATCTCATCTCAAGAAAGGGAAGTAGGAAGCCTAGTTCTTTGTTGAAAGTGAGACGCCACATCAAAGGAGCCAACTATGAATTATCCACTTGCCATCTGATCTCAAGAAAGGGAAGTAGGAAGCCTAGTTCTTTGTTGAAAGTGAGCCGCCACATCAAAGGAGCCAACTATGAATTATCCACTTGCCATCTCATCTCAAGAAAGGGAAGTAGGAAGCCTAGTTCTTTGTTGAAAGTGAGCCGCCACATCAAAGGAGCCGACTATGAATAATCCACTTGCCATCTCATCTCAATAAAGGGAAGTAGGAAGCCTAGTTCTTTGTTGAAAGTGGGCCGCCACATCAAAGGAGCCGACTATGAATAATCCACTTGCCATCTCATCTCAAGAAAGGGAAGTAGGAAGCCTAGTTCTTTGTTGAAAGTGAGCCGCCACATCAAAGGAGCCGACTGTGAATAATACACTTTCCATCACATCTCTCAGTCAAGATTGGGTAATGATGTGGTGGCTCACTTTCAACAAAGAACCAGGCTTCCTACTTCCCTTTCTTGAGATCAGATGGCAAGTGGATTATTCATAGTCGGCTCCTTTGATGTAGCGGCTCAGTTTCAACAAAGAACCAGGCTTCCTACTTCCCTTTCTTGAGATCAGATGGCAAGTGGATTATTCATAGTCGGCTCCTTTGATGTGGCGGCTCACATTCAACAAAGAACTAGGCTTCCTACTTCCCTTTCTTGAGATGAGATGGCAAGTGGATTATTCATAGTCGGCTCCTTTGATGTGGTGGCTCACTTTCAACAAAGAACTAGGCTTCCTACTTCCCTTTCTTGAGATGAGATGGCAAGTGGATTATTCATAGTCGGCTCCTTTGATGTGGCGGCTCACTTTCAACAAAGAACTAGGCTTCCTACTTCCCTTTCTTGAGATCAGATGGCAAGTGGATTATTCATAGTCGGCTCCTTTGATGTAGCGGCTCAGTTTCAACAAAGAACTAGGCTTCCTACTTCCCTTTCTTGAGATCAGATGGCAAGTGGATAATTCACAGTCCGCTCCTTTGATGTAGCGGCTCAGTTTCAACAAAGAACTAGGCTTCCTACTTCCCTTTCTTGAGATCAGATGGCATGTGGATAATTCATAGTCGGCTCCTTTGATGTGGTGGCTCACTTTCAACAAAGAACCAGGCTTCCTACTTCCCTTTCTTGGGATCAGATGGCAAGTGGATAATTCATAGTCGGCTCCTTTGATGTGGTGGCTCACTTTCAACAAAGAACTAGGCTTCCTACTTCCCTTTCTTGAGATCAGATGGCAAGTGGATTATTCATAGTCGGCTCCTTTGATGTGGTGGCTCACTTTCAACAAAGAACCAGGCTTCCTACTTCCCTTTCTTGAGATCAGATGGCATGTGGATAATTCATAGTCGGCTCCTTTGATGTAGCGGCTCAGTTTCAACAAAGAACTAGGCTTCCTACTTCCCTTTCTTGAGATGAGATGGCAAGTGGATTATTCATAGTCGGCTCCTTTGATGTGGTGGCTCACTTTCAACAAAGAACCAGGCTTCCTACTTCCCTTTCTTGAGATCAGATGGCATGTGGATAATTCACAGTCCGCTCCTTTGATGTAGCGGCTCAGTTTCAACAAAGAACCAGGCTTCCTACTTCCCTTTCTTGAGATCAGATGGCAAGTGGATTATTCATAGTCGGCTCGTTTGATGTAGCGGCTCAGTTTCAACAAAGAACCAGGCTTCCTACTTCCCTTTCTTGAGATCAGATGGCATGTGGATAATTCATAGTCGGCTCCTTTGATGTGGCGGCTCACATTCAACAAAGAACTAGGCTTCCTACTTCCCTTTCTTGAGATGAGATGGCAAGTGGATTATTAATAGTCGGATTCTTTGATTTTTCGGGAGTTCCTTTGATGTGGCAGCTCACGTTTTAATATGGTATCTGGCTTTCTACTTCTATTTCTGGATTATATAACGCGGTAATAGTAGTTCGATAAATAAGCAGTAGTTCGATAATAGCAGTTCGATAAAATAGTCACATTTTATTGTTCGTTTCCAATAGTCCAAAACTATCAATTTTAACTATCAATAGTTAGACATCATTAGCGCAAAGTTCCATTTTCGGCTAATTTTCTCCTGTTTCGAAACCGAATTTCGAAGTATTTTTCTCGATTTTTTTCTAGATAATCTTCGAGTGTTAAGTCGGGTAAAGTTCAAATATATTTCAAAGAATAGTAGAAGTAGAAAAATTCTACTTCATTATCCACACTTCCAATCGTTTTCCCCCCCATTTGTATAACTCTTATTTATCACTTCACAAATCCTATTACTGTTCGCAAGACTAATTATCCCATCCCCAGTTACCTAACCAAAATGAATTAATTGGTAAATAAAATACAGTCGAATGGCTTTTATTCACACCAGAATAATTCAAATCTTGCGTTAATTTGTACTGAATTATTGATACCTATAGAACCCAAGTACAATAAGGGAATTCGCACTTGATATTTCGTATCAAATGTTTAGCCCTCAGAGGTGCAAATTATTGAGAGTTGACTGTATAGTTATTATAAAATCATAAGAGCTAGCAACACACTGACAGACAGACACGGAAGAAAGGTCTCAAACGTAAAACCCGAGTGGAAATTTCGTTTTTGGAGAACTTTTTTTCAACCTTGAAAAGTCAAAACAAAGCGTCTGCTACCTTGGTAGACTCGGAAGCAATTATCAACATTTTCGAGGCCAGAAAATGGATACTGAAAATTCGCACACCTACTCATGCTGCACGAATGTGATTTTGGTTTATTAATTTCAATAATGAACCTTTGGAATCGACCAAGAAAAAAAAATTGAACACCCCCTCAAAATTTGATGGTTTACGTTTCAAGGTACGTAGAATCCAAAAATCGAATAAAAATTTGGCCGTCCGTCCGCCGTACGCGGCACTTTCACCACTTAGCATTGACGGATTTTGATGAAATTTGTCATGTAGGCTACATTTGGGGTCTAGTTGTGCCCCGAAGATTTTGGTTGATGTAGGTCACTTCTAAGGGTTCCAAAATCAATTTTGAAATTTTGAAAACGCCCTAACCCAAAAAATTTCGATATAAAGGTATTGTTTTTCCTTCAATTTAAGATTCTATAGAATTTTTAAAATTTTTTGAGACCACGCGAAGCTCTGTAGAACAAACCGTTCGCTCCCTACGAAAATTTAAGGGTTTATATTGAAATATATATATATATACAAATCAAAACACGAGTGTGAATCGCAAAAGAGGCCTAATCTCCGTTCAAATTAGAGCTGACCAAAATGCGATCAATGGTTGGTGATTTTGATTTTTTTTTTTCTTCTCTTCATATTGGATGGTTGGTGATTTTGTAGACGAGTGATCTATGTAGAAAAATAATAAACCATTGTGTAATAATTTGATTGATATACTGGGAACTAAAATGGCTGAAATACGGTTGAAAATTTTCTTTGAAAATATAAGATAAATTTGCTTCCGAGCCTACCAAGGTAGCGGAAGCTTTGTTTTCACTTTTCAAGGATGAAAATAAAAGTTCTCCAAAATCAAAATTTTCACTCGCGTTTTGCGTTTTAGAGCTTTCTGAACAATTTTGGTTCCGTGTCTGTGTATCGAATCATCGAGCGTACAGCGATGATTCAGTCAAAATCGAATCATCAAATCGAACAATACTTGCCATAGAAATATGGGAAAAACAAGGGAAAACCGTTTATTCAGTAGTTTCTCCCATTTTTCCCTGGCAATTATTGTTCGATTTTGGTGATCTCGGTGGCAATATTTCAGTTTTTCAACTCCCTAGGGCCGTGCACTAATTAATTTCTAAAATCCTTCAAAATTTCAAATTTAGGTTCAACTTTTTAAGTTTTGCCCCTTCAATTTCGAGAAATTTTAAGAACGAACGGCGACTGAATGAGACCCCCTGAAGGGTTTGGACGTCCGATAAATAAGAAACACGAGTTTGAATAGCAAAAGAGGCCTAATCTCCGTTCGATGTTTTTCTTGTAGTAGGTTGGTGGTAACAATGGCAAATCCGTGTTCTTTGCAGACGAGTGATCTATATAGAAAAATAATAAACCTTTGTGTAATAATTTGCAGCATTTTTTTTTTACTGATTTCATTATCGATTATGAGCTTAATCTCTTTGATACTAAATTAAGAGAACATAAGAAAATACAATATTTTTGAGAGAATGAGTCTTTCAAAAAGGTCAAAAATGCGTTGTTGGTGAAACTTTGTTGTTCTTGTTTACCCAGCAAAGTAAGGAAGAGCGAGAAGAAGAATTTAGCGGGATGAGATGAAGGAGGGACGTAAAGAGTGGCGGAACGACGTTGATGGCTCAGCGGTGTTGTGGGGGGGGGGGGAGAACATCGCTGGCGGTGGAGGGAGGGAAGTAGCGGAACATCGCTGGGAGGTAGTAAAAGATGCAGAGGCCTGGAGGGAGGAGGGAAGATAGCGTTGACTTCGGAAGAGGTTTCTCGAGGGAGGAGAAACGAAGATTCGTGTGGTTCAAATAAGGAAGTATAGGAGGTCGTTATCACCCCCTTGCGGAGACGGAGGGCGGCCCGGGGGGGACGGATGGACAGGCGATGGGCGGGACGAGGGAGGGACAGAAGTGGGACAAGGACCGCTGATTGTAATAAAAGTGAACAGCTTGTCTGAAGCAGGCTCTAAATGTTGAGACACTAAGTACCACATAAATCTTTGAAGAGAGTGAAAGAAAGGGAGAGAAATAAGATGGCGCTGAGGGGACGGGTGGCGCGGAACGCACGAGCGGGCGGCCGAAGAACTACGAGCTCCCGAGATGTTTGAACGAGTGATTGGAGCAAACACGTCCCGGACGAGAAATGTGACGGTGGAACTGAATCAGCGGAGTCGATACGGCGTCCGCGGAAGGAGGCGGGAATTCCTGGAGGAAGCCACGGCGGGGGGAGGAAGGAGGCCGGTGACCTCTCGAGGAGGACGTCAGTCTGTTGACGGGTCGCCCACGAAAGTCCTGCCGCTATCTGACTTCCCCACGAGCAGTCAGCCCTCATCAAGTCCTCGTGCAGCATGAGTTACTGGAACCTGGACCTCGACGCATTATTTTCATATCTTAATTTTATTTAATGAACAACATATTCTACAATGTTGTTGAAATAATTTTGGAATTTATCTGCATTTAAAAGAGGTAAAGGAGATCAAAATTTATTTGAGGTCTGAAGAAGAAAGAAGGAAGCGGCCATACTTTATTTAATCTCCACTTTTTCGTTGTTGCCGTCCGGTCGTCTACTGAATCACGTTTTCGTCAAAATTTTGTCTTTGTCTGCGTTTAGAGAAGTTTTAAATATTTCCTTTAAACTACTGGAAGGACGGTCATCGGCTGATCGGAGAATTTCTGTCTGCGGGCTCTCCAAACTGCAGGAAGAACTAAGGAGAAATCGTTCGTGCTACAAATCCTTTGTTCCTGATTTCTTTCATCGTCCTTGACGTCCTGATTATCGTTGTGGAGTCGAAGACTACGAGCATCGTGCGAGTGCTGAATCAAGGGATCGTTCCGTTTATCGTACCGTTTCAGGGTGAAGGCGACGTCATACACAGCTGCTCACCAAGTTGGAATTGTCCAGACTCCTACACGTCCTACCCGTATAGACCCTCTGAAAATCCTTGGCTAAGTACTTATACTTTTGATGTTTTTCCACGGCCGTAGGAAATGTAGAGTAATATAGTTAGGTACGATTTTAAATGATCTTCTTGAATGTATCTGTGATACCTGCCCTGTAGGTCGATTCTCTAACTCGTTATGGGATAATAGCGACAACGAAGTGTCGTTATGATAACAATAACGATTAATAGCGACGATCGCGATTCTGCAGACGCGAAATAGCGACAACTGTCGCTCAGTCGTCGCTATTTCGGCCGAAAAGTGTCGTTACCATCTCGACGGCTCGAAACCCCCCGGTATGAATTACGACAACCGTCTTTATGAAAAAGTAGCTTAAAACGCTCTTCAATTCCTAACCTATTCGAAGTCATATTTCAGTTTCCGAGTTGCTCTGTGCATTTCCGTATTGTGGGTTATTAGTTTTGTTAATCAAATCATTTTGAGAATAAAATTTATACATTCGTACATAATTTCTGGTGAATATTTAAAAAATAATGTCCGACCCTCATAATGAGCAGTTTATTCGCCGTTTTAATTTGTGTCTTAGGTACTTGATTTTTTTCTACAATTGTATTAAACAAAAATCGTAATATTTATATTATTTCAAGCTGTTAATTCGTATAGAAATTCATGTACTCTGTTGATCATAGTAAAGGGACTATTTTCAATGGAATTGAGTTTTTGACAAACTATCAACAGCATTTTTTATATCATCATTGAATGATGATAAAAATAATCATAGTCATTTTCGAAAATTGGTAGGTAAGTACATGAAATTAAAATAGCTAGCTTATAAAATAGGTAGATTCTATTTGAATTTTAAACTATTTTATTAAATGTGTGCCTGCATAAAAACTTCCTAAAATGAAGAAAACCCCTAAAATTGATAATTTTTTGTTAAAAAATTGTGCTGATAATGCTCTTTTTTATACCAACTTACCTTCTATTAACTGAGAAAATATTTACCACGAATTTACGATGGTTTATATCCGTAATCGACATCGACGGTAGGAGAGAATATGACGTGGTAGATGAAAATTGTAACATAAAATTGAATCAAAGAAATTTGAATGTGAAGGTAGATAAATAAATTACGTCATGAATCTTACGTTTTATTGAATACAATAATATTATGTTCATTCAGTCTTATAACATACATGAAACTTTACGAGTAAAACAGCGATTCATAAATTTTGAAGTGATATTAGGGTTTTTTTTTACCCTTGTGAGTGAAATACATCTATTTTGTTCTGAAAAGACATCGAGAACTCCGAAATTTTCGTTAGTAGGGGTTAGGTACTTGTTTCCCGGAATCTGTAACAATAATGTAAACCGCACACAATTAGGCAGTTAGCTATGGACTTCTCACTCAAAGTAGTTGAAGGTACCAATAAGTACGGATGTGTGAGTATGTATAAACGATAAATAACAAGATGATTCATTACCTTGTAGTAAGATGGACAGGCAGTTGATTATTCGAAGCATCGTGGACGGACGAAATTCATACCAATGTGACTGATGAATCCGATTTATGAAAAGTAATTCTTTCCATTTATCATTATTCCATGATACAAAAGCACGAATCACGAGAAAAACTCCGTTTTTACGCGTCATTCCTTTGTATATTCATCACGGCAAAAAATATGAATCCTACATTTTGCAAACTGCAGTGATCTTCTACCCGTGATAACAATTGGAAACTATTAACAATACGTCTTCCCATTGGCTAAAAACCACGCGTTGCTACCTTTCGCTCGCTCTAGACCGAAATATTGTCGGATCACATAGCGACGTCGTTATTTTAAATGCAACGACCAAACTTCGCTATGCCCGATTAGAGAATTCCAATGTCGTTATCGACCTGTCGTTGCACGGGAGGGATACCGAATCCGACGCGATAACGTCAACCAAATAGCGAGTTACAGAATCGACCTGCTGAGTAGTTCTGAAAGGACTTAAATTTCCTTTCGAGTAAAGGTTTATTTTATTTTATACAAAATAAAATTCTGAACTTTGTGATATTAAATTTTAATTTAATTTTTCTTGGGTTCATCCCCGTTTACAGTCACCACCTTGTTAAAGTAGTATAAAAGGAGGACTCAGGGCTTCACCTTCATGCATTGGTATCCTAACAATCGACTTGATTATTTTTCGATCTCCTTCGTCACCTCTTGGAAGCCCACAGTTCCTCGGAGGTCTCAGTAAACACATTGCACCGGCCTCCACTCCCATTTCGCCTAGGAGTTGTCTGCCCCAACTAGGAACTAGGTAAATGTACTGCCTCCCTCCGGTCGGCGAGCAATCGCGCCGAGGATCGCAGCTGAGCTGAAATCCCTAAGCACTCCTGCATGCGGTAGGCGGTAACCCGCGCCAGACAGAAAGTGCTGTCCCATCCTTCACCTTCGTTGAGTAGGGACCAATAGAAATCAACAAGCCGACGTGAAGACAATCGCCTTCACAGGACGACACGCTGACATAACAATACATGTACAGGGTGTCTACACTTAAGATGGGCATAAATCAGGGATCAATTGTACAACTAATTCGCAACAAAAAATGTCTCACATCATTTTTTTCATAACCCACTCAAAATGCCTTTTTTCCACTTCGAAGTTTTTTTCTCGCGTTTTCGACGTTACGTCATTAAAACTATCATAATACCTGTTATCATTTATATTGTATTATTATTCTATTATAGTTATGGAGTTTGATCCTTTTTCCTCATGGCCCTTCCAATGCAAAGAGTTTACAGTCATTCACATGACGAAGAACACCTCATGGGAATCCTGACGTTCGATCATTAAACGAATCCGAAGACGAGCTCATCAATACTGGTGGTTGTGACTGCATCGATTATCGACGTCTTGAAACTACACCTCAAATCACCTCGCCGCTTAATGATGTTAACATTAACCAAGTGTACACAAGCTGCGATAACAACCTGAATCCGGATGATGTTTTCCTTCAAGTCACTCGTGCAGGAGCCGAGAGCGAGCGAATCAACAAACAAAGTTGTTATTATATTTGTGTATCTTTGCTACACTCAAGAGCAACACCACTCATGTCAGGGTAACCTCTTGCATGATCCAATTCCATTTCAAAATAAAGATTTCAATTTCAAAATAAAGATCGTTAAGATACGATCACTGTATATGGTACCCCATGAATTGGTTGGATAATTATAATGGATGGTCCCCCATGAATTGAGAGGATGGTTTCCATATCTCAGGGGACCATCCTCCAATTGATAGGGGACCATCCAAATACATTAATTCATATTTGATTCATCAATCTCTTTACCGAAAGAATGTCGATTTCAACCATTATTTTTGAATCTTTCGACCATCTCGTAAATTCGGCGAGTGGGTCATCACAAGAATTAAATGACATTAATTTTGGTTTATTATTTTCAATAATGAACTTCTGGAATCGACCAAGAAGAAATTTTTTTTAACACCCCCTCAAAATTTGTTGGTTTACGTTTCAAGGTACGTAGAATCCAAACATATTGTTTAGTAATGCATGCATTCCAGGGGACGTCCCATTGGATAAGCATCAGATCAGTTTAACCAGTTGTTAAGTGATAAAACTGTTTCACTCGATGTAATTTATTTATTACTTTAGGCAAGAAATACTGACCCCCCCCCCCCACCATTATCCACCTTAACATTTCTAGCGGCATGGGAGCCTCGAATCTGAAGAGCATTTAAAAATCCATGCTCTACGATACCCAACATGCGAATTCGAGTTCACCCCCCCCCCCCTCCTCCTCCTCCAATGGTGCCGGTCTGGCACCAAAGCGGAAATACGTCGTAACATTGAACTTTCATCTGTTAGTTTTGGTAGGCAGTCCGTCAAATTCACATCCGTATTCAAGGTGAAACACAAAAAAAAAAAAAAAAAAAAACACGAAATAAGCGGTTTATGGCATCATGGCACCATGGTGGCACCAATATTAGTTCCATGGTGGTACAGAGAATAATTCATGAAAATCCGGAGAGGTATAATGAGAATTTTCCCTCAATTTCAAAGCTTGGGTACAATTAGTAAGCAGTAAAGGAACCGAAATATTGAAAAATCGGATATTTTGTGAATATTATCCCCCCACTCACCCCCTCCCCTTGCGAATTTTGGTACTCTGGTAAAATCATGTACAACTCGGAAGTTATTTGAGTCAAACAAAAAAAGAAACACGCAAATCGGTTGGAAATTGAGGTCTGGGCAGAGTTTACAAGATTATGCCCGCAAACGCACGTTTTTTAAGCATTAACCCCCCCTTTCCCCCTCTTAAAAAGCAAAATCCAAAATTCCGGCGCCATAGTGCACAACTAGATAGTATTCCGCGTCAAACGAAAAAAGAACCACGAAAATCGTTTGAGAACTAAGGCCTGGGCAGAGTACACAAGATTATGCCCAAAAACGCATGTTTTTCGAGCATTAACCCCCCCTTTCCCCCCTTAAAAGGCAAAATTCGAAATTCCGGCGACGTAGTGCACAACTAGATAGTTTTCCGCGTCGAACAAAAAAAAGAACCAGGAAAATCGGTTGAGTACTAAGGCCTGGGCAGAGTACACAAGATTTTGTTACACACACACACACACACACACACACACACACACATACACACACACACAGACATACACCTATGGTTTTTTTCGCGGCTTTGGATTCAGAATGGTCTAAAACGGATTACTGTGTGGTTATTTATTTTTTCTATTGAGTTTTGTCCAACTTTACCCCAGATCGATCGCATAAGGACGCCCAAGTCTTACTGTGGGACGTCCTAAAAACGAAAAAAAATGAAATATTCTCCGTGATTCCATATGATGCATCTGCTGGATACAACTGTACTTTCCCGTAAGCTTTATAATGCGGTGAACAGCCAATTTCAGATGAGTAGGATCGGTTCAAGTGTTTCACTGCAGCTTCTAAACATGCCTTCCAACCTCCTCCAAACTGAGGATACATAGATAAAAACTGTTTCATATCGCGAATTTTCCTTTCTGCTAGGCCATTACCAGCTGGATGGCATGGAGCTGTGCGAATCAGCTTAATTTTTCTTTCCTCGGCGAACTCTTGAAACACATTTGAAGTGAACTGAGGACCATTGTCAGTAATCACTGTCCTAACTTCGTCAATAATAGGAAGGTTTTGGAGGAATTTTACAACAGCTGTTGATGTTTCTCTCATGCTTTTCGCAAAAGTAAATCGGGAGTACTCATCAATCGCAATGAGAAAGGATTTGGTGCATCGTTGTCCTTCAGATCTTTTTGATAGTTCGCCGGAGTCTAGGTGAAAGTATGAAATGGAGTAGAATCCTTGTTTGGGATCACTAACGTGTCGGGTTTAGCTTTGTACTTGAATTTCAAATCTTGGCACTGGTGACAACTCCTGACATAGTTCAAGATATCTGATCTCATTCCAGGCCAGCTGAACCTCTGTTTTAGATAGGTTACTCTAGACGACAACTCACACCAACATCCAGCTAGTGAAGCCAAAAATGTCGGAATCAGCGTAACATTTCCGATCATCAATCATCAATCATGTCCCTTGTTTAAACGGTGATAAAACTAACATGGGCAATTACAGGCCAATATCCTTGACTTTGGCCTTGTCCAAAATCCTGGAAAAATGTATAAAATCCAGATTATTGGATTTTATTCATAAACATGAAATTATTTCTAAAAATCAGTATGGTTTTCAAGAGTGCATTAGTACGGAACATGCGTTGTTCAATTTGAATCACTTAGTGTCTGAGAAACTTGATCAAAATAATTATGTACTAGGAATATTTTTGGATATAAGTAAAGCTTTTGATTCGGTAAATCATTCTTTGTTGTTCGATAAACTGTATAAAGTCGGCGTGCGTGGTGTTGCTCTTGAGTTAATAAAATCGTACCTGTTTGGACGTAAACAACGTACTAGATTTGGTTATGTGTTGAGTGAGCAGAGGGAGGTTGTTTGTATGGTACCGCAGGGTACCGTACTTGGACCCCTTTTGTTTCTTCTCTACACTAATGAACTAATTGAAATAAAAACGGAGGGTAATATTTTCGGGTTCGCCGATGATACAGCGATGATTTTTTGGGGCAAGGATTACGGTGATTTACTGCGTAGGGCCAGTTTTGACCTGAGTATGGTTAAGCAGTGGTTGGACAGAAATATGCTTTGCCTTAATGTGTCAAAGACTTCAATTCTTAAATTTTCAATTTCTAATGTTCCCACCCCCAGTACTGAAAGAGTGGGGCTTCACGATTACTCATGTTCCATGCAAGATATCAAGTGTAACTGCGACATTTTACCATTTTCTGACGCCTGTAAGTATCTGGGAGTATGGTTTGATAATAATTTAAAGTTTAAACACCATATTGGTTCCCTGATTACTCGTTTGAGAAAGTTGCTTTATGTATTCAAAGTTGCTCGTGATTTTTTACCGAAGTATTTGCTGCGATCGGTTTACATGGCTTTGGCTGGTTCCATTATTAAGTAAGGTATCGTGGTGTGGGGTGGGACTTGTACAACTCACTTGAAACCTCTACAAACTGTCCAGAATGCTTCGATTAAAGTTATATTATGTAAACCTATGCGTTATCCTACTGTGCTACTCTATAAAAACTTTAATGTATTGAATAGTAAGCAGTGCTTTCTACTATCCTCTTGTTTGAGAGTATTTGAACCTGGTTCATGTTGCTCACTTATTTCAAATTTACCACATTCTAGAACTGCTAGCAACAGCAACGTAAGGTTACCTTTGAATAGGACTGAATTTTATAATCGGAGCTCTTTTGTGCAGGCCATTAAATTCTTTTACTATAATAATATTAACCCTATGGATTTCACCAGTGTGAAACATTTTAAGAAGTTTTTATCATCAAAATGTATTTTTTTCTCTCAATAGCTTATTCTGTAAATTTTAATTTTCTTCTTTTTTGAATTGATGGCATTGTACAGTGCTCTACCGGCTGGATGAGTTCAGGCTCTGCCAGTTTACACAAGTTCCTCTGAACTTTTTAACTGGCAGGCATATGTTTATTAACAACAAGTATTTGTATTTATTTTCTTATATTTTTTCCATGTGCCAATAAATAAATAAATAAAATAAAATAAATATCAGAATACTCTGCAAAATACGCTGCTAATCAGTACAGGAAGAAAAAAGTTATTATCGATTTTACAGATTGTTTAGGCTTTTCATATACGAGCTGTGAGCTTCTCATAATCTAGAAACAGTCTTTTCATAATTTCATAGGGATTTCCCCTAATTCAATCACTAGTTTGTTATATTCGAGTTTAACGCCTTCGATTGTCAATAAACGTACTGAAGAAGACATTCTGGAGAAATATTAGAAATTGGATAAAGAGAGAGAGGCTTTTCGATGACCTCTCGTTTTGCCTGATCCGAAGAAGATCCCTCACAAAAGTAAAGAGTTAATTTCTCCTTCTCAATCCGAGAAATTAATAATCTCCAAAGACATCCGAGAAAAGACTAAAAGATCGCTCTCTCGCCGAAAAAGTTGGAGGTGAAGGGTTTGAAAATCCCATAAATCATGCAGCCTAATTTAATTTGTATAGTAGATTCGCCGGTTAACCATTTTTGACGGTTGGACAGAGTTGCTTCCCAAGCGATCGCTCGGGGAAACTTCATAATTAATTCAATCAACGACCGAACGTTAGGCGCCCTCCGCCCGAACAATAGTTTATTTACCGCCTCCCAGCTACCATGCGATCAAATTTGATTTCATCGCTGGGAGTTTTTGAAGCGATCGCCGCGCCATCACATTTCGGTAATTGGAGAGGTATTACGCACTTACTAGCTTTGCGCGAGCCGCACCTCTCCCGGCAATTCCCGCTCACCGAACAGATTGTGCGGTTTTACTGGACCCCTTTCTACAGAGTGCGACTGTTTGTTGTTATTCTCGTTGATTTTCTATTTGCGCTGGAACAGGACCGATGCAAAGGATTACATCAGTTGATTATTTCCAGGGTTTCTCTGTTACTCGTATTTCCCCCGGTTAAAACCTTTCACGTTTCGTATAAGAGAAAATGGCCTTCACTCCGCAGAACACTACTTCTGAATTAATTATACTGTGTTAACTGCGCACCAGTTATTTCTCCGATTCGCATTGGGCCAATGCAAACGACATAATTAAGTTTATAAAGTGGAAAGGCGAGTAGCAGGCTACTTCCTCATATTACATGAATACAGGGTGTAACGGTTAAGGTCCTACAACCGGCCAGTGTTCGATTCTACAACTAATTTGTGACTTTTTTTGTCTCGTGACTTTTTTTTCTTAACCCCCTTAAAATCGGACTTTTCCCCCTTTTAAGATTTTTTCGTATTTCCGACCTTGCGCCACTAAAACAGCCATAAATCCCTTGTTTTCAGTCAAAATTCAAATGTAATTATACCGTTAGAAAGGGCGTTGAATTCTCTATCTCTCTACTGTTAAATTAAAGAGCTCGGCCGAAAAGGGGTACATGTCACTTTTTACGAAATTTTTTTTTGCATCAAATTGAAGCTTGAGGTTTCCTCTACACGATTATAGAATAAAATATCGATATTTTTAACTTCATGGTTGTTTTTTCGCGATGAGAGCAAGTGAAAATGTGACGCCTCCAATAGACGAATAGGGATACATGTTCCCGTTCCTAGGACGATCACCCGATGAGTTACTCAAAACCCGACGACCGCCTGTTTTCTTCTCGCTATCAAGCTTTCAAAGCTATCAAACGTTTTGTGTTCAAAGTCTATCAAAGAGTTTTTCGTTCTATCAAACGTTTTGTGTTCAAAGTGTTTTGTGTTCAAAGCTATCAAAGTGTTTTTCGTTCTTCAAAGTCTATTTTCATTAGAATTTTTATAAAATTTTTATTAAAATGGACGGAGTGGTATTGACGACCATTAATATAATTTTATATAAAAAATATTTTACCAAAAAACAGTACAAATACAATGGTTTTTTTATTTTAAAATCTGTTATTCTTATTTCTTATTCTTATGAAAAATGAAAACTTATTGTTTGGAAAAGTATGAATTTCAGGGAACGTCCTTTAGATAGAAAATATAAAGATATATAGTATTTACAAATTTATTTCAACCCTTTACAAAATTATTTCAACCTTTTAGAAATTTATTCAAACCCTTTACAAAATTATTTAAACCCTTTTCCCCTTTATTTGTAAAAGGTTGAAATAATTTTGTAAAGGGTTTGATTATTTTGTAAAGGGTTGAAATACATTTGTAAATGCTATAATGTGTAACTGCGCCACAAATAGATAGCTTTCTTATATTATTATACGGTACGTAATAATATATTATTAGCTTGAGGGAAATCTGATGGAACAGGGGTACATGTTCGATTTAGCTTGTGAATTCGTGACTGCATGATTGGGATTCGTTTTTTGGCTCTCCTGTAAAATTCAAAAAAGGAACATGTACCCCTTTTCGGCCGAGCTCTTCAATTAACGTAACGTTTAACTTGGCCGATCTAGTAATAAAAAAATTGGCATACAGATTAACAGAAATTAAGACAATTTTCGAAAAGTGAATTGGAAAAGATATCAGTGACTGCTTTTTCGATAAGTCTTGTGCCATCATTTGACTCAGTGAGACAAAGTACGAAAAGATGGCTGCCTAACTCATTTTAGGGTAAAAATGCTGAGTTTCGCGAAACGTCGATTTTTACAGGAAGATCCACGGTTTTTGGCACGGGAACGAGGATTCTGCACCATTAGTCCACTGTAAACAATTTTATGACCATACCGTTGGAAAGCTGAGATTTTGAGTCAACTTTTGGAATTACAGTGGGAACTTAACCGGCAGTTTCAGTTAGTGTTACAAACGTTTGAAAAAACGAAAAATTTCCGAGATTTTCGAGATTTTCCTATTTGTGCTCATTTTTCAACATTTTAGCCTTCTTTTAAAAGTTTTATTTAACACTAGGGAGATAGAGAATTCAACGCCCTTTCCAACGGTATAATTACATTTGAATTTTGACTGAAAAACAAGGGAGTTATGGCTGTTTTAATGGCGTAAGGTTGGAAATACGAAAAAAATCTTAAAAGTGGAAAAAGTCCGATCTTAAGGGGATTGAAAAAAAAAAGTCATGAGACAAAAAAAGTCACAAATTAGTTGTAGAATAGAACCCTGGCCGGTTGTACGACCTTAATCGTTACACCCTGTATACAGGATGTAAGCCTAACTCGTCTGCCATACGGTACCAATCGATTCTACAACTAATTTGCAACAAAAAATGTCTCCCAGCAATTTTTGTTTAAACCCTTCGTTTCCGAGTTATTTCAACTTTAAACTTTTTTCCGTAATTTTGACCTTACGTCATTAATTCGGTCACAACAATTTTAATTTGCCGTGTACATTACAATTTGAAGATACCGTTGGAAAGAGCATTAAATTTCCTATCGGATAGATGCCTTAACCTTTTTGTGAGTCAAGGTTTGAGATAAGAAAACTTCCTCTAAAAAGAGAATTTTACGTAACTTTGGAAACCTCGCACTTTTTCAATAGCAAATTGAATTACGAGAACCCATATTTTTTCAAGATGCAAAAACAGTGTTTACTGCGCCAGAATCTCAGCTTTCGAATAATATGATTAAAAAATATTTTACAACCAAATTTAGGGGAGAAATTTGTGTTTGAAGGCGGAAAAACGAGCATTTTTTCCAATGAAATCAGCGCTCCAGCAAGACAATCTGACGACGGTCGACGGTGGACGGGCGCCGCAGTAAACCGCGAGGCCTCCGGAAACAGGAGGCCAGAGCAATGAATTCGTTGAAATAATGTACGTTTTTCCGCGTTCAAACACAAATTTCTCCCCTAAATTTGGTTGTAAAATATTTTTTAATCATATCATTGGAAAGCTGAGATTCTGGCGCAGTAAACACTGTTTTTGCATCTTGAAAAAATATGGGTTCTCGTAATTCAATTTGCTATTGAAAAAGTGCGAGGTTTCCAAAATTACGTAAAATTCTCTTTTTAGAGGAAGTTTTCTTATCTCAAACCTTGACTCACTGAAAAATTTAAGGCATTTATCCAATAGGAAATTTAATGCTCTTTCCAAAGGTATCTTCAAATTGTAATTTACACAGCAAATCAAAGGTATTATGACCGAATTAATGACGTAGGGTCAAATCACGAAAAAAAAGTTTGAAGTAGAAATAACTCGAAAACTAAGGGTTTAAACAAAAATTACTATGAAACATTTTTTGTTGCAAATTAGTTGTAAAATCGACTGGTACCGCATGGCAGACCAGTTAGGCTTACACCCTGGGGAATCTCGACCAGCTAAAAGTTGGAGGCGAGAGAAACGCCTAAACAGCGAGTTTGGCTGTTATCAAGTTTGAAGAACCATTTTATTATTAGGCTCGAAATCAGTTTAACACAATCAAAACATCAAAGTCAAAGGTAATTAAATAGTGTAGTGGGGCCGTTTTCGGCCCACTACTCCTTCCTACCACGGAGGTACCTAGGTGGTATGCAGGGTGTCTACACTTAAGATGGACATAACTTCGGGGATCGATTTTACAACTAATTTGAAACAAAAAATGTCTTGTACCAATTTTTTCTTAACCCACTCAAAATGCCTTTTTTTCACTTCGAAGTTTTTTTCCGCGTTTTCGACCTTACGTCATTAAACCTGACATAACTCATGTTATTTACCAAGTAATTTCAAATTTGATATTGTTGGAAAGAGCGTTAAATTTCCAAGCTACCCAGTGTGAAACCAAAATCTTTCAGCGACAAACCATTTCCGTCAAAGCAACTCAAAAAGGCAACGTCAAATTTTGATTTTGAATTGATTTTCTTAGAGAAAAACGCAGCAAATTACTAAGGAATGGTTTACTATTATTCTATATAGACCAATCGTCTTCAAAGCCTCCAACCATCCAACATGAAGAAAAACGTCGATCGCATTTCGGCCAGCTTTAATTTGAACGGAGATTAGGCCTCTTTTGCGATTCACACTCGTGTTTCTGATTTATTTTACGTAAAACACTTAAATTCTCGTAGGGAGCGAACGGTTTGTCCTACAGGGCTCCGCGTGGTCTCCAAAAATTCTATAATATCTTAAATTGATGGAAAAACAATACCTTTATATCAAAATTTATTGAGTTCGGGCGTTTTCAAAATTAATTTTTCGACCCTTAGAAGTGACCTACATCAACCAAAATCATCGGGGCACAACTGGACCCCAAATGGAGCCTACATACCAAATTTCATCAAAATCGGCCAATGCTCAGTGAGGAAAGTGCCGCGTACGGCGGACGGACGGCAAAATTTTTATTCGATTTTTGGATTCAACGTACCTTGAGACGTTAACCAATGAATTTTGAGGGGGTGTTAAAATTTTTTTTCTTGGTCTATTTCAAAGGTTCATTATTGAAAATGATAAACCAAAAACAGAGAGCCGAAGATCCCAGCTATTTATGCCCAGTTGGCAGCCCTGAAATATTTTAAAACGATATTTTCGTCATAATAATATTATGACATGTTATGTAGGTCCCAAGTACTAAGTTCCAAGAATAATATATCGAAATTTTGAAAGAAATAGTTCTGGGACATAATGGGTTGACTTTGGGGAATTAATAAATGTCTAGAAAAAGTAACCGAAAAAGTTCATTCATACAACATGAATTAATGAGCAAATTTTCAAAGAAATCTTTCAGTTGAAGGTACGGTTAAGAAAAGGAACAATGGTGTCGTAATTTCTTTTAGAAAGTTTTTTTTTACACGATTCTTAGTTCTTTCGATTTTTAGTATACCATACCAACATACTGTATGCACTGGGTATGCTTGGAAGATGTTAGGAGTCCATATTCATATTCTACTCGTCTCCACGAACCCATAGAGTATCCACAAGTCTATGGTTGGTTTTTTTTTCGATTTTCAGTATACCATACCAACATACTGTATGCACTGAGTATGCTTTGAAGATATTAGGAGTCCATATTCATATTCCACTCGTCTCCACGAACTCATAGAGTACCCACACGGCTACCGCATTTCTGGGTACAACAAATATACGCACGTTTGCACTAAATATATAAATATACACATACTTTCCTTAATATTTGGACAATTTTCATTTTTGAAAACGCAATATATCAGAAATTTTGTGCTGAATCCGAATATACCATATATTACCATGATTGAGAAGGTAATAATCACAAAAAACGGGAAAAACCCGGTTTTTCATTTTTTGAAATTTGGACCACTTTGGATTGTCCAAAATTGCTAGCTAACGAATTTGACATTTTGTTTGTTGTTACGAACATTTTGGCGAAAACTAAAAAAAAAATCTAAATAATTACTCGAGTTATCGTGCGGAATGACAAATATATTTATATAATCTTTGGAAAAAATTCAGGGATCGTTTCAGAAGTCCTAAAACGGATTTCAGAGAAAATAATTGTCGAAAAAGTCCATTCTAAAAATATTGAAGCCATTGCAATAGCTTCATTTTCCTTGAAAATTCGCTAAAACAAACACCATCTAACTTGCAAGTGAATGGGGATGTATTGTCACCCTAGCTGATAGTGGGCATGACGTGCGGTGTTGCCAATTCTCTACTGAAGCCGGCCATGATACATCGGACGTCCAAACAGGTGCGGTGTTCATCGTCATGTTCTCGTCACCAAGATGGTAAAGACGAGTCGACCAGTCATGTATTTCGGAGACTGTTTCAGTCGAGATAACAGATGTTACACACATGAACTCGCAGTTCCAACAAATCGAACTCCCCCACCTCCCACGTCAAATACTCCTACAGGGAATACATGAGACCACTGGTGCGGTGTCGGAAATAGTGTTCTTGTCATGTTCGTTATATGAGAGGATCGACGTCATGTAGCTGCTTTGCGTTCATTCGTTCGATAAATTAACCGCTAAATATAACCTTCGACGCAACCAAGCACGTACTAATAGGTTCGACGTGCGATGCGTACATGAAAACACCATTCACGGCGGTAACTTCAAAGAACTCTGATTAGCTCAATGATTTTTAACAGCAAAATCCAGTCCCCTTTCACGTCAGCCCTATAAATTAAATATCGAGGTGCCGATTAAATTCCCTCTATTTCTTCAACCAGAAATCTCTGGCCACCAACGTAATTACAGAACCGCTTGACAACGGTTGATAAGCAGTGTAATTTTAGAGAATTTTCGAAGAAAGGAAAATGTTTAAGTAAAAGTAATTTTTTTAAACTTGAAGTGCATTGAAGTCCATACATTTTGTGTGCATGTGTGTGTGTCACTCTGGTTGATAAATTAAGCTATTATCGAGCTTGTAACCCAGAAATATTACTATTATTCATATTTATTTATATGGTATATTCGGTATCAGCGATAGAAGTCTCACAAGGGTAGAACTCCAAAATTCAAAAGTTGTAAAAAAATGAGGAAAATTTGGTTTTTAGAATCATCAACGAGTATACTCGTCGAACCATCAATACGTCTATAATTTTTGAGTGGGTTCTCCAAATCTGTGGAGACGAGTAGAGTGTGAATGTTCACTACTGATATTTTTAAAACCACGCTCAGGTTGACCGAACTTCGAGTATCTATTCTACAACTCATTTGCAATAAATAATGTCCGGTAATGTGTATATTGGTTTATTATTTTAACCCGCGAGAGGTGATCACCCTTAAACGAGGGTTGGAGGTGATACCTGAGTGCCGTGCTCAAGTCACGTTTTCTCGTACAATTTTTGCAATAACTCCGTTATTATTTGTCCTATCGACCTACGACTTCGTATGTATAATCTCAGATTGTTGAATGTCAAAATATATGAGTGAAGGTATATTAAAAAATGTTTAATAAAATTTACAAAAATTGTTTTATGTCCCAGGCCCTGTTTTTCGTACATTTTCCATTATAACTCTGCTATTATTCGTCCTACCGACGTGAAATCCCGTATGTTTACTCACAGATAGTTTATTAACAAAATGTTGGTGGGGGGTTATATCAAAAAGCAATGCGCGTATGCAGTATATACATAAATTTATCATATAGCTCATAAAAATTGGTGCTCTCATTACTCATATAATGACAAGATTATAATACGGTATGATGACTTAGCATTCAGGCAATAAACAAATTTCAGTTATTTTGCAGACATAAAAAGCGCATAGCGTTGGTGAAAAAATATATATATTTTTTATAGCATCAAGTGCCTATAAAATGTAGCAAAAATGCACTGGAAGACTGGAACCCTTGTAGAAAATATGTCTCGACTAGAAACTATGAAAACTGCAAAGAAACTTGAAAAATAATGATTTGGGTTGTTACTGACTTGCTCTATTTATACGTGGGTAAATAGACCCTTTGAGGTGATACCTGAGCGTCGCGCTCAGGGACCCCTCCCCAGCCGCCCCACTAAATCGGATTAAGCCGGGAGTACAGTTAGAATCATTATAGGGGCACATTCTAGGAAAATACTAAAGAGGTTTTGGCAATAGGAGTCCCGTTTTCGAAAATATTTCAGAAAATGTGAATGATCTAAGCGCTGCGCTCAGGAATCACCTCTCGCGGGTTAAATAATGTACCATTGGAATCGACCAAGAAAAAAAAGTTAAACTCCCCGCAAAATTTGTTGAGTTTGGCACTTTCCTTAGTTCCCATGGACCGATTTTGTTGAATTTTTTTGTACTTAGGCTCCAATTGGGGTCTAGTTGTGCCCAGAAGATTTTGGTTGAGGTCACTTCTAAGAGTTGAAAAATAACGGTTGAAATTTTGAAAACGCCCAAGCTCAAAAAATTTCGATATAAAGATTTTTTTTTTCATCAATTTAAGATGATATTAATTTTTAGAATTTTTAGAGACCACGCGGATCTCCGAAGTTTGTAGGATGTAATCTGGCCTAGATATTGAGCGAAAATGGGAAATTTTCCGATAACGTGTATCATACTGGTGCGACCACCCTACGTACTCATAATATGAGTCAAAATATTATTTTGAGTAATTCAGAATCCATCCTTAATTTGGAAACCTAAACACATCTAGGGTTATTAAATTTTAGGATTAAATTACATCAAAGGACTCATTTTTTGAGGAATTCATTCATGACATTTCAATCTGGATAATGTGACAACTTGAAGGCACCTATTCCGTTTCAAGGTATTACGGCTGCAGGGAGGTCCTTCTACATTTATAAAGTAAACAACGTCATTCATTGCAAAGTATCGAACATTCTCAATCGAGCGTGCGTATCGTTTAGTCATGAAAATACATCGCTGATTCGAACCCCCTCTCCCCCTCCCGATCACCACCAGAGATGAAAACCCACAAAAACCGCCGCGGGGAGAGAAGAACGTCAATTCTCGGACAATTTTTTCCGATGACATATTCCGTAATGGATTATGGCGCCGCGCTATTTGCCTTCCGCCGATTCCTTCCATTTATGCACGTAATATTTCATCCTCTAATTGAACGTTAAAAAAAAGGAAAATAAAAACCGTAAATGCGTCCGCTAACGGTTTCCGATATATCGGGAGCGAGAGGCGAGAGAAGAGTCTAATTCACAATGGACCGTTTTATTGACACTGTCGAACCCGATGTTCCCGAAAAGAGAAGGAAAAAAAATTCACGATTCATCAAGGCAAGTTGTCGGTAAGCTGATCGTGTGCGAGCTAATGGGGCGAATGTTTTGATACGGAGGGCTACAGGGTCCTATTTAACAAATGATTGGCGATAAGAGGCATTTCAATTTGGGCATTCCAGTTACTTATAGATGAGTGAGCTGGAAGGTTCAGGATTCAGTTTTCGTTTCAGCTCTCCGTCCAAGAGCGATTTATAGCCGCGGTTTTCAGTTACTGAAATCACCGCCGTTCTGGCTATACGTGTCTCCCGCCCAAATGAACGGAAGAGGCCCTTTCATCCCTCGCCATCTTCCAGTTTGAAGCGATACAAAAATACTGGGAATCGGCAAAGCTATCGTTCGAACGCTTTTATTCCATTTAGCATGCGTCATCAATTCATCGCCATTACACCGTCGTCTCTCTGTAATGTACGAGCTGGATTTCCAGATAGAGATTACTTTGAATTTGTCGAGAGGAACAGGTTTTTGGGGATGAGTACTGTGGCAGTACATAGGAGGAGGATGTTATACATAAATGTAATATTACGTTGATGGGTGAACCATATTGTTAAATGAGAATCTTGGAGTCTATTATATGTAGGTTCTCCAAGTCAGATTGAGAATTTTCCAAATCAAATTCAGAATCTTCCAAATCAAAATGAGAACTTTCCAAATCAAATTGAGAACTTTCCAAATCAAATTGAGAATTTTCCAAATCAAATTGAGAACTTTCCAAATCAAATTGAGAATTTTCCAAATCAAATTGAGAATTTTCCATTTCTAACGACGAAACTACGAACAGTGATTATCCGTTAGAATAGCACAATCCAAAAGTTGCTGAACAATCAAAAACAATTTTTTTTTTAATCCGTCCAGCCGTTTAGGCCTTAACTTGGTACCCACATATAGGTTATCTATCCTATTGCACTTAGCCCGTCTGCAGCCCCTTTCCTCACATTGTCGCTACCTACCGTCGTCCAGACGGCTGGAAACCATAAACAACATGTTCCTTTTTGGAGGGGATTCGCAAACATCTTCGGTCGTTGACCCATTTATTAGTTTCGATCTGTATTTCAACGATGAACGATCCCGGGAGAGAAAGTGACAGTGAGCTAGTTCGAGAAAACCGCCGGCGAGGTATTAATCATCCTATAGATTCATCTAGTCAGAGCGATGATACGCAAGAATCACGGAACGATGTTGAATACACTGGAAATGTTGCACCGCAGAGACAGAGACGTGGAAGAAGGGGCAAATATGCAAGGTACCTGTGTCAAAAAATTCCGAGTTCTCAATTTGATATGGAAAGTTCTCAGTTTGATTTGAAAAATTCTCAATTTGATTTGGAAAGTTCTCAATTTGATTTGGAAGATTCTAAATTTGTTTCGGAAAATTCTCAATATGATGTGGAAAATTCTCAATCTGACTTGGAAAACCTATATTTTTATTCGTTGTCAGGACATATTTCGGCCCACACCGTCGCCATCTTCAGCATAAAATTGTTTGTACATGGTGTAAGCCTAACTGGTCTGCCTATAATGGTGAACGATATCCTTGATTCCATCAGTTAGTGGCCGTACCTATATACCGCCATCTTATCGCCCGACTCAACAATACTGCTGAACTCGGCAATCGCAGCAAAACTCGTAGCCAGGAGAGGCGAGGTTTTACTTGTTTTGGCGACGTTTTACTCCACATGTTGAGGCATTTTCTTCAACGGATATGTTTTTTCCCTTGGGTATTCCTGGTGTTGAACGTTATTCTAGGGCTCTATTATAGGATTTGACTTGAAATTCCAGAATGTAAAATTGAGGCGAAGTCCCCATTTTAGATGGATGGACCAATTTTGATGAGTTTTTGCATCGAGCTCATTACCCCCTTAAATAAAGTATCCTGAAGACAAAATCGATTTTTGATTTTTACCCGTGCGTTGCCCGGAAAATGGTTGTCCTCGATGAACCTCAAACCGATCATCGAACTTTGTTCAACATTATATGATGTTCTTGAAATTTGATGCCATCCATATTCAGGAATATTTATTTGATACTAAACATATCATTAGGAGTGTCGATTGGTGATAAATAGATGAGAAACCTGACAAAAGGGCTGAGCCATGAAGGCAGACTACCCAGCACAGTCTTGAAGATCATTGTCATTTGATATGATTGATGTCTCCAGTCGTGACTATAAAACCTGAATAATTAAGAAAATATAACTATTGAAAACGTGAACTACTGATGGAAGTAAACGTATATTTTAATCAATCACTGTCCATTGTGAACCTCGTGGACTTTGAAAATTAAAACTACCGCACATTTATTTTGTTTGGACATTTTAAAAATTAAAATAGCTGAAATTACTCGTAGTTCATCAGTATAAAATCATGCAGCAAATATAGTGAGAGATTTTTCCATTACTTGGGAGCATTGGATAAATAGAAAAAAAAATATAACAATCCCCCTCCAGTTCACCTTTATGTTTCTACGTATAACCTAATTTTCTTTTGAGTGAAATACCTTCATCAGAAGGACAAAGTTGAATTAGGGTTCTAGCTTGAAAGGAGAGAAAACCCTTTGTAATAAGCTACTATTTCGAAAATTAAAGGGTCCGTTATTAGAGTGACAAAATTCCGTGACAATTCGTGCTTTCCGCCGTTCACTATTTTTTCTCCTCCCATCGCACGGAAGATTTCGTGTTACCTACTGGGACAGAATCATGGATGACGTTTTTGCTTTACGAACGGAGAGATTATAGTGAGACCATTCTAAGGTGGAAATACATAATTATTTAATAAATTGGAAATTTCGTGGATCCTTCCAACGTGTATTCAGAACAGCTGAAAGCGCTTATCATAGGGTTTTGATACGATGAATCGGAAGACGTAAAACATCGTGAGACCATCAGGAAACTATCATCCTCTCAGTCACGTAGTGGGATTGACTATTTGCTCGGGACGTCAAGTGTTTCCATGTTACCTCATTTTCGCTAATCTACTCGCATTCTGGAGCTGTAAAGTGCGATTGTTGAATTTCAGTGTGTCCTAGTTTGAGGTAAGAAGCAGCGAACGCCCGCGATAATTCCGTATTGCAGACTAAATTCAAGCTGTTGGGTCCCGCGCACACGCTACTACTCTGTGTAATCTATTACTCGATTTTGAAGTTTGAAAGATGTCTCAAACTAATTCCAACCAACAAAAAAATAAACGAAGCAAAGATTTGGACACTTCGACCGACCGTTCTGGATATTTTTCTTCATCAGTACAGGAGATGCAAAGACCAGTTAGCAAATACCTCCTGTATGCAGCTAGAGCGAACAAGTGCGGTATGTTGCATCTGAAGATGAAGGGATATCATATAAATACAGCATTGATGTACAGCTGAAGATTATTACTGTACTCCATGCGGAGGACACCAGACCTAGATCACGATTTTGCTTCCGAGTCTCCCAAGGAAGCGGAAGCTTTGTTTTCACTTTTCAAGGTAGGAAAAAAAAGTTCTTCAAAATCAAACGTTCAGTTTCACGTTTCAGACCTTCCTGAACAATTTTGGTTCCGTGTCTGTCTTTCTCTCTGTGTTTCTGTCATTAAATCATTGTAACGGGCATAATACTATACGAATACGAATTTATTGTATTTTATTTATTGAAATGCTATACGAATTTATTTCCCGATTTTCTTGGAATTTTCAGGAATTGTGCGGGTTTGCGTGTAAATGGTCTCCTATGAAAATCATCACCCACGGAGTGATAGTAGCTGTTGCGCATGCGCAAACGTGAATTTCATGTAACAGCCATACCTTCCACATTTTGCATCCAAATTCAATGAAATTTTCAAGGATTATGCGGATTGGGTTGTAGGTGGTCTTGTAACGTGAAATCCTTGTAATATCACACCTACATTTTTCATGCGAACTTGATGAAATTTTTCAAGATTGTTTCGATTGGTGAGTAGATAATCCCCTATGAAAATCATCGCCCCGAAACTGATAGTAGCCACTGCAATGGCACAAACGTGAATTTCCTGGTAACAGCCATAACTTCTGCATTTTCCATCCGATTTCGAAGAAATATTCAGAGATTGTACTTAGCGGTACTTGGAGCAAGGTACTTAAAGAGATTGATGTTTCCAGTTTAACCACGCATCATAATATGATATTATCATCTGTAGGATCGGGTTTATGGATACGAGCAACCTATGTGCCACACCCACCAGGCAGATGTTTTATATTGGTCCCACCGTGGAATCGAGATACGGAGGGAGCTCTCTGCGCTATGTGCAACCGGGTCGAGGAGGAAACGAGCCATCATTTCTTCTGTACATGCCCTAAAATATAGACTTCGGCATTTCGGAAAAATTACTTAGAATCATGGGAGGTCATAGAAAGCCTGGACGGTGCGGATTGGCACAAATTGTACGGGTTTCTTAGGGAGGCTTTGAGTTACCGTGCGTTTCTGGTTCAAAATTTCAATTTTGTTGGCTGAGCCCTGTGGAAGTTGTGGTCTGTTTTGTGTTTTGTCGTTAATATTCTCTAGCTTGTTCTGGTTTCTATTGATTGTTAAATAATGTTCTGTCGTCACTGTTATGTTATGTCCTCTAGCTTGTTCTGGTTTCTATTGCTTGTTAAGAATAAGTAAAATAATTAAGTAGGTAAATATTATTAAGTAAATAAAATAAATAATAAAATGAATAGGTAAGTTGGAAATGATTGGAAAACATTGCAGTGGAATAAAAATAAAATAACAATAATTAATAAAAGCAAATTGTTAAATAGTTATAATTAATAAGGAGCTGTGTAACAATGATCTAGATGATCGTCTACGACGTTTTTGGTTTTAAGGGTGTTGAACTCTCCGGGCAAATGACCTGTGGTCCGTGCCCTAAATGTTTTCTACGATTTAAATTATTATTGAATATTGTATGCCAAATAAACAAATTTTCTATCTATCTATCTATATATCTATATTGGTCCCCCTAAATATGACTCAATAAAATTATAATGGAGCCAGTAAAACACGAATAATGTATTTCAAGTTCTTAGAGGAAAGAAATTCATCCTATATAAATTTAACTTCTTCCCACTTTCGACCTCTCAAGGCAGAAACACTCACACCTCAGTCCATCGCATATCGACAAAACCACCTTAGAGTCCAAGATGCAGACACCACGAAGAGGCACTCACTTCAGGCAGTCGTGGTAATACACTGCAGTGTGACTGCCCTCAGTTTCCTAACCAGGATTGCTGGCACCACTGAAGCAAAGAGGCGTGGAGAGATCTGGCTCCTCCGTCTCTCCAATATCTCAGGCCGGATGCTCCCAAATGAATCATCATTAAATGATGATTTATTACAATTAATTACAAATAAGAATACATGTTTTGATCAAATTTTTATCAAAACATGTATTCTTATTTGTAATTAATTGTTTTACTATAAAGAATGGGCTTGTAAAGAGCACTACACAGCAGTTGAGACTTATAAAAAGGAATGTATTTCTTATCATAAACGATAACAGTCACTGGGGCCATGACGTCACTCTAGACCTCAGACATTATTAAGACTCCTCACACTCGTTACTGTAACCTGAATGCCTCTAATTTACGGGGGTCTATAAAATTTCTCGGCACGTAGAAACACATCAATACACGATTCTATTTTATGAGAACCTTCCAATGTTTAACAAAGAGTTGACATTGGATGTGTGAGCCGAGATGTAGTTACTCAACCTTACAGTCATTTTCCTCTATTATGCTTCCTAGTCTCCTCTCCTTCCCCTATTATTAATCTAGTGGAAAGCAGATAGAAAAAACCCGGCGGAAAGACCTGTGAAATCGATGCGACGGTCATGTCCGGATAAATAAGTTGAAAGTTCCACCAACTCTTTCATCTCCGCATCCCTCCATTCCCTGATTAGATTTCCAACCAACCCCGATAAACGACTCCCGCTACCGATGTCGTTATAATGGGGACTATGGACCATTACAGATGGCCGATGGTGTGGGATTTATGGACCAATTTGCGTCCTTGTGTTGGATACAAAGTAGCCATGGTCATAATAATAAAGTGTAGGATGAAGAGGAAACCACTACAATGGGAAGTACCCTTCGGTCGCATGTTGGTTGGTTTTCTTCCGCAATAACTTTTTGCATCTTCCATCGAATGGAATTGGAACGAACGAGGGTTCGCAGAGTGTAGGCAAAATTATACTGCAGTGTTTGTGACACTCGAATGTGCACAAAATATGGAATACTGAACCAAAGAATGGCGATAAACACCGGACTTCAACAGTGACGAAATGATAGGGAGTTTGTAGGAGGGATTTAATTCACATCACCATACTAGTGAATAAATTATCAATTTCGAGCAGATTCAATGGAGAATGGTGATGTGAAAATTAACGTGCAATGGTTGTAAAAATGGCTGGTAATGTGACTTGCCTAGGTTACAACTCACCCGTCATTAGTCTTGTATCGCGTGGTGTGGTAAGATGAAGGATAAGAAAGTATAAAGAAAACTATTCTATCAGATACTTTCAAGCGAAGAGAAGAAAAATTGGACCTTTTTAATACGATTACAACAAAAAATGTATATAAGTAAATAAATAAAACCAATAAATTCGCATTTGAGAAACAAAAACCCATAGATACTATATTCACGAAAGATTAAGATCAAATACCAAACTTCATGAAATCCCATGCCACTGCGGCAAATCATACTTCAGCCATAATGATTCCCATTTGAAAACCAGGGTCTATGCTCATAAATACAGCATAGACACAATGAAAAAAACCCACATAATCCAGACCCCCACAGCTCTAACAACCCATGCACACATAGTACATACCTCTAAACTAAATGAAACCAAAATATTGGGGTACGAGAGGGACCAGTTTAAGAGTGATATCAAGGAAATGATAGCAATTGAAAGGAATTACCATATAGCAGTTAACAAACGTACAGGTTTGAGTAAGTGCTAAGGGAAATTATACATCTCAACAAAATTCCACTAAACTCCAAACCTCCTCCATACCCAAATAATCTCGACAACGATTCCCGTTCATCCCTACACAATGTATTAGGAATCTACTGACCTACCCCCTTTTAACAAAAACCACCCTGAATCTACCTGTTATTCCACCACAAAACCATCAGAACCCACAAGCCTCAGTCGGAAAGTTGAAGAGCTCTTGTACACTAGTATGCAGACCAGTGCTTTAGTTGTACCTTGTGATAACTAGATTAAGTGTTTCATCAGAACATCTTCGAACTTCTCCACTCGAAATTGTAAGTCAACTAACCATAAACAAGTAAACCAAAAAAAAAATGTCTTATAATTTTTTCCTACTTAATTATTTAGCTGGCTTTCATATTTTCATACCACCTCAATTTGCCAGCAAACGATATTTTATCCTTGTTGTAGATTTCCTTGATAATGATGAAATAAACCATCGAAACGTCGGGATGCAATTAGCACTTCATTTATCCCTGACCGCGTCTCGATAAATAGAAGACAATTATTCTTCAATATCAACGTAAATAAATAAATGTATAAATGTAAATTCCATGTAAGAAATATCCGTTAGCTATCTAAGTACTCATATAGAGCTGAATATTTGTTTTGAATAACACTGTAGCTATTCTCAGGGCCCCCAACTTTTCAGGGTGCCATCTTTTCTACTAGTGATGGACAGCTTTCTCAGGAACAGAACACTGACATAATATGAGATAGTCTCATATTATGAGACTGCCCAAGAGGTACGAGGAGGAGTCCAAATGTTCGTAATTAGGTTCAGCTCCACGTGTGAGGTAGGTTGGCGAAAAAAATAAAAAACATATTAGCAATATCGAATAGATCTACAGACGGAGTCCTACGTAATGGCGACTCTTCATTTTTTCATTCGGATTTTCTGCCATACAAGTACAAGTAATTTGTTTGAATGAGTGGAATATGTTCTCCCAGCCAGTCAAATGTTCTTCCATACTGTCACACTAAAATTATTGTATCACGCTGTAATATGAAGTTCATTTTTTCAGAGAGCGAAAGTTTATTGATGCCTGGAATGGCGTTGTATACATAAATTCCTTAATATTATCTTATTTACAGTCTACATGAGGTTTCCAATCAAGTAAATTATTCAATACGACTCCTAAATACTTTCACTCACTAAAAACATCGCTTTGTCACGATTTGGTACAAAAGACAGCCCTCTCATCAACGACTGAGAAAAAAGTTGAGTCAAACAACACTCTTAATTGCAGTCAGGTTTTCTACTAATCGATTAGAAAGTAACGAAAATGCAGACAGCGCTTAAAGCTCAGCAACTAACACGCAGGCTAGAAGAAATCCGTCTTAATGAACGTCCCTCTGGTCTTGAATGGCCACAAAACGGGTATTTTCAGAAATCCAAATCCAGAAAAGTTGAGAGAAATCAAAGAAATGAGCGAAAAAATCCCTACAAACAATCGATACATATTACATTACGTATTAATATATTTCAATTTCAGGAAAACTCAATTCAACAAAATTATTATTGACCTTCTTAGTGATTATAGCTTGAACATTTATTGAAGAAATTGAAGAGCTTAGTGTAATAAGCCATTATTTTAGGAATTGTGCACTGCTGAAAACTTCTGCGTTTTTCTCAAAACTCCGTTTTTGGACATAGCGCCTTTGTGCTTTAAGGTATCGATATTGTGCTAAGAAAAGAAGTTCTGTAACATCAAGATAACTTTATTCGACGTTTCAACTTCATAGTAATCACTTAAAAATGGACAGTGGTCTGAAGATCGTTTTGAGAAGAATATATTTTTAAGAGAAAAGAACATTTGAAATCAACAACAACCGTATGGTAACATTTTAACAGCCAGGAGGTAATCATAACTTGAGGAGTTTGAATTTAACCCAATATAAACGTTATTTAGAGCTCCCCATACACTATACGATTGCAGGCCGTCGTCGGGCCGTCCTCAACAGGTGAACGTAAGATTTGCAAAATGCACTCATCGTACGGCGGCCTGCAGTAAAACTCTACAGTGTGTGGGCGCCCTTATATATTACACGAATATTAGGAGAAAATTGTACGATTGGCGCTGTTCATTAACTGCGTTTAAGAACGTAACCATGGGATAATATTGGAAGGAAGAGGTAGTGGAAGGGGTAGGAGTTTCTCCTAAAGGGCAGTTACTGAGGGCTCAAGAGGATGCCGCCAAGTTCTCAACTTTAATAGCCCACAGTTTCCTCCTCAATTGAGTTATCGACTCAATTCTTTCACTTAAATTAATTTGAGACGTCTTCGAAGTTGAGGTGAAGTGAGAGGAAAGCCGGCTTTTCTACGGCCGAAGAAATCCTTCTTTCACCTACAGTTTGAAGGGAACCTTTTATATAAAACAAAGAAATGTACCAGTTTGATGAAACGAGACAGCTGTAAGATACACATTGTTGATCTGAAAGCGATGGAAATAAACTCAGACGTGATAGAAATGTTTCAGGGGCGTCTCAAATTTAACTCAAGCAGATCACATCTCACAGATCTTACAGTCTTATCGTGACACTCAACCTACGTATGAGCGACTGTACAATGCATATTGTACCTTGTGAGATATATCATAATGTCTCGCAACACAATGTTATATTGAGGAGACCGAGAAGTAATAAGCGAGCCACAATTGCTCTCTTGTCCTGCCTTGTCCTGCAGCGTAGACAGTGGCTTACATTCCTAGTTATCTGTGAAATGAACTAATCAACGTGTGTTTCACATTTTACCGCACTACCTCTTTGTGAACCTTTGCCCTCGTCAGTGGGGTAAAGGTTCGCATCAGATTTGCTCTGCGAGTCTTATCCCCAATCGTAGAGCTGGGGAGGAACAGAATCTCAAAAATGATTGGCCAAAATAACTTTTAGTAGTTAGCAAAAGTAAGAGGGTTACAAAAATCTACGTTTTCGGTCATAAACTGCTCATTCATTTTCGAAAATCTCAATTTAGGAACATCTAAGTACATCAGACTTTGTCTCATTGAATAAGGTAGAGAATTAAGGTAGAGAGATTAAGAGAGGTAGATAATTAAGGTATATTAAGGTAGAGAAACCATCAACTTTATATACTAATGCCTGCTTCTTAGCAAGGTTTTACCTGAAAACACTGAAATTAAAAAAAAAACCTTAGTAGGTTTGCGACGAACCTTTACCTCGTGAAGCCTGCAAACTTTTGCCCATCACGGAATTCAACAACCCCTCGACATTGTACTTGTGAAAATCCCAGAACTAATGGTAGGATTTGCAGTTTTATTTACTCCTCTTACACGCAAAAATACGTCCAAAGTTGTTTGCACCTATGTGCGGTGTTGAAAAATCATCAAAAGTTTTGAAAAATATATCAAAAAAGTCCAAAATACATTTACTTTATTCTTTCTACATGAGACGGTACTTTACACCCTGAGGTTTCTCGAGGCAACTGACGTAGAGTAAACAAGTGCACTGCCTACCTCAATCTCCCCAAAACTCTTACCGGTCTTTTAGGTTACCCTAATCATGGCTGCCAGTTGTGTTTATAAAAGATTACAATTTTTTCATTACATTTTTTAGAGAAATATCCTTATATTTTGCTATATTGCCAGTGGCAGTTTTGTGGAATAAACTTAAACCCTTTGGATATAGAAATGATCAGAGATAGTTTATTCAGGAAGTTGTATCATTTACGAAGAAAAACAAAATAATTCATCAACTTCCTTTAATCCAAAAACAAAAATGTTGACGATATTTTGACTTGAATTGGAACTCTAACATCCAGTACATAGGCGTATAAAATATAACTTTGACAGATTTTAAGTCTCTCCTTCACCCTGGATGACGTGAAAAGTAGAAACTAAATTTCAAAGTTAACGACTGAGTTTATATTTCCGCTGGAGTGATGAGCTGAGACAGAATGATCGCCCGTTCCTTCGAGATACGCGATGGAGTGACGTTTATTTGTTCCTTAGAGAGTTATTTATACATGATAAGCGGCATTTGATTGATTGCTTCATTCATCCATGTTTTATTCAAGACAAACTCCCTGTAGGTATTCATCTGTAAATAACCAACATATGGTAAGTTGAAGTTACAGCGACTAAATCCGACTAGGAAACGGTCAAAGTTCACTCGGAGCTATTCTTCAAACGTCTTTTTATTTTCGAGGCCACCGCAAAGAACTTCACTGCGCTTCCTTTTATTCTGAATACATAGCACCTGGTTAGGGATCGCCATGAACCTCTTTGGCATACGTTATGAAGGGTGAGCAGAATTTCATGGGGTTAAACCCCGTTTGCCGATGCTCGTTTCGTCAGGGATTCACACATCAGGTCATGAATTCCGGTCAGCGCTCGAACGGTAGATCATGAATTCACAAATCTGATTCGTCTGGCATGACTCTTGAGTTTACAAGCTGTTATCCCACTAATTTCAAGCTATCTTCAACTTTTTCCAACTTTCAACCGTCAATGTTCACCTCATTGAAGTGACTGACATTAACCAAAATTTTAGCGGCAGAACTAGACCCCAAATGAAACTTAAATATAACAAATTTCATCAATTTTGGCCCATGGTAACTAAGGGAATTCGGGTGAACGTATACGAGAGCGTGTCTCTTCATAGAAACTTAACTATGAATATCGTGCCTAAAGTATCCTTTACTATTTTGGTGAACCTTGGAATGTAAGGTAAACGGTGGGGGGGGGGATTTTTCAAAACGCCCTTGCTCGAAACCTTCTGATATAGAGGTGTTGTTTTTCCATTAATTTAAAATAGTCATTGTAGGAACTGGACACTCTGACTATCAATTATATTATTTTTTTATTGAACATAAATGTCTATGAATAAATGTAATAAAACAATTCATGAATTGGATTCACTTGGGAGATTTTGGAACGTTTACAAGCGTTGCTTAGTAGCATGGATTCAGAGCACAACTACTGCAGGATGTTGCTACCTACTACTCGTACAGTCATGATTTTAAATAATGTTTTGACACCACCCAGAGCTCTGTGAAACCAACCGTTGGCTTCCTACGAAGATAATTAATTATTTAATAAGAAAATTATTAATCACTGACGTTTTCACATAAATTTAGAATAGTGTTCAAGTTTTAGAAATGAATGAAACCATCCAGAGCTGTGAACGATGAATAGAAAATGAGAGTTGATTGAGAAATTAATCAACATTTCAAGAAGTGACTGCCTTCAAGCCTCCTGTAGGCTTCCCCTCAAGACCTCCTCTCCATCAATCGTCCATCGGTTCCTCTTTGTTGAATGTATTTCCACCTTGAAACGCCAAGATATCTATAATTAGGCGAAAAATGCGATCTCTTACGTTTCTTCGGTTTTACGATGCTATAGGTCTATGCTATAGCACTTTTGGTCAAAACTAACTCGATTATTGACCTTGAGCGATAATGTGGCTGGAAGATGCCAACAATGGAAAAACACTGTTATTTGCAAAGGGGGATAGCAATGTAGACATTCGAAATTTTAACGAATATTTGGTCCAGAATTTATGGTAACAATGAGTTTGTAGTGCCGTGATTGTTTCATATAAGATCGGAGAGTAGGACGATCCACCCCGTTTGGGACGGCCATCAACCTCATGCAATGCTGAAATTGTTTACGCCGTGGAAGAAATCCTTCCAGGCATAGATAGATTCAACATACCACTCCTGGGACGAAAAATCAGAACAAAGTGTGAGAAAAAAAATTAGCCAGCCCCCAAAAAAGCTAAAGTGACTTTAATTGTGTGGAAGAATATTGCTAGGTGCTGCGGTTTGGAACTCAAAATGTGTTTTGTTTTTCTGAATACATCCAGCCTATGAAATTCTCAAAGCTGTCATCAAGCAGAAATGCCCAAATTTGCTCAGCAAAGGTGACTTTTTCCTGCATGACATTGCACGCCCCCATTCTGCTCACCAAACTCAGGAACTTTTGAATAATTTTTACTGGGATATTCCGACTCATCCTACACACCATCCGAATATCACCTACTCCACGACTGAGGGGGTGGGGGGGTGGGGGTAAAAACGTTAGGACGGATACGGAGCTGAAAATGGAAGCTACGGAGCTGTAGAACTGGTGATTATGTGGAAAAAATAGGTTTTTAGATGAGGATTCCGGAAAAAAAACATACCTAAGTAGAAAAAATCAAGCAGTTTATATTCTCACAACTAAGGAAACATAATTTTGGCGCGATGCTCGTATCTTGATGAAAACACATCGATGGCGTTGTCAAACTTCAGGGCTCTTCATCGAAGTGGAAACTACTAGCGAAGGCAGGTTTTGGAATTGTCGTGGTAAGTGAAGGCATAAATCGATCCTATTCACGGACACAATGTGGCAAATTAAAGTTCGACAATGAGGGAATAAGGTCTAGGATATGGCGGCGGGAAGAGGAAAGGACCATTACAGAGAGGAAATATTGGTGGATGAAGGCATGCATCATTTCAACGATGCTTCAAATTCAAACCGTTCATTTACATTTCCAATGGTGAAGGGTAGGACGATGGAAGTGGCGGGGTGAAGCGGAACGTGAGACAATATGGCAGGGATTTGCAGGCCCTCTCGGTATTATTCCACCAAGAGAACAACAACAGAATTGATGTAACATTAGATTTGCATCTACATAAAGGGGGTCGCGTTATCTGGCGGTTTTGATGTGAAATAGTTGTGCAGTACGAACGGTTAACGGTTGGAAAGTGGTAGATGGCTGGGAAAGTGGGGAGGGAGAGAAGTTATGACTAGGTCGTGGGGGTGTGGAGAAGAATGGGTAAAGCCAAGGCAAGGGAAACTGAGAGAGAGCATTCGGACTAAAGGTGCGGTAAACCTTGAGGAGCTCCTGAGCATTCCAATCGGCAAACTAATTACTACGAGAGCTCCTTCCCCTCCCCTCTGAATACCCTCTATACCCCCCCCCCCCCACCAAACAATACCCCTAGTTCCACAATACCCCACGCTTCATTTTCCAACCTCCCGCCCTAGTCCTTTGTACACAACCTCTCACGAGAGCGGCCTACAGCTTTAGAATAAATTGACCCTTTTTCGGGTAGACCGCTTTTCTCTCAAAAGCAATGAAAAACACGAGAAAGAGGCCTCCCGATTCAACAATCGGCCGAGCATCGCGAAAAAACGAAAAATTTAAAGAAGCGGCAAGAAAAGTTGTGGCCAAAACAGAATTGAATCAACTTCTCATTTGCAAACAAGGACGCAGTAAGAATTGAGTCGAAAACAGATTACAATGCTCCCCAGTAGTGACCAACTTGGGATAACATTCACCCAGGAGAAACGTTCCAAGGATCACTAAGAGCCATTTTACACCATAGTGGAGAGATATGCGGTCAATCCGGTCAGCCCAGAGGAGATCAATAGATACCAAAAATCTTAGCGCTGAAATCAAACTAAGAAAATTCCTGGATTCGATCTGATCATATGTCAGGTCTTGAAGCAAACTCAAATCATGAATGCATCGATCAACTGTTCCACTGACGATCCTGTTGAACTACTGACCGATATCCAGATCCGTGAAGAACAGAGCAAGTTGAAGAAACTCAACTATCCACGAGCAGCGGCCATAGTTCTCCTTTATAAGGCATTCGTATTGCCAGTTTTGGAGTATTGAAGCAATCCGCGGTCGTCCTGCAATGCCATTCATAGGGACTGATTGGAGGGGATCCAGCGTCGTTTCCTTCGCTTTCTGGCTTTCAGGATTGGTGTAACACGAGAGGAGATTCATTGCGCCTTGATGATGAATGCCAACGCCCTCAAACCTCTGGAAAATAGGAGACGAAGAGTACATCTCAAATTCTTCTTCTGATTGGTGAGAGGCGAAATTGACTGCTGCTGTGTTTGGCTTTCGATGCCATCCTACCCCACTCGCTCACATCAGCTGTTCCACGGTCCCTCCACTGACTGGAACTATCTCTACCATCGGCCGCTACTTCGGCTACCTACACTCTTGCCCGTATTTAAAGAGCTCTGGGATTTGAAAGTCCCGAAAGTCCGGCATCACTGCAAGAATCCGAGCCCGAGCGGAAGGTCGAGTCGTACCTGCGCGACCTCAACAGTTTACTCCCTTCTGCAATGCATACTTGATTCGCTAATTATTTCGATAATCCCATCACCAAAATCGTGATCAACGAGAAAAATTGAACATATCGAGTATAAACTCGAGGCAGGTACGATTAAAAAAGAGTGATGAAGAACATTCAAGTAAATTGTTTTACACCAGAGATTTGTAATCTACCTATAAAATATCAGATGACTCAGAAAGGCAGGATGGGATAAACATCACTGAGGTGTCTCATAACTACTGGCTTTATCTATTTTCCCAAATTCGGTAGATACCAGTGGGTTACTACCATCGTATTGTTCGATTGTACAATACAATTGTTTCTTTGCCGACTTACAGGAAATTTGGACTCATTTTTTTCAGTACGTTACGAATTTAAGTTACAAAAAAAGTCAACAGAAAGATAAATTAATATGTACGCTGATAGATGAGGAAAAAGGAAGAGGGATAGTGGGTTTTGACCGCATGGCTTCGAGACCCGAAGGCGACCTTGCAACGTTGTCACCTCCTGGCAGGGGAGGGGTTTTCGAACCCGTGGTCGAGAGCTCTTCAAATAAGGCAAGAGTATAGGGAAGCCAATGCTCTCGTGGAAGGAGGAAAATTCGACTTCTAAGCCGATTCGTTCTACCATCTAAAAAGTCTCCTTCATTACAACGCCATGAACATTATATAAATATCTACAAATCTAAATCTTCGATGACTTCACGGACCGACCAAACTTAACATTAATCAATCACAAATGTTCGGGACAAATAATGAGTATAGGGCCTAGACGCTTTAATGACTGATTGACAGATGAGAATGGGGTTAACCTCCTCATCTCTCCTTTCTATGATTTTGCCTACCTCCCCGCCATCATCATGAAAACTCTCGTTCGGCGCTTTACGGCTTCACCACCCGCTTCTCAGTAATAATAAAACATATCAACCTCGGTCGCAGTTTCCCGGAATTTCCGCGACAGTTTTCCGCGCAACTCATCCTGGCGACACGGCTATAGCTAGGATCTCAACACCTGGGGCCCCAGGTAAAATTCGACGTCGACGATCACGAGATCATTTTTACCAATCCTTTCCCGAGTTTCCCTACAATTTGGATCCCTTAATCTGTTTTTTATATAATTTCAGTGTCAGTGGCTTCCCGAGCTCTCTTACAAAGATTGTGAAGCCGGGTGGCCTCGTACTTTTTTTTTCGTATAGCTTCTTAAAGTAGATGGTATCAAATAAGTCAAACGAAAACGGTAATTTAAATTACAGTCAATACCGTCTATTTCATCCCCAACAATCGAATATATCCATGTAATGAACTTATCCAATACCATAATTAGTTTAAATATCTAGTTCAAATCATTGGCAAATATCAGTTCAAATTCAATATCATGTAAATATTGTAATTGCCAGTCAATACCGTATTGAACAAATAACTAAATTCGTCAATTTATTTTAATGTGTAAAAAATATAAAGTATTGTTTAGTAATTTACTTATCACTGTAATAATGTATAGTAGATTTCAATTTATTTACTGATAATGAGCGACTTTGCACAGATTGTATCCTACAACACGGCCCAAGCCTAACGTCGGGTAGGAAATCTGAGCGAATCGCATCCCATCATTCGTTTATCTAATTGTAAAAGTGTAAAAAATGTCACCAAATAAATAAATATCTATCTATCTATATAATAAGGTAAATGAGAAGTGCATGAAGAATTTGCTCATGTATCGAAGAACAGAAGGTTTTCGTGCTCAATCCTGGTACCAAGAAGAAAAATCCTTCAGGGAAGTTTCTCCGAGGGAGGCTTCATTATCAAAGAAGTTCCAAAACCCACAATACTGAGATCAATCCGACTGGAAGGAAGCCTAAAAACAGGTCAATGCAACAATCTAACTTTTGAGTGATCCACGAACATTGTGTTACAATTTGTCGTTGACCAATCCTCTCTCACCCGCACTATAGGAATTGAATATCTCCTTCACAAAATACATAAAAAATGAATGTTTATTCAAATTAACAGTTTGATTTTTGGCATGAGCAGTCAACTTACTAAAGATCAGGTGCGCTGGGACACTCATGCCGTTAAACATTCTCTGCATTCTTCCTGAACGCCACTCAGGCAATCGATAAAGTCTGGATGAAAGGTTGAACTCAGATGAATGTTCCCCACAAACTATTGCGAGTCACCTCTCTTCCGGGTCAATCGATACTTTCGAGTCTACCAAAATGTCCACTATTATCCACGCAGGTGTACCACAAGGAAGCATATTTGGCCTCTTCATGTTCGTCATTTGTTGGAGTTTCCGAAAAAAAAGATAGAAAACGTAACCTGTGAGTGTTGTTGTTGTTGTTCTCTTTAAGTACCTAAATACTGTGCACCAAATTGAATTAATTGGAGAAACAATGAAGGCCTGGGTAATGTAACATTCAGTCTCAAATTGTATTTTTTCTAGTTATTCATATATCTTGATGCAATAAGACCTGATAGTACAAAGCTATTTCAATCATCCGATCGAGCCTTTTATACAAAAATGTTCAGGATGCACTGAGCGTTGAGATAAATTGAGCCCTCTTCGAATAGACCACTTTTCTCTCAAATCCAATAAAAAACACGAGAGCGATCGACGGAGCATCGCGGGATAACGAAGAGTTTGAAGAAACGGCGAAAAAGTTGTTGCCAAAACAGAACCGAATCAACTTCTCATTTGCAAACAAGGACGTAGTATAAATTGAATCGAAAACAGATTACAATGTCGGTCCTTAAATGGGACGCCGTTGAAATGTGTCCATTAGTCACCAGCTTGGGACAACATTTACACTTGAGAAACGTCCCAAGGATCCCCCCGGTCCACTCCTCCTGAGCTCACTCAAACTCATTGAAAGAAAGTAGACCCTCCAACTCAGCAGCCATCACACGAGTCTATCCATCACCATTTTCCACCGGGGTGGAGCATGACCGTTTCCCAGGATGCAAAAAGTGTTGAAACAGATAAATAGGGTTTTTCATTAAACTCGGCATTCACCGAGAAAAGGAAGAATAAATATTTTCGTTACGAAACGAGGTATATTTGATAACGAACGTTTTTTCTCGAAATGACAGTAAATATGTAGAGTAGAAATCTCATCAAATCCCTTCAGAGACTGTGTACCGATATCTGCTCCCTGTCTTTTACATCCTGCAAATGAAACGACAAATACAAACGACATGCAGCTGTAGTTTTCACTTATTTTTGTGCGATAGAAACCATGAGAAGACTAAAAGAAGAAAATTAGTAGTTCTGATCTTCCTAAGTCGAGTTATTTGAACAAATTAAAATAAATAAAGTGGTACCTATGCGTAATCTGCTTCTGTGCTCATGTGCACAAACATGAAGCTTGAAATTCGTACAAAAATGTTCTATTCGCATGTATTTTTTCTCACGAAAATCTGAGGGTGTTTCAGATTTTAGACAGAAAACTACTATGTACACTTCATGTTCATAGACACCATGTTTCTATACATCCATGTGTATGCTAAACACTCTGGGTTCAATACATAGTATCCATGTATCACAGGTCAACTGGATAATGGCGCTGAATGTCAAAAATAAGGGGGCACAAGACCTACCTCACCCGCAAGACCGCTCGGTCTTGCGGGTTAGTAGGCAAACTCGCGCGATACCCAATATCTAACTAAACCGCATGAGTATCTTGATCTTTCCACTTCACTAAAGGTAAACAGAGGAAACTTCTTTTGACTATTCAGAGAAAAAATTTCGTGCCCGACTGAAGTCTTGTTTACCACTCGATATCAGATTTGAAATAAAATCACAGAGTATTTTATTCCACAGAGAGATATCTACAAAATATACTATTCTTCATTCAAACGTAAAATTATCAAGGACTAAATACGTAAAAGTTTTACCTGTAGTTGATTGGGACAGTGCTTACCTGAAACAAAAGATCAAAAATAATTAATAAAACGTTTCAATGACATCGACTAGTGAAATGTTGAAATAACGTCAAAGTTTAGAAATACATCGTGTAAATATGGCACAATAATCTGAATGGGTTTAATTTGTATAGGATGACAGACACGACAGATACATCGTGGGAAGTAACTGTTGTTATCAAACATTAACTTTCCTCGACTGAGGATCGATCTCAAGACTTTCCGGCTAAACAACACAAACCTGAGTCGAGGTCGCTACCACTGAGCCAAGGAAGTGAATGGATAAAAATGGGAAGAGGTAGCTGATTACACCATAACCATAACCTCGTACGTACGTAGAGTTGAAAAAAAAAAAAAAACGCATACAAAAATTTCAAGAAAACCTGGGGTAACGGGTCACATTGATCTTTCGAACGAAAATTGTTACATACGAGGGACGTCCCTCGTATTATCACTTGCTTCTTCAATTTGGCGACACTCTAATGACATAAGTGGAGCGAAGTGGTCTTAATCTCCTTCTTTCCTTGAGTTGCAAGGCACAGTACTATATTAAAATTAGTAGATTTTTTAAATAATTGTCGCGTATTATATTATAAATTCCTCCACATGCCTCTCCAATGGGGGGTGCGCCTGATTTGTTTTTCCTAATTTTAGATCGAAAGTAGACCTTATCCTGAGAATTTCGACACCAGCTGTTCACTTTTTGGATGAGTAGATCTTTTTCTATGATTTTTCAAAATTTCGAATGTTTATGACGTCACGCGCCTCTCCCGCCTGGGCGGGACCCCCGAGCCCACTGTGACGAAGAAAAATCATAGAAAAAGGTCTTCTCACGCTAGAAGGTCGCGGTTGGAGTCAAAATTCTCGGAATGATGTCTAGTTTAGATTAAAAATAACAATCAGCAGTTTTTCCAACCCATGCGCACACCCCATTAAGTGACCATCCTCCCCGTACGTATTTTGCGCAGTTGCGTCAAATATTACCATAATGAACACAGTTTTGAGATATAATGCGAGATCTAGGTACAAGATGAGATCATCGTAAGTAGTTATTTGTAGATTTTTCAGAAATTGTTGCCTTCAATCAAGGGATGTTTCATATTCGAGCCCCTTAATATAGCTCTGCAAGTATGGCTGTCTCGATCGGATGGAACCAATGGATACGGAGAGTCTACGAGGCTATGAAAACACTCTAATGGGAATCTGGCATCGGTATTCACCCCTTTCTCTTCAGTCGAATGTGAAAGTCCTCACAACTTCATGAACTGTTCCTAGCCGAGAGCCAAAACGGGTTGAAAAGAGAAGGGGGAGACGAAAACTTTTTTTTTAGCGGCAGTTTTAACGAAAACCGCGAGTTGAGCGTCCAGTTGGTCAGTGCGTGGAGGAAGAGATGAAGTTGGCTGGGGGTACAGGCGGCAATATATAACGAAATCACACAAAAGGCCAAAGGGGGCCCTTCCGCCCTGACACGACCCTCCAGACCTAAGAGAGATGACGCGGGGGGTTAGTTTGGGACGGGATAAAACTTGTTTCTACTGTATACCTTCTCGGTGCGTGCGAACGAAGGCCAGTGGGGAGGGGAAAAAGTTATTCCGCCAGAAGCGCCCTCTAGTCGTGGGGGAAGTACTCGTACGTATGGAGATCAATTCATCTCCCCCTTTCAAAATATACGAATACCGTCTCCCCCAACACCTTTCCGAGGCCGCCACTTTCACGGTCGTTCGGGTCGTGATGATGATTTTATACTGCCGGATTCTTCGCTCCGCCAGACATCGTTAGTAGTCAAATCCCATCTTTGGAATTGTATCTCTGAATTGATTATTCCCGCTTTTCTTCGTTAAGAATGATGGGCGACACAAGGTGGTCAACCTGTTTTTTCTATGGGAAGCGTCAATGATACAAGGTTCCTTTTAACCTAGATAACCCTGAATTTTTTTTAACTATTTTTTTGAATTTTTTCGTATGTTTAGTGTCATAGGTGTTGTCTGAAGACAAATTTGGCATTCTTGCAATTTTTTTCTCATTTTAATAAGGTCATAAATGGACATCCTTCCAGGTTGACGTCAGTAGAAAATGCAAGCAACCTCTCGCATATTCCTTATTCTTATGAGATAACAAATGAAACTCAAGATTGAACATACACTGTTTTATTCAATCAAAACTGCATAATATTCAGTTTTGATTGAATAAAAAAGTGTATGTTCATATTATGAAACCACGAATCATTTAAAATTGACAATGTTTATTTTGTGTGGAACGATAGAAAACGAAAAAGTGTAGAAATATGTCACATTTCAAGCATACGGTTGTCGCCTTCGTCTTGGAAAATCTGTAGTGCAGCTGCTTCCCTTTTTCCCATCTTTTCGTCTACTCCCGTATCTCCAACGTAGTGTTCTTTCTTATCGAATCTAAAAAAAGATAAATAAATTCAATAATAAATTATCATTGAAAATTATTGAAAGGCTGCAAACTGTACTATGCATGTGTCCAAGTATTTGATTTTCACTCATCGACAGTCAATCTTGGCTATTTTTTATTTAAAAAAAACAAAAGACCATGCATTGGTGACTACTCCCTAAGTGCGGTTGAAACAGACTGGTTTTTTGTCCACTTGTACAATTTTTTGGGCGGTTTTGGTTTACGGACTCGATGTTTCCCCCTCTTCTTATTAGAATTATTTTCATTGGAAGTTGATGGTTGGGGATCATCATTGCTTTCATCATCTTTATCATGAGAAGGAATGCTATTCAAAATTGCAGGAGCAAAAAGTTGACTGCGTGGCAAATTATCAATAACAGGGCTCTCATCCGGTGAGGTCATGAAAGGCATTTGTTGGAGGTAATAAAGTTATATCGACTTCCCCTTGACCTATTGCATCATCATTCCCCTCCAAAAAAATCCAATATATTATTTTATGTAAAGGAAGAAATTCTTGCAGGAAAAGCGAGAAATCTAAAAAAATAAGTAAATGAAAGAATATTGGGACGGAACGATTTTGAATGTGCATTCTACTGAAGTCCTTCCGAAAGGATCGACGTGAAAAGTGGTAATAATGGAGGCGAAAATGGCAAAATTACATCAATAACCTTAGTAGAGAGTAGGAACAATAGAATATCAACGACGAAATAGAAATAAAAAATGAATAGTTACTTACCCATCAACTATGAATTCTGGGTGACCGCTCATGATTGAAGCTACTAGGGACAAACTGCACTGAGTACCTGTTGGTCGTATACTGAAGACAAAATCGGTGCCCACCCCTCCGTTAGGACGTAAACAACAGTTCAAAGCCATACTGGATCACAGCGGAATCACACAGGAGAGAAAATTCAGGAAGTCGACCTCATCCTTCCAGAAGGACGTTAGGGCTATCTGGAAGTCACACTGTAAAACGTCTTATTTAGTTCAACCCGCGCATGCGATTATCGAAAATGTTTCCATGGTATCCCACACAAGTTTTGAGCCCGAGTTGGACTGTGTTTGCATCAAACCTTACACCATGTTTGCACCGTGCCGATGGCGTCGTGTAGTTCCACGCTGGATTATGCCTAATCACTAGTTCCACGCTAGACGCTTTGACTATGAAGTTAGAATTCAGAAAAGAGGTAGTTGGTCGGACTCTACACTCTTGTTTATAAAATGATACCAAGTTGTGCACCGACCTGAACCAAAAAAAATGTTCGATAGAATATCGAGAAAAAAATTATATAAAAAACAGTGAAAGTTGAATTGAAGATGAGGAAAATTTACTAAATTATCAAGGGTTCGATTTTCTCGTGAACAAAAAGGAATACTTTAATCTTCGTTGTTTATGAGCAGTTAGCGAACAGTTTGGATTCCAATCAAAACAATAGTCCAGTGAATAAGTTATACGCTCGTCAAGTTATATTCAAGATAGGTAGAGGTTATTCCGCTTGAGACAATGTGATAGACGGTCGAGTTGAATTAGATTGAGACAATAGATTCACAAGGATTGACGCTAGGAAACCACTTGTCTCCATCCCTACCATAGTCGGGAAACTCCCGCACCAGCTCGTGAAAGGGAGCGATTCTGCTCGGAGATTCACGAGACAACCGTGAATAACGTAAGTTGTTCACTCAGTTTTGACGGAGACTAATCAAGAATTATCTCCCCCTTTTCCGCAAGGAAGACAGGTATAAATTCGCTCATACTCGTATTTATTTTAATGGGGAGCCATCGTCACTTTTATCCTTCCAATTCGCAAGTACAACGAAAAGCCTTCCAAAAGATGCAGTATGATTGGTCGTAAACGTACACAAATGGGTGAAACAGGGTAGGAAGAAATGTAAAGCCATCATACTATGGGACTATGTGGCCACAATAATCGCCATGACGAATGACAGCGAAAATAATCCCCATGTCATTCTGGAAGGTAGGAAGCTTTTAGAGCAGCTCATTACGGTGGATTCCGTCACTCGTTGGTATCTGGAGAAACAAACATGCAGATGCACACGCCAAAGAAGGCTCCCGTATGCCAATGCCATTCGCCTCAACGAGCTATGAGGCCACGAAGAGCACTATAATATTCTGTTCAAGAGAAGGTCCTTCAATCTCATCAGCACTGGGCGGAAGGAAAACCATTCAGACCCTTCACTGGGCTTGACTAACTGAACGCCCACCTGCAGAGAATAGGTTTGGGTCAAAACTCTGACTGCTGTCTGTGTAGTTCTTCCACCTTGATGACGGCTCTCCATTTGTTTGCCACAGCATGAATCTCCATTTTGAAGGGACCACATGGTCGAAGGCCGCAAAATTACACTGGGTTGCTAGAGGTCTCATGGCGCAACATCTTACAGTAACCAGATTAGTTGGTGTCGAGCCGATAACTCAAAACACCACCATTTGGTTGAGTTGACAGAACATATCTGAATTGAAGAAGAATGGCGAAAAATTCTTGAATCAGTACATTTTAACTTGACGATCAATAAAGTGGTTACCAGGAAATGCCAAGTTGCCAAGTACCACTGATGATAGTTTTGGTCCTGCTAACGAAAATAATTTTGAAGTGACCAGTCGCTGAAGAGGTGAAGAAAATGATGATGAATTGTGTCGGGTAAGTGAGATTAAAACTACAGAAGATGTAGTTGTTGAGAATACTGAAGAAACGGACGAAGTTACTGGAGTTGATTTCAAACGAACTGTGGGACAAAGTCAATATGGCGGAACCCTGGGCCCCAGAGAGAAGGAAAGGGAGCATCGGTCATCGTCTCCATTCTAACCAGAGACTTTGTGAATGGAACTGCATTCAGCCCAGAAGTTAGAGCGTTGCCTCCACCAGAACTGATAGTCGCTGATGCCAGTTCCACCTTCCGCAACTTTTATGAGTAGAAAGGCTGGATGCATTGGAATATGGAAATGGGCTTACCATTGAAATACATTTTTTTACTAAATTTGAAAATATTCACCGTGTCATAGAATAGTGCCCACCTTGTACAATATTCACCTACCTTGTTTAGTATCCACCTTGCATGCCATCCACTCCATGGTAGCTCCTCAGCTTTGAACAGGCTACTCAATTTGAAAATGTTCCCCCTGTTACGAATAGTATCCGCCTTGTGCAGTATCTACCTTTTATAGTGTCCAGCCAATCAATCTCTTTTGGAGAAGTTTTTCTAATCAATTTGAAAATGTTCACCCTGTCACTATTGGCTTCCACCTTGTGGATACTACCTGTATATTATCCACCTTGTATACTATTTGCACTTACCTTATTTTCGGCCTCACAACATGCATAAATTCACTAAACTTAATAACTGTTACCCATGCAGCACATAAAACTGGCACATTTCATTTAAAATTGCATTTTTTCCACATGGTAACAATGAGGTTTTGTTTACAACCTCAAAATCGCAACCTACATATAACCTTACCAATTCCTGTGGAATTATTGTTGTGGCTCTGTCATACAACCGTGACAAGATACGTTTTTTCATGGAGGAAGTACGGATACTTTCTCATTTATCCATACTACTCACAACTATTTATTGTTATTTCTGGGAAATTAACCCACACAATCTATTTATTCATATTTATTAAATCATTGCAAATTTATTTTTATTTTTCTATACAACAATGGTAGTGATATGAGACTATTGTATAATCATCTGTTACCAGTTAAATTTACTGGAATTCCAGTAACAATTGTTGGAAGCCATGTTTCAAGACACTCCCCTTCTGTGAGCCCATGTGCCAACAGCCTCCAAACCTGCCCTTTTTCTACCTTTTTATAATTTAAAAATATCCAGAGGTGTACTAGTCATCCATCCAAAGTTTTTTGTGGATTCAACTGAGTGAGCTCTCTTGCATCTTTTGAACTGATCACTGGTGGCACAACTCCACATTTATTCACCCAATTCCCACCTTAAAACTGGGATTTGAGGTTGGACCTGGAGAGGACTGGACAAGTTGAACATCCTTGGACATTCCCTAATACCTACCTGGGATCACCATCCTGCCTTGCATTGGAGTGCTGGTGAAGCTTGGCCTGCTAGAGTGTCCACTTGAGTGGCCAGCCTCAGGACTGGAACCTGGATTACCCACACCCTGGATACCACTGCATCTCAGGAAAATGGACATCTGCCCAACCATCAGATAAGACTAGTAGATGCCTATGATACCTAATATTTAGATTTCTCTAGTCTTAAGAGGCCACTTTTAGGGTTCTCACCAGTTGGGATAGGTACCTACCAAAATATTTATCTGAACCACTCTGAGCCATTGAAAATATTTCAATAAACTTAGTTTTGTTGATGTTCCATCAATCTAGTTGTTTTAATTCAACTACCTGACACCTTATAGTAAGTAGGTACTAGCATCATCATATATCACATCTATCATCATCCATCATATATCTTCATTTATCTATCTTAGCATCATTCATCGTCATTATATCTATCATTGTCACTGCTCTACCACATCATATCTTTCCTCCTAGTATAAACATTCGTAAGATGTATTTCTTTTCTTTTCATAGTCATTTTATTTTACGATACTTTATTTTTACGACTGCGAGATGTAAAAAAATCGTTAAATTGAACAGGGGGGGGAATAGAGGACCACCATGGTCCTATCCTCTCCATGTTGTATTTAATGAACGCCGTCATTCATTCCTCCGTTCAGGAGGTGGTCCTTCGAGTTATCTTTGGGGATAGTATAGATACTTGTAGCAATCGAAACTACCAGCCTATAATAAAAACGGAGTTGAGTAGAACGTTGTCTATTTCAACGAAAATAATGAGTTACAAGTTCAATCGATTCCGACGGTTAGGTCATCATCAGTAACAAACAATAACATTATTGTAATATTGCAATAACGTTATTGTTTGTTACTGATGATGACCTAACCGTCGAAATCGATTTAACTTGTAACTCATTATTTTCGTGGAAATAGACAACGTTCTACTCAATTCCGTTTTTATTAAAATGGTTTTCCACAATCTCATCGCGAGTGATTTTATTCGTACCAGCCTATACTTCAACAATACATATACTATCCAGTCCCTAATAGCTTTTCAATTTTGAATGAGCTACATAATTTGGCTACGAGATTATGAACACTTTACTGGAAATTCTACATTGTGCCATTCTTCTGTTACAAAATTCCATTACTTTTTACTACAAGTTTCCTCGATGCACCAAAAACCGAATCGAAATGGCGTAAAAACTACGTACTGTAAACCGTATAAAAGACAATGAAGAGAAAAACTTGTCAACAAAATAATAGTGGTGTGAAGAGTGAAATTGGCTGGGAGTGTGTAGTTTCATGAGTACCTACTGATATTTTTTTGCTGGAGATCTCAATTGCCCGACAAGTGGATTGCTGAAGGACTACAACACAACACATCAGGGAGTTATTCTGTAGTTGAAGAACCATGGAACCTTCTTTTAACGAGGTATACTTCACGACGAGGGGCGAAAAAAAGGACTGAGTGAAAGAAGAGGTTTTTCTCGGAGCTCTTTATTAAATTTTTTCTCTCGCGAAGGCCTTTCGCAACTCTTATGAGACCTCTTCAGGTGTGGCGCACCTGTGATGTGGAGAGAGTGTCTGAAAAGTTCTTTACAGTGTTGCCAAAGTAACAATACTTTACCTTTAGGTGGCGCCAGGTTAGGGTAAACTGCCCAACAACGCCGAGTAATCCTCAAATAACTGAATCCTACGATTTTTTTTTGTTTTTTCTTCTTGCTTTAGGGTTTCATCGGAGGAAATTAATAAAGCGCGAACTGCTTCGGCCGACCTTTTTTTCTCGGGTGAATAAGAGGGGTAAAATTGTGCGCAAGGGCAGAAGGGAGTGTTGTGAGAAAAACTATTTTAATAAAGTGGCTTAGCTCGCTCGAGAATTTCATCCTGTATAAGCAATACAGTCTTCATTGCATGACTCCATCAGATAAACACTGCCCTAGACTGAGGAAAACACCGTAGTAACCTTCAATACTGTCAGTATGAAGAGTATTACACTAGTAGAAGACTTGAGTTTAGGTGTCGAACTATACAGGGTGTGACACCTATTTTCCTCCCATAGCCTAGGCATTGATACCACAACTAATTTTGGTTTATTATTTTCAATAATAAGCCTTTGGAATCGAGCAAGAAAAAAAAAATTTTAACCCCCCCTCAAAATTTGATGTTTTACGTTTCAAGGTACGTAGAATCCGAAAATCGAATAAAAAAATTTCCGTCCGTCCGCCGTACGCCGTACGCCGTACGCCGTCCGCCGTCCGCCGTACGCGGCACTTTTCTTAGCAACACTGGACCGATTTGGTTCAAATTTGGTATATGGGCTCCATTTGGGGTCTAGTTGTGCCGCGAAGCTTTTGGTTGATGTAGGTCACTTCTAAGGGGTGAAAATTAAGGGTTGAAATTTTCAAGAGTGCCCTAGCTCGAAAACTCTCAAAATAAAGGTATCGTTTTTTCACCAATTTTAAATAGTACAGAATTTTTAAAAATTTTTGAGACCACCCGGAGCTCTGTAGGACAAACCGTTCGGTCCCTACGGGTATTTGAAGGTTTTCCTTCGATAAAACAGAATCATGAGTGTGAATCGCAAAAGAGGTCTAATCGCCGTTCAAATTTTATCTGACTAAAATGCGATCGCTGTTCATTTCTTCGATTTGTATACAGTTTTGCCTTCTGCGTAACCAGTAATCAAATTTCCATATCAAGCTTTCTATTTTTCGAATCGAGTGTGAAGCGTTTAGTTCTTTCTAATAAACTTGATTGTGAAGGTGTGAAGCCATTATAGTGTGGTAGGTAGTACCCACCAATAGGTAGGTGTGGTAGGTAAAAAAAAAATTGGTAGGTAAAACAATGTTTGTAGGTAAAAAACGCTGCAAATCATTGCTCACTGATCAGATCACTGATCAGCTGAGTGAGCTCCGAAGCCATTTTCAATGCTATTGAATGGAAGTGCTCTTCCAGGCGTCTCCAGCATTCGAGGATATCTTCTTCACTCCTCACATCACTGATCAGCTGAGTGAGCTCCAAAGCCATTTTCAATCCTATTGAATGGAGGTGCTCTTCCAGGCGTCTCCAGCATTCGAGGAGATCTTCTTCACTCCTCACATCACTGATCAGCTGAGTGAGCTCGAAAGCCATTTTCAATCCTATTGAATTGAATTGCTCTTCCAGGCGTCTCCAGCATTCGAGGAGATCTTCTTCACTCTTCTGATCACTGATCAGCTGAGTGAGCTCCGAAGCCATTTTCAATCCTATTGATCGCAGGAGCTGAAATTTGAGAGGGAAGGTCAAGGGAGAATACAGATGGTGGTAGGTGCTATTGATGGAGAACCAGTGATCTATACAGAAGGATGATCTATACAGAAAATAATAAACCTTTGAGCAATGATTTGCAGCGTTTTTGACTTTTTTTGTCTCTTGACTTTTTTTAACCCCCTTAAAATCCCCCAAAAAAATTTTTTTTTCTCGTATTTTCGGCATCATCTTGCATCATTGAAATGTTAATAACTCCTTCAATTTACTAGATAAACCCAAATTTGACTATACCATTGGAAAGAACGTTAAATTTCCTATCTTCTTAGTGCTAAATAAAACTCTTAAAAGAAGATTCAAATGTTGAAAAAGGAGCCCGAATAGTAAAATCTCGAAAATCTTAGAAACGTACAGTTTTTTCAAACGTTTGTAAGCCTAACTGAAACTGCCGGTAAATTTCCCACTGTAATTCCAAAAGTTGACCCAAAAGCTCAGTTTTCAACGTTATGGTCAGAATTGTTTCCAATATTTTTATCAGAGGAGAAAACCGCGCTTGAAAGAATTTTTTTCAACGAAATCGACGGTTTGACGGGAGGATTCGAGGGGTCTCCTCCGCCGCCGCTACTCTCACTCACCATCCAACCCCGAATCTTCCCGTCAAACCGCCGATTTCGTTGGAAAAAAAAGAAAAAAAAATCACGTTTTTTCTCATCCAAGCGCGGTTTTCTCCACTAGCAAGAATATCGGAAAAAATTTTACAATTATATTTGAATTTCGATCTAAAAACAAGAGAGTTATGGCTGTTTTAATGGCGTAAGGTCGAAAATACGAAAAACATCTTAAAATATTCGGATAGTTGGTATAATTTTTTACCGCTGATGAAATCCTCTTGAAAAGTAGTCAGTTTCATGTCCCATTTTCTCAGCTTCTATTCAACCTATCACCCCATTTTTTGTTTTGTTTTGTTAAGTATATTAATCTGAAGAGATGGAGCCAAGGGAATTTCCGAATGATGACTACGAAAAATTGCAGGGAGTTTGAAAAAAAACTTCAAGTTTAGGCTAAGAATCTTCGAAAAGTCATTCAACATCTGATTTTGAACGAAACAATACGCGAAATCCATGGAACAGTTTGTGTATTAGGTTTTAACGAACATTCTAAAAAAATGAGGCTATAAGTTGTATGATAACGGAGATAATGATCATTTGTGCTGAAAAACATCTTCAGGAGTCACCATTTTCTGAAGTTGTTATTGCTCCCTCCAGATGCCGCAACATCCCGCAGGCATCAACTCACTTCATTCACATCTATTTATTTTAAATGTCTGTATCTATATTATAGAATCCATGACTTAGAAAGATTAGGAAGAAGAAGAAGAAGAGGAAAACTTATCAGTTTTGTTCACTCCTTGATTATTTGCGATTTTTTGTTGTGATTTCGTTCAATTCTCGCTCTCTCCACAATAACACGTTCAATTCAATCGTTCAAAAAATCGAAAAAATGCCTCAACGAACATATTGTCGGATTGAAATACTTGAAGTTTGGTCCGAAAAAGTTATCCACAACGAAGTCATTCTTGCCGACTTACGGCAAGGAAATCGATATTTTTTCTGCCCCCATCGAACAAGACTTACGCTTCTCCTTTAAAAAATCCTCAACCAAATAGACTCAAGAATTTACGAAAGAAGAATATTGAAGAAAACGAAAGCAGCGAGGAAAATTATGCTGAAATAGAAGGTGATGATGGATCTTTCATACGGAGTCCACTAGCTGTCCTCCGGAGCGCACTACCTCTGAGCTATTGATGCCTGGTGATAGGAAGAATAGGATTTGAGATTCTCAAGTCACACTTGTGAAATTATGCGGGGAAAGAATTGGGAGGGCGACAAATGCACGGCTGTTGCCGTGTGTTGAAATGCACACAGACAGACAGACATGGAAACAAAATTTGTTCAGAAAGGTCTGAAACGTAAAACATGAGTGGAAATTTCGATTTTGGAGAGATTTTTATTTTCAACGTTGAAAAGTGAAAACAAAGCTTCCACTACCTTGGTAGACTCGGAAGCAATTAAAAAAGCAGTGGCTACTATCAGTCTAAAGGTGGTGATTTTCATAGGGGACCATCTAAATACTAATCTGTAACATCCCTGGAAATTTCATTGAAATCAGATGAAAAATGTAGAATTTATGGCCGTAACAAGGAAATTCAAGTTTGCGCATGCGCAGTCGCTTCTATCAGTCCGGGGATGATGATTTGGTTAGGGGACTGTCTACACACCAACCCGCACAATCCCTGAAAATTTCATGGAAATCGGACAATAACTTCGTATAGTTATGCCCGTTACAAGGATTTCATGACAGACAGACAGACACGTGTGTCTGTGTACAGACAGACAGACAGACACGGAACCAAAATTGTTCAGAAAGGTCTGAAACACAAAACGCGAGTGAAAATTTTTCATTTTGGAGAACTTTTTTTTTCATCCTTGAAAAGTGAAAACAAAGCTTCCGCTACCTTGGTAGACTCGGAAGCAATATTATTATATAAATTATATTATTACCTATATAATATATAGGTAACATATATAATATAGGTAACATATCATATAATATATAGGTATATAATATATAGGTAACATATAATACATATTATGTGGGCGCGCGGGAATCTGGATAGTTCCGCCAAGTCTGAGTGCAGTACTTACTTCTCCACGCACTTGCCATGGAGTTTTGTATAGCATTCATGAACAACAGACAAGGACAGTTAGTAGGAGAGTTCAAGAGAGAGGTGATAATTATGAATGGAAGTTTCGGATGGTTGTTGATACCAAAGTATTGTGTTTGATTGCCAATTATTAAACTAATCTATTCGTTGAAGTCAGCATTGTGTTTGATTATGGAAGACCTAACATACAAAAAGTATATATACATATGGTTTTTGGAAAAACTTCAGGGGTCGTTTCAGAATGTTCCGTGTTACAGATTTCAGTGAAACAGTATTTCGAAAAATTCCATTCTAAAAGTTTTGAGACCATTGCAATAGCTTCATTTTCCTTGAAAATTCGCTAAAAAGTCACAAATTATTTTGTAGAATCAATCCCTAGGCTATGACAGGAACATAAATGTTACACCCTGTACCAGCTTATGTCGGTTCAATGTGGACTGAAGTTGAAAGTTCAGTGTTCAATAGAAGAGGCAGGCTTTGAATAAATCAGTTCAAACCGAGAACGAGACGGCGTGACGTTGATTCGGTCATTATTTTGGAAATCGGATGACCTCGCGAGACTGAAGCTTCCCATTTGAAGACGAGAGAAGTCGACCCTTCAAACCCAACTTTGGTGGGATCCTCAGCCTCTCGAGAGAATGAGCCCCTCATCGCCCGTCGCCATCGCTCTTAATTGAAATGCCTCGTAAGGAAAGCACTTCGTGGGAATTTATACAAAACCCTCCTCTGCGAGTCTTTTTGCGGCTCCGCCATCACAAAAGTCACTTCACTTACATTAGCCCAGTCTAGTGGGTCCTCCTTCGCGATATACGGAATTGAGTAAGAGTTGTAAGGTGGGATTTCAGCGTTCAACCTGATCCTCCGTCCTTTCGACTTGGTGGGAACTCCCCCGACATTCTGTTGCAACACGCACTTACTATTTTCTGTAAAGTAAAACCAAAAATAAACGAAAAAACGACTGCCAAGTGGGTGTGGCACATAGCTTCCTCGTTTCGATAACCCGATCGCATATAGCATTTCCAAGTCAAATCCAACCTTTTCCAACTCAAATTCAACCTTTTCCAAGTCAAATTCAACATTTTCCAAACAAATTCAACCTTTTCCAAGTCGAATTCAACCTCAATTGCTGTCATTATTATTTTTCTCTTTTTGGTGTTTACCGACATCAGTTTTGAGATCGGCCCATTTTTTGTTAAAAATGTTTTTTATTTTAGTATTTTTCAATTTTATAATATTTTGATTTTTCACTTTTTAGTAGTCCTCAATTTAAATCTGAAATTAATTTCCCCTCAGTTTTCGTAATGAAGATCTGGTTCTATGACGAGGGAGCTGTGTGCTACACCCACTTGGTAGACCCTCTCATCAACTAACTGTACTGTATCCTTCATATTTGGTAGGGAAACTTACCTGCTTGAACATTCATGAACTCGTTTGGTTAAAGGCTGATGCAGGTTCTGCGAAATAACCAACTATTTTTTCCTTTCTCACCCCCGCAGCACCTTTTAGTTATCGGAATCCCCATCATATAGCATCTCATTTTAAAGCTTACAATCAGACATTTAATTTGAATTTACAAAAACGGTTCGCGAACGACTCGGTCGGAAGTTAAGGACCAATCTTCCCGAAATCAGAAACTACGTTTTTCAACTATGTTCACAAAATTTCGACACTTTTAACAAAGCAAAATTAAATCTGTATGAAAATGGACCGTCACTGATACTGGTAGAACACATTTCAAGACGAATCAGGCAGATTGGTACTAGAATAAAGAAATGGAAGGTGTTCGGACATACAAAAAAAAAAAAAAAAAAACGTCGTCTCACGACACACCGAAAAGAGATCCTCCTCCTTCGTTCCTACGGCGGTTTTGAAGTCGGTAAAAAAAGGTCCTATACAAGCGAGAGTACTTTTAGCTGAAATCCTTCTGCATTAGAAAAGCTTATTGAGTGAAAAAATATTTTGTGTAATCGTCCATCGCCAAAGATATCATATGAGTATTCGCAGTCCAACAAAATGATCTATCTATCCATCTAGGATCAATCGTCAAGTGAGTGGCATCTTAAATTTAATTTTATGTCTAAGATAAGTAAACAAGGTATTATTAATACGACATCTCGAGAGTCTTTCTCCGGTCCTCCGCTTTGTCTTGTGAAACAGACGCGGTCGTCCGCCCTTTCGTTTTTATCATTTCCTTTCTCCCCTACCTGCTCATCACGAGCTTCTCCCCACCTCATCACAAACTCCGCCTCTCCTCGTCCTTTCCCGCCTCCAACGTTTCTTCAAACCATCCGCACGGAATATTTTTCATCTACCTCAGTAATTTTTAATGCACGGGAGGGTCTTTTTTGTTTGCTTTGCGTATTTGTTTCTTCTTGAAATCGTGGCAAAGCGTGCAACTGACAACAGAAACTTATGAGTGTAAGGAAAATATACCTAATAATTGTATGAGAACAATTAAGAATAAAAATTGTATTTAATGATGCGAATGATTAAATCGACCATCCAAAACAAAAGTGAAACAGCCCATACGATAAAAAAGCAGATTAATTACACAACGATTTATTACGTTCTGTTTCGTACAGCTCAGACGCCAGAAAATGTCGATAGAGTCCGGGTAGCAGCCCTCACATCACAAGCCCTCACCGTTCGATTCGACGTCAAGCTGCACATCTCAACCTACACTATTCGACATTGCGTCGCATTTTGAAATTGGACTTGAAATTTTATCCTTATAAAATGATGATGTGCCAACAATTGAAAGAAGGTGACTACCAACAGCGTAGAGAGTTTTGTGAAAGGATGAGGGGTGTGTTTAACGACAGTGACAGGGTCGTTTTAATCACAAGTGATAAAGCTCATTTTCATCTTGATGGGTTTGTAAATAAACAAAATTCTTAAGGAAAGAGTGTACAGAGGTAAGCCACGAACCCTGAATGATTTGAAAGAGGCCATCACCACAGAAATTAATAACATTTCTGTGGAAACCTTGACTGAGGTGATGAGGAACTTTCACGAAAGGTTGGAGAAATGCATCCAGGCCGATGGACATCAATTGCTCAATGTGATTTTTAAAAAGTGGTGTACATTATTTAATTTCCATATCTAAGTAACAATCTAAGACCAATAAAAACTTTCTATCTTGTAAAATAACCGAGTTATGATTTTGTGAAATTCGTCCTAATCTCTTGACTCGCCCTGTATATAACATAACTTCCTTATTTCATAACGCAAAGAAACAAAAATTGCTAAAGATAGAGTATTTTTGTACTTCCCGTGTTGTCAAAAAGCGAAACGTGAAAAAGAGCAGCTAGCGCGAGCACTCGTCAATCACTTCACCAAAATCCTCGCAAACATATGCAAAAGAAGATAATTTTTAATTAAAAAGAAAAAAAAACAGAAAAGCGTACGCAAAAGATCATAACTTTCAATAAAAACCTCAAAAACATAAGCAAAATGTGATAATTTTGAATTAAAACCTCAAAAAAAAAAAAAAACAAGTAATATGCACAAGATAAAAGCCTAAAAAATGCGCAAGATTTTTTGATAAAAATCTTAAGAAACATAAGCAAAAGATGAACATTTTCAACGACATCCATTCATTTATAAAACTCTCATCCAAATCTGGATGAGACCGCTGGATCCGACTGTTGACGCATAGGGCTCATCTGGGTGTTTCTCATAATGAACCTAACTACTCGTAGAAACCATACCTTTTAGAGTTGCGTCTCACAATTCTTAGAGCATCCTCACAATGCAATACGTACTATATCGTATATGTATTCCGCAGGGTATACCTGTTCTCCATACCTCATACCTGTTCCAGGCGAACTCTACCTTGAACGCCTTCAAGTCCGGGGAAGTGTCCTTAAGCGCTATGATATCGTGCTGAAAGTGCCACGTTAGTTCGAGTCGCAAGTAGCACAAAACGTGTGAGTCGCCATACATCGTAGCTTCTCTAAAGGTGTGACATCTATTCGCACCGGCGTTCCGCGCACGTACAGTGCAACTTCCGCCTCCTAATCAGATTTCATTCGAGTTCAAGGAAATGAGAAAGGCCGGGGCTTCCATTCCGCACTTAAATAGGCTGTAGACCCTTCGTGGATGTGGGAAGGGTCTCTCAGAGCCTCGGAGCTGGCAATATAATCTTTCTAGTCACAATAGGAGGTTTAGAATAGATTTCCATCCTGATAGCGTCACGTACCCACATTGGATTACTACCGCCAGAGAGACTGGTGTGCTTGAAACAAATATGACAATTACATTGTATTCAATTTACTTAAAGGAAGCTAAAACTTGAATTCAACGATTATGCATTCGAGTTGTGTCGTCTCAGGTACAACAAAGGGGTCAAATCCATACGATGGAATTTATTTATTCTGCTATAATTATCTCAATGGGGTCTGCTCATGATCACATAAACAGTCTTCACTGGAAAAGACTCACTCCAAATTAATCATAACTATAATTTACCCGATCTGAACTTACGGTATACTCTGAGGCTGTATGAACCTAGATGTTATACATTTGTTCTCTATTTTTTTCTTGTGAATCTTTTTTACAGGCTCCAATTGGACGAAATTTGTGGGAAATTTGGCATTTTCGAGTCACATTGGAGGTTTTACACACTGAGCTGGAGATTTAACACATCAATTTGGAGTACGACAGAAATATGATTGGAGTATGACAGAAATTACCAAAATGCGAACATTGTTCGTTTCTTCGAGTTGTAATCAGTTTGCACCCTCAGCAAGCAGTAATCAAAATTCCTAATGAAGGCACTCACAACTCCCTATTTATTCGAATTGAGTGTGAAGTGTTTATTCTACAAAATAAACTTGATTGGGAAGGCAAAATATGGTTGGTAGGTAGTGACAATGGCAATGCTGTGTTCTTTGCTGACGTGTGATCTATACAGAACATTAATCAACCTCTCTTTAAAAATTTACAGCGTTTCTACGGTGTAAAGAAACTGGAACTTTTGTGACCCATCAAATTGAATCTTTTCGGGAGGTTCTCCATCAGACCTAACATTTAGCGTGAATTCTTGAGCACCAGAGATAAAAGTTCTAACGCATCGATCAACAGACCCTCCCGACCAAACCTGGATTTCAGAATTACTGCTTTATAGATGCATCAGACGACACATAGCTACGAACTATTTCTGGAGCCGCGGAATCAGGTACCAATGCCTATCTAACAAAGGGGTACTAAAATTCACCTATAGATGTAGCACGGCAATGACTAAAATATAATTTATAAATAGTACTTTTGTGGGGTTCAGTCTCTATCTCTACAGAGTTGAAGATATCAGTTCAAATGGAGTTTACGACCGGTCCCCTGATTGGATCCCCGGGTTTCCTCGAGAGAAATGAAGGGAGTGATTATGAGAAGCTGAAAGCGGTCGGGTTTTGGGGGTAATGAAATGCGGAAGGGATCGGATCTTAGTGATATTGTGGTGCCGGCAGTAAGACTCTGCCCCGGCATAATCAGGCGGAAAATTAGTTCCCCCGCTCGCCGCGTGCGAGGGTAGCGGTTCCTGCAGGTAAACAAAAGCCCAAAAAGCCCTGCCATAGGAGTCCCAACCGCCGTCCTGAGCTAGCCCTCAATACATACAAATTTCATAGTGAGAACATTGATTGTGGGAACCTTGATTCTTTCCTGTTAAGTTCGGCGCCAGAGTGAGAAGTGAGGTAGGCCTAAGCTTCAAAACGTTGCAAATTAATACACAACGGATATTATTTTTCTGTAAACATCACCAGACAGCAAATAATACGGCTTTCCCATCAATAGTACTTACCAACCATATCGTCGCTAAGGTGAACAATCAACATTATCATGAAAGAGGGTACAACATACGAGTATATAATACAAATATATTACATATTATGTGATATGACATATTATGTCGAGTAGTAATATGACATATTATGTCGAGTAGTAATATGACATATTATGTCATGAATCCCAAAGTGAACCGCATTCCCTCAACTCGCCCTCTTGGCGACTACTGTAGACGGCAATACGTCTATACGTCTAAATTCTTCTACCACCTTCTAGGTAGGTGGGAAGAGGAAGAGGGGTTGGGGACCCACAGGAGGGTCGCAGGCAGTCACGTGTAATCCCACTATTATTAGTTTCACTATCAACTCTCATAAGACCATGGTTCATTGTTTAGAGCTCAGGAAATCATTCGTTTCTAAAACTTAAACACTATCTTAAATTGATTTAAAAAAATCATTAATTATGAGTGTTTAATAAGTTATTTTTTGAATAATAAGTTATTTTCATATGAAGCGATCGGTTGGTCCCACAAAGCTCTGGGAGGTGTCAAAAAATTTGTAAAAATCGTCTCTAATTTAAATTAATGAAAAAAACATTACCTTTACACCGAAAGTTTCGAGCTACATCGTTTTGAAAATGTTCTCCCTACTTGTTACCTTTTGGAAGCAACTGACAATAATCAAAAGTTTCAGGACAATTTGACCTCAAATGGAGCCGATAAACCAAATTTCATCAACATTGGTGCATGGGAAATGGGCAAAGTTGCGCGTGCGCCGGACGGATGGATACATGTTTATTCGATTTTTTGGATTCTACGTACGTTGAAACGTAAATCATCAAATATTAAGGTGGAAGGGAGGGGGGGTTACAATTCGTTTTCTTGCTCTATTCCAAAGGTTCAATATTGAAAATAGTAAACCAGTAGGAAAAGCTCGTACAAATTAAATAGCCACGCTATGATCACTTTGAAGTGATTCTCTTCCAACTAAAATTGTTTATAATATCATGAGTAGACTCCATAGAAGTGTGTTGCCACTTTCCGCTAGACTTGAGAAAAAATTCGTAGTACCCCCATAAATTCGCCTCGGTCGTCGTATATATATGTATAAATATTATTTATTCAATACATCAACTGATTGGGAATGGGGCACTACTGGAAATCAACTCCTTTTTTGCCGAGCTTTCCGAAAATCTATTACCTTCTACAGGGCACAAAGGACATTTTACTCAGTGAGCACGCCAAGCGGACTTCCGGACTTTGCTACCGGAAACTTTTATTGTTTCCACATTGCAAGGTTTAAAAAAAATGTTCTCCAAAATCAAAATTTCCACTCGCGTTTTAAGTTTTGGACAATTTTGGTTTCGTGTTTTTTAGTGTCTGTCTGTGTGATAGGCTGTCTGTCATAAAATCCCTGAAAACTCCAATTTTGACGAAATTTTCAATTAAATCTGGGGGCTTGCGGGTAGATGGTCTCCTATGAAAATCATCGCCCCTGAATCGATAGTGAAACCATACCATCTACCTTTTTCGACCGAATTCGATTAGATTTTCTGGGATTATGCGGATCGGGGTGTAGACGGTCCCCTATGAGGGTAGTGCAGAGTATATAGAGATTGATGTTTCGAGATTAGTTACTATGTATCGGATCATCAGTCTATAAATCGGGGTTATGAATACGAGAAAGCTATGTGCCATACCCTTTAGGCAAACTTTTTTTTTTCATTTCTATAGCAACTGTGTTCCATTATTTCACGACTTTCCAGGTTGCCAATGATAATTGGAGTAATTTATCATGGTTTCAGAAAGCCTGCAATTCATAGAAAGTGAGATTGTCCACGATTTTTTTTAGAAGGGCGTAAGTCCATGGAATATATTAGCGAATTTGGAGCCCCTAGGTTGGGGATAAAAATCTGGAAAAATACGTAAAACGCGTCAAATTGATTGCTGAGACAGAGAAAAACGTTTTCCTATCACAATTTTATCAATAGCGGCATACAGGAAGTTTTTCTTGAATTCCCTAGTTTCGTTGCAAGGAACTACGTCCTTTTAAAAGAAACTGATTCAAATTTACCGAAAGCTCGGCAAAGATGGAGTTGAATTCCAGTTCTACCATATTTCCAACCAATTGACGTATTGTGTTTTGTTGGGTCGATCTACATAGTTTGCCATTATTTATGCATGCGCGTATTGCAACGTAAAAAAACTAGGTACTACTAAGAGGTACTTAGGCAACTAGATCCACTAACCAATCTCTACGACGCGTTGAAACTTGTGAGGCATCATTTTCATAAAAGAGTACAAAAGAGGGCGTCATTCAATAAACTCCTGAACTGTGCGGTAAGGCCGATATTTATTTTTTCCAGTTAATGAGCATCTTAGATCGTGAAATTCTACGTACGAATAAATGTCCACGTACTTTTAAATTTGAATGGACTGTTAAGAGACAGTGAAACAGATCAAGGAAATGAAGGCCAAATCCCAAATTTTCAAAAATTCAGTTAATTTCTGAAAACTTTGTTTCTACTAGTTCTTTACTCGTCGAATGAAATGTATAAAAAAAAATTACGAAGCGTTGAGAATGAGGCCGTTGAAATGAACCTTTCTGCTTAATGTATACTTTTAGGGACAAAATTTCCAAAAATAATGGTCAGAAAATGTATTTTTCACGATTTTTCCTGAAAAAAACTATTCCAACCATAGCTCAATACGACACCTAAATGGAATCGTCGGAATCAGCGCAAATTCTCAAATAGAATACCAAATACGAAACCAGAAATATGAATAACAATGCTAACTGACTAAATTGAATGGTGACTGATATAAATTACTACGAAATGACAAATAATACGTTAATATGCATTAACAAAATCTTCGACTTTGATTCCAAATACTCGTTAGTAGTTCAAAAGGTGATGAACGAAAGTTCAATGACAAAACGAATTATCACTCTCCTGAACGTGAAGTCGAAACGGTAGATTTTAGTGTCACCAAAATCAATGGCGAAACCTCTCAAAAACGCGCGAATAAGAAGGGAAAAGGACCTGAGGGTCGTGGGAGAGTTGATTCAGATGGGGCAGGGAATGACTAGCTCGTGCATCCACAACACTAGAGGCCAATGGGGAAATCACGATAGATTGATTAGGGTCGTTCTTTAGGGATTTAGTGCCCTATTACTCTTCGGTACCTTGTATGAATTCCAAATGCTCGGATCCGGGAGGATCTCCCTCGGAAACTCCAGGTTTACATCATCAAAATGGTTACTCTCCATCTTGCGTAATAATGACTGTAACTGATTACACCGTACAATATAAAGTAGCGAATATGTCATGATATCAAATCCATGGACTTTGATATCATGACATATTCGCTACTTTATATTGTACGGTGTAATCAATATATTGCACGGTGTATCAATATATTACACGGTGTAATCTTTATATTGTACGGTGTATATAATATATTATATATCCAGATATGTGCTGCATATTTATCGAAGTTGACTAAATGAGGCCACTTCTTAGGTATGAAGTCGCTCCGATCAACTGCATTCAAAAGTCGGAAAGAAATTTTCGTTTTAAGCTGATTAATTTTGAAATTTTCTGATTAATTCATTCGTAATTTGATAGTAACGAATAAATAATAGATGTATTTCTTGTTTTCTTAGCAGTTAGATCCATTAATAAATGAGATTCGACACTAATATGCAAATAGGCATGTATTGTCTGTTTAGATGTGTTGAGAAACGATTCATCTAAAACAATATCCCAATAGAGATATACGTATAGATACGTTTTAAGATGAGAGAAAACGAAGGATAGATTCCATGGTACTAAAAGGGTTTGACAAGATCTCAAAGGGTAGAATCTGGATGTACATAAATTTGTGGCCCAAAGAGGAGTTCACCTGAAGGAATCTCTCACCCAATGGAACAGGGAAGCTTTTGAAGACTTTACGCAGCCTTGAGGCGGATAATAAGACCTAGTATGTTTGGATTAAGCGTGGTTCAATGCGAGTTATATTCGCAAGGAACCTTGAATACTAAGACACGTATACTTCAAGCGCTGAGTATGCTCCGTTATGTACCCATGAGTTGGTTCCTATGGTTGTTCGAAGCCAAAAGTGGGACTTGGCCTTCTTATACAAGGTGGGATAAACTTCCCAGAGCTGTTGGCCAACATTCCAGTACGAGAACGCGCTTTTTGCAGTCTTGCTCACTTGCTCAGTTACTCACTACACCAACGGTAGTTAGTTCGTTACAACCAAGTCCGAGAAAAAAAGATTGAATTGGACCTTTTTCATGACTCGTTTGGAATTTTTTTAAAAGACATGACGTATCTGCCAGCTGGAACTTTTTAGGATAGCATAACTTATTCTCTAAACAACATATGGAATTTTTATTTATTCTTATTATATTTTAATTATTTATTTTTGACGTGTGGTATCTGTGCAATTAGGCACATCGCCTATATTTATATCGTGAATAATAATAATTATTATTATTATTTTATGATGAAGTGGAAATTAGCCACTACTGTCAATCCCAATACGTCTTCATCGTTGTATTACGGACAACAATAAATGTATATTGCCTAATTACACCTTGATGTGGCTATATTCTGGCGTTTTGGAACATCGTGTCAATCACCAGTTTTTGCGTCATCAGCGAGTGTAGTGGTGGTGGGGGGGGGATGACGCAATAATCAGGAATTGTATTTATTCAGGATAAAAAGGTGTATACAAAACATTTTGCTTGATTTCACCATTGAGTAGATGATTTAACCATATATTAATGTTGCGTCACGCCACTCCATAAATTAAATAATAATAATAACTACAATTAAATTATTATTTCACCCTGGATCGGTTGATAAACCATCATTTATTATCACGTCATTCAGCTTCTATGAGCTGGTGCTATCAGCTTTTATTATCTCATCCTGCAGAAGATGGTGACCTACGGTAACAAACGTCTACACCTACAGCATTACTTCATATTTCCTCGGCTGGGGATAGTAAAGCATTTTTCCTTTGAATCAGCTGCATCGCATTATCTCAAGCTTTACCAAAATAGGTAACTGAGCTTATCTCATCTGATTCAAAGGAAAAATGCTTTATTATCCTTAGAGGAGGATACATAAACTAATGCTGTAGGTGTGATTTAGACGCTCGTCTTAATCTTAATTTCTCCGAATAGATGATTCAATCATTAGCTAATATTTTTATTTTCACCTTGTGGTGGGTGATGCAATCATATGATAGTTTGTTAATGGGTTCAAAAATCTTGTAGTAAGATGAAACATCTGTTATTGCGCCATTCTTCGCACGATGATGCATTTACCTCATCATGAGCGCATGAGGGGAACCGCACCAGTGTTGGACTGCACCAACTAAAACCCCACTTTGAGGACTAATCTAGAACTACTTCCCAGCATTACTTTGGAGTTGCCTCGCTTGTTACCCTTTGGGACACCTCTGTCTATTTCTCTCCTTCTAATCCCCTTCCTTCCCTCGATTTGCTTCTTTGATCTATAGGACACAGCAATAGAAAAATTTCCCAATTTTCTGTCTTCTCCAGCATCTTGGCAATATCTTCTCTAGGGTCAATGCAACGAGGTTTGCGCTTATTTCTTCTCGAAGAGTGCTCCGTTCAGCAAAAAATGTGAGGTGCACGTCGTCAACCCCTGCTTCACAGAGCACGTGGACCTGCAGTTTACCAATTTTGGCCAGTCCTGTAAGAAACTGGACCAGACAATTGTTTGTCTCCCCATGGTTTCTTTCGTGGCATTTCCATTGATATATTTTGTTAGTCTGGCAGTTCATTGGACGCAGGTCTCGGTTGACCAAGACCATCTTTATCCATTCTCTGTCAAATTGATTGGGGAAGAGGTCCTCAGGAATAAAACTCCTCCTTTACCAAGCTTTCGGTAAATTTATCACCTTACTGAGTGCTCGAAGAATATGGTAACGAATTGTGACGTATCATCAGACGGAACACATCCTCAGCTTGGAAAGAACAGGGTTAATTAACACTTCCTCATATTTTTTACTTCATATTTATAGCAAAAATTATGTTTTAAATCCCCCCTTTTCCATTTTTTAAAACTTTTACCTGCAATAGCTCCAAATCTTCATTTCCCACCAGTTATGGTGGCATCTTCAACTACCTGGTTGATAATTGACGCTGTGATGTTCACTCGGTACCACATCATTCGAGCCATGAGGAAGGTGATACATTTTTTGCAAAGGAAGAGTTTTATTCCTGGGGACCTCATTCCCAATCTATTCGTCAGATAATTGTTCGCTGGGTCGATCATCATATTTGCTGTATCTTTATCCATCTTCTTTGTGTTTTCTCCCTTTCTTCCTTCTTGATTATTAGTCTTTGCCTTTCGTCTTTCCTAAGAAATAAGCTGAATTGAGATGGCCTCAGACACAACCAGAGCAGTGGGGCTAGAAGCAGTTCGGAATACACTTCACACTCAGTTTCTACGGCCTACATTCTCATCCTCCATTACTTCATTAAGTCTGGAGAATCAGCTCAGATTTCAACCTCGTAGAGCATGACCGCGTCAGCCTTACGCATAAGGTACTCTAGGCAGTATAAATGTTGTACATTATTTCATTCTAACATGGTATACCAACATGGACGAATAGGACTATCCATGGTTAAGAGGAGAATAACACTACAAAACGATATTCGCATTTTTCCACCAACAAGCAAAACAACGTGATAGTGATTGGAGTCGAAGAATTAATTTATTGATTGCAGTAGGCAAACCCAGAAAAACCAACTTCGTGGAAGAAATGCACGAAAAGAGGGTGAGAGTACACGTTAAATATGCATGAAATTCTAAGGCAGCACTGCCCATCCTATCCAACTCATTTCCTTTCTTTCATTCCTGTTTTGAACCCCTTTTACTTCAGTATGAAACTGGTTGAAGAAATCGACTTCTTATTCAATTCAAAGTAAACAATTAGTCAGAAAGTGAGACTGTCAGAAAAAAAACGGCCGAGAAAGAGAGAATCATCAAGTATCAAGTTGAACTATTGATTGAACATAGTCATCTGGTTTGATTGTTTTGTGAGTGTCAAGAAGTGGTTTCTACCCAACGGAAAATAGCAAAAAACAACACTTCCGTCATCTAGCTGAACATCCCAAGTCCATTCATCAAACCAATCCAACATTTTTAACAAATTAATCACGAAACATGCGAAAAATTTTCCCGCGAGAATTAAATTATCAGATTTGAAAATTGTCTCACTTCAAATATGTGGGCGAATATTTTAATAGATCTACCGAAATTCGCTCATTATTTCATACTGCATGAATGATAAGTAATTTTTTCACACGTATTTTGCGAGAATTCAAAAGTTCAAATATGGGGCTTTTGTCATAAGAAATCCCGAGAAACCCAAATGTGTGTTATTGCTTCGATAGCATTTTAGACGTATTTGTTTCCTTTCATCTCGAATATTAACCGAACTAAAGTGGATAAAACGATCCATTCGAAATCACTCCGAGCAGAACAGACGAGTGTTGAGTGAAACGGCGCTCGCATAAACCAGTGATTTTGTTCGCCCTTTCAAGCCTCGTCGTAGGTTGTTAGTTAAAAATACATAGAGGTGGAAAAAACCTATTGTTTACTCGTTCTAAAAATTCATGAGCAATCCTCCGCCGGCACGCAAATAATAATAGATCAAAGGCCGTGACTTGAGAGAAATCGACCCAGAGCTGAGAGCAGAGCGATCCATGTGAGACATTCGTGAGGGATGAGAGAGGAAAAATTATTTATCGGCGGCCACGTAGTTTTTTCCTCCTACATGATTTTTTCCACACTATTCTTCGTCTTTTGTCTTTCGACGAGCTTGCAGACAAGTTATGCACCTGGCAACAAAATACGCGGAGTCGTAACATTACTTTGCCGTGTTGATACACTCTGATGGAGGAGGACAGACAATATGAAGAAAATGTAAATGCAATTATCCAGTATTTAAATAGGTTTCCGATTAAGACTGTGCGAAGGGTTAATATTCATTTTTGTTGCCAAATGAGAAACAATTTAAATTCCATCCCAAATGTGAAAAAAAATCATACTAAAATCGGAGACATAGCCTTAAGAGAGAATCCAGTTCAAAAATGGTGTTTATATAGTTCGATACGGAGGGAAAATCAAGTCCAGGGCAGCAGAATGAAGTCATCCAAACTATATTTAGTGTAGGAATTAGATCAGTTTCCCACAGGACAACATTTTTGGAGCGCAACAGTCGATGAAACCCTGCAATTGGTTTATCTCGCATGTTACCTGTTTTTGACTCTAATTTCATTACGATGACTTTATTGCTTTCTCTATTATGTAAGACCAGTGCTTCGATGTATGCTAGTTTCCAAGCCGCACACTTACCGATAAAACTATCTGAGCCAACTTGGTCTTACAGCAAGTGATGTCCTGATTACTACAAATCCAGTATCACCAATTAACACAATGCAGGAATCGATTTTAGTAAAAATGTCATAACGTACCAAATCCAGACGCAATTGCAATTCAACTGTTGACAAATTTTAAAAGGATGCAATAGCTTGGTCCCTTCACAAGTTTGAGCTCCCTTTCACTTTGTCTGCCTAGATTGACATTTGTTGATCCATCCAGGTCCCTTCGATTCACTGAGCCAATAGGATTCCCCTTTCTATACATCTGCTTCAATCTGATTGGGTACGACTTTAACGTTCTCGACCAATGGGATGCAAGTTCCCTTCCAGCTGTGACTATATAAGCTATGCTCTCTGTGACGTACCTTCAGTTATTGTTTGTTACTGATAATGACCTAACCGTCGAAGTCGATTCAACTTGTAACTCAAAGACAACGTTGTTCCAAACTCCGTTTTTCATTAAAATGGTTTTACACAATCTCGTCGCGAGTGACTTGATTTGTGATAATTAGTTTATTCTCAAGAGTGGTAGGTATGAATTCTATCGAATTGTTATTCCAGGCGGTTTATAGTCAAAGTCACCAGAACGAGGTGCAATGGTAGTAAGCTACCGAGTGCGACTTAAAGATTTGTTCCGAATCGTTCACAAAGACAAGAGAATCATTGCTCCTGCCGTTTCCGTAACAATGGCCAGGCGAACCTGAAATCGTAAATAGACCTCTTCAAAGAGGATGGCTCTGGTTGCAGGGACCGACGTTCGAGAAATCCGAACCACCGTTCACAAAACCACAGTCAAAGGTGGAAGGTTTCAATAAGGAGAGAGAATCTATTCGGTACGAAGGACATTTTAGGACAATATAGCTGCATTATACATCAGAGACAATAGGAGGCAGAACAGAAGTTATATGAGGCACAGAGTAAGTACATTTGTAAGAAATACTTGCTGCTTTGTGGTTACCTGTTCTTTTCAAAAGAACCACCTTTGTTGATCCTACACTTATCTGATGCGATGAATTTTGATTTGAGAGCAAACAGCGATCTGAAAATTTTTTTTACATTGATGAGAACCAGTTTTCATGCAATATTCCTGAGTTTCCACATTCGAAATAATTTGCATGAAATTTATGAAATTTAAATAACTATTTTTCCTAGTAGCTATATTTCCTAGTAGTAGCTTTTTTCCTGTTTTGTTGTTTTTTTCCCTCAATAACTCACAACATTAGTTGGAAAAGCCGTTTCTATGCAGACAGGTGATCAATACAGTAAAATAATAAACCATTGTGTAATAATTTGTAGTGTTTTTGGCGCCGTTTTATAAGCAAAACCCGCAAATCTGGGTCAGAATTAATTTACCATCGAATATCTCTCAAAAAGTGAGAAAACCCCTTTTGCGTGCGACCTCCTCGGATGTGCCGAAAGACAGGTATCAATATCAGGTGGTTGGTTGATGCCTTCTTTCATCTCTCACCACGATCTGCAGTCCGACGACCTCCACCCACCGACTCGAACCCTCTTGAGAACGCCGAGCCATCCAAAGTATTTCAATTTAAATGCAAATCCCGCGATTCATTCGTGAATTGCTATAAACGTCGGGGAGAAAAGGGCGCATTTATCGGCATCCTATTTAGAATAATATCTCACAGAACTGGATTAACAAGAAAATATTTAACTCTTCTGGGAGCGTCTCTTGGTGGGATTGGAGGCGGGGGTATATAGAATGGATCGGAACTAGCCAAGAATATAAAAAGGAAGAAGCCGCTCGAGAGAGCGATTCAATATCACGTGGGTGGGGCGTTAGCATCGTTTAATTTCCTCAGAGGCGCTGAACCATGGCTTTTGTCAGGCTAAACTCATCACAACCGTCTCGCCTTTCCCGCAACACTCTGTGACGAACCGCGTCATGATGTGATTTCAGCGATCTATTGTGGTCCCAAGCCGTACGTGCTAGACGAGGGCTGTTCTCGCATGCTCTCTATTCATGGTCGAACAAAAAACTATGAATCTCCCGACGGGCGAAACTCTGTTGGAGAGTTCCCAAAACCGAGTAAGATAGTCTCCTCGTCCGCCTAATAAATTATGGGTAGTTTGCAAAAACGGATTACCCAGATCCTAGATAGTTTCCTCAGCCCATCGCTCACCTGGGTTTTCTTAGGGCGTCATACCGGTGAAATACAACAATCTCAGAATTCTTCATGATATATCACCCCATTACGGATGATGACCGGGTCGTTAAACTTAATGGTGTTATGGAGATTCGAAGTGCGGCAGATATTCTTCGTGGTGGGGATGATGGAACCACCATACTAGCATTGATTTTACACGGGATCAAAATTGATCTAAACCACTCCCTCACCATAATTAGTAACCACGAAGAATACGTAAATGTTTGAGATTCTAGCGACCAGGAAACTGCTCACTTGATCTGAGATCTGCTAAGATTACCTCTTGAGCCAATCTCCAAGTTTGTTGGAACCTCCCGGTGCAAGAAATTTCTTCACCTGATACTGATCAAAAATGGGGAAATTTCTTGAAGAGAAAATTATTAGTTTATAATCTCTCACCCAACTTTTTGAGTTATTTCGTCGAATTTTCTGGACAAAAAACAGCTCTAATAAAATTGCATACTGATCCTGAGCTTTAGTCGTGCTCAAGTCCGCCTGGCCTAGATGGAATTACTGATTACAATACTTTTGTTCAAGAGACGATGGACAATGAGATGTCTTGTTTACTCAGGTGATGAGCTCCCAATCTCTACGAACGATTGCTAGCTGATGAGATGTCGTGTGCCTGGAATCTCCACCATCTGGCTGATAGTGATCAAACCACTCAACCCAACAATGCTGTGAGTTGGAATACCCTAGCGGCAATTTATCAACTTTTTTGAGAAGGCAAGTAGTATGCCTCTGATGTCTATTGTGTATTTGCCTATGTAATGTTTAAAAATATGTACGCACATAAGTGCTTTACAATACGCTACAACAGAGAGCATAATCAGCTACAATAAACACAAATACAACTGAGTTGAAAGAATTAGGGTCATAGAAACATGAAATCATAGAAGTGTAACAATATAGGTTGAATTTCAATCTGTACAACAAATTTGAAATACACCTAATTGCTCATATTTGAGTCAGAGGAGGGTGTGACGACCCTACCCCTACAACCAGTGATTAGATTAATCAGCCGGCCTGAAGAGAATATTGATTGCATATTTCTATGAATCGCTTATCCCCAAAGGCGTAGCTACAAAAAATCGGGAACAAACCAAATCGGATTGTCCCTTTGTAAATGTAGGATCGTCACAGACATTTTCTGCAGTGGGGAAGATTGAGGGAGAGAATGGCGGAGGATGAAAAGAATGAGTGGATGAATAGAGCGAATGAGTCATGTTTCCATTTGCACTTCAAAGAAGTAATGTCCCTTGACGCCGTACATAAGTACATGGAAATCAAAAGCTTGGGAGTGATACCATGGCTGTTCAAGTTGAGAATAGGGCAGATGTTCCTGAACCTTGCACCGGGGCGTACAGAGGTGCGTTGGAGGTGCGCATTGTGTAACAGCCAACAAAGAGAAGACGCACTCCACTTCCTGGGAAGCTGTACGATACTGGCAGAATTAAGAAGGTATTGGTTAGGAAAGGGGATCATGGATGGGCGGGAATGCATCAGTATATTGACAGGCAGCAGCCTACAGAGGAGATTACTAGGAAATATCGACATGAGCTCCTATTAGAATTCAATTACTGATTCATTTTGTTAGTTGTTATATTGTTATGATATTATGTTAAGAAATAATGTTAGGGAATAATGTTATTAATAATTGCGGGGCTATCATACTCGTTTATTTATTACGGAATTTAAACTATGTTATATATACCAAAAGTTGTGATATACTGTTGTATGCTGAAAGCTTATTTATATTTGTTTGTGTGGAATAGGAATTTATGTATTAATGTAAGTGCTCTTATAGTGTGACCTGGTAGAATATTGCCAACCCGGTTGACGACTCAATTGAGTCAAACCGTTTTTCGTGTAGGGAACTGCCTGTTAACCATTGTGAAATAAAAAATACACGTTTCATTCATTCATTCATTCACATGACACTTTCTGACTACAATAAATTCTGAACTCAGGAATCACTTGAATGAGAGTCCAGTGCGAGGTAACACAATATATTTCAGGCTGTTTTGGAAGCAGACTGATGAGGTGCGGTTAGTAACTCCGTGGTTTGCGAAGGATCTACCTGCCTACCCTAACAAACCCGTCGTCAGGTTTTTGCAACATCTGCCTTATTAGCGTGTTCTCGGTTGGGTTTCTTCAACCCTGGTATCCATTCTCATCAGCCGCAGAGCGCTTTGCAAACAACTACCTATGAGATTCCCTCTCTATTCGAAGGAGTTTGAATAAATTTGAATTGATCTCTATAACATTAACGAAGACAAGGGCGACTTTCAAACTACCTCATCGCACTGAACAGTGGTCTTCAACGTTGACCAAAATTGACTTAATTCCGTTCAATATCCCGGGTTTCAGTAGTCAGAAGAATCCAGTCACCTCTAAGGGGTGAAACATTGAGGTTGAACCTTTCAAAACGCACTAGCTCAAAAATTGTCAATAATAAAGGTATTGTTTCTTCATCGATTCAGATAAAAGGTTCAAGTTCATATTATGAGGGTGATTTTTTTTTCTATTTTCGGTTACTCAGTTGATCCTTGGCAACCAAGGACTAAATTTCATAATGAAGATGCCACAACTTTCAGACAATTATAATATATTTTAGGAAGGCTTTTTGCGAAAATAAATTTGATATTGATGACGATTGATCTCAATATCTGAAAATGATGCAGGGCTAATAGAATATTCAACGACTGTATTGACCAGTGGAAAGGCAGAAGAGTGATATACGCAGGCAAATAATAAACAGTTGAGTAATGGTTTGCAGCGATTTAAAAAATTATTCAGAAGGATGTGCAGTGGTACATGAACGGATAATTAGTGGAGGCACTAGTAATGGCTAGTAGGTCGAAGACGCTTCAAAGTGGTCCGCCGTACAGAATAATTAATCGTGTCGATTGACGTATGGGCAACGCAGCTCTGTTCAGGTATATGGTCGGTTGTCTGCAAGCCTCAGCAGCTTCATGTCGTCATACTCAGAGCCCTACCACAACAACCTAGACTAGGTTGAGGGTGCATAAATAATCTGATACTCCAGCAAATCGAGAGTACAGATGATGAAACTACTGTAATTCAAATACGAGTAATTCGCGGAGGTTCTATACCAAATAGTGTAGTGACGCTTGAAAGAGGATAACATTAGATTGCTCATGGCAATAGTCGAACAGTTCCTAAACCAGCTTCAAATATTTTTAAGCATAAATGAGCCACGACCGAACCAGATATAAACAGTTTTTTGAATTCCACACTTTTGTATCATGCGAACCGAATGTCGAATGATGTACTCCAGGTTAGCACTTTGAACTTGCCTCTCCGCTGACGGATTTTAAGATGTAATATTGTGTTCAGCATCCTTTATTATGGTTTGGTGGCGAGGACCTTGACTAGTGCCACAAGCGATAATGTATGCAAACCGAAGCTTAATCCTAAACAGTTAACAGAATTGAATCGAATGTTAAATAGATGCTAAACAGATTAAGTTAAATAAATGTTAAACTGAATGTTAAATAAAAATATGAATGTTAAAATGAATGTTAAATAAAAGTTAAATAAATGCTAAACAGATTAAGCTTAATCCTAAAGCTTAATCCTAAACAGTTAACAGAATTGAATCGAATGTTTGTTTTCAATCGACTTGCATTGGGAATACTTTATTTTCCATTCTACTCTATCTGTTTATACCGATTACAGAGGAAAATACGGTTTGTCTCCTCACTCATCTACATCATTATGGAATACAATATGCGACGCATAGATTATGGAAGGCATTTGTGTGTTTCGAAGGTCCGCATTGGTCTTCTTTATAGAGTTTAATTCACAACGTGATTTTACATTCAAATGCCCGAGAGAGTCAGAATTGGGCTGGGAGTTTGTAATAGGCGGTAGTGCGGAGCTTGAGTATTCGAGGATATCACCTAAAATTTGCTCTTATTTAAATTGCTAATTAGATTTGTAGAGGCAGAGAAAGTTGAAGATTCCGAGAACTACCTTGGCCACAGGCTTTATTAAGAAGACAAGGTGGCGCGAATAAAATTTTCCTTAATTGTTCATATAACGAGTTTTTTTTTGTTTCCTCCACCCTCGCTGTGAAACAAAAGAGCAAGCAAACAGAGGCAGTTGAATGAGATGGTTTTGAAGGGAGGGTTGAGATGTGAGTGGAGTTGGATTGGAGGGTTGAGGGAACTTCAAGAGTGGAGCTGAGGACCTCAGACGAAGGATTTCAAGTTCTGACGACAATTGTCTCGTAATTGCGGGTATTAAATTTTGATAATGAATCCACGTTTTCTTGAGGCCTGAGAACGGCAGTTTCCCTTGAGTTCCACGGAATGAGGGAGCGGCTTCAGATGCATCAAGTTTTGGGATGTATTACGACTTGGGGTTTAATTCAAACGTTTGTCATGGGCAAAATGTCAAGATGGTAATGAAAGAAGTGTGAGATGAAATTTGTGGTAAAGAAAGTGTTATGAGGAGGAAAGTAGTAAGAAAAAGAGGAAATGGTGGGGCTGATGTGAGGAAATTAGTGAAACATCAATATAGTGAGATCAGTTGTGTGAAATGAGAGGTGAGAAAAGACTGGAAGATATTTGTAATACTTTACAATAATAAACCAATTCTGGGTGGAACTCCAGACACGAATGATTAATTTATTTAATGGTTTTACAAAGAGTCACCGTATTGCCTAGTAACAACAACACACAGTTTGTTAATACTGAAGGTTGTTACAATAGTGTTGGGTAAAAGTCGTTGTAAGGTAGTGTGTTTAGGGAAACAGAGCGAGTGAGAGAGAAAAGTTGTGTCTAGTAGGCAAACATTCATTAACTACAATTAGACTCACCTAAATTGGGCAAGACCCCAACTTCCATTATGAGGGTAGACATCACATTCTCTTCTTAAGCTATATAGCCCAACTTCCCTATATCTGCACAGTATGACTAAATGGCTGATTTTCGGTAGACACCGACTTTATTTTTTGGGCTAGACCCCACTTCCCTATGTCGGTAAAAGCCCAATTACCTCTCATGGGCTTAAGTTCCGTATCTTCGAGGGATTCCAGTTACTATGGGGTTTCCAAGCCGAAGGGCCCAAGTAAAATCTTGAACTGTAAGTCGCCAAAATCGACGAGATGGTTTCAAATTTGTAGCTTAAAACACAAAAGAAATTGAAATCAGGAAGAATAAAAGCTTGAAGTTGATTATATAATTGCCGGCTGAGTTCGAGATGCATGATATTTTTCAAATATACAGTGTCTGATATCGAAAATCGAAAGCATGACTTCCCAAATATATTGTTATGGTCGAAATTAGCTTTATTAGAATCGATAATATGGCAGAAATCAAAGTCAAGAAACCTCAGAAAACAAGACTTTCAAAAAGAAAAACAGTAGAAAATAATAAATTGCAGAATCGATAATATATTTTTGGGAGCAGAAATTGAAACTCTAAACCGACTAAATGAGAGAAAACCCCCAGCTCTGACCAACGAAGCATACCGGTGGATACAATATGTTCTTATTTTACACAAACATGCTTTTCATGAATGAAGACTTTTGATGGATTGAATGCTAAGAAGGCACGACACGTGGAGGGTCGTAACCAAGATAAGTCGATCTAGATTACTCTTTCGACCGCCGACTCCAACCGCACCTCACGCGTACATCTAGGTGGGCGAGCGTTTCTAAATGAGGTAAGTCGCCCGGAATATGATGATTTGAAGGAGGCTTGGGCAGGGACGAGAAGGACTGCATAATACAGGGTCAGAGAGAGCCGTGGTAATGTGGACTCGTGAGGGTCGGCTAGTGGTAGTGAAGAGATTGGTGGTCGGGGGATAGAGGGAGCTCTAAGGATAGGAACAGCTTGAATTATGGGGGCCCCCGAACTCTGACGTGCTAAGCTAAATGGTTATACCTACGTTCTTCCCCCACCACGCGAACCATCCCGCCAATGCTTCCTATAACCCAACCTACCTATCAAATATCCCAAAATCCTCCGTTCTCCCTTTCTAGGATTATACCCAAGTTACCCAGCTCATTAAAACACCACAGCAGTTTCCCTCCTAAGCACAGGCTGTAGAGAATAATGTGTCCTGATTATATTCGAATATGAAGCATCCAGTTGTTGCTGGTCAGTTCCGGATGTGTTGAACCACTTACCAACCTTTCACTAACAACTTATGTCATTACTACCATTTCCGCTCATTCAAGTGAGTGATATATCACAAATTGTACTTAATCATGGTTGTAATTAGAGTTTTTTTTTTTTTGGAATTGCACAGGGTGGAGTGCAAAAGACAGATGAATTACAATGTGGCAACGTCCTCACCTTTGATCAGGTTTACACCACCGCTTCCCATCACCCTTGTGTCCACCACTATATCTCTCCCATTTTCTCTTCTGGAGGATCGTCCTGGATTTCAGGAGGTTGAAGCCAACTGACGTTGACCAGTCAGCAGCAGTTTTGTAGCCCGCCATCGTCGTGTTGCGAAGTATATTGCGAAATACCTACACTCTGAGGACAGGCATTCATTCTCTTGACATGGCAAACCCTTCGCCCGTTCATTTTGCCTCGAAAGTAGGAATGCTTCCGTTTCTTACTTAACCTTGAACTACATTCACGAGTACCTTCGAGAAGCTGTGCCAGGAAGGAAAACCAACATTTTAAATGGTTTCTTTCCTATTTTGACCTTAGTTTCCCAAAGATATTCATCTGTTGGAGGTGAAAAGTCCCGGGCCAAAACCTGCACAAACTTAAACCTACCGCAACTAGGTAGTTGCGGTAGGTTAAGTTTCCGACTATTTAGTTTCCGAATGCAAAATGTATTTCCATTTATGTGAGGATGGCCATACGATAATGTGACGAGGTAGGATCCTATGAACATTTTTATTACTATTTTCAGTTACTTGTTACAGTGTTTCTTAGATGATAGATTCTTTTAATTGGAAAAAAGATCCCTGAGAGCGTCGAAATAATACCAAAGTCAAAATAACCAAAAATTTAGGAGTTACACTACTCTAAGTGGAGGGTGTTAAACTTCAGGAATTATTTTAGGACGTTACAAAACGGATTTGTAAGGAGAACATTTCGGAGTTCCATATTAAAAACGCTGCAAATTATTACACAATGGTTTATATTTTTCTACATTGATCACTCGTCTCAAAAGCCACCAACCATCCAACATGAAGAAAAACATCGATCGCATTTCGGTCAGCTAAAATGAGATTAAGCGTCTTCTGCGATTCACACTCGTGTTTCTGATTTATCGTACGTCCAACCCTTAAATTCTCGTAGGGAGCGAACGGTTTGTCCTACAGAGCTCCGCGCGGTCTCAAAAAATTCTAAAAATTCTATAGAATCTTAAATTGAAGGAAAAACAATACCTTTATATCAAAATTTTTTGAGTTAGGGCGTTTTCAAAATTTCAAAATTCATTTTTGTATCCTTAGAAGTGACCTACACTAACCAAAATCTTCGGGGCACAACTAGACCCCAAATGGAGCCTACATACCTAATTTCTTCAAAATCGGTCAATGCTGAGGGGCGAAAGTGCCGCGTACGGCGTACGGCGGACGGACGGCCAAATTTTTATTCGATTTTTGGATTCTACGTACCTTGAAACGTAATCCATCAAATTTTGAGCGGGTGTTAAGATTTTTTTTTTTTTCTTGGTCGATTCCAAAGGTTCATTATTGAAAATACCTAATAAACCAAAATGTTGAATGCATTGCAACGTTGTTCTTCGAAACTGCCATTGTGGTTGTTGAATGTTCTCCCTCCTGCCTATGGAAAAATAATGTACAATTATGCTATATAAGAAAGTGCGTCCACGTGACGTACTTTTCGTGTGTGGTTTCGATAGGTCAAGTTCGGATTGACCCTGGAAGAAGCGAGGAGGTTTTCCGGTTTGTGGATGGACCCCCAACTCAAAACTGTCATAAAGGGCTGAAACTGAAAGCAGTGGAAAGTTGGGAGGCGGCTCGGGAAGAAACGAGCTTGGCAACAACTTCTGGTTTTACCTCCACGCTATCAATCTTCCGTTTCAACCAAAAACTGCTATATCGAACCACATAAAACGCGAAGGCCTTAGAGGTTGTAGATTAGGGACTGAACTGAACAAGTTAAGTGCGCTCTCTCAATCAACCTATTCCATGTATCGTGCTTAAACTTTACTTCTTCGGACAAGTATAGAAAAGTTAGGGCTTCTTCCGGCATCGTCTTCCAGTTCCTTTCCTACATGTTGTTCGTTTTCACCGTAAATCTACGGTATCGAAACGGTGGAGGGATGGTTTATGGATTTCTTACTTCGCCGAGTGATAGCAGATTATCTTTACGGGGAATCAGAGTATAAAACACAACGATATGGAATCATCGTTAGAATACCAAAGTTTTAGTAGTCAGTTTTATAACGAAATAATGTACACTTGTTACGATGAAAAACTATAAAACAGAGAAACTCCCTCGACCAATTCAGTACTCCCCCTAAGGGGGGGCTTGAAATAAGTGAGTTAAAGCTGACTACTTTCAACGAGTCCAATTAGCATCTACAACAAAATTTTTCCACTGACTTGAAACGACAGGTATTCAAAGCTTTTCCTCATTACTGGTGCCTTCAAATCCATATTTCTAACGTACCTAGCGAATACTATAAAAAGGAAATGAAATGAGGAATTTCGCCATGTCGGAATTTCCTATTTTTTACCCCAAAATCGGATTCAGCACCTCGGAAAACCTCCTACGGCAAACTTTCAGCCCGAACTTCCTAATGTACGAATAAACAAAACAGTGTTGAAAATATGAACGTTTAAAAAAACCGGGAAAATGACGTCACCCCGGAATAGTTCATTTACGGCCGCTTGAAGCGCTGAGATCGAGAAATCTATAGCCCCCAGATGCAAAATTTCACGAAACAGTAAAGTTCGAATTCGAAAAACTGAAGAAAAAAATAGAAAAAGCAAGATGGGGAAAATTAGGTTTCCCCTGTTTTTGTTTGATAACTTTCCTCTTAGAAAAACGATTTCGTAGACAACACTGGGAGGACACGGCGATCCGAACAGCCCAATCAGCGAGCGTTCCCGCTTCACGTCCGTTTTCCCGGTTATTTATGAAATCATAAATTTTGATTGTCACCCAAAAATAACAAGAGACTTATTTTCCGAAATCAGCCCGATTTTTATCTATCCCACACCATTAACTATTCAGGAAAAATGCAAACATAATTCGGTGAAATTCCTCATTATGGCATCTTCTTTCCAAGCTTGGTCGTTCTATCATTCAAAGAAGATGAAATGATGTTTTCTGGATAAACCTGCAACAGTCGAAATCCGCTTACTCCGAAAACCTAAAAAATATCAACCTAACGATTTAGATAAATCTGAAACTCACGAAAAATAACACAGAGTAGATCTCAAACTTGTGGGAATAGCAGAGAGATGCTGAAAAGGGAATGAATAAGAAAAGGATCACTCGCTTTACAATATAACTCAGTCTTAATGAGCAGCTCGATCGCCATCAATGTATCAATACAAAGCCCCCTCAAGAATTGTGGCACGTTAACGATCACTTAAGACTCCCTAGTTTTCCCTCAGCTGAACAGACCCCACTCATTAGAATCCTGGAAAATAACAAGGACGTCTCCCTTTTTTTCTGGAGAACCCGTTCAATCGAGTCACTTTTCCGCCGTTCGCAGAAATCCGATTTCATTGTTGACTCATCGAAATCTCTCACAACGTCGACATGACTGCGGTTCACGATCTACTGTTTAATGACCGGTCAAGCGAAAATGTATACAAAGTGGGTGCGGTACATAGCTTCCTTGTAACCATAAACTGTTCGGGTAAGTATCCGATAAGAGGTTGTCAGAACGACCTGAGGTATGAGGTATGAGACATGAGGTATTTGAATTTAGTTGAATGGATCATGCTGACCGAGAACGAAAAAAGGCTCAGGGTGTTTGAAAGAAAGGTGATAAGAAGAATTTACGGAGAAATTAATGATGAATTTTGATGGAGAACGAGGAAAAAAACGAAATAGAATACATATTGAAGCAGAAGACATCATCAAGTCATCTTGAAGATATCAACCCAAGAAACTAATCATCTCATCTATCACGAAAAGAAGACCAATATGACGCGCAGGTAGTGGAACTTGAAACGGATCGTTCAGTTAACAGTGGCTGCTCAAACGCATCTGAGGAAGAGGTTAGAACCAAGTTTCGCTGTCCAGGACAGGACATTTCAATAATCAAAGAGGCTCAAGAAGAGACTGAAGGAAAGAACAACAAAACAACAACAAACAACAACAACATCATCAAATCCCCTAGAAGATGAATAGGAAAACAGAAGAAAATTTGGTGACTTCGGAGACGGTTGATGTTATCTAGAAGGAAGTTGAAGATTATTTATTAATTTAAAGAATTATTTAAAGTTAGATCTTCAATAGGTAACTAAATATTTGTTTACAGTAAAAAGCTCCTAGTCAAGTTCAAGAAAAAAGTGAAATATAACAATCGAAATGAAACGGTGTTGTCTATTAAAGAAACGAATAACATAGTTTTGCTACGTAGTTTCAACAGAGGGTTAGGAAAATGTGAGTTATGTTGAGGGGAGGAGTATTGAAGCGGCTTTTCCTCGTCTTACGGTTTATTGGATGAAAGTACTTTTGCTTTATTGCATCACCTGAACTCTGTAGATAGTGTACTAACTTGGGATATTTCCATAGTTATCACATCTTTAGGATCTTTGTAGGATTCATCATATAAAGTTTATGTTTGCTATGTGCATCATTTTGAACTAACAAGATCTGCAAAGAAGGTAGTTGTGAGCAATCTGACACTCTTCTGGTGAGGTTTAATTTTTGCATTTTTTAGATAAGTAGTTACATTCTCATTGAAAGATTATAAAATAACAATAATAAAATATATAAAAAAGTATATCCATTAAATTGAGTCGAAAATTGTTATAACACTATTCCAGAATTTTTCATGAAATTCACAAGTGATTTAAAGTCACTGCTCTTGGCATTTCGCAAAAAAATCAGCAGGTTGCCCGTTGCAAATGGGTTCATCTCTTCGAACAGTGGACAGTGTACCAGCTTGTGTACCATATCCTCCACTTCATCTTGACAAAATTCACAGTCTGGAGTATCACTGAGCGGCGGTTTATCTGACCATGTCCACACCGAACTCTCACGAGCTGGACCATAATTTCCTTACGGGGCAATTTCAGGAGTAATAGTTCTAGTTTTTTCCGCACACATGGCATAATTTCGTAATGATAAGCACCTTTTTCTCCAAGGAATAAGTGTCATACCAGAGTTGCCATTCTAGTTGCGCAATTTGTTCCACGGCCTGTAGTGAGTCTGGAAGTGGGATAAGTGCGACAATCTGTCTACGGTCTTCTGATACGCCTTGTTTGGCTGCATGGTCGACTAGATCATTTCCTTGGAGAAATATGTGCGAGGAGATCCATTGTATGGTGACATTTTCTGGCGAGGTTTGAATTAGGTTGTCAACATCGTAGGCAATATAGTTTGATAATTTCCCATGATGGAAAACAGAAAGTTGTTCACATGCTACTTTTGAGTCTGTGAGGATCACAACTTGTTGTACCATTCTTCCAGTAGTTATCCTTTCCAGCGCCACTTTTATGACCAGCATCTCAGCACTACTGATTTGAAACGACAATGGCAAGTTGTAGAATTGGGATAACTCACTTGTAGAGATCCTAACTTGAAGGAGTGAAATAACTGGTTATATGTTACGTCATAGTGTATATTGTGACGCAACCAATAGAAAAAAAATGTCAAAATTTTGCATTAATTTATTGCATACTCATTTTGGGTGAAAACCATTTGAAACAATGTATCAAGATGTTTAAAAAAATTATTGGGAAAGAGCACAAGTCCCAAATGATCATTTTATTAGCAAACAACAGGAATAATAGATTAGCTCATATTATTTAATAATAAGTCTTAATTAATGTAGGTACGTACCTGTCATACGGAGTTTGAATGGTGCTCTAAAGCGAAAGTGTATACAACCAATAAACCATAAGACGAGAAAAAGCCGCTTTAATACTCCTTCCCTCTACATACCTCTCTCATTATTAGAAATTCCAAACCAACACAATGGGTAAAGAAAAACGACAAGGTGAAGGAGGTACACAATGACAGTGACATCGCTCTCTAGGTCGACAGGCTCCGGTGGGCAGCACGTGGCCAGAAAGAGTTCAGGAGATACCCAGGAGACTCCTTTAAGACGAAATACACTTCCTGAGACAGTGTAAAACAAGAGACACGTTCCTTACTAGGTGTTTGAGACCGGAAAGCAAAATGTACACGATTTTGCCGTATATCAGCAAATTTTTTTTTCTCAATTAATATTTATTGCACCAAATAATTCAACTTATTACCGATATTGCTATGACAATGAATAAAAGTTACTGAAACGAGAGCATAGCACACCTCCATACTTCACAGCCTGTGATGATGGGTTATTGCTTGAATTTTGGTAACTTCATTTATGTGGGATATCAAAGGTTCTGATGGCTGGATAATTGGTTGAGTACCGATATGCATCAACACATAACCTTGTTCTAAAATCGCTGCATATCACGATTGCAATCAAAGGTGCAGCCCCACAGTTGTGCATCATACGTCCAGACTGGCTCAATGACCTGATATATGGCTAATTTGTTCTGGATTGACAATTTTGATCGTCTACCAACCAACCAATACATTTTCCAGAAATTGGTGTCCAGTTCTGTTATTAATTTTTTTATATGTACTCTCCAGCTGAGTTTTGTATTCAGTTATAACATAACAGTCATAATATGACATCAAAACGACTCTGTGAAACAACCCAGTTAAACGTCCTTTTTGGACCATATTTATTGGTCGTTGTGTCTCATTCTTTTTGCTTATATAGGAAAGAAACCTTGATCCTCCGACATTCACTGAGAATTATGACAAATGAGAAACATCTTTCAACTAAAATTAACACCAATGTCGAAACGAATCGACACAATTCATCCAAACAAATTGGCATGGACGGAGGGAAATAGGGTTGTTTTTGAATCTGTTATTTTGTTTGATTCCTCCAGGGTTTTGGACTGAAATGTCGTAAACATAAATGTAATCGAATGAATCCAGAAGGGCCACCGGGTTATTATCAAGATACGATTTGCAAATAAAAATATGATTCTGTTCCGCCGAACCAAATCAAATTGTCAACTGCCCTACCTCAATTTGCGTTTTTCTTCCATCTATATTCGTTTAATATTACCGATAATATAACCTCGAAAAAGATTCAATATTAGGCTAGTAGCGTTTCAGAGGTAATTTAAAATGTTTTTCTCGTTTGTTTGATCGGTTAACGTAATTTACCAACTGCACAATCTGCTACAGCGCGGTAGCGAAGTTGGTCGGAAATGATCAATTTTCTCTCACCAACTGATTCAGCACCCCACACCGCCTAGTACCGGAAATAATAAAGATGTTTCCTTGAGCGCAGACGAAAAGCATTCAGAACAGGATTGATGGAAAAGGGCAAACTAGAAAGAAATAACTATTAAATAGTTCTAGTTCTTATTCTAGTAATAGTTCTTAAATAGTTCTAGTTCTAGTTTGCAAATTTTGCTGTCTCAGCGCGGTACCAATCAGTGGAGTCACCATAGCTCATGAACCACTCCTCATATCAGAGGTTTTAGGTTATTTTACCATTAATTCAGTTGCGTCTTCTACTGATCTTCAACATCAAAACCAAGATTTCCAACGACATGTCGTGGTGGCAGACTGTAACGGTGGGAGGAAGAGGGAATAGGAATTTACCTGCTGAGTTTATCGTCGATTTTGATGTATTATTTAGTTTCGGAGCAATTGTGTTTCAAGGGCGAGAGCGTAGTGTTGGAGGAATAGGTCTTTCCGTCGACCGAGAAAAGAAGCACTACACGTTTTCAACACGAGGAGAAGAGAGAGATAAGCCAGAAAGCATCATTCTGAATGGTAACACGTACAGTCGCACTCCGAACTTCAAATATCTGGGAACCTCACTAACGGAATACAACAGAATGAAAGAAAATATAAAAGCCCGTGTTGCCACTGGTAACAAAAATATTACTAAGCCTTGAACAGAGTGTTTCGAGGTCGTTCACTCAGCAGGAACATCAAGTTGAGAGTATTGCGTACGATGCTCTACGGCTCTGAATCCTGGACGATGTCATGTGCTGATGAGAAATCCCTTATGCGGTGAAAGAAGAGTAAAACCATTCGCAATATTTTTGGACGTTTGGTAATCCGGGTGTACAGTATGGACACCCCAGCATTGTTGCTTAAATAAAAGCCTTAGATGGATTGGCCATATGGAGGGAAGGGGGTACCTGGAGGCCGCCAACTTCTGAAGAGAGAACCTGAGAAGAGACAGGGTTGGAATATGAAGATTGAGAGCTCAAGATCGATTTGATTAGAAAACTGTCATTGAGAAGCCCAGGGCCCTACATGGGCTGTAGCGCTGAGGAGTGAGTAAGTAAGCTATCGAGCTAGAAATGTTACGGTGAGACTCGAAAGGAACGTGCTCAGCAGGATAACATGAACGAGTCATTTTCAAAAATAAATCACACTTTTCATGTTGTAAAGACCATATTTAGGAACTGCAGTATAAACTCAGTAACGTAATATATTCACCAGTAAGAATTGCTGGGTTCGAACGTGAAAGGGAATAAAACGTTTACATATACAAAATTGACATAGTTTCTAGTAATCGATTCAATAAAGGGAAAAATTGACGAGAAAAACATGGTCACCAGGAAAACTGCTCTTCAGAGTTTATGAATTTCATCTAAAAAAAAAAAAAAAAAAATTAGCAAGGAAAAACTTATTGGTATACGAGCAAACAAACAGCTTTGAAACGCATGAAACGTGATAGATCTGGGAGGATCAATAGTATTGAGTTAGAATAATACCCTCAGAAACTATACGTTTAGCTTGAATGTAGACAAACACATTCAACGACTTATTATTCGGCTTATTTATTCACTTCTCTTTGATGGAGAAAAGGAAACGGGATGATGAATAGATACTAAAAATACATGGAAAAAATAGATAGATGTATTATCCTATTACCAATGAGGCTTCTATCTTAGTATGGAGGTGGAAAAGAATAGATAGATATTATATTTTATACCTTGGATTTGAACCACGAGAGTAAGGGAAGTGAACTTGTATGAAAGTAGGTACATACAGTTCGCTGTATGGAAATGGACTGGGGAGCTGCTATCCCTGAGTCCCGACCTGATGGAACGGGAGTTATCGTTCCATAAAATCACGACTCCATTGTGTTACAGACAGCAACTGAAGCTCTGTCACATTCATCAAACAATTTGAGACCCAGGCAATACAAATCTTAACGACCGTATACCTGCAAAACCTCGTAAGTCCGATTTTTTCAAAAATAAGGTTTTGGCGGTTTCATATGGAAGTAAGGATCCCTCTCCTCTCCTTTGTACGAAGTATGGTATCGATTCCTAGAGAAATAACGTCTCTGTGATAGATTGTAAAAGCTTGTAAGTTCAGAATCTTTCAATTAGGTTCTAAGACCTCGCAACCTCGGCTTTAGCTGATGACTACAGGATTTTCACATTTTCGGTAAGTTCTCTGTTATTATTGCTGCGCTCATTTGCTTAGATAGATCTTACTCATCAAACTTAAGATACTGCAGAAGTTGTAGAGTTGAGAATTCGTTCCCATGTTCACAAAACCACAGTTTTTTAAAACTCCTCGTGAGCCAAGAGACTTACGAGGATTTTTGCGATCAACAGGTTCAAACTTACGAGTTTTCATACAACAGGAGTTGACAATAAATTAGTTTTTGTGGACTGAATTTATTTTTTATAGCTCTTGTGAAATTTTCATTTCGTAACATACGAGGTTTTGCAGGCAGGTATACTGTTAAGGAATCGTCTCAGAGATACACCATGTAAACACTGGAAATTGAATAAAACACAGATGCTGAACCAAAATTGTACTGAGTGCAAATTTCCATTTTGAGGAACCCAGGTTTTTTTGCCTACTACACAAATGCAAACCCGCTCAATAAGCTGAATCAAAATTACCTTCTCAAGAAACCAGCAAAATAGTCCAATCAGGATCGGGGGTGGCCGAAATAGTGCCCGCTATCGACGTTCTGGGACCTGGTACTAATTTGTACTCATTTACTCCTGGAGGACAGAAGACAGAAGTTTCAATGGCCGGCAACTAAGCCCTGAAAGGGCTTCCCCGAGCTAGTTTTCTGTGAGTTCGGACGCCTCAAACGACTTTCGACGGTTGGTGAAAACGCATTTTCACCTTCAATTAAATCAGTTCGCCGAATAACGAGGTCATAGTTCGAAACACAACAAACGGCACTAATATAATCGTATAGGTAACTAATAGACTGTACCTCTCAAATATTCAATTCGCCCATTTACGCTCATTGAATATGTACATTCACGAGTAACTCAAATAGTGAGCCATGAATCGTGATCTACTGCATAAACTACAAATCACTGAAGAGGAGATGATGAAAGCTTCTGCTCCCATTCTGGTTGATAAATCAAATAATAAACTTGTGGAATTGAGCAGAAAAAAAAAATAAACAATGTTCTCCTTTTAAATATACTATTTTTCAGTTCAGCCTCCTTTCAACATATGGAAATTCCGTACCTTATATATGCAGAAGCGAAATCTACACAAAACAATAATGAGATTCATTTTATTGATGATTTTTGAATTTTAATCCATATTTAGTCTAATTATTGATAAGTTCATCACTCATGATGTTATTCACAACCCTAATTCACAATCAATACTTAAATTTTGTATTAAACTTTTTTTCACTTTCATTAAAGTCGAAAGGGTTTAAATGAAAGTGAAAACGGTTTAATTCAAAGTGAAAAAGGTTCAACTGAAAGGTAAAAATTACTATTATCTCATTGAATTACTCGTACTATACGCTATATTATATTAACCTATTGCTATAGTATAAATAATCTCATTAGATAGTAGTATTTACTTTTGTGATAAAAATAGTTTATTAAAAAAAACCAAATATGTCCATCATGGATATTATACAGGTCACCAGAATCAAACAAAACCTGACGGCTCACTTGCTACATAGCACTCAAGAATTGAATACCCTGCAGCAGCAACGTACTTACTCCAAAATTGTTTTTTAAGAATTAACACTCGTTTGGAAGAATGTACACGCTCGATCTAGTTGTTTCAGAACTACCTACCTGTGAGGTAGTTTTGGATGTTTCTCGCGTCACTGCTTGATACGCCATACTAGTAAAAATGCACGTATATTGCTCATTGATTCTACGTTATGCTGATTAATTTTTGTCTGAATCAGTGATAGTTTTTATGAATCAGTAACAGTGTGATTTTCATGGGCCATAGGTTGAATTATTGTAATTATTCTTATTATCATTTTTTTTCCTCGTTCCTGTTGTATACCTGGCCCGATTCATTGGTTTTTTTATTCTACCCCATTATATCATTTTATAATATGACTGTTGATTTTGTTATTATGACTGTTGTTTGCGTTATTGTAGGCTATTACATCTGAATAAATAAATAAATAAATAGTAGTGACCTTATCTTATGTCTCGTTGTGTTCTCAAATAGTACTCTTGGTTTTACCTCGTTGTTCCTATGCAAATGTCTTGTATTAAAGGCAATGTAATGCAATTTCAATGATTTTGTCAAATATTTAACAAATACATTCAGACTAATTCTTCATTGAAAATTTCCCGAATCGAACTACTTCTTCAGCTTATCCAAGAGTTGGAAGACTCCGAAAATATCAGTGTAGGTGATCATAATTTAGATGCCGGATTTTCTAAAATGGTCTCAATCTTGGCCAATCTCGACAGAGCGCGCCTGTCTGCCAGTATGGAAAGTCAACCTATGCAGAATGGAATCCGCTTTTTTAACCATTTACCTGAGGCCATGCGTAAGTTGCCATCAAAGAGATTGACTGTAAAGGTTAAATCCCGTTTGATTGACGCAGAACTATATTCGCCATCTGAATTTTTTTCATTTGGTATGGTGATTACCCTGCCTATTTTAATTTTTAATTGTTAGGTTTTGTTTTGTTGTTTGGTGTTGGCAGAGGAATTTTTTTTTAAACAATTACCTACCTACCTTGCTAGTCTATTCACGCTATAATTGTACATTTATGATGAAGTTTTGTTCCTCAGTTGTACTCTGTATGCTTATGCAACGATTGTATCACCTATGTCTGTACCATCAAAATCTACTTTTTCGATTTGATTTGATAGATCGACATCTCCGGACCAACGTCAAAAATATTCTAATCATTTTAGAAATTCTACTATTCTGGTAGTCCAATGAATCGGTCTCATGCTCTCCAACCATGTTGTGAAGTCTTGATGTGATTATCAACTAGATTTATTATTCTCTGAACTAGTCCAGTTCTACAACTGTCCATTGTTACGAGAAAGAACAATTTCTTTGATTCTTGGTCGTGACTATCAGTTGAGATGGTTCTCTAGACATTCACTCACACATACATAGAATTTGTTAATATTCTCCACGGCAGACCTATTTCGTAGTGACAAACGCTACTCATGACAGAATTATTGGAAGTGAATGTATACGAAGGCGCCCTTTGAGGTAGTGAGGAGAGTGTGGGTGTGGCTTAGTGACTACGCCGTATGCCTTCATTGAACGGCTACGCATGTTAGGGTAACTTTGTGCTTCGAGAATGCTCCGTTTGAACGGTACTTTTGAGCCCAAATACTGGAGCAGTCACAGGCAGCCACGTTTGCGATGGCCTGACGGAATTAGCGACCCCACGCTATTAACAGCCCCTCAGCCTCCAGCTCAAACCGAGATTGCAATATCGATGCTAAGGGGATAGCCGAGTCCCAACAGCGAGCGCTGTGGACTTCATATATGGTGTTTGGTCTGCGGGGGTCTCAGTTATCAAGCTGAGTAATCAGACGTTGATGGGACTTGCTACAATCTTGTTGCGGCTCAAGATACTGTTGGGCCCCAGGAGCCATCAAGCCGCCATCTCACCCTTCCCTCTGCACATACGTTTGATGGGAAGCCCTGTCGTCGTGGCCGAAGTCCTTCCGTGATTCGGAGCAAATAATTCTAACCACAGAGATCATTCAACATTGGAACTCAAAACTTGGTGGACCAATAACCACCTATAAGTCCACCCATGAGTGTAACAGATAAAACGGAGAAAACAAAGAGTCGGGAGCACCAAAATATGAACCACCAAATATGAATTTCAGACCACACTGAGTCCGAATTCGCCAATAAACCGTAGGTGTATGTCTGTGTGTTTGAAGGAAAAATTGTATTTTGCCCAGGCTTGAATCCAATCAATATAAGCTTTTTTTTGGGCTGTTATTTTATAGTTTGACTAGGATATATCTATCTAGTAGTGCAATTCAAAACCGGAATTTTGAATATTGTCGTTGAAGGGGCGAATGAGTGGGCTAATGAGCGTGCTACCTAGTCCTCAACTGCTATCTCAATCATTACACTCGAACTTTGAAATTTCGGAAAGTTAGTCAATAGGTAAACCCCTGGATATCCTTGAACAGAGTGTCCAACGGTTCCCCGAAAAAAATTCCCTGAGTTTTCCAGGTATTCCAAGTTCAATTTTCGGCATTTTCAAGGGTTCTAAATTAATTGGAATATAAATAAATTTGAAATATATAGCAGCTTATGTCAAAACATCAATCTGTAAGTACCTATCAGTCCGGGGCGATGAATTTCATCTAGACTCCAATCCGCATATTCCCTAAAAATTTCATCGTAATTGGATGGAAACTGTAGAAATGGTTGGTATCAACATATGGGACCATTTGTAACACAATTCGCTCAATTCCCGAGTATTTAACCGAAATTGAAGAATAATTTCGAATAGTTTTGCCCGTTACAAATATTACATGAAAGACACAGCAAGGACTTCGATTCTTGGATAAAGTCAAGAATTAACATTAAATTCACCGAAACTTGTAGGTTTAATCAAGAGAAATGACCACTTCAATGGCTAGTTTTCACCTTCGATTGTTTGGAAAAGTCGAGAATGAACGTTAGATTCATCAAAACTTGTTGGATTATTCGAGAGAAACGACCACTTCAAAGGCTTGTTTTCACCTTCGATTGTTTGAAAATTGCAAGAATGAACGTCAGAATAATCAAAACATGTTGGGTTATTCGAGAGAAACGACCACTTCAAAGGCTTCACCTTCGATTGTTTGAAAAACTCGAGAATGAACGTTAAAATCAAAGGAACTCGGTGGTTTACTCGAGAGAAACGTCCACTTCAAAGGCTTGTTTTCACCTTCGATTGTTTGATAAGTTTTACCTGTAGTGTGTAGAGAATTCAACGGAAAACTCCGAGGTGCACTTACCTGTAACAAAATCCAAAAACAACAGGTCACTGAAGGCTCATTACATGAGAACTTTCATAATGACAATAACAAAAGGTAAAATTACAGACCAACTGGAACCTTAGGCAAATGTTGATTCGATGACACAGAAACATAATAATGAGAGAGTACAAAAATCTAAGTAGAAATGAAACCAAAGAATTGTTCTCATTCGACGCAGAAATTAATTTCCAGCAACGTGGGTTTCAAACGCAAAAAGACCACTCATGCACCATGAGTTAATGAACGAATTTTCATAGAAACCTAGAATATATATATATATATATATATATTCTTAATTTCTCAATCAGATTTTTATTTTCTTAATTTCTTCAAATTTCTTAATCACCCCAAAACGGAGTTGTGGGGTCTTGATTAAGAAATTTGATTACTGGTTGTAAAGGACGCAAAACTGAAGACAAAACGAACAACGATCGCATATTGGTCAGCTAAAATTTGAACGAACATTAAGGCTCTTTTGCGATTCATACTCGTGTTTCTGATTTATCATAAATCCAACGCTTAAGTTCTAATGGGGATCGAACGGTTAGTTCTACAGAGCTCTTGGCGGTCTCACTCGATTCTAAAAATTGAATGCTATTTTAAATTGTTGAAAAAAACAATACCTTTATATCAATATTTTTTGAGCTAGAGCGATTTCAAAATTTCAACCCTTAGAAGTGACAGACATCAATCAAAAGCTTCGGATTACAACTAGATCTAAAATGGAGCCCAAATACCAAATTTATCAAAATCGGACCATGGGACATAAAAAAGTCCCACGTACGGCGGACGGATGGACAAATTTTTATTCGATTTTCGGATTCTACGTACCAAGAAACGTAAACCAACAAATTTTGAGGACGGGTTAAAATTCTTTAATTCGTGGACGATTCCAAAGTTTCATCATCGAAAATAATACACTAAAAACCATTTGAACAACCAATATGTGAAAGGTAGGTACTTCCGTATACCTACTTTTAAAAAAATTCCACATGCGACGCAGATTCATTCGGAGAATGTCAGGCATGCAGCTAGTTTTAGTTCGACCAGGAGACAAAAGACTGAGTCCTATGGAATGGTCCCAGCAAACCTCAACAATGCCGTCTATATTAATTTTCATTGATCGATAGAGTTGTTGTTGTTATGGGTTTCAATTCATTTCAATCGTTTCTATTTACCCGCGGACTATTAGATACCAATGCAGAATCGAGTGAGACGAAGGGTCCTTGGAACCATATAGGGAGAATACTCGTGGAGGAAGAATGCATGTCCATGTGCCTCCAACACAAAGGGGAACTACGTGTGAAACATCCGTTGTCTGCCGCTCGATACAAAAGATTCAATCGAAAAGGAACGAAGAACGGCTGGACTCCACTTTCCAGTCGTCTTGTCTTGACTATAGAAATGGAATGATTGCTACAGGAGAAGGAGAGGTAAGATGGGCTTCTTGCCAAAACAAGATCCCCTCCAGGGAATGAAGGATAAGTACTCATCCATGAAGCTCGACTCTAGGTACAGAATAGACTCCGAATATGGCATTTTGGCGCAAGTGCGCAATGCGTTAGGCACTAGCTCTATATCTACTCGTATTTTGGCACCGGTTACGATTGTTTGGATGCGTCCTAGCACGACAAACCATACAAGATGACAAGAATGTAATGAGCCAGTAATCGATCTCTATAACCCTCCAATTCGTATAACTCAACGGTGAAACCGAAATGAATTTTTCCCAATTTCTGAATTCATGGCACCTAAATGCACAAAAAATACAGGTTTTTGAAAAGATTTACATTCATTTATAGATGTCAAAGTGCCTCAACAGTTACAAAGTACGAAACAAATACCATTTTCTCACTTGAGAGCTTCAAGGTTCTGGACCAACACTCTTTGGGCACCTTCTTCTTGGACCACAGCCTACTTTTTCATAGTATTTATATTATACATTATTCTTAAAATTTGTGTGTTAATCATGTGCAATGTGGGTTTATTATTTCAAACCATTGGAATCGAACAAGAAAAAAAAAATCTTACACCCCCTCAAAATTTGATGTTTTACGTTTCAAGGTGAGTAGAGTTCGAAAACCGAAAACATATCCGTCCGTACGCCGTACGCGGCACTTTTCTTAGCAACCCTGGACCGATTTGGTTCAAATTTGGTATTTGGGCTCCATTTGGGGTCTAGTTGTGCCGCGAAGCTTTTGGTTGATGTCAGTCACTTCTAAGGGGTGAAAATTAAGGGTTGAAATTTTCAAAAGTGCCCTAGCTCGAAAACTTTCGCGATAAAGGTATCGTTTTTTCATCAATTGAAGATAGTATTGAATTTTAATTTTAGTATTGAAAATTTTAGAGACCACACGGAGCTCTGTAGGACAAAACGTTCGTTCCCGATTTCGTTTTGAGTGTGAAGCGTTTATTTCTTCGAAACGAACTTGATTGTGAAGCAAAAATATAGTTGGTAGGTAGTGACAATGGCAAAGCTGTGTTCTTTGCACGCTAATGATCTGTACAGAAAAATTTGCCTTTGTGTAATAATTTGCAGCGTTTTTTAAAAATATCCCGAACCGTTAAGTAGACTTGTTCAACATTGTTGGCCAATGAACTCGTCTTTCCGTTTGATAACATGGACATTTTGACCAAACTTGCAACAATTAATTAATAACAACTAACAATTAATTATTAGTTCAATATTTAAATGTTAAATTAGGTGGTTGAATATTAGTCATTGACTGGAGTATTTTGTTTTGTTGAAATAAACATATCTTATGATTTATATTCATCTTTTCAAATAATAGATAAACTATTTTTCCTACTCGAGAAACGTAGATAGCTTTGGTCATTTGATAGACCGTAGTACCATGCAGTTAAGACGGCTTTTGAGGCCGTTTTCTTTTCCAATGAATTTTGTGACAACTAGATAGGCGTTTAAATACTGGATTATTTCCGTGATGAAGAGATATCTTATTATTTACTGTGAATAATAAGTAAATAAGGGCTAATTAATTGATTCTGATAATTTATAAAATCGGGTATACAGCAATATTGAAAGAATCAGCTGGCAACACGAGCAGCCATTTTTTTGTAACTACGATAAACTTCATCCTAACCCAGTCCTTTGTAGGGTTACGTTACCCAGGTAATCGATTGTCTCGAAAAACATTCGATTCTACAACTTTTTAGAACGTAATTTTTCTTACCAGGGTTACGATACTTTATGGTAAACTTCTACCTTGGGGTTAAATTTTGTTTTGTACCGGCCCTAAGATATTCAGATAACCATGATCCATAATTAGGGAGTAGTTCAACAAATCCACTAAAACTCGGTTTTCACATCTTGTGCACTTATTTTTCGCAATCATTTTACATGCGTAGATAATTACCAATAGAAAAGGTCATGGTACGTCTGTTGAGCATTACCTATAACGAGAAATAAAAAAAATGTGTTATTGATTCATACTTACTTTCAAGGTGATTAAGTGCATCAGACAATAACATGAGTTAAGAAGTATGTATAAAACATCAAAACGAATGCCAAAATGTTCTTAATAATAATAATTTTGTATAACTTAACAAATAATAAATGATTTTTTTTCTCGGGCCTTTGCTCTTGCTGCAGTCAGACCTACCTCCTCTGAGTTGGTGAACTCAATCCATAACTACACAATGATGTTCGATGAAGGAATCTCTTCATACCAGTTGAATGCCGCACCAATTTGGCTCTCACGTTTACCACAGCACGTCAGATACTTCAACACTTAACAGCGTCCTTACGAGGTCATAACAATATTTCAGGTACAGATGAGAGTACAAAGATAAACTACCTCCTCTGAGTGATTTCAACTTATCTTGTTTGTGTACGCAGTGGAAAAAAGATGAGCCTCCGGAGAAAGGGGGGGGCCACCTAATTACGTTATTATCATTAATAAACCATCAGTACGTCAATCGAATTGTTCCGGCGCCATCTTCTTCTACTTCCTTCTTTTTTTTCCTTCTTCTTTTTCTCCTTCTTCTTCCAAGCCCTTCGTCAGATTACGGTAATACCCTCCATCCACCGGCTCTTCATCGCTCCCTCAGTTCATCCATTTCTCCAAAGAAGATTCTTTGTTCATTTGCATCGGCCTCACAGCCGTTAGTTATTTTTGTGCTCTCCTAATAACCATAATTTCTTACTCAAACCCCGCTTTTCTCGTTGATGTATCTGCGTGTACTTGCTCCATTATTCTATCTTTTGTCATACTTTCCATCAAATTTATCTCAATATAACGACAGAGTACAGTATTCAGGACTGACTGTCAAAACGTTGATGGTGTCGTAGAGGGCTCTGGTGAGACACCGCCTTATCACCTTCTTTCATTTTCAATTTCTAACTTGGTGATGCATTCCAAATAGAAGGTAACCCCTCATGGATATACATATACGTAGTAGCTAGATACCTGAGGATGATCAGCATTCAAGACGTGCCGAGTTCCATGGGTGAAGATTGATTTGCGATTCACTCTCGTGTTTTTGACTTATTTTCTGCCAAACTATTACGTAGATCGAACGGTTCCTCCTACAGAGCTCTCGATAGCCTCGTTCGATTCTAAAAAAACGCTTCAAATTATTACACAACGGTTCATTATTTTTCTGTATAGATCACTCGACTGCAAAGAATACAGCTTTTCCAATTTTAGTACGAGTCTCTAACAACCATATTTTCCTGCGTTATTCACTGTCAATTTTATTTTGGGAGAAAGTACCTACCAACAAAACATCGTTATCCGAGAGTTGTTCCCTCTTACTCACAACAAAATTTGATTCTTGGTTGCTAAGGAAACTCTACAAGAAGAAAAAAAAGATCGCATTTGATCAGCTGAACTTTAAAAGGAGATTTGGCACACTTCCATCAGTGAACATTAATTTGCGATTCACACAGGGGCTTCTGCCAAGACCACATAGAGTGTGAACGGTTGGTCATACAGAGCTCCGGGTGGTCTCATTCGATTCTAAAAATTCAATATTATTTTAAATTGACGAGAAAACAGTAACTTTGCATCAAAAGTTTTCGAACTAGGGCGTTTTGAAAATTGCAATCTCTATTTCTTCAACCCTTATATGTGACTGAAAACAACCGAAAGCTTCGCGGTACAACTTGTCACACCCCACGCACTCTCTGGAGACCCCAGTAAGTTAATAGATCAAGGACTTTCTCGAGTGCATCTGAAACTTACTACCGACCAACCATTACTTCACACCAATCGCTTCCCAGCTTTCTTTTAATCTACAACTTTCTCTCTCCCTCTCTCGCTTTTCTAGCATCCCCAAAAAACAACTCGTAGTGATTTTTTTCTTCTCATTTCCTAGTCTATTTTGGTTTATTATTTTCAATAATGAACCTTTGGAATCGACCAAGAAAAAAAAAATTTTAACACCCCCTCAAAATTTGATGGTTTACGTTTCAAGGTACGTAGAATCCAAAAATCGAATAAAAATTTGGCCGTCCGTCGATTTTGATGAAATTTGGTATGTGGGCTCCATTTAGGGTCTAGTTGTACCCCGAAGCTTTTGGTTGATGTAGGTCACTTCTAAGGGTTCCAAAATCAATTTTGAAATTTTGAAAACGCCCTAACTCAAAAAATTTCGATATAAAGGTATTGTTTTTCCTTCAATTTTGGATTCTATGGAATTTTTAGAATTTTTTGAGACCACCCGGAGCTCTGTAGGACAAACCGTTCGCTTCCTACAAAAATTTAAGGGTTTATATTGAAATATATATATATATATATATAAATCAAACACGAGTGTGAATCGCAAAAGAGGCCTAATCTCCGTTCAAATTAGAGCTGACCAAAATGCGATCGATGGTTGGTGATTTTGATTTTTTTTTTTTTTTTGATTTTTTTTTTAATTTTATTATTAGGTATTATTATTTTTTTTTTTCATATTGGATGGTTGGTGATTTTGTAGATGAGTGATCTATATAGAAAAATAATAAACCATTGTGTAATAATTTGCAGCGTTTTTCATTTCAGTTTAATTAATTTTCAAATCATTGCACCAGGTCTTTTCTTCTATTGATTATTCGAAATTCCAGTTCGAATTCCAGTGTAACCATCATTTTGATCGTTTCAACATTTTTTTGCCGAAGTACTTTTGATTTCTTTTTGGTCTACAAGCAGAAGGAGTACTTATTGATTTTGAGAGTTTCATTTTATTATATCCTTGCTTACTTCCTTATTTGTGCTGATTTTTGTTTTTCCTATTTGTTGTCTTTTAGGACAATAGGTTTAATTTGCTTTTCCCCAGAATAATTGGAGTAGTAGCATAGATCTGCTGATCAAAAAAGAGTATACACTCATTTCGAACACCAGAAACAAACCAGACCAGAAACAAACTAAACCCCTGGAGCTCCCTGGACCCCATGTACCAAATGTAATCGAATTCGGTCCATGATGACTAAGGAAAGTACTACAGCGTACGGTGGACGGATATTCCATATCTTCATAATGAAAGTTTCCGAATTAGAGGGAGTTTTGAAAATCCAATCCTCTATTTTTTACCCTGAAGAAGTGACTTACAATAACCAAAATCTCCGCATCACAACTGGATCACAAATGGAACCCTTCTTCTTCTTTTAGTGCTTTCTCTGAAGTCAGAGGTTAGCGACAATTTGTCGGAATTCATCTCTATTCAATGCTTTATTTTTCAAATCGTGATACTTGAGTCCTGTCCATTGTAAAATGTTGCTGTACCACGAGGTCTTCCGTCGCCCAATACTTCTCTTTCCCTCGATCTTTCCTTCAAACACCAGCTGCAGCAATGAGTATTTCTCACCACAAAAATGGAACCCATATAATACATTTCACGACTTTAGGATTTTTAAAAAATTTGATTTAGAATTCAACATCTATGTAAAATATGTAAACATGTAAAACATCAAAGTTTGAGGATGGGTGAAATATTTTTCATTTTCTTGGTCGCTTCCAAAGGTTAAATATTGAAAATACCAAAATAAATTGTTCTCATGATTGGATGAGTGATTTAGTTTTTTTTTTTTTTTAAATTGGGCCCCTTTTAATGATAAATAATGAAAAAATAAAAATGAAATAAATGAGGTATTGGTGAGAACTGGAACCCCTAGAGGGGTTGAGTAATTAGGAAATCAGTCCACCTCCAACTAATACTCACACTTCCCAAGCAGAAGTCCGCAGTGCAGGTAATTTGTGGATACTTGGGCGGTTGGAGGTCGGTAGAGGACTGCTAGGTATTGGGCGGGTATATATCACGACCCCGTTTCCACATTAGAATAATCTAGGCACCACTCAATATGTCCAACCTAAGAGTTTCGCCGAAATGCTAAGGCCTCCGCTTTTTCCCCGGACAAAATATTCCCGATTCAACGATATTTAAGGCGTAATTTAACAGATGTAACTTCTTTTCGTCTAAAAACATTATATTATATGGGTAACATATCTGCACGCTCAACCAAGAGGGTGTAAAGATCACGAGACTCATCCAAATAGCTTAAACAAGTTAGTAGTGACTTATTCTCTTGCGGGATTGAGATATCACGACACCTCAGTATTCGGAAGGGTTTTACTTGGCCGTGTTTATACGGCCTAACTCCTTAGCCTTAATGATACCGGCCGTACTCTTGGCAGTCATTATGCCTCTATCTTCTTTGGCAATTATTCCCCGCCTCTCCCTTGGCCGTTTATTACTGCCCAACACCCCTGGGTAATGATTTTTATATACACAATCTTTATACCGCCCACTTCCTGGGCAATCACGGGCGAATTTTTATTCTGACGTCAAGAACCTTCTTTTGGTTCATTATTTTCAATAATGACTTTTGAAACGGGTAAGAAAAAAAATTGTAACCTCCCATTGTAGTTATTGTCAGTCACTTCTTAAAAATCGGGGAACACATTTTCAAAACGGACTAGCTGGAAAGCTTGCTGGAAAGCTATGGTGAAGGGAGGAAATAGAGCGGCGTTTCCTCGGTTTAGGAGATTTACCTCCGTGTCAAGCATACTTTCGCCTCATTGGCATTGTCAGGACACGATGTTATTATTAATGTGCAACAGATACAACCCAGACGATCCAAAATATTCAACATTTATCGGGACACGTGGGTGCCAGATAGCCTAGGTCCCAAGCCTGTGTAAGGACTCGAACCCCCTCCCCAGCCCCACTTGCCCCCGGTCATTAGAAGGTAGTTAGGTAACTGTTGTCTCCCAAGGTTGGTTAAGTTGACATGATCAAATTTAATAATTTTCGTTTGTTTGAATAGAATTTATTGCATTTTGATTCCTTAACGACCATGAATCAAAATCAAATTGAAGGCACCCACAACTTTGGGATAACGATGTTTTGCTGGTAGGAACTTTCTGTCAAAATAAACTTGATTGTTGACCTTGTGTGATAATATGGTTGGAAGGTACTATTAATGGAAAAGCTTCGATCCACGGGTAAGCTTTACAGCAAAATAATAAACCGTTGTGTAATAATTTGGAGCGTTTGGAGAAACTTCTACCAAAATCTGACCAGCCGTTTGAAACTTGAGTCTATTGCACACAGCGCACTACGTTCTCGAACAGTTTGTTCCCTTCATCAGATTTACTGTATAAATGTGCAATATATCGGATTCAAAACTCAAAAAGATTTAAAAAAACTATTTCCCTGACAACGCACGACTAAAAATCGATTCCGACGTTCGACCGGGGTGAAGTGTGCATTGATTTGCAACTCTACAACCAAATCTGCAATCCGAGCTAATTGCTCTTTGTCGTGTAACCACGGGGCCCCCATAATTTGAATATTAATCGGTAATGCTTTTATCCAAAAGGTTTTTGATACATCAGAAGGTAAGATGGCTTTTGATATCCGAGATGTTGTGGTTCTGTGAGGGCTATTAGACGAGCATGCTCTGATGGCTCGTAAATTTCAATTAAACGGCATTTATGTTCATCACTATGTTATGGTCGTTCTAGGAGCCTATTTGCCAAATCGGAGGTTTTGCAAGGCCACTTCAAAGATAATAGAGGCAGAGTTTTGGAGAATTTAGTTCGTTGGTGATGCTTGCTCCTAGAAAGGCTGCGTCTAATAGGGTGTGCGCCTGGGTATTTAAAACTGTTTATTGTTATTTTTAATCTAAGGTAGACCTCATTCTGAGAATTTTGGTACCAACCGCGACCTTCTAGCGTGTGTAAATCTTTTCCTATGAATTTTTAAAGTTTCGACCGTTTATGACGTCACAGTGGGCTGGGGGGTCCCGCCCAGGCGAGAGGGGCGCGTGACGTCATAAACGGTCGAAACTTTGAAAAATCATAGAAACAGATCTACTCACGCTAGAAGGTCGCGGTTGGTGCCAAAATTCTCAGGATGTAGTTTACTTTCGATTAAAAATCTAAAAAAAAAATCAAGGCGCACCCCCCATTGCGCTTCCACTTGTTGTGACGTCCTGGCGGGGTTGTTGAACAGGGAAGCGAGTGAAGAACCAGGCGATCGTGAGTTTGATTTACATCCGCAGTGGGAGGAGTTCGGAGAGCGTTATTTTCTTGATCGGAATCCAAGATGATAGCGTTCGTATAGTGAAACATACCACGTCGGGAGCACCACTGTCGATTCTGGCTCGGATTAAATATTTTACTGAATTCATTGAATTTACTCAATTTATTTATAGCATTTCCAAGTCAAATTCAACTTTTTCCAAGTCAAATTCAACCTTTTCGAAATCAAAATCAACATTTTCCAAGTCAAATTCAAACTTTTCCAACTCAAATCCAACCTTTTTCCAAGTCAAATTCAACTTTTTCCAAGTCAAATTCAACCTTTTCACCATTATTAGGGAAACTACGAAAAATACGCACAAGCCCTAAATGTAGTACCAAATGCTTGTCTGTGATTAGGGACAAGCATTTGGGCAGTCCCCAATCATAGACAAGCATTTGGTGGCATAGACTACATTTAGGGCTTGTGCGTATTTTTGGTCATGTCCCTAATAATGGTGAAAAGGTTGAATTTGACTTGCTAAAGGTTGAATTTGAGTTGGAAAAGGTTGAATTCAACTTGGAAAAAGTTGAATTTGACTTGGAAAAGGTTGAATTTGACTTGGAAAAGGTTGAATTTGACTTGGAAAGGGTTGAATTTAACTTGGAAAAGGTTGCATTTGAATTGGAAAGGCTTTACTTGAATTTACTGAATTCTTGAATTTATTGAATTTACTGAAATATTTTACTGAATTTAAGTTTTAGAGGATTTTACTAATGGACGATTACTGGATAACTTTTCAATACTACTTGTTGGCCTAAAATTTGGGCGACTTCATGGTCTTCTCGGTTGGTGAAAACCGGCGTACTAGATTTTAGGGGTATGGCTTTTGGTCTGTGTAGAAACCAATTTAGCCGGAGTAAGTGTAGTTTCTGGTCTTTATAAAACCCAGGTTACTATGTGAGGGAACTTTTACCTATTTTCTTCTTGGTTGAGTGGTAAGAGATTTCTTTGAATAATAATGCTAGTTTGTGACTTGTGAATTCTGTCTCATTTTCCTTAGAAACAGGGCTTATATACAGTCCTCCTTTTGCCTCCCTCCACGAGGATTCTATTCTCCTCTGAAAGAATGGGCTAGAAGCGGGTCGGTGGTTCGGCCGTTATATAAACGGTGGTCTGGAATCTGAGGAAAACTGACCATGTGTTTATCTAGAAGTTTACATTACTCAAATCGTTTGAAGGGTGAGCACAGATGCGCAATAATGCTTAAATATTATCAGTTGATTTTTTGTGTGCTCTTTATTGCGACTGAAACAGGGTTTTACTTTTCATTTAGCAATATTCGCTTACATGATGAGTCAAATCATAGATTCAACAACAGCTAGCCTATGTTTTCATGGGAACATCGCTAGTTTTCACTGCTTGCACAAACACTAGTTACACAGGACTATCAAATCCACTGGTTTGTTTTGTTTTAGTCGTCGAAGTTTAACCTTTGTTGTCAAGAACGAACAGCATTTCTACAAGCTGAGAGAAATACCAAATTATGTTATCTCTACTCGATGGAAAACATCGATCGTGGGATGTTCCCGCGGGAATTGATAACGGAAGCGCATATGTTCAAACTTCCATTGTACTCCGCAGACTTTGGAGCGATTGTTTCACACTTCAATATTGATTACAGGAAGTTTGAATGAAAAAACTTTGAGTTCGTCACTTGTTAATCACGCATATGTGTTGGCTCCGAATGTTTTAATGTGCGCAGCCCGACCCATTCATCCGCATGGATTGCCTAATGGATATTGTGCGGTGGGGTAGCTCTCATCGGGGCTTAATTGAAGGGCCCTTCAAGTAACAGTACCAACACTAGGGTTTCCTTACGTGTTGCCTCTCGACATCTGCTGCTACACACCTTCCTGACCGCATAATCAGGATAGCGCGGTGGGATGTTCCGATCACTCCTCCGTTTAGTTCATCGGTGGTGAAAACCAAGTTAGGTGGACAGTAGTCACTCCCAATAACTCACTCTCTGAACTGAACTGCTCTTCTCACCTCACTGGCCGATGAAGCAACTCACTATTTGCCTCATTTTATATTTTTCATAACTTTATTGTACATAGTAGGTACATTACAGTTTAGCTAAGTGAATAGGTATACCATTGACCCAAAAATGCATTATAGCTCTATGAGTTCTTGGAGACAAGAAGAACATCAATATGGACTCTTAACATCTTCAAAACGTAGGTACCCTGAGCATTCAGTATGTTGGTGATGTATACGGAAAATAGGAAAAAATGCACAACTTACTCGTACATGTGGGTACGCTATGAGTTTTAGGTGATGGGGAGAGTATTGTTTGAGGTTTTTTTTTACCAAGGGGCTGATTGTATAATTTAACGAATAGTGCTATGTGCCACACCCACAAGGCTGACTATTCTGTCATATAGATCATATTTCGATTTTCTTAACCATTGGTTCAACGATTTTTTGAAAATTCGCTCATTAAATCATGCGACATGAATGGACTTTTTTTCGTTTTACAGTTATGTTTCAACTTGCCGGAACCACCACACATCTCAGTCATCTCAATAGGGTTTTTGAGGTATTTGGATTTGGAGATGCTATCAATAATTTTGAAGTTGTTGTGACTCCCCCGCATTCCCACTCATATGTCCTAAATAAACATGTGGTCAACCTTACCTCGACAAGGGAAAACACCGTTTCAACGGCCGTTATACCCTCTTCCCCCCCTGAGTATCGAACCATAACAAATACCCGGCGGAGAGGCTGGAGCTAGAGCCAGGACTACATTAGCCCAGGTCGAGATAGTGCAGCACCAATTTCGGGCTCATTCGTATTAGAATTCATAACCGACTTATTCACACTTACACCTCTTCCTTCACAACACTAAAATATTTTAAAAAATCAAGGGAAAGGGCTAGTAGGAACCGCACCATCAACCTTTGTACCTCGATTTTTAATACACAATAATATTCCTCCCAATCCCAATCATCCCATATTCCCTATTCCTCACAATCATATTCACTGATAAGCCGAGGTGATAGTTCCTACTTACTACCAAGGGTAGAGATTCCGCTGGGACATAGTAAGTGTGAAGCACTCTTCTTCTCTTCTTCTTTTAACTCAACTATCCTCAACCTCAAGAAACTAAACTCAGCTTCTAATTTTCCCAGTTATCATATTTACTTTATATTCTGCCAAAATCATAACAGATGTATCACGTGAAGATAAAATCATCGAATTCTGAAAGAATTGTATTAAATTCGGTGAGTCAGATCGACAATGTAATTTTTCCAGTTATTACAATTATTTTAAATTCGGCCAAAACCCTAACAGATGTATCACGTGAAGATTCCATCATTGAATTCTGTTACTAATTCAAACTCTACAGTTATAAGAAACATAATTTTCCCCTAAATAGAATACGGCCTCTTTGGTCAGTCCGATCTCCAACTGACAATAGAAGGAAGCCAGTAGCTTCATAATGACAAGCAAAAACTTCAGAACCCAACCAAAGGTTTGTTGGTGTCCACTAGAGAATGAACAGGGTGAGTCCCAGCTTTAGGTTTAAAACTGTCTGCATGGGTTTCATATTCCTCCCATTTTACCTTTTTCTAGCATATTTTTTTCATCTCTGGAAATCTCTCTGAATTTTGTGCATTTATTTATTCTTTCTTTATCCTGAGTTTTGTGCATTTATTCCTTTTATCCCTCATTGTGGGCCCTTACAGTCTAGAAACTGGGCTGCCTCACAACAAAGGTTGACATGGTAGTTGGTTCATGTTTAATTGGGCTTAAAGGAACGTGGTTCATGAATGTTGTTTGGATTGTTGTTTATGATGTATGGAGGTTAGAGTTAGATGCGGGTGCGAAGAGGTGGGGTTTCACCATTTCGATGGGTGTTTACGAAGTGTGTTTTGACCGATTACCTTGCAAAACTAGAAGGTATTGTATGCATGAAAAGGTCAGGGATGGTACCCTTTGCTCCAACAATCAAACAAACTACTCTCACATCCTTCAAACTTTACTTTTCTCTGAAATATCGAATGGTAGGATTGTAGACGGTTTTTTCTCAAGGTGCGCACTGTTTAGATAATCAAGGCGTCCTTCAACAAGAACTCATTGATCCACCATCACCTCGACTTAGAAACTTTAGCAAACGCAAAAATGCCAGCTCGTCTGCGTGGCCCTCACTCCTCCAGGCAAAGCATTTCTTCGAATACTCCATGCCAACTTTTTTGAGGGTGTCTGCCCGTGTGCGTCTCCTCCAGGGGTGACGTTCATTCCTCAGACAAACTGACAGGAACCCAGGTTATGGGGAATGCACTCCAGAATGAATTTGCCTCGGATTCACATCTGCGGGACTGATAGTCATCTCATCATCAACCGGATATTGCTTAGACGGTAATGGAGTTTATTGACAGCTTCACTGAATTCTGGATGAAAGATCTCCTTCATTGCAAGAAACATATTCATCCTGGTGATCTGGGACATGAGATACACACATTTGCCTTCGGAGGGAGAAGTTTACATAGAATGTTTTCCTTTAGAATGTTTCTGATTTTCGAAGCTAAGAGCTACGGTTCGCCGATCATTCTTGGTCTTTCAAGGCTTTTTCCCTATTCGTCTTCCAGATTCCTGAAAGCTACAGTTCATAACTCAATGATTGGAGTCTACAAATAATATTCAAATGTTCGCCTCCGAATATATAGTAGGGTCTGCGCATGCGCATAACATGCAGCGCGCAAATTGTAACAGCTAAAACATGTACATTATCCATCCGAATTTGATGAAATTTTCTGGGATTGTGTGGGTTGGCGAGTAGATGGTCCCAAATGAGGTAGTGCAAGGTACTCAGAGATTGATATTTTGACTAACGCCAACCAAACCAACCAACCAACGACCAAAGGCCAACGCACACTAGAGGCCTCGCATCGCATCGGGTCGCAGCAGACCGGTGGAAAAAACGCCTTGAGAAATCCGCTCCGCCCCGACCGTAGTGTGCGCACCTCCGTTTAAATGCCACTAAGATAACCCAGTCGAATTTTGGTTCATCAGTTTCAATAATGAACCTTTGGAATCGACCAAGAAAAAAATTAACCCCGCTCAAAATTTGATGGTTTACGTTTCAAGGTACGTAGAATCCAAAAACCGAATAAAAATTTGGCCGTCCGTCCGCCATACGCGGCATTTTCCCCAGTTAGCATTGACCGATTTTGATGAAATTTGGTATGTAGGCTCCATTTGGGGTCTCTTGTGCCCCGAAGATTTTTATTGATGTAGGTCACTTCTCAGGGTTGAAAAATAAGGTTTGAAATTTTGAAAACGCCCTAACTCAAGAAATTTAGGAATAAAGGTAATGTTTTTCCATCAATTTAAGATAGTATTGAATTTTTAGAATTTTTAGAAACCACGCGAAGCTCTGTAGGACAAACCGTTCGCCCACGAGAATTTAAGGGTTGGACTTACGATGAATCAGAAACATGAGTGTGAACCGCAAAAGAGGCCTAATCTCCTTTCAAATTTTAGCTGACCGAATTGCGATCGATGTTTTTCTTCATGTTGGTATGATAACAATGACAAAACCGTGTTCATTGTAGAAGAGGGATCTATATAGGAAAATAATAAACCATTGTGTAATAATTGTCAGCGTTTTGCGATGTGATGCGATGCGCTGTGTCACAGGTGCGCTCTTAGTAATATGGATACGAGGAAGCTATTCGCCACAATCAGTTGTCAGACTTTTCGTTATTCCTCTCGACTGTCGATGTTATTAAACATCCACTGCTGTTTACAAATCCTCGTTTCAGCTACGTTTCAGGGTAGAGATTAGAGGATTCAGATTACTTGTAACTCACCAATGATTGGCTCTAATTATCCACAAGACTAACCGGAATATTTGGCTAAATTAGCGGACCGTACCGTTCCAGGATTTCGCGGTTGTCATAATGGCCTACGGAGCGGATCAGTTAGGCCCCTAGGGGAGGGGGGGGGGATCAATAGATGATCAAGTTATTACTCCATCACCATATCATTGCTCGCTGCTCGGCTCGACTTCAATTAAAATGATTGGTAGGAACCAGATGGGATAGAAGAAACAATTACGCGCCTCCGCTCGCTAAATTGGTTTTTCCCTCCCTCGTTCATCTTTCTTTTTAACGCTGTTCCCCTATCCGTATATAATGAACAATTGAGGAGCCCACAGAAACACATATAACAACAACGGCGAGTTCTCGGTGTGCCAACATAAACAAAAATTTCGCATGAATTAGCCAGGAACACAAGGGGTCCAATTCCATTCATATAAGTATTACACGCATATTATTTACATTTCTTCCGATCGAATTAATAATCACCGAAAGGCAGACTAATCAGTGAAGAATACAGCTAATTTAATAATTATATGTTCCATGCATGGGAAGCGCTACGAGAATGTCAGTTACACATACAAAACGAATCGACCTCAAAACTGATTATGGCAAACCACAAAAAAAGGGGAGAATAATAATTACTACGTAATCAGATTGGTTGGTAGGTTGGTACGCTTTGAAGTCACCACCGTTCCAACCTGTAGACCTGTAGTTTCTTTCGAATCTACCAAAGTTTTGGAAGCAATGTTTAGACTTTTCAAGTTTGAAAAAAAAGTTCTCCAAAATCAAAATTTCCACTCGCGTTTTGCATTTTAGACCTTCCTGATAAGAAATCCTTGTAAAGGGTTATACGAGGGTGTCCTCGTAACTGTACGAAGTTATTGTCCGATTTCGATGAAATTTCCAGGGATCGTTTGGGTTGGCAGGTAGGTCCCCTATGATAATCATCATCACCGGACTGATAGAAGCGACTGCGCAATCGTGAATGTAACAGCCATAATAACTTTTCAATTTTCTATCTGATTTCGATGAAATTTCGATACGAGCGAGCTATGTGCCACACGTACAGGGCAGACGTTTTTGAAATTATTTCCCCGCAATTTTCCGATCAGTTTCTGTAATGCAAATTTGTGTCCATACTGTACCTATATCAGTTTTTGTCAGGTGGACCAGTTTATGAAATTTTGATCCGCTGTTCACTAGTTTCAATACTGTGGACCAGTTCTCAGATGTGGATCGATTACCATAACTTGTCTCAGGTGTTTTAGTTTAGATCAGCTTCCGTATCTACATCAGATGAGTTTCCCTACTGAACCATAAAGCTCACAATCACACTTGTAATTTGAATCATGTTGAAGATGTAACTATGTGAAGATGAAATGAGCTATGTGCCACACCCACTTGGAACACGTTTTTCCTGTAGACTAGTGTAAACAGGAGGGCATCAAAGTGATGAAGACTGTTTGGGGTTAAGAACTAGAGGAAACAGTGATTGAAAACCACATTTCATGCAAAATTTGCCCAATAGGTTGTTAATGATTTGAGACCTTTCGAAAATCACGATCTTCGATATTAGAAATTGATGCACTTAGAGCACTTTGATGCACTAACCAACTTTCCGATTGAGTTACAAGTCAATGTCCGTGAGAGCCCAACACTCGTCCCACAGCGAGGCGAGGCGGTCCATTAACATGCACATGACAGCCAAATGATTTGGACGTCCCGTACGGGTTATCGTTGAATGGTATCGATTGGAAGTCAAACGGCCTATTGTGAACACGGGTTCCCACACTGCAGGCTGCACTTGTCAAAATTACTAGCGCACCGAGCCACCCACATTGTTCGCAGCCATTCATTGCGCTAGCAGCGCTGTCTCTCGGAGGGTTTTACAAGCAACGATTGGTCCCACACACAACGTTACCAGGAGTAGTTTGAGAGATGATACCGTAGAAAATATTCATGCTTGAGAGGAGTAACCCTGAATTGACATTGTAGGATGAAAAACGCTGCAAGTTATTACACAAAGGTTTATTATTTTTCTGTACAGACAACTCGCCTGCAAAGAACACTTGGTTGTAGGTAGTGACCTACAACCATATTTTCGATTCACACTCAATTCGAAGAAATAAGGAGTTTTGGGTGCCTTCATTAGCAAATTTGATTACTGGTTGCTAAGGACGCTAAACTGAGTACAACAGGAAAAAAAGAACGACCATAGGATTTTGGTCAGCTACAATTAAACGGAGATTCGGCCTCTTTTGCGATTCACACTCGTGTTTCTGATTTATCGTAACTCCGACCCTTAAGTTCTCATGGAGAGCAAACGGTTGCTCCTACAGAGATCTGGGTGGTCTCATTCGATCTCAAAAATTCAATAATATTTTTAACTGAAGAGAAAACCACATTTTTACTTATTTTTTTTATTTTTTTTATTTTACTTAGTTTTTGAGCTAGGGCGTTTTAAAATTCCAGCCCTTATTCTTCAAATTCAGAAGTGATTGGCATCAACTAAAATTTTTGGGTACAACTAGACCCTGAATATATCAAATGTAATCAAAATCAGTCCATGATAACTAAGGAACGGAGGACGGATGGCCGAATTTTTATTCAATTTTTTGATTCGACGTACCTTGAAACGTAATCAACAAATTTTGAGATGATGGGGGTTGAAATAATGTTTTCTTGGTAGATTACAAAGGTTTATCATTGAAAATAATAAACCAAAATACCTCAGGCACTACAGTTTCCCGCTCTTGGTTTAATATTTTCATTATTGAACATTTGGGATCGATCAAGAAAAAATTTATAAGCCCCCTCAAAATGGTTTACGTTCTTTACATGCGATTTTTTAAATCTTAGAAGCTATGGTTAAGAAATCGAAATACCGTCTATAAGACAGAGCAGTCGGTTTGCAAACCGACTGCTCTGTCCTATAGATAGTATTTCGATCATCACATGTGGGTCTGGCACATATCAACCCCGTGGTTCATTTTTTTAAACCTTAAAAAATACTTTCCTTGTCTCCCCAAACTAATGGAGTACCCTCACGTAAATTTATATATTTTACCTATTTTGGTTTATTATTTTCAATAATGAACCTTTGGAATCGACCAAGAAATTCGACCCCCTCTAAAAATTTGTTGGTTTACGTTTCAAGGTACGTAGAATCCGAAAATAGAATAGAAAATTTTCCGTCCGTCAGCCGTACGCCGTATGCGGCACTTTCCTCGCTTAGCATTGAACGATTTTGATGAAATTTGGTATGTAGGCTCCATTTGGGGTCTAGTTGTGCCCTGAAGATTTTGGTTGATGTAAGTCACTTCCAAGGACTCAAACAAAATGTATATAAAGGTATTGTTTTTCCTACAATTCAAGATAGTAAAGAATTTTTAGAATTTTTTGAGACCACGCGGAGCACTGTAGGACAAACCGTTCGCTCCCTACGAGAATGTAAGGGAGAATCTGTTCCTTTAATTCTTTCCCTTGGGTCAGGTTCGGTGGGAGAACCTTAAACTATTTCACTTTCCATATGGGACTCGATGGCGTGGTAGTAGGGCGCCCCACTGCCGCTCTAGCATTCCGGGTTCGAATAGTACTCTCGAAGACAAATTTTTTGATCCCATCACATCGATTGTTGGTTCATTGTTTTTATATCTACTTGCCATCGATGTTTTTCTTCATTTTTGTTGGTGGTAACAATGGCAAAGCCGTGTTCTTTGCAGACGAGTGATCTACATAGAAAAACAATTAACCATTGTGTAATAATTTGCAGCGTTTTGTATACCATACCAACATAGTGTATACACGAGGTATGTTTTGAAAATGTAAGTAGTCCATATTAACCTTGTGTGAGAGAGAGAGAGAGAGCGATATAGATAGAGAGGGATAGGAAGATTGATTGATATCGCTTTATTTACATACTCTGGCAATATTTGGCGTAGTCTTCATTGGTTAGTAGTTCAAAGTATTCATTATGTATTTCAATGTATAGTAGATTAAACGACTTTCTAAAAAAGGATGGTACAGTGATGCGGAATTCGGAGAGTTGCGGAGGTGTGGTGGGTGGGAGCAGAATGTATGTTATTCAAAAAATTATAATAGCTAAACAGATATTTGTGTTTACGGAGTTTTAAAATTTCAAACGTCATAGTTAATGTAGGTAATTATTTTCTCTCTTGAATCTTCAACCACCCTAATTTCAAGTAATGAGGAGTGACGTGCTTATCCAGACGTAGTCTGAACATTAAACTGTTTGTAGTTTTTGCATCATTTGCTCCCGAGATCGGTCGCAATATGCTGAAGTCGCATACTCAAAAAAGGCACTAGGAGGGCCTACGCAAGTAAAGCTCTTACTTGTCGCAGGAAGTCTATAGACATCCTCCTTAAATGGTACAAACTTCGGTAGACTTTTTGCACATTTCGGCGACTTGAGGGCTCCAGTTTAGGGTACGCGTCATCAAAATTGCCAAATTACTAACCTAGCCTTTCGATAGACCCAAAACTTAACTCATTTCCTCGAAGAAGAAATACTATCTTGAGCCAGAGAGTATAATTTTCGAGGCGAAGTCTATTTCTTGTGATACAATGTAGCGACCGGGACGGCGAATGATTGAATTATGAAGGGAGCTAATCCCAGCTTATAAACCCGATCCTTGAAAGGATTGTTCGACCAGGTTTTCCTCAAGCTTGGAATCACTGAATGCACAACTTTTGAGGCCTTTAATATGTCGAATTCGTCCTTCAACTCGAACTCCGTGCGTAATTTAGCTTAACTAACTCGAATAAACTCGACTTCGAAAGGTAGGAGGAAGTTTTTAATCGGGTTAGGTCTATTTTTGTTGCTTAACAAAGGAAGACAAGAACTAACGACTTTATTTACGGATCCTCACAGCGCTTTGGAATTCACAAACTAAGTTTAGGGTCCTCTCGCATTATGAGATCCAGGGAAACCCAGTCCATGAATCAGTGAGGAGGAAACTATTTGCCTCGGCGATCGAACCATCTCCCACAGCCCGGGGCTCTTGTTACCTGAATGGCTTGCAATTCACAGCAGACATTGTCTCCTACAGAGAACCTCGTTTAGAACACATAGGAACGAGCAGTTTCCAACTATTTGTGCACCGTTTACTCTGGTGGAGTGTGGAGTTCATTAGATAGTTATTGCAGGATTTTCCTTTTGCACGGGTTGAAATATCATGGGTTTCGAGTGAATCTCCGGTATGTTCGTAAACACACGAGACATCTATACGATCGTCGGGTTACAGTGTAATCAAGCACAGACGAAGTGTAGACCCAAGCATCGTACAAAGCACAAATACAAGCGCTAAATATGTAAACAGTGTAGATTAATTGAACTATTCCGAATATTTAGCATACTAGATACCAAATACTAGGACTAGTTGGTTGTGACTAGAGTTGTATTAGTACTTTTAAGTACTAGGTACAGTTATTGAATGTTGCATAATATGCACATTCTTAATATGGACATATTATGTCCTTCTCTCAAGCATACTAGTGCATAAAACAAACCAAATTTAGACTCGAACTCTCATGAATTTTCACCATAAAACTACTAACATGTTCATACATTATATTGTACACATTCATAACCAAAATAGTAAATATCGTCCTTTAAGAAGCAATAACCCCTATCGACCATTTCCCAACTTTTCAGGAGAAGCAAAAAAACTGGTTGCTACGGGCTGTTGCCATTAACGATTTTGATAGGGGTTATTATCATCTTCGAGTTTCCTTGACTCCTTCATCCAGTAGGAATAGTTTGAAGCCAAAAACTCTATGCAACAGAAGAAGAGGAATAGGAATAACCTAAGATCCCATTTTTGTAAAAATTGGTCGGTAGGGTGTGTTGCCTCTTAAGTGACGACATGTTTCTTTTAATAATCATAGAAAAACCAGGCCAATGGGGCATAAAATGGACAGCAGTACCGTGGACTGGGGTGATACTGATATGCTGGGGTGATACTGATCAACAAGCACTTTTTTTTTGCATGCGATTGCAGCGCTCCTCACAGTCCTAAATGGAAAGCTAGGTCGTGTTATGTGTTCGTAGCAATGTTTTCTCTGGGGGATATCGTTCCCGCCCGATAGTCTAGGTTACCATGGTAGCTGATAAGGAAATAAACAAATCTCGAAATCGGGCCCAGCTGACATTGTGATTGTAACTGCTGTTGTGCCGGTGTCGGGTGTTGTGTGATGAAGTTCTAGCGACAAGATTTTGTTTCTACTAGAGGTAAGCATGAAATAACTGCAATTAGTTTTTTTTTCCCGTGTCACTACAGTTGGTCATCTGTTAAAAACAAAAACAAATCATTTTTAGGGGGTGATAGTGATCACGGCCGAAATGCCCCGAAACTATCAAAAAGTGATTGGTCCATTATTATTTTTGATAACAAGTGCTTTAAAATAAGTTGTTTCTTGTCAGTTACCAATCATGTGCCACGAATGGTCTCATTATTATAATAAATACTGAAGAGGATATTACGAGTCTTGAATTTTGGCTTTATTCTGATTTTTATAAGTTAAGAGTTGGTTTTCATTAGTTTTTCAATAAAAATTGTTCTGAAATGAGTTATTAGTGGTTTTTTTTACCTCAGGGTACTAAAAAACAATTTTTAATTGTTTAAGTTCGATTTTTAATTGTTTTTAATATGTTTAAGTTCGATTTTAAATTAGTGATCACTACCACCCCCTATGTGGGGGGTGATACTGATCAATTTAATTTTTTTTTTAAATGAGCTTAATTCAACAAAATTTCAAAGTTTGATATAGGATACTGTTCGTAAGATGTGGGAGAATATAAACTATTTTTTTCAGATTTTTTAAATTATTACACTGGTAGTTTTCAAGGAAAAACTGTAGAAATTGATCACTATCACCCCAGTGTACGGTATGTGAAAATCGACCCGAAATATCAGTTATATATAAATGTTATTGAGATTAGGGTACAACAGAAACTTCTCCTCTTTCACCTAGTTTCCGAAAAATATATTTTCATCTTCAAAAAATTGGTGAAAGAGAAGAAATTTCTGTTGGAATGGACTTTAGGTTGGACGAGGGGGCGCCATCAACTCCCCCCCCCCCCCCCCCCTACTGTCGAATCCTGGGACCAACCATATAATATTCGAGCAAAGTTCACTGTCAATATTCATAACAAAATGTGATTTTTGGTTGCTGAGGGAGCACAAATGACTGACATGAAACTCAACATGAAGGAAGAAAATCAGCTGGAATTTTACTCACTTCCAACATTGATCGTTCATGTGCGATTCACATTCGTGTTTCCGATTCATCATCCGTATAACCTAAGGAGCAGCGGAGAAAAGAACCTCCCTACAATGGTTCGAAAAGCCCATTCTAAGGACAATGGGTAGGCGGACCTTTACTAGCACAGGAGTCTAATGAATTAAACCAGAGTTGATCAGAAGGCGGTTTCATTATTTTTATAAATTGAATACTATCTTAGATTTATTGATGAAAAAAGGCTTGAAAGATTCATTCATTAGGTAATTAATTATCCTCTGTTGTTCCACCAGAGCTCTGGGTGGTGTCAAAAAATTCTTTAAAATTTTTGGAATTTTAAATTATTAAAGAAACAATGCCTCTTAATCAAAAGTGTTCAAGCTAGAGGATTTTGAAAAACTTTTTCCTAATTTTTACCCCTTGGAAGTGGCATCAATCAAAACTTTAGTGGCACAACTAGACCCCAAATCGAACCAGTATACCAAATTTCAAAAAATTAATTTAAAAAAAATAATAATTAACCGTTGGGAAGCTGAGATTTACATGACGTTTTTTCAGCTATGGTATCTCTGAAAAACCGTAATTAATAAGGGCTTCCAAACGTCAAAAAATAAAATATTAGAAAATTATTTAAAATTTCTCATTGAGCTCTTTTTTTACGTATTAGATCTGCTCAAAATATTGTTGTTTGGCAAAAGAGAGATGGGAAATTTAACGCTCTTTACAACGGTGTCCTTATTTCTACAATTACATTATTGTGGATAAGGTCATTTTCGTGATGTAAGGTTGAAAACACGAAAAAAATCTTGGAAGTGAAAATACTCACGAAAACAATGAGATGAAAAAACATAAGTCGAAACTTTCTATAGCAAATAAGTTGTACAATACACCCTTAGAAACTGATAACCTTAAATGTTGTCACCCGGTGTAATATAACATTAATAATAATACAATTGACGACACTAGAATCGCAAAAAACAAACGTTTCCCGGGATTGCGGTGGCATTTTAGGTCTCATATTTCAAGGGCTGAGTTCAGTTTGGTAGGTATTAGAGAGGTGGGCCTTCCGCCAACTCATTTCCAAGAAACATGGTTCGTGGCCTTTTTGCTGTGTAATTCTGAAGAAGGCCACATGTAGAGGATGTGTTATGTCGAGGTAAAATTCAAACATCGGCGTTGTAACCCACCCAATGCTGTTGTTTCGGAGTTCTTCATATGAGATGAGACGAGATGAGAAAATAAGTTTATGAGGAACCAATGATTAGGCCGTACTACGTATGTTTAGTAGTTCTTTCCATTACAGAAACGAAATGTTCCACCGTCTACCGTCTTGAAATGAACTGTGGTGATTATATCTTTCGACTCATCTATAAAACTGTGTACGATATTTTTGAAATCATCAGAGCCCTACTGTGTCTAAACAACTATCTTCAATGAAGTTTCGGCAAATGTTATTAACATTGTATATGTCAAGTCAAGTCTCCGTCGTTTCCCATCACGCCTGTGTGGTTAGTGCTTCCGAGTCGACGAAAGTAGCAGAAGCATTTTTAGGGAGTTGAAAGAAAGTCCTCCAAAATAAAATTTTAATTCGAATTTAACGTTTTAGACCGTTCTCAACAGCTATGGTTCCTTGTCTGTGTTGGTGAATGTGTATTACTGTCAAAATGTGTATCAGAAGAGTATCGTAACGGCCAAACTAGGAAGTTAGTGTCCGATTTCAATGCGATTTTCTGGGGTGGTTGGGATGTAAATGATCCCCTATGAACTTCACGGTCCCCGGATTGAGCATAGTCGGAACTCGTATTATTTATTAGATGTATGTATTATTTATAAATGTATTTATGTGTGATTTAAAGGTGTGTTCTTTCTAATATTTCAGAAAAATTCATCATTTCCACCAGATAAGCTATTTTGTCTATTGATTGACAATTCATCGCGTACTTATTCCCGAAAATTGTCTCAATAACTATCTTTAAAACTCAACGTTTCCACTCATATTCCCCCCATTAACAGTGGATTATCATCCACATGACAGGCATTTGTTATTTGGAGAAAACGAGACGACGGAGCTGCGGTCTCTCAATTTGGGTTTAATAACGTGGTATAACGTGAAACGTGTCTCTCCAGATAGAGAGCCCGCATTGGCGAAGCGGTCGTAAAGGTAGATATAGAAGCGGGAGGTCGTAGATAGGAGAAAGACCGTACAGTTTCTCAATGGGTCTGATTAATCTGCATAGGTATTCACTAACTGCGACCAGACTTCGGGCCGAGAGAGTGGGTTTTATTGTTCCGATCGCCAAATCCTGTTAACTCCGATCGACCCATCACTTCCACGTAATTGTTGCTGGTACGTTATGATTTCGACGAAACTTGATGAGTTCGAAACCTAATAAGAAGTGCGTCACCCCCCACCCCCCAAATTTGTTGGTTTACGTATCAAGGTACGTAGAATCCGAAAATCGAATGAAAAATAGTACGCGGCACTTCCCTTAGTTTCCATGATCCGATTTTGATGAAATTTGGTATATGGGCTCCATTTGAAGTCTAGTTGTGCCTCGAAGCTTTTGGCTGATGCAAAATAAGGATTGGAAAGTGAAAAACGCCCTAGCTCATCAAATTTTGATGTAAAGCTATTGTTTTTCCATCAAAATAAAAAAAAGTATTGAATTTTTAGAATCGAATTAAACCACCGAGACCTCTGTAGGACCAAACGTTAGGTCACTATGAAAACTTAAGGGTTGGACTTTCGATAAATCAGAAACACGAGTGTGAATCGCAAAAGAGGCTTAATCTCCGTTGAAATTTAAGCTCATAAACATTCGATCGGGGTTCGATCTTTTGGGGTTCGGCCTTCGAGTTGTACTCAGTTTTGCGTCCTTAGCAACCAGTAACCAGATTTCCATATGAATGAACCCTAACTCCCTATTTCATCGAATTGAGTGTGAGGCGATTATTTCTTCCAAAAAAAAATTGATTGTGATGTAGGAATGGGTAGGTAGGTAGTACCTATGGGTGAGAGTGGGTTTTATTGTTCCGATCGCCAAATCCTGTTAACTCCGATCGACCCATCACTTCCACGTAATTGTTGCTGGTACGTTATGATTTCGACGAAACTTGATGAGTTCGAACCTAATAAGAAGTGCGTCACCCCCCACCCCCCAAATTTGTTGGTTTACGTATCAAGGTACGTAGAATCCGAAAATCGAATGAAAAATAGTACGCGGCACTTCCCTTAGTTTCCATGATCCGATTTTGATGTAATTTGGTATATGGGCTCCATTTGAAGTCTAGTTGTGCCTCGAAGCTTTTGGCTGATGCAAAATAAGGATTGGAAAGTGAAAAACGCCCTAGCTCATCAAATTTTGATGTAAAGCTATTGTTTTTCCATCAAAATAAAAAAAAGTATTGAATTTTTAGAATCGAATTAAACCACCGAGACCTCTGTAGGACCAACCGTTAGGTCACTATGAAAACTTAAGGGTTGGACTTTCGATAAATCAGAAACACGAGTGTGAATCGCAAAAGAGGCTTAATCTCCGTTGAAATTTAAGCTCATAAACATTCGATCGGGGTTCGATCTTTTGGGGTTCGGCCTTCGAGTTGTACTCAGTTTTGCGTCCTTAGCAACCAGTAACCAGATTTCCATATGAATGAACCCTAACTCCCTATTTCATCGAATTGAGTGTGAGGCGATTATTTCTTCCAAAAAAAAATTGATTGTGATGTAGGAATGGGTAGGTAGGTAGTACCTATGGTTGGTAGGTAGTGACAAATGCAAAGCCGCGTTCTTTGCAGACGAGTAATCTACATGTAAATAATGAACCTTTGTGATATAATTTGCAGCGTTTTAAAAATAAGATGCGATTGATCATAACAATAGACATAAAAGGATTAAATAAATTACAGTATGAATACAATAAAACTCATCTTCAAACCAAGATTGTTTTCAAATTCAATTTCAGTTTACTCTTCACTCAATTTATTTCTTTACTCAATTTAATCTCCTGCTCAAATGTTCCTACCCTCTCCAAACAAAGATTATCTCGATTGAGAGTACCATGGGTATGCGTGATATGTTTGAATGCTTTTATATCCGAACTAACCCAGTTCTGTAGATCAAGACCTGCAGGATGTACATAATGACGAACTCAACTAACCCTCAAACCCAGCGTTTGTGTTTTTAGCACTAGCTCCACTGCTGGAAAATTGCCCCCGTTATACGAGAACTGAGTGAGGCAACTAGTTGTACAGTTTCTTTAGCAAATACATGGTGTTCTGAATATTCAACTCGCGTGAAATTCGTTGATGTTTACAGGCATATATTAGGCTGAATGAAATGAGAAACATCAAATTTCTTCAATTTTTGGACTGTTTGAGGGAATATTTTTTGTTCTTTATCTCAAATTTGGGGTGATGTTAGCTGCAAATGATTGAAAAAAAATCTGGACAAATTACGACCAGTTACCACAAGAGATGAAGACAAGGACAGAAAGAAGGAAACGTTCATAACTACATTTTGAATAATATTCATAAGTAAAAGTATTCATAGCAAGATATAACGTCAAATATCGTCAAAACCTTGTAACAACCCTAATTTCTACATTTTCCACCAGAATTCCATGACATTATCAGGGAATGTGCGGGTTGGCGTGAATATGGACCCATATGAAGATTGCCCACAAATGGATGATGCTTCTCAAGTGTTGAGTGGTTCAGACTCAGGATGGTTCCCTATAAATGTTATCATATCATGTGATCATAAAATTTGGAGAGTAGTGAGAGATACTTAGAGATTGATGTTTTGAGATTAGCTACTATCCATCGAATCATCTATACAATCGGGTTATGAATACGAAGGAGCTTTGTGCCACAATCACTTGGCAGAATATATATTTTTTTCTCTTTGCGTTTAATGTTGTGGAGAGGATGGGCAAATATCTAGGGAATAAGTGGGCGCAAGCCAATTTCAAAGAATGAATAAATTGACCATCTTAATTTAATAAGGAACTTTGACAATTCGAAACCTCAAAGGCCTTTTTTATCAGAAGTTGTGATTTTCGTCAAGTCGCAGTCCTAAGCTCGAGGTGCGATACGTACATCGATAAGAACCCAAAGTGTCGCGAACGGTGGAATTTTGTTAACGATTTCCATATTATACGTCTCTTGAAACTAAAAACAACAAATTTTGAGGGTTGAAAAATGTCTAGTTCTATCCCAGAGGTTCATTTGACGAAAGGGAAAAACATTCCTGATTAATTCTGACTTTATATTCCCGGTGCCTATCACTGGATACAGGTATTGCAAATCAGGAGACGGGAAGGTAATGGGAAGGTTAAGTAGATAATAGGTAGCCGTTGTGAAGGGTTGAGTGGGGAGCAGAGCAATCTTTACATTTAGGAGTCAGAAGGGAGGGGTCTGAGCAAACCAATTACCCGAGGTTTACTGTGTTCGTTTGGAGGCTTTTACAAACAAGAAGGACGCGTGTACTTTGCGTTTCATAAGATGGGATTATTAAGTTCGGAATATGTTCTCAGGGCGTTACCGGATACATAAGGGAATTTGAGCCATTATAAAACATTATAGTAATAATACTGCCGTCCCAAGGAGTAAAACGATATGTATTTTTCACATTTTGAATTTTTGATATCCAAAAAAAAAAGTTTGTGAATGATTCAAGGGTAGAAAGCAGTTTAACCCCATTACTGTTGAAATCCTGAGAGGATTCGGGAGAAACTCAATTATGAAAAATAGTTCAATGAATTTAAAATATAATTTCTAGTACTTTGCTCGTGAAATCAATGGATCAATGATCAACAAGGAAAGAGCGCACAACGCAAAGAAAAATCACATTTTCGATCGACATTGAGGTTTTCATGGAACAAAACGAAAAAACCAGTTCTCTGAAAACTGGAAAAACTGCTTTCCTCCTTTGGACTGCAGAATAGCTGTTCCAATATTAGTATCTATACTTTTTTTCTATGACTTATAGTGACCACGTTAACTGTAGCGGCTAATAGACACTAATTGTACTGCCACCAAATACCACCAACCAAGCTGATTTTTCTCAACCAAGCTCTGATGTTCTCTGGTTAATCCATCCTGGAAAATTCTGATTGTGACCAGCAGGGTCCTGAATGACTCTTGAAGCCCAAATTACCAATTAAAAAGCCTGCTTGAATTATTCTCGAAAGAGTGAGACAACCCAAAATCTTGATTTCCTAAAGTGTTCCCAACTCCACCCACAATGTGTTCGTAGAACAAACGACTGGGTGGGGATTCATAAATCACGATAGATAGGACCTTCAATTTGTGAAGAAGGTACGCTTGTGGAATGTTTTTGATTCCCCGGGAGTAACGTCGCGTAACTTGATTCCAAGCGAAACATTGCACTCTTTGCAACCACTGCTTTCCGTCTGTATCTTCAGATAATCATTTACCGCAAAACGAAGAATGCACGTCGTGGTAATATCATCTTTGGAATTAGGAACAACGACTAGGTACTCCACACACATCACATCACAAAATTCGCTAGGTACAGTTATTGTCTGAATTGATTAAACCTCTTGAATCTTGATTTCACAAGCTTCATAGTGGTTCGAAACAGAAATTTCAAAACAAAACTTTCCAGTTGTTTCCGTTGTGGAACGGACAAAAATTCGATCGGCGTCCTCATGGAAACAAAAATGTTTTTCACATCTTTCTGATTAACAACACAAGCTACACGGGGAATCTACGAACTCGATGTAACAGCCTCAAACTCATAGATAGCGTACAACCCCATAGATCACCAAAACCCGAGTAAGCGACACTAGGAACCTATGCGTCATTTGGTACACACGTCAATTATTGGTGAACGAATCAACGTTCCTTCTCGATCAGATTTGAGTGCGAATCTGTGCTGTACTGCTCCTCCCCAGATCGATTGCATAAGAATGTTTTATCATACCGAGGTATATCGAAAATTTAAAGTAATACACCTTAATTTTTAGGGTGGAACCCGAATTTACGCACGTACGCAAGCACAGAATGTGAAATATGAAGATCTAATTGGAACCGCTATTTTTTTGGAGGGTTCAGATTCAACGTAAAATTGCATTATATGTGATCAGGACATGTAGCGGGCGTATCCCAGACCTTTCAGTTTTACCTGTAGTGTGTAGAGGATCAACAGGGAACTGCATGTGCACTTACCTGCAACAAAAAATGGAGGCAATAATTACTGATGAGTAGTAGTTTTACCAAGTAGCGATCATTCAACCAGCACAATGCGTGCTATGAAATATATTCTAATCTATTCTAATCTGACTGAGAAGGCTATATAGTCGTAAACATGGAGGACACGGCCAAGTGAGACAAAAATGAAGGGTAATGGGCCATTCCAGGGTGTCTCATCCGTGTTCACTTAGAACAGGTCACGTTTTTCCACATTCTAGGCGCAATAACTCCACCAAATTTGGAATGATCGCAAAGTTGGGTGCATCATTGAACACCTAATTAACTTTACCAGTTTTTGGGCAATTTTAAAATTAGCAAAATTCTTTAGAAGTGGTAAAATGTGAAAGATTTCCGAAACGTTACTTCTTTTAAATGGTCATCGTCTGAGCTGCTATTGTACTCCTCACTTAGTACTTTTCAACAAAGAAAGTACACTATTCTTACAGAAAATTAAATGCCGATTTCGAAAATATGGTCTGTAGTTCAAAGAAGTTATTTTAAAGAGGAGACATTTTATAGAGAAATATCGTTTTCTCAAAAGAATCTTCAAAAATCATAATTTGGCAACGTATTGAGCTAGGGCGGGTGGTGGCATTCTGCTCAACTTCATGTGTACTTTCGCCTTTTTTTTTTGTCACAGTCGGTCGTATTCACCATGTATACACAGGGTATCCTCCTCGAAAACGTTTTCGAAAAGTACTTCAAATGTACATTTCCTCATATTCATATATTCACGTAGATTTGTAATGTGGTATTATTACGAGCACGATGTAAATAGAAACATTGTGTTTTCCAATGGGGAACCCCAATTTATAAAGCAGATTCCGATTTTACATAGAATTTTGTACAAAAAAATTACCCGCCAGATTTTCCAAGTGCACAAAAATGTGCGTAACCACTTGCAGAACGCGAAAATCGAGTTTTTGTGTGAACGTAACTACCATGTATGATGAATGATTTTAACGCGTTTTTCACACTGAATGTTTGAGTCGGATAATACTACCTACTTAAGACCCCAACACAGTGGATGCCATATATCTATAATGGATATCAAAGTTCAAAGTAATGGATTACCTGCTATTTTCTCTCTACTCCTTCTCTCCACATTAATCTAATTATTGATGAATTTATAATTACAAGAGCGCGAATTGAAATGATACAAGGGACTGAAACACTGAATCATAAGGTGAGGTTTTAATATACGCGATCAGTTCACCAGCAAACCGAATGTAGTCATTCCAAAAATAGCTTGAAACAATGTAGTTAACTTGACATAATGATCGGTTAAATTCAAATCTTCACCACTTGATTTAGCGTGATCAAACACGTTAAAGAGTTGATTTTCGCGTTTTGTGCTTGTTGAGGCCTCTTCCTTATTGTACATGATTTACAAATAAACCACAGGTGTGAGAGTACCTCGAGCAAGTCCACTTGTCGAATTCATAACGGTCATCTCTTCAACAACTCATCTCTTCTTGATTACCTGCTTCCTTAACTCCTCCTTCCACGATCATTCAACGGTTTCGGACCAGGTGATCCATCCTATCCACCAAACCCACATCCACATCTTTAACGGTTTTATTCAAAATACTACCTCTTTGCTCTACCTTTGTAAATTCCACATTCAAATGTTGCCAATTCATTTAAATTCATAATTTTGAAAACATTCAAGAATAGAATCTGCAATGAGAAATGGGGTTTATCATTGGATGATGCATGCGCACATGTGTAAAAATGTCATATTATAATTCAATCCGAAATAAAGGACTGTACAACCAATTGAACCACTTGAACCCGTAAGAGGAGAGTGAGTTACGATTAGAATGACCATAATATGGTCATTCATATTATGGAGTGGTGAAAATTAATAATATATACAACAATTACCACCCATCTGCGATGTATCACCTCATAGAAGTATTCGACAAAATATTATATTGACGAAATCATAAAAAAACGAATTTTCAACAAAACTGCTGCAAATTATTACACAACGGTTCATTATTCTTCTGTAAAGTTTGTAAGTTTATTAAGATAGAAAGTACCTAACGGCAAAACATCGAAATTTGATTCTACGTTAATGAAGCACAACCGAGTAACATGATAGCTGAATTTAAGTATTCGGGAACAGATAGCATTTCGTCAGATTGATGCATCATTCGTCCAAACATCCAACGTCCAAAACAAAACCTTTACATGAAATGAAAATTACAATTCTATTTTCAAATTTCATCAAAATCGGTTCATAGTAATTATGGACAAACAGAACATATTTCATTCGATTTTCGCACTAGACCTATCTTGAAACGTAGGTATATCAGCAAAATTTGCTTCAATATTTAATATTGAAGAGGGGATAAACAATTTTCTTGCTCGATTCTAAAGGTTCAGTATTGAAAATAATAAAACATGCTTAAAATCCTTTTTCATTATTATGTAAATGTTTGTCTCAGCAAAGTCAACGTTTCGTTTAAAACAACCTCCTTAGTATTGGGAGGTGAATTGAGAACGTTGTTATCTTATCATGTTGGTTGATGCTCACTCATCATTTCGACATCATTGAGAAAGTTGGTTGAAAGGATCGACCGATCGAACTGTTTGTCGTGAGGCCCCTTTCGAAAATTAACCCCCTACAGGCTACGGGGCGTAATTGAAGGGAAAAAGCCTGTGTAGTTAGTTCGAAGGGGCGGTGCGGCGGCGTTGATACACATCACTCACCCATGTGGTAAATAACTCCATCTATTTGCCCAAAATGGCTTATTTACTTTCGCCACCTTTCTTGCCTCCCACCTATAAATACTTGGTTCGAAATAGGGCATCCAACCTTGTTTATCTCGACTCGCCCCGTTTCTCCTCGCCCTCACTTGACGATCGTGTGAACTGAATTGTTACTAACGCAAGCCATTAAATGAGGCACGAAAGTAGAGCTGGGAGCGGGATTTTATGATTACATTATCGCTTATAGTTTTCTCGTCAGCTACGATCTCTACTGTTCTCATTCTGTTGATGTTCTTTACAGTTGATGTAGTATCAGTTCAAATTAAACATTAAAAATGCGTGTGACTCAGTTATTATTAATAACAGAGGAACTCGTATTAAAATCGTATTACTTCGAAGGCCAATAAGTTAAATCATATATGAACTCTTTGAGGTCTCTAGCAATTAAAAAATTGTACTAACTTACAATTTTTTTTAACGATTTTTTTTTTCAAGTCCCGAATTACATAGTACGAAGGAATGAATATTTTATTCAGTAATACCAATAAGAACTTCTGATTCCTGGTAACCATATTGAGAACTATAGAGTAAACATTACATGATTACCCTCTCCCTCACGGAGCAGGAATGAAAGCAGGGTTTATCCTGTCAATGGAAACAGTTTGACAGCCTCAAACTCTAACGTCTTCTTAAAAGGCCCCACACACGGCTTTAGTAGTGCGGATTGTAGAAAATCCTTTGAAAGGCCGATAAAACCTCAAAAATGTGACTCACTGCGCGTAGGGCTTTGAGAAATTGTGGGAGTTTGGGTGGTTTAGGTCTCTCATTTCGGTCCGGATGACCGTCGCATTGCCGTCATCGTCCTCGCAATGGACTGTGATTCAATCTTGGGGAACTTTTACTCACTTTTCCATCTTTTTCATTTATTTATTTATATATTTATTTTTTTAATGGTCGAAATGTAGCATTGCCTAGCGGTTGACCTGATCTTCTTCTACACGTCGGGGTCAACACTTTGGTGTTTCTAGCAATTAGAAAACTATACTTGATACTTCTTCTTCTTCAAAACTGGAGTGTAACCACTACAACCATACTGACCCAAATACATCAGAGAAACTAATCCACAGTACCTAATCGAAAAAGTAGGGAACCTGATCTGAAGATTGATGGTAACTGATCCAAATCTGTAAGGAAACAGGTCTAAAGGGAGTAACTATGGGAACTGATCCAAAAGGGTATGGACAAAATTATGGAAACTGATACACAGTATAGACAATCATGCACTATACGAAAACTAACCTCAGTACAGAAACTTATTTATAGTAATGAATCCAGAGCATAATCCATAGCACTGGAGGTGATCCTTAGTATGGAAACTGGTCCACAGTACGGATATCGAAAGACAAATAAAAAGAGTTTTTTTTCGGTATTTTTCAATTATTGACTGATTTCCATGGAATTTGGGACATCATTTTTATTTTGTGATTCTCTGGTAGGTAGAGTGGCGGCACCTATTATAGACTTGTCTCCTATTATCGGCAGTTCCACTTTCTTGTCAAAAAATAAGTGTTTGGCATCACCTAGAAAGTTTAGCTTCACTTCATTGAGAAGCCATCTCATCTACTACAGTTTGCCGGCTCAATCAGGTCGCCCATGGTTATGAGAACAGCTGGAAATAGGAATTCGCTCGTCGGTCGAGATTCCGTGCGTTTTCTAAGCATTTTTGCTAAGGAGGTGGGTGTATATTTTCCGTATTTACCTGTTTCCATTCAATTTTTTTTTATTGGGTTTGATTGTTTGTAAAACTGTTTATAGTTCTTATCAGATCCTATGCAACTATTTGTATCTTCAATTTTGGTACTAAAATGGTATTTCAACGATGTCTATAATAGGGTTTTGAAAAAATCAGGTTTTCCAATAAATTATTGACATACTGTCAATAATTACCGAAAAATTGTATGAATTCTTCAATTGACGGCTTATCTCAACTAAATTTTCATTTGAAACCGAATCGTATCGTTATTTTCTAAAAATAATTTAGGGATCCTATTTCTGACAGGGAGTGTCAATAATAGGTGAAAGTAGATGTCAGTAATTGGAATTCATTTTGCTATTTATAGACAGCCTGAAGTTTCCAGTTATTTAGACTCCCCATATCGGTGGACTAAACTGACAGAGCGCGATTAAATTGCATTTGAATTAGTTCACGATTACAGGCTGACAAAATGGTTCTAACTCAACGCCTCGCACGCAAGAAAAAATCAAATACTTTCATACGAAAGAAGTCCAAGAAGTCTTCCTTTTAGAACAAAAGAGAACCAAGAAAACAGTATTAGGAGAGTGAAATGATGGCAGCAATCGATGGTATGCCAGTAGCAACAGCTGCAAGAACTCACGGTGTCCCTCGGGTTACGCTGATGTATAAAGTCTCTGGTAAGTCACCTATTCTTTAAAACACTGGTCCTAGTACTGTTCTAACTAAAGAAGAAGAGCTAAAAACGGCTCAGCAAGCTAAAAATAGAACAGAGAGGGAAATTACAAAATTACAACAAGTGGCAGAGAGAGGGAGGAAAAAAAGGCCCAGGCTAAGAAGAAGAAGGAAACGCAACCTAAGAAGAAGAAGAAAACGGCAGCGAAGAAAGCAAAGCATGCTTTCAGGAGGAAGACTTCATCACCGTGACATTGAAGAACAAGAAGAAAGTAGTAGCATGCCAAATCGTCAAGATTGATGGGAAACTAGCAATGGGTTACTGCCTGACACCGTGCAACAGAATGAAGACTGTGTTCACAATTGACGATAACGAAGAAATTGTAGTTGAAGAAGAAGACATTGTTACAAAACTACCAAAGCCCCTACTATTTGGAAACAATAAAAAAGGAAGATTGGGAACTATTTCTCCAGTCGATAAAGATTAGCTACGTGTTTTGATATTTTTGTCCTCAACGTTCCCTTGATAGCAACCTTGGTAATACCAATGCAATAAATGTACAAAAGACTGGGTTACCAATCCAAAAAAAAAAAATTATATGTTTACCTAATACTTGTTTATTGAAAACTGCTCTTACCTAACTGATTCCTATCGTTGTCTAAATTTGGTTTCCACCCGTCAATAACTGGTTCACTTCGGTGTCAATAATTTGATTTCACCTGTCAATAATTGGTCGAAAAACGTAAATTCCAAATTTGGCTTAAAAACATTTAAAGACACATTTTTGATAACCTTACAGATTAAATATTTTCTCGAATCGCGGACGAATTTGAAAAACGAAAGAACAAAAGAATTTGAAGATTAATAAGGAAGTTGAAGCGAAATTGTCCACAAAAAATATCTCAATGTGTCGATAATAGGTGCCTATTTGGTAGGTATCCACCATCTCCAGCTATTGACAATCAAATTTGAAATTTTGAATCGATGATGCGGTTCAAATTTTTTGACACTTTAAAATGTCAATTGTTGATGCTTTAAAAAAATGAAAAATAAGGTATGATGCCGCAAACTTTATCAAAATGAGCGGAAATTTGTCTGAGATGGAAGCGAATACATTCGGAGCTCATTTGATTTTGTGGTTATGAGAAAACATTGATACGTTCAATGTAGATGCGTGGAAATGTATAGTAGCAGTGGATTCAATATGACATTGATTTATCTAATTTGGGAAAGGGTATCGATTTATCATATAGGGGTCATTATCTCACTGGTCGCATCCAGGCTACCGCACACGCACAATAAACAACGCACTAAACCAACTGCACTACCTGTTACAGTCGTCACTCAATATAGGTGATGCAAATTCACTGAATCCCTAATAAATGTATGCAAATAGGTCAATGTATTCCATTGGTTGATTGGACAATATATCGCCCATCAATAGAGTAGATGTTTATATGTAAACTCGAGAGAAGGAAAGACTTATCAACTCATTCGAAAGTTTACGGCCTACATACTCGTGTTTTACTAGCATATGGGATGAAGAACCGATAAACTTCGCCCGCCACCCATATAAAAACACTCACTATCATACAAATCCTTCGCCTACTCATTCAGGCCCCATCTTCACTGTATATAAATATCTTTGACGATTTGTTTGTCTATAAAGAACAGATTCGCCCACTTATAGGACCTTATCATTATAATGAGCCATAAATGTAAATTTTGAAGTAAAAACTTAATGATAATCCATGCATTGCATAGGTACGAGTTTATGTTGCTAGATGATAGGTGGCAAAACTATTAAGAATTGTGAGAGCTCTGCGCGGGAGAAGAAGAAACGAAAAAGTCAAGGAATTACTACTAATGACTTCAACAATCAATAAACCCTTCAACTTCGCCAAATCAGTGCGCACGGAATTTCGAAATTTATCTCTTTTTCGCCAAGTTTTTGGATCAACAAAATCAAATTTTGAGATGTAAATTAATTCGAGCGGGTGAGCGAACCGAGGGCTGGTAATTCCGAGGTCAAAAGTGCAAATATCCCAGCCATGCGCATATCTATCTGTGCAGGTGGGTCCTCCATTCTCTCCTTTCATGCCGAATATTTGAAATCTGAATTGTTACAAGAACAGTATTGGCTCACTAACGAGTGTCTGACGCTTAATCACTCCGACCACATTTTGAAATTTTAAAAATCCCCAACACTGTATACTCCTGCTAAACGATGATGATTTCCCTGACGCGAACTTTCGAATGGAATTATTCAAGCATAAAACATTCCATCAGACACATTTTTATTCAAACAACATATTTTGTTTCACTAACTGTTATATTTTCTAATTTAAAAAACGGGTAATTCTGAGCAATTATCCGGTCAACTCCGATATTTCTCATACTTAACCATGATATATGTAGAGTAGTAAATATCAATATTCAGACCGAAATAAGTGTCGGAAAAGGAAAATATATTGTGAAACTTACCTTAGTAGTCATCTGACTCGCTATCTGTATCAGCTTCACGAGTGATGTTAGGGTGTTCGTTTTCACCGTTATACAGATGGCCAATTGCTCTGAATAGATGATGCACTCTTGTTTTGTAATCAGAGTACTTTCTTTTAAACATAAACTCTGCTAAATGGCCGATAAAATGTTGTTTTCGGTTTCCGTATCGAGGCACGCTTCCCCGCACCTCCCTCCACAAAACACACCCTAACATCACTCGTGAAGCTGATACAGATAGCGAGTCAGATGACTACTAAGGTAAGTTTCACAATATATTTTCCTTTTCCGACACTTATTTCGGTCTGAATATTGATATTTACTACTCTACATATATCATGGTTAAGTATTAGAAATATCGGAGTTGACCGGATAATTGCTCAGAATTACCAAAAAACGGAATACGGAGAAATGTTTTTTTTTTTTTTTTTTTTTTGATGTCCATCATTATTTGTTTTTCAGTACATTGAATAATGGACGTTTGAATCGAGCAAGAAAAAATTTAAAACATATTGTTTTAGTAATGCATGCATTCCAGGGGCCGTCCCATTGGATAAGCATTAGGTCAATTATTACCAGTTGGTCAGCGAAAAAACTTTTTCACTCGATGCGATTTATTAAGTATTTTTCGAGTCCCCCCCCCCCCACCCCAAACAACCACTAATGGTGCCAGTATGGCAATAAAGCGATAATATTTCGTAAAGTTTAACTTTCATCTATTTGTTTTGAAGGGCTGTCCGTCGAAATTCATTTCCGTATTCAAGTTGAAACACAAAAAAAACCCACGAAATAAGCGGTTCATGGTGTCCTGGCACCATGGTGGCACCACTATTAGTGATCTAACCTCTAGCCAACATAACCTATCCCAAAAACGCTGCAATTTATTACACGAAGGTTTATTATTTTTCTATATAGATCACTCGTCTGCAAAGAACACGGCTTTGCCATTGTTACCACCAACCAACATGAGGAAAAAATCGATCGCATATCGGTCAGCTGAAATTTGAACGGAGATTAGGCCTCTTTTGCGATTCACGCTCGTGTTTCTGATTTATAGTAGGTCCAACCCTTGAGTTCGCGTACGGAGCGAACGGTTTGTCCTACGGGGCTCTAAAAATTCAATAATATCTTAAATTGATGGAAAAACAATACCTTTACATACAAATTTTTCGAGTTAGGGCGTTTTAAAAATTCAAACCCTTATTTTTCAACCCTTAGAAGTGACCTAAATCAACCAAAAGCTTGGGGGCACAACTAGACACCAAATGGAGCCCGCATACCAAATTTAATCAAAATCTGTCAATGCTAACTGAGGAAAGTGCCGCGTACGGCGGACGGACGGCCAAACTTTTATTCGATTTTTGGATTCTACGTACTTCGAAATGTAAACCAAGAAATTCTGAGGGGGGGGGTTGAATTTTTTTTCTTGGTCGATTCTAAAGGTTCATTATAGAAAATAATAAACCGAAACAGAAAATCTCATCGAAATGGGATGGAAACCATTTATGTTACCCTTGATGCAATGATTTTCGTTTGCTCGTGCCGCTAAAAATCCAGGGCGATAAAATCCATTGAAGACCATACACACCCCAACCCGCAAAACCCCTGAATATTCCTCAAAATCGGACAGTAACTTCTCATAGTTATGCCTGTTACAATAATGTTCGCACATAAAAACCTGCTGACACATACACGCACACACAGACAGGCAAGAATCCAAAATTGTTCAGAAAACAGTGAAATTTTGATTTCCATCCAAAAAAATATTGAAAACAATGCTTCTAGCACCTTGGTGTTCTTGGAAGCAACAATTAAGGAAGCAAGTGGTGGAACGGTGTGAGCGCTGCCTAGCGAAGATAAGATGAACCTTCCGGAGCTCAAAAACCCAGGTTATCTGTCTTATCAGTTGGCTTTTGTGATGTAGGTATCGTGTGTTGTGTTTCCAATTCGTCCGTGAATAATATAATGCTTTAAAAAATTAATGTTGTTCACCGACGAGTACATTTATTTTCATTTCAGACTGAATGCCTTTCTTTCTGATGCCACAAACAGATTTGATTGCCTTTTTCATTGAGGACCAATTTCTGGTTTCATGTAGATTAGGAAGAGATCTACAGACATTACCACTGGTCGATAACGGAGGTGCATCCGTCTTCCCGAAAAAGAAGAGAAGGTTCATCGAATCTTCGCTACACAGCGCTCGAGCCATTCCACCACTTTCTTTCCCTAGATGCTCCTCAACAATCATACGTTTGATCATAAACAAGATGAAAATTTGATCTATTTCCGTCAGTAAAATTTGATTCGTGACTCAAACTCGTGATTCGGATTTGTGTCCCTAAAAGGGATCGAATGGTTCCTGAAGAGCTCAGTGGGGTCTCACCCGATAAAAGAAATCCGGACATATTTTAAATTAATATGAAAACATAAAGGTTTATTTACGATTTAAGGTGTTTCGAAAATATCATTCCCTTTTTTTCACATCTAAGAAGTGATTAACACCGTAAATGAGGTAAAATACTCTCCTACACTTATAACAAAAACCACATGAACCGGATTGTTGTAAAGGCTACTAGGTTGTGGGTGGATTTATTGTACCTTCTTTCTTTATACAAGTGTGCATAAAAGTTTAAAAAGAATAACGCGTTATCCCGCATTATCCAACGTTGAGCAGTACTACACAGGTCCCTTTCTAAAACTTTTCCTTTTTTGCTAGCCTGAATCAAAAGCTTCGCGACTCGGTCTGTACCAGAACATGTAAGCTTCTGGATCTGCTGGGGTCAACAGAGCTCTTTCTGAGGATTACGGGCGATTATTTGTGATTTGGCAAGCGGATCGCAAGGGGAATGGGGCTCCGTAGCCCTATACCCCTAATCCCACCATAAACAGCAAGTTCTGCGGGTGAAAAATAGAGGAAATTCCTTGCTTAGGTCAATTCACGGCACGAAGAGCCACCCTGTTCGTCATCATATTGTAAGAAAGTGAGACCGGAACAACAAGGAAATGTGATGATTTATTCCAAGAGAAAACTAATACACAATCACGTTTTGTGGAACCCAACTTGACAACAACATTTCTAAAAGAAATAAAACATATACAACAATCCTGTCGCTAACAAGGCGTTGGTTTCCCAACACCACATCCTATGACTGCGATCCGTTTCCCGCCTTTTGGATCCTGGGACAATCATAGGACGTATGACCAGATGCTTGACATGTCCAACACAGCACAGTTGGGCAATACCGCGCCACATGTCCTTTTCCATTGCAACGCCAACACACACCATCACCCCTCCTTGGCCTTTCTCCTCTCACAACCCGTATCTCCACCTCTTCACTCTCTATACCACGCACTGTGGGATTGACACCACAGTTGGCTCGAAGAAGATTGGCTTCTGCTTGAAGTGCATACCCTACAGCTCCCCTGAGTGTGGTTGTCGGGTAAGCCAGCACGAGCTTCCGAAGCTCTACACTTCTTATGCCATCATAGAACTGTTGTAAGGCTATGACTTCGATGGCAGCAGGTGTGCCCCCTGGTAAAGCCTTCCGTACAAGTGTCTCTAAATCTGCTGCAAAGACTGTCAGGTCCTCTTTCACGCCCTGGACCCGATTCCTCAACTGAGCCATGTATAGATGTTCTCGACCCATTGTCCCATACTGTTGCTCTAGGGCTGTCACCATCTGCATGTAGGAGGCCTCAGGTCCCAAGTTGGAAACCACAGCAAGAGCAGCATCGTCCAAAGCACATAGCAACTGTACCGCCTTCTCTTCTCCTTCCCAACCATTAATTTTGCTAACTCGTTCAAATTTCGCTAAATAATCTCCCCATATAGCCTTGCCATCGTACCGACCTGGCTTTATTGAATTTCTGCTCAACAACATCTGTCGTCTCTCCTGGTTGTCTCCGGATCTTCTGACGTCGTTCCGCCACGCCTGCACTTCTCTAATAACGTCTTCATAAAATTCTCGTAGCTGCGCATTGACGCCATCTCTAGATTCGGTCAATGTCTGCTGTATTCTTCTTACTTCAGAAGCCAGCTGCTGCACTTCATTTCCATCAGACAGGTCGCGATTCCCTTCAGTATCTGATGGGACACCCTCAGGTTCCAGATGATCAGAGCTAGCAGGTTCTGGGAGTCTCACAACTCGACCACTTCTCAACCGTTGACCTTCCGATTCTTCTTCACCATTCTCATTGTCTCCCATGTTCGACGATCCCACTTCTGACAAACCCAGATTCAGAGCACAAAAGATTCACCCATTGTCTACAGACTCAGTTCAGCAGCGTCAATCCTTGTCAGAGGAAGCATCAATGGTAAAGCCTGTAACATGGTGGTTGACACTGGCGCCATGGTAACCATTGTAAGACGCGGGGTAGTGACCATACAACCTAAAGACCGAGCTGTAGGAAAAGGACTTGTGCTACGCACAGTGACAGGCCAAGAGTTTCCAGTGGAGGGCCGAGTAAACGTGCAAGTGGGGTTGGGCAAAGGGAAAGCAAGAGAGCACACAGTTTTGGTGGCTGACATACTGGATGACTGCATTCTTGGAATGGACTTCCTCGCAAAAGCTAAGTGCAAGATTGATGCGGCCACAGCAGAAGTGATAATGGAAGAACCAGAAGAAGATAGCCCAGAAGTTCGGCGAGTGGGAAAGAATAATGAAGAGGAGGTAATGATGGAAGAATTGGATGAAGAAGGAAACGAAGGAGGAGAAGTTGTAAGGGACATTAGAGGAGAAGGTTTGTCAAAGTTGGAGGGCAGGGAAATCCGGGATACTCAGCATGTAGAAGATCTGATCCAAAGATCAATCCAAGGACTGACAAATGAACAGCAGGTATTGATGACAAGTATGATCAAGGAATTTTCAGATGTGTTTGCAGCGAAGGGGGATAGGTTGGGTAGAATTGAAGGAGTTGAGCATGAGATTGTAGTGGAACCAAATATTCCTATCAGACAGGCTCCACGAAGGATTCCCCTCCACCGCCAGGCAGAAGTAGATGCACTCATTGAGGACATGCAGAAAGAAGGCGTAATTGAGGTCTCAAGTAGCCCATGGGCTAGTCCCATCGTCCTGGTGAAGAAGAAAGACGGATCAACCAGATTCTGCATTGATTACAGGAGGTTGAACGAGGTTACCAGGAAAGATGCGCATCCACTACCACATATCAATGACATGCTGGTAGCAACGCAAGGCAGCTCTTGGTTTTCATCCCTGGACCTGAAGAGTGGCTATTGGCAGGTGCCTATGAAAGAGACAGATCGACCAAAAACAGCCTTCTGTACATCTCGAGGGCTATGGCAGTTTTTGGTTATGCCCTTCGGGCTATGCAACGCTCCAGCAACATTCCAGCGCGCTATGAATCGGTTGCTGCATCACATGGTGGGGAAAGGACGAGTAAGAGTATACCTGGATGATGTTCGAGCTGATGCTGCTACTTTTCAGGACATGCTAGATCTGCTACGTGAGCTGTTCCTGCTCTTTCGGTTCAAGGGGCTCCAACTGAATGCAAAGAAGTGTGAGCTATTCCGCCGCAGTATTCCATACCTTGGGTATGTTATCTCAGCTCAAGGTGTAGAGACAGATCCAGCAAAGACTGAACGCATAGCTACATGGCCTACTCCAGCTTCAGTAAAAGAGGCACACAGCTTTGTTCAGTTTTGCTCGTACTATCGTCCCTTTGTACCAGATTTTGCCCAGCGTGCTGGACCACTGTATGAGCTAGTTGAAAGGAAGAAAAACTTTGAATGGACCACTGACTGCGAGAAAGCTTTCCAAGATTTAAAAAAGGCTCTCATGAGTGCACCTTTGCTGGGCCATGCGAGACCAGACCTCCCTTTCATTGTGGATGTGGATGCCAGTGACAAAGCTGTAGGTGCAGTTTTGTCTCAGCAGCAAGGGGATATTGAGACAGTATTGGCCTACTTTAGCCGGTGCTTGCGACGACCTGAGAGGAATTATTGTGTTACGAGAAAAGAGTTGCTTGCAATGAAGGTAGCGCTAGAACATTTCCGACATTATGGGCTCGATAATGGGGCGCCCTTGACTGTCCGCACAGATCATGCTTCTTTACAGTGGCTGAAAAACTTCAAGCACCCAGACGGACAGATGGCTCGGTGGCTGGAGACCCTGGAGTCATTCAATGTGAAAATTGAGTACCGTAAGGGCACAGCACATGGCAATGCAGATGGACTGTCCCGAAGGCCCTGCCTGCCCCAAGGGTGTAAGTATTGCACGAGACAGGAAGACAAAGACAGCAAAAACGAGGTGAACAGAGTGCAGATAGATCCAAAAATTGAGTGGAAGGAAGAACAATGCAGAGATCTGGAGGTGGCCAATGTGCGTTTGTGGGTGCAGGATGGTGTGCGTCCAAGTTGGGAGAAAGTGGCGACTTATGGAACCACAACTAAAGCACTATGGGCTATGTGGGAGAGTTTAGTCGTTGATGAAGGGGTGCTGAAGAGAAAATGGGAAAACGATAATGGTACAAAACAGGCAATGCAAATAGTCGTCCCCCGGCAGTGTCGTCAGATGGTGCTTCAAACAGTACATGATTTGGGTCACTTTGGAACCAGGAGAATGGTGACTGAACTGCGGAGAAATTTCTGTTGGGAGGGCTTACACCGGGACGTGAAGGAATTTGGTAGAGCTTGTGTAGTTTGCAGGGAAGCAGGGAGGAAGGGAACTAAGAAAGCCCCCTTGCGGGAGTATCGAGTAGGAGTGCCATTTGAACGAGTGGCTGTGGACGTCATAGGCCCCTTTCCAGAGTCATCCCAAGGAAACCGTTATATTGTTGTTGCTGTGGATCAATTCACTAAGTGGCCAGAAGCATTTTCTACGCCTGACCAGCGAGCAGAAACAGTTGCACGAGGGTTGGTAGAAAACTTGGTGTCGAGGTTTGGAGTTCCCCGGGAAATTCACACGGATCAGGGCCGAAACTTTGAGGCAGAGATATTTGCCGAAACCATGCGGATCCTTGGATGCCACAAAACCCGAACAACTCCTCTCCGGCCACAGAGTAATGGGGGTGTGGAGCGGTTCAACCGTTCGCTGATGGACATGCTCAGAAAGGTAACAGAAAAACACCAAAGGGACTGGGATCAGCACCTCTCCTGGGCTCTGCTTGCGTACAGGGCATCCGTTCACAGTTCCACTGGGTTCTCACCATCTATGCTAGCTTGTGGAAGAACTCCTATTTTGCCTGCAGACCTTCTAACTGGGATGTCACCCAATCCAGTCAATTCCAAGACATATGCAGAGGCTTTACGACAGGAACTAGATGAGGCACACAGTATGGCTAGAGAAGCATTGGGAAAAGTGGCGGAGGAAGCGAAGAAGAGATATGACGTTCGAGCTGAGACACCAAGATTCGAGAAAGGGGATAAGGTTTGGTTGTATAATCCAGCCAGGAAGAAGGGTCTGGCGCCGAAGCTCCAACGACCATGGGTTGGACCGTGTATTGTCTGCAAACGGATCAACGATGTCATTTATAGGGTCAAACTTCCAAACGGACGGCAAAAGGTTGTGCATGCAGACCGGGTGCAAGCACACCAAGAGGGAACGGAAGGATGTGGTGTTGGGAAACCAACGCCTTGTTAGCGACAGGATTGTTGTATATGTTTTATTTCTTTTAGAAATGTTGTTGTCAAGTTGGGTTCCACAAAACGTGATTGTGTATTAGTTTTCTCTTGGAATAAATCATCACATTTCCTTGTTGTTCCGATCCCACTTCTGACACCAATGTAAGAAAGTGAGACCGGAACAACAAGGAAATGTGATGATTTATTCCAAGAGAAAACTAATACACAATCACGTTTTGTGGAACCCAACTTGACAACAACATTTCTAAAAGAAATAAAACATATACAACAATCCTGTCGCTAACAAGGCGTTGGTTTCCCAACAATATTATATAATAAATATTTATTTTGTAGATGTTTAAGAGACTATCATTACCTAGAAACTAATCTAAACTAATGGATGAATCTCTTCGTCAGTCCGTCTGGACGAATTCACAGCAAAACGACTCAAACCGACATGCACCAGTTTTTGCAAGACGATCGATACCCTCACCAATGGGGAATTTGGCGTAGCCCGCATCTACCCGTGAAACCTGTCCTGAACGGAACGTAGATTTAATTATGAGAACAGTATGTTTTAATTATTTGGAGAAGTTTTCAGGAAGTCTCACAGTAAGATTTGGGCGTCCTTATGCGATTAGTCTGGGGCGAAGGAGGACAACACTCGACAGATAAACATTTACCACGTTTTAGACCATTCTGAATCAAAATCCTCGAAAAAAAACTCCAGGTGTATGTCTGTGTTTATCCAAAAAAATATTGTTTACTCTACCCAGGCCTTAGTTTCCAACTGATTTGAATGGTTCTCTTTTGTTCGATGCGGAAATCTATCCATTTGTGCACTACGTCGTCGGAATTTCGAAATTAGAGTTTAGGGGGGGAGGAAAGTTGGGTTACTTACTGAAAATAAGTTCCATTCTGACGATAACTTGAGCGTTCAACCTAGTTTTCAATTCTCAAGAGATTTGCGTGTTTGTTTTTGTTCGACTTAGGGCCGGTTCAAAAAAACATTTAACCAATCAGTTGAAGTTTACCAAGGGGTCACGTAACCAAGGTAAGAAAAAGTGCGTTCAAAAAACTTGTACAATCGATTTTTTCGCGCGATAATCGATTAGTTTACCACAGTAAGGTAACCACTCGACGGCGGGTGGTTACGTGAAGTTTACCAAGGTCTTCATGAAAAAGTAGCTTAAAACGCTCTTTAATTCCTAACCTATTCGAAGTCATATTTCAGTTTCCGAGTTGCTGTGTGCATTTCCGTATTGTGGGTTATTAGTTTTGTTAATCAAATCATTTTGAGAATAAAATTGATACATACCTACGTACATGATTTCTGGTGAATATTTTAAAAATAATATCCGACCGTCTTATTGAGCAGTTTATTCGCCGTTTTAATTTGTGTTACTTGATATTTTTCTACAATTGTATTAGACAAAATTCGTAGTATTTACATTATTTCAAGCTGTTAATTCGTATAGCAATTCATGTACTCTATTGAACATAGTCAAGGAATTGAGTTTGAACATAGTTTCAATGGAATTGAGTTTTTGACAACCCATCAACAGCATTTTTTATATCAACATTGGATGATGATGTCTATGTGACAATAAGTAAGGTTGAAACGATAAAAATAATTATACTGTCATTTTCGGAAATTGGTAGGTAAGTACGTAAAATTAAAATAGTTTGCTTATAAAATAGGTAGATCCTAGTTGAATTTTTTACTTTTTTATAAAATGTGTGTCTGCATAAAAACTTCCTAGAATGAAAAGAATCCCTAAAATTGATAATTTTTTGCTAAAATAGTTGTGCTGATAATGCTCTCTTTTATACCAACTTACCTGCCTGCTATTACCTGACAAAATATTTACCACGAATTTACGATTGTTTATACCCGTAATCGACATCGACGGTAGGAGAGAATAATATTATGACGTGGTAGATGAAATTGTAACATAAAATTGACTTAAAGAAATATGAATGGGAAGGTAGATAAATAAATTACGTCATGAATCATACGTTTTATTGAATACAATAACATTATGTACATTCAGTCTTATAACATACTTACATGAAACTTTACATGAGTAAAACAGCGATTCATACATTTTGAAGTGACATTAGGTTTTTCTTTACCCTTGAGAGTGAAATACATCTATTTTGTTCTGAAAAGACATCGAGAACTCCGTAATGTTCGTTAGAAGGGGGTAGGTACTTGTTTCCCGGAATCTGTAACAATAATGTATACCGCACACAATTAGGCAGTTAGCTATGGACTTCTCACTCAAAGTAGTTGAAAGTACCTACGAATAAGTACGGATGTGTGAGTATGTATAAACGATAAATAACAAGACGATTACCTTGTAGTAAGATGGACAGGCAGTTGATTATTCGAAGCATCGTGGACGGACGAAATTCATACCAATGTGACTGATGAATTCGATTTATGAAAAGGAATTCCTGCCATTTATCATTATTCCATGATACAAATAAGAAGTGTCTCTTCATATGGTGTGAAGTTTGGTGTCTTGCTGGCTCGGGAATTCATGGTGTGTAAGTAGTTGACACTTCACAAAAAATCTAGGAATCGAAACGGAAAATGAAATCATTGAAATCTAACACAGAAAGGATATTAATTGCAGGTTGCGCACTAGACAGTGTTGCCAAAATCGTCTTCTGCGTGTCTAGAAATCCATAGAACTGTAACCATGGAAGAAGGATACTGCTATCCTACTTCCATGGTGATGGAAGTCGAACTTCACAGCGTCCCGTATCCATGGCAACCGAGGAGTTCATCGTCGTTAGGCAAATAATCGATTCTATAACGGTAACCAAACCTCGAAAATCTTTTTTGAACGCTCTTCTCTTTTACCCCTTGGTTACTGCAAACTCGATTGTAACCAATTGGCTACGTTACGATCAAGGTTTTGTGTTTTTTTTGAACCGGGCCTTAGACAACTTCCCTGTTGCACATTACTTCATCACTGTGTCGAAATTACCACGGGGGAATAATATTAACAAAATTCACGATTTTTCATATGTTAGGTTCCTATTAAGGCACTGAAATTCAGGGAACATTATCAATATACCTCTGGATTCTCATAAACTATTCTTTGCGCCAACGTGGATCAAATCAGTGGTGCAGCCATGGTGCCAGGACACCAGAAACCGCGTATTGTGTGTTCCACCTTGAAAACAGATGTGATCTTCTACGGGCTACCTATTACGACGTAACACCGCTGTGATGTCAAAAATGCTGTTCGAATTTGGGGCTCTAATGTCTCTAGAAGAGTTATGGTGGTAAGGTGTGGATTTACGAACATGTTGGGTACCTTTTTATTGACGATTTCCGAATCCAAAATATCCAGTTTTTGCTCTCATGATGCTAAAAATGATTATGTTACTTCCCCAACGAACTTACCAAATTACGTTGGTAATTAAAAACTTGAAAGGGATTGAACAAACTTTGTTTTATCGCTGATTAGTTGAAATTGAACTAATCCTTATTAAATGGCATGTCCCCTAGAACGCATCCATTAATAAACAATATCTTTTGATATGACGTGATCAATATATTTCTGACGTGAATCCATTCTTACCTGACTACCAAGTTTCCAAAAAGAACCCTAATCCATCAGCCTACTTATTTACAGTTGCGACCTCTCTGCTAGTAGACTCACATATTTTACAATTATAAAGCAGAGGAATTTTGGTAGCTCGAGCAGGTACACATACAATGGTAGAGACCAGAGGCGACCAGAGGCCTTCCTTCGTCCCTCGCCAATTTCAGTAGTATATGTATAAGGGTAGTTCGAGGTACGTTCGTCTTAAGAAATTTTGTACAACAACCAGCGAGTTGTGATGGGAATTTGAGAAAATTCCCTCTAATTGTTCTTTCTAGAGCACTTTGATCAATTTGTTGTCCCAGGAAAAATTAGTAATTCAGGAGCCGGTGTTGATGGAAATCTCAAGTTTTGTGCTGTCTTAAAAATGTTGTATCTTCAAGTTTAACATTTCATTCAAATTTAACGTCTTAGAGTTTCTTGAAATCTTCTTCATTCCTTGCCTACTTGTGGTCAATTTCTTGACTCAGGCAGTACTACGAAATCATTCATACCAATATTTTTAGTTATCATGACGTAACTAGATCAACGTCACTTCCTTAAACATTACATTCCTATACTGCCGTCCTAAGCAAGAAGGGCGCATCTCCGAAAATCAAGATTTTCAAGATCAAGATTTTTCAGTACAAGCACTCTTGGTTTTTTAAGTTTCGCGTCCAGTTAATTATACTTTTACCCCATTTTCGGGACATCATACGGTAGGTCCAATCATTCTCCAACTTACTAAGGCCTTTTTTTCATCGGAATTCACGTCATAACCAATTTAGAGGAGATACGCCCTTTCCGCTTAGTAAATGAGGGTGATATTCGAGATAATATCTCGATAATATATTGAAGTGCTTGGAATGCTTAACAAAAAAGGCGTATATTATACGCCTTTTTTGTTAAGCATTCCAAGCACTTCAAGCGGTTTCCTGGCAGATTTCAGCTGGGGTTTTTAACATGATTCGTTAGTTGTTTCTACACTACTTCTTTTTTGACGCAGATTATTAAATTTAATCATATGGAAAAGTTCGGTGACGAGCCTCCAGCCCAGATTGTTTGGTGACTTATCATTAATAAGCGAGCACCCTACGAGATCCGGCTTTTCCGCTAAGCATTTTGGTTGCCCTGAACATATTTCGAATTTTTGCTAAGCGAAAAAACCGTATCTCAGGAGATGCGGCTTTCTTGCTTAGTAGAGAAAGGTATTCGGTATGATATCCGCCTTTTAGGCTTAGGAAAAACGACATACGCCTAATCGCCTAAGGATTTCAAGAAATTTCAGAGAAAAGCCCTATTTCACTAGCGTTTTTGTGTACCTTTTCGTACCCATAGGTACATGAATGAGGTATCATAAGGTGCAGAAGACACCAAAGATTCTAGATATGCAAAAACCTGAAAATCACCAAAATCAGAGATACGCCCTTCTTGCTAAGGACGGCAGAATAATGATATTTGCACTCAGAAAGATTCGAATGACTTCTCACTCGATTCCAGAGTTTCCGTCAAACTAGATCAGTGAGTCAGGCAAAATTGTTTACTGTATCGATGTAGCTTTGGGCGAATCCATGCTAACACTAATCACAACAGTGAATTTATTATGTTGCTGAAAGTGTTGAGGATAATCAGGATCATGACGCAAATATACTCGTACTTTGTTCAACGATTACGTTGAAAATCACAATTCGCGTATCAAAGAGCTCAAGCTGTGCTTACATGAACTCGATTTAGAGACGATAGATTTTAAATGCAGAAATAAAAATCCAGTAAGAGGAAGCGAAGTTTTCACACGCAAAACATACACTTTTGTAAAATAAAGTTGGAATTATTCCGAAGGAAAAATTAGCTCATATTTTTACCCAATCGTAATGTCCCTCCATCAAAAACTATGTGAAAATCTGTAAACTCATCTCGTTAAGATGATCAAAAGAACAAAGCTTTAAAAATAATTTCTTTACTAGCTACATAACTTAGAGTTGAGTTCTTTCGGAGCTAACTTTGTTTCACTCTTCCGTTCGGCAAAAAGCCGTCAATTTATTACGAAATCTCATCACTTGTTGGGATATTTCAATTTCTAAATCATAATTCAAAACATTTATGAACTCAAGTACTTTAGTGTACGTAAAAGTTTGCCAGGCTGACGGCTGACGACTTTTCTCCCAATCAGATTCCGTGTCAACCTTTCAACTTTTTTCCCCAACAGTTTCCTTTTGTTGCCAGATTCAGATTATGGGAATGCATAATACATTTAAAAAACGGTCGGGCGGGAGATTACGTTCGAAACTTTTGATGGATTGAAGACGGAGGAGAAGGCAACTTGTGATGTGATGGGACTGTAACGAGTTGGGTAGACGGCGAAGAGGGGGTGACTCGCGGCCTCTTGATTAAAGTTGGGGTCACAATCATCTGGAGAAGTCTGAGGTAGCGGTTAGAGATATGAGAGAGAGTGCGTTCCTCAAACGAGCCAACAAGTTGTGTTCGCACAAAGACAAGGATGTAGGGTAAGAGGGGTAAGTTCCCCCACGAGGAAAGTTCCCGCACCTTTCATAATAAGGCGTAATAAAAACATATCAAATACATAATTCCATGGTACTTTTCCAGCAGTGGGGGGGATCGTAACCAAGGTTATAGCAAAAACGAAATCGTCAGGCAAATGGGTGTGGCACATTGCTTCCTCTTACCCATAACCCGATTGTATAGATGATCCGATGTATGGTAGCTAATCTCAAAACTGCAATCTATAAGTAACTTGCACTTTGGCTCCAAAATACTTTCAATTTGGAGGGCATGGTTATCATAGGGAACCATCTCCACCCCAACTCGCATAATCCCAAAAAATTTCATCGAAATCATATGGGAAATGTGGAAGTTAGGGCTGTTACAATAAAATACACGTGTGCGCATGCGCAGTGGCTACTATCAGCTTGGGGGCAATGATTTTCATAGGGGACCGTCTACACGCTAACCCGCACAATCCCTGAATATTTCATCGAAATCGGATGAGAAATGTAGAATTTACGGCTGTGGCAAGGATTTCATGACAGACACACAGACATACAAACACGGAACCAAAATGAGGAATTTCACCATGTCGGAATTTCCTATTTTTGACCCCAAAATCGGATTCAGCACCTCGAAAAACCCCCTAAGGCAAACTTTCAGCCCGAACTTCCTAATTTACAAATAAACAAAACAGTGTAGAAAATACGAATGTTTAAAAAAACCGGGAAAATGACGTAATGCTGGAATAGTTCATTTATGGCCGCTTGAAGCGCTGAGATCGAGAAATCCATAGTCCCCAGATGCAAAATTTCATGAAACAGTAAAGTTCGAAATCGAAAAACTGAAGAAAAAAATAGAAAAAGCGAGATGGGGAAAATTAGGTTTCCTCTGTTTTTGTTTGATAACTTTTCTCTTAGAAAACACGATTTCGTCGTCCCAATGGGCAACACTGGGAGGAGACGGCGATCCGAACAGCCCAATCAGCGAGCGTTCCCGCTGGACGTCTGTTTTCCCGGTTAGTTTTGAAATTAAAAATTTTGACTGTCTCCCAAAAATAACAGGAGACTTATTTTCCGAAATCAGCCCGATTTTCATCTATCCCACACCATTAACTATTCAGGAAAAACTCCTTGGTAGACTCGGAAGCAAGAAAACGGAAAGGTTCTAACAATTTATTGAAGTGACACTGGCTTAGCGCTTTAACTGGAATAAATTTGAACCTATTAGAACATACCTACCCAATAGGTACTAATAGTACCAACCCTTGATTTTACCAAAGTTGAACCTGCTCATAGAAGTCACTCTGGTTACAGTGGACTATTGTCTGTTGTGTGAAGTAGTCCCTTCCATCAATAACGCATAGGAAATTGTTCACTTTAGACCAGGGGTTGCTCGAATGACACTGACTTGAGTACGTATCCTGGAGGGAAAAAAGAATCCCCGAAAACTTCAAGTAATTTTGAGAATAAGGAAGATTAATCAAGAATCTTCATCTATGGTGTAGCACTTATAATAATATTATTATATTATAATAAGTGCTACACCATGGATGAAGATTCTTGATTAATCTTCCTTATTCTCAAAATTACTTGAAGTTTTCGGGGATTCTTTTTTCCCTCCATGATACGTACTCAAGTCAGTGTCATTCGAGCAACCCCTGGTCTAAAGTGAACAATTTCCTAGTGTGTGAACTAATAATTAGTGTCTTTGCAAGGCTCGACGTTGAACACTCCCACTTCCATTTCCCTATGGTCCAGGCTGGTTGATTAACACCACCTAGAGCTCTGGGCCCAACCGTTCACTAATTAGGATAATTAATTACCTACCTAATAAATGAATGTTCCATGACGTTTTTCATCGATATAAAATAGTGCTCAATTTTCAGAAACGAATGAAATCGCCCAGACGATCAACATTAAAAAAAATAAATATGCGTTTATTCTGAAATTACTTAATCAAATCGCGAAGGACTGACGAACCCAGCTCCTAACCCCATTCCCATGGCCCTCGCAAGGGAGTCAGAAACACGGGTGCGAATCACTCATGAACGTTTGCGGTCGAAAGTGAGCCAAATCTCAACTGATCGGATGCGATCTTTTCTCGTTCCATCGAATAGAATTTCATGTCAACCAGTTGAGCTTCCTGAACAACCAATAATCAAATCTCGTACTCAAGGCACCGACAACTTTGGGACAACGATGTATTGCTAGGAACTTCCTGAAAAATTAATCATGATTATTAAACTTTAGCGATAATGATTGGTAGGTAAGATTTTAATTATGATGTGGTTAGTGTTCAGCGTTGGTCAACTCAATTCAGCATCGTAATCAGATATCAAAATCGCTGTCACAAAGGTTTGGTTACGTGAGTTTTTTATTGACTATTGGTTTTTCATCCACGAGCTAGGTATATTTTCTCAATCCTCAAATACCGTCGCCAACCTGCAATACAACCATTCGACAGTACTTCCTTTCAGGAAGAGGGTTTTCGTCAAAAGCTTGGGGCGAGAGATCACAATATGAAAAGTCACGTTGCCGTCGTTTCAATGCAAATAACTGAAAATAGTACGCGTGGATCACTGGCTTAAACCTGAATCCTATGTATTGCTTTCTATGTTTGTTATTTGGTGGCGATCCTTTGTGAACCATTCCTCGATGAAACGACAAGTCGAATGAATCGAACAGAAAACACCTCAATGACACAACTGAATTGGCTTTGTTCTCTCTATTTATTGAGTGGAGGCGTTACCAAGGATTGATGTTTTAGAGTTCCAGATCACGATTCCGCTAATTTTCGAACCAATTACATTATTCCATTTTGTATGAGATGTTGTTACGGAAATGACCAAAACTCTGGAAAACGAATTCTTTTCAATTATTATTATTGATATTCTGGCACCAGATTTATCCAAGTTCGCGTTATCGTCAGGAGTGACATAACATTCAGGATGTCCGGTAATCAATGAACCAACCTTTTAATTGCCTTACTAGGTGCAATTAAAGTCCACGGTTTAGTTTCCAAACTTTCTTTACCACGTAGCGTCTTGCAATTATAACATTTTCTCATGATTGAGAACTCGGATTTGAAATCAGTAAACGCCTTTCTGTAGGTTTCGGTAATACGTTTGTTATTGATTACGTTTGGGAATTCTGGAGCCTTCAAAACATTTCGATTTGTTGCCAAATGAGAAGCAATTTAACTTCCCCTCGAAAATGCTGCAATCTAGTAAACATGTTTTTCTCTTAATCTGGGGCACATTTTCTTAGGACTAACGAAAAAAATGTCAATTTTAAACATTTCTTAGGGAATTCAAAATATGACTTCACCCACTGCGCACGCGCGCAAATTTTTTCTAATGAGAATAGAAATTTAGTTTTCGATTGCATGAATGCCGACCCGAGAAAAAAAGCTCATCCTCTAACATGGTCCTTGCGAGCGTACTGTGAACTACAACCTTCTTATGGCGATTGCTAGACTCTCGGCACTGATTAGTTAACCCTCATGTCCTACAGATAACGAGCGGTTGGCTCTAAAGGTTCTGGGTGGTCTCATTCGTTATTCAAATTGACCACTAAGTCAAATCAATGAAAATAAGCTTAATTTGCAAGTTTTCGACCTAGGGTATTTGCAAGTTTATAAATTTCATCATTCTGGATTCTACGAACCTCGAAACGAGGAAGATGATTCGAGAATGTGGTGTAAAATAATTTTGAAAATAATCAACCAAAAGGGTGGTATATTAATTACACGCATCCTGTATGTATGAATAGATTTATAAGGGTATAGAAATGTGAAATATATAGAAATGTTCTTAAGTGAAGTTAGTAAAGAAAACAACCATCTCAAGTTGCCATTCGTGGAAGTCATCAGCCCAAAGGGAAGATCAGAATTTATTCTGATGATTTCTCTCATGACTACTTATTAACTCATCAGCTTAAGTGGAGCCGGGTGTACCAACGGCCCAACCTGAAACGTTATCAAGACCTGCGAAACCGCCCTCGAGCGGCCACCATTCGAGACAATCTCCCGTGCTGATTGGCCTTAAGTTCGGTGATCTAACGAGAACCGGTTCATGGTGGTTGTTCTAGAGTACTCCAATCCTAAGAATATTACAAAAATTACCCATTGTAATGTAGTAATGTTTATTTTTATTTTTATTTTTTTCAAGAAGACCTTGTCCAAGTTCTATTTGAGGTAGGTATATGAACATTTTATGGTGAAAAATGAAACCGCGTAAAATGTCTTCTAAGAATAGCTAACCACAAAATTGTTTCCGCCTAGAATGGTATTTGGCCGCACTGTGCGGAGAAAGCCTCTCCATAAATAATAATGAGCGACAAGCATTTCCAACGTACTGATTCAAGCAAACACCGCAACCTGTTTTGTGAAGTTCGCAAACTAAAAGCTGATGGCATCGGCCAAATGGTGTTTCAAGAGAGCCTCGCTGAGCTTCACATCAATTCGCGAAGGATCGAACGGAAGCTGGCAGGAGTTCTGTGAAGGAAGGGAACCGTGGGAAAGTTGGCACTTGCCCAAACACATCAATCATATTATGCATCCTATTATAATTCTACGCACACCTCGATTTAACCCTGGTAACTCATCTATTCACCCTCTGCGGTCAGTGGGACTTAGTTCAAACTCGCTTCGGAGGGTACACGCATTATCTTATCCGCCTACTCCTTCACAATCCCCGAGGAAAGTAGTTTCTTGCCTTGCCGATAGGTAGCTGGACTTCCATGAAATTGATACTGCAAGTAGTTCACCTCATCATTTGTGACTACAGTAGGGGTAATAAGGGACTTTTGCCCCCCCCCCAACCCCGCCCCCCCTCTACCCCCCGTGTACCCCCTCTGCAGTGCGGGGGGTCGAGGGGGCAAAAAGTCCCTTAGGGGTGTCCAGCCACGCCACTCACAAAGGCCGGCGTTTCAACGTCGCCACACCGGCCTTTGTGAGTGGCGTGTTACCCTGGATCTCTGGTCGGTAATCCAACGCCGGCTTTTGACGGTGGTGTCAGACCTAGGAAGTATACCTACGAAAAGCCGGCATCTCGACGTCGCCACACCGGCCTTTGACAGTGGTGTCAGACCTAGGTGGTAGACCTAGGTGGTAGACTTCCAAAGACCGGTATTTCAACGCCGGCCTCTGGCGTTACCGTACCTGCGGGAAAATGTTCTTTCTACTATAAGGTACGTGTGAGCCTTTGGGGGGGTGAGGGGGCGAATGGTCCCTTGGGTGGTATCCAGCCGCAAAGGCCGGCGTTCCAACGTGCCCACGTCGGCCTTTTGGAGTGGCGTGTAGACCCCCTCAATTGGTTAACACTGGAAGCCTGCAAAGGCCGGAGTTTCAACGTCGCCACGCCGACCTTTTGGAGCCCCTCTTAACTGGGTACCATTGGAAACTTACAAAGGCCGGAGTTTCAACGTCGCCACACCGGCCTTTTGGAGACCCCCTTAACTGGGTACCATTGGAAGCCTACAAAGGTCCCTAGTTTCAACGTCGCCACACCGGCCTTTTCGAGACCCTCCTAAATTACAACCATCGATGTTCCGACCACTCGTTCAATTCCTATTCATTCTCAATAATAAGGAAGATTTTACCCCTCCTTGGGCGAGAACCCCGCTAGCCTACTATCTTAGAGAGTAAGTGGGTATTGGAGTCAAAACACAAAACCAGCAAAGCTAGTAAGTACGATATTTATTTGGTGAGGATAAAATGAATAATGTGGTGAGTAATAAGACTAATTGCGCGGCTCGTAGTCCGGGTGCGTTGATGCGTGAAGCGGAGGCAGTGGGCCCGGAACATGTCGCGGGACCTGCATTGCTATCGTGAGTGATGATCTCGCTGTTTGCGACTGCAATCGTCCCATTGCCTCCCGCAGTTGACGATGTCGAGTTGTGACGATGACACAAGTAGGCTTCGCGTATAGACGTGTCGAGAGATTGGCATAACCTCTCGATGGTTGCGGGATCTTCCCATTTCTTGCATTTTTTGAAGTTGTTTAAGGCTTTGTGCTCTGCAAACAGGACCGTCACAAACATTATACATAGTGCTTCAAATACTGGAGCTCCAGTTTTCAAAGCATCGAAACCTTCAATAAGGCATTGTGGGGGGTGCGTTAAATTTACCATTGTGAGTTAGACGTAAAAGTTTGGGAGCGTTGATCGTTCAACGTCGCTAGTTCCCTTAGGAATGGGATCAACATCATTATCACACTGGGAAAAACCCTCTGTTCCACCCTCCGCCTGCGATGGTGGTGGTGGGGAGTACGAGGGGGTTGATGTAAAGTATCTCAATTTATCTACGATAGAGTTTATCGCTGGTATAGTGCTAATCAATGCACGTGTCTCAGTGGGAGTCAGTTTAACCCCATGAACTTCGCGGTGGAGAAGAGCATCTAGCCATGATGGGTGATAATTTGCTAAAAACTCGCCCCGTTTTGTAAATAGCCCTGTCATGTGATACCCATTCAATAAAATGACATCTTCCGACGAGCGATGAACACCGCTGAGTCGTTTATACAATAGGTCCCAATCCCCCAATGTGATATAGAAAGGCTGGCATCGCTGGGTCAAAATCACTACTACTGGTGTGCTCACGTCAACTAACCCTACGACGACTTTTCGATTTCTCGCTCGATCAAGAGTGAAAGTACTTGTCAGTAGGAGAGACTCCATTGTGAATGAATGAGCCGGAGGGATGTGCTCCAGTATATATTCACCAACACCCCCTCCATTGCCCCAACCCCCGCTGATGAAAATTATAAATAATGACGAGTGAAAAAAAACTCACCTCAGTGCACGTCAGGCTAATCCATTTTCATCGAAGGGTTTCGGAGAAACTTGCAGGTCGGGGACCACCTCTCATGATCTGCTGCTGGTACATCTTCCGCGAACCACCTTCCCACTTCAATATTGCAATAAGCACATCTGCACACGTCGAAACGACCGGTGTAATAGAAGCCCGCTCGAGCCAAGTCAACTGGTGTTGGGGCAGTATGGGGCCAATTATGAAAAGTTGCCGCACGATCCTGTTCGCTATAGTAGGGACCGTTCTTGGACTTGAAAGAGGCGCATTTGCAAACGCAAAAGCTGAAATGTTTACAGACGACGCAAGCCATCCCGTCAACTTGATCGTTGGGTACGATGAAACAATTTAGTTCGCAACATGAGGTGTCATTTGAATTTTTTGGGGGAGTAGGCATTGTTGGATGAAGTGAGCCTACGAGTGGCGTTCTGTACCTCAACCACTGGGCATTATATATCCGTTTCCAGAACCCCTTCCCTCTACCTCGATCGTATGAAGAAGGGTGGAACTGCAGTTACTACCCTTCGAGATCTCGAATGGGAACCCATGAATCAAATTCCGGTGAAAACCCCAACCATCTTACGAGAGCACGGTCTTTGGACCGCTTGATTACTTTTTCAATAAGATACGAGTCTGGGTATTCAGTGCGTTTAATTTCTTCAGCGTACCACCTGCCCTGTATTGGTGCATCGTACACATCCTTCAAATAGAAACTGGGGATTGGCTCGTTTCGTATTTTATATACTGTAAATTGTTCGTTCGACCAATTAGGTTCGTACCCTTTGGTGAAAATACCTTTAAACTTTGAAACGCGAACTCTGTCCCCAATTTTGAACTTGGGTTTAACTCTATTGGGCGTAGTTGGGAATAGCCTAGCTAGCACTTGAGATTCGTTACTTTTCGACACGTCTACTGGCCTCATACCGATGCTAGAATGTACAGTATTATTGTAAGCGTTCACAATTTCTGGAATCAAATCCACCCACCGTCTATGCCCCACGATTGAAAACATTCTATACAAATTTGTTTTTAGAGTCCTGTTGAACCGTTCTACAATCGGGCACTTCACTTGCGAGTTGAAACTCGAATATAATTTGATATTTCGACGCTTCAACACGCCATTAACGTGATTATTATAAAATTCAGTACCTCTGTCTGTAGCTAGGAGTCGTGGGTTAAAACCGAACGTTTCAAATGTGCTGTCGAGGGCTCTGGCCACAACAGGTCCACTTTTAGATTTTAGGGGTGTCGCTAACCCTCGCTTTGAACCAGTGTCGATAACTGTTAGCAGGAAGCGGTACCCCCTATCTTCAAATTTGCTCATATCTATCAAATCTGCTTCGTGGAGGTCTGTGAAAACTCCTTTAATCACAACACGGGCGCGTTTGTAGTGGCGTCTAGCGGGAGCGTGAATTTCCCTGGCAAGTCCCTCCTTGAGAGAAAACTGTCTTTGTTTAGACATTGCTCGATCGTCTCTGACAATCTTAAAATTACCCATCGGCCTAATATACTTTTACCGTCCCATTGAGAGGTCCGTAGGATACAATTTTGTCGTGGAACAAAAGGGCGTAGCAAATTGTATTTGCTGGAAAGTTATCTATACTTTCTAGCTCCAGCCTCACATCAACAGCACCCGTTTTCACAGATTCACGCTGACGTGACATATCTATCACTATGATTGGGTGATCCGCAAAAGTGCCTCTATTCAAAATGGGCTGCGAGTTATCACGATCGTAAAAAGAATTTTGGAAACGCGCGTAAGCCTCGTATAACTCGGCCACTTTTCCATTTTTCAAATCAAATTGCATATCCTGGAGTGGGAATGCCTCGTCGTTCAAATACAGTTTAGCGTTTCTAAGATTGGTGACACTGGGTAGAGTCATGCTCCCTGTTATCTCGTTTCGTAGTTTCGTGTACAAAGCCACGATCAAATACCTCGGCTTGTGAATTTGAGTCGAGACTTTGACGTTCCACGAAATTTTAGATGAGGATGGTAGTTGGGGGTACTCGTGCAATTCATGACATCGGAATGGCAAGAAGAATGTAGGATCACGGGTCAAACTATTGTACAATTTTGCCCGTTCCTCGTCTGATAGCTTCACCTGTGGGACGACCCACGAAATTTTGTCTAAAATGAGCGTGGATGCGGAATTGTCTGCTCCTCCTTTAAATACGTTGTAGTCGTTGGATGCTCGCATCAAAACCAATTCCTGCGACGTGTTAATCAAGACTTTCTTGACATCTTCAAAAAACCCGAAAAACAGCCTTAGAGGAACACAGGCCGAGAAGTGTCGAGCCGCGCCAATATCCTTCGTAATTGAACTGGGCGCAGTGACACCCTCATCGTCGTCATTAGGATTGTTAAATCCCGAGTTTTCGAGCCGCGGAAGGTCGCTTGGAGTTGAACATACCAACGTTTTTAACGTGGAAACGATCCCCGGTGTGCGAATGAATTCAATTTCCTGCCCGTTAAGTTTGTACGAAACATTCTCAAAAAGATGACCAAACGGAAGTGAGACTAAGTTGGGGAAGGCTGTAGCTGTTCCTTTTGAGACCCGTCCTTCGATTTGAAGAAAAGACAAGTGCGGAGCTGTAATAACATCCGCTTGATTTATCGCAATACGAATTTCATCGTTGTAAGACAAAGCGCTCGAATTGAAAGGTTGGTAGTGGTACCATGAAAAGCTTTCAATTCGGTCATCGAATTGCGGTACCTGGTCCACGTTCAGAATGTCCTCCATATCGCCGGACGTGAAATCCAAGGTGCTCGAGGTACTGGGAGTTTTTTAAATTGAGTTTTTTAAACGATGGTGATGACGGCAAGAGTCTGCTGGACTGCCCCGTCGAGAATGAAGGGTAATTGCTCGCCCTAGTCAATTTATAGTTGAGAGAGCGAAAACGAAGCCCCATGTCGTGGAAGGTAATGAACTTGGAATGGATGATTCCGTCAATTTATACTTCACCCCGCAATTATATTTAAAACGATAGTCAAATGTTCACCCAAATTGTTCAAAGGCTTCCAATTGTCATCTACGATTGCAACTTCTATATATGGGATTACATTTGAAGTCAATTCGTAATAAAAAGTTGGAGTAGGTGAATGGATTAGCTTGTATCCTACATCAACCTCGGGCACGAAGGATAAAATTATGTTAGAGGGGTTGTTGTTAAAGTAGGAGCCCTTAGCCAGGTTGCACGATACGTTTATGGAGTTGAATGGGTCAATTTTTGCTGGTGAAGGAGCCACATGGCGCTTTCTAGGAGCTAGAACAACTGGTTCAGTAAACCCGAGATTTGGACCGATTGAATGGGGAATGGAAAAATCAATTTCGAGATTACTTTTCAACGCAACTCGCCCCGAAGTCGGGATAAGTTCCCATGACAAGACACAATCAGCAGCGGTAAAAATTTCGTTCAAGAAAACTCGCTCGCCAGCTGCCAGTTTCTCCTTTTGACGTTCTAAAAACTCCTTTATCTTGGTGAAAATACTATTCATATCGTAAGCCCCCGAGGGGAAAATTATTTTTTCGTCGATCTGCACAAATTTAAAGGTATCGTTCACACCCTCCACAATGTTGCAGAAGGAATTATATGTGAAAATTGATAGAACACCTATTGAAAACTTTCCCTCGCCCAAGTCGATTGGTGGGAAAAAAGATTGTCTCAGGACCGTCCCGCTACCACTTAGAGTGATTCCTACCGACATTTTGATGCGAGATGGTAAATCGTTAAATGGCCGCAATGGAAGCAACCGTCGTCATCAATTAGCTGATGGTTAATGACGTTAAACCAGATATCTCGAGGATTTAAATGATTTACCAGCTCTACTGGTGGTGGAAGTGCAAACGGGTCGTAATAAACCACTATATTACCCGTGTAAGATACGCCGCACCAGTGTGTACCTTTCGATTCCACACTCCCCAAATTTAAAACAAATTTACGACTTGCTCCCGGCGTAGGTAACACTCGATGGCTTGGAAGCTCATCGAGCATAAATACCCCGTCAAAAACGTCTCTGGACGCCGGGTGGTTCGATAGAAAATTGAACATGTCTTTAGAAGTCAAGGGCTCGTCCGGCAGAGTCTTCAACATTTTGAAAAGTGCCGCAAAATTGCACCTCGACCGCGTCTCACCCCGCGACGCGCCACATAAGCGCCAGGCATCACAATTCCCCGCTTTGCCAAAGTGGCTCTCGAGGGAATGCTTCTTCGTTTTCCACCTCTTCGCTTTCTCCTCCCCAGAGCCGGCATACTGCGCACTTGAAGACGTTTTAGCTGCCCCGATTTTCTGCGTCCCAACTTTCCTCCCAACATCATTTTGCCCTTCATCGCCGCGGCAACTGTCGCTGCGCCCACCTTTTCTAGAAATGACGATTGGGACGACTTAATACGCTCTAACGCGGCGTCCAACAACTTCTGGTCAGCAGCACGTCTCACAGACGAGTCTTTAGAATTTTCGTAGGCAATGTCGTGAGCACGACACGCGTTGTCGAGAGGGTTTGTTGGCGAGATATTACGCGCAATCTGAGACTTTAAATCGTTCCCCGGGCCGCAATAATTCAAGCCCGGTAAAGTTAAATTAAAAGGGTTGTGATCTACCAAGAAATCAATCAGTCCTTTACCGCGATGCGGCCCCATCGAACTAATGTATAAATACGTCGACGAAGGACTTATATACTCATTGCTACTTGCCCACATCGATGGAAAAACCGCGGTTGAAAAAAATTGGTGCGAAATTCGCGCCTGTACGCAATTACGATGGGGACGGCAGCGCTACTCAAAACCGCCATGGACCTTTACTCCCCAGTGATTTGAGAATCTTAATGGTTGGTGCTACAGGTGCTGGTAAATCGAATTTTCTCTTGCATTTATTGATAGAACCCAATGGGATTCGTTTCAAAAACCTAATTTTAATATCCACCAGTCTCGATCAGTCCAAGTATAAAATTCTTGAAAATATTCTTTCTCACGTTCCGGAAATAAATTTTGAGAAAATATCTACACGGGGTGAATTTGAGGAATATTGTCGAGCTAACGGTGGCGATGTGCCGATAAATAGTCTCGTGGTTTTTGACGATATGCCCGTGAGCCAAAGTAGCGAATTTCACGATATTATGCGTAAATATTTCACAACTGGTCGACATAGACGCATTGATACAGTCTTACTATTCCAAAATTACGCCGCCGTGCCCAAAAACGCGATTCGTGAGCAGGTAAACATGTTATTCATATTCCGCCAGGATGGTCGGAATCTTCAACTCATTTTCAGAGATCACCTCTACCACGAAATTCCATTTGAAAAATTCGTCGGCATGTGTTACCACGCATGGGATTCGAAAGGTAGATTCGGATGTCTGATAATGGACAAAACTCGCGAGTTGAACAATGGGCGATTTAGACGCTCAATGAACGAGTTTTACACTCACATATAAATATCGGTGAGTAAAATTCAAAGTCTCCAGTTACGATGGCTGACACGTTGAGTAATCTTACACGGGCCAAGAAAGCCTTGAAGTTGAAGTATAGCCAAATTCGAGATCAAATAAATGTGGATTCAAAGCTCCAAAATCTCAATCTAACCCCCTTACACGATTTTATGCGTGAAATGAAGGGTGAGAAAAGTTCTGTAAAGAAACGACGGGTTGAGACGAAATCAACCCAGACTGATACTGGAGATACAATGTTCACATACCACACTGTGGATCCGCCTCTCGTAGAGGAATACGAGCGTGACCCTCTGGAAACTATGTATCCGATGGTAAAAGATGAACCTGCTTCCACGAGTCAGATCCCCTCATTCTTAGAGAGCGAGGTTGAATACGAGTATACTCCGACCACCTCAGCTCAGAATGTACCCATCGGGAAGAAAGGGCGGAAAAAAGTTGACACTCCCTCTGGCGAATCGTCGAGCGTACCTGCTTCAAGCACACCCATCTTTCGAGAACACAGGCCCGTTTTTGATCAAACCACAGTTCCACCTGAGGCGACCACCCCTTTAATGGGTGAAAAGAATTTGCAAGCTAGGACCATATCCGAGCTGAGGTCGTACACAAGCAGTCCGCAGGGTAGCGAACAAATGGAAAATTATCTATCATCCTTTCCAAAGCATGCACGTCCTTATCTGAAATATTTGGCTAGTGGCGTCGAAACTGGCCAATTAAAGGGAAAATTTGACGTCCATTATGGTCCAAAAGTATCGGCAAACCAGGGTGTCACATTAGGCTCGAAAAACATTACATTCGGAATGGATGTTATACAGGTGGGCGATAATACGTACCCGGGTACCCGCGGACTTTACCAGTTGATATTTTTAAAGGACCCCACGTTCGAACCTAGTGATTTCGATAATTATGAAAAAATAGTGCAAGATTCGAACGTGGCTCGACACGGATATTCTCCTTTTCGTGAAGTGAATCGGTTCGGGGGTTTGAAATATACCAAAATTTTATCTAAAATTTACCCGCCCAAACAAACGAGTAAAAAATTGGGTAGAGGTTTGAAAAATCCATTATTAAGTTACGAACATTTGGACAAAGACTTCATTAGCAGCCCGGGTAGCTCGCTAGAATCACCTCCCATTGAGAGAATTACAAACCCCAACGCTCTCGTTCAAGCGCTCAGAATTTACCGAAGTGCAGTGGCCGCAGGAAATCTTTATATGACCACGCGGGCTGACCGTGTTATTGGACGCCTTAAACAATTGGGTTATATTGTCTAGATATGAGTCGAACACGCTCCATGCGATTGAAATACGATCGTTTTGGTCGCTCAAATTTAGAAAACTACGTTTCACACCATATTAAGGCAGAGCTTGAAAAGCACGGTGTCAAGGGGCGGCAAGTCGAGGTGGTTAACGCTGAAATTATAAACAGCGTGATTGACGCCATCAAGAGAGACAATCTCATTGCAACTCATGTACAGAGCGAGTTGAAAAAGGCTGACAAATCCGTCGAGTCAATCACCTCATCTGTTGTCGCGGCTATTAAAAAAGATTATTTACTATGGTCTAAAACTGACAAAACGTTGAGCATCGGGGATAGGACGATATCGATGGATCCTCGAGTAGAATTGGGCGGGTCTGACCTGGTTACCAAGGATTATATTTGGGCACAATCGCTGTTTTACAGACCTAAATTGAAGGCCTACGATGCAAAAAACAGAAAAATTATAAATTTGGCCGACCCTACTGACGAATCTGACACGGTCAATCTTCACCGTTTGCGTCAAGATCTGGCTAAGTTAAAGGATCAAATTGGGTCCGAAATTCAGAAGCTGAAGCAGGTAAATAAATTATTGTAGATATCGCACATGATAATGAGGGGGGTGGAAACTACTATTTAAATGAGAATCACGGGTTAGTTTTCACCAGTCTTTAACGATCACGGTAGTGATTGGAGAGTGATCATGTCGCCAATCAACGGTGTTTCACACTACATCCTGGAAGCAGCCTTGGCTCAAACTGATGAAGGGAAATATTATGTCCAGGAACTTACAATTTTCCCGATAACGGAAGATTTTCGAGAAATCGAGGGTCGGCGCATTCACTACGTTTTTAGGCTCCCGCACCACGTTAAATGTGACTCTCAAATTCGTTTTGGGACCCAAAAAATACACGGTTTGAAGTACAATGCCGGGCCCACCCCCTATTATCGGATTAGAGATATTATGAGAGATTACACCTCTTCAGACATAAGGCGAATTTGTCTTTTCACTAAAGGTACGGACAAGATTCGGGCGATAAAAATGGCTGCTGGAGTAGATTTGAATCTTCTCATGTTCAACGTGGAAGAATTTGGATGCCCCTCGTTCAACAAACTTCACCGGAAATACTCCAGCGAATTATGCTGCAATCTCCATAATCACCTATCCCCACAGTTCAAGCGTGGGTGTAGTACCTACAAGGCGCTAGTTATAACGAGATTTTTGGAGAGTCGGAATGTAATAAGATTGGATTCACCCGAAATCCATTTTGAAAGAATGGATTGTAGTGACGAGGAGCAAAGTGGTAGTACACGGGCTATTGGCGACAAAAGTGAGTTTACATCCTGAGTGGACAAGTGAAGTCGTTTTAGCCACCTGACCTCGTGTAACTCTCGAGGTAAGACATTGGCAATGAAGGTCTTGAAAAACAAAAGTTGACTTCCCGAGTGGACCATTACAATCGTTTTTGGGGTATGAAGACGAATTTCTGGTACAAGCCTTCCGTCGCGCCAAAAAAGTGAAAAAAATTGGCACTTAGTCTCGAGTCCCACGAGTTGACATCCTGGATGACCAAAGTCAATCGGGCAAGAAGTAACATCCTTCCTCGTTAATGTACGACGAATTTCAGGTCCCGCGAGAACTTTGAACACAACATCATAATCTTAAGCCAGCGGTTTCGCTAATTACCCCTATTGGCGGGCCAAGCAATTGTACAAAACTCTAGGATGTTTCGAATCGTTCATTCCCAAAACGCCTAATCTTTTTTCGAGAGGTCTGAGCAACGCCATGGTTCTTTTTAATCACTGACCTATAATTACCGTGAGCAAGAGATCGGGTCTGGTCTAGGGTTAAACGCTTGTTATCAGCGGCAAATAGCGCTAATTTTGAGTTTTGGTGGTTACCAACTTGTGTTTAAATGAGCGAATCTGATTGAAAGTGACGTATTTTTTGGTGCGCCCAAATAATACTGCCTTGAAATGGTTAAACTTTAAGCGCGATTCGATTACAGAAAACGGCACGCCCTTACACCTGAACACTTGACGATCATCATCCGTTAAAAAGGAGTATAACTTTGGGCGCAATGAGACGAATTCGACGATCCGACCTCCCTTTAATTCATCCTTAAATAGCCCTAGAACCCCAGCTCTACTCTGATCGAAATATTTACTGTCAGTTTTCTGACTACTAAAGTCAAAGTGGGATTTTAAATGGGGATTTTCAACAATTTCATCCTTCCAATCACGCTTTAAATTGTGGATGGTGGCGATTATGCTATCAGTGTCGGAATAGACCAATTCTATATTATCCCGAAAATGGGGGACCATCACACCGTGCCAAAATGTATTCATGTGAAGTTTCGCCTCGTCAAGTATCGTCATCCCCGCAAATATGGGTTTATCCAACATTATGCTAGTTTTTTGCATGTGTATTATGATCATATCTTCCGATATAGCGGTAAAATATTTAAAATTAGATTTTTTGAAGTAATAATGGGCTTGTTTCCAGTTGGTGGCAATGATCAAATTTTGACGCAAACGGACATTTTCAATCAATTTCCCGATCGTGGCGTTTGCCACGAGTTTATAAAGATCTTTTTGAGCGGGGGTTATCGCATTTCGACGCCTCTCAACTGCGTCATCTATAAAAGATTTCATCCAAGCCTCCTGCCTAAAACTGATTATTTGGTGTATTTTAACTATTTTAAACCCCAACTTGATGACAAATTGAAGTAGTCTGTAATGTATGACGTAATGATACTTGTTGTACAAAGTTCCAAGGAGTTTCACATCGCGCGACCCCGGGACGCTATCTTTTTCCACTAAAGGGGGGTAACTGTCGAGCAAATTGTGCAAGCTGTTTGGGATGACAATATCAATTTCCAGGAGAAATCCCCGCGGGGAATTTTGAGGTATGGACATTATGTCAATCGAGTCTGGCGGCTCGTATCTAAAATCAGATATTGGCAAGTCCGTCGTGGCTGAATGCGGGTATAATGAATTCGCGTCGACAAAATCCACTCCTAATTCCGCTCAAACGTTAAAAACATGTCATAATCGGTCAAGAGCTCTATTTTAACAATCGTAAATTTCAACAGAGCGTCACTAGCCGCAATGGGCAAATTGGCACAGGAACGGAAATTTTCAAAAACTGACGCTAGTAGGAGAGCATCCGAACACAAAATGGATTGATGGATTTGGCCGATTATGGTACTATAATCGGCCAAGTCCTCACGCAAAATTTTATCATCCGGTTTAAAATGTAGGGTACAAAATCCTGTATCATAATTCGAACAGGTCACATTTTCTGCTTCGAATGCGACGTTTTGAATTTTTCTTTGAATTTTCGATCCAATAAATACGGTGTCCAAAACAATATTAAAATTCAAAGTCCCTTATTTATTCACCAATTTTTTATTGTTTTTCTGAATACCTGATCAAACACCCAGTAAATATAAGTATCAACACCCTTCTTCATTAGGTAGAAAGGAACTCAACACTTTACCGCGAAGATGTTTGCGCAAAATTTTTAATTTAATATTCACGTAAGAATCCATCCAATGTCTCAACCTTTATCTTTACGATCGTCAAACATTACAATTATTTGTTGAAAAGGATTTTTTCTTTGAATTTTCGGTCCAATAAATACGGTGTCTAAAACAATATTAAAATTCAAAGTCCCTTATTTATCCACCAATTTTTTATTGTTTTTCTGAATACCTGATCAAACACCCAGTAAATATAAGTATCAACACCCTTCTTCATTAGGTAGAAAGGAACTCAACACTTTACCGCGAAGATGTTTGCGCAAAATTTTTAATTTAATATTCACGTAAGAATCCATCCAATGTCTCAACCTTTTATCTTTACGATCGTCAAACATTACAATTATTTGTTGAAAAGGATTTTTCTTTGAATTTTCGGTCCAGTAAATACGGTGTCTAAAATAATATTAAAATTCAAAGTCCCTTATTTATTCACCAATTTTTTATTGTTTTTCTGAATACCTGATCAAACACCCAGTAAATATAAGTATCAACACCCTTCTTCATTAGGTAGAGAGGAACTCAACACTTTACCGCGAAGATGTTTGCGCAAAATTTTTAATTTAATATTCACGTAAGAATCCATCCAATGTCTCATCTTTACGATCGTCAAACAGTACGATTATTTGTTGAAAAGGATTATAGTTGGTAATTGACTTACCTCGAAACGGTGTTCTCCAGATGTCAGGTGTCCAGCGGGGTCAGGCAGTCAATCGTGAAAAGGCTCGGACGGCAGCGCATCTCCAAATGATGAGTAAAATCCGAGTGCTTGATCGCCCTTCCTGCACCCAAACTTTTGCAAAGTAGGGGACCCCTTCTCATTGTTACCCCCCCAGAAGTGCGAGGTGTATAAATACTGGCTGGAATCGACGGTTAATTTTGTTGTCTCTCCCAAAGTGACCAGTTTTTTCAATTACGTGCTACAACGACACTACCCGACCTGTCGCCCCTGCTTCCGCCCATTCATCGTGAGTAGTCGCCTCAAGTTTACCACTTCTTACTCCTCACACAACACTCCCATTCATCATTGTTGCTTTTAGAAGAATCACCTACCTTCCACCAAATTATTTTCAACATACCTACGCATTTGTGTATTCAATATTTCTTATCGTCGATAGTATTCGCATTTTTAGGTTTCGCGTTTCGCACACCATCCCCAGCACGCACATCTACCCGATTTAATTATTTTCAATACGGATTGAACGCTCATACTAGGGCTGGGAAAGGTGGCGGTTAGATGCCATGCCCGCGGTGCATATTTCTCGCAAATTGAGTGAGTTGCATGTTTGGTGAGATGAATTAATACTCGCAAGGTGTGTCAACACACCACTCTCAAAGGCCGGTGTGACGTTGAAACGCCGTATACTAGGCTAGCCTTTGCAGGTTGGACATACAATTTATTATTATAATGATTAATTTATTCTGTTTTTCTCTTTTGCGCATCATATCCATATTATCATACCAGAGCAATAGAGGGAGGGAGTGACTCAAAATAGCTCCAAGTACCCTGGCCCAGAACCCGCCTTTCTTACCTACTGGTGGCGATGCCCTTTAAGAATATAGTATCGAGTAAAACGCTTGTTTCAAATAGGCGGAATGTCGACGTCGAAAAGCCGGCTTTTGCAGGTGGATAGCGAGTAGTATTTTGCAATGCGATATTTATTGATTATTGCAGGCTTAATAATATTCAGAGGTACGGTTGGTTACGACCACCCACATCAGGTGGCACACCACTCTCAAAGACCGGTGCGGCGACGTTGAAGCGCCCGTATACTAGGATAGCCCTTGCAGGGTTGGAAATATTTTGTTATTAATGTATTTTGTTTCTTTCATTCGTGCATAATCTATATCACCACAATAGGCGGGAAGGGGAGGTGACTCCGAGTACCCTGTGCCTTTCTAACCTACTGGTGGCGATGCGCTTTTAAGAATATAATGCGGAGTAAAATGCTGTTTCAAATAGGCGGGATGCCATCGTCTGAAACCCATGCCCATGCCATCGTCTAAATTGTAGGTTGATGAGCAGTACTTTGCGACGAGATGAAATTATATTTTTTAGATTGTGTAGGCTTAATAATATAAAGGTACAGTAACGTCGAAAAACCGACCACTCTCACGTTCAAATAGCGGTCTTTCCAGTTTGTGTGCTGCCCAGTTCATGGGGTTAACACACCACACTCAAAAGCCGGTGTGGTGATGTATACTACGGTAGCCTTTGCGGGGGCGAAAGGGCGGCCCCATTATAAAAATACGTGCATAATAGAGTAAAAACAGGTCTAACACCACTCTCAAAGGCCGGCGCGGCGACGTTGAGATACCGGCCTTTGCAGGCTGCCTACATCAGATGGTGCACGCCACTTTCAAAGGCCGGCGCGGCGAGGCTGAAATAATGGGGGTCCAGTTCAAGGGATATACACACCACTCTCAAAGGCCGGTGTGGCGATGTATACCACCATAGCCTTTGCGGGGGTGAGAGGGTTTCAGATGGGCGGAATGTCAACGTCTAAAAGCCGGCTTTTGTAGATGGTACTTTGCAACGAAATGAAATCATATTTCTAGATCGTGTAGGCTCATTAATACGCCGGACTTTGCTACTACCCACATCGGATGGTACACACCACTATCAAAGGCCGGTGTGGCGACGTTGAAACTAGGGGCCTTTGTAAGTTTCCAATGGTACCCAGTTAAGGGGGGCTCCAAAAGGTCGGCGTGGCGACGTTGAAACTCCGGCCTTTGCAGGCTTCCAGTGTTAACCAATTGAGGGGGTCTACACGCCACTCCAAAAGGCCCACGTGGGCACGTTGGAACGCCGGCCTTTGCGGCTGGATACCACCCAAGGGACCATTCGCCCCCTCACCCCCCCAAAGGCTCACACGTACCTTATAGTAGAAAGAACATTTTCCCGCAGGTACGGTAACGCCAGAGGCCGGCGTTGAAATACCGGTCTTTGGAAGTCTACCACCTAGGTCTGACACCTAGGTCTGACACCGCTGTCAAAGGCCGGTGTGGCGACGTCGAGATGCCGGCTTTTCGTAGGTATACTTCCTAGGTCTGACACCACCGTCAAAAGCCGGCGTTAGAATACCGACCAGAGATCCAGGGTAACACGCCACTCACAAAGACCGGTGTGGCGACGTTGAAACTCCGGCCTTTGCAGGCTTCCAGTGTTAACCAATTGAGGGGGTCTACACGCCACTCCAAAAGGCCCACGTGGGCACGTTGGAACGCCGGCCTTTGCGGCTGGATACCACCCAAGGGACCATTCGCCCCCTCACCCCCCCAAACGCTCACACGTACCTTATAGTAGAAAGAACATTTTCCCGCAGGTACGGTAACGCCAGAGGCCGGCGTTGAAATTCCGGTCTTTGGAAGTCTACCACCTAGGTCTACCACCTAGGTCCGACACCGCTGTCAAAGGCCGGTGTGGCGACGTCGAGATGCCGGCTTTTCGTAGGTATACTTCCTAGGTCTGACACCACCGTCAAAAGCCGGCGTTAGAATACCGACCAGAGATCCAGGGTAACACGCCACTCACAAAGACCGGTGTGGCGACGTTGAAACTCCGGCCTTTGCAGGCTTCCAGTGTTAACCAATTGAGGGGGTCTACACGCCACTCCAAAAGGCCCACGTGGGCACGTTGGAACGCCGGCCTTTGCGGCTGGATACCACCCAAGGGACCATTCGCCCCCTCACCCCCCCAAACGCTCACACGTACCTTATAGTAGAAAGAACATTTTCCCGCAGGTACGGTAACGCCAGAGGCCGGCGTTGAAATTCCGGTCTTTGGAAGTCTACCACCTAGGTCTACCACCTAGGTCCGACACCGCTGTCAAAGGCCGGTGTGGCGACGTCGAGATGCCGGCTTTTCGTAGGTATACTTCCTAGGTCTGACACCACCGTCAAAAGCCGGCGTTGGATTACCGACCAGAGATCCAGGGTAACACGCCACTCACAAAGACCGGTGTGGCGACGTTGAAACTCCGGCCTTTGCAGGCTTCCAGTGTTAACCAATTGAGGGGGTCTACACGCCACTCCAAAAGGCCCACGTGGGCACGTTGGAACGCCGGCCTTTGCGGCTGGATACCACCCAAGGGACCATTCGCCCCCTCACCCCCCCAAACGCTCACACGTACCTTATAGTAGAAAGAACATTTTCCCGCAGGTACGGTAACGCCAGAGGCCGGCGTTGAAATTCCGGTCTTTGGAAGTCTACCACCTAGGTCTACCACCTAGGTCCGACACCGCTGTCAAAGGCCGGTGTGGCGACGTCGAGATGCCGGCTTTTCGTAGGTATACTTCCTAGGTCTGACACCACCGTCAAAAGCCGGCGTTGGATTACCGACCAGAGATCCAGGGTAACACGCCACTCACAAAGACCGGTGTGGCGACGTTGAAACTCCGGCCTTTGCAGGCTTCCAGTGTTAACCAATTGAGGGGGTCTACACGCCACTCCAAAAGGCCCACGTGGGCACGTTGGAACGCCGGCCTTTGCGGCTGGATACCACCCAAGGGACCATTCGCCCCCTCACCCCCCCAAACGCTCACACGTACCTTATAGTAGAAAGAACATTTTCCCGCAGGTACGGTAACGCCAGAGGCCGGCGTTGAAATTCCGGTCTTTGGAAGTCTACCACCTAGGTCTACCACCTAGGTCCGACACCGCTGTCAAAGGCCGGTGTGGCGACGTCGAGATGCCGGCTTTTCGTAGGTATACTTCCTAGGTCTGACACCACCGTCAAAAGCCGGCGTTAGAATACCGACCAGAGATCCAGGGTAACACGCCACTCACAAAGACCGGTGTGGCGACGTTGAAACTCCGGCCTTTGCAGGCTTCCAGTGTTAACCAATTGAGGGGGTCTACACGCCACTCCAAAAGGCCCACGTGGGCACGTTGGAACGCCGGCCTTTGCGGCTGGATACCACCCAAGGGACCATTCGCCCCCTCACCCCCCCAAACGCTCACACGTACCTTATAGTAGAAAGAACATTTTCCCGCAGGTACGGTAACGCCAGAGGCCGGCGTTGAAATTCCGGTCTTTGGAAGTCTACCACCTAGGTCTACCACCTAGGTCCGACACCGCTGTCAAAGGCCGGTGTGGCGACGTCGAGATGCCGGCTTTTCGTAGGTATACTTCCTAGGTCTGACACCACCGTCAAAAGCCGGCGTTGGATTACCGACCAGAGATCCAGGGTAACACGCCACTCACAAAGACCGGTGTGGCGACGTTGAAACGCCGGCCTTTGTGAGTGGCGTGGCTGGGACACCCCTAAGGGACTTTTTGCCCCCTCGACCCCCCGCACTGCAGAGGGGGTACACGGGGGGTAGAGGGGGGGCGGGGTTGGGGGGGGCAAAAGTCCCTTATTACCCCTACTGACTACCATGTCCGGAAACATCGCTTGCTCATCCAAGTTGGTGCGCAGATTACCGGCGGAATTCACCGCCATTGCTCGAATAAGCGTCAAGGAACTCTTCAGTCGAGGGACTCCTCAGAGAGATAAGGAACTCCTCGAATTTTGGTATTCATAGTTCAGATGAGGAACTCCTCTTCTTTCGAGGATCACCTCGACTCGAGGAACTCCTCGACCTGGGCCTTGAGCAGTTCCTCAACCGGCAGTTGGCAAATCCCACTTGTTATATACAACGGTATATTGGTACCTGCATTAGAAGGAAGTATTATTATCATCGGCTTTTCGTAATAAGTCGCTGCTGATTCAGTTCCATTTCGAAGTCAACAACAAATATGGTGTTTATAATAATCAGGTGATAGTTACCAACCTTCTACCAACGTCTTCGGGACGTTAATTACTGATTATTGAGACATTATGTACGGATTCTGACTATAGAAAACTGGTGAAAAAGGGACTTCCCCTCAAGGGACCTTTTCACGTTCCTCGATTTTCTGCTCCTTTTGAGCCGAGGTCACGGCCTTCCTCAACGTCGAGTTAGGATTGTGAATTCGATGCTGAGGAAATGGTCGATGACTCGAGGAACTGCTCGAGCATTGCCTCAAGTATTTCCTCGACATGACGACAGTAAATAGCGCTGAGCATGCGACGTTCCTCATTCTCCTACTTGAGGGTTCCCTCGGCCTTGAGCGATGACTGTGAGTTCCGCCGTACATACACTCATCACACAAATTATAGACACTGGACCCGCTCATGTAGGTAACGGGATTGCGGTAAGACACCGATTCCCTACGTGGACCAAAACACAACAGATCGCGATAACAGGGCCCGCACATAAACATCTTACCAAGGTGCCCTTCAGTCTCATCTGAGGCTTGTTGTTCCCTGATCCGATAGGCAGTATCTTTTTAACCTTTCAGTCTCCTTGGCACGACTTTTTTCTCGAATTCCCTGTGCAATTGTTGATTTTCGAGACTATATAGTTGTCAACTGCTGGACTATTCGCGATGTTCACCACCGTTTGATTTTTTGAAATCCAGAGACAATTACTCTGTACGTACCATCGTTTTACGGCTCTTTTCACAATATTAGTGTTGAGTAAGAATCAGTTTTCATATAGTTTTCATTTTTCGCAGCTCTTTCTCTTTATTTGAGAGAAGCTCTCCACACTTTCGTTGTAGTGTATCTTGCACCCCACTCGAGTCACGTGCTCCAATAAAGCCCAGGTATTGGCAGGTAACTTGGACCCTACTCCCTGTCTTGGACCTACCTTTGGTTCTATAGTCTTCTTCACTTATTTCATTTTATTTGTCAATCATAGAAGCGATATTTTCCGGAATGAAGTTCCATCACAAACTCTGCATCAAATAGATATCTACTCTGCCCTGTAGAGAAACCTTCTGGTTTTTCCAGCCACGTAGGCTAAATTGGAAAACATAAGTTAACTCTAATTAATTTGTAAAGTTACTAGGTAGACGGATTTTTTAGCTCTAAACTTCTTCAAAACCTTGATACAAATTATATTGCATTTTCTTTCTTGTTGGAAAATGTATTTAGAAAGTACCAAACATATTTTGTAAAAGGTTTTCCACTAGACGCTTTCATTAGTTTTTTTCTTTAATTGTAAACAGTACGAGTACCCATTAAAATTTTTGGAAATAAAATTTTAATTTCTATGATACGATTACTTTTATTTTCAACAACCTGGCCACTTTGTTCATACAATAGGGAAATTTGAAGAGTTCGTCCGCTCCCTATCAGGATACACTTCAGCCATACATTGTCCCACAAGTGGACAGGCGCCCAATCTTTTCATTGTTTTGACAACCTCGTTGATTTTGGTTTTGTTTTGAATCGGTGTCATAGCTCTACTAGTTTACGGCAGCGTCCCACTCCTTCTCTACTTGCACCTACGCTGAGAGCACAGGATGGTTCATTAACAATTCGGTAATTTCCATGAAATTTACATTTTCTTTGTTTACATCGCAAGATAGGGTGTAACAGTGGGTTCGTTGGATTGTAATCTTGCGGGGTATAGTCTATCACGATTGCAGTCTAGCGGAATAGTAGTTATCACGTAGTCTCTCTCCCTCCCTCTAGCATAGAGCATAATGTAACCGAATTTTCTGAATTTCTGAAGAGCTAAGTGTAACAGTTACACTCAGTTACTGATGGATTCAGGTTTGGTTCTAATTATTCGCCTGGCAACAAAAGGGAAAATTATATTCAGATGCCAAGACTACATCAGAGTGGGTTATATCAAGGTGAAGAAATTTTCATCAAAATTGGCCCAGCCGTATAAAAGTTAAGCACAACTCGCCTTTTTGTTCCATTTTTTTGAGAATTTTGAGCAGTTTAGCAGTAAGTAATTGGTTCTGGACAAATTCCTTTAGAACGCTTGAAATTTCCGGTCAATTCATTAATGCTTTTTCTAAATTGAAACGTTGTATATATTCCACAAATTACTTTTCACTGCAATTGGAATGGAAGAAACTTTTCACTACACTTTTCACTATACAGGGTGTCCCATATGTTATCCACCAAACTTTGGGAGTCGATTCTACAACTAATTTGCCACAAAAAATGTCTCCTAGCAATTTTTTTTTAATCCTCTTAAAATCCGACTTTTTCTACTTATACGATTTTTTTCGTGTTTTCGACCTTACACCTTTAAAACGGTCATAACTCCCTTAAATTGCACTCAAAAATTAAAAATAAGGATACCGTTGGAAAGAGCGTGAAATTTCTCAATAGATGAGCCGTTGACAAATTGAGAAAAACTGAACGCTAGAGTAGTTATTTTTTTTTTACCTCAAACTTTAAAATTTGTCAATTTCTGTTTTTTTTTTTTTTTTTTTTAATTTTGATGATTTTCCCCCATGGAAACAAGGTATTTGCCAGAGAGGCTCAAAAGCTTAAAAACTTCTCCATTTCACCAGCTTTTCAACGGTCACCCAATTTTTAGTTTCACTATGGAATTAGAGGGAGAAAATGGTTTTTCAATGCGAAAAAACGTGCATTTTTTTCAACGAAAACGACGGTTTGACGTGGGGATGTGATGCTTGGGAGGAGGCGCGGCGGAGCAGACCCCGGATTCCTCCCATCCAACCGTCGATTATGTTGAAAAAAATGCACGTTTTTTCGCACTGAAACACCATTTTCTCCCTCAAATTCCACAGTAAAACTAAAAATTGGGTGACCGTTGAAAAACTGGTGACATGGAGAAGTTTTTAAGCTTTTGATCCTCTCTGGCAAATACCTTGTTTCCATGGGGAAAAATCATCAACATTTTTCAAAAAAATAGAAATTGACAGATTTTAAAGTTTGAAGTAGAAAAAACTACTCTATCGTTTAGCAGTCAACAGCTCATCTATTGGGAAATTTCACGCTCTATCCAACGGTAACCCTATTTTTGATTTTTGAGTGCAATTTAAGGGAGTTATGACCGTTTCAGAGGTGTGAGGTCGAAAACACAAACAAATCTTAACAGTCAAAAAAGTCGGATTTTAGGGGGGTTAAAAAAAATTGCTGGGACATTTTTTGTTGCAAATTAGTTGTAGAATCGACTCCCAAAGTTTGGTGGATAACATATGGGACACCCTGTATACATGGTCAGCTCGAGTTAAATGTTATAAAATTTAACGGTCTTTTCAACATTATACTCGTATTTATATTAGATGTCATAATTATTTATGTTGTAGTTATTTATGTAACTTGAAGTAGTTATTCTAGAAAGTGCTAGAAGAAAGAAAACAAATTGTAACAAGTATAAAAGTGAAATGAGGTTTTTCGCTTGTCATAAATTGTTATTCGCCATTCCTGAAACGGTGTTTACCATCCTACACGCTGAATAAACATGATCCAGATCCGTAAACGTTGATTTGGTGAAACTAGTATATTTCTGGGGTCCCGCGAGTTAGGAAAGTGGTGTGAAGCCTCGCAACAGAAGTTTGGAACTACGAACTTCAATATTATAATACACATGAATAATTACTGAGAGTAACGGCCAGCTATGTATGTACGTTACAGTTTATTTAACTTGGTTTGACCCTAAATATTGTTATAAAATATGCGAATAAACGGCTTCATTGTTGTGGTCACCGTTGAATGGAGGTGAGTATTTCCATTTGGAATAATAGAATTGCTCGAGGGCCTGGAAGAGATACCGCTCGCTGGAAAGAGAGTGAAAGTCGAAGAATTACGAAACATTTCAACTCTTTTACATTCATGACATTCGGAACTGGTGCATAGTCGAACAAATTATACTAACACAAGTGGTTTTGGACCACTGTAAGGCGTTCATTTATACTAATCAATACATATAAACAAAGAACAACAAAAAGACTCACAAAGAAAACTATAAATCCTTCATAGACAAAATAGGGAATTCCATACAGAGGATTGCAGATATCTAACAGAGAATGCTGGGAATCTCACATATGCAGCCTTTCCATGTATCGAATGAATGTGACACCGGACCAGTTATATCGTGTATCGATGTATCGAGTGGGGACGGAACTCGGATCGAGAACGCGGCAAAGGTAGGACGGTTTCGCAGACGGTTACAGGTAATATCCAATCGTAATGCTTTTCTAGAGCATCAAAAGTGATGTGATAATGACGAGTTATGATTGGAGAATGCGCCCTCCACGACATCCGAAGTGTCGGTATAGGAATACCGAAGATGACGAAAACCACCAGAGGCCATTCGAAATCCACAGGGGAAACAATCCAATTTGATTATCCTACTTCTCATTATCTTTTTCAGGTCTTATACGGGTCACATTCATTCTATATTTCTTAGGCTGTAAATTACACAATGGGGTTATTTTTTCTGTTTAGATCACTCGACTGAAAAGAACGCAGCTCTGCCATTATCACTACCTACCAACGATATTTTCGCTTCACAATCAAGTTTATTCTGAAGAAATAAACGCTTCACAATCAATTTGAAGAAATAATGTGTTGTGGGTTCCTTCATTAGGAAATATGATTACTGGTTGCTAAGGACGCAAAATTGAGTAAAACTCGAAGAAATGAATAACGAGCGCATTTTGGTCAGCTAAAATTTGAACGGAGTAGGCCACTTTTTCGTTTCACACTCGTAATCCCGATTTATCATAAGTCCAACCCTTGTTCTCATGGGGAGCGAGCTATTTGTTCTACAGAGCTCTGGGTATTCTCATTCTATCCTAAACTCAATAATATTTTATATTGATGAAAAATCAATACCTTTTGGTTTATTATTTTCAATAATGAAACTTTGGAATCGACCAAAAAAAATGTCTTCATGTTGGATGGTTGGTGGCTTTTTGGTGACTTTGACAGGATTTCTCGCAACGTCCTCTTCGACGTTTCCATGTCAAAATCTTGTATACCAGTGCGTTGTTTGTCTTTCGGAACGGATTACTGCGTGAACGCAGGAGACGAAATGGGAGAGAAATTTATTTTTTTAACCTCCTAAAAAATAATGCTTCCGCATTCTTCTGTAATTTCGAATGCAAAATTTTCATAATTAAAAAAAATCGTTAAATTTTTTTGTTGCATCACTTTTTATCCATCACAACCACTGTGGGAGATCCTTCCCTGTTCTTAAACACGTAATTCACAACCACACGTATTTAAGCAGCCAGTGTCCTCCAAGTAGGGCAGGTAATGTAATTAACGTAAAACGAGAGGTGAGATTCATAAAAGCAGAAACGCTTGCAACATTTAGAATAGAACAGGTTTCGTCGAAAACGGCAGCCTCGTTCTCTAGGGTGTCTCTTTTCTTGATTGCACTGGAAGCGTGGAAATTCCTAAGGTTCATCAACGTATAATTTATTCTCCATTTATTTTACATGTCCTTGAATCCTTTTAAAAGGAATTTCATTACGGGGGATCATTACTTTGGTATTTTAATTTTTTCTGGTCATCACCTTTTTCACTTTTTTCCTCGCCCATATTTTAATTTGCGCTCAGTTGAATGGCATCATCATTGATAGTCTTGGGGAGTTCGTTTCACGCTCGTTCCGCAGTTAATCACCCCACCGTGCTCAAGTTCATCATTGGATATTGTATAATATTTATAAAATGTGTATGCATATGTATTTTATTTGTACATTTATTCGTACATGTACAAATGTAAAAATGAAAATACAAATAAAATACATATGCATACATATTGTATAAATATTATACAATATCCAATGATGAACTTGAGCACATAAAAATGTTCAATACAATGTTCAAATAAAAATACAAATAAAATACATATGCATATACAGGGTGCAAACGTTAAGGGCGCACCATCGGCTAGGGATCTATTCTAAAACTAATTTCCAACAAAAAATGTCTCATAGCAATTTTTTTAGAGGCTTCGTTTTCGAGTTATTTCACTTTAAAGATTTTTTTCGTGTTTTCGACCTTGTTCACTAAAACTGTCATAGCTCCGTTAATTTATGAAGTATATTCAAATTTGATTATACCATTGAAAAGAGCATTAAATTTCCTGTCACAATAGAGCAAGTTAAATTTTTTGTAAAGGGTAAGACATGTAAAAGAATAAGCCCAAAGACAAAAATTTGTAAATTATTGAAAATTTTCAGTTTTTTCAATCGTTTGCTACGAGTTTCACTGAATGGACGGGTCGTCCAATGTAAGTCCTTGTCTATTGCATTTGTTTATTTCTTCACGTTGGGTTATATTTATACATATGTATAATGTATCTAACCAAAATACATTTTGCATCAATTTAATCTTTCATTTTTTCCTGTTTCCTTGACATTCTGGCATTGTGTTGGCCAAATAAAATCTCAATTCTTTCCCCCAACTGTACACTTAAAAGTGGTCTCGAACCCTAAAATTCTAAAGGCAAATAATTTTCTAAATTTATTGTCTAAATTAATGCAAAAAATTATGAGTTTTCGGTTAAATCTAGCGTTTTAAGGTTAAAATACCTCCTGGCTCTGTTTTGCGGTAAATAAGTGAGTAATTGAAATACGAATCGTTCTCCACTAAAGGTTTTTTTCAAGAATGGAATTACTGTTGTTGATCATAATTTCATACAATAGGTTATCCCCGAAATTTAATCACTTTTACATTTGAATATTGAAATTTTTTCAAATGGCTCTCACTCATGTCAGTTATTGCTTTCTGACACAACCCCCTCCTATATTTTGTTGGTATATTATCTGAGGGTGAGGATACAAAGTTTCAGGCGTGTAGGACGAATAATAGGAGCGTTCGAATGGAAAATGTACGAGAAGAATCATCTCATAAATTTTGTAGAGATTTTGTAGGTTTTGTTGTAGAGCATACATACAAAGTCGCAGGTCGGTAGAACGAATAATAACGGGATTATCGCAAAACGATCCAAATTATTACACAACGGTTTGCTACTTTTGTGTGAAGATCACCCGTCTGCGAATAACACGGTTTTTCCAAATAGTACCTTCCAACCGTATTATTGCGCATGGTTAAGAACCAGGAAGCTCCTACCAGCATAACATGGTTATCCCAACCTTGTGGGTGCCTTCAATACGAAATTTGATTATTGGTTGGAGTTACATCAGATTCTATTCGAAAAACTGAAAAAAGAACGGATTTGATCAGCTCAAATTAGGATCAATTCCGTCAGAGAACGTTCTATGCGGGGGAAGGGGATTTGGGTCCCCAAGACGATAAGGAATGAGCCTGGAAGGTGCCTACGTGTTCTGCTAAATTTCACAAAAAATATTCAAGTTATAATTTGGGGAAAAAATTGAAATATTTTTGATCGTATGAGTGGTATTATTCGTTTCTAGAAATTGAACACTATCTTGAATTGATGAAAAAACATGAATATTCACTCATTAGATAGTTAATTATCCTCTTTAGGCAAAAGGTTGGTTCTACAGAGCTCTGAGAGGTGCCAAAGAATTCTTAAGAATAGTCACTATTTTAAACGGGACAGAACTGGACCCATATAGAGCCGATACAACAAATTTCATCAAAACTGGTCGATGGGAACAGTGCTAAGTGCTACGTACGGGATAATTTTTATTCGGTTTTCGGATTCCAGTACTTTGAAACGAAAACCATCAAATTTTGGGGAGGGGTTACAATTTTTCTAATTTGGCTCCAAAGTTTCATTATTGAAAAATAATAGTAATCCAAAACAAACAAGAAAACGTGACCTGAGTGCGCTCAGGTTACCTCCGACTCTTGCGGTTTAAGACATTTAAAACACAGTAGAATCGTGAATTTGATTTTTACAGGTTTTGGGCAGTTACGAGGCCTTACGTCCTCAAAAATAACCAGAAATTCAGTTGTAATTGAGTGGGTATTAGGACGTACACATGAATGCGCTCTACCCTTTCTGTCCGAGCAAACGCGCCTTGGAACGCAGGTGCCCCCGTCATTGTTGATGGGTTAAAATACGGTGGAAAAAATTGCGTCATAACCTCGCGTGACCAGCTTGTCATTATAATCAGGCTTTATTGATACCCCGCCGTCGTGCGGAGAACGGACGATTCTATAGAGCCGCTTTCGGGATCTCGTCGGAGGTCTGAAGGGAAACGTGCTAAACGTGTTAACTCGCTCGGAAATGTGCGGCCCAAAAGCCTCTCCTTCGAGCAAATAATGTTGGATTTCTGAGCTAAAAACAGGTTTTAACCAGTTGATTTAACTTTTATCCTCTGATAGCTGCTCGACAAAACAGACACAGTTGGAAGGGGGTATCCGAGGGTATCGAGCGAAGGGTAAAAGTGAAAAAGAGAAGCTTCGAGCTTTCCAAATACAAGGAGGGAGTAGAAAGAGGGTTCTACGATCATTACGCAAATATTTTGACACCCTCTGCCCCCTATCTGGTCGGCAGAAGATAATTTAACCTCGAGTTGTAAAGACGAAAAAAAAACCTCCAAGAAATGTCATACTTCGGAAGTTCTTTATTTATTTTCGCGGTTTAAGAAAAATACGAACTCTTTAAACGCTACGCCAATTGGTCTCCCTCTTCCTCTCTGTATAACCAACTCCTCCACGTAAAAGGAGGGTGGGAACTTGAACTCAGTACACTAGTTATTGAGAAGCGCGCAGTGGTACATCAGAAGTAAAGAATCCTCGGATCATACTTTGTACCTAACAACAAACCAAATGATTCACAATGAGACTGGGATAGATGTTCGTCAAGCACTACCTGCGCCTGCATGTTAGAAAGTACATCCTGAAGATTCATTACAGGAGGTGGGGTGGGAGAGGGGGATGAGTCTTGCACGGGTGGAGATACCACGGAGTACACCTACCGGGATGCGCAACTCGCGCAACTCCGTGGCACTTTTCCCGCACCGCACTCCGTTCATTATGACGCAGCTGCGGCTCACATGAGTCCGTGGACACTGTTTGAGATGATACTCAATTGATGCTGTGAATCGGGAAACTTGAGAAAAAATAATACGGCATTGAATCTATTAATACAAAATGAGTTTATTGAATGATTGAAGAATTTTACCTACCTACTTTGGAGCTCCGAAAGATGAAATGAATGAAACGTGAGAACTATTTTAATATATTGTTGCGCAGTGGAAGACTAGAAATGAGATGAATATGAAATGGTCCGACCTTGGTGGATGATGGTGGCGTTGATGCAGACGGCTCTGGTCCTTTAGGTAGGTAGGTGATTGTCGTCCAGTCTCAGCAGATATGGGAATATGTAGGTAATTGCTGCGTAAGCTCACAGCAACTCCTGGCAGGGTACCCTGGACTGAAGAGCTCAAACACTACAGTTTGCGGGGTATGTACGAGCGAATGATGCGAAGGTAGGCAATTGATATGGTTGATCAAATAGACGGTTGCTTGCTCCTAGGAGACTCGATTGTTACTGAAGCGACTGGTAGCGACAGGCGGTGCAAGCGGCGAGCGGAGCGATAAGGAGCGGCGAAAGTTCAGGAGCGGAAGACGAGATTAACAAATAACTAATAACAACTTAGATCTAATAAAAGAAAACAAAAACAAACATTGTGAGCTGCACGGCTCCAACATACTCCCCACCAAATTTGGGTAGCAAATTTCAAAAAAAAATTAGGAATTGAAGGGATCGGATTTGAGAGGAAGGAGCGGAACGAGCTTTGTGACTGACCTCTGGTATGTAGCTCTCGGAGTCCTCACAGTCACGACGCGGATAGCACCGTCCTTTCCAGGGTTAACGTCGATGACTCGAGCTGTAGGCCATCGTAGAGGATGAGTCGCAGGATCCTTGATCAGCACCAAGTCACCAATCTCTAAGTTTTGAGAGCGACGATGCCACTTTAATCTCCTTTGGAGAGTGGACAGAAACTCCAATCGCCAGCGCTGCCACACCTGCTCAGACATTCGTTGGACGAGTTGCCAACGTGACAGGCGATTTTCACTCAAATCCAAAGTTGATGGCTCCGGAACAGACAGGATGGGACGGCCGATAAGGAAGTGACCTGGCGAAAGGTAGTCCGTCTCTGCAGGGTCACTGGAGAGTGGACACAGTGGGCGAGAGTTGAGTACTCCTTCTATACGAGCGAATAGAGTCATCATTTCTTCGTAGGTGAGTGGGTTTATTCCGGTTACCTTTGGAATGATGGACTTCACGGATTTCACACCCGCTTCCCATAGCCCACCAAAGTGTGGTGAATATGGAGGATTAAAATGCCAGTGGAATCCTGAGGATGCGGAATATTCAAGGATACTATCTTTGGTGGCCAAATCTTGATACCATGCAAAGAAGTCTCGCAACGTTCGCGATGCTCCAATAAAGTTGGATCCGCAGTCCGAATATATGGCTTCAGGAAGGCCTCGACGTGAAGTGAAGCGACTGAGGGATGCCAAGAACGCCTCAGTGGAGAGTTTTGTAACGGCCTCTAGATGCACAGCTTTCGTTGACATGCAAATAAAAATGCATAGATACGCTTTTCCAATTGCGGCTTTTCTTCTAAGGGACTCCTTGAGTTCGAAGGGTCCGGCGAAATCTACTCCTACGTGGAGGAATGCTTGACCACCTTTCAACCGATATTCTGGCAAGTCACCCATTATAGGGATTGAACTTTTGGCCCTAGATTTGTAGCACGTGATGCAATGGAACGTACGTTGTCGTACTAGGCGTCTCAGAGCAGGTACCCAGTATCGTGTCTGAATTAACGCTTGTAAGAGACCAGGTCCTGGATGGAGGTGTAGATAGTGATAGTAGTCGACAATCAATGCAGTCAAATGAGCATCAGTAGGTAGAAGAATTGGATTTTTATGATCACCAGGCAAATTAGCATGACGCAGGCGACCTCCAACACGCAACAGACCATCTTTGTCAAGAAATGGACTCAGATCGAGATACTTGTCGATTACAGATTTCACGGTAGACGATTTATCGGTCAAGAAATGATGACGTTGGACAGCTTTAATGCTGATTATTAATACCTCATTCAGCTCGGTTAGTGTGATAGCACTTCTTTTCAGTGGCTCTTTTCGAAAATACTTTCGAGAAAATCGTTTCAGCCATACGAGCGAATGCAACAGTTTCGTATAAGATGAAACTCTGGTCATCCACGAGACCAGTATGCTGGAGAAAGGCGATCGTGTGAAGTCGTTCGACACATCTATAGGAGAAGTGGCCAGTGAAACAAGTGTCTTCAGTTCTGGCACGTCAACAGGTTCATTGAGATTGGATTTAGGCCAAATCTCTTGAGGACTTTTGAGCCAGGTTGGTCCATTCCACCAGAGCGGATGGTCAAGAAGTTCCTTGGGATACACACCCCGTGAGCTGCAATCGCTTGCGTTATCTGCAGAAGCTACATGATACCACGAGTCGGAAGTAGTGGTTTTGAGGATTTCAGCCACTCTATTGGCGACGAACATTTTAAGTCGGAACTGAGGAGTCCTTAGCCAAGCCAACACCACTGAGGAATCAGTGAAAAACGCAGGCTTCATGGGAGCTTGTGGCAACGATCCCCGAAAAGGTGAGATGAGTTGGTAGAGTTGACTCAGAAGTAAGGCTCCGCAAAGTTCAAGCCTTGGAATCGAGACCATTTTAATCGGCGCCAGTTTGGTTTTGGCTATCAGTACGCTGACTGAAATACCAACGTCAGAGATCGTGCGCAGGTACAGAGATCCTGAATACGCTTTTCCTGAAGCGTCAGAGAAACCAACTATTTGAACTTGGGATGAAGAAGAGCAACCCACGAATCGAGGAATTTTCAACGATGAAAGATCGGGAAGTTTTTCGAGTATTTTTCTCCATCTCGTAGCGAGTGACGACGGTAATGGATCATCCCAATCTAAATTTTCTTTCCACAAATCCTGCATGATAAGTTTCATGAGAATTATAGTGGGTGAAAGGAAACCCAATGGGTCGTAGAGCTTTGCTATGGTAGAAAGGACTGCTCTCTTGGTGCACGTAAGAGTTGGTGCGGAAAATGTATAGGAAAAACAATCGTTGGAAGGTTCCCATTGTAATCCCAAAATCTTAATAGAATTTACTGAGTCTGAAGACAGTGTGATAGGATCATTATCAGGATTCGATACTGACGTGAGAAGTTCAGGAGCGTTACTTGCCCATTTACTTAATTGGAAACCACCCCTTTGTAGTAGAGATATAAGTTGATCTCTTAGTTCGATGGCTTCTTTAATGTTGTCGGCTCCGGTCGCTACATCGTCGATATAGATGTCGTTTTGTAGCGTTTTTGCTGCAAGCGGGAAATGCTCACCCTCATCGAGAGCGAGTTGCTGAATCACTCGAAGTGCTAAGAAAGGACTTGAGGTGAGGCCATAAGTAAGTGTTGATAATTCATAAGTTTGAATGGGATCCTTTGACTCGAACCGCCAATAGATATGTTGGTACTGTCTGTCGGGCAAATCGATCAAAATTTGACGGTACATTTTTACGATGTCCGTCACGAAAACAACAGCGTGTTTTCGAAAATTTAGTAGGATCTTTCGAACATCCTTCTGTAATTTGGGGCCGATCATCAAAACATCGTTCAAGGAATGCGGTTGACAATGAACAGACCCGTTGAAAACTACTCGAAGTTTCAATTTATTTCGATCCATTTTAGTCACACCATGGTGGGGTATGACGAATTTGGATGGATTGGTTGTAAGAGCCATATGCTGCAAGGATAGATATTCAGAGATGAAATCAAAATACATATTTTTCATTTCTTCATCCTGCTGTAGTTTACGTTCGAGCGACTTGAATTGTTTCAAGGCTGTGAATGATGAGTCCCCTAACTTCAAATCCAGATTTTTGAATGGCAATTTCACAACATAGCGTCCCTCGGTAGTTCGATAGTGAGTGTCAAAGAAGAAATTTTCGCACTCTATATCCTCCTCTGACATCGTAGAAGCTGCACTGGAAGACTCCTCTAGTTCCCAAAACTTCGTTAACTCATCGTTCAAGTCATCGGGTGGAGATGAAAAGGCAAGAAGAGATACACCTTTCATAGTGTTTGAAGGTTGTGCAAAACGACCAATCACCACGTGACCGAAGATGGAAGGGAACAACTTTGGAAGTCCCTCGGCAATATTCACGACACTCCCGGTCCATATGTCGCCATATAAATCGGCACCAAGAAGAAAATCTATTGATGATGACTTCCAAAAGGTAGGATCGGCTAATTCATAGGAGGAGTATTGTGACGTCACTTCTGACGGTAGGGTCGATGAAGGCAAAAACGAGGTGATATCCCTCACTACCATGGCAACTGTTGTCAAATTAGGAGAGGATCGGTTTCGCGGGCGCAGAGTACATGAAGTTTTGCCTTTGGCACCCTCGAAAATCGACTGACCAATACCAGAAATCCTTCGAGGACAATGGGTGTAAGATATACCCAGTTTGTTCAGACATCTCTCAGTAACAAATGAGTAGTGGCTACCAGAGTCAATAACTGCTCGAAAAGTTTGAAACCTTCCTCTGGCATCCATGAACTCAGCCAAAACAGTACCCAGAATCACGTCCACCTCTCTATCATAAGTAGATTTGAGAGAAACTGAAGTTAGAAGAGACTTCTGAAGCGGCGATGACGTACTGGAATTACCAGACCGGGCCGTTGACGACAACATGGAAGAGGATTCAAGGTGGAGCATAGCGTGATGTCTCCGATCACAAAACCGACAACTCCATTTGGAAGTACAATCCGAAGTTTTGTGTTCGTAACTAAGGCAGTTACGACACCCCTTGAAATCTTTGAGACCTTGTAGACGAGCCTCAGGGGTGATTCTATAGAATTTTGGACAACTCAAAAGTAGGTGTTTGTCTCCATTAGAACACAATATGCACGAAGGATGAGGTTTTTGTGTTGAACCTGTAGATGCTCTCGATTTTGACGAATTCTTGAATGCACCCAAAATAGGTTTATTTATAACTCTATTATCATTTCGATTCCTTTTGTCGGAACCAATATGATGTCTCGTAGTAGACGGGGAAGGATTTGACGAGGAATTAAGATTACCAGCAACCAATTGTAAGGCCAAACATCTTTCACGCACAAATTTCTTCAAATCGTCATGAGTAGGAAATTCGACATTTTTATGACTCATCTCGAAACTTTCTCGAGTTCGTGGATCTAAGTGCCTGATTGCTAAATGAAAGAGGATAAATTCGGATTCCTGTTCGATACCCAATAATTGGAAAGCGGATATGTTATCGCAAATTTTACTTTGGAATAATTTAAGAGAATCAACATCTGGTGTTCCTTTCAATGAGCTAAATTCCATGATGTTGTTCAAGTAAAATGAAGCAAGAATTCGTTTGTTGTTGTAAGCATCAGTTACGGCTTTCCATGCGATTTCGTAATTGGTTTCTTCGAGTTTGATACCCTGAATTACGGATAAAGCAGAATCAGACAATGATGTTACCAAATAATGAAATTTTTCCATAGTTGTGAGTGAATTTGATGTATGAACGAGAGACAGAAAGGTATCTCTAAATTGAGGCCAAAAAGTTAAGTTTCCATCGAATTTCGGCAGATTAATTTCTGGCATTCGGGGAGAGTGACTTTCAATGTACGACTCTTCTTTGACAATTTGAGCAGAAGAATACTTCGCAATCATCTCCTCATACATGGTATTTGATTGGTAATAACATTCACGGATATTTGAAAGAAGACGTTTTTCAGTGGAACTAGGAAAGTCAGATTTTCCAGCATCTTCATATACGTCCGTTAGTTCTTCCCAGGTCGACTCAAATTTGGAAAAGTATTTTTCCAAAGCACGAAACATGCCTTTGAATACTGAAGCTTTCGTAGGATCCGTGGTACTCATCTCTTTACCAGCTTCGAAAATAGACTCCACTTCCTTAGCTGAAGAGGCGAGTTTCCGTCGGAGAGATTTCACGGTCTTTTCGAATTCATCCATGATGAAGGAAAAATTTGGTGTTAAAGGATTAATGAATAGGTGTAGGATGAGGAATTAGGAAGTTTGACTCCTATTTATAGTCAAGTTCACACGGAAAAATGATTCCAGTTAGAATGAACAAGTTAGGTAGGTACCTACTTTTTTTGTGAACGGCGCTAGGATAGGCAATTTACCTGCACGACCGAGCAATCATCAATAATGGTATAACTAGAACGCCGTAAGAATGAACCGGAAGTAGAAAAGTACTCCGAGAACAAATTCAAATATCTCAGAAATCGGCAGAATATGAATAATAATAAGCAATTAGCATGTGCTATAAACAAAAATGCATGAAATATTATTTAAGTTGTCGATATAGGAGATACCATGAACCTATATGAATGAATAGATGAACTATTGACCATGTAAATGTATGGAAACGAAGAAACACAACGATCACATAAATAAGGACGAACAATAATTTGTATACCTACTGAAACTTAGATGACGAACAATATTTACAAATGCAAGTGTAGACTTGTTTGTACAGTGATACTATAAGCGTACCATGAAATGAGCACGTGTATCGTAACACAAAGAAATCTAGTGATTCGAATGAATTTTCAATCCCAAAAATGAATAACTTGAGTAAATAACCTCACGATCTGCTACCAAAATGTTTGAGATGATACTCAATTGATGCTGTGAATCGGGAAACTTGAGAAAAAATAATACGGCATTGAATCTATTAATACAAAATGAGTTTATTGAATGATTGAAGAATTTTACCTACCTACTTTGGAGCTCCGAAAGATGAAATGAATGAAACGTGAGAACTATTTTAATATATTGTTGCGCAGTGGAAGACTAGAAATGAGATGAATATGAAATGGTCCGACCTTGGTGGATGATGGTGGCGTTGATGCAGACGGCTCTGGTCCTTTAGGTAGGTAGGTGATTGTCGTCCAGTCTCAGCAGATATGGGAATATGTAGGTAATTGCTGCGTAAGCTCACAGCAACTCCTGGCAGGGTACCCTGGACTGAAGAGCTCAAACACTACAGTTTGCGGGGTATGTACGAGCGAATGATGCGAAGGTAGGCAATTGATATGGTTGATCAAATAGACGGTTGCTTGCTCCTAGGAGACTCGATTGTTACTGAAGCGACTGGTAGCGACAGGCGGTGCAAGCGGCGAGCGGAGCGATAAGGAGCGGCGAAAGTTCAGGAGCGGAAGACGAGATTAACAAATAACTAATAACAACTTAGATCTAATAAAAGAAAACAAAAACAAACATTGTGAGCTGCACGGCTCCAACAGACACTGCTGCACAACATGATACAGATGCTTAACCTTTGAACACCGTACTGCAGTTGGGACTGTCGCCACGCGGACAGAGTGGAAATTTTCCAATATTGTACCCATTGGGATTTTTTTTTTATCCAATGCGCACCAACCAACCAATCTGAATACCCCACGATTATTAATTTCCCTTTTTCGGTGGTATACCAGGGTGTCCAGCGATTCCCCCCAAAAAAATTCCTAAGTTTTCCAGGGTCAAAATTAGTTTTTTCCAGCGTTATAAATGAACTAAAATATAAATAAATGTGATCATTATTTATCAAAATTCAGGTTTTCAAGTATGTTCTGAAATTAAAAAGAATAGGAAAACGTCTGGCAAGTGGGTGTGGCACATAGCTTCCTCGTATCAATAAACCAATTGTATAGATAATCCGATGCTTGGTAGATAATCTTGGTAGCTAATCTTGGTAGCTAATCTATAAGTACCTTGCAAAACCCTCTTAACGGACCATCTACACTCCAACCCACACAATTCCTGTAAATTTCATAAAATTCCATGTATTCAAGTTACATGTATTTTATGTTTGCGCATGCGCAGAGGGTTCTGTCGATTCATGGGCGATGATTTTCATACGGGACCATTTACACCCAGATCCGCATACTCTCTGAAAATTTCATCGAAGGAATTTCTTATGATGGAAAATGAAGTAATAATTTCTTTATTTGCCAAAAACAAAAGCATTACAGGCATGTAGGGCAATTGTCAAAGTCAGATAATTTAAATATCACATAGAGAAAAACTCGTCAACAGCATACAGTTCCCTCTCCACCAGATACCTCTTAATAGATCTCTTGAAGGTAGGTCCTGGGACGTCCACAGTGCAAACCGAAGATTCCAGTCGCGACACGTAGAAGTTCCAAAGCCAAACTGCACTAAACTCCACGCTTCTCTTATAGAACTCCAGACGATGGTCAGGGACTTGCAGTAAGTGCGGTGTTCGGGTGCTATAACCATGCGTAAATGCATGCATCCGCCGAAGATCGGAGTCCCGGTGAATAAACAGCAATGCTTCCAAAACAAACAGCGATGGCAACGTAAGCAAGCCTTCCTGGCGAAATTTTCCTCTGCAGGATGAGCGTGGTGCCACACCCAGAATTATTCGCAAGGCGCGCTTCTGCATTCCGAAGACCTTAGTCATGTTGGATGGGTTGTTCCAAAACAAAATCCCGTACGATGCTTTGGACAGGAACAGTTCAAAGCAGACTGATCGTAGTGTCCGCCTAGAAGACAATGGCCGAAGCTTTCGGATGCAGAAGAGTGTGCTGCTGAGCCTATGCAACAGCTCTGCCACGTGTAGATGGAAAGATAAGGTTGCGTCAAGGTCAACCCCCAAGAATTTAGTCTGACTGCATGAAACTATTTGCTGTTGGCCTAGATGAAAAGTGGCAATGGTCTCTTTGCCTCGACCAGTATGGAAGACGATACACTTCGTCTTGCTTTCATTGAGTATAAGACCATTTTGATCCAGCCAGCTCTTCAGAACTAAAAACTGAGTTATGGCTGAGGTAAGGAATTTAGGTTTGCGCATGAGCAGGACCATACCAGTCCGGAGGTGATGATTTTCATTGGGGACCCACACAATTCCTGAAAATTACTTCGAAATCGGACAATAACTTCGTATAGTTCTGCCCGTAAAGTAAGTTTTGTCCATTAAAAGGATTTCATGACAGATATGGAACCAAAATTCTCCAGGAAGGCCTGAAACGTAAAATACGAGCGGAAATTTTGATTATGGAGAACTTTTTGTTCAACTTTGGCAAGTGAAAACTATGCTTTCACTGCCTTGGTAGACTCGGAAGCAAAAGCCCATTGGAAAAAAAGAAAGTTAAGGAGAAACACAGGTACAGTGCGGGTTAGCATTCATTCGCTGCAAGTGTGCCTTTATGACAGCAATTGCAACTGCATTATGAATTAATATAACAAATGTAAAAAAAAGTGTTGTATTTTTATATAAATCTAGTACTAGTTATAGTTGGAGAGTTATAGTTATCTAGTTATAAATTATAGTTGAGACAATTTTCTACTTTTGGAACATCTATAAACGAAAAATACTACTAAAACCATACTTAAACTTTTCTCCTTCAGACTGCCGGAATTTCCCACAAAAATGTTCAGCGCGTGAAAATGATTAAATTTATTGTCTTAACAATTTCATAGTAATCCATTCTAGTTCAATTGTTTCCACCGCAAACACGTGACAGGTAAAACTAGGTACCGATTATCATCTCATGATTTTCATGTACGTGACTTTTTCTATTTGTCTGCGATGTAATTAAATGTATTATAACATTCACTCATTAATTCAATTGGGTCCCCCCTCTCGAAATCCTTCCTCACAACCAACCCTCAACCCTTCCTCGTCTGACGAGAAGTGAAACTCATTACGTCTGTTGTCAAGAGGCGCGCTGCTGTAGTTCGTGAGTTGAGAAGCCGCCAGTGGATTTTTTCCCCCGCTCGCTTCTCTCAAAGTGCGTCGATTGCTTTCGTCCATTAACCTCCGAATGGCTCTGTAATTCCCCCAATCACCCCCCGGGGAGGCTGGCTGGTCCCAGGGTCTTTTGAACCCCCAAGTGTGTTCATTATCGGCGTTTTATCATTGGTGTTATCCAAGTTTTTCAGGAACTCATTCGTACAAAGGAGCTCAACTCCGAGGAAATTAATCCGAAAGCCTCTCGAAGAACGACTAATTAAAACCCATCTTCACCCAATGCGCAGTGCTCCGCAAAAAATACAAGTGGGTGAGACACATAGCTTCCTCTTATCCATAACGGTTATATGGATGATCCGATGCATAGTAGCTAATCTTTAAGTACCTTGCACTACCATCTTCATGCCAAGCCATACAATCCCTGTAAATGCCATCAAAATTGGGTGGAAAATGTAGAAGTCATGGCTATTATAAGGTTTTTACGTTTTCGCATGCGCAGCGGCTACTGTCAATCCGCAAGCAATGATTTTCATAGGGGACCATCTACTCGCCAATCCACACAATCTCTGAAACCTTCATCGGAAGCGGACAATAACTTCGTACAATTTATACCGTTACAAGAATTGCATGACAGACAGACACGGAACCAAAATTGACCTAGAAGGCCTAAAACGTAAAAACTCGAATGGAAATTTTGATTTTGGAGAACTTAATTTCTCAATGTCAAAAGTAAAAACAACGCTTCCGTTATCTTGGTACACTCGGAAGCAAAAGTCCATTTATACAGCATACACGATGTACAGAGATAGGAAGCTATGCCACATCCACTCATACGCCTCTTGTATTATTTGATCAGTCAACGGTACTCAGTAGGGTATGATATCGAGCGTTTTCAGTCGACGAATGACATCCGAAGTTGTTCTGAACGTATTTGTCACTGCTACAAACTACAAAAAAAAACTAGGGCGAAAACTGTTTTTAAAATGACTCGTACTTGTTGCGCACACGACGTTTACAGTTGATAGCATGAGGTCAATGGAAATTCAGCTGGAAAAAGTCATTCACCAACTCACTTCTTCGTCTCTCATGCCGAGAGACGTTAAATCAGCGCAAGCGATTCTCCGCCGATAGGACGGAGAGCACATTATGCTCAGAACTCATGCTGTGCGATGTACTCTCATTCTGCATTACGGAGAAATAACACGCGAGAAAATTATTAGCAACAATTAATTTATTCATTTATTCGTTCAAGTCTCGAGTGAGAGGTACATGCATTAAAAATCAGTTAGCTGTATATTTCACTGACTCTCAAGTGTTTCCAAAGTTGATTTAGTAAAGTAGTAAAAATATCAGCGAATTTTCAAGAAAAATGAAGCTATTGCAATGAACTCAACGTTTTTAGAATGTACATTTTTTAATTTTAAAAAAACTGAAATCCGTTTTGGAACATTCCAGAACTACTCCGGAAGTTCTTCCAAAAATCATAAGTAGATATATACCTTTAGCCTACTGTTTGGCCCAAATTTCAAGTCTTTGACAAAATATCCATAATAACGAACAAAAATACGAGTTCGTAATCCAGGAAATTCGGACAACCCTTAGGGGTCCAAATTTCAAAAAATAGAAAAAAAGGGGTTGTTGTGTGGATATTACCATCATAATTATAATAACATATATATAAGTATTCAGCAGGTATTAAGCATTCAAAGATCTGATATAGGTACACGTTAAAAAATTGTAAATTCTGAAAAAAAATTACCTCTGAAAAAAAAACTGATTTTACCGATGGAAATCGAAGGCTATTATCAGATTAATGAGGAGAAAAACCGAGAGTTTTCAACATTTGACAAAATCAATTTTTTGAGTTCATTTTTCAACCTTAAGTTTCCTAGGAAATAACTGTTTTTAATAGCTGAAAAGACGGAAAGTATAAAACGCTCTTTCCAATAGTGCAGATTTTGAGGTTTACTCCTCATATTCGGAGAGTAATTGGCTTTTCAGCGACCAAATGTCGAAAGCATGAACGAATCTCAACATTAACAAAAATCAGGGTTCTAATGGTTTGGAAAAAAAAACTTTAGATGACGGATTTTGTTAGAAACTAGTTGTAAAGCACGTGGTCGAAGTTTTTCGCTACCTATAACGTCAAAACACCCTCGTAATAGCTGAATCAACGTTTGGGAGTCATAAGCGCAGAAACACTACGTGAAAACATGGATTTTTACGTATTACTCCTGTTTTCCCCATAAGGAGATGATCTGAGCTTTAGGGTGACTTTTTTTTAAAGAACACCAATCTAGGAGCATAATAATTGTATTTCAGACAACAATCTTCAATAAATAATACTCCTGTCTCCACTCCAGTTCATTTCATTGAAATGCAAGTTGGGAAATTCACCGCGTCCCTTCCAGCCGCTCGCGTGCTCCCTTCATGATTGAATATAGAGATGGTAATTAGGGGATTCAAATTAACATTCACAAGCGAAACCAAAGGATCATTTCATGTTACGATTGACCAACAAAAACAAACGAACCCCTTGATGACAGAACCGAGAAATTGGCAGAGATCAAGCGGCAGAGGTACAAATTGGGACGCGGCCTAGGCGAGACGGTACAGGATTTCAAGTCGTCGCCAGCCTCGGAAAGCTATGCATCTTCATCATAAGATTCCGTTTGAGGTGCAAATGCTCTGAAACCACATCTGAAGGCGGTGGAGTGCGGCTGTTCTAACATCCGGGTGAGTTGCTTCCTCCTCACTCACATACGGTGAATTCCTCATAGCGTATCTTCTTTCGTTTCTGGTATCTGTTTCGGTCTTTCCAAGAGGCGAGAACAGAAATTACTGGGTAGGTGCTTAAAGATAACGAAAACTTTCCTGTAAGACTTGGATGCAATGTCCTTTTGTTTTCACTAAGGCAACTCCTAGCTTTAAACCCTCCAGCTGTACAACTGTTTCATAGGAAAACGTGTCTCGCATTATGATTCGGGTACCACCCACGGAACAAACAGTGAGTGCTTCAAACCTTGGCTGATACATCAAAATATTTTCAAATACCTCTACAAGAATGAACAAGAACAGCGATATTTGAACTCCACGAACAATTCTCACGTCGATGGGATAGGATCGAGAAAACAATGGGTTTTTCGTCGTCTCACCTCATTCGGTCACTATTAGTTTTTCAAGTGCAGATGAGGGAACCTCAACACTCAAGTGGGTTTATTATACTGTATCTGGACCAGGGGAAGGAACGAAGTGTTCTATTCAATCAGGGTATTGAGTTCCAGATACGGAAAGGAAAAGAAGATTGTGGTTCGAATAGTGGCTCAACTCATCAGCGACTAAATTTAGAAAACGGTATCCAGGTTACTACTGACGCACAGTACTGCGAGTTTATACCTAGGTCAAGTGATCAAAAATCAATTTGTGGAGAGTTCTGTTAGGGAAAGTTGCTCTGATCTTGGATTTCATATTGCTTCATATTTAAAGGAAAGAAAATCGCACAATAAATAATATTAGAAGAAGATTATGAAAAATATTGAAATTTTAAATTCAAAACAAAAGTAACATTTCACCAATTTTACAAAAGTTTAGGTACCGAAACATAGGTAATAATTAGATGTCTTTAGAAGTGCATTACACTGATTGATGAATCTAAATCGTCACTGTCATTAGCGCTGCTGATGCTGGAGAGAGCGCTTCCACAACTCAGTTCCATAGCGTTAGATGTGCTTGGTACAGCATTAGGTATCAGTTTTGTGGATGGTGGTCGTGTCAATGAAGTTATCCCTAATCAGATACTGGTTGATGACTTTATAATCTTTTCAGTTCTATTCTGTCGATATGAAAAATGCGACGATGTGTTTTTTAACACAGAATGTGTTTTTGCGATGACCTACCGAAAAAAAATCGTCACGAAAAAGCGACAGAAAAAACATCTGGTGGTATGTTTATTGGTTGTCATGTTAATGTCAACTCCACATTTATTATTGTTGTTTTTTATTTAACGGATGACTAGTATCGCAAAAACACATTCTGTGTTCCAATGATTTCATACAGAGTATGGAAAAAGAAATAAACCGGGGGGTGCAGGGGGGCGGAGCCCCCCGCCGAGGCGCAAAGCGCCGAGTTTTTTTTTTTTTTTCCTCTCCACACTTTCCTGCGATTTTAATTTTTCGAAAAACTTTCTATTAGGATTGAAAATTTCATTTAAAAAACGTCGCGGCTAGTCGCAGCAAATTCCAACGGGATTGAGTCACGGGATAGTGCCAGAAAACATTCATCAAATGCTCTAATTCCTCCTTCCTCCTCTTTTTGAGAAATTCACTATTTAATGTTAAGGATTAAGAAGAAAAATTGGGAATTATTATTTTGACGTTTTTACCGAGTGCTTAGGGGAAATTCATACTTCAAAAATTATTTAAAAACGTGAATAAAGCACATATTTATGTCGTGACTCGTCATGAAGAGCAATGTGACCCAACTTGTTGATATGACGGTATCCGCACTCATAATGAGCAGGTAGTTCATCGTTAGCGTTTTGGGTGAAATGAGTTATTAACATAAATTATCGCGGAACTTGCCCTCTGGTGATCCGTAAGAGGCTTGTGAGGTCAGGAAACCTATTTAAACGTGCTCAAAGACTATCTGGGGATAGGTTCTTGCACTCCTTTCCAATACCAATAGACATTCGTTTTTTTCGATTTTTTACACATACTCGCAGCACTGTGTGACGAGAAAACTCAGTATCGAGGGTGGCTTCATTCCAAGAGCGATTCAATCTAGTAGGGAAGTAGTTCAATATAAGCTAGGCTTCAAAATGAAGTCAAATTTTAATCTCTCGGCAGGTCCAAACACATATTTTCTGAATTGAAGGTGCTATATTCAATAACTTGGTGTGTAAATAGAAGCGTTTACTTTATAATATACCAACTGGTATGTGAGGGATGCATTGAAGGTCCTCACTACGTTGAAGCCACTACGTTAACTTTACCTAGCCCACTCCCAGCAAAGGTACAAGAACAATTTCATACTGCAACATTTGATCGAAGGGACGGAGTGAATGAATAGAATGAGATGCCAGGATCAACAAATTATAGTCAATTGCAACAATCTCAGAGAGCTATAGGATGTTAGAATGGGTATCAGGATTTCCGCCTCTCAAAGTTGACTATTATTTTGGGCACGATACGTTCGATCACTCTCAATCCATTCTAAGGGATAAAAGTCACAAAATGCCCTTGCTCGAAAAAATTTAATTTATTCTTCAATTTCTAGTGAGGCCGTGGGCGCTGGGGCGCGCGTTCTTTGGTGGTGGTGTTCGGACCGACTTCTGTGGGGGTCGTGGGTTCGAATCTCGCCACCAGGGTTCGTGCTTGCGTGCGTCCGGGGCTCATCGCCCCCTGCGTCACAACAGACGGCAGATGGATGAAGTTAAAAGAAAATAATAAACTCTTATGTAATAATTTGCAGCATGCTGTTATATGGATTTTTCCTGGTCTGTAATGGATTATGTCCCAGGAATTCATGAATTGGGTTCGAGCGTCCACGGATCGGTGAGGCGGAAATGTCAACCTTACTACACAGCCCACCCAACTTGGCAGATGTTTTCAACTCGGTTCATCGCAAGTGCACTGCAGTATTCTATTCTATATACGTTGTTGTCAGACACCATCTGTTAGCTCGCAGATGTTGTTTCAAGACTCGAGAGAAACCGCCGTCGTTGGTGAAGATATGCCAACCCCAGTAGGCCTAAGTCCCTGAAATGACCCCCAGATGGCACGAGCGGAGTTTCCACGGCGCATCATTCGATCCACAGAAGACTGGAAGTAACCACCTGAGCCGTGAGCCCCCTCCTCACCCCTCGTTATCGCCTAATGCGACAAAAAGTAAGATAAATCGTGGCAAAAGCCCGTGAAAAGAAGGTGGCATATAAAATAAATAGGGAGAAGAAACCCAGAAAAATTATTTTCTAATACAGAATAGATTGATGTCTCCAGTTTATAACGGTGTTTACAAGGCGCAGTTCTTCTTCCTTCTACTCAATTATAACGTCGTTGGTGAGTTCATGAAGTAAACTGCAAAATGACTGCATGAATCGCGATTAGGGGAATTTTGTGGGAAGAGATCGTTCGTGCGATATCAAAGCTCCAAAATAACAGACGAGGTTATGCACAACGTAGACCTGTAGAGAGATTTTTAACATAATTTTTCGATGGTGAAAGTTTTTTTTTCCAAAAAATGCAGGAAAATTTCTTCATTTGTCTTGAGAAGAGGAGAGTGGAAGGTTGCTGAATCGCGCCCAAACGTCTGTACCAACAGACCAGTCATTCGATTCTGAAGAAATTTCGCATAACTTTTGAGCGACACCAACGCCATCTGCTTTGAGAATCATGTTAAAAAGTAGTTTTCCTTAACCTCTAGGATGGGACTATTAGTCAGCAACACGTGAGTGAATCATAAATCTATTTTTACTGCCGGAAGTGGTACAAAATTATTTACATTTTACTTTTCGCACCACAACCCTAAAAGGAAGGCTTGGAAAATGTGTTGACCTGTTCCCTCAACAGTAAACAAAACCATGTCACCTTGGCCATGAATAACTAATATTATAGTTCGCGTTCCTTCTATTCATCTTGTTTCTATTGACTGCCTCCTAACCGCTTTCTCGGGGGTTACAAATCAAGGATTGGGAACTCGGTCGGAAAAGGATTTTTTTCCTCTGCGGGGTCTACCGTTGGGGCCTCACAAAGGAAACTGATTCAAAGACACCCGTCACGGTCTGGCGTGTTTACCCTGTTCTGTCTCGGGTTTGGTTATTCCAGTTTATAGTCCGGTCGCTCCGGAAGGTCCATCGACATTCCTTGATGTTTACGACAAATCTCTCGCGTCAGAAAACATTTACCAGTTCTTATAAAACCAAAATCATTTCACTTTAGATGTCTGATACTGTTCGGCGTATATGTTTTATACTCATTTAAAATATTATACAAGTATATAGAGTGGCGCTCCCTAGGAGGCGGACCTGCGAACAAACGATGGAGCCTACCTTCGATGGTGAAATCTTCATAAGTAAATTGGAACGGTGCAAAATTTCATGTTCGTGAGATGGCTGCACTGCAAACGAAATCGATAGCGTTTCTGATGCAGGAATGAATTTATAGCTGCACTAGGAGTAAATTTATGTCACATTTGAGAGGAGAAATTCCCACAAAAATTTAAGAGACAAGAAAGTAGCCCAATCTTCTCCAGAAGAATGCGCCAAAGGGATGCAGAGTTCCTGTGGCAGCCCTGTAGGCTGCGTTTGTGATGTAATGAAGAGTTATGTTAAATTATATTGAAGAAAAAGTTAATTTTTCAGAGCAACCTCCACTACACTGATACTTAAAGAGTTCAATGATGATGCAATTATACGGTGTTTGTAAAATTAGCAAATTATCGTATAATCCCTAATCACTTATCTTATTGAATAGAAAGGTAGTTCATCTACCTTCATCTTTGGAAGGTAGTTCCCAAGATGTATACATAAGTACTACAACCTAGTAATAGAATTGGGAAGAAACTTTCTTTCTGTCGACTTTATTGGGATTTGCGTCCAACAGCAAAATCCTCCTCTTTCACCAAATTTTCGAAAAATTTATTTTCTTCATCAGGGCTCAGAGGATGAGTTTAGGTTTGAACATCAAACCACGGTCGGGAATGGAGAAGTTGTTTCAACCAGGAACACTAATCATGAAATTGGTGTTAAAAAACTTGACTATTCTAATTAAAAATTGGAAAAAACACAATAACATCAGGCTTTAAATTTAATAATATAGGTAAAACAAAATGAGACAGTCAGAAAGACGCAACAACAATAATAATTACTAGAATTGATTAGAGATAACAAGTAAACTTTTAAGTTTACACTAACTACCTTCTTTCGTTGTTGCTAGTGTACTTACTGTGCGAAAACTGAGCCGATCTGGTCCAATGTTGACCACAAGCAATATTGGTTATTGAGAGATTGAGCGCACCCCCCCCCCCCCCCCCGCGCTCATGAGCAACCTCCACAGTTTTGCTCTGAAGCCAAGAATTTACCAAACTTTTTGATATTTACCAACTATTCCACTTTTTTTTCTCCAAATTTCCTTCTTATTTAGATCATTAAAACGAATGAAAAAGAAAAATAACAACCCTGAGAAATCGATGCGTGAGTTCTTAAAGGTCATAATTAAACGTGATGAGTTTTGAATACATAGAACTTTTGAACGAACAGGAGATGGCCGAGAAGAATAATGAGATTAAAAAAACACCGTGGAAAAATGGGATACAGGAATTTTGGAATTACGCTCTTTTGAAGCTCCGTTTACATCGGACGAGCTTCAGCGAACGTGCATTTAGGTACAAACCCTTGGTTATGCGAATGCTCGTTCGTTGAATATTCAGCAATTGGATCCTTTCCTGTCATTTCGCCAAGAGTTTGGCCTGATTGCACCAGATGTGCTTCCCCTTTCTCTCGACAATTGACCTCTAGTGTAGCAGGTTGGTTTTTGAGCTCTCAACGTATGAAATATGATCATGATTTGATTTGTTAATAACGAAAGTCTACGAGCTACATGGTATTTACGAAGGAAATAAGAGATCGGCGAGGGATGGAAGAAATCGGCGAGAGGAATGTTGAGAACGGGAAGGCGGAGCTACACGTTCGAAGAACGCAGAAAAGTTTGCCGAGCACCCCTGACAAAGGTTTCTACGTGCCGGGAGAAGTAATGTCTTCGTTACGAGCTTAGCTCCTTAGGTAGGTTTACCAATTACAATCATGTTAATTCTAACTGTCAGATTTTCATTTAGACCCAGCTGGTGGTATTATGATGTAAAACATCTTTTTTAATGGAGAAAAATTCCGGTACAACAATAAATAACTCGACTCCAACGTTTACTGCTCGTAATGTCGTGCTTTGTTGGTCGTATTTTTCACCTTAGATGTTGTCCCTCTCTTTATATCTTGCTCTTGAGACGGAACTGGTGTCAGTACGCAAGTAGAAGCAGGCTACATCTTTGTATACGGACCGGCGATGCAAGTCAACGTTTAAACCGGGACACAGCATATTCATTCGATTCAACAATTCCTCATCTTTTGGCACTAAGACTTAATGAAATGCCATTTTCAATACAGGGTGTCTACAAAACAGCTGTAAGGAATTCAAGGGGTCGATTTTACAACTAATTTCCAACAAAAAGTGTCTCCTAGAATTTTTTTTTAAACACCTCTTTAACCGACTTTTTTCACTTTTAAGTTTTTTTTTCGTGTTTTCGACCTTACACTATTAAAACGGTCATAACTCTCTTAAATTACACTCAAAAATTAAAAATAAGGATACCGTTGGAAAGAGCGTCAAAATTCCTATCTCCCTGATACCAAATATCAAATTTTCAGTTGAATTACACGAGGAATAAAGCAACCTAAAAAGTGAACTTAGTAAATTTTCGAAAAATTCCCGTTTTTCAACGCCTATAAATCTCCAAATATTACAGGTAAAGTTCTGTTGCCGGAAAGCCTAAAAACTGCGCCAGAATCTCAGCTTTCCAATGGTATAATCAAAACATATTCTACAACCGTATTTAGGGGAGAAATTCGTGTTTGAACGCAGAAAAACGTGCATTTTTTCAACGAAATCGGCGCTCTGGCCTCCTGTTTCCGGATGCCTCGTGGTCTACCGCTGTCGTCCGACCCCTCAAATCGACTAGGCCGAGCGCCGATTTCGTTGAGAAATTGCACGTTTTTCCGCGTTCAAACACGAATTTCTCCCCTAAATACGGTTGTAGAATATGTTTTGATTATACCATTGGAAAGCTGAGATTCTGGCGCAGTTTTTAGGCTTTCCGGCAACGGAACTTTACCTGTAATATTTGGAGATTTATAGGCGTTGAAAAACGGGAATTTTTCGAAAATTTACTAAGTTCACTTTTTAGGTTGCTTTATTCCTCGTGTAATTCAACTGAAAATTTTTTATTTGGTATCAGGGAGATAGGAAATTTGACGCTCTTTCCAACGGTATCCTTATTTTTAATTTTTGAGTGTAATTTAAGAGAGTTATGACCGTTTTAATGGTGTAAGGTCGAAAACACGAAAAAAAACTTAAAAGTGAAAAAAGTCGGTTAAAGGGGCGTTAAAAAAAAATCTAGGAGACTTCTAGGAGACTTTTTGTTGGAAATTAGTTGTAGAATCGACCCCTTGAATACCTTACAGCTGTTTTGTAGACACCCTGTATACAGGGTGTTACATTTCGAGACAGTCACAGGCCAGGAATCGTCCAGAGCTCATTTCCAGCAAAAAATGTTTCCGAGTAATTTGTTTTTCAAAGGCATCGTTTTCGACTTATTTCACTTTTGAGATTTTTTCGTGTTTTCAACCTTATCTCGGTAAAACGGCTATAACTCCCCGGATTTTCGTGAAAATTCAAATAACGTAAAATTTCCTATAACCTAGATGAAAAAAAAAATTCAAATCGCGGAAACGAGTGATCATTGTACCTGAAACGAAAAATTGGCCAAATCTTGGGAATCTTAACTTTTTCAAACAATCACAGGTTCTGTAATCCGGCACTTGAATTTTTTCCTGTAGACCTAAAAGATGCGAATTTTTTCAACGGGATCGGCGAATCGGCACGTTTTTCCGCGCTCAAACACAAATTTCTATGATAAGCCCCACTTTCAAAATAAAAAATATTAGATCGTTGGAAAGCTGAGATTTTGGCATCATTTAGGCCTAAATTCACATGGCGGATTACAAAACCTATGAGCGATTGAAAGAAGTTAACATTTCCAAGATTTGACCAATTTTTCGTTTCACGTCCAATTTTTACGTTTTTTTTTCGATTAAAAAAAAATTGTTTTTCTATCAAGGAGATAGGAAATTGTATGTTCTTTCCAAAAGTGTATAGAGATTTCAATTTCCACGAAAATTCGGGGCGTTATAGCCGTTGTACTGAGATAAGGTAGGAAAAAATCTTAAAAGTGAGATAACTGGAAAACGAAACCTCTAAAAAAAAACGCTGAAAATTATTACACTAAGGTTTATTATTTTTCTTTATAGATCACTCGCCTGCATTTCGGTCAGCTAAAATTTGAACGGAGATTAAGCCTCATTTGCGATTCACACTCGTGTTTCTGATTTATCGTAAGACCAACCCTTAAGTTCTCATAGGGAGCGAACGGTTGTTCCTAGAAAGCTCTGGGTGATCTCATTCCATTCTAAAAATTCAATACTATTTCAAATAAAAAAAAAACCTTAATATAGAAATGTTTTTTCAACCCTTATTTTTCAATCCTTACAAGTGACCTACATCAACCAAAATCTTTGGGGCACAACTAGACCCCAAATAGAGCCTACATAACAAATTTCATCAAAATCGGTCAAACGGCGGACGGACGGCCAAATTTTTATTCGATTTTTGGATTCTACGTACCTTGAAACGTAAAAACCAACAAATTTTAAGGGGGGGGGGGGGTTAAAAAAAATTTCTTGGTCGATTCCAAAGGTTTATCATTGAAAATAATAAACCAAAATCAATTGAATGTTTATGAAATTTCATGTAGAATCCAAATCTGCAATAAAAAATGGGAGGGGGGGGGGTTGTCTCATTTGAAAAAACGAAGTTGGTGTTCGTTGCGCACGATTGCGCGTGTGCGCAATGCGCACCGTGGTCATATTTGAGATCCTTGGGAGAAACCATGATGATTCAAAAAAATGGTTTTTTTTACCACTAACTGGACGATTTTAGAAGGGAGGGGAACGTTTTCGGGGACACCCTGTATACCCAACTTCGGAAGAACAAGTTAGTCGCTCTGTTCTTTCTGAGGTAGGAAGGTGACTGTATTGAATCTCTTGCGTACTTTATCGAAGGCTCTACAAAATGGCTTCCTGCCCATCCATCATCAGCGCATTCTGTTTCGTGCATTGTGCGGACCTTCAAATCACTCGAAGTCTACTTTCAAATGTATTGTTTCTTTAAAGACATTGATGCCACCAAAGCAATTTGGGTCCAGATCTCTCTAGTCGTGACTCCAACAGCTTCATCGAGTTGTGGACGAAATTCTGAGCTGCTTTGAACCCGAAAACGGCTGCTGGGGGCTCTTCCTGGAAGCTGAGAAAGCGAATGACAGTGACTGGTAAGTTGCCTCTCTTTTCCGCCCTTGCTGCCATCGCCATCTCATTGACGGCCTCTGTGGTCGATTTTCCAGGCCTTCGCTGTGAAACCGAACTGTCCAGGTAACCACTGCAGTAACTCATAGCTGATTGGAACCTTCGTTTCAGAATTTTTTCATATTGCTTCCCATCATAGGTGCTTGTGCACTGAAGCTGTGTTTGATTTGCCAATCCTCTCGCTAATCGGATAACATAATAAAATTGAAATAGAGTTGGAAATATTCTGATGGAATAACCAGCTCGTATTTCTACCCAATGATTCAAAATATTATTTTATTTTATTAATTAAATAATTATAATACAGATATGAATTGGGTATGGTTCAATAACAAAACGGAGTGTGGTTTATATCGATTAATTCTTTAATCGTATATGAGGTCCGAAATAAAATGAGAATGGATTTTGGGTATCAAGGGAAACCGCAAAATATTAAAATGTGTGGAGAGATCACTTACCAGGAGCAAGGCAGGAAAGTGACTGAATGCCCGTGACTGAATGCTCGTTCCCAGTCTAGGAGAGTAGCGACGCCTCCACAGGCCTATTCCGCAGAGCAGTTAACGGAACTGCTACACTCCCCTTCTGGGTTTTTAAAATTTTGGAACAAAATTTTTGCGGGTAGTAGGATAGGTGGAGGTTGGATGGTGGCTAGTACAAAAATAATTCAGTAAATCAATCCTAGGGACCCTCGGCAGGGAAACCGTGCCTGACGCGTACCCTTAGCGCTATGGTTGGCTGCCATGGAAATCGGAAATTTTGTTCAAGCTGGACAAAACCTGCTGGCGACGTCGTAGACGTTCTCATTCTTGTTTGAATGTTTTTCTGCTACAAAATATACAAGTCAGCCATGTGCCACACCCACTTTGCAGGCATTTTACGGCAGTTGTCAGCTACTCGACATCTATCGTCAACTCTTCGTGCTCGCAAATTTAACGAACTTCCTAAAAGGTGGCCAAAATCTGTTGCGTCCACTTTTTTTTCTTCTTTTTTCACTTTGCCATCGTCGACTTGTAAACTTGTACGTCTATTCAAGTTCTCGCGAGATGTGTGGGACACCCGTGAATTTCCCGGGAGGGCCTCCGTCAACACAAGCCGAGAGTTCGCTGGAATTGGAGAGACCGCGATGTGAGGACAGAGTGGGGGGGGGGGGGTACACTAACGTGAAGCTTGGAGGACACCTAATCTTTTACCAGACATTTCGAGGTGTCCTCTGCTCTATAACATTCCGTTCTAAGAAGGTAGACAACGTACGACCGCTATTTTCGCTCTCCTCTCGTCCACCAACGGTTCATCATCTTTCTGTAAAGATTACCCGTCTGCAAAGGACACGGCTTTTCCATTAATAGTACCTATCAACCTATCATCGCGCAAGGTTTAAAATAAAGTTCATGTTGACAGAAAGTACCAAGCATGAATCAATCATGACAGACTGAGGCGAGTTTCCTAATATCATGCTTTATCAAAATTCAAGTGAAATTGTCATGGTCCTCTACAGCACTACGTGTTATTTGATACCAAATTAAACTAATTATGCAATACTGTTAGTAGATAAAGAGAAAAAAAATAACTAAATTAAGTAAATTGGTGACTTCACTTATGAGAAATAAATTATGAAACCAAATAATATTTGGTTTATATTATAATATAATATAATATTAACATATAATATATTAGTATTAATATATAATATTAATTATAATATAATATTAAATTATATTATAATTTAATTGGAATATCCAAATCGTCCATATACACTATCACTTCTGCAGGGCCTGATATGCAGTTTAATGAGGTCTTGATCCAAAATACTATGTGGATGCGGGGACTTATCCCATCGTTTTCTATCAAAATTGTTGATTTCGTTGGTCCTTTCTTTTATGAGGTAGGCAGATTGAGGGGAGGAAATTTGGATTCGGTATCCATGATATAACGGTACCAAAATGGTTGTTGGTTTGGAATTGGTCAGCTATGTTCGTAGCTACATTTTTACATACGATAGGCAGAATGGGCAGTGAAAAGAACTCGAACACAACTGAAGACTCTAAAGTGTCTAAGAGTAGAAATATTCTGATGGAATAACCAGCTCGTATTTCTACTCAATGATTTAATTATAATTTAAAGTAATTAATTAGCTAAAATACACAGATATGAATGGCGTATAGTTCTATTACTATAGTTTATAGTAACTATAAATGGCATATAGTTTCATTCTTTAATTGTATATAGATCCGAAATGAAATGAAACTGGATTTTGGGTGTCAAAGTAAATCGCAAAATATTTAGTATAGTGGAGAGATCACTACCGAGCTCGTTCCCTGTCTAGGAGCGAAGGTAGCCTCCACAGGCATCGCAGGATGGGGGAGGAGTTTTACATGACCAAGAAATTGAGGAGTTTGATTCCAAAAGGTAATATGTCTAGGGACGGCACGATACTCGAAAGTATCGATACTCCTTTAGTTACGATATTTCTTGGGAAGTATCGATACCCGATAATATCGGGGAAAATATATTATATTTTCGATACTGATATTATTGGATATCAATACTTCGATAATATCCATAGCACAAAGTATCGATACTACCGATATTTCAAATTAATAATTTGTAGATATTAACATTATAAATATATCTAAGACAGGGCATAAACATAATCCTATTGTCTCTGACTCTAACCTCCTAGAAAGTAGAAAATATTACTTCAAGAAACCTGTACAACGAAAACTCATTGAATGGCACGAGTGTAAGTCGAATTTACATTCCTTGAAGTGAGGTAGGTGAGCACCTATATTCAATAACAGCCGGAATTCATGTTGCGTGTCGAGACTGTTTGGAGAAAACGGCAGGCGAAACGATTGAAAAACTCCGAGATTTGTGTTAACTTCCAATTATCGAGTTAACCGAGTTTCTTATAGGCCCTGCTATGATATACTAGAAATCTCTGTTCAATGCAATGTTTTTTTCTTCCGCTACAAATAGAAAGGATCAATTAATTAAGTCTGTTACAATACAAATAATATTTATTATCAAATAATAAAAACAAAAAAATGCCGTAAAGTTAAATGAACGTCTACACTTGAATTTGAAAAAAAAAATCAATCAAAAAAATTGTTGTGAATCGAAAAGCAGAACAATGATAACAAGGAACTCAAATTGTTCAAGAAACCCAGCGAACTGAAAAAGGCAAATGCGAGATTAACAGGGAGATAACCTGTGGAAAGTTTTTTAATATCGATAAAGGATATTAAAAGCGATAAATATCGTTTCCACTGATATTATTGATTATTATTCTGTAGCTGACAAAATATGGTATTTTTGCTGATCACTTGAAACTGGTATTTTTTTACCGGTCTACTTTGGGAAAAATATCGATAATATCGTCAAGAAAGTATGGATGCCTCCGATATTTTAGGCAAAAGTATCGATACCCATATGTTGGTATGAGTTTTTTATCAAAAGGATCGATACAAATATCGGTATCGATACCAAAAACGCTGCAAATCATTGCTCAAAGGTTTATTATTTCTGTATAGATCACCCTTCTGTATAGATCACTGGTTCTCCATCAATAGCACCTACCACCATCTGTATTCTCCCTTGACCTTCCCTCTCAAATTTCAGCTTCCCGCGTTCAATAAGATTGAAAATGGCTTCGGAGCTCACTCAGCTGATTAGTGATCTGAAGAGTGAGGAAGATCTTCTCGAATGCTGGAGACGCCTGGAAGAGCACTTCCATTCAATAGGAGTAAAAATGGTTTTGGAGCTCACTCAGCTGATCTGTGATCTGAAGAGTGAAGAAGATCTCCTCGAATGCTGGAGACGCCTGGAAGAGCACTTCCATTCAATAGGATTGAAAATGGCTTCGGAGCTCACTCAGCTGATCAGTGATCTGAAGAGTGAAGAAGCCTTTGAGCAATGATTTGCAGCGTTTTTTTTTTTACCTACCAACTTTTTTTTACCTACCAGCTAGGTACTACCATACTGGCTTCACACCTTCACAATCAAGTTTATTAGAAAGAACTAAACGCTTCACACTCGATTGGAAAAATAGAAAACTTCTTATGGAAATTTGATTACTGGTTACGCAGAAGGCAAAACTGTATACAAATCGAAGAAATGAACAGCGATCGCATTTTAGTCCGATAAAATTTGAATTGAGATTAGACCTCTTTTGCGATTCACACTCATGATTCTGTTTTATCGAAGGAAAACCTTCAAGTACTCATAGGGACCGAACGGTTTGTCCTACAGAGCTCCGGGTGGTCTCAAAATTTTTTAAAAATTCAATACTATTTAAAATTGGTGAAAAAACGATACCTTTATTCCGAGAGTTTTCGAGCTAGGGCACTCTTGAAAATTTCAACCCTTAATTTTCACCCCTTAGAAGTGACCTACATCAACCAAAAGCTTCGCGGCACAACTAGACCCCAAATGGAGCCCATATACCAAATTTGAACCAAATCGGTCCAGTGTTGCTAAGAAAAGTGCCGCGTACGGCGTACGGCGGACGGACGGAAATTTTTTTATTCGATTTTCGTATTCTACGTACCTTGAAACGTAAAACATCAAATTTTGAGGGGGGGTTAAAATTTTTTTTTTCTTGCTCGATTCCAAAGGCTTATTATTGAAAATAATAAACCAAAAGTATCGATACTCCGATATATCGGTGGTATCGTGCCGTCCCTAACTACTTATGTCCATTTTGGTCAAACGTGAGAAAAACGCACGAAACAACCAAAAAACGAATAATCCGAAAAACGTGCTATAAACCAATTATGTTATTTTGTATATACTTCTAAATTATAATAAATCTTATTGGAAATTTGAACGAGATTTGAAAATTCACAGTTATGGATATAGAACTTTTTGAAATCAAACGAAGTAGATATGGTACTTTTTGAAACAAAACGGATGAGAGACCGGCATTGTGCTGGATATAGTACTTTCTGAAATTAAACGGAATATTCACCCCCGTATTTCAAGGGAGTAGATTATCTTTTGCTCCAAAACGATGGTATTTTTGTGAAGAGCTACCTTCTAAACCCCTTGGAAAGTGTTAACTCAATTTCAATAAAAATGGTCTGTAGTACCTTTTGGAATCAAACTATTCAATGGCGATGGGAGGGGGGGGGAGGGGGAAGCTTCCACGACTGAAGATGAAGGATCAAAACGCTGCAAATTATTACACAATGGTTTATTATATTTTATTTTTCTATATAGATCACTCGTCTGCAAAGCCACCAACCATCCAAAATGAAGAAAAACATCGATCGCATTTCGGTCAGCTAAAATTTTAACGGAGATTAGGCCTCTTTTGCGATTCACACTCGTGTTTCTGATTTATCGTACGTCCAACCCTTAAATTCTCGTAGGGAGCGAACGGTTTGTCCTACAGAGCTCCGCGTGGTCTCAAAAAATTCTATAGAATCTTAAATTGAAGGAAAAACAATACCTTTATATCACATTTTTTTGAGTTAGGGCGTTTAAAAAATTCATTTTTGAACCCTTAAAAGTGACCTACATCAACCAAAATCTTCGGGGCACAACTGGACCCCAAATGGAGCCTACATACCAAATTTCATCAAAATCGGCCAATGCTAAGTGGCAAAAGTGCCGCGTACGGCGGACGGACGGACAAATTTTTATTCGATTTTTGGATTTTACGTACCTTGAAACGTAAACCATCAAATTTTGAGGGGGTGTTAAAATTTTTTTTCTTGGTCGATTCCAAAGGTTCATTATTGAAAATAATAAACCAAAAGGGCATCGCTTGTGGGTTCTTCAAAAGCTAATGGAAATGGTGGATTCCAATAGAAGTTAATCGTATCAGAATGTTCCAAATCGGATTTCAGTGGAGAAGATTTTCAATATTTGCTATGCTAAAAATATCGAGGCCATCGGAATTGGGAAATTTTCCTTGAAAATTCGCTTTAAGCAAAATGTGTAAATTAAAGGGCGGCTGATTTTCCCTGCTGAGAATGATCTGGCTTTCCTGTAAATGGTGGGCGAGACAAACGATTAGCGTTGTAGCGTCATTCCAGAGGTGGCGGGTTTTTTCTTTCATTCCCACTCCCTCTGAATAATTTGTCGAGCAGTTGTATTTCCAGTTATGACGGAGAGGCGAGAAATATCATCCGTCTTTGGGAGAGTTGGCAGATAACTCCCGAAATTCGCGAGTCATCCGAAAGGTTCGTTTATTTTACCTCCGAAGGGACAGGTCGGAAATTGGTAATAAATGTTGTACATTTGTGAGGTTTGGAAGTCAGGTCAATTTTTTGTCGGAGGGGTTCGCCGATGAATCATGCCGAACTGGGAGAGAGAGAAGGAGTCAGGAAAAATTAGAGAAATTCGTGTTTTGAATTGTTGGTTAATTACGATACGTAATATTCGCGAATATTCGTCACTCGCGTGATGAAACATAATAAATCCACGTCAAATTTTCCGCTCGACCTTCCAAAACCGTCTGATGTTCTCGCTGATGGCTTCATGAAGTTGCAGAATGAATGTTTGTATTTCTAACCAAACAGACAACTTAGAATTGAATTGGGTTCCCCAAAGTACTATCCCCCTCCACCTCTTAAAAAATCAATGATTTAAATTTATTTAATTTAAAACGATAAGCCAGACAGTACGAAATTGTTAGAACCTTTCAGTAAGACCTTTGTTACGATTCCTGACGATCCCCCCACTACTTGAGGGAGCAATTTCTCATATATTATAAGTGATTATACGACATGATGAAATTTATAGGGAACCATCCAGCGTCTGAACCACACGACCCTTGAGAATCTCAACGAAAACGAACGGAAATTGTTAATGTTATGGTCGATAAAAGGTTTTTACGTTTGCGCATGCGCAAATACTACTATCAATCTGGAGGCGATGATTTTCATAGGGGACCATCTACACGCCAACCCGCAAAATTACTGACAATTTCATCGAAATCGGATAATAACTTCTTTTAGTTTTGTTCGTTAAGTACATGGATTTCAAGACAGACAGACAGACTAGGAACCAACATTGTTCAGGGAGGTCTAAAACGAAAACGGTGCAAATTATTACACAATGGTTTTTTTTCTATATAGATCACTCGTCTGCAAAGCCACCAACCATCCAATATGAAGAAAAACATCGATCGCATTTCGGTCAGCTATAATTTGTACGGAGATTAGGCCTCTTTTGCGGTTCACACTCGTGTTTCTGATTTATCGTACGTCCAACCCTTAAATTCTCGTAGGGAGCGAGCGATTTGTCCTACAGGGCTCCGCGTGGTCTCAAAAAATTCTAAAAATTCTATAGAATCTTAAATTGAAGGAAAAAAATACCTTTATATCAAAATTTTTTGAGTTACGGCGTTTTCAAATTTTCAAAATCGATTTTGGAACCCTTAGAAGTGACCTACATCAACCAAAATCTTCGGGCACAACTAGACCCTAAATGGAGCCTACAAACCAAATTTCATCAAAATCGGTCAATACTAAGTGGCAAGAGTGCCGCGTACGGCGGACGGACGGCCAAATTTTCATTCGATTTTTGGATTCTACTTACCTTGAAACGTAAACCATCAAATTTTGAGGGGGTGTTAAAAAAAGTTTTTTCTTGGTCAATTCCAAAGGTTCATTATTGAAAATAATAAACCAAAAATAACAGCCATAACTTCTTCATTTTCCAACAATATCAACCCTGGAGTGATAGACCACGTATAAATTACGTAATGAGCGGGGAAATGAGACCCCTACAATCCCCCCTCTCGGCCTTCTTAACTGGGCCTCCTCCAGTGCTATCGGTACCTAGCAGTGTGGTGTCAAGACCTCATCTCCACTTCTTCCCGTCAGGATCTTGGTTTTCCATAACGCCTACACGTCAAAAATACGTAGTCTACTATTTGTTGAAAATTATTTGGAGTCCCTCCCATGCCAACCATAGGTACCTACTACCTACTAGGGCATTTTTGAAAACGTCAACCCTTCGTTTCCCTTTGGTTGGTGTTGAAATTTTCAAAAACGCCATAGTAGGTAGTAGGTACCTATGGTTGGCATGGGAGATCCCTCCCAATAGAAGGGTGATCTATACAGGAAAATAATAAACCTTTGTGAAATAATTCGCAGCGTTTTTCTATAACATTTATATTATAAAAAATTCGAGAATGAAGCACACCTTTTCTCCACATCTCAAAATAGCAAGATTTCTCTTTTTTCTCAAAATTTCATTCATTTTCTCTTTCAAAATATTTCAAGCATAATACATTTATTTCAAAATATTTATTTTATCGAGTATAATATATTATCCAGAGTAAAAATCGAGTTTTTGATGTGATATAAGAACATTTGTGTGATACTAGCTGAAAAGCCTACTAAAAGTAGGCAAAAACGATTCCTCCGACTCTCCTCCACCACTCCCTCCGACTCCTCCCGCCACCAACTCATCCGACTCCTGCCGCCCCTAGTTCCTCCGACTCCTCCTGCCCCCAGCTCCTCCGACTCTTCCCGCCCCCAGCTCCTCCCGCCCCCTCCAATTCCGCCGACTCTCCCCACTCCCACGACCCCTCAAACCACTCCGTGCATACATACCTAGGGTTGGCGGTTTAAGCTGGCCGTCCACTAGGTCGACAGCGCGGCGCGACGCGAAATTCCTAGGCTCCGTCCACTGGAGCGGATAAAATTTTTCGACCCGCCGTTTTGCCACGGTGCCTTCTCAGGAAAATGTCGGGCATTGGTATTATGTTTTCATCGGACGACGAAGAAATGTTCCTTTTAGTTGCAGCTTTGGAAGCAGATGAGGAGGACCAAATCGGTGGGAAAAGGAGAAGATTTTGGGTCCATCCAATAAAGAGGATGAACCTGGGGGAGCACAATCACCTGTTAAAAGATTTGCTAAGAGACGAGCAAAAGTTTATAAAGTATTTTAGAATGTCGAGGGGGAAGTTTTTCAAGCTTCACACATGATTAAGCCTCGTTTACAAAAGCCGAACACTGACGAAAATGACCGAGGTCGACAATTTTTCGCTTCGCCCTCCGTCCACTAGGTCGACAGCGCGGCGCGGCGCGGCGCGACGCCGCGCTCCAGAAGTCTGGAGAGCGGCAGATTGCGAAAAAGTTTCGACCCGCGCCGCGCCGCGCCGCGCTGTCGACCTAGTGGACGGGCTCCCATTTATTTCCCATTATATTTCTAGAAATTTTTTTTCGCGTCGCGCCGCGCTGTCGACCTAGTGGACGGGCACCTTTATGTATATAGATAATGGGGAATTTGCCTCACATTTTTTTATTTTTTTTTTTTTCGAATGAGGGTTTATTTTTATGGAATAAAACCATAGTGAGCTGCTCGAAAACGCATCCAAAAAATTTAGAGAATTTAAGGAAGATGGAAATTTTAAATGTGGTGGCAATGTGTAAGAGGCAGCCATGTTTGAAACGTGACGGATATTCTACCAATCTGACTTCAAAGGAGGTTCTGTGGCGCTTACCACAGAAGCGGAACATACACGAACTTTTACCTTCCGAGTAGTGCGCACAAGAGTGCGCCACGATCTGGCAGGAAGAACCCTGACACAAAATTGACCAAAAGAAACAGTATTACTCACTTTTTTACAATACGAATCTATCTACTAGTTTATCAAGCATTATTATTCTTCATCTTCTCTTATTTAGTTTCAAGATTTGAATCACATTATTCGAGTAGCCATTTCACTGGATCGTTTTGTGTGGCGTGCTAGAACTCTGTCTGTTGTCGTTGCTTTCGCGTCGTTTTTTTTTTTTTTTTTCGTATGACGTCAACAATACTCCTCGATTTTCGCGGTGTTTTGTAACAGAGGTTCACTTGTTTAGTCATTTTCTCCTACGGTAATTTTTTTCCGTTGGTTATTCCTAGTGTTAAACGTTATTCTAGGGCCCTATAATAGGATTTGCCTTGAAATTCCAGAATCTAAAATTGAGGCAAATTCCCCATTCAGGTATTCATAGCTTCTCTTTAGAAAACATTATTTTATATACGCGAGATATAATATATCTTGCTTAGTATTTATATATTATATAAATACTAAGAAGAATGAGTTTATGTTCGTTTTTTGTTGAATGAATGAAAAATATATGACCATTTTGTGTTGAAAATATATTTTCAGTTTCACACGTTATTTTTACGTAGTCTACTAATAACTGTGTGTCAGGGAAGTCTACTACTCTAGGGTTAAGGAAATTGTTGAACTCAGGGTGTTCTTCGAATTTCTCTGTTAAAATGATTTACGACATTTATTGGTGACAAGAAATGTGATTTATTCATCTCAGAGCTGTGGATTCGGGGGGGGGGGGGGGGGGGGGGGCTCAAGTGACTGCGTGTCAGAAGCGATCGACTCCCCCCACAGCTGTGCCTTATGGGGGAAACGTGATGGGAAGAAAGGAAGACTCGCTATGTGTTGAAGGAGGACTCGGATCGTCGGCAGGTTAAAGTCAAGCGGCCACCATTACGGAGGGAGCTCGGAATTCGATCATTAGCGCCTCCTCGGGAGCCTCCGAATGCAGCTCCTTTTGAAGGTGAATTAAAGACCTTCAAGGACCTCGCAGGGAGAATTTCGCTCCTTTTCCTCGAGAAAACGTTCCCGAAGTTGCCTCCCACTCTTTCTCACGCCTCCTTGATCCTTCATACTTCCGAGTCCTTAATTAGAAAACACATTTCTAACTGAGAATCTAAGTGGCCGCGGGGAACCATTATGTTTACGAGGGCACGTAACCATTTCTCCTTCTCCTCACGCGCCCCATCTACCTCATTCAGTGCACGCATGTTACATTGTGAATGTAGGCTCTGCAGTGGTCGTGCGGGGAACGACGAGCTACCGCCAGAGAGGGCTTACTCCCTGGATATAATGGCCCGGTGCTTTGTCCCATTTCTGCTGTGGGCTTTCCGTCGTTTTTTATCCGGGGTTTTTGGGCGCCTTCGCACGGTTATCACCTGCAGCTCGGCGGGGATTTGTTTGTCCCGTTTCTCCGAGTGTTTGTGTCGGAGCCTCGAGCGCAGCAACGCGAATACCAGTCAGGATAGTTACACAAAGTCCCGAATACGAGTGAATATGAATGAATACGAGTACAGGTATGAATATGAATATGAATACAATCGTATTCACACTTTGAATACGATTTTCCCCCGTATTCGTATTTTGAATACGATTACGGGTAGAGTCTCTTTTTCAACGGTTTATTGCCTCAAAGGTACATGTTTCGGCGAAACTTAGTAATCTCAAACCATTAGACTGGTGATCCAGTACTTCACATTTTTCAATATCAATTAACTTTTATTCACCGATTACTCTACAAGTAAGTAACAATTTCACCTAATTCAATTCCAAATATGAAAACCAAGTAAATTCCCCAAACGAAAATTATTTCATCCATCTCTAAATTTGCACCATGTTTTCAGCTGTTGTGGTACAACACAATTAGCGTGGCTATTGGAGTGGAGGGAGAGGACATGAAATGAATATTCAAAAAACAAGAAGGTAGTCTACAATAAAAATGCAGATACTGAATTCTATTGATAACCAGATTTGATAAATAATATAATAAACAAAAATTTTGGTAGAATAAAATTAAAAAATTACTTTTTAGGATTGAAGAACTGGTGAGGGCGCCCTCCATAAATCCAAATTGTCCACGTATTCACCTACCAGCCGCTAACAGTCACCGTTTCGAGTCCCGGTCAGATCATTTAATTTTATTCTTTAATTATAACAACTTTTCTTTCCTAGGAGCTCCTATATCAACCATAAATTTCTAATAAATTTTATGTTTAAGCATTATATCTGTGAGTACGTTTTCCACTTTATTATACACCCGCTCACAGGTATGCTACAACATATTATATAATTTTATACATATTTAAATAATATTTGTTTCATTTTTATTTATTATTTATTTATTTTATTACATTTCAACGATAAGTAACTTATACAGGGTGTCTACCATTTGGATGGACCAAACTTCAAGGATCGATTCTACAACTAATTTGCAACAAAAAATGTCTTCTAGCAATTTTTTCTTAACCCACTCAACATTCGTTTTCTTCCACTTTAAAGTTTTTATTCGTGTTTTCGACCTTGCAGCACTAAAATGGTCGTAACACTCTTATTTCTCATGCTACTTCAAATCTGAGTACACCGTTGGACAGAGCGTTAAATTTCCTATCCATTTAGTGGGAAACCCAGTTTCTTAAAGCCATTTGTAAAAGTAAAAAAATAAATCAAAGTCAACATTTATAATTTTTTCCGAAAATCGCCATTTTTCAGGCTAACGATTCCCCCGTAAAAAATACCGCTATTGTGGTGCACTCAACGGGAAAAACTACCCCAAGATCTCACCTTTCCAACGGTATGTCAGTTTCAAGGTTTAAGAGGTAAGTTTCTATGAAAAATTGAGTTTTATGCGAAAAAACGTGCTTCTTTAGGCATATTTCGCTAGAGAGTCGACCAAGTATTATTGCCTTCACTTTTCAAGGATTGCAATAAAAAGTCCCCCAAAACTAAATTTCCACTCGTATTCTACGTTTTGGACCTTCCTGAACAATTTTGGTACCGTGTCTGTCCATCTGACAGTCTGTCTGAATCTCCTTGTAGATGGCAAAAACAATACGAAGCTACTGTCTGATTTCGATGTAATTTTCGGCGATGTTCTCCATAAAAATCAAAGTCAAAACATTAAATTTTCAAAATCAAATTTAAAAATTTTAATTTTTTTAAAATAGAAATTACCATTTTTTTGTTCATTATTTTCAATAACAAGCCTTTGGAATCGAGCAAGAAAAAAAAGTTAACCCCCTCTCAAAATTGTTTTATTGTGTTTGCCCGTAATAAGTAGGGCTATCGCGGGGCCACTCAATGGCCAAAACTACCCCGGGATCACATCTTTTCTACGTTAAGAATCAGTTTTTCGTTTAATTATAATAAATATCATGAAATTGACTTTTTGTGGCAGAAGAAGAACTTAAAGAGTTTCATTAACAATAATACTTTTTTTTTTTTTACAATTATTGACTTTCCACTCCGATAATGAGTGTCCTTCATTGTACCTACCAATACTTTCTACCAACGTTACAATGACAATTTTTTTCTGCTCATTGTTCTTTAATTTTATTTTAGTTCCATTTTTAAAATCGAAATGAACGGTTTTTCCGTTGAGTGGCCCACGATCCCACGATAGCACAACTTATTCCAGGTTAACAATAAACCAAAAAATGGTAATTTCTAAAAAAAATAAAATTTTTGAATTTGATTTAAAAAATTTAATGCTTTGACTTTGATTTTTATGGAGAACATCGCCGAAAATTACATCGAAATCGGACAGTAGGTAGCTTCGTATTGCTTTTGCCATCTACAAGGACTTTCAGACAGACAGACTGTCAGATGGACAGACACGGTACCAAAATTGTTCAGGAAGGTCCAAAACGTAGAATACGAGTGGAAATTTAGTTTTGGGGGACTTTTTATTGCAATCCTTGAAAAGTGAAGGCAATAATACTTGGTCGACTCTCTAGCGAAATATGCCTAAAGAAGCACGTTTTTTCGCATAAAACTCAATTTTTTCAAAAAAACTTTCCTCTTAAACCTTGAAACTGACATACCGTTGGAAAGATGAAATCTTGGGGTAGTTTTTCCCGTTAAGTGCACCACAATAGCGGTATTTTTTACGGGGGAATCGTTAGCCTGAAAAATGGCGATTTTCGGAAAAAATTATAAATGTTGACTTTGATTTATTTTTTTACTTTTACAAATGGCTTTAAGAAACTGGGTTTCCCACTAAATGGATAGGAAATTTAACGCTCTGTCCAACGGTGTACTCAGATTTGAAGTAGCATGAGAAATAAGAGTGTTATGACCATTTTAGTGCTGCAAGGTCGAAAACACGAATAAAAACTTTAAAGTGGAAAAAAAATAATTTTGAGTGGGTTAAGAAAAAATTGCTAAAAGACATTTTTTGTTGCAAATTAGTTGTAGAATCGATCCTTGAAGTTTGGTCCATCCAAATGGTAGACACCCTGTATAATGTATTTTGGGCTGATGAAGGCGACGAAGTTTCGCCAAAACATGTATCGTTGAGGCAATAAACCGTTGAAAAAGAGACTCCACCCGTAATCATCATTATGGTCACTCTATACACCCACCAATGTATTTTGAATACGATGTTATGATTTTTTTCAGAGAATTCCCCAAAAATCGATTTTTTAAAACGATTTTCCCTGTAAATCATACTTTTTTTAATGATTTTCTCCCGAACCCTGGACATATGCATTCCCCAAAACTGTCAAAATAATCAACTAAAATTCGAAACGCTCAACAATTGTTATAGGATTTTTTACGTAGAATCGAATGAGACCACCCCCTGGTCGCTACGACCAACAGTATAGAAACTACGACGTAATTTACGCTGAAAATCGTATTTTATTTACGATTTCTACTGAAAATCATAAAAACAATTTTGAATTTGATATGTGGGCTCCTTTTGGAGTCTAGTCGTGCCCCGAAGATTTTGGTTGATGTAGATCACTTCTAAGGGTTCAACAATAAATTTTGAAATTTTCAAAACGCCCTAACTCAAAAAATTTTGATGTAAAGGTGTTGTTTTTCCTTCAATTTAGGATAGTATAGGATTTTCAAAATTTTTTGAGACCACGCGGAGCACTGTAGGACAAACCGATCGCTCCCTACGAGAATTTAAGGGTTTTACGTACGATAAATTAGAAACACGAGTTTGAATCGCAAAAGAGGCCTAATCTCCGTTAAAATTATAACTGACCGAAATGCGATCGATATTTTTCTTCATTTTGGATGTTTGGTGGCTTTGCAGCGTTTTTGGTTGCGCAACCCGTCCAGTGAGCGCACAAACATGCGCAACTCCTGGATCGTGCCAAAATTGAGATGAAGATAGACCACAAGAGTGATACATGTTTTTTCATTAATTTTCGACGCTTATAAAAAGCAGTTCATTGTGGAGAGAGAGACGAGAATTTGCTTCCCAGCAACCAACACATCTTTCTGAATTTGATTTTCATTTCCTCTATTTTTCCACGTGTTTTTTTCAGGTTAATTTGGAGTCGAGGGTCATACCCAAGTTGTTAAAAACAATTACACCAAAGCCAAACTGGCATGCAAATCTTTAACAAGTTAATAATAACTCACAGCAATCTTCTTCAGAAATGTTTATTGTCATGAGAGACTTACTTATATGATTATAAAAAGAATGAAGTATTAAAATCCACTGTCTATGGACCGTTAAGTGTCCTTCAAATATTCGCTAGAGTTCCAATAGTTACGGATAAACAAGGTTTGTATGGAGCCGCGCGCGGCCGAAATACCTACTTCACTTCGTGAAGTAGATATTCGCAACACAAGTATTTAACTGCATCGACAGGGGGAATTTTATGTGAATTGATCTCAAGCTCAGGGGCGTTGGGTGACCTCTGAAAGTGGTGGGGCACCATACCAGAAAATACATGAACTTGACCCTAGGATCACACATACCTACATACTTTTGCGACAAACAGAGGACCCAGTGGTGAAACATCACATCTCAACTTCATTCCAGTTAATGATGAAAAAAAAAAAAAAAAATCATTTCTGGGACTCGAAAAGATAAAAATGTTAATTTGTTACTAAAACATTAAATATTCAATTTTTTTAAACGAAAAGCACATAATTTCTTAATCATAAAGACGAGATCATAAAAAAAAGTGTCTCAACAAATTCTACATATTAGTCGAAATGTCTATAAGGCTTTTTGAGGGTCATATTCCCTTTGATGACTTTTAATTGTCTTTTGCAACGCCTACGTAGCATTTATATATGAAAAGTTGTGGAACTGAAGAGCACCAGGCTGCCTATTGTATTTCCCCATACCGAAATGTTGAACAGAAACGAAAAAATACGATAAGTAGGTAGGTAAGTCTAATCAGTGGTCAACTCCATCAGATCGTATTACAACAAACACCAAGACGACTTGAAATGCAGGGAAAATGGAATGGAAAACCGAAAATGATAAGAGGACCAGGAACGTAAACTGTCATTGTTTCAAGACACTTTAGGGAACACAGTAGGTAAAGAGCTCCAGAGAGACTAGTCATTTCGGAGAAAAACCCCTAAAGATAACAACTTCAACAGTATTTTAAAACTTCGTTTCAACTTACAATAGTTTTAACTTACTTTCATGCCTATGTGACAAAATCTCTGTGTAGCAAACGCCATCCACAACAATGATAACACTCCAAAAATCATAATTTTGCTGTCAATCAGCAAAATTGTATCATGTCAGGATGTAACCACCCTCCTGTTTATCAGATAAACTTTATCTCTTGTCGGTAAACACACAAAACACCTAATCGTGCAGTCTGGGCAACATACTGTGAAAATCTGTAAAAGTGGGGAGTATCCATTCAATTTTTAACCCATCTATAACTGATATCAGAAGTACTCCATGCGTTTACATCCTATGATGAGTCCATTGTTACACAATGAACTTTCATGGCAACCTGAACAGAGTATCCATCCATCTAGTTGAATCAAAACAAGTCATCACCAGAAAGAATAAAAAATCGATTTTGTCTTCCAGGGCAGGGGCCGAGAAAGGGAGGGGATAAACTAAAATAACACTACTGCGCATGTGGGGATGAGGAAAAACTAAAAATAAACAACACGTTGGCATGACGACGCCGGGGTCTAGTAGGGTCTAGCCCCAGATCTTGGGAATTCGGGAGTGGAGAATCGATTGTTTGATACAAATCGATTGTTGGATACCTATCGATTCCATCTTACATCTTCTCTCTCGTAGCAGGCCATGGGGACAGCCTTGGGCATGGACCTAGTAGTAGGCATGGAAGCTAGCTCCATGGCCTCGGGTTTTACCATGGAAATTTGACATAATAACTGCATGTCAGTGTATTTTTTACTTGTAAAAGCTCCATGCTTCCATGGATCATGAGTGAGTTTTGAGGAAAAAACTTTCTGCTAGGGATTTTTTTCTACTTTGTGGAGAACACTTTTTGAAGGGAGTTTTTCCAACTTTGGGGTAAAAAATCTAGGTTACAGTGAGCGAAATTTTGCCGGGGCTAGACCCAAAGTGGCCTTATGGACGCCACGCCCCTGCTCAAGCTCCATGACTGGAAGGTTTCGGTTTGTAAAGTTGATGTGAACTGATCTTGATTCGTTCAACTTTATTCTCCACAACTTGGTCCACTTAGAAACCTCAGTAAGTGACGTCTGTAGGTTTCTAGTTGCAGCTTCGATATCATCAATCTGAAAAAAAATCAATCTCCACGTACCTTGCATAAAACGCATACCATCTACTCCCCAACCCGTAGAATTCCTGAAAATTTCATCGAAATCGAACAATACAAGGATTTCATGACAGACAGACACGGAACCAAAATTGATCAAGAAGGTCTAAAACGTAAAACGCGAGTGAAAATTTTGATTTTGGGCATCTTTTTTATTCAACCTTGAAAGTTAAAAGAATGAAATCGCTATCTGGTAGACTTGGAAGGAAAATCTGTCGTGTTGATGTTGCGCTGGGAGGAAGATGTTAGAATGAATCAAATCTAATTGGAAGGAGTATATGGAGAGAGATTGCATAGAATAGCTTTTTACTGAAAGAAAGAGTGTAGTGTAGCTTGTTTCAGACGACGAATGGCTCCCACATGGGAATGAAAGGCTCTGATGGGATTATAATGTGCTTCTGTAAGTAGGAATAGAACGTAAACGGAGTGGTGGATGAAGGTTCGTTTACCTCTCCCTCCCAGCAAGCCTCTTTTCCACGAGGTACTTTGGCTAAAGGTTACTCTTTCTTCCATCCTCGGCTCTTTTTGCGTATAGAAACCTCCAGAATCGAAGTGCCGCACGCGCAAGGAGAATCTTAAACCCTTGTTTCAGGCGATATCCATTTGGGACGATCGACCCCACGCTTTGAAGATCATCGGTCCCCCCCACACGATTATAGTTCTCCCTCGGAGAGCAATAAGCACCCCCTGTAGGCACACGACACATGAAAATGATCCTAATGCCCTCACAAGTGGCAGTGAGGTGCCTATAAATATTGGGGCACTCCATTCCACCAGGATTATTCGACGTAGGAAAAAAGAAGAATAAATCTGAAGTGGCACACCTTCACCCAACAGTTATTTTCTGAGGACTGTTACCAAACGGAGGAACACGTGAGAGACGAGAACCATCTTCCCTTAGAAACCAACGTTTGTTCGGAATAATATGAAATTAACCTTTTCTTTAGTAAACTATCAAATTTTGAGGGGGTGTTAAAAAAATTATTTTCTTGGTCGATTCCAAAGGTTCAATATTGGAAATAATAAACCAAAATGCGATCGTTTTGAAGCAAAAGATTATCTATTCCCTCGAAAAACAGGGGTGAATATTCCATTTAATTTCAAAAGGTACTGTATCCAGCACAATGGCGGTCTCTTATCCGTTTGATTCCAAAAAGTACTAAACGCCACGTTTTGTATCTAAAAGTACTATATTCATAAACCTGACATTTCAAATCTCGTTCAAAATTATTTTAAACTTTGAACTAATTTACCTTTCTTTCCAAAAATGTTTATTATAATTTAGAAAATATAAAGAATAACATCATTGGTTTACAGCACGTTTTTCAGGTCGTTATGCTTTTTTGCGTTTTTCTCACGTTTGACCAAAATGGATATAGTACCTACCTTTTGGAATGAAACTCCTCATATCTACTTCGCATCCATAACCCGATTGTTATAGATGATCAGATGCATAATATTTATTCTCAAAAATTCAATCATTTGAATTTATAGGGAACCAACCAGAGTTTCAACCCCACAATCCCTGAAAGTGCCATCGAAATCGAACGAAAACTATGGACCATATGGTCTTTATTTTTCACCATCTAGTGTCCCGAACCCACAATTCCTAAAAATGTCATCAAATTCGGATGGATAATGTGAATTCGGACAGTAACTTCATGTAGTTTTGCTCGTTACAAGGATTTAGGGACCAACTTACAGACAGACACGGAACCAAAGAAGAAGACAGACACAGAAACCGAAAATATTCAAGAAGAAACGTAAAATGTGAGTGGACATTTTGATTTGGAGGACTTTTTATCCTGGAAAAGTGAAAATAATAATTCCTCTACCTGGGTAGACACACAAGCAATACTCTACCAAACTGGCACATAGCTTCCTCATCACTGACATGCACAGGGGCTTTAAATTCATATGGGATCATCTAGGATCTACCCCTCCTACTCGCTGAAAATTTGATCGAAATCAGATCAAAACTGCAGAAATAGGTAGGTTCTGGAACACCGGCTCCACTCGATTTCATTCTAACCAACGAAACGATGAGGTCAAGCCATTTGAAGTTCAACAGAAAGAACGATCTGAAAAGTTGTTCATAATTTCTCAGTCGATGAGAATATTGTAAAATCCCTCTTCTGTTCTTGCCAAAAACATGAGTGAGTGAGGCTGCCTATCCATCAACAATAGTTCCTCCTCTGCCAGTGAATGGGCCACAACATTAATCTCGCGCAACATTATCGAAACGGGGGGAAAACGCTGCGAATTATTACACAATGGTTTATTATTTTTTATTTTTCTATATAGATCACTCGTCTGCAAAGCCACCAACCATCCAACATGAAGAAAAACATCGATCGCATTTTAGTCCGATAAAATTTGAACGGAGATTATGCCTCTTTTGCGAATCACACTCGTGTTTCTGATTTATCGTACGTCCAAACTTTAAATTCTCGTAGTGAGCGAACGGTTTGTCCTACAGAGCTCCGGGTGGTCTCAAAAAAATGCTATAGAATCTTAAATTGAAGGAAAAACAATACCTTTATATCAAAATTTTTAGAGTTAGGGCGTTTTAAAAATTTCAAAATTGATTATGGAACCCTTAAGAGTGACCTACATCAACCAAAATCTTCGGGGCACAACTAGACCCCAAGTGGAGCCTACATACCGAATTTCATCAAAATCGGTCAGTGCTAAGTGGGGAAAGTGCCGCGTACGGCGGACGGACGGCCAAAGTTTTATTCGATTTTTGGATTCTACGTACCTTGAAACGTAAACCATCAAATTTTGAGGGGGTGTTAAAATTTTTTTTCATGGTCGATTCCAAAGGTTCAATATTGAAAATAATAAACCAAAAACGGCCGCGCCGCGCCGCTGAGAAAGCGTTGTTCTACAGCGCGGCGCGGCCGGCGGCTGAGTAGGTACATGACAAAATCGCCAGCCGCAGACGCGCCAGGGAAATCGCACCCTTAGTGTCACATCCGGTAGAATTCTCAGGGTGGATTACGGAAGTTTTCCTTCTGTGGATCAAAAGGGTGACTTATTTTGAAAAATGGCCCTGCAATGATAGGCCTGATATTCGTTTAGATACTCTTCCATCAATGGTCTCACATGCAACGCACGGGTTAACCAGCCAGGATCAAATCGATAGAACGCACTACCTATTGTAACGGGAATTTGTTTTTGATTTTTTTCTTTTTTTTTCATCCCATCCATTACCACGACCAACGCCACACTAACGCCCTCAGTTTTCTTTCATCTCCTTGATGTAGCTGAGAAATTGAATTTCCAACAAAAAAAGTTTCTCGCTAGGTTCCAAGTGGGAGAACCTCATTCCTTTCGATGGCACCCAAACTTGCTCTGAGCTAAGAATTTCCTGAGGCGACAGCGCATTTACCTCGATGAACAACATTGAGCGTGGAACTTTCCCGGCGATAATGTTTTGTGGCGAATATTTGCAAGTTAGCCGGACTTTGAACATTTTCATCAGTCTGGCGCTGGGGACTTTCCTCTCAGAATGGTTACATACAATCCGACGTTCAAGTTTCCAACTTTCCAAACTGTCAAACGTGATATCCCAGCTCGGAGCCAACATTAATAATACTTGTGTCTCAACATCTTATGCTTCTTGGGACGTAGGTGTTCTTGCAAAGTATCTTGATATACAGTTTGGTGATGAAAACTAATGTAATGAGGTTTATTCCTCCTCAGTAATGTAGATGTCTTTATACAATGGTTGTTCCAAAACTAAGGTCGACATGCTAGGAAAAATTGAAAAAAAAAAGTTACAGAAACATATATATTTGTATTCAGCAACATATAAACTATTTTTCTACATAATCGCCCATTTTTTCCAAGCATTTGCGATAACAGTATTCCAGTTAGCGAATTTTCAAGGAAAATGAAGCTATTTCAATGGCCTCAAAATTTTTAGAATGGACTCTTTCGAAAAATTTACACTGAAATCCGTTTTGGAACATTCTGAAACAATCCCTGAAGTTTTCCAAAAATCATATGTATATGTACACTCCTGCTCAAAATTAGCGCACCACCATCAATTTTTTCGTTTATCTCTCTCCTTCTTCCCTTACAAATTTTGTATCCTGGACTGGTCACCAAGGAGCCTAAACATGAATCCGATAGAGCATGTTTGGGACATGCTGAAAAGAAGAATTCGAGCCAGAGATCCACCATCAGACAATCTTCAGCAGCTGGAAACAGCAGCGAAAGAGGAATGGGACAATATCCCCAGGAAGGTATCCAAAACTTGATTAGAGGCATCGGTCGATAGCTGCAAGCCCTCATCCTAGCTAGAGGAGGTAATACCAAGTATTGAAAAGCTAAACTGGCATAATTCAAACCTTTTTTTCAATTTTTATAATTTTACCACAAGAAGTACATTTTTCTATAATTCATTAAAAACATATTTTTTTCTCGAATTTATGCCTTTTTTGGTTACATTTTTTTTCTGAATTTGCAAACAATGTGTGCAAATATATAATAACTTGATAAAGGAAAAAATAAGGGGGCAAACGAAGAAATAGATGGTGGTGCACTAATTTTGAGCAGGAGTATATGTAGTTTTCGCCAAAACGTTCGTAACAACGAAAAAAAGATCAAGTTCGTTAGCCAGAAATTTTGGACAATCCAAAGTGGTCCAAATTTCAAAAAAGGAAGAAAAAACGTGGTTTCCCGTTTTTGTGGTTATTACCTTCACAATCATGGTAATACATGGTATATTCGAATTCAGTACAAAATTTCTGTTATAAATGCGTTTTTCAAAAATAAAAATTATTCAAAAATAGATACATACTTTTTTTAATTTTTGAACAATTTTCATTTTTGAAAATATACACACGTATTCATTACCTATATTATTATGAATACGTGTGTATATTTGTTGTACCCAGAAATGCAGTAGCCGAGTGGGTACTCTATGAGTTCATAGAGACGAGTAGAATACGAATATGGACTCCTAACATCTTCAACCCATACCCAGTGCATACAGTATGTTATATGGTATACTACCAGCATGTTGTTATGGTATACTGAAAATCGAAAAAACCAAGAATTGCAACACCATTGTTCCTTTTCTTAACCATACGTTCAACTGAAAGATTTCTTTGGAAATTCGCTCATTAATTTACTTATGCTGCATGAATGGACTTTTTAATATACTCGCAAATCACCCATCTACAACAAGAACAAAGATTTCCAATTAATTTTTCTAAATTACGTGTATGTCTGTGTGTGACAAAATCTTGTGTACTCTACCCAGGCCTTAGTTTCCAACCGATTTTCGTGGTTATATGCTGTTCGACGCGAAAAACTATCTTGTTGTACACTACGTCGCCGGAATTTCGAATTATGCCTTTTAAGGGGGGAAAGGGGGGGTTAATGGTCAAAAATGTCCGTTTTCGGGCATAATCTTGTAAAACCTGCACAGGCCTCAATTTCCAACCAATTTTAAAATCAATCAAAATTAGCATGATGAGGGGGCGAGTGGGGATATTCACAAAATATCCAATTCTTCAATATTTCGGTTCTTTTATAGCTTACTAATTGTACCCAAGCTTTGAAATTGAGGAAATATTCTCATTATACCTCCGGATTTTCATGGTATATTCTCTGTACCGCAATGGAACTAATAGTAGTGCCAGGACACCATAAACCGCATATTTCGTGGTTTTTGAGTGTTTCAACTTGAATACAGAAGAGAATTTTGACGGACTGGAACCATTGGAGTGTGGTGGGGGGGTGAACTTGAATTCGCATTTTGGGTATCGTAGATCATGGATTTCAAAATGCTATTCAAATTCGAGGCTCCTACGCGGCTAGAAATGTTATGGTGGATAAGGGTGGGGGGTGACCACTATTTCTTGCCCAAAATACCAAACGAATTAGATGGAGTGGAACAGTTTTATCGCGATCCAACTGGTTAAAATTGACCTAATGCTTATCCAATGGGACGTCTCCTGGAATGCATGTATTACTTAACAATAGGTATATTCCCTTTAATAATTCTTCGACTCAGTAGTTGCTCCCTCTTTACTTATATATCCCTTTTTGCTTACCTGTTAGGTTTCGAGTGCTTGAGGATAGTTCGTGCAAAAACCGAAACGTAGCAATAAAAAGCCCTGCAAATGGATCAGTAGTCGCTTTGTTTCATGAGTTTCCTGGCCGTATCCCGACTGTTTGAATCACGAAATCACCCTCAGTCAACTAATTGAACAAAGAACGAACTTATACCCCATAACTCCCTATTTTCCACTATGCTAATGATTGGCGTAAGGTTTGAATTACTCGTTCAACTTTTTCGCTGCCGATGATTATTAAAAAAATTTGACATCCCCTTAATATTGAAGCAGAGTTTACCTCCCTGAAAGGCCTGTGACCGGCAGCCCGAAAACTAGGTGGGCTTTTGTAAAACGTTCCTCCCACGGTCTCCTCTTCCCTCAAAGAGTGAAGGTCCAAAAAAAGCCTCTTATAAATGGATAGAGAAAGCTGTCTGTAATTTGTAAAGGGACGGAAGAGCGAGGCGGGGGGGATGTCCATCAATCTTTTCAACAATCGTTTGGGAGTTGCGACATGTTGTTTTGCCTCTAATGGCCGATTTTTTTGGCCCGTTATTCCGCTTCCCTCTCTGAATACACTCGGTCAAATGTAAGGGGTTGCTGCGACTAAGGAACTACTCCAGAGCTGGACACAAAGATGTATTGCCGAGTCTCGGAGGACCCAAGGGGGATCTTCGAGGGAGTCGACAAATCTAACGGAACAAAACCTGATAGATATCCCACATGTTGGACTGAAACTTACATGTACACAATGGATTGAGAAATAGATAATCTCGAACATCCACTGACGGAAATGCTGTCTGTTTGAAGTTCTCTACAAGTTATTGGAGCGCTACGCATTTCAATCATGCATGGCACTGCGCATTGTTGTTTTTTTATTCCCAAACTTGGTTTTAGAGAGAGAGAGAGAGAGCTTACAATATACAGGGTGTTTCACGAAAAGGTTACACCCCCTTCATTTTCGCAAAAAAACAGCGCGAAAAAATTCCGACCAACGCAATTCTTCATAATTTTTTGTGAGGATCTCAGGAAAAATACTTTTGCGCAAAACAGTTGCGCTCAATTGACACTAACTTCATTTTTTCAAATGGAACACCCCCTTTTTTATTACAGATTCGGATTCTACGTCAAAATTCATGAAAAATTCATACCCGAACCGATTTTTTTATTGCGCGCAGCATTGCTTCTTGAACGCTCCAAGTTGCGCAACTCCACAATTGTACAAAAATTAGGTTTTGGAGAACCCTAAGTGTGGCGCATGCTTACGGATGAAATCACAGGGTGTCATCCGTTTTTCAATTTGACTGGAATTTTTCTAAATGGCGGCCAAAAATTCGGTTGTTTTTAGTGAAAAAATATCTCTTTTCAAATCGTTATGAGTTTTTAGGCAATTTCATTCAGTTCAACCATGATCGTGCTGTAAGTTTTTATTTTTAACTCCACCGTAGATGGCTCTAAGCCTGTGGTTCAAAAGGAGGAGAGAAAACAAAAAATAAACATGATATCGACCACAAAACCGAAGATTTTATGAAAGAAATGTTGATTTTTCCTCTTGAAATCTTGGACTTCCCCAAAACGGATGACACCCTGTGATTCAGCGTAAAAAGATGATGAAAAAACATGTGCCACACTAAGAGTTCTCTAAAACCTAATTTTTGCGCAATTGTGGAGTTGCGCAACTTAGAGCGTTCAAAAAGCCAGGATGCGCGCAATAAAACAAATCGATTCGGGTATGAATTTTTCATGAAATTGGACGTAGAATCCGAATCTGTAATAAAAAAGGGGGGGTTCCATTTGAAAAAAATGAAGTTAGTGTCAATTGCGCACGATTGCACGCAACTTTTTTGTGCAAAAGTATTTTTCCTGAGATCCTCACAAAAAATCATGAAGAATTGTGTTGATTGGAATTTTTTACGCTGTATTTTGCGAAAATGGAAGGGAGTGTAACCTTTTCGTGAAATACCCTGTATAGGATATCCGATAAGCGAAAGTGGGCCCAGAATTTTTAGATTCCTGCATCATCAACCCCCCCCCCCCCCGGCAATACTCCAGTGTATTTTACCCCATTTTGGCTGATATCTGGTTGGTACAAGTGGAAAACTACTCTCAGAATAGTTCCAATATTTCTTACCCTTGTGCATGAAATTTATTTTTATTATTATTATTATTTTTTTATATATTTTTTTTTTTGCTTCCTCACTATTCTAAAAAGTTTTGTATTCGATCAGCAGATCAATAAAATTTGAGTCCTCCAAAATAAAAGGCAATAGGCGTTTCAGAGCATTCTGAACAAATTTGTTTCTATCACCCAAGAAAACGTTGCTCTACTCCTACTCTAGAACGATTTGAGTTATTGCACTAGTTTGACATTGGTCACCTCAGTTTAGTAGGGACGGTCACGTGGCGTTGAGGGGAGCAGATAAACTTCAGAGGTTGATAAGGACAGATATTTATGGGGTCCCATTTCATCCTATGATAATTTCAGCAAAATTCCAAGATGTAAGGTTAATTATAAGCTACTTAATTGCGAAGTGCTTACAAGTGTGAACTATACGAGCTAACACCTATAATAAATCTAAATCTAGTCAGACTAAATCTAAATTTAGTCAAATTTTTTCAAAGAAAGAGTAGGCAATTATAAGGGAAAATATAGATAACTCAGATTAGTGGTCTTAAGAACACAGCCAGTGAGTGGGACCAAATGGAGAGATGGATTTTAGTGGTGGTCGGAAAACTACGAGTAAAATGTCCCAAATTGGGCCAGGTCGTGTCTTTATATAGCGAGGTGATGAGAGGGAGGCCTGTCTCCTACTGGGGCCGGGGGCTTCCACTATATTAAATATGTATGTAAAATAAATGATATATGTATGGTATATAATATTTGCTTGTATTAAGAATAAATTTTCAATGCTTGGCAATTACTCTTGAGGGGCGCTACAAGCATGGCCTATTGCAGGGGTGCTCAAACGGTCGATCGCGATCGACTGGTCGATCGCGAGTGCTTTTTGGGTAGATCTCGAGAAGAAAAAAAATTTTAATAAGTAGGTAGGTAACTAAACTACAAAAATGTATTACGTAATAAAATAACACTGCTTGCGGCAAAAGGTGGCTTTATCAAAGGAACGCGCGGCTCTTTTCAAAGAAAAGCCGTGTTGTTTCAAGACTAGACAGTACACCAGGGGTGCTCAAACGGTTGATAATTTAGAGAAGAACCTGACTAAACCTAACCCAAACCTTGACTAAAATAATGTACCTATATTGTGCAGAAAGCTAATATCTATATATGCTACGGTACGCCCTACCTAGGTTTTGTAGGTAGGGTGTATCGTGCATGTACGACAACCCTGCATCACACACACTTGCAGTCTCTCAGAGTCGATCGTAAGTAGTCTAAATATATTGAGGTAGATCGCCAGCAGTTCAAGTTTGAGCACCCCTGGCCTATTGCATCTCAATAATGTTTCATTTGTATGGTGAAGACGAGCTTTCTTTTTGGATGTTTGTATTGACGTAAATAAATAAATGTTCAAGAAATGAGTGATAAGATCCTTTATGAGTTACATTGAAAAAGGAAGAACGGTAGCTTGAATTCCTTTGAACTGCGATTTCTGTTCTTAACACTCCCAAACCGGTCCGATGTTAATGTTATTTCGGTTTATGCTACATGGTGATCGCCCATAAATCCCATAGCATAGAGATCAATAGTGTTCAGGAACCCAAAGTATAAAAACAGAAGAAAAAAATACGTCGAATTTAATAACTTTTAGTTGTTTGATCATCGCGATAAATTTCGAACGAACATATTCCATTGGTTCATGTTATTCTTTGAGGAAGATTGATTGCCCACCCAACTTGACAGATGTTTATCAATTTGCACATAACAAAAACAGCGAAAATTGGGTCGGAGGAACACATGAGAATTGAATAGTGTTTGGGGTCTGATTTTGTCTTTTCATCTGTATTATTTAACACAGTAGTTACGCTTCCCATCATCCCTCTCTCCCACCCCCACCTTCCCTCATTCCTAGGGCCGGCGTCGGGTGAGTCCTGGGAGTTCTTCCCCTTAACATTTTATTTATTTATAAATTTATGGTGAGTCCCTTCCGTCATTGAGATCATCAGTTATAGCGAGGAGATAAATTTGGAAAAACTAAAATTGCCACCGAGCCCATATGTAGACACAAATATACGCAAGTCACTTCCATACTCACATCATCTGGTTAGTATTACATGCGTCGATAGTGCAATACGAAAAAAAAAAAACAAGAGTAGGTGTCACTGAGGTAATTTATTGTGGAATTTATCGGACCCACGTGTTAAGTTTCCCTGATCAAGACAGAGAGAGCCCCCACCTATCTCTTTACCATCGTTCCTACCTAGACTAGCTTGCCTTCCTGAGCCATCCCAGGGAGTCCTATCTTCTTTGCTCCGTAGGCTAGACAAATGATGAATCAGAAACACGAGCGAGAATCGCATAGGAACGTTCACTGAAGGAACTGGGGCAAATTTCAGGTAGGATCTTTCGCAAACGAATGAAATAATAAACCGTTGTGTAATTTGGCAGCGTTTTTGGCATCCCGTTCCATCCAAATAATTTCAATATTGTTAGTATTATGGTCGAGATGGCTATATCATATTAGAAAATACAGAAAACACAGTTGAAAACTGAAAAGGAGGAGGCATCATTTACCCTTTTTCCTTAGAATAGTTGTTACATATACGGAATCATATAATACAGTTCTTGGACTACAATTACGTATTTACCTGGTCAAGGATTTCCAGGTACCTGGGGCCAGATTTCAATAAGGAACTACTAGTATACATGATATTCAGATTCTCTCAGCAAGGGAACAAGGAAGGTGAGAAGAAATGTGCGTCAGTCCCACGAGGGATATGAGGCTCGTGCTTCGTCTCGCTTGTTTCTGCTCACCTGACCTCAATAAATCTAAACTAGGAGGCGTATCTTCCCAAAGTAATTTTTCAAGTCTTGCAGTATATGAAACCTGAGGAAACCTTGAATAAAGTCGATATGATATCTACAATTTAACAATAGTGATGTTTATGTTAAATGATGGATGCACTTTCCTCCACGGGATGAGGAATCGAAAGCTTTCTTCCGAACAGAGCTATCATGTAAGAATCAAAAACCTGATACATCCCATAACAATACTAGAGTAACGGTAACAGTAACAGACAATCCACAAGCTTGGGCCAAAATAATAAGCCTTTGGGTGGAGAAACCTGAAGTTGCTGTGGTCAATGAGTACGGTGTCGTCATCTAGTGACATGCGAGTGAATTTCATGAGCTATGTTGGATTTACAAGGCAATGGTAGCACCACGAAATCAGGTGGTGTTCGGTTCTGGAGCTGGCTTGTTATGTTATGGAGGTGTGTGTTTTCAATCATCATTTTCCATCGTCGAATTTCGAAATGAGGGCGCGATGGATGTTTTTACAGTTTTAATGAGAGCGTTTTCATGTCGTTTTTCACAAACAATTAATTCCAATTTCGAATTTTACCTGTGCCTGTTACTTGTCCTTTCGGCCTGTCTGTTACTGTCGGACCTCTTTTCATAATTGAAAGATTAAAGATATATTTAACCAATTAGAAGATCCAGAAACTGTCAAAAGTTATAACATACACGCCAACCCCCACATTTCCTGGAAATATCAGAAGAAGCGGACAATAACTTCTTATAGTTATGCCCGTTACAAGGATTTCATGACAGACAGACACACACACAAACACACATGGCCAAAATTGTTCAGGAAGGCCAACAACTTAAAACGTCTGGCACCACGACGCCAGTTCATGTTGGCGTCGTACAAAGAATAGCTTCATGCAGAAAGGATCTTTATCCATTTAATGCAAAAACGAGTTCAAACACTTTTTGTTGAACAATTTTAAGGTTTTAAGATTAAAATATAATGCAGATAAAGTCATCAACAGAGTCACAAAGTAATGTTATTATTATTTTTCATTTGTTCATCAAGTTACTGTTCATTTTCTTTTTCGTGAGCTCCTGGATTGGCTGAGTAGGCTGGTCAGGTGATTAGGGGAAACATAATTATTCTGATAGAGGAAGTGGGTCTGAGATCTCGTGTGCAGACCAAACCGTTTGTATTAAACCTGTAAATTACAGGTCCTTCCAGATAGGTACGAAGACCTTGTAGGTCTGTGTTCCTTCATTGAGGAAGGTGTTGCTCCCCGCTGGATTCGGAAAAACTAAGTACTGTTACTACTAGTCATGTATTTGTATTGAATTTCCATAGACTATCTTACCAAATCTATGGAGCTTATGAGTCAGGAAACGTGGATTTAGAGTAAACAAACGAGAAAAATCCATAGAAACAGACTTACAAGGACTGACTCCATTCCATGCTGACTTTCGTGGCAAAGTGGCAGACTTACACGCTTCACCTAAGCATTTTTCTCATATTTGTATGAAAAGAACGAAGACTATTGTTTTTTATGAATTATTAACATTATTATTTTTAAAAATTTCCACAGTCTCATTTGAAACTGCTGTCTCCTAGCTCGTACCTAGATAACTTATTGAAGACACCACAAAGGCACTTACCTAAAGACTTTTTTCCCTAATTCTCAAAAATAGAAATGCATTAACTTTAAATACCCTGTTGTTGGATATTATTTTGTTATTTGCTTCCTTTTTGTGTAGCGAGGTATGTGATCACTTTGGAGGGCCAACCAAGTTTTGGTCCCCAAAATATCAATAAAAATTCAAACATTTTGTAGAAAAATTGTTGAAAATTAATAAAAAATAAGTTTGACGGAGCCGTTTTTAGTTGTAACCCCATCAGTCCTGCAGAAATCTATCAGAAAACCTTGTAAATCCGCTGTGGGGTATGAGGACGAACTCGGATGTCTTAAAATCGGCCTCATGTAAGTAATTCTCTCTATTCAAGCAGTTTAAGCCATTGATTCCTTCAATTGATCAATACTGAGTCGCATGATGGTCAATTGCTCGCCTCAAACTCATTTGGATCATTTTTATGAAGTTTTTTCTCCTGAAAAGTTGACCACTTCGGACTTACGAGGTTTTCCAGGTATATGAGCGGTGTGATGAACTAGCACATCGATAAAATACATCGCTTAAAGAACTCCAGGTGATGAACTAGAATCTCCAATCCAAAGTGAACTTTTTTCTTCGCTCTTCTTCTACATGTTTCGATGGAAATTCTTGTAATAATTCACACACGATCCTTTGACATCTAGTATTGTTTCAGCTTCCACCAATCCATAACCCGTTACTCGTACATAGCGTAGAAATCTAACTAAATCACAATGTAGGAAGCACAGGGAACGCCTCTCACGATGAGGTGTTGGAGTTGATGCAAAAAGGGACCTTAACCCAGGGAAAGAGCCCCATTCTTGCATGAAATGAAAAATTCATCTTCCATTTTCTATTTGAAGCATTACTTGGATAAGGTACCATCCTGCTCAAATTGGGGTGAAACCAACGAAGAAAAACGTGAAAACCACCATCATCTCGATTTGGCCAAATGTGGAGCTAAGGACTATTTCTGCTTGAAGCAATTATTAAAATATTCCAACTATTCCAACAACTAATTTGGTGGAACAACATCCTTAATGCACTGAGTGATTTAGTTTAGATTTTCGCCATATTGGATATCAATAATTGATTGAAATCAAAGTCAAATCTCTTCTCAGGTTCCAGAAATCGTCAAATACCTACGGTTTGAGGTGCCCAGCTAACTATACGTGGGCCTCGAGGCACTGTCACGTCTGAACTAACGAGATGGCTGATAGGTGATCCCGAGAGGTTGCATTTAGGGATCGACCAAGATATCAGAATTCCGTGTACACCAATGATGGGCATGGCTGCAGAACTTGCTCTGGATCCGAATTACATCACTCACAGTGTAAACTGCTCACAGCGCTGCTGATTAAGCAATCAATATCGTACAGTATTATATCAGATAGCGGCTATGTAACCGTGGCACTGAATTAGTTAAATCGAGAAGAAAAACGTCATATTTCCAAAATAGAAAGGAGAAAACGTCTTTCCCTTGCTAGTGATGTCGGCGTCACCTGCTCCTCAGCAACCAACGTAATCTTGACTACTTTCCTTATTTCTCATAAGTTTTAACGGCTTTCCCTTGTTTTATATCAGTGTTGTTTTTAATCTACACTTGTTTTGGTTTATCATTTTCAATAATGAACCTTTGGAATCGACCAAGAAAAAAAATTTTCTAACACCCTCTCAAAATTGGTTGGTTTACGTTTCAAGGTACGTTGAAACACTTTCGGCACTTTCCCCACTTAGCAGTGACCGATTTTGATAAAATTTAGTATGTAGGCTCCATTTTGGGTCTAGTTGTGCCCCGAATATTTTGGTTGATGTAGGTCACTTCTAAGGGTTGAAAAATAAATTTTGAAATTTTGAAAACGCCCTAACTCAAAAAATTTGGATATAAAGGTATTGTTTTTCCTTCAATTTAAGATAGTATAGAATTTTTTGAGACCACGCGGGCAAACCGTTCGCTCCCCACGAGAATTTACGGGTTGGACGTACGACAAATCGGAAACACGAGTGTGAATCGCAAAAGAGGCCAATCCCCGCAAAATCTCCGTTCAAATTATAGCTGACCGAAATGCGATCGATGTTTTTCTTCATGTTGGATGGTTGCTGGAGTGATCTATATAGAAAAATAATAAACCATTGTGTAATAATTTGCAGAGTTTTTTTAAAGTACATAACGTGTGTATATTCAATGGGTGAAAACTGATGTTTTCACAATCACATTTATATTTTGAATCATGTTGAAAATGAACAATAATGATGTTGCTATGTGAACATGTTACAAACAATGATCAACACACACTTGGTATACTACCCTTCCATCACTTAACTGTTCGATATCCCTCATATTTGGTAGGGTACCTGGCAGTTCTGACGTCCTCCAATTTCATCACCTACCCAACAATGTTATGGATGACAAAGAAGCTATTTGCTACACCTCCATGGCTGAGTACTCTCATCACGTCATTGTTCGATTTTCCACACATTTGGAAGGGAAACTAACCTGCTTGAAGTTCCATGAACACGTATGATGAGGCTCATGCAGGTTCCTCTCGAATACCCCCCCCCCCCATACCCACGCATTTTTCGGTTATTAGAACCCCCCTCATATATCATCTCATTTTAAAGCTTACTATCTGACCTTTACTTTGAATACACACAGATGGTCCCGAAAGAAATCCCTATGGTGGCAGAAAGAAATCAAGCCAGACAGGATAGCTGGCGAAAAACACCGTAGGAAGGTACTAAGGAAGAATTTCGTAGCAAAAGGGCCGAGAAGAAATAATTATGTCAACTTTATTAGGATTTGGGTCCAACAGCAAAATCCTCCTCATTCACCAAATTTTCGAAAAAATTATTTTCTTCATCAGGGCTCAGAGGATGAGTTTAGGTTTGAACAACTTTGAATAACTTTGTTGTTGTGTCTTTCTGACTGTCTTATTTTGTTTTATCAATATTATTAAATTTAAAGCCTGATGTTATTGTGTTTTTTCCAAATTTTAGTTATAATAGTCAAGTTTTTTAACACCAATTTCATGATTAGTGTTCCTGGTTTAAACAACTTCTTCATTCCCGACCGTGGTTTGATGTTCAAACCTAAACTCATCCTCTGAGCCCTGATGAAGAAAATAAATTTTTCGAAAATTTTGTGAAAGAGGAGGATTTTGCTGTTGGACCCAAAACCCAATAAAGTTGACATAATTTACTTGGGGCCGATTGTCATACAAGAAATAATTCTTTCGGCGGAAAAAAAGAGTCAAATTCCAACCCCGTACAGACCTCCCTTTCTTCCGAAAATCGCAATTTAACAAGGTAGGTAGGTACCTACTTGACTGAAACGCTACAGAGATCTGAATTTCTTGAAGTTCAAACCAGATTTGTTTCTACAGAAGACATGCGATCTCTCAAAATGTAAACCCCCATACTCTTCCTTTCATCCGAAAATCGCAAAAACAACTACGAGGACAACTGAACCGACCTGAACAACCAGGATGGAAGGCGATCGTGGCAGGTTAGATCCACAAACCAACCAGTGTTGTATCCCTACGAAATCAAACTTAACTTATTGTACATGTAGACGCCTAATTATGAAGTATTATATCAACGGTTAAGGTCTCCTACCTGAGAATAAACTGGAGTTGTCGAATCGACGTCTTCTAGTAGCAGAGGTACAGGTGACTTCCAGCGAACTATAATCACTCACTTTCACTTGAACGAATCGAATGACTGCCCATATTTCACTACCGACCACGAAATCCGATCGCGAATCACATAAATCACAACCGGGGAAACAAAAAAGAACCTGAAGATCACATTATCTATCAGATCGGGAAGCACTTCACAGTTGATAACGACGCACGAGACTAACTGGAAGAGCGAAGAAAATGGCGGACCGTCCATCTGCAACTCGGTCGATAATCGATTGTGTCTCAGGTCGGTATCGATTATCAGCGCCGGTATTCAAAAATGTTATCATATTTTCTTTCGTTTGTTATTATTGGGATCCCAATACTATTTATAAGGCGGTGTTGGTCGGGAAAATTTTTTATTTCATTATTATTACATTGGTAGGTATAAGTAATCAGCTGTCAAGAGAAGAATTCATCAACAGCAGTATTACTCCTCTATGGAACAGCTGTTCGAGTTACTTTGATTCGTCCTTGAAGATTCATTAGCCATTCCCTTCTACTCGCATTTCTCGTAATCTATCGTCATGTCTGAAATATTTTTGTGTGATATATTACCTTTCAGTGTAATAAGTCTTTGAGTGTCTTGAGTTTTCTTGAGTCAGCGATTATTCGTATGAAATACACCAAAGGTACGTATTCCGCTTTGTCGTAAATCTGAAAATCATAGTCTTATGGTCCAGCTGTCTACTTCAACCGATTCATTTTTTTTTAAATACCCTAATTCTACCAATGTACGGGAAGCATTGTTTTCACTTTTCAAGTTTAAAAAAATTCCTAAAGATAAAAAATTTCCTCTCGAGTTTAACGTTTAAGACGTTCCTCAGTATTTGAATTTCGCCTGTCGGTCGAATAGTTCTTTGTGTCTGAAAAATCCAGTAAACTGTCCGAGTTTGATGAAATTTTCACAAATCGTTCGGGGTTGGCGTATAGATGGTCCCTAATGGAATTCATTGCCGCTGGATCGATAGTAGTTTCTACGCAGGCGCAAACGTAAAACCCTTGTAACAGGCATAATTTTTACATTTTCCATCCGAACTTGATGAAATGTTCAGCGATTGTACATACTTATTAGGCTTTAGATAGTCCCCCGAGAAATTCACCGCCCCAGAATCGATGATAGCCTCTGGGCTTGAGGAAACGTAAAACCTGTGTAACAGCCATAACTTACTTACTTTTTCCCATCCGAACCTTATGAAATTTTCAGGGATTGTAAGTGTTACAATTTAAATGGTCCCTAATGAAATTCATTGTTCCTGGATTGATAGTAGTCGATGCGCAGGTGCAAACGTAAAACCCCTGTAACAGTACGTAGGTACCCATAGCTCTTCATTACGGAGTATTACGAATTCGGTGATCTACATTTTATATCCGAATACGGTGACATTTTTCAGGAACTGGATTGATGAGACTCTAGGTGGTTCAATCAATCAATGATTCCACGGTTTCCTTTCAATTTCAACAGGATTTTTAAGGGTTGAGATGTTATGTTCACGTCATCATCAAATTCGGTGGGTACTTGGAGGCTGAAGTTTTGATTATTTACTATGCATTGGATCATATAAGTAATAGTGTTATGGATATGAGGAAGCTACGTGCCACATCCATTTGGCAGACATTTTTTTTAAAATAACTAATTCCAATAAAGAAGGCATGTGGGTATGTACACAGATCTTTCACAAATCACACGGATAAAACCTTTACCCCTAACGTTTTACTTCCGAGTCTACGAAGGTAGCGGAAGCTTTGCTTTCACTTTTCAATGTTGAAAAAAAAGTTCTCCAAAATCGAAATTTCCACTTGAGTTTTACGTTTTAGACCTTCCTGAACAATTTTGGATCCGTGTCTGTCTGTCTGTGTATCTGTATGTCTGTCATGAAATCCTAGTAAGGGGCATAAGTGAACGAAGTTATCGTCCGATTTCTGACATTTTCAGGAAATGTGCGGATTGGTGTGTAGACGGTCCCCTATGAAAATCGTCAACCCAGCAATGATCGTAGCTGTTGCGCATGCGTAAACGTGTATCCCCTTGTAATAGCCATAACTATATTCCACATTTTCCATCCGATTTCGATGAAATGTTCAGGGATCATACAGATTAGGATTTAGATGGTTCCCTATGAAAATAATTATCCCCGAATTGACAGTAGCCTCTGCGCATGCGCAAACAAATAATCCTTTTAACCGCTAGAACACCTACATTTTCCATCCGATTTCGATGAAATTTTCAGTGATGATACGGATTGGGGTGTAGATGGTCCCCTATGAAAATCATCAAAATTAAAATTTCAACGAGATTAATCGCACTGCGAGAATAAAAATGATGCAACACCGAAAGCTCTGTTTCTTTTTTTTTTTTTAAATCCAGGTATAGTCCCTAAACTTTATCAAAACTCTATGCCTCCTTCCTTATTTATGTAATTGGTAGGGAAATTAATCAGCTTTCGATACTTAAGCTGCCCCAATTTTAATTCGTCCAAAAATGACCCTCGTCAAGTTATGCCGCTTGTATTTATCTTACTCAAGCTTTCTCAAGCCTTTTTGTTGTGTATTTCTTTCCGTATTGGGAAAACGAACGGAAAATTCGATTCTGAACGGTTCGAGCTCACTGTTTACAAAGAGATCTGACATCACAAAGAAGGAAGGAGACTTGAATCCGAGGAAATATAACAGGAAATTAGGAGAGAGGAGATTCGGGTGATTTTTCGTTCAAATGAGGAGTTTATGAACTAATTATGCACCAATTGAACAACTAGGAGTTATATTATAGATTATAGTTATTATTAAATTGTTATTAGATTATATTAATTGAAAAAAAATTGAAAAAAACTAGGTATAAAACTACATTGCTGAGAGACACTTTTTCATGGAAATACCTTGTAAGATCGAACTCTGAAGTTATGTTCAACTCAAGTGGAGACACCCTTAGGTATATGATAATTCAGAAAATTGTTGGGGACTACCTCAAAACTTCTGCTGACAGTCACGTCAACCACCTGATTAATGTTTTCCCACTTCATGATTTTGCAGAGGCTGTGGTGTCAAAAACTCAACAGGATTTGATCCTTACTCATGATTTACTCGAGGGTGGCTCTTGGTACAAGCATGTGCAATTTATAGCATCTTACCTCACTAGTTGCTAAAGTACTCACCCACCAAATAGGGTTCATGCCAACGTACAACCACTTCTTCTAAAATTCTACATCCTCATGGTAGAATACCTAGTTGTACTATATACCTCATATTTGGTACGGCACTATGCAGTTCTGACGATCTCTTATACCATTACCTACCCAACTATATTATGGATGACGAGGAAACTATGAGCTACACCCACTTGGTAGAATACCTAACTAACATTACTATATTATCCTTCATATATGGTAGGAAAACTCACATACTTGAGCATTCATAAACACGTTTGATACGGCTCATGCAGGTTCTGAGCTAATAACCCACCATAATTTCCCCCTTTCTCATCCCCCGCATCACCTTTTAGTTATCGGAACCCCCTCATATAGCATATCATTTAGCATCATAAAGCTTACAATCAGACCTTCAATTTGACTATACACAAATAGTCCTCCATCGACTCAGTCGGAAGTCACAGGGCAAGAAGAGTGAATGCGGACCAATATTCCCGAAAACGGAAACCACGTTTTTCAACTTCTTTCACAAATTTTCGATACTTCTGAACAAAGCAAAATGAAATCTGTTTGAAACGGGACCACCACGGATACTGGTAGAACAAATTTCAAAAAGAACCAGACAGATTGGTACCAGAATAAAGAAATGTAAGGTGCTCGGACACACAAAAACAAAACAAAAATTGTCGTCCCACGACAACCCGAATTGAGTACCTCCTCTTTAGCGCGTTGAAGTCGGTCAAATACTCGTTGCCGAAGTACCTACTCCTCAAATACTCTATACCAAGGTATCCTTTGAGTTCGCACGACCAATACGAAAGTACCCTTCCATCACGCATTGCCAAAGTACACGTTGAGTAGGTACTAGTTGCTAAAGTACTCTTTTTTTTTTAAGAAACTCCCCTGAAAGACGCAGGGGGCACGCCATTAATACAAAATAAATAAATAAATCAAATATAATGGGGAGGACGCCCAGGACTCACCCGACGCCGGCCCTCGGGATTAGGGAAGATGAGGAAGGTGGGGGTGGGAGAGAGGGATGAAGGGAAGTGCCTCTATAGAACGACCACCAGTTCAAATATGAGCCGAGCAGGACGCGGGTGGTGATACCACGGAGTACGCCTACCGAGATGCCCAACTCGCGTAACTCCGTGGCGCTTTTCCCGCACCACACTCCGCGCCATGACAATGTTGCAGCCATCAACCTGATGTTGTTGGGTGCCACTACCAAATAGGTTTGATGCCAACGTACTTGTCTAGTAGGTACTCAATGCCGCAGTACCTAACCTTTAAATACACTCTATAACAAGGTATCCCTTGAGTACGCACGACCAATACGAAAGTAGGTACCCTTCCATCACGCATTGCCGAAGTACTCGTTGAGTACTAGTTGCTAAAGTACTCACCCACCAAATAGGGTTCATGCCACAGAACACGTCAAGTACTTGTTGCAGGAGGTCGCCCCGAAGTACTCATTCATCGTCGGCTGGACGACCTCCGATACTCGCGGACTTCTTCTTTGCGATCTCCAGGAAAAACGTTGTTATTAGTTTCCCTCCTGACTTCGACTCCTCGCAAGAAGCGGTCGAAGCTTCGCCAACTTTCCCCACCGGAGCCAACTTTCCCCCAACTCTCGAGGAGAAGTTTATTTTTTAAATACCTGCTTTTTGTTTCAGAGCCCTTCCGCTCTCCCCCGCGGCGCCACCTCCTCCCAACTCCCCCGCGGGAGCGGCGTTGGGTTAATCACCCTCATTAACTCAACCCCCTCCACCGACAACTTCACGACACCTCGCAGCCCCCCCCCCCCCCGCAACACCAACCAGCCGAGCACCTCCTGCATCCTTCCGCACTCCGAGCTGCCTTGAAACGACAAAGAAGGTACTTTGCTGGAGTGGCCGAGGTGGGGAGAAAAATATTTGTTTTTCCGGAGGTGCTCTCACTCGAGTCTGCATGGTGATGAGTTTCTCCAACTTCGCAGTGTCTGTGTGTGTGTGTGTGTGTGTGTGTGTGTGTGGGAAGCATATTTCTAGGCAAAGTCTGTCTAAGTACCTCTCAAGTACTCGTGACCTTGAACAACGTGCCATTCAATGAGAAGTATCTCTCCAGCACGAATCCCCAAAGTACCGAAGACTTCCTGAATCTTCCTGATGAAAACGTGAAACGAAAAAGAGTGCTCTGAGGAAGAGAGCGAGGGAGGGAAGAGAAGTATCAGTTATTCCTGGTGAGCTCACTCGAGTCTGCATGGCGATGAGTTTCTCCAACTTCGCAGTGTCTGTGTGTGTGTGGGAAGTATATTTCTAGGCAAAGTCTGACTAAGTACCTCTCAAGTACTCATGACCTTGAACAACGTGCCATTCAATGAGAAGTATCTCTCCAGCACGAATCCCCAAAGTACCGAAGACTTCCTGAATCTTCCTGATGAAAACGTGAAACGAAAAAGAGTGCTCTGAGGAAGAGAGCGAGGGAGGGAAGAGAAGTATCAGTTATTCCTGGTGAGCTCACTCGAGTCTGCATGGCGATGAGTTTCTCCAACTTCGCAGTGTCTGTGTGTGTGTGGGAAGTATATTTCTAGGCAAAGTCTGACTAAGTACCTCTCAAGTACTCATGACCTTGAACAACGTGCCATTCAATGAGAAGTATCTCTCCAGCACGAATCCCCAAAGTACCGAAGACTTCCTGAATCTTCCTGATGAAAACGTGAAACGAAAAAGAGTGCTCTGTGGCAGAGAGCGAGGGAGGGAAGAGAAGTATCAGTTATTCCTGGTGAGCTCACTCGAGTCTGCATGGTGATGAGTTTCTCCAACTTCGCAGTGTCTGTGTGTGTGTGTGTATGTGTGGGAAGCATATTTCTAGGCAAAGTCTGTCTAAGTACCTCTCAAGTACTCGTGACCTTGAACAACGTGCCATTCAATGAGAAGTATCTCTCCAGCACGAATCCCCAAAGTACCGAAGACTTCCTGAATCTTCCTGATGAAAACGTGAAACGAAAAAGAGTGCTCTGTGGCAGAGAGCGAGGGAGGGAAGAGAAGTATCAGTTATTCCTGGTGAGCTCACTCGAGTCTGCATGGTGATGAGTTTCGCCATCAAATTTCGTGATGAAGGCACCCAAAAGTCCCTATTTCTTAGAATTGAGTGTGGAACGTTTATTTCTTCAAAATAAATTCGATTGTGAAGCGAAACTATCGTTGGTAGGTTGTAGCAGTGACGAATATGTATTCTTTCCAGGCGAGTGATCTACACAGAAAGAAGAGGGGTCAGCTGTGACCGCGGTCGCTGCGGCGCGCGTTCTTTGGTGGCGTTAATCGGAACGGCTCCTGCGGAGGGTCGTGGGTTCGAGTCTCGCCACCGGGGCGTGTTTTCGCGCACTCGTTCCTCATCGCCCCTCGTTCCAACTCAGGCCGGAGAGGCAATGGGAAGCCATGAGCTAAATCATCACAAAAAATTAATTTTGGAAGACAGCTGATGACGTACGCGACACCAGGAATGGCTGTCGGAGGATTTTTTGACCCGAAATGGTTGTTTACACACTTACTTATTTACACAGAAAAATGAGAAACTTTTGTGTTTTTTATATTGAAACATGGAAAATTCGCTCCTACTCATGCTACACGAGTTTTTTGTTCCATAATATTTCAATAGGGTGTGCGCCTTGGTAGGAAAAACTGTTTATTGTTATTTTTAATCAAAGGTAGACCTCATTCTGAGAATTTTGGTACCAACCGCGACCTTCTAGCGTGTGTAAATCTTTTCCTATGAATTTTTAAAGTTTCGACCGTTTATGACGTCACAGTGGGCTGGGGCGTCCCGCCCAGGCGGGAGGGGCGCGTGACGTCATAAACGGCCGAAACTTTGAAAAATCATAGAAACAGATCTACTCACGCTAGAAGGTCGCGGTTGGTGCCAAAATTCTCAGGATGTAGTCTACTTTCAATTAAAAATCAAAAAAAAAAAAAAAAATCAAGGCGCACACCCCATTATATTGGTTTATTATTTTCAATAACGAACCTTTGGAATCGACCAAGAAAAACAATTGTTTAACACCCCTCAAAATTTGATGGTTTACGTTTCGAAGTACGTAGAATCCAAAAATCGAATAAAAACGCTGCAAATTATTACACAATGGTTTATTATTTTTCTTTATTGATCTCTCGTCTGCAAAGTCACCAACCATCCAACATGAAGAAAAACATCGATCGCATTTCGGTCAGCTAAAATTTGAACGGAGATTAGGCCTCTTTTGCGATTCACACTCGTGTTTCTGATTTATATATATATATTTCAATAAAAACCCTTAAATTCTCGTAGGGAGCGAATGGTTTGTCCTACAGAGCTCCACGTGGTCTCAGAAAATTCTAAAAATTCTATGCAATCTTAAATTGAAGGAGAAAAATACCTTTATATCAAAATTTCAAAATTCATTTTGGAACCCTTAGAACTGACCTACATCAACCTAAATCTTCGGGGCACAACTAGACCCCAAATGGAGCCTACATACCAAATTTCATCAAAATCGGTCAATGCTAAGTGGGGAAGGTGCCGCGTACGGCGGACTGACGGCCAAATTTTTATTCGATTTTTGGATTCTACGTACCTTGAAACGTAAACCATCAAATTTTGAGGGGGTGTTAAAAATTTTTTTTCTTGGTCGATTCCAAAGGTTCATTATTGAAAATAATAAACCAAAATTTGACCGTCCGTCCGCCTTACGCCGCACAGTGGGGCCAAATGGCCAAAAAGCGGAAAAAAGTCATTACCTTTTGAACGAATTACTGTATCGTCTTGGGAATGGTGTCATTCGATTCCGAATACGAAAATACATTAGAAAAATATGTTTTCTGACGTTTAAATTTATTATTTTAGTACTGAATCTTGAATTTTGAAAAAAATAATGTTACTCAAAGTGGAAAAGCGTGTGAAAAAAATAGAAAAGCGGTTTTACAGGCGATGGGTGTGTGTTATTTTGTTTTTTTTCTTCGTTTCAGAGGTTATAGGATACGATAAAGATGATTGAATTGAGGTTTCTTTTTATATGTATGTAAATACATATATGTAAATATATATATTTATATATTTAATTTTGACAAAATTTGAGTGATAAAAACCTCTGAAAATTGGATAGTAAGCGATCGAATATTGGAACGAATCCAAATTAAACGTTTGCTAAATCCGAATAAGAGATTTTCAACGATGACATGTTCTCGGTAAGACACGACAGTACGAACTGACCACACTACTGCGAATGACAATCCGAAGAACCAGGTTTTGTTCGAACAGAACCTTGTTGACTCTTAGCAGTAATATTTTACGAAAACGTCGCTACTTACATCATTCTGTTTTCCAATAAAAAAAGTTTGCCAAATGGGTGTGGTACATAGCTTCCCAGTATCCATAACTCGATTGTATAGATGATCCGACCAATGTAGCCTTAACTTGACTCCGTTACTCTGTGATTGTAGCTAACAGCCCACATAGGGGACCTTCTACATGTCAACATTCACAATCCCTGGAAATTTTATCGATTTCGAGAGGAAAATGTAGAAGTTACAACCTTTAGAAGGGTTTGACTCTGAAGCTGCGGTGACGGCAGAGACGGCGTTCTTGGTGTACCTTTAATCACATTTTAACCCACTACATCTAAATTCGGTGAAATGCGGCTATGAAATTTTTACAGCTTCTTAAAAATGGTCAGATTTTCAAGAAAAAAAATGAGCCAACCCGAAGGAAGGCGAAGCTCGGTTTTTCCACTCCTCTAAAGTTGTATTTCGCTATAAAAACCCAAATCTGGAGCTAATGTTCAAGCTAACATGTTATGAAAAAATTATTAGTATTTTTTAGAGATATTACATATCTATTTCCAACATTATATAATGTTATTTGAATTTTTTGAAACACCTAGAACGTGTTAGGAAATTTTCAAATTCCACTCTCAAAGTGCTTAAAATCTCGAAATATCAGGTTTGAGCCCCCATTTAGCAGTGAAAACATTTTTTAAACATTGAAGGTCCTTCACACCCTGATTCTACAGGTAATAGACTTTGAGAAAACCACATTACATTTCTTTTTTAGTCACTTTGCAAAAATGGAGTTTTTTCCACTCCCGCCCCACTGTGCGCCGTAGGCGGCACTTTTGCCACTTTTGGGGTCTAGTTGTGCCCCGAAGATATTGGTTGATGTTGGTCACTTTTAAGGGTTCCAAAATCAAATTTGAAATTTTGAAAACGCCCTAACTCAAAAAATTTTGATATAAAGGTATTGGTTTTCCTTCATTTTAAGATTCTATAGAATTTTTAGAATTTTTTCAGACCACGCGGAGCTCTGTAGGCCAAACCGTTCGCTCCCTACGAGAATTAAAGGGTTGGATGGACGATAAATCAGAAACACGAGTGTGAATCGCAAAAGAGGCCTAATCTCCGTTCAAATTAAAGCTGACCGAAATGCGATCGACGTTTTTCTTCATGTTGGATGGTTGTTGGCTTTGCAGACGAGTGATCTATATAGAAAAATAATAAACCATTGTGTAATAATTTGCAGCGTTTTTGATAATGATACTAATTTCTGGCCATGATTGAGTGCCCAATAGCTTTGTTTGTTACGGGATGCTCAGCTGGGGCGACAGGCTTTGAGGTCGTAAGCGATCAAACGAACTCGGCAGAACAAATTATTTATCGATCTTGATTAATAAATTGCTTCGTGCTTTCAAGAGAGCGACTTAGTTGTGTGCTACATGATACCCGCCTGGCTGAGTCTTCGGAATGTGCTCACGTTGCCTTAACATCCCTGGAAACTGATTCAGGCGTCGTAACTTTGATTGAGGTTGAGTTAATAAAATTAATTATGCGAAAACTCTCAACGGCGCGTATCCTTCCGAAACTTCTGGCAGAGTTTGAATATTGAAGCTGCGTAGGGAGTCGGTGAGGTCGGCGGGGGGTCGCTGTGTGTAGAGCAGGTAGCTGAGTGATGGAGAGTGTGTGTGCTCTGCTTTACATTACGACTGATTATAAAACGGAAGGTTGATTGCATGCATTTTAATGAGCGAGATGGGCTGCCATGCGCGTTTTTTTAATGTCGTTCTCCCGCAAACACCGAGGAAAAAATAAAAATAAAATGAACGCGATTCTGATGTACCTTCGACAAGGATTTTCTTTTTTCCAGTGTCCCTCCGGGGTGATTGTTTTGTTTCATTTTTTCAACTCTGATTGATTTATCAGCTTTTTGACTTCGAACTTAACCTTTACGGACTCATCGGCTTTCCAACCTGCAAATTATATCACAGTCGTGACTGAGAGACCGAACCCAGCCGACGTACGCTATTTGACGCGGCAAAATTTATGGAATTAATTGGGGTTTTCCATCAATTTAAGATAGATTTAGTATTTTTAGAGACCACGTGGAGCTTTGTAGGACGATCTGTTCGCTCCCTACGTGAACTTAAGGGTTGGACTTACAATAAATCAGAAACACGAGTGTGAATACTAAAAGAGGCCTAGTTATTTAATTCGATACTCGGATTCTACGTACCTTGAAACGCAAACCATCCTATTTTAGAGGGAGAGGGAGTTTAATTTTTTTGCTCGATTCTAACAATTAATTCACTATTTAGATAGATAGATAGATAGATAGATCTTTATTCTTTGTCTACTAGGACATGAATGCGTCAATTAAAATATAATAGGTAATTAAAATGTAATAGTACGTGCATATTATAAACAATGTTTTTTTTAATGAGGAACTCGTGTGCTCCATGTACATGAGAGGGATATGAAGATGGAAAAAAAAAAAAATGTGTGGACCCAGCCGGGCAGCCCGGCCGGACCCGGACCCACCCACCTTGACGGCTCCCGGGGTTGCCTCCTCGGGGAGGCAACCCTAACGTGTTTGTACACTTCAGAACGCGCCAGGCGAGCCGCCCCCGAGCCTACCGGACCACCCGACCTGAATCCCGAAATCGATACAACGATAAAAATTAATAACTTTGTAACAATAATCAACAAGTTAATCCTAAGTCACATGTATATCACAGTTGGTAGAAGTATCACAGGCGGAAATATAAAATAGTCAAAAAATCACAGGAGCATCACAGTCAATATAATAAGAGTTTGAATAAATTAATTAAAATACACACCCACTAAAATATATACAAACCTATAAAATTATTGGTGCTAGCAAGAGTACTTTTACTAAAATTCCTTTGCTGCATGATGAGAATTAATTGTGTATTCATCCATTTAAGTCGAAAATTATAATAATTAATGCAGGATCAGTAGTTTATAAAATATATTTGTTGAAATCTATCTGATGAATATCGTCGATTTTGTATAAATCCTTTGAACTCCCGGCGCTCCACCCCATAAGACCAGGCCGTAAGAGATGACCGATATGATCAGTCCATGGTAAGCAGTTAGGAGGACGCTTTCTGATGCGCAGGCTGCGAGTCTTCGTAAAAGGAACAAGTTTCTGGAGAGCTTGCTCTGCACATGATCTAGGCGAGTGGCCCACCGCATGCGGCAGTCCAAATGGAATCTCAGAAGCTTGACGGGACCTGACTCAGGATAATTTCTATTGGTGACTACAATCGACTGCATCTTGCTAGGATTAACTTTTAATCGATTTGCTGCAATCCAGTACTCAGCTTGTTCAATCTGGCTCAAGGATTTTGAATCCATTAGGCTGAAGTCTCTATCCGAGCTCACAAAAGTGGAATCATCAAATAGGGATAGAAAAACAGAAGCGATAATCGATTCTAGAGTTACTAAAATAGCATTCATTTCATTTCAGACAATAAATCGGTCCCATACATCGAGTGTAGCTATCATTCGGTCTGTATTTGGTTGATCAATAGTCGATTTTACAGAGGATAAACATTTTGATAGAAATCTGCCAAGTTGGGTGAAGCAGTACAATTTTGTTATGCATGTATATATATATGTATAAAATAAAGTGAACCTGAAATATATAATCCTTCAAATAAATGTTTTTTTTTTATTCGTTGGTTAGGACCACTGATAAATTCCACAGTACGGAATTTTCACATGTTCGCACTTGCCGTAGCCTGATGAAACCATTGTCCACTCTGATTGGACACAGCCTCGAGCTACCGTCTAGATTTCAGAGAAATCTTCTGATTCCTTCAGAGAAATCCGAGTAGCTAGATCGCGAGAAAACGGTATTTAGAACAAATACGTAAGGACTGCTAACCAAAATTTCATCGATATCGGACAATTATTTCTTTCTCTTAAGCCCATGAAGAGTACGAGTGGAAATTTTTATTTTTGAGGAACCGAATATTTCTAACCTGCTGCACTAAAACACCACTTCAGTTGGCGCAGGAGACGATCAAAATTGATTACTATTCATTACAGTATTGTTTGCTTTTGAATACGAATTCCATAGAAATAGAGCTATTCATTGGTAGTTTTCAATTACGACCTTGTGGTTGCATCAAGCGTGATACGTGATTTGTTCTTAACTGACCATTCATCATTCCCCTCGTAAACATGTCAAACCATAATGCGCTCTGCATCAATGGCGGGTAGTTGGTTTAATGAATTTCCCGTGACATCACCAAAGTTAGGGCCAGTCGGCCCGGGAGATTGTCTGGATTGGTGAAGAGATACGGCCTCGTTCAAATGTGTAGCAGTTGACAACTTTCAACCTCTCGCAATCACAATACTTTTTCCGAAGAAATAATTTACTTATTAAAACTTCAAATTTGTCAACTTCCTTCTAAAACATTTCACCGCAAAAAAATGAGAAATTTTCCGGCTGCCTTGCAAGCAGAGGGTGAGACCGTTGAAGAAGCAACGACAAAGCTACAGCGTTTCTATTAACGATGTCAGTGAATGAACCAAAAAGTCTGCCAAGTGGGTGTGGCACATGGCTTCCTCGTATCCATAACCCGATTGTATATATGATCCGATGAATAGTAGTTAATTTCAAAACATCAATCTCCACCTTCCATTACCTTCATAGGGGACCATCTACACGTCATCCCGCACAGTCTCTGAATATTGTTGGAAAATGTAGAAGTAATGGCTGTGGCAGGGATTTTACTTTTGCGCATACGCAGCGGCTACTACCAGTCCGGGGGTGATGATTTTCATAGGGGACCATCTAACCGCCAGCTCGCAAAATCCCTGAAAATGTTATCGAAATCGGATGGAAAATGTAGAAGTTGTGGGTGTGGCAAGGAATTCCTGACAGACAAACAGACAGACAGACACGGAACCAAAATTGTCCAGGGAGGTCTAAAACGTAAAACACAAGTGGTAATTTTTGATTTTGGAGAACATTTTTTTTTAACCTTGAAAAGTGAAAACAGAGCTTCCGCTACCTTGGTAGACTCGTGAGCAAAATGTCGACTGTAGCTGAACGAATTAAAATTGGATAAAAATAAATTAAATATATTAAATATATTTAAATAATATAATATATAATAATATAATAATTATTATATATTCAAATAATTAAATATATAATAAAATTAAATTGAATTAAAATTTACTCACATCAACTTCACATGAACAGAATTGCTAATAAAGCTTAATGGACAAGCAATACCGATAGCGAACGCTGCGAAATATTTCGGAATGACCCTTGATACAAAATTAGAGTGGAACTAAACATATAATTCAAAAAATTGTTCTGGTTACTCGGTAGACATTTTGAACTCTCCATATACAACAAACTTCCAATGTACAAGCAAGAATTGAAACCTGTCTGGTCGTTATGGTATTCAGTTCTGTACGACGAAGATTATCTAAACGTCAAGAATCCAAATACGAACATCGGCTTCGTGGATAGATAAGTCCGGAAGTCCTCCGTCTTCTGGACAATTCCTACGTTGTTCGGATGCATGATAGGACCAAACCCTTGGACCTAGTGATAAATTGAGACAGCTTTGTGTCAGTACTTTAGAGCACAGCTAGATGGGCTCCTGATGTGCTCAGTTGTTATGTTATTGATATTTGATAAATAAATATGATTGAAAAAAATTATAACTCCGGAAATTTTTCGACTTTTTTCCGGTCTGAAATATTTGACCTTAATTGAAAAACGCCACAAATTATTACACAAAGTTTTATTATTTTTCCGTATTCATCACTCGTCTGCAAAGAACACAACTTTGCCTTAGTGACTACCTGCCAACCATATTTTGCTTGAAATCATGTTTATTTTGAACAAATTACCGCTTAGTACCCGATTCGGTCGTGCCTTCATTAGGAAATGTGATTACTGGTTGCTAAGGACACACAACTGAGTACGACTCAAAGAAACGAACAACGATTGCATTTAAGTCAGTTAAAATTTGAACGGAGATTAGTCTCTTTTGCGATTCACACTCGTGTTTCTGATTAGCGTAAGTCCAACGCTCAGAAACCCCTGTCCTCTCAGTCGGTCGCAGTTCGTTCCTCGTTCCGGGTTAGTATTTCCCCAGATTACCGGCGCTCAAAGTTTAAAAGTTTGTACCTAAATTTGATATTTTCATTTTATTTTGATTTTTGAATTTCATTAGTGCAGCAGCTTAGGGAATTGAAATACTAAAGGATTGTCGCTGGAATCATCTATTTCGAACAATAATTGCCAGAGAAAAATGGGAAAATCCAGTTTATTTTCATTTATTCAGTTTTGTATTTCGAATTTTTTTCTTCCATTATTTTTCAACCCTTGGTCAACCATGATCACCAAAATCTTCGGGGCACAACTAGACCCCAAATGGGGCCTATATACCAAATTTCATCAAAATCGGTCCATGGTAACTAAGGAAACGTTAAACAACACATTTTGAGGGGGGTTAAATTTTGGTTTATTGACATTTTATTTCGTCATTGATGTTCGTAGAAAAATCGCTCACCATTCTTTGGAAAGCCCTAAATGTATACATGAAGTATAAATACTTCCGTTACTACCCCATTTACCGTACTTAAGACATAAAATATCCCAATGTGTTGCAGACTCGTGTGCAAGCGTTTTATATTTTCAATAATGAACCTTTAGAATCGACCAAGAAAAAAAAAGTTTACCCCCCCCCCCCCCCCAATTTGGTGGTTTACGTTTTGAGGTACGTAGAATCCCAAAATCGAATACAAATTTGGCCGTCCGTCCGCCGTAATCGGTACTTTCCCTAGACCATTGACCGATTTTGATGAAATTTGGGGTTTTGCGTCCTTAGTGAGCAGTATTCAAATTTCCTAATGAAGGCATCCACAAGTCGAATTGTGTACGACGCGTTTATTTGTTCAAAATAAACATGATTCGAAGCAAAATATTGTTGGTCATCTATACAGAAAATAAATAAACCTTTGTGTAATAATTTGTAGCGTTTTTTTTTTTTTTTTTTTTTTTTTTGGTCGATTCAAAATGCCTTATTATTGGAAACTAGGGGAAAAGCTTGCTAAAAGCAGGCGAAACAAATCGTAGATAAACACGTAATTTATTAAAAGAAAAAAATTATGTCACGGCCTGGAATCGAACCCGGGACCCCGACGTTCGGGCGACATGCGTACGTACGGTTGGGGTTTTATGTATACAGATAATAAACCAAAAACAACAAACAACAAAACACAAATTTTCTCGTCTTATGGTTTACTAAGAATTGGAAAAAATGAAAATTTACGGGTAGAAGAGGTTTTTGTAGTTGAATAAATTCGTTCATTCGCTTCATGCTGCACGAATAGGATTTTTACATCTTTGATGTGGACTAGTTTTGCGTTACTGCTACTAATTATCCCGAGGTTTTGCTATTCCACCCTCCCAAATCTTGGGATTGTAATCCTGAAAAGTCGCTAGTTTCACTTGAAGACATAATGTCATGCTGGGGAGGTGGGGCCGGTTGTGTTCACCTTTAAGGTCAACGAGAAACAACGCCCTATAGGATCCCACTTCGGGAGTCTCAGCTCCTCGTCGATCAATCATAGTTGATACTCATTTGCTCGTAATTGGATTTAGTTTTCGGTAGGTAGCTTAGTCGAAGTTATCTACTTATCAGAGAAGACTGTCGCGATCGCTCATCAACCTACGTTAATCCGATGTGTCGAAGTTCGAAACGTGGAAAGCGCAGTTTGTTGATGTATTGATGATGTTAGCTGATATATTGGGAAGAACACTATGTTTCTCCGAACCCTTGTAAGTTTCAACTCACTTTTATCGATGAAATGAAATCATATGGAAAGCTACACACCCCAGTCCTCGCCAGAGATAAACTCAAGAAAACATTTGCTTCCAAGAGTACCAAGATAGCGGAAGATTGTTTTCACTTTACTAGGTTGAAAATTTTTATGTTCTCATAAGTCAAAATTTCCACCCACGTTTTACGACCGACCTGAACAATTTTGGTTCCGTGTCTGTCTGTCTGTCATCAAATCCTTGTATCGCGCAAAACTGTACGAGGTTATTGTCTGATTTTATTGACATTTTCAGGGATTGTGCGGATTGGCGTGTAGATAGTTCCCTATGAGTCATCGCCCCAGATTGATTGAAGCCTCTGCGCATGCGTAAATGTAAAATCCTTCTATGAGCGGTAAGTTCCACTATTCCTCCGAAATTTGATGGAATTTACGAAGATTGTGACGTGTCTCCCACGAGGGTAGTGAAAGGTGTTTAGAGATTGATGTTTTGAGATTAGCTACTGTGCATCGGATCATCTATACAATTTCGAATGTATACAAGTACGAATTCCCGTGGGTCGATCTTCATAGTTTCCATAAGTCCACGTAAGTGGAGATATAGGAGTTTTGCAGATTTAAACCTTAATTTGGCAATGTAGCTTTAAAGAAAATCAATTTTCCCATATTGATCAATAAATCACAAAACGTTATAATAGGTAGTTCAATTTTGGATATTTGAAGACAAATCTCACGAATTTTTTCAATTTCTCGTTCATTTGGGAGGAAACTTTTGAATGAGCTAGTTATGATGTTTTAAATTCGGATATATTTCTGGAGACAAATGACTCGAAATTACCTCAATTTCTTGTTATTTTGGGTGGGAATGGGGGTTTTTTTATAACTAATTTCTGGAATTTGTCTTAATATCGAGTTTAATGAATGTTATGGTTAAATAAAACATGAGCAACAATATTTTGACACTATATCTTTCGAGTAAAATCCATATCGATATCTTGGCAGAATAGCTTTAAATCTAAATCTGTAAAATTGACGATTGCGAAGGCCTAAGACCTTAATGTTTTTTGAAGCATATTCCCCTTGTTTGTTAGCATATTTGGCACCAATTGACAAGTATTGGAGAGATTTATTGACCTGCACCTTCCTTGTCAAGTTAAGGGTTAGAAACCTCCAAAAACATGGAAGAATAAGGTCGCTCAGTTTTCAGTTAGAATGTCTCTCAGCGAAAAAAAAAAAAACATAAACTTTTTAATATTTATATACTTATACTAATAATTAAACTATTATATATTAAACTAATATTTAAAATTTTATACTATTTAATAAACTACTTTTTCGTAAACTTGGAATGGAGTTTGATTTTGATGGGTCGAGACAGTTTTGAATCGTCGGTTCACGAGATATTCCGATGAATCAAAGTAGTTAGATGCTCCTAACCGGGTTTGGTTTTCGGTGGAAGGTCCTACTCGAAGTTGACTAATTGGCCGAGCAGACGGGTTTGATCGCGAATTAAACCCCGAGACGTTAAGTTTAAAATGACGGAGTTGACTCCATCAAGTGACTGACTTGGGGCGTCTGTTGATTCATGTGGGTGAGGAGGAGTTGGCACACAAACGGTTCTTGTGTTTGTCTTATCAGAGGCAGGAACTAAAGGAACCGGGTCCGGACGAATATAGCAGTTGCATATACATGAGAGGTGAATGTATGCACATAGCTAAGTAACGGCTCATAACATGGGAAAACTTTTGGAACTCGCGACTCCACGAATTAACATTCAAACTGCGATTCGGGAGGAAAAATGAAAAATAAACAAAAATAAAATAAATTCATAAACCCAAGGGTTTATGACCCGTGCAAAGGCGCTCCTAAACCCTTCTTTTCGGTACATTCCGCTTTTGAGTAAGGTGTGGTAAATTACTACTCCTAATGTGGCGCAGAGGGTGAAAGGGGAGCAGATTGGGATCGATTTGCATGATAAAACAAGCTTTTCGACCGAAATCAGAACCACACCTTAAAGCAAGGAGGAGTCTCTCAGTCTTGTCTGTCTTGGTGTATTTTCTTCATGGGGTGAATCCACGAAACAGTGACCAATTTCGGTTCATTACTTGAAGCCAACAAAAATCATATCACAAAAAGAACCAGATATGGACTATGAAAAATAGAACATAAAATTAAATAAATTTATTGACTTTATGGCCACCGGAAAGGCACTCCTAGTCCCTTCTTTTCAACACTCCGTACATGATGAAGGAAGAGAAAGAAGAGAAGATTTAACAAGCTTGTTGATAAAAGTCAAAACAAGAAAAAGAAAAAAAGGATCTCTCAGTCATGAAAAACATAAAATAAATAAATGTAGGGCAGGCTTGACAAAAGGCAGGCTTTATGACTTTTGGAGAGGCACTCCTAGTCTCATCTTTTCGATATACTTATTCCACTCCTGATGAAGGTGTTGTAAATAACTACTCCTAGAGTGGTGAAGGTATAAGATAAAAAAAGAGAAGATTTGAACGAACTTGTTGAGTCAACCATTTTGACTGAATTGTAAACAATACCCCAAAACGCAGCAAATGATTACGCAGTGGTTTATTATTTTTCTGTGAAAATCACCATCTACAAAGAACACGGTTATTTCGACCCTTCCACGAACGAGGGCAGGAGATTGAGGGACCTTTGGTCAAGAAGCTTCCAGGCAGGTCATGTGAGCCTAATCTCGATCAATTTCACGATTAACTCTCATTATTTAATCATGGTTAATCATTAAGACCTATTGATGGTCTCATTCGTTTCTAAAACTAGAACACTATCCTAAATTGATGAAAAAACGTCAGTCATAATTTATTCATTGTTTACATAATTAATTGTCATCGTAGGAAGCGAAAAGTTGGTCCCACAGAGTTCTGGATGCGGTCAAACAATTCTTAATAATCGTCGCTATTTTAAATTAATTAAAGCACAATAACTGTACTTCTAAAGTTTTCAAGCTGGGGCGCTTTGAAAATGTTTTCCTCCACTTTTCACCCCTTAGAAGTGACGCACAATAACCAACAGCTTCACCGCTCAACTAGTCCCCAAATAGAGCCCACATGCCAAATTTGAATCAAATTGGTTTAGAGTTGCTAAGAAAAGTGGCGCGTACGGCGATTTTTGGATTGTATATTACCTTAAATCGTAAACCATTAAATATTGAAGGGGTACATGTTTTTCTTGCCCGATCCAAAGGTTTGTTCTTGAAAACAATCAACCAAAACAGATGAGAATCTCTCATGGAAAACATTTTTTTTTATTTTTAAATAGTTTCTTGACTATAGCAGGCATGACCTCTGGAAAGGCACTTCTAGTCCTCTCTTTTCGGTATATTCCGCCTTTGATTGGGGTGTGGTAAAAACCTAACGAGATGCACGTTGAAAAAGAAAGGATCCGCACCTTATAACAAGGTTGAAAAGAATAAGCAGCTCGTGTGGTAAATGACTACACTTGGAGTGGTGAAGGTGTAAATGAAAAGAGAGAAGAGTCGAACGAATTCGTACTATACAATAGCCCCGAAACCAAGATGGAACTTAAATCAAAAGTCATGGGTCGCACTTCGTTTGGCGGGTGAAATAAAGAAACAGCGTAAAATTTTGGTTCACACTAGAAGCCAACGGAACCCACAAATGGGACCAGAAGCCATACGATATTAAAAAAAACAAATGAATGTATAAACCTCGGGCTTCATGGCCCGCGCCAAGGCTCTCCTAAATCCCTCTTATCATTACCTTCCTTTTGATTAAGGTGTGGTAAGACTACTCCTATTGTGGTGCAGTATAGATGTGAAGATACGCCACAAATGTTTGATTTATACGTTGGAGCCACCAAAGATTACGAGAATAAAGAAAACCATGAGCTATGAAAAAAATCATTGATTAATCAAGGCTTTATGACCCGCTTAATGACACTTCTAAAGTCCTCATTTCAATACATTCCACTAATAGTGCTTCACAATCAACGTGTGGCAAATAATTTACTACTCCTACGTGGAAGGGCTGTGAAAGGAGATTGTATCGGATTCGTACGAGATATCGTATGAAGTTCAATACGAAGAAACATTCCCAAATGGTTTGTTCACACGTTTTGAAATTTAAAAAAAATATAAATAAATGGAAAGAAAATAACTTTAAAAAAACAGTAAAATTTTTTGACCCGGGGCTAGATGTATGGCCACCGGAAAGGCATTCCAAGTCCCATCTTTCCAATACTCCGTACATGAAGAAGGTACAGAATGAAAAGAAGTACAAGCTTCTTGGCCGAATTCAGAACAACGTCCGAAAAAAAAATAAATGCAGGGCAGGATTGACCTAAGGCTGGCTTTATGACTTTCGCAAAGGCACTCCTAGTTTTATCTTTTCGATATACTTTTCCACTCCTGATGAAAGTGTTGTAAATTACTACTCCTAGAGTGGTGAAGAGAAGTAAGAGATAAGAGATAATAAGATAGGATAAGAGAAGAGAAGATTCGAACAAATTCGACCAGTTAAACAAGTTTTTTGGCCGAATTGAAAACAACGCTCCAAAAAACAAAAAATTGTGAATCCCTCAGTCATAAAAAATAAAAAATTATTTTATTCACTAAAAAAAAAGTAAAAATAAATTATAAAAAAACTGCTCTAAATGTGATGCAGCTCAAAAAACACGGATCTGAACCGTTCAACACGATTGAAACGAAAAAGCGCAGATAGGTAAATGACTACACTTAGAGTGATGAAGATATAAAATGAGAAGAGAAAAGATTCGAATGAATTCGTACATTATTATAAACCCAAAATCAAGAAGGAGAAGATTTCTCTGACTCGTGAGTCATGGAAGGACCATCGTTTGGCGGGTGGAATGCGAAACAGCGTAATATTTTGGTTCACACGTTAAGCCAACGAGACTCGCGGAGAAAACTAGAAGCCATACGATATGAATTGTATGAAAATAAAATAAATTTATTATTCTTGGGCTTCAAGACAGATATTAACCGTGCCGAGGCTCTCTTAAACCCCTCTTTTCAGTACCTCCCGCGTTTGATTAAGGTGTGGTAAACTACTACTCGTATTGTGATATGAAAAGAACGGAACTTTATAATAAGGTTGATGCTAAGAAACAGCGCAAAATTTTGGTTCATAGGTTGGAGCCAACACCACATTATAAAAAGAACCACAAGCCACAAAATAATTATAAAAAATAAGATAAAATAAATTGGTCAATCAAGGCTTTATGACTCACGAGATGACACCCTAAAAGCCCTCTTTTCAACATATTCCATCATTAATGTTTCATGATCAATGTGTGGTAAATTATTACTCCTAACGCAGGTAGTGAAAGGAGATTGGAACGGTTTCGGCATATCGTGTGACGGTTGATATACGAGTGAGGTCATGAAACACCCCAAAATTGTGATTCCTACGTTGCCACGCATACGATAGAAAAATGAACTAAATAGAATAAATGTATTAACATCGGGATTTATGACTTCAGAAACGGCACTCCTAAACCCTCCTTTTCAATACTCCGTACTTGATTCAGGTAAAGAAAGGGGAAAAGATTCAAACGGATTTGCATCTCTTAACAAATTTAGAACGGCGAAAAAAAGCGAAATGTCGGTTTATTGTTGGAGCCAACAAAAATTAAATTACGAAGTGAACCAGAACCCATTTGATATTTCTGGTATCACCTATTTGAAAACACCGCACTTTGAGATGACCACTTCAACCTCTCGATTTAAATCTCGTTTATGATTACGAAAAACGTCAAATTATTTGAAATAGTTGTAAATAGCTTTTAAGGTATGTTAATGGATTCTCAAGAATCAAGTGATCTGCAGTGTCTGTTGATATGGTTACGTACAGCATCATGATTTAGCCGGTATATACGAGTGCAAGAATGACATAAAATTTGGTAGTTAGTTAATTTTACCGTCGCTCAGTCGTTAGGCTCCAAACAAATTTGAATATTCATGCGGAGGATAACGAGGCAAAATCCACTTACCGTTCTATTTCCGAGGTTCCGGACTCTGCAGTAGAGGAAGGCGTTTCTTCCAACCAGAGCTGTCACGTTCTTGGAGACTGATCTGTCAAAGTAGGGTCCTCTTATAGACGGGATATCCATTTCCACGTTCGGTGATCTGGCAGGCCGGGTGAGCTCTCCATAGCCACAAACTGGAACGATGACAGTCATTGGAGCACACCGGTTTGAGCACAACACAGGAGAAAGGGTGATTTGTGATTTTAGAACAAGTACTTACCTGTGGACGAGAAGAGAAATAGCGGTATGATATACATCACGTTAGACATGATTAACAACGACAACTTCCCAAATACGTGGTGAGATGCTCCTTTCATCGACATAACGTGACATAACGCGCGGGACGACGCGACACTGAGAAACTGCGGTTTTTTCAACGCATCGACACTTCGACGGATGAACACGGCACGGCAGATACAAAGACCGTATGTTAATGCCTGATACTGGAGGGGTGTGGCTTGGACGTGGTGCACCACCCTATCCTGAGGAAGGAGTCTGGTTTTGGCGACCCCCCCACAGAAATCCGAGTGCGGCCGAAGATTGCCGAGCATCCCCTCCACGAACTGTAGGGGAGGTTGAAGGGGGTTAAACTACCCTCCTGACCCAGTACACACCCCCCCAGAAAAACCCAAAAATAAATACTTTTCATTATAGCCGAAAACTTTAGAAAAACTTCGGGTACAAGAGCAGTGTACCGGTGAGAATTATTCAGTTCCGAACTAGTGAACGAAATTCGAGTTACGTTATTTCAATTTTTGAACAAGCAAAATATCTTTGTTAAACTCTCAAAAACAATCTCCGAGCAAACTTGCACAATACGAGACAAAAATTTCGAGGGTCTCAGCTTTCACAAGGTGACATTATCTTCTCTGTTCTCACAGTAATAATTAAAATAACAATTGTTTCCCTCATCGACGAAAGCTTCGTATTCGCGCAGGAGGTCGAAAATTTTGGTCCACCAAAATCAAAGTTTTCACTTAAAATTCGCGTGATCTATTTGATCAAGTGAGCAATTCTGGCGCTTTTATTTCGGTTTATTATTTTCAATAATGAACCTCTAAAGTCCACCCAAAATGTAACCCCCCTGTGGTAAACCACCAAATTGTAAATATAATTATGGCTAAATAAACTCCCAACAAGAGCAGCACACCAGGGCAAGGAATTCCTCAAGAATTTCCCAAGAAAAAGGGTCACTGATCCTTCTCAATATCTCCCTCGGGGATGGACAGGAGAAAGGAGAAGCCCCTACTACATAACCGCTGGACCAGGTCCCGGTAGATTATTCTGATGGAAGCTCACAAGGGACAGTAACCTCTTAAATAATCGTTCTCATTCCAAAACCTTAACTTCGCCAAATTTATTTAAGAATAAAAATTGGTTTGTTTGGTAGGTATAGGAAAACCCTCTCTAAGAATTATAAATAGTGAGCCGTGTGGTGCAGCTAATATTATTGGTTTGGTAAAGACCGCTCAAAATGTATAATTCTTCAACAGCAAATAGTGAGCCGTGTGGTGCGAGTCCTCCGCTCCGTAACGGCAAATCAGTATTTCGCTTTCCTTCAAAATGTATACCTTTCCGACTAGTTAACGAGGTGGTGGCTATAATCGGTAACGCTGGTTAACTAGTATTCTCTTCCCGACTTGGTGGTGCAGGGCAAACCCCTGGTAACGCAGGTCTTCTTCCACATCCAACTAGGAAAATTTATGATAGCTTTACCTATTAGAGGAATAGGAAAAGTAAATTCCAGTAAGAACCACTTGACAAAAACTAGGCTCTTACACCCCCCCCTTTCCCTTGTGAGACGAAAGATAATTTCAAAAAGTTAGAACGGGGATGAACCCATGGGGAAATGAATTTCAAACACAAAGGCTCGATCTCCTAAATTTATTTTAGAAAATTAATTTTATAGAGTTGACTTTACTTCTTTCACCAAAATAATAATAATAATAAAAGAAATATTGAGTTGTTCATGCAGCTACAATAATATTTGAAGAAAATTATCGATTTGGATCGTAATTAAATTTATTTTAACGTAAATAGGATCTTATTGTATTTTTTATTATTTTTCAACCTATTTTGAAGTAATTTGTAGTGAAGTGAGTGAATATTAGTTCCAAAATTAAGGGACTACTTTAATTTTCTTTCCCCCTGACGTCATCGCCGCATCGTCGTCGACTTCCGACGCCAATACCATCGTGTGCGCTCGCCACTACAACAACCTCTCTAGCCTTTTCCAAGTTTTGAATTCAATAATTTGACTGCAGGTCGCAGTATCCCGAGTCAAAATCAACGTAGTTTCCTGGTCTCAGCATCCAATATACTTCGAAATACCACGAACGGAAAAACTACGAGAAGGCGACTTTTCATCATCTGGAGGTTATTTCAACTCCTTGAAGTTCTGGCCACAAGGAGATTGTCTCGGAGTCTTGGGCAGCGCCATGCAAACCTTCAAAATATTCAGGTTGGATGTATCTATAGTACTAGTATGTAGTACGTACGTAACCAGTACATACTACCAATAGTCGCTCATCCTCTCGGCAAACTCTCTGAATCGCGGAATTCCGGACGTCGCGGATCCCCTCATCGCAGCATTTAATTTGGAATATATACGAGTGATTTAGTTATTCTATGTATTTTGAATACTTATTAGGTATAGGAAAGCTTCCTGTAGGTTTTTCTTCATTTTATAATATAACCACCAGTCAGTGTGAGCTCCGATAATTTTCTTTTTAATACAATTCTGGTGTGCAAAATTTGGTTGACTAATTTCACCTGTCACCCCTTTGCCCCAACAGAGTTGTTAAATTTAACTCTAGTTACACGTAATCTCAGGGAGTCATTCGATTATCGTGTGGCGAATACGAGGAAGCTATGCGCCAAAACCACTTGGCAAACTTGTTAACATATGAAGCGCCACCTCTCCACATGTGCCAAGGCTTACTAAGTCTCGAGAGCCAATCGTTTAGTCGAATGGACCAGTAAAAATAAAGCGCTTTTATTCATTCACTAGAAAAATGGCGTCCGATCATCGTATAAAATTTATTTTCACGTAACAAGTGGGTGGTAACCGAGAATTTAGCGGATCAAACGAAACGGTGGTAATACTAGGTATTCGAAAACATTGAGAACCCCAATTCAGCCAATAGATGAACGCAAAATAAATTCTCTACCGAGCTCTCAGTGGAGTTGGGATCACACAAATCGGGATTATTGATACGCTAAAGAAGGCCGAGAAAGACGGGCAGCAGTTTAATTGGGTTTTGATCCTCCAGGATTCCGAGAAAACTCTTCACAACAACTTTCAATGACAGACTCATAAAGTGGATATTCCAGGATCACCGCCCACTGAGAGCTTTGTGAAACGGGACAACTCTCAGATTTCACCTACTTAACTACCACTCAAATCTTTCTTTGAGCGTTTGATGGTTTAGTGTGAGTGTTCACGTTTTCTGTTAAAGTAGTGAATAGAACGAAGTCTATCAAGGTAGCGGAAACACTGCTTTCACTTTTCGGGGATGAAAAATTAATTTTACATTTGACATTTAAAACCTTCCCGAATAAATTTGGTTTAGTGTTTGTCTGTCTGTGTATATGCAAATTGGTGTAATGAGCAAACCTATACGAAGTCACGGTACGATATTGACAAATTTTTCTGGAATGATGCAACTTTGGACGTTGTGACTATACTAAATACTTACTACTATTATACTTCCCAATGGATTTTGATTTAGGACCACGTTTATCCCCACAGGTAACCCTCCTGTCTTCACTGATAGCTGGACCCAGGCACAGAGTACAGAAGATGGTGAGAAAAATTCTTACAATAAGGATTCAAGAGTTATTTTTGTTGGATTGTGAATCTTTAGAAACCGTAGCAACCTTACTCAGAAACAAATCGCAACGTTATTGGTAGGTGAGTACAGCGACGCAGAGTTTAGTTATCTACACTTTACTGTGGTGATGTTAGCTTTGTTCAACCTTGAAGTTTATTTGAGAGTTTTATAGAGGAAAATAAGTTGAAGAGCTCATCCTAGTGATATGGTATACTGGGGAAGATAATTGAAATCAGCATATAATTTCCTATAATATTGGTAAGGAAAATAATCTAGTCTAGAACCTCAAAACCTCATTGTGTGACGGTTAGAATCGAATGAGATTATTTGAACTCGAGGAAAGTGACATTGAGAGCCATCTTATCACTTCTTGGATGTCACATTCTGAACGACCTGGTACGCGGAAAGTTTCAGGGCAACGATAAGGTCTGAATGGCGATGGGACCGCTGGGACAGGCGTTTCTCGACCGAGACTTTTTTGTTGACCTACCAAGTTTTCCCGAACGTCGATCATTTGCGTTTGAAGCATGGTTACCAGTTTGTGAACAAAAAACTATATTGAGACAAAATGGGATGGACAACCGCCATGTCCGCATGCTTCGCTCGGTCCTCCAAGTGGGTAAGACTAAATGCATCAAAATGGCCACAATTTCAGTAGCGATTCCACAACTTAGGGTGTTGGGGTATTACAGTATTCCACGAGGCGTGGGTTTTTTCTTGTGGTTCGAATATTCGGAGGAAGAGAGTAGAGCGGGCGCCATTGGACGGTTTGGCCGTTGAAATGGTTATCCGATGACGAGGTATGACGGACCATGAACCTTTGGAATCGACTAAGAAAAAGTCTGCCAAGTCGGTGTGGCACATAGCTTCCTCGTATCCATAACTCCCATTGAACAGATGACCCGATGCATAGTAGCTAATCTCAAAACATCAATTTCCAAGTCTCTCACTAACCTCATAGGGGACCATCAACATTCAGATCCGTACAATCCCGGGAAAAAAGTCTGCCAAGTGGGTGTGGCACATAGCTTCCTCGTATCCGTAGCCTGATTGTATAGATGATCCAATGCCCAGTACTTGGTCTCAAAACACCAATTGCACAATCTTGTTGGGGAACCGCCTACACGTTAACCCATGCTTGAACATTTCTTTGAAATCGGTTGGAAAACGTAGAAGTTATGGCTGTGGAAAGGATTCTACGTTTGTGCATGCGTAGAGGCTACTATTAATCTGGGGATGATGATTTTCATAGACCATCTTCTACACGCCAATCTGAACAATTCCAGAAAATTTCATCGAAATCGGACATAACTTCGTATAGTTCTGCCCGTTACAGAGCTCCGCGTGTTCTCTAAAAATTCAATACTATTTCAAATTGGTGAACAAACGATATACCTTTATTTCGAGAGTTTTCGAGGTAGGGCACTCTTGAAAATTTCAACCCTTAATTTTTACCCCTTAGAAGTGATTAGAAGAAAAGCTATTTTTACCCCTTAGAAGAAAAACTCGCGGCACAATTAGACCCCAAATGTAGCCCTACATGTAGACATACCAAATTTGAACCAAATCGGTCCTGGGTTGCTAAGAAAAGTGCTGCGTACGGGTGTACGGTGGACGGACGGAAAATGGTTTATTCGATTTTCGGATTGAAACGAAAACCAACGTAAAACAACAAATTTTGAGGGCGGGGGGGGGGGGGGTTAACAATTTTTTTTTCTTAGTCGATTCCAAAGGTTTATTATCGGAGTTGTAATTTTCAAAACGACCTATCTCAAAAACTTTCAATGCAAAAAAAAAATATATATATATATGTATATATATTTTCGCCAATTTAAAATGGTATTGAAGTGTTGGAATCGCATGAGACCACCCAGAGCTCGGTAGGACAACCCTTTCGTTCCCTAGGAGGACCAAAGTATTGAGCTCAAAACAAATCTGAAACACGACTGCGAATCACTGGCGATGATAGGCATAATCTCCATTGAAATTTCAGCTGATCAAATGCGGTCGTTGTTTGTTTCGTCGAGTTGTACTCAGTTTGGTACCTTAGCAACCATTGTATTGCGGAAACGAGTAGCAACCACCCCCCCCCCCACCCCCACAACTCAACTCCCTCCTATGCTACTACTTGTTGGAGTAATAAAATGTATGAAGTTGTCTTATTTGGTATCCATGACCCAACGGTTGCATTAATACAAGAAAAAAATACATTTGATTTATTTACTGTGCAACTCTTTTAATAGCAGTATGGAGCGGTCGGTAGTTTTTAACGATCTTCCTGGCTCTTCGATCATTTTACCAATGTGCGTCGTCTAGTATAATTCGATTCTGAACATCTACATATATCTCAATCAAACTGTTCCTCGATAGATCCATTTCAAATTGTAATTCAAAATTTTGTTTTCGTTTTCAAGTTGGTAACTTCCGGTAAGTTATTATCAAATTAACTGGATCCTTCCGTCCCGTTTTATTTCGGGGTCCCTTCATCCTCGTTTGAAATAAGCCGTTATTCTTCTGAAAACAAGTTGCGAATAAACCGGCTGTTTCGTGTCATAAAAACCTCAATTTCGTCCGGATCCGCGAGAAATGGACAGCTCTACGACGTCGTAAAACTTCGAGAGAACCCGCTTCCCATCGACCCCTCCCAAGCGTCAATAAATGTATTTTGTAACATCTCGTAGCAATAAGAATCTCCTTTGGAAACATGGGCGATGCTTGCGGGCGGCTTCGCTCGGGGGACCAGATGAGATTTCCTTGATCTTCTCGGTCGGAAAGAGTAAGAAAAGTACGAAATAAAACGAAGGCGGAGGATCCCGCAGCTGATGAGCGAGCTCTTTTGAAGGATTTACTACCCACTTTGAAGATATTTTAAGTGTCCTACAATTGAGAATGGATCTCACTTTACCCCTCGGCACTTAGCGTTATGAAGTTTTACCAAAGAGCTGCCCTTGATATCAATTTTCGTTGCCAACTGGGGCTTGCTAGTAAAGTAATTTTGTTTACATCCCTTTTCAACCAGACTTCAGACCTCGAATTTCTCTCTATTTTCAGAATTTGCAACTCTTTCGCTTGTATGTGCGTAGATATTATATTGGTCCTCCTGATTCAATTTGCGATTGAAAAATTTCGAGGTTTCCCAAATTACGTAATTTTTTTTTTTTTTCAGAGGGCTTTTTGACTTGATTCAAAAGAGGTTATCACAGCCAATTAGTTAGATTTATGACCTATTTGATGACGTAAGGTCCAAATCACGAAAAGAAATTTTAAAATTAAAATGACTCGAAAACAAAGCCTTTCAAAAAATTGCTTAGATACATTTGTTGTTGCAAATTAGTCATAGAATCTACTCTTACAGTATGACAGATCAGTTAGGCTTACACCCTTTATAGGTTTTCTATAGTGCTGAATCCAAATTTGAGGTCAAAAACCTGAATTTCCGACCCACCGAAATACCCAATTGTGACGTAAAGTGTAACCAAACTGGGTAAAATAATGACGAGAGCGAAGCGGCAGACAGACGACGAGAGAACACAGTAATCGAGGACCCCTCATTATCAATCATTTCTGACATTACTTGCAGCTATTGATGGACAAGTTCACCGAAACCGCTCGATCCAATCAGTAATGGGAATTTTAAAATATACATTTTACGTCACAATTTTTTTTTTAATTTTTTTAATCGAAAGTAGACCTGATCCTAAGAATTTTGACACCAGCCGTTCTATTTTTGGATGAGTAGATGTTTTTCTATGATCTTTCAGTTTCGAATGTTTATGACGTCACGCGCCCCTCCCGCCTGGGCGGGACCCCCCAGTCCACTGTGACGTCATAAACATTCGAAACTTTGGAAAATCATAGAAAAAGGTCTTCTCACGCTAAAAGGTCGCAGTTGGTGTCAAAATTTTCAGAATGAGGTATATTTTAGATTAAAAATAACAATAAGTTTTTAGATTAAAAATAAAAATAAATTTTTCCAACCCATGCGCACACCCTACTGTTTCGTTTAAATCCGCAGAAAAAGAAGCTTGAATCTCAACAGAAGTTTTAAAATCAAAAACTTCATGTTACAAGACATCTTAATCAGGGGTTTAAGGGGGTCTCAGCCGGTCATCGTTCGTTCCTCGTTCCTGGTTAGTATTTCCCTAAATTACCGGCGTCCAAACTTCAAAAGTTGTACCTAAATTTGAATTTTTCAGGGATTTTCGAAATTTATTAGTGCATCAGCTTAGGGAATTGAAGAACTAAGCTATTGCCGCTGGAATCATCAAGATTGAACAATAATTTCCAGCGAAAAGTGAGAAAAACATAGATGAGTAAACTGAGGTTTTCCCCATATTTCTTTGACAATTCAATTTTGATGATTCCAGCGTCAATAGTTTAGTTTTTCAATTCTCTAAGCTGATGCACTCATTAATTTACAAAATCCTCAAAAATATCAAATTCATGTACAGTTTTTAGGACGTCCCACAGTAAGACTTGGGCGTCCTTATGCGATCGATCTGGGGTAAAGTTGGACAACACTCAACAGAAAAAAAAAATAACCACACAGTAATCCGTTTTAGACCATTCTGAATCCAAATCCGCGAAAAAAACCATAGGTGTATGTCTGTGTGTGTGTGTGTGTGTATGTGTGTGTGTGTGTGTGTGTGTGTGTGTAACAAAATCTTGTGTACTCTGCACAGGCCTTAGTTCTCAACCGATTTTCCTGGTTCTTTTTTTGTTCGTCGCGGAAAACTATCTAGTTGTGCACTACGTCGCCGGAATTTCGAATTTTGCCTTTTAAGGGGAGGAAAGGGGGGGTTAATGCTCGAAAAACATGCGTTTTTGGGCATAATCTTGTGTACTCTGCCCAGGCCTTAGTTCTCAAACGATATTCGTGGTTCTTTTTTCGTTTGACGCGGAATACTATCTAGTTGTGCACTACGGCGCTGGAATTTTGGATTTTGCTTTTTAAGGGGGGGAAAGGGGGGGTTAATGCTTAAAAAACGTGCGTTTGCGTGAATAATCTTGTAAACTCTGCCCAGGCCTCAATTTCCAACCGATTTGCGTGTTTCTTTTTTTGTTTGACTTAAATAACTTCTGAGTTGTACATGATTTTACCAGAGAACCAAAATTCGCAAGGTGAGGAGGTGAGTGGGGGGATAATATTCACTAAATATCCGAATTTTCAATATTTCGGTTCCTTTACTGCTTACTAATTGTACCCAAGCTTTGAAATTGAGGAAAAATTCTCATTATACCTCCGGATTTTCATGAATTATTCTCTGTACCACCATGGAACTTATAGTGGTGCCACCATGGTGCCAGGACATGGTGCCATGATGCCATAAACTGCTTATTTCCTGTTTTTTTTTTTTTTTTTTTTTTTTTTTTTTTTGTGGTTCACCTTGAATACAGATGTGAACTTCGACGGACTGCCTACCAAAACTAACAGATGAAAGTTCAATGTTACGACGTATTTCCGCTTTGGTGCCAGACTGGCACCATTGTTGGCGTTGGGGCGGTGGGGGTGAACTCCAATTCGCATGTTGGGTATCGTGAATCATGGATTTTAAAATGCTCTTCAGATTCGAGGCTCCCATGCCGCTAGAAATGTTATGGTGGATAATGGTGGGGGGGGGGGGCGGGGTCACTATTTCTTGCCTGAAATACTAAATGAATTACATCGAGTGAAACATTTTTATCGCTTACCAACCAATTCGACGCGGTAACCTAACTAATTGTGCACTACGTCACCGGAATTTTGAATTTTGCCTTTTAAAGGGGGAGGGGAGGGGGGCCTAAAAAATGTGCGTTTCTGGGCATAATCTTGTAAATTCTGCCCAGGCCTCAATTTCCAATCGATTTGAGTATTTCTTTTTTTTGTTCGACTCAGAAATCTTACAAATTGCACACTATTCCACCAAAGTATCAAAATTAGCAAGGGGAGGGGGCGAGTGGGGGGATAATTTTCACAAAATATCCAATTTTTCAAGATTTCGGTTTCTCTATAGATCATTAATTGTACACAAGCTTTAAAATTAAGGAAAAATACTCATTGTACCCCTGGATTTTCATGAATAATTCTCTGTACCCCCATGGAACTAATAGTGGTGCCACCATGGTGCCAGACAGCATAAATCGCACACTTCGTGGCTTTTTGTGTGTTTCACCTTGAAAAAAGATGTAAACTTCGATGGACTCCCTACCACAACTAACAGATGAAAGTTCAACTTTGCAACGTATTACCGCTTTGGTGCCAGACTGAGACCATTGGAGGAGGGGGGAAGTGTTTACACGAATTCGCATGTTGGGTATCGTAGATCATGGATTTTAAAATGTTCTTCAAATTCGAGGCTCCCAAGCCGCTATAAATATAATGGTGGATAATGGTAAGGGGGGGGGGAACTATTTCGGCCAAGTGGAGGGATAATATTCACACAATTTCCGATTTTCAAGATTTCGGTTCCTTTTTAGGACGTCCCACAGTAAGACTTGGGCGTCCTTATGCGATCGATCTGGGGTGAAGTTGGACAACACTCAACAGAAAAAAAAAATAACCACACAGTAATCCGTTTTAGACCATTCTGAATCCAAATCCGCAAAAAAAACCATAGGTGTATGTCTGTGTGTGTGTGTGTGTAGGTGTGTGTGTGTGTAACAAAATCTTGTGTACTCTGCACAGGCCTTAGTTCTCAACCGATTTTCCTGGTTCTTTTTTTGTTCGTCGTGGAAAACAATCTAGTTGTGCACTACGTCACCGGAATTTCGAATTTTGCCTTTTAAGGGGGGGAAAGGGGGGGTTAATGCTCAAAAAACGTGCGTTTTTGGGCATAATCTTGTGTACTCTGCCCAGGCCTCAGTTCTCAACCAATTTTCGTGGTTCTTTTTTTCTTCGACGCGGAAAACTATCTAGTTGTGCACTACGGCGCCGGAATTTCGGATTTTGCTTTTCAAGAGGGGGAAAGGGGGGGTTAAAACGTGCGCTTGCGTGCATAATCTTGTAAAATCTGCCCAGGCCTCAATTTCCAACCGATTTGCGTGTTTCTTTTTTTGTTTGACTCAAATAACTTCCGAGTTGTACATGATTTTACCAGAGTACCAAAATTCGCAAGGGGAGGGGGTGAGTGGGGGGATAATATTCACAAAATATCCGATTTTTCAATATTTCGGTTCCTTTACTGCTTACTAATTGTATCCAAGTTTTGAAATTGAGGAAAAATTCTCATTATACCTCCGGATTGTCATGAATTATTCTCTGTACCACCATGGAACTAATAGTGGTGCCACCATGGTGCCAGGACATGGTGCCATGATGCCATAAACCGCTTATTTCGTGTTTTTTTTTTTTTTTGTGTGTTTCACCTTGAATACGGATGTGAACTTCGACGGACTGCCTACCAAAATGTTACGACGTATTTCCGCTTTGGTGCCAGACTGGGATGTGGTGGGGGGGTGAACTCGAATTCGCATGTTGGGTATCCTAAATCATGGATTTTAAAATGCTCTTCAGATTCGAGGCTCCCATGCCGCTAGAAATGTTAAGGTGGATAATGGTGGGGGGTCAGTATTTCTTGCCTAAAGTAATAAATAAATTACGTCGAGTGAAACAGTTTTATCACTTACCAACTGGTTAAACTGATCTAATGCTTATCCAATGGGACGTCCCCTGGAATGCATGCATTACTAAACAATATGTTTAAACTTTGAGCCCTGGTAATGTAGGGAAATACTAACCCGGAACGAGGAACGAACGGCGACAGACGGCGACCCCCAGTGTCTGTCAGTGAATAAACGGGTTGGTTGATAATCAATCAACTTATTAACTCTATCACCAATAAAATTATTGGTTGATTTTGATATTGACCGAGCGCGCCCGTTCGTAAGAGATTTTACTAACCCGCAACTAGAATGAAACGGCGACCGACTGAGACCTGAGAGCGAATTTTTCAATATTCTCAAAGCCAAGTTGTGTTTTTTATATCAATTTAAATTCAAACAGGAAATAACACTTTCAGAGTTTTGGTAAAGTTTTTTCTTCATCTTCAGAGCACCCCACGGCTATCCGTCTATTTTTCAAATAAATTCAACGTGCTCTCGCAAAACCTTCGAAAGTGATTGAATCTAGGAAAACGCCAGATCCACCCTTGAGTCTCATTTTTCAGTTTCACTCAAGGACTGTGAATCCCCACAAGGGAAGTAGGAACACCGAAGAAATGTGAGCCCAGGTCGAACGACTGTCAGGCAATGCTTTTAAGCTTTTTTCATTACTAATCTAGTCTCCGCTCAGCATTATTCTTATCCTCGACAGTGCTCGTCTTCTTGTCACATTACAATCTTTTCTCGAAATTTTTTCCTCCTTCATCTATGAAAATCCTCGAGACCCTCGCCGACTTATTCCGAGAGATGCTACGTGCCCTAGGAGACTTGTCAGGTGAGTGCAAAAGGAATCATGAATCACTCTATATTATTTTGGTTGACGGCTGAAAGTTGTTTCCTTGGAATGTTTCTATTCATTGAAAAACGAATGTAAGACCTACATTATTCGACGTACAAAAGTTTCAACTAATAAGTAGAGCAATGCAAGAGTGTTCACTACTACTGCTAAAAGACGTTCTGGACAAAGTTTTCTCGAGAGGAAAAACGTGGAAAATGATTACGCAGAATGAAAAGATGAGGCATTGTACCTGCAGTTCGGAACCATCAAACAATTGAACAAAAAGCATACAATTTTTTTTTTTAAGATAGATAGTTATTTTTATTTGGCGCCATCCTGTACACTCCTACAAGAAGATAAATTGAGGAGTGTTTCTTCAAAAGGGATCATATCCATTTTCAAAAAATGACAAGGAGGAGTGAAAAACGAATTGCACAAGCAGTTTCATTCATCTTTTTTCAGGGTTTCTGGGCGTAGTATTGTACAATCAAACATGGAAAATATTAACGGTTTACATTCAAAAATGGAGGAGAAATCGCCTCAATTATTGATTTTGTTATCAATTATCACCAATTATTGATGATGCGATGCGATTTGCTCAGATTTCCTACCCGACGTTAGGCTTGGCCTGTGTTGAAGGGTAGGATCTTTGTAAAATCGCTCCATCTCGGTAAATACCTTGATATCTACTATACCTTACAGTAATAAATGAATTACTAAACGATACATGATTGGACAGAAAAAAGAACGCTATTTGATGATCTCTAGCATAAGCTAACTTACTTTAATATTCTCGACTTTAATATTCTCTAAACGGGAGTAGATTATCTACAAGTTGATTGAGACAAGAGTGTGTCACTGTTTTGGTGGCAGCTAATGCTGGAGGGCAGTCAGCTCCTCCGCTTGTGGTTTTTAAAGTACGAGTGCATCCCCAAAGAAATTGCCTAAAGTGCAATAACTGACAGAGGCATGTGCTATAGTTTGTGGGGGATACGAAACTCCCTCGCTACTTGAGCAGTTGGTCTCCCCCTTTGAATTTCTTGCTTGGCTTAGACATTGCCTCTTCACTATAATTGAAAATGTTTGGTCTGTTTCCTATTTGGTCTTCTTCTTCATTCTAGGAGATTTCTTGTAGATCTGCCTAAAACAACAAGAGACAAAAACTAACTGTCTAACAACAAATGAAACTAGGAAGGCTGGGAAAATGGATAAAATAGTGAACTAGAGAAGGACACTATTAAACTTCAGTGAAGGACAGGTATGCTAGAAGCCTGTCCTCCTTTGGTTTCACATTTAAAAACGCTGCAAATTATTACACAATGGTTTATTATTTTTCTATATAGATGACTCGTCTACAAAATCACCAACCATCCAATATGAAAAAAAAAAAAAAATCAAAAAAATCAAGAAAAAAAAACCAAAATCACCAACCATCGATCGCATTTCGGTCAGCTCTAATTTGAACGGAGATTAGGCCTCTTTTGCGATTCACACTCGTGTTTTGATTTATATATATATATATTTCAATATAAACCCTCAAATTTTTGTGGGGATCGAACGGTTTGTCCCACAGAGCTCCGGGTGGTCTCAAAAAATTCTAAAAATTCTATCAAGTCCAAAATTGAAGGAAAAACAATACCTTTATATCAGAATTTTTTGAGTTAGGGCGTTTTCAAAATTTCAAAATTGATTTTGGAACCCTTAGAAGTGACCTACATCAACCAAAAGCTTCGGGGCACAACTAGACCCCAAATGGAGCCTACATACCAAATTTCATCAAAATCGGTCAATGCTAAGTGGCAAAAGTGCCGCGTACGGCGGACGGACGGCCAAATTTGTATTCGAATTTTGGATTCTACGTACCTTGAAACGTAAACCATCAAATTTTGAGGGGGTGTTAAAATTTTTTTTCTTGGTCGATTCCAAAGGTTCATTATTGAAAATAATAAACCAAAATTGGGTTTACAAATGGCAGACAGTGTGTTCACTAGTTCAGGCAGTATTTTGCATGTACCAGTGGAGGACATGCATAAACTAGAGTTCTGTAATTTTAAAATCAGGTGAATTCTTTGAAATATGCTCAAGTTAAATAGGATTGAAGTTGTAACAATCACAAAAATAGTTGCAGTTGTGTTGGAAACAGGAAAATATTTTAAGATTCACAGTCGTTTTCCATGTCATTTTGCACTAGGAATAAGGACTGAACAGGGCAAAAACGTGGACTGACCTTATTTTTGTAAAACTGTTACACCAATTTGGCGCCAACTTCGTCCTATTCACTTCCATTTAGTTGTAAGTCTTATAGCTTCCATAATAAGAAGGAATCAATGGCAATACTCAACTCATATTCTTATTATAACAGATTAGTTTTAAAGTGTCAGGCATTGGTGCAGTGTCCGCCACTGGGGCTTTTACCCTGCATATATGCTGTTTAATATCCTCTCGCATTTAAAACCCCCTTCTGTAACTAGCCAACTTAACACTTGCTTTTCATATTTTGGTCAAGTGAACTTCTGGAGACTTTTCATTTTACAAACAATTTTTCTCTGTAGCGAATTTAGAATGAAGATTTCGCTGTGCGTTGTCAGAGTCTTTTAGGTCTAGGGTCAATTACATTCCCAGCGGCGGCATATCTAGTATCGTATTTCGGATCCATTCAAGAAACTTCAATTATGTTGGGTGTCCTAAAGAATTGCAATAGTAGGTTTTTCACATAAAGTTGTCTAATAGTAAATACCTTAGCAATATCAAATAGGTCTATGGATGGGGTCCTACGCGGTAATGACAACATCATTTTCATGATTATTTTCTGCCGAACATGTAACTTATTTATGTGGGTGGAATACGTTCCTCCCCAACCTATTATGCCATATTGCAATAAAGATTGCAGCATCAAGAGGAAGTGAGCAAAAAAATTCCGTGAACAGAGCGGCGCGCTCCTGAGGAGAGCTAGTGGACTCCCCGTCCGTATGAAAGATCGATTATCACCTTCAGCTTATATTTCCTCGCTGCTTTCGCTTTCTTCATTCTTCTTCTTTTGTATATTCTTGAGTCCATTTGGTTGAGGATATTTAAAAGGAGAAGCGTAAGTCTTGATTGATGCGCAGAAAAAATATCGATTTTTGTTGCCGAATAAATATCGATTTTCTTGCCGTAAGTCGGCAAGAATGACTCCTTTGTCGATAACTTTTTCGGACCGAACTTCAAGTATTTCAATCCGACAATATGTTCGTTGAAGCATTTTTATTTTCGATTTATTGAACGATCGAATTAAATGTGTCATTGTGGAGAGAACGAGAATTCAACGAAAACACAAAACACGGCGAAATCACAACAAAAAATTGCAAAGAATCAAGAAGTTAACAAAACTAATAAGTTTTCCTCTTCTTCTTCTTTCTAATCTTTCTAAATATTGGATACTATAATCTAGATACAGGCATCTAAAAAAATAGATGTGAAAAAGATGAAGTGAGTTGAAGCCTACAGGATGATGCGACATCAGGAGGGAACAATAATAACTTTAGAAAATGGTGACTCCTGAAAAACGATGCCTTATTATCTCCGTTATTGTACGACTTATAGCCTCATTTTTTTTAGAATGTGAATTGTTCTTAAAAACCTAAAACTCAAACTGTGCCATGGATGTTGCGTAATTTGTTTTACAAAATCAGATAAGTTTTAATGCTTTTCGAAGATTCTAAGCCTAAACTTGAAGTTTTTTTTCAAACTTCCTGCAATTTTTCCTAGTCATTATTCGAAAATTCCCTTGGCTCCATCTCAAATAATAATAATATTATAAATAATAATAATAAATAATAATAATTATAATTATAATTATAATTATAATAAATAATAATAATTATTATTATTATTATAATTATAATTATAATAATAATAATATTATTTATTTCGAATAATATACTTAACGAAACAAAAAAAGGGTCATCACCCTTTTTTTCAACCTATCGGTTGTATAGAAGCTGAGAAAGCGGGGCATGAAACTGACTACTTTTCAAGGGGATTTCATCAGTCCGAAAAAATTACCCACTACTCTCAAGCTCTTCATCCAGAACTAGCCCCAGATACTTGTGCCTTGCAACTCTTTCTATCGATTCGCATGAGCATCTTTGATCTTCTACACAAGAGTGCAGGGTGATTTTCAAGTATTTTTCCTCAATAGGGACTTGTTTCCTCCGTAAACTATCGATTTGGTCTTGTTAGAATTCAATAGGATTTACAATTGTGAGATTTACAATTCAATGGGTTACATTTGTGGGATTTTCACGTTGAATGAAAAGTGCTTTTCCATCCTGATGAATGAATTTTAATTGTAGATCGGGGATAGTCCTCCGGGGTATCGTCACCGAAGGGGCTTGACCTACCGCGCCATCAAGACCGCTCGGTTGTGCTTAGTAGCCTATTTTGCCCCTTCGCATCCCTCCGAGCCTGTGGGCAAACTTGTTTGATGAGGATGATTAATGAGGGACCTTCCAGCGAAGTTTCGTTCGACTTCCAGATCACATTGCTGCGGACTTTCAGCGACGTAGAATAGAAATGGGAAGAATAGAATAGGGTATTACGTTGCATTAATATAATGCAGTCTCAGCTATGAATCGCATCCTCTTAACTTTCTTATCGCTTCATCATTAGCCTAGGGTCGTGGTAATACATTCCTGATACATCTCTGGAAATATTACTGGCAACACTCCGAGCACCCCCTCCAACCACTTGCTAGTCTTTCATATTTGACAAACGTAACTTTCTGAGTAACGATGTGATTTGATTCTATGCGAGTGAACTTGTTTTTCTTGGACCCAGGTGAGATAGTATTACTCTAGTACTACTATATTGATGCGAGCTCGGGAAAATTTTGACAACAATGTTCTTCTAACCAACTGTCTCTTGTTAACCCTAATTGGACAATGGTGTCACTAGTGTCACCGAAAACATCAGGAATTCCACAGCTATCCCAAAGTGTCACCAGAGTAACCAAAATTAAATTGTAATATAAGAATTAATAGACAGAGCCGAATTTTGGTTTATTATTTTCAATAATGAACCTTTTTAATCGACCAATAAAAAAAAATTTCTGACCCCCCTCAAAATTTAATGTTTTACGTTTCAAGGTAGGTAGAATCCGAAAATCGAATAAAAAATTTTCCGTCCGTCCCCCGTCCGCCGTCCCCCGTCCGCCGTACGCGGCACTTTCCCCACTTAGCCCTAACTCAAAAAATTTGTATATAAAGGTATTGTTTTTCCATCGATTTAGGATAGAATAGAATTTTTAGAATTTTTTGAGACCACGCCAAGCCCTGTTGGACAAACCGTTCGCTCCCTACGAGAATTTAAGGGTTGGACGTACGATAAATCAGAAGCACGAGTGTGAATCGCAAAAGAGGCCTAATCTTCAAATCGTTCAAATTTTAGCTGACCGAAATGCGATCGACGTTTTTCTTCAAGTTGGTTGGCGGTAACACTTGCAAAGCCGTGTTCTTTGCAGAAGAGTGATCTATACAGAAAAATAATAAACGTTTGTGTAATAATTTGCAGCGTTTCTGAATTTTGCGGAACCACGATTAGGCAAGGCAAGGCAAATACGACAAATGGCGCATTCTCTTCTGCCATATTGTTAAATGTAAACCTGTCTTTGCGTTTTTTCATTTTATCCTCCCACAAAAAAATCTAAATTCATTTAATATTAAATACTTCATACGTACGATTCAAAATGTCCAGAAATCTCAAATTTGAAAAAAGAAGAAAATTTGAAGTTTAGTTAAATTTAAAAAATAAAAAGTCTCCTTATGTAGCATTGTAAGAGACTAAACTAACAAACTAAAACATCTGAAAATTCAAAGAGGAAAATTTCAACTTGTAGAATAACGGAGAAAACGTGAAGACAAATTTCCGTGATCTTGGAAGAAGTGCGCTAGAAGTGGGGGAGTTTTATGCGCTATCTGCAGGCGCCCCACCAAAAACGGGCATCGAGGGGGGCATAGACAGCCCTATACTGTCTACCCTCCCCCCCTCCCTTGTTAACTTCGCCTTTTTAGGAAGTATCCCCAAAATTGCGTTCTCCCTGTGGGTGCGCGAAAAAGAAAAAAACACTCAACACTTCAACCATAAAAGATAATATCTATTTTGTGAAAAAAGCGAAAAAAGAAGCATAGAAATTGATCCAATCGTCTGAACTTGAATTAAAAAAACTATCCAATAACCCAACTTTTCGAGTTTAATAACACGAGATTTTTCAGTTTTCATTGCAAAATAATGAATCTAGATAGTTTTTTGAATTTGGAATCATCTATAATAATTTCATTAGAAATAAAGAGGTGAAAATGAGAAGGATTGACCAGCGCAAGGTCAGTCTCTTTTGACAGGCCGTCGGATGGCCCTCTGCATGATTAACTTGTCCTCATTATTAACCCTCTTATATTGAATTTACATACTAATAACCCGCAGGGTCAGTTTATTCGATTAGCTAGTTTATACAATTTAATTAATATCACTTTGGGAAATGGACCTTTGTGATGTTGCAGACCATCATTATAGTGCGGTATCAACTCATGAATGACTTGACATCGAGTCGAAAACTTCGTACAGCATTGAACATTCTGCCCTTATCTCACAGAGGTGAAGATATGGTTGAGTAAGAAGACTCTGCCAAGTAGGTTTTGCACATAGCTTCCTCGTATTCATAGCACAATGTATAGATGAGCTTATGTATTTTAACTTCAAAAAAATTCTATTAAAAAAAATTGATTTTGAATGTGAATTGCAGATAGACTGACTAAGTTAAGGATGATCTAGACTGCAAGTTTTTTGGTTCTGAGGGTTGAGCGTGTCCTTTTAAAGGGAGGACACATAGGTGGGAGGACTTTTTCCCCTCAGGGAAGGTCCCCCGTAATGTCCTTCCTTTGGAAGTCTAGGGGAAATATCCATGGTCCGTCTATCTTTTGTTCATTCACTATCGGAGATAATTAAATATAAAATTATAGCGCGCCATACGGAGCTAATTAAATAATTAAATTGCGCAACAACACAATCCTTGAAAATCACATCGAATTATAATGAAAACTGTGGAAACAATTCACGTTCAAAATTCTATCATTCATTCATGTTGCACGAATGGGACTTTTTCAATTGACACGGAGCACCGAATTTTCGACTCCTGCGAACCGGACAATAACAAGGGGATGATGAAGGTTCGGGAAAGGAAGAGGAGCAGCGAAGAGAGTGAGAGGGAATGAGAGATTAAGCAGTTTTGTCCTATCTCGGGCGCTGGATGATTAAACACATATTTTGAAGGCCGTGCGACGCTCTCATATCGCCCTGTCATTAAAACGCTTTTTGCTCGCCAGCGAGCCCTCCATCATCGATAGGACCGTAGGCTGCGAAGAGAGGGGAGGGGAATTCTCCGGGGGTAATTAATTAATCGTCTCTTCTTCACTATTTTCTCTTGCCGACGCAGCTTCGAGAAGAGAATCCCCTTTTGGGACCCAAAAAGAGCCAAACAAAATTGAACACTCGATATCTCTCTCAGCAGCGTGACCCGAGCGGAAAAGTTTACAGAAAGACGGAATTCATCAGTAAATATTGTATCTTGCTTAGTATTAACAAATTGTTTAGTAATGTATGTTCTCAAGAGAACGACCCTTTGTATGAGGGAAGGACGTTTAGTTCCAACCAGCAAGCGATAAAACATGAATCATTAATCACTTTCCTACTGAATAAAACAGATTCATCCAATGCTATTTTGTGAGGACATTTCTTTGAACCGAAAGACACAATACTCACGCTATACTTACGTTATTGGTGTTTTTGTCACTCCTTTGCAGTTCAATCAAATCAAAAATTAATTAATTAATTTCTGAATTTATCGGCTCCCTGACCAGTTTGACTCGAGAAAACATTGCCACTGTCCGCAGCCTTCTTGAAGCCTTCTGTCCACCCTTCAACTGTATCCGAAATTGCTATTGAGGCAGACATAAGCTTTGGAGTTCTCAAACCATTATTACAGATGAGTTTTCAGGGTTCATTAAGAAGGGTTTCAGAAACTTTCGGCTGGTGTCTTCTGCCATGTTAGTAAAATGAACAGCGTCTAGACAAATGTCACGATTTTTTTGCAGGTTTAAGGGAAATGATTTTTTTTTTTTCTTGCTGAGACCTGCCATCTGAGATGAAACGTAAGTACCTCTACATCCTCGAGTGGAGGAGGAAAAGTGAAAGTGCAGCCGTCATAGCTTAAACACGCATCTCAGCTGGAAAGGTCCTCTCCCCAGCCTTTTGGAATTTCAAAGGAGCATTATTGACTTACTTGAAGAACGTCACGCAGTTAATGCTGTCTTCTATTGCCAGTTTTCGATGAGGTGAAACGTGCTAATCGCCGGAAAAGACGTAAATTTCCGATATGAAACGTATTTTTGCTGCATGACAATGCCCGCCCCTCACAAACAACCAAACTCGGGAAAAAGTTGAAGAAAATTTTCCCTAGTTTTAGTTTGGAAAACAGTCTAAAAAAATTCCCTTGTGACTATCACATGTCGCCAGGCAGGTGTAAAAATCGTTGAGATTCAGAAATGTAGTTTGATCTCGTCAGATACCTGAAGGGTCCGCTTCGTCGGTTATGTGGTATTCAAATCCACTTTTAAAAAACACATCTGAAACTTACATAACTTTAACACATACAAAGGGACGGTCCAGATGGTCATTTCTCTGTCTCTTCCTCTTCTGTTCTGGGCACATCTTCCTTCTGAGGACGCTCTCCTTGCATTCTGCTCTAAGGCTTTTCTCACTTTCCAGCATCTTGCTGACAACAACTTCTGGAGTTGAACTTCGTGGTATAACCCCAGTTCTACTTGCAAGTGATTTGTTTCAGCCACCCATGTTCATTCAAAGAAATTGTGTAGGACATCGTCTTCCCTGTTCGAGCAGAGCAAAGAAGTTGAGCCTTTCCTATGAACAGTCCATGGGGTGTGAAGAATTGCGTAAGGGAGTAGTTCACTTCTCCCTGTTTTCCTCTCTGAAACCATCAGCTGGATATGTGTTACAACCATGAAGACAAAGACAGCGGGATCTGGCACTTTTTGGAAAGCGCACGGAATTCTTAGAGCTCCTCTACGCTGCGCAGCTATTAATCTCTGTATGTCCGCTCACAACTTCGCTCCGTACAAGAGATTTGACTGTACAACCGTCATCATCAGACGTCTCTTACACATGGTCTAGGGTCATTTATGTTCTGCAGTTCCTCATTTATATTCTGCAGTTCTTATATGTTCACCGAATGTGATTTTGGTGTCGAGCATGACTCCTAACTATCCGGCTACTGGTGTAGTTATTATTTCAGTATCTGCTGAATCCATTGTCCTTGCAAGTACTTTCTGCTGCTACATCATCAGATTATCCTACGACTAAACAGTCCTAAGACATATTCAATCGAAGACATCGTCTTACGAAGCGTTCCAGTGCTGAGGGCCTAGAACTAATCCCTAAGAAGTGCCTGATGTGATGTCAATCACTAGTAGCCCTTGGGCAGTTTCATATGTCAGTTTTCTATTCTTGAGCTGCCCGTCACTACCAGTTGATACGACGGGACCCTGAATGTGCTCCGCGCCTCCAACATTCCTGATCATCTTGCAGAATTGAAGACATTTTTCAAGTCAAGGGTCACCAGTTGTGCAATGTTTCTTGTGTACCTTTGCCTACCTGAGATCTTCTTGCTGCAGTCACTACATACGAGGATGTTAATGCATGGACAGGTAGAACGACTGTCTGGCTGCTAGATACCCTGCTTGCTCTGATGCAAGCAGTAACCGAAGCAGCAGTAGTTCCTTAAAACCCTTTCCACCTGTGTCCAGCATACATGGTGGTCTCCAGGATGATGGTATGCTTAAGTCCCCCTTTACATTTTCTGGTAAGACCAGGCGGGCAGATTCCCATCAGTTGCTAAAGACCCCAGTGTCAAGGTATGTATTGTACATCCTCAGGAGTAGATGTGGGCTGACTTCTATGGCTACTTTCAGTACTTCCGACGGTAGGCACTATCATCACAGCTAGGTACTATCTAATACATAAAATCCCAACCGTACGTGTACGTCACCGATCGTCTAAGAAACCCGGATTCGCTTCCAGACCGTGATATTTAAATTATTTCTAATTTAATAAATTACGTGTTAATATACAATTTTGTTGTTGACATTTCATTCCACGGTATTACGGTTTTCTTTTCACATATCTACGATTTGTTTTTGCCTGCTTTTAGCAGGCTTTTCAGGTAGTCATCACATGTTAGCCCAATTGAAGGACACACTGGAGGAGGAAATATGACAATGACAGTGGCTATGAAGAAGCAGCTGTTGAGACCTTCGTGCGCAACTGGCTGGAATCTCGCCCCTCTCCTTTTTTTGAAGACGCATCAATAAACTTTGGATTCGATGAGAAAAATGTAATTCGAAATTTACATAATTACGTAGGAAAATTCATTTTTAAATTAAATTTACATTTAACTTATTCTCGTAGGTGGTGTTTTTGATCCATTGAAGTTCAAAATGGTCGGGTCAATTTTCAATGGTCTATTCTCCGTTGCGATATCCAATCTAAATGTTACCTCCCTCTCGAAGAGCTTATTTTATCTCGTCCACCTTCGCTCAATGAATAATGCAGACGTATAAATATTGAAATCACCGTCAGTTTCAAACAATATTGCAATTGCGAAATTAAAATCTCCGCAAAGGATCCATTTCCAAGATTTTGAAGGGCGGTTTTCTCCTTCACGTTAGGATTTTGTCATGAATCTGTAGTTTATTCAATATGAGTGCAATGTCGATCGGGTATAATAGCCACAAGGCGGGATAATTTGAGGACAGAGTGAAGTCGCCTTATTTCATGGAGAAACTGGTAAAAGCCGAGTAGCCGCCCTAATTGTGATAATTTTCCAACCAAACTGTTCTTGCCAGATAATGCCTCTGGCATTATATTGATTGAAATTATTTTGATGGTGTTTACTTTTAAAACAGAGGGTGGATTAGGACCATGTCGGTCCTAACTCATACAGGGTGTAACACCTATGTTCTTGCCATAGGCTTGCCTTGTTCTTGCCTAGGCTATGGCCTAGGGATTGATTCTACAACTAATTTGTGACTTTTTTTGTATCATGACTTTTTTTTTAACCGCCTTAAAATCCGACTTTTGTCACTTTTAAGATTTATTTCGTGTTTTCGACCTTCTATCATTAAAATGTTAATAACTCCTACAATTTACTAGATAAACTCAAATTTGAAGTTACCATTGTAAATAGCGTTAAATTCGTTTATCTTTCTAATGGAGAACCAAAGTTTTTTAAATAGGCAAAGCGGTTGAAAAATGAACTTGAAGAGGAAAAATTGTCAAATCTTGAAAATCTCAACTATTTTCAACCACTCATGAGTCTCTGCTTTCCAGCGTGTAAATGCTTGCCTGTAAGCCTAAAATTTGACCCAAAAACTCGGCTTTTCAATGGTATGGTCAGAATTGTTTCCAATATTTTTATTAGTGGAGAAAACCGCGCTTGAATGAAAAAAACTTGATTTTTTTTTCTTCAACGTAATCGACAGCTTGACGGGAGGATTTGAGGTTTGGATGGTGAGTGGGAAGAGCGGCGGCGGAGGAGACACCCAAAATCTTCCCGTCAAGCTGTCGTTTTCGTTAAAGAAAAAAAATCACGTTTTTTTCATTCAAGCGCGGTTTTCTCCACTAGTAAAAATATTGGAAATAATAATTGTTATTTATCAGAATTATTCTGACCATACCGTTGAAAAGCTAACTTTTTTGGGTCAACTTTTAGGCTTACAGGCAAGCATTTACACGCTGGAAAGCAGGGACTCATGAGCGGTTGTCAAAAGTTGAGATTTTCAAGATTTGACCATTTTTTCTCTTCAAGTTAATTTTTCACCCGTTTCGCCTATTTAAAAAACGTTGATTCTCCATCAGGGAGATAGAAATTTGACGCTCTTTCCAAAAGTATCGTCAAATTTGAATTATCTAGTAAATTGAAAGAGTTACTAACATTTTAATGATACAAGATTGAAAACACGAAAAAAATCTTATATGTGAAAAAAGTCGGATTTAAAAAAAGTCATGATACAAAGAAAAAAGTCACAAATTAGTTGTAGAATCGATTCCTAGGCCATGGCAGGAACATAGGTATTACACCCTGCATACCCTTACAAACTAGCCTATGTTGTTCCCCAATACCTCATAGCCCAATTGGAGCGTGTTCAAAGGAAGTTCCTGCGTTGCGTCACCTTCAAGTTACGGATCCCTCCCAACGACATTGACTACGACGATTTACTGGATGAGTGTAACCTGCGATCAGTCGAGGACCGTCGCAAAATTGTCTGACCTAGCCTTTCTGTACAAATTCGACTCCCCCTCTCTTCTAGCACAGATAAATATTTCCATACCTCAATTTTATTCTCGTTCAGCTTCCCTCTTTCACATCGCATTCAATCCAACAAATTGCTTGTACCACAGACCGCTTTCAATGATCCCCCGCGAAATGAATGCAATATTAGTAAATCACTCCGGTCTGGACTTTTTCACCTCACTTTCAAATTTCAAATCGACTCTCACCAATTAATCACCATCAAACCATCCTAGTCACTATCATGATATGTACGTTCCATAGTATAAGTTGAAATTGTTATTCTATTTGTGATGAGCTACATGTGTCTCTATTATTGTTAATTAATATCTTCTATCAATCCATTATTTTGTATTACTTAAAGTTTGTAACTGGGCTTGCCCGTTTTTTTTTACAATAAAACAAGTTGAAACGGTAGAATTTATTTATTTATTTAATAAATAAATTAATTAAACCGTTTCAACTCATAATACACAGGGTGTACACATTACTTCAGGAATCGATTCTACGACTAATTTCTGATCAAAATTGCCATATAACATTTTTTTAACCCACTTGAAATGCCGTTTTTTTCAGTTTTAAGATTTTTTTGTGGTTTTGAATCTTAATCGGTCATAACCGGTTAACGGTAGGTTAACTACCCTCTCCAGGTTAAGGTACCCTCTCCAGCCTCTTCGCAAAAATGCGACGATTCTAAACTAGCACCTCGCATCTTTCTCTCAAATTCTCATCTTCTCATCTCTTCATTCAACCACCAAGGCACGGGCTCTTCTCCCCGCAAAAGAAGGAGGTTCTCGTCGATTCGTGTCGGCAAGCGACCGCTTTGACGAATCTTCCGAGCTAGAGAAGAGTCTCACAACAACTGCTCTACCAGTACAACGATATGTAACTCCCCGAAACGAAGAACACTGTTACGACCATCTACAGATAAAGGATGGATTTGTTTGAGTAAAATCAAATCTGAGGATACCGTTAGAAAGAGCGGTAGATTTTCTATCGGATGCATGCCTGACCTTCCTTTAAAATTTAGGTTCAAGTCAAAAATTTTGGCAATTTTATTTTTTTCCAAACGGGAATAGCCATGACTGTGAGCGAATAATTATCCAATATACAAAAAAAGTAATTTTTGTAAAAAGTGATATTTACGGGTATGAATTTTTCCAACGAAATCATCGTCCCGGCATGGGTCTCCGCATTAGATGGCGGAGCCCCCCTTCGCCCAGAAAAAACAACGGTATTTCAAGCTCGTTAAAAAAGTTTGATGGCAACTTCGATCGAGGATTAGACGTAAAATTGATCCCTGAAGTACGCCATACCTGTTGTGTGCAGTGACAATCTTTGACATTATCCAAGGTAGCTTATGTAATAAAACATCATTTAAAATCTCATCTCATTTGATTTTTTCCAATGGTTCCAGCTCAAATTCATTCCGAAACGAGGTTAATTGAACAGACGTTTTCGTTTAAAATTGCAATGCTTTGTAGCAGAAAAGACCTTTTATACATATTGGTGTTGTGCTGGGGGATTTGGAGGGTAGTTGAAACAGCGTGGATGTCATTCCTGAATTTATAATTTGAAAAGAAATAATTTGGATTTTAGAATTTGAGAATTTTGAAGAGCCTCGTAGCGGAGGTAAGTTTTTATCTCTCACATACCTTTAGCCAGTCAAATTGTGGAAATATGGAGAGACTTCAGCATCAAGACGCTGGCGAAACACGACTCAAACCATCCAATTGACTGGTTGATAGCGTTTATTTATCAAACAGAGGTGGATTAGGACCATGAGGTTTTTTATTCCACCCCCCCCCCCACGCTGAAGGTGTAAGTGGAGTGGTTTGGTCGCAAAGGGTGATGGATTCTCGTCGCCTCACAGTCCAAATATATGTATGTATAGCCAGTGACTGGTTCAGCTGACTGCACATCCTCTAACTCCATATAATAATTGTTCTAACGACACTGCCAAGGATTTTATGTTGGGAAGGCGACTATACCACTGAACCTCCCCATTGGGAATAACCATTGGGCCTCTGTGAGGTTGAACGCGGACCAGCCTGCAGGCCGTCATACTTTTGAGCAGCATCAAGCGACCTTCGACGGGTCCTTTGCTGATCAATGTCCTTTTCGATGTTGCCGATGTCGACACAAGGCGATCAAACACTGTTGATCTTGGTTAATCGCTATACATTGGGCTGGCGTGCGGCGATTTGTACACGTTCCGTATCACCACTAGTTCTTAGCAGTCGAAGAAAGTAATGAGGACGTCCAGGGGCACGACGAGGTCCAATGTACACCACCCCCACTTGAGAGCTGTGGCACTGGAGACGTTGACGACTCGCTATCAAAAGCCAGTCTGGCTACGAGTCTATACCGACGGATCAGCCCTTAGTGCAATAAGAAATGGAGGAGCTGGGGCGCTCTCTGTTGTCGGAAGTGTTGCAGCTCCAGTGGGAGAGCTGTCTACTGGCTTTGATGGTGAGATTCGGCCAGTGGTTGATCTGATTGAGAAATCCACACGGTGTCAAACAGTCATTCTGATTGATTCACTGGCAGCCACCCAAGCTCTCACCACTAACTCGCACACCGAATCCTCAGATGTTATAAGGGGAAGGAAGAATATTGAAAAACTGACCAGAAATGAAGTCAAGATTGTTTTGCAATGGATCCTTCCCACTGTGGTATTCTGGGCAATGAGCGAGATGACGCACTTGCTAAGGAAGGATCCCGGATGAAGATGCCAGCTGTACCAACACCTTTTCCAGCTTACCCATTGTAAGCGGGTTTTTCGACTTTTAAAATTCCCTAGCTTTACTGAAAAAGAACTGCTCTAACTGGATTCAATTGAACTGAATTTGGAACCTAAGGGTTCAAAGGATTAAAGTTCCAGGCTCATGCAGTTTACGTTATGAATTTATTCACATAATTAATTAGCAAATGAGTGAACTAAATTAACTACCTAGGCTCTCTACAATCTAATTTCTAATTGCGCGGACCCGGGTCGGAGTTACGCGGACGCGGATTCGGCCGACGAGTGCAGATCGATTTTAGGAAAGATGACTTACCTGTTGATCTTCTTTTCGTCCGAGTTCCAGTTGATGTATCTGGAGTGGCTATGTTCCAGAGTGACTTCTTGATAACTCTGGGAAGTTCGTCAAACTTCAGAGGATCCGATCTGAGGACTTCAGCGGATAAGGGAGGTCCGTCTGGGTTGCTCACGTTAACTCGAATACTCTTTCGGGGGCCAGATTCCTGCCTCCGAAAACCACCAAGGCCGCCCTTGGGGCTACGGCCTTCTAGTCAGCTCCTTCTCGGCTAAACCTTGAAACTCCTTGTTGGACAAGATGTAGGCATAATAATGTTTTATGCCTTACACCCATGTGCATAAAGGACTCGGTAGCAGCAAAAACGGAGGAAGCCCAACGCCTCGTGGCAGAGGTTAGACGATGGAATGGGTTGCTGGAGACAGAAAATCGCGTTCAGCAAGATTTGTCGCGCAAAGAGTCTGTGGCAGGTTTTCGACACCCAACAGGTGACGATTACCCTAACGCCCACCTACACAAAATTCGAGTGAAGGACAGCCCAACATGCTCACTATGCCAGACGACCGAAATGATGACAACCTACCGCTTATTTGACAGTCCTCAACTTGGGAACATAATTCACAGTTTTGTTCCTGACGACACCAGTTGATCGAAGACATCGAAACTATATTGGGCTGCAAGGGCGTAGGGGAGAAAAAAATCAATGCCCTTTGCAAACTGTCTTCTGCTCACTATTTAGGTCGCAATAACCATTGAACCAGCCATCAAAGAGGTCAGCTGAAGGCTATTTTTTTGTCGGGTGCGGTGATACATCCTTTTATAATTTTCTTAAAATAAACGTGAAATACTGCCATACAGGAGCTTACGACCCTAATGTTAACCCTATCAACTGTTAACGAGCCCTCATTCCTTGAAACGCGAAGGTGCTAACTCTCACTTACCCTAAAGAAATATTTATCTTGAGATAACTGAAAGGGAAAATGAACAGGTGAAAAACACAAATGCGTGCTAATGTGCTGTAAATGTCGGTATCGCCACGCACGCTATCCGGAAATAATAAGTAAGATATCATATCTGTGTGAAGTGGGATATGAACCGCTCGAGGGCCGTTTCGAAGGTGAGGAAGGGGCAATGTGAAAAAATATTTACAGCCTTTCATTAATGAACTACACGACTTCACTTCAAGATGTGGCGAAAAGTGAGGGGCAGAGTTGAAAACACTCAGCTCGCGTGAGCTCTCGAAGTTAGTGTGGTGTGAGTAGGTGGTGCGTGAGTATAGGATCATTAGCTCACAACATCAGTTACGTTGTTTTTACCTGAGTTGGGCTCTGACCTGCGTTTTTTACCTGCTGATTGCATCGGAGTTTCGAGAAAACCACCGCGTCAAAACATGCTATTAAAAAATTTTCCATTTGTCAAACTGACAGTTCAAACTTGCTTGGGGTACCGTAGGTGTGTGATGAGGTACCCATTCTTTCGTTACGTGTTGAACGGTTCTGATGAAATCTCAACAAAGAAAGATAAGCATATGTGTACCTTTCCTGTCGTCATAGTAAGAGTCAAGTTTCGCCAAAATAGGTATGTAAGGTAAACGCACCAGTAGTCGACACGCTAAGGAATTTTCGACAATTATTCTTCGCTCCCACCTACAAAATTTAGTTTTTCCAAGTTATTACCGGTTTAAAGTAGACACAAAACCCTCCCCTTTTTACTTTACTTTACTCTTCTAAGGCAAACCCAGTAAATGAGATGAGAACGATATTTGACGAGAAATACGTGATATGCGGTAGAGAAATTTAGAGCTAGTCAACCGGAATGGTTTCCATGTCTCATAAAATTTAATCATAAGGTAAAATAAGAATTTTGAACCAAGGAAGTGAAATAGTTTTTTAACATAGAATGTGTTTTTGCGATGACCTACCGAAAAAAAATCGTCACGAAAAAGTGACAGAAAAAACATCTGGTGATATGTTTATTGGTTGTCATGTTAATGTCAACTCCACATTTATTATTGTTGTTTTTTATTTAACGGATGACTAGTATCGCAAAAACACATTCTGTGTTCCTATGATTTCATACAGAGTATGGAAAAAGAAATAAACCGGGGGGTGCAGGGGGGCGGAGCCCCCCGCCGAGGCGCAAAGCGCCGAGTTTTTTATTAAGATTAGGTTTACTCAAAAATAAAACGCTACAAATTATTACGCAAAGGTTTATTATTTTTCAATATAGATCACTCGTCTGCAAAGAACACTCCGCGGGTCTCAAAAAATTACATACTATCTTAAATTGAAGGAAAAACAATACCTTTATATCAAAATGTTTTGAGTTAGGGCGTTTTCAAAATTTAAAACCTCATTTTTCAACCCTTAGAAGTGACCTACATCAATCAAAATCGTCGGGGCACAACTAGACCCCAAATGGAGCCTACATACCAAATTTCATCAAAATCTGCAACAGGTAATGTACATAGACATGCCCTATTGATCTAAGGAACATGTCAAAGCTAGAAAAGTATATCGGATGAAGGCTGCGCAACACCTTGAGAACCCCTTCAATTTTCATGAAATGATATTTTTCAAATCACTCGAAGTGCTCAAAGCATTATGTGTTTTTGTTGATGAGTATTGAGTTTTAATATAGCTTTAATATAAATACAATTGAGTAAGTAAAGTAAAGTAGAGTAAACAACCATTTCAGGCAGGATTTTCGTCCGACTGCCGTTCCTGGCGTCGCGGGCGTCATCAGCTGTCTTCCTAAGGGAAGATCAGAATTTGTTCTGATGATTTCGCTCATAGCTTCCCATTGGCTTCACCGCCCTGGGTTGGGACGAGGGGGAACTGCGACCGACTCGCACGAAAATATGTTCCCGAGGCGAGTCCCGAACTCACGGCCCCTGCAACCGGTTCGAGTCTCGTCCCCAGAGACACATGCCGTAGCATGTCAAAATACAATTGATTGAGGTTGATCTATACGGAAAATTTATAAACCATTGTGTGGCAATCAATTTGTGTAATAATTATCAGTTTTGATACTATCCATACTGGAAGGACTTGCGTGACGAGAATGAAGCTAACATATATAGCGTGGAATATGAATTACAATCTTATTCATTTCTTCATTCTCACTAGAAGAATGCAAAAAAACTGACAAGCTGAGATCAAGGACTTAACTTGTCCTTGGAGATGTTAGTGATGCCTGCCGCGAGGTAGCAACCAGTTCACATCTATAGTCGGTCTGCGAAGGGTTCAAATCGTAATGAGGAAGAATCAGTATAATTATGATCTGTCTGCTGTAAGGTAATATACTTCAAGACAGTAAACAATTTTCAGAAAGAACTAACAAAGAACATAAGATGGACTGATCCAGACCGATCGGCTGATCCGCAAAACTTTGAGGATCTGAAAAATCATTTTCTAGAATCTTAGAAGTTACTATGCGTCTGGTAGGCAAGTCTTCCTTCCCGTTCCTTTGGACCAATGTCTTCCTGGATGGATAGAAGAGGATCGTTAGGTAACGTCATCACGAAAATAAATCTACAGGCATCTAATTTTTAGAAGCTCTTCTGCTGCTGTAATTGGCAGTGCAGAAGAGCGCATAACTTGTAAAATACAATATCTATAGGTTCTCTAGCATTTTCAGGACATCCCACATTAAGACTTGGCCGTCCTTATGCAATCAACCAGGGGTATAATTAAACATCACTCAATAAAAAAAAATAATAACAATAATAACCACACGCTAATCCGCTTTAGACCGTTCTGAATCCAAATCCGCGAAAAAAATACATAGGTGTGTGTGTGTGTGTGTGTGTGTGACAAAATCTTGTCTACTCTGCCCAGGCCTTAGTTCTCAACCGATTTCCGTGGTTCTTTTTTTATTCGCACACTATTTTACCAAAGTATTAAAATTAGCATGGGGAGGGGGCCAGCGGGAGGTTAATATTGACAAAATATCCGATTTTTCAATATTTCGGTTCCTTTATATCTTACTAATTGAAACCAAGCTTTAAAAGTGAAGAAAAATTCGCATTATACCTCCGGATTCTCATGAATTATTCTCTGTTCCACCATGTAACTAATAATGGTGCCACAACACGCATATTTCGTTTTTTTTTTATTTATTTATTTTTTTTACCTTGAATACGGATGTGAACTTTGACGGACTGCCTACCAAAACAAATAGATGGAAGTTCAACGTTAGGAAGTGTTACCGCTTTGGTGCCAGTCTAGCACCATTGATGATTGGGGGGGGGGGGGGGGGGGGTGAACTCGAATTCGCATTTTGGGTATCGTAGATCATGTATTTTAAAAATCTCTTCGAATACGAGGCTCCCATGCCGCTAGAAATCTTATAGTGGATAAGAGTGAGCGAGGGGGGGGGGGTCACTATTTCTTGCCTATAATACTTAATAAATTACATCGAGTGAAACGGTTTTTTCGCTTAACAACTGGTATTAATTGACCTAATGCTTATCCAATGGGACGTCCCCTGGAATGAATGCATTATTAAACAATATGTTTCGTTCTAATGGGCATGTGTAAATCAGGTAAGTCTGCCATGCAAGGGAGTGTTGACATGGATATGTCTTTTGACTGGGGTCAAGGAATTTTTCACGACACTTTTTTTGCCACTAAAATGCAACGCTGCAACCAGTAAACAAAATCATACCTACATATCATATAGAGTTTTAGTCCGTAGAACTTGGAAAAAATGAGGAAAACATTCTCAGATTATTATTTATTGAGATAAAAGAGAAGAAAACAATGTATACATATGATTTCAGGAAAATCTTCAGGGATCCTTTCGGAATGTTCCAAAACGGATTTCAGTGAAAATGTTTTTCGAAAAAGTCCATTCTAAAAATTTTCAAGCCATTGCAATAGCTTCATTTTCCTTGAAAATTCGCTGACTGTCTGTGGCAAAATGCAACACCACGCGATTTTGAACTTCTTCCAAGCTGTGGGTGAGACTTTTATACTTTTGTGGGTGAGGATTTTACGCTTAAGAATTCACAAACGTGGAAAAATGCAGATATCTTCAAATTGCTCTAATAAAATTGTCAGAAAATATATGTTCATTGATGTCCTTCAGAAACGATATTTCTGTATATCGATACCTACTTTTGATTCGCTATGTCTAAATCATGAAATTTCTCCCTAGAGGGATAAACAATAGATCATGGATATGTCCATTGTTTCTATGAATAAACAGAGTTTTTTAAAAACTCTCCGGTCGCACTTCTCCGGGGCAACTGACGTCCGCACTTCTCAAGGAATACTTTCGAACTGAGATTCAAATGCTGTCTTGAAAATCTTGAGGGTTTCCGAAAAAGAGGGGATGAACAACATGCAGCAAGAAGCAAAAAGTGTCTGGGGCGGCAAGTTCAGAGGCGGCTTCCTTTGATGACAAGCGGCGGCATCATCAAACGCAGACTTCCTACAGTAGATTATGGTGAAGGGGGGGGGGAGTCACTATTTCTTGCCTAAAGTAATAAATAAATTACATCGAGTGACAGTTTTATCGCTTACCAACTGTTTTAACTGATCCAAGCTTATCCAATGGGACGTCCCCTGGAATGCATGCATTACTAAACAATATGTTTACTAAAATGGTTGTTTACTTTACTTTACTTACGTTGGTACTTTACTTTGAATTAAGTAAGGGAAATCGAATTCCACAAATAATGAGAATTTTACCAATCGTTCGGTTGTGATATTGGCTTTGTGTACACAAATAATACTGAAACGAAAAACGTTTTGAAATATTAGTTTCATCCTCAAAACGTTGGCGTGTAAATAATGATGGTGTGTGAAGTCCAACTGTTTGGTGTTTGACGGTTGCGTACTTTTATGATTGAGAGTAGTAAATGGAAAGAGTTCGAATGTGATACGCCCCGGTAGGCGGGAGTGGAAGGGAAATGGGCTATTTTTCGCGGTTCCGCGCTTCCAATTGCGGAGAGATCGTGATTGATTGCTCACACAGCGGACCCACCAACCCGATCTGACTGTGGACGTATCTCCTCCCTGTGGTCAGGTCCAACTTCGGTTCATCAGGCTAAGCAAATGGTGTTGATTCTGAACTAGCCTTGACGTACAGGAAGAACGCTGCTGGTAGAAGACGATAAAACTTCGAGTGTAGACTTTTTTTTTTTTTTAGCCTAAGAAATAAGAAACTCGTACAGTCTCCAAATTGGACAAATGAAGTCAACAGTAGTATTGGTGCGTAGTTACGCAATTCAACCATCAGGTCTCAAGCAGCACACTGAAGCACCTTCTACCGTAATTTATTGGCGAGCGTGAGATTGACATGTTGAAATCGCGCATAGACTGAAATACCTATTCGATAAAAAACTTCAACTGGCAGCTCCAAGGGTCATCTCCTGTGATCTTTGTGACTCCATCAAGCATTAGGTGGGTCGCAGTCGGTCGCCGTTCGTTCCTCGTTCCAGGGTAGCTTTTCCCTAGATTACCGGCGTTCAAAGTTGAAAAATTGCACCTACATTTGATATTTTAAAGGATTTTTTAATTCATTAATGCAGCAGCCTAGGGAATTGGAAAACTAGAAGATGGCCGGTGGAATCATCAAAATCGAACAATAATTGCCAAAGAAAAACGCTACAAATTATTACACAATGGTTTATCATTTTTCTACATAGATCACTCGTCTGCAAAGCCACCAACCATCCAATGAAGAGAAAAATCAATCGCATTTCGGTCAGCTAAAATTTGAACGGAGATTAGGCCTCTTTTGAAATTCGCACTCGTGTTTCTGATTTATCGTACGTCCAACCCTTAAATTCTCGTAGGGAGCGAACGGTTTGTCCTACAGGGCTCCGCGTGGTCTCAAAAAATTCTACATCATCTTAAATTGACGGAAAAACAATACTTTAATATCAAAATTGTTTGAGTTAGGGCATTTCAAAATTTCAAACCTTTTTTTCAACCCTTAGAAGTGACCTACATCAACCAAAATCTTCGGGGCACAACTAGACCAGATATGGAGGCCACATATCAAATTTCATCAAAATCGGTCAATGCTACCTAAGTGTGGAAAGTGCCGAATTTTGTGCGTGACGGACGGCCAAATTTTTGTTCGATTTTTGGATTCTACGTAGGTACCTTGAAACGTAAACCAACAAATTTTGAGGGGGTGTAAAAAATTCTTTTTTCTTGTTCGATTCTAAAGGTTCATTATCGAAAATAATAAACCAAAATCGGTTGAGGGGCCTAAAACTCAGGATATTAAGAGGAGAATCCAAATCTGCAATAAAGAATAGGGGTTCCCATTTGAGATGACAAAGTTGGTGTGCACCGTTGTCATATTTGTGATCCTTCAAAGAAATCATGAAGATTTTTTTTAAAACTTTTTTTTGCCACTATCTGGACGATTTAAGCAGTGGTAGGGGGGGGGGGGGGGGACTACTCGTGCGACAGAATAATATGATTTTTATTATCATATATATATGATAATATCATATATATATGATAATGATAGAATATATATGATTTTTATAAAAATTGAATGTAGGCTGTATAAATGATGTTCAAAGCCAATAAAAAATAATAAAATAAACCTTTCCGATCGCTGTGGACTCAATGGTTTCTGGCGCCTGATGGACATCATTCGAGGAGCTGAATTTTAAGAATAGCAGTAACAGGCTCGCGCGTCCTTGATGCTGAGGGAGCGGACAGGTGTTATATTTATGAACTCTCCCACCACTAGTGGCAGGAGAGTTTCCAAAAATTTTCCGAGGAGATCGGATGTAGCTATGAGGCAGACGATGATTCTCACAGCTATCCATCCCGAGCGATATGACATCAGCAACTCGAGAAAGGCGTACCATCACTTGATGCATGTGGGCCTTAATTGGGTCCTTAACTTAAAGTAAGGACCTGTCTTGCGCCAGGATATAATTTTTATGTTTTGGAGTCGTGGAACATCCAATGTGGCGACTCTGAAATATTTTGTTTCTCTGATAATGTTTTTGTAGAGTTCAGTGATGGTGGACCATCATACTGATCGGTGTCGACTGGATGCTCTCTGGCGGCTGAGAACATCCAACATCGCCAAGGACAGCAGCCACTACAGGTTCGCTTGTCCTTGATGTCGTTAGATAAGAATTGAAGAGCAACCTTCCCGTGTCGGGCGAAGACAGTCGCTGGAGATAGGTAGTCCCGAAATTCCTTCCTATTCATTCACTAACCGCATGTAAGGGTTTATCTTACTAATTTTTGGAAGCTCTCAAAGTGCTAGAAAACTAGAAAACAGAGAGCGCATTACTCCAGCGTAAGGGAATGTACTCCAAATTCAATTGAAACTCTGCTAAAATACAGGGTCCGCAAACGAACCCTGATTATGGGTTTGTTTGATTATGGGTTTTGGAAAATCATAACTTTCTTGTTCCTGGAGACAATTAAATTGTACCTAATGTACAAATAATGAACCTTTGAAATCAACCAAGAACAAAATTTGTTACCATCCCCTCAAAATTTGTTAGTTTACGTTCCATCATACGTAGAATCCAAAAATCTAATAAAAATTTGGCCGTCCGTCCGCCGTACGCGGCACTTCCCCCACTTAGCATTGACCGATTTTGATGAAATTTGGTGTGTAGGCTCCATTTGGTGTCTAGTTGTGCCACGAAGATTTTGGTTGATGTAGGTCACTTCTAAGGGTTGAAAAATGAATTTTGAAATTTTGAAAACGCCCTAACTCAAAAAATTTTGATATAAAGATATTGTTTTTCCCATCAATTCAATATAGTATAGAATTTTTAGAATCTTTTGAGACCACGCGGAGCCCTGTAGGACAAACCGTTCGCTCCCTAAGAGGGGTTGGACGTACGATAAACCAGAAACACGAGTGTGAATCGCAAAAGAGGCCTAATCTCCGTTCAAATTTTAGCTGACCGAAATACGATCGATGTTTTTCTTCATGTTGGTGGCTTTGCAGACGAGTGTTCAATATAGAAAAATAATAAACCATTGTGTAATAATTTGCAGCGTTTTTTTACTGTCTACGAGAAATGGAATTTTAAGTTATTCTCATCTTTTTGAAATCATATTGGAAACATTATTCAATTTTTAAAAATATTATTCATTTTATAAAAATCATATGAGCATATTATGGTATCCATCAGTTCGAATGCATTTGTAGAGTCTCCCGGTAAAGTTCCTCGATACGCTTTCCATCATGTCCCGATGATTTCCAACGTGATACCTCCTTAAAATCGTCCAGGGTCCTAGAGTTATCTCTACTCTCTCCCTTTTAATTACGATTCCAGAAAGGTCTGAAACGTAAAACGCGAGTGGAAATATTAATTTTGGAAAACATTTCCTCCTCTTCCTTTCAAGTATTTCAACCAAAAAACAGTCTGCCAAGCAGGCACATAGCTTCCTCGTATCCAAAACCCGATTATATAGACGATCCGATGCATACTAGTTATTCTCAAAACATTAATCTCTAAGTACCTGGGGGTACACGCCAACTCGCACAATCTCAGAATATTGTTGGAAAATGTAGAAGTTATGGCTGTTCACGGATTTCACGTTTGCGCATGCGCACTCAATAATTTCAATTTGAGGGCCATGATTCACACCAGATGGGAAATGTAGAACGCGTGAACAAATAAATCAATATTAGAGTTTGGGAAGCCATTGCATTTGGAAAAGTAGTGCGCTCCCCCACTGCTAGCAGTAGGAAAGCTTTCAAAAAATTAGTCCTCACTTTACCAATTGGTTTGTCCTAATGCGAATTGCGTTGAGTAAAATGTTCTTCCATTCTCATATCCATCCTCATCTGCATCCATCAAGCAACATGGGAAGGTGAAGTTCGAATTCATCACCTCAAACGTATCTTGAAAACTAGGTTGAGTGGGAAGATACCTACTCCACCAATAATGATGCTGGCGCGAAATTTGGAGTATTCCTTCGTAAACTGGATTGTAAATAATCTTAGTTTTATAGTTTTATTTGATTTTCTATTTGACATGTAGGTCGTCGTACTGATCGTCATGTGCAGCAGCTATGCTATCTAGTGGCTCTGAGGAGACGACGAACTCAAGGACAAGTGGACTGCAAGGTCACTCAAATAAAACCGGATCGAGGTGTTTTGAGACGGATTGTTAACGCAAAAGAAGTTTTTGGAACGTCTATCCGTATAAGAAATTATTTTAATTGGATTCCAATTTACCATATTTCCTCATACCTCTTTTAAATAATAATTTTCATTGCTCCTTTATTTTCAAAAATTTAATTTACACGCGTTTCACGTTGAAGACCACTATATACCTTAGGTGCCATGTATATTTATTTATACTAATCGAAAGATATTCCTTAATTCCTAAAATTTGATTTCGATGAAGTTCTCGAGGATCGTTCAGATTGAGTCACCGATCAGTTGGATATGTTTGTGGGCATTGATGGTGCCTCATAATGATGATCGCTTCAGCACTCAGTGCACAGGATCATTCAACGCTGTAGAGTGCTATTACATAACAATTAGGAAAGTCTGCCAATTGGGTGTGGCACATAGCTTCCTCGTATCCATAACCCGATGATCAGATGCATAGCAGTTAATCTCAAAACATCAATCTCTCTAGCCACTACGCATGCGCAACGTGTATTTCCTTATTGCAGCCACAACTTCTACATTTCCCATCTGATTTCGATGAAATTATCAGGATTTATGCGAATTGGGGTGGAGATGGTGGCTTTAACAAGGAAATATACGTTGCGCATGAGTAGTGGCTAGTTAGAGATTGATGTTTTGAGATTAACAGCTATACATCGGATCATCTATACAGTCGGGTTATGGACGCGAGGAAGCTATGTGCCTCACCCAATTGGCAGACTTCCCCAATTGTTATGTAATAGTACTCTACATCGTTGAATGCTCCTTTGCAGTGGCTGCTGAAGCGATCATGATTATGACGCACCATCAATGCCCACAAACATATCCAACTGATCGGTGACTCAATCTGTACGATCCTCAAGAACGTCATCGAAATCAAATTGTGGGTATTAAGGAATATCTTTCGATTAGGATAAATATATATGCATCGCAACTAAGGTATATAGTGGTCTCCAACGTGAAACGCGTGTAAATTAAATTTTTGAAAATGAAGGAGCAATGAAAATTATTATTTAAAAGAGGTATGAGGAAATATGTTACATTGGAAACCAATTAAAATAATTCCTCATACGAATAGACGTTCCAAAAACTGCTTTTGCGTTAAAAATCCATGAAACCACCTTGATCCGGTTTTATTTGAGTGACCTTGCAGTCCACTTGTCCTTGAGTTCGTCGTCTTCTCAGAGCCGCTAGATAGCGTAGCTGCTGCACATGACGATCAGTACGACGACCTACATGTCGAATAGAAAATTAAATAAAACTAAGATTATTTACAATCCGTTTTACAAAGAAATACTCCAAATTTCGCTTCAGCATCACAATTGGCTGAAAGATCATCTTGATTAAGCATCTTCATTAAGGGTTGAAAAATATGGGTTGAAATTTTGAAAACGCCCTAACTCAAAAAATTTTATTATAAAGGTATTGTTTTTTCATCATAGCATAGGATAGCATTGAATTTTTAGAGACCACTTGGAGCTCTGTAGGACAATCCGTTCGCTCCCTACGAGAATTTAAGGGTTGGACTTACGATAAATCAGAAACACGATTGTGAATCGCAAAAGAGGCCGAATCTCCGCTCAAATGTTAGCTGGCCGAAATGCGATCGATGTTTTTCCTCATGTTGGTTGGTGGTAACAATGGCAAATCCGTGTTCTTTGCAGACGAGTGATCTGTATACAAAAATAATACACCTTTTTGTAATAATTTGCACCGTTTTCAAGAGTAAAATAGTAATAATTTTAGATGAGATACGAAAAAAAGTAACTTGATCGTAGGTTCCAGCCATTCATCATAATTACAAATCGGTTGAGGAAATTTGAAAAATTGGACTCAGTTTGGAACATTAACAATATTTGTAAAAGTGTTCGGAAATTCCGATATCGATGTAAATACCATGACGTCTAGGCTAACTAATCATCGCAGAATGAGCTCCGTCCTAGATATCAAAAATGTATTAGTATGTATTAGTTACTTGGGCAAACTGTGAAAAGTTCTCTTCTATTCTTATCGTACCAAGCGTTTAACTCTTATTATGAAAACTCAACATAGTAAGTGTCCAATTCCACATAATGTTCATTCGACGGAAGCTGTGTATTACGCATCGGCTCCTAACAATAGTGTTATGAGAATAATGCTCAATGTTAGTAACCTGGTCGCACAAACAAGGCAACGTACTTCCAATTAGGAATATCGTCGCCCGAGATATAGTCGAATGCACTAACATAACAGGTATTGCTGCATTGAAATTATAGTTCCCTTGCAAGGGCAGGCTAGCCTGGAATTAGAGGTTAACTACTTCCTAAGCTGCTCCTCCCATTTAAAAGTGATGCAAAGAAATTGCGATCTGTCTCCTACGAAATTCGCATTGGCGGCCATTGTCACATATTTTAAGAGCTTTTTCATCCAATCGATAAAATTGATATTTCGAAACACTCAAAAATTTCAACGCTTATAAACATACACGCATTTATTCATAGGACACTCTCCTCGGGCTTTAAACCTTCCTACACCCCACAACAATAGACGGGTAAGGGATGTCTACTATTCTTCCTCCAGAGCGAAGGTCGATAAGAGATTCCTGGGGTCATGCGACTCTATAGTCTCCCCCCTTGCTGCATGCAGGTCGGCACCCGAGTTTTTGACAAACCACAAAACTCACATGTCGGGTTCCATGTATCTGGGCCATCCTCGCTGGCCACACACGGAACCCTTCCCGGGGATACAGATGAAGTTTGTCTCCCTGGGCGGTGTAAACCACGACCCCCGCGAATCCTACCTCATTTGGGAGGCAGGTAAGTGATATTTCGACAGAGTCATTGTATCGGTAGCGAGGGGCTCCCCCCTCCCGCGGTACCAGTGTTGAGATGAGACTGTCTGCCAGTGAACTGGTACAATCTCAGCCCCAGATGCCATGACTGGTTACAGGCCCGGATCAGAGAAGTTGTACCTGACCCCACCGCTTTACTATCATCTGGAGAATTCCAGCTCGAACATTACGAGAGCTTGATAGTGGGAGACGGTCCCCTGTTTGCCTGCTAGTATGGTCACAAGGACCTAAGCACTATCAGCTGTGTGCTACCACTTTGATACGGGGGATCAATTGAAGGTCTTCCATGATCATGTCTGGTGGTTCCCCTAGGTGTTGAATCTGCCCTTAGCGTACTTCCCCTGACTACACTCATCCTCATGGAATTGTGCAGCCAGGTCGGAGCCCTAATCCTTATCCTAAACTTAAGGTACTATATACACGTCTAATAGGATATGTTTCTCACTATGTATACTATATACACTTCTTACCAAGTACATTATCTACCAGTCTATTTCGCCTAGTCCCAAGGCTATGTACATGGTGTCTCCGGTCCAGCATGGCAATGACAACCGCAGAGAATCTCTTCAGTGCGGATATGTTCTCTGAGGAGCTCACCATATTTACAGGGTCAAGCCCTATCAAACTACATGCGTTACGCAGATTTTCATAGTCTGGGCAGTCCAGCAAAACATGATCTGCCAGCTCTTCTCCACCACATGAGCATGGCTGCTGAACCTGATGCAAGCCAAGTTTATGTAGCTTGGCTGAGAACTCCCCATGTCCAACAAGGAACTGAGTCAGTTCATGATCTGGAGTCACCCACTTCATCTCCTAATTGACGGGCAGCCCTCAAATTGAAATTTCACTGACAAAGATGGAGATCCTCTATTCAGCCACCACTATTTCAACCGTTAATTCCAACATCGATTTGCCGTTTTGTAATAATTCCTTGTGATACTCTAAAGAATTAGAACTCTAAGTCCGTAGAAAATTAAAATGGGGTTCACTAGAAGCCCGTGCAGGTGGTAGAAATAAAGGACTCACAAGTTTCAAGGAGAAACTTATATTAACAAGAATTACACTTTATAAGTTGAAACTCAAGACTGTCTTAATTCCATGGTACATCATACTATTATAGACATCAAGACGTAGAGGGGGTTAGATTATGTGGAGGGGTTGAATGATAATTTCGGGAAAGGTCGATGTGGCTGTTGAGCTATCGGTTTGACCTCCTGGGGCCCAACGCTTTACAATAGGAGAGGATAAGATAGTATGTGATTCCCGAGGAAAATTCGAGCTTCAGTTTGATTAAAAAATACGTCAAGATAAAGATACCAACCCATTCGTACAGAATTGAGCTGGAACCAATGGCCGCGACTTTGTAAAAGCAGATATAGACAACGCTGACTTACTTATAGTATTGAGTCATTGACATGAAAACACCGTCTGGAAAAAAACCTCAAATTGATCAGGCTAGTAGGAAATTATTCAGAAAGGCTTTCCATCGGAAACAATTAATTATTAATAAATCCCAAGTATATCACATCCTAACTTCCAAACTATACCGCTCCTACCCTTGACCACTTGATTTTCTTCATTTCTCAGACAAAGAAGGATATCCTCTATTCACCCATCAAATGTCAGCCCTTTACGGGATTGAAGGATAAATTGAAGCTACTCTCTCTTTACACACCTACTACCAGCAGTTGATCCTTAGCTAACTTCCAATGTTGAAACTTCAACATGTTCATGACCCTCTCATTTACCTAATAAGTATACTTTATTTTTAAAACGTCAATAACATTTTACATGGAGTTCCAGTTGTGTCTCCATCACTGTATATTCGTGGGGAAGCGATTTTTCCAATGCTAACAAAAACGAGCTGCATTGTCTTCAAACGAGTGTTTTTCTTTATACTCAAACGTCGGCACAATTTGTTGTGGAATTAAATGTAGGGCAGTGTGTAACAGGACTGTTGAAGTGGCTACTCCATAACTATTAAAATAACATCCCTAGCAACGAGTAAACATTGATGTGAAAAACTGTAACCTATTGTCGAAATTACATTATTGTGAAGTCTGATGTCAAGTCGAGTGTGTGTACTTTATTTATTTAGTTTAGTGCATTATTTAGGATTAGATTACAACGCAAGCTTCCCATTGGCGCAGTCGAATATACCTACAACGGCAACATGTTTTGGTTCAACATCTTCAATCGGAAATACGATCATTGTTGAGTAATAGGGTTTCATGCGAACCATCATGTCAACCCAACAAGAAAACCAGGCTAAAATGTTGAAAACCATGGCTAGTAAATTCAGTAGTGAATTGAAGCAAATCACTCAACAGCAGTTTGATAGCATGTCTGTCCCTAAATTTGATGCGTACACTGATGATCCAGAAACGTGGATGATCTTATTTGAACGTATTTGCATGTACAATAGATGGGATTCAGATGTCGACAAGATAATTCATTTACAGTCTGCTTTTATGCCTGGGAGTATGGCTGAAAAATGGTATTATGCACAGATGCGGGAAGAAAAGGAATGCTGGATTGATTGGAAGCAGTCCTTTGTTAGCTCTTTTGGTCAAAACCTGCTGGATTTAGTGCAGGAGGCAGATGAATGGACTCACAGTGGTGGAAACCTCATGGACTATTTCTACGAAAAAGAACGACGGAATCACAGAGCATACGGAAAGAGCTCAGACCGAGCGTTCAACATAATGATAGTCCTGCTTCACTTCAAGATCTTCTAACCCAATGCTTGCAAGATTCAAGAGGGAACCTGAGGAAAAAGCTAGGAGCGTTGAGGCCAATCCAGGTTCAGGAGACAAAGAAACTATCGGTGGAGGTGAAATTGCGGGGAAAGATGTAAGTAAATCTCGTTCCATTACGGTAAGTGACACAGTGTAACTTATCAAGTCCGAGTAGGGTCGTATTAAGCGGCCACACGAATTGGACAGTATCAATGCGGTAAAATACAGTACAGCTCATAATAACCGCGGATACTTACGGTGAGATAATCCTAAGCGATTTAAGATCAGCAGTCTTAACAGGCTCGCACGTCCTTGATGCTGAGGGAGCGGACAGGTCTTATAATTATGAACTCTCCCACCACTAGTGGCAGGAGAGTTTCCAAAAATTTTCCGAGGAGATCGGATGTAGCTATGAAGCAGAAGATGATTCTCACAGCTATCCATCCCGAGCGATATGACATCAGCAACTCGAGAAAGGCGTACCATCACTTGATGCATCTTGGACCTTAATTGGGTCCTTAACTCAAAGTAAGGACCTGTCTTGCGCCAGGATATAATATTTATGTTTTGAAGTCGTGGAACATCCAGTGTGGCGAGTTCGAAATATTTTGTTTCTCTGATAATGTTTTTGGAGAGTTCAGTGGTGGTGGACCATCATACTGATCGGTGTCGACTGGATGCTCTCTGGCGGCTGAGAACATCCAACATCGCCAAGGACAGCAGCCACTACAGGTTCGCTTGTCCTTGATGTCGTTAGATAAGAATTGAAGAGCAACTCTCCCGTGTCGAGCGAAGACAGCCGCTGGAGATAGGTAGTCCTGAAATTCCTTCCTATTCATTCATTAACCGCATAGAGGGGTTAACAAACAAAATTGTTTAAGCTCTTCATTTGCATAAATGGAGTGCGCATTGCTCCATCAGAAGGGCGATTATTACGATTTAATTCAAAATTTAATCGTAATTTATACCCATGTAGTTACGGTTACAAATATTGTAGTTATCCAGTTATTTTTATTAACTGTTAAAAGGGGTAACGAGAGTAACATATTGCAAATCGCTATTAACTGAAAACATATTGAATGTATGGGATTAGTTCTGCTGGTTATTGGAATGAAATCGTTGTATTATTGGAAAATCCGTTGTTACCTGGAAGGCGAATAAAGGAGGTGAGTCCTTTTATCTAAGGACTTCATCATCAGCCCTGACTTCCTGGTCACGAAGGAGTCCTGTGGAGATCATTTGTATAGTTAAAATTATTTACTAAATAATGTCTACAGCCCCGTGCTGGTTTGAAAAATCTCGCCAGGAAATCCCAATTCTTTCCACTCAAATAGTACACTATTTCTGAATGGCTTAGCTACTGTTTTGCCCGGAAGGACTGTTGAACATTTCCAGGGTCGGGCACCAACCAATGAAGTGCTCTACTGTTTTATTCTCCTATCTATCGAACGAGGAACACCAGTAGACATTATTGTATATTTAGGGCATTTGGTTCAAATAGAGTTCCTCACCTTACCCTGAAGTATAAGTTTTACCTTTTCAAAAACCCTACCTTCAGCAATATAGGGGAGTAATTATTGCAAATTCCGTATTTAGTAAGTGGAGCTCAGCAGAATTGGCTCAATATCAGTCCTAGCTTTAAATTATTTCTTCACCTTTTTAGGTGCGACAGTGAGACTTGGTCGTCCTTATGTAATTAATCTGGTGTGAAGGAGAACAACAAGAAGAAAAAAAATTTGAAACTTTTATTGAATTTTCACACAGTTTCAAAGTATTCAAGAACATAGGTATTATCAAACCTGGGCTCCTACACTACAAAAGCTTTTTGATGAAAAATCGTTAATTTTCTTAACTTTAAAAATTCCCCAGACCTCAGCTCCGTGAATGAGTATCGTCTGGATTACTTTGCTGATGAACGGACCTTTTCTGAGCCTGTCAAATCATTACAAACTGTTCTAATTTTGTACTTGGATACGAGAGACATTTGAAATTATAATCTACAAAATGGTACGCACGTTCCCAAAGATCTCTGTAGAATTACTGAAGTTTCTTTGGTATCTTCAGGATGTACTTGTTGTGTTCTCATTGTTAACACTGCGGAACGGCTGTTGGCGTTGGAGTTTGTCCATGCGATGAGGCCGATAGGTGAAATACAGTTCTGATTATCACGATCCAGTGTGTTATTTGTTTATTTTGAGTACAGAACTGTGACTACAGTACAGAACTGAGACTTTGGAACACGAAACAAGTTGCTCACACTTCTTCCAAGGCTCACGTGGTTTTTTGATTTTCCTCATACTTATTGGGTATTGAATTACCTACACTGTTATCGCTACAGCGAGAGTATATTTAAGAACAGTCTGCCAAGTGGGTGTGGCACTGTATCCATAACCCGATTGTATAGATGATCCGATGCATAGTATTTGATATCAAAACAACTATCTCTAAGTACCTACCTTCCACGACCCTCATAGGAGACTCCACACACCAACCCACACAATCTCTGAATATTGTTGGAAAATGTAGAAGTTATAGCTGTTACAAGGATTTCACGTTTGCGCATGCGCAGCGGCTACTATCAGTCCGGGGGTGATGATTTTTACAGGGGACCAATTCCACGCCAATTCACACAATCCCTGAAAATGTCATCGAAATTGGATGAGAAATATTGAAGTAGTGGCTGTGGCAAGGATTTCATGACATACAGACAGACAGACACGGAACTAAAATTGTTCAGGAAGGTTTGAAACGTAAAACGCGAGTGGAAATTTTGATTTAGGAGAAATTTTTTTTTCAACCTTGGAAAGTGAAAACAAATCCGCTACCTTGGTAGACTCGGAAGCAATACAGTAGTTTGGTATTGGTATGATTTGTGTGACAATCAAAGGAATTTCGAATCCGAAAAAGATTAATTTTGCCAAGTTCGCCAAGAGAGTTTAATTATCTTCACAACTCCGGACAATCTCCCGTTTCTTACCGAAGCTGAGCACATTCTGGCGGATGGAACTTTTTCACACGCTCCAAAGATTCTCACGCAACTGTATATCGATCATGTATGGACGGTTTCAATGTCCCAGCTGTATTTTATTTTCTACCTTTGAAGTCAAAAGAGGTGTAACATTCAGTTTTGGACTTGACTGATGGTCAATGAAAATTTAGAAATCAAAATTGCTCGTCGATTTTGAGATAGCTGCGCATGCTATCTGAAATTTCAAAGAATTTTAGAAATTCATTAGTGCACGGCCCTAGGGAATTGAAAAGCTGAAATATTCCCGCTGGAATCATCAAAATCAAACAATAAGTGCCTGAGAAATATAGAAAAAACTTGGGAAAACCCGTTTATTTAGTAGTTTTTCCCATTTTTCTCAGGCAATTATTGTTCGATTTTGATGATTCCGGCGGTAATATTCCAGCTTTTCAACTCCTTAGAGCCGCGCACTAATGAATTTCTAAAATCCTTTGAAATTTCAAATTTAACTACAACGTTTTATGTTTTTGCCCTTATATTTCGCAAAATACTAACCCGCAAAGAGGAATGAACGGCGACCGACTGAGACCCTCTTAATTTATACCATTTACATGCTATACGTGGCAAAAGCTAATATTATTCCATATTACATGATACATCATGACTATTATATTAATTGGTACGGCAGACGGCCGTGACGACACCAATCACGTTAGGGACACTGAAGCTACGTGTCACACCCACTTGGCAGATGTTAAAAGCGAAAACAGGTGTTCGAGGATACGTCTGAAGTGTTTAAATACAATATGAATATACATGGCGACAATTTACGTCTCCTGGAATGCATTCATTTCAAAACAATAAATTTTAACTCTTTATCCAATTTCAATCAAAATGTATAACACGTAAAATGGGAGTATTCGTATCGTACAATAATATTGACTAATAACAGTCATCTTTGAAGATTTTTTCCCTTCTTTGCTCGACTGAGCGGAGTCCCTGGGTCGATGGATTGACTCCCAGTTGTGGCGGGATTATAAATCTGGCAGAAGCACCTTCCCAAAGTCACCAGACGTTTGACCACTTCAGGAACGATGACGCGGAATGATTCAAACCCAATTGCGAGAGTAATAGCAATCGAGGATCTCCAGGCCTCGAACAGGTACCCCGCTATCTATCCTTCTTTCTTGTTGTTTTTTTTTTTTTTTTTTTTTTTCCTCCACTTTTTTAACACATCCGGCAGGGGAGGTAACGGGGACGTTTGACGGATGGGTTGTTCAGTTGATCGCGAGCAGGCCGTTTACAAACCACGAGGACGGACCCGCAAAGCGGGGGTGTAGTGCGGGGTAGCGGCGGTCGAGACGAACGGCGCAACGGGGGCGGGTGGCGGTGGAATGATAAATCTCGCCCACCCCGAACCTGGAATTGCGTGATTCGACCCTAACAGCCTGACCGCCCCTCCCACTCAAACCAGGTTTAAATATACAAGAACGCTCTTCGGTGGGATTTATTTTTTATTCGTTCATTTTATCTCCGGCTCGACCATTTTAATGACTTCATCGAAATGTGATTTACGGCCTCCTTCTCAAATTACATTTCCCACGATTTTCCATTTGTTAGCTCCACCTGTGATGACATCCAAGTGTCAACTTCCTGCATTAGGACGTCCCTCAAGACGACGATGATGAGTTTGGGGAAATCGAAAGTGAAAGTTGGCTAGCGGATCGATGCGTTTGGGTAAAAGATCAGCGATGTTGTGTTTGGGTGACAGCCAAAAATGGTCAAATATGAGAAATAATTCATAGTAAAGAAATTCCTTCACCAGGGTCTTCTTTCGCACGTGGTTAATCATACCTCAAAAGTCCACTATGGTTGGGGGTGAGCTTGAGGAGGGAGGGAGGAGGATTTTCTCCTATTTTTTGACTTTGTTTCTGGTTTTGGTTTATTATTTTCAATAATGAACCTTTGGAATCGACCAAGAAAAAAAAAGTTAACACCCCCTCAAAATTTGATGGTTTACGTTTCAAGGTAAGAATCCAAAAACGTAATAGAATCCAAAAACGTAGAATCCAAAAATCGAATAAAAATTTGGCCGTCCGTCCGCCGTACGCGGCACTTTTGCCACTTAGCATTGACCGATTTTGATGAAATTTGGTATGTAGGCTCCATTTGGGGTCTAGTTGTGCCCCGACGATTTTGTTTGATGTAGGTCACTTCTAAGGGTTCCAAAATCAATTTTGAAATTTTGAAAACGCCCTAACTCAACAAATTTCGAAATGAAGATATTGTTTTTCCTTCAATTTAAGATTCTATAGAATTTTTAGAATTTTTTGAGACCACCCGGAGCTCTGTAGAACAAACCGTTCGCTCACTACGAGAATTTAAAGTTTGGACGTACGATAAATCAGAAACACGAGTGTGAATCGCAAAAGAGGCCTAATCTTCGTTCAAATCAAAGCTGACCGAAATGCGATCGATGTTTTTCTTCATGTTGGATGGTTGGTGGCTTTGCAGACGAGTGATCTATATAGAAAAATGAAAAATAATAAACCACTGTGTAATAATTTGCAGCGTTATTGCCTGTAAATTGAAACGTAAGCATTCTAGCGACTTTTGCACTATTACTAATAATAAATTGCATAAAATTTCCTATAATTTTCACTCCTGACTTAAGTCTCTACGATAAGGCGTACCGCCGCTAGAGCGCGTTGAAAAGTTGGTATCGTTATTTTAAGGTACTTTTCAACGCGCTCTGTCGGAGGAATGCCTAATCGTTGAGTCTTAAGTCTGGAGTGAAAATTATAGGAAATTTTATGTAATTTTAGTACACAAGTTGTGAGAACGCTTACTTTTCTTTAAATCGGAGAAAATCCTCCACCACTCCTCGAGCTCACCCCCCACCCTAGGGGACTTTTAAGGTATGGTTAACCACGTGTGAAGGAAGACCCTGGTGAAGGAATTTCTTTACTATGAATCATCTCTCCTATTTCCTCTAATTCGTCTGGGCTATCTTGGGGGCTCCTCGAGCGTTATCTCGTCAGTTGAACTAGCAGAAGTGAACTTGAAGCATGCCAGCATAAGAAAAGGTAAATAATTCTAAAAAGTGAAGGATCTAAAATAATTAAAATTTAATTATTTTATGAAATAATTATTAAATGAACCTTCTTCAACGCATTCGTAACTCCTGAAATGTCAAAGTGAACTATAAGTTTCATTTAAAATTTGATAATTTGGTTCATTTAATGAACTGTAAATGAAACTTATAATTTACTTTGACATTTCAGGAGTAACAAATGTGTTGAAGAAGGCCACACGTGACAGGCTTCAGCTGCTGGATACACTTTGGACTCCGTATGGTACCCACAAAAACATTTTAATTTACCTGGAAGCTGTAAGTAACCGCCATATTGCTGGTAAATACAACGCGAACTATGAAGATAGTTAAGTTACCACTCAAATGAATACGGACTCTGACAAATAATTTTTCAATTCGAAATTACCTTTATTTGTACATGATTTGATTGAATATGACTAGATGTAACCTATCTGTTTTGGTAATAGTGTAATATCACTGATTGCACGTATTTTCTGCGATAACTCAAAATCATCGCGTTTCCAACGTTAGGTTAACCCAAACGAATCGCTTCCCAAAGTCACTGCGTTTTCTCGGACGAGAACCTTACACGGCGCAAGAAAAACAGGTATGGGAAATGATAAACACCACGCTAGGGTTGCAATTATTCAATTTTGAATTTAGATATAACTTTTAAAATTTGAGCGTCGGTAATTTAGGGAAATACTAACCCGGAACGTGGAATGAACGGCGACCGACTGAGACCCCCTTGAGTGGAGCGGAAAAATATCAAGACCTGTGATACACCCCTCGAGCGGTTACCAATCCAGACAATCTCTCGGGCCGACTGGGACAACTGCGATGAATAGAGGAATTATTGATTGAGGAAACGTTTTAAATAATTTTTATGGATTATTTTGATACCTATTTGATGGGTTAAGGGTTTCAAGGTATGTAGAATACGAAAATAGAATAAAAACATTTCGTCCTTCCGCCGAGAGAAGTAGTTTCTTCAATTCCCATGGACCGATTTTTATGACATTTGGTAACGGGCTCATTTGGTGCCATGAAGATTAAGTTATTGCCAGTCGTGAAAAGTGGGGTTTGAAATTTCAATACGCCTTTGCTCGAAAAAATACGATATAAAGATATAGTTTTTCCATTCAGTTGAAATAGAGACGAATTTTTAGAATCGAATGAGACCACGCAGAGCTCTGCAGGACTAACCGTCCGCATCCTGATAGATTAATCAATTAATTATTAATTAGTGATCAAATTAATTAAAGAATGTTCACTGACATCGTGTTTATTACTGATTGTCTTGTGTGTATCAGTTTTATCGTGATCAGTTCATCGGCAGCCACCGCGCTCACGTGAACATGAAATCCTCGGGAAGCATAACTTTCAAAGATTTGTGACCTCCCTCCCTACTTTTCACGGCCAGACGTGAGATCTACCTCGTCCTTTAATGACGAATTTGAAAGTTCGTCTCGTGTTACAGGTATGACACTTTCATGTGAATGTATCCGAACCCGAAAATCAAAAGGATACTGGATTTTTTGACGATGCGTGGAGGGGGTTAAGGGGGCCTCAGTCGGTCGCCGTTTGTTCTTAGTATTTCGCGAAATTGAAGGGGCAAAAAAGTAAAAAGTTGTACTCAAATTGTACATTTTAAAGGATTTTACAAATTCATTAGTGCACGGCCCTAGGGAATTGAAAAACTGAAATATTACCGCCGGAATCATCAAAATCTGGAGTCTGTTATATTGCCGCCGGAATCATCAGAGTCTGTGCAGTTGTTGTTCCTGAAGAAGCTCTTTTACCTGCCGATATGTGCTCCCAATTATTTAGTTTATCTGGAGACAGAACTGAATCCTGTATCCTTATTTACCATGAACCTACATCTCAAGTACATTGCAAGAGTGGCGGGTATGCCAGGCTCGCGTCTTCCAAGAATGGTGGCATTGGAGATTGGCCGGGAGGGAATATTTTGGGCCGAACATTATGGGAACCTGGTGACAAGATATGGTCTCCCCAACCCCATCGCTTCTCTCGATCCCGTGCAGTTGAGGCTCAACAACGAATTGATGCTCTCAAGATATCGGGAGGAGAAAATTTCGAGTTTTGTGCTTAAAGCCAATCAGTCGGAAAGATACACGCTATACAGGGAGCTTGATCCAAGTGTCAAGTGCGCCAGTTTCTCCAGACAAGTTGAGGGCGTGGGACTGTATGAGGCCCTAGGGCTCTTCAAGATTCGTTGCGAATTGCTCAACCTCAATGCTAGGCCGTACAGTCCCAGCCCTCGGGATGAGTGCTCCTTGTGCAACCTCCGGGTGCGTGAGGATGTGTTTAATTTTTTATGCATATGCCCCATTCTGCGTGAATTTAGGTGGCCTTATTTTGGCAGTAGTACCCTATCCCGAGATGAGGCTATCGCTCTGCTGAATGGGGAAAGGGGTCATCATCATGCGTGATTGATTTCTGCAAATCTGCGTGGAAATATCGTTTTTTGCGGAACACTTCAATTTCTGAGCAATTGTATTTTATTTTGTATTTAATTAGAACAACATCTCAAAAGTATTTTATTTCTATCTTTTCAAAATGATACTTGGGCCTTTAAGTATGTTCCTCTGTACTCTGTCATGCAGACTATTATTTTCATTTCAAGTAAAATGTAGAAAACTTAGATTTAAGGGAAGGTAATTCCTGAACCTCCGGCAGACGGTTAAAGAAACCATGTCGTAATGTTTATTCTATATTATGTAAAAACAGTATTATTTCGGATTTCGCCAAATAAACGTATTTCTTCTTCTTTTTCTTCTTCCCTTCATCAAAATCGAACAATAATTGCCTGAGAAAGATTGGAAAAACTACAGAATAAACGGGGTTTTCCATGTTTTCCCCATATTTCTTAGGCAATTATTGTTCGGTGTTGATGATTCCTGCGGCAATATTTCAGTTTTTCAATTCCCTAGGGCCGTGCACTAATGAATTTCTAAAATCCTTTGAAATTTCAAAAACAGTACAAATTTTTATGTTTTGCCCCTTCGATTTCACGAAATACTGACCCGCAACGAGGAACGAACGGCAACCTACTGAGACCCCCTTAAAGTTTGTACTGACCAATAGAAAACCCTTGTTTATTGCAGATCGCTGATCTACAAAAATGTAATAAACCGTTGTAGGATAATTTGCTGCTTCCTTTCTCATGGAGCGGCTAAAACTTGACGTCTATCTTGGGGAAAATTTTTCTAAATGACAGATATCTCCATCTTCACGGCCATTCAATTTTTTGGACCCGGGAAACGACAAAAGTTCACAATTGCGCACCCCCTCACCCCCTTACAGTTATCTACGAAACACTACAGTTACATTAGAATGAATACGGTTTAGTATTTTTACTGAATTCAAAACAGGAAAACCGTGAAGGAGAAGGTTTCTCAGTTTCGTCCTCCACGGGGTGACTTTTTATTCTTGAAACAACTTTGATTATTTGAATGAAACCATCCGTTCGAAAGAGGCGGCACTTCTGAGTCTACTCCCATTTCTATCTTCTCCGCTCCCTCAAGAATTCTTTTTTTAAATTTATAAGGACCGGGGTCTCCAAACGTATGGCGCTTTTGGCACCCTTTCTTGACAAAACTCGGTGCCTTGGCGAGAGATCCCTTCCCGGAGGAAATAAGTAGAGAGAAGTTGGGGACGAGGAGTTCACTATGAGATAGCATCCCTAAAGAGTGAACCAGCCGGTGGCAGATGGAAGGAGCGTTGTTGGGGAAAGGGAAGAAGCAGAAGGGGGGGGGGGTCATGGAAAAAGAACGTAATTGTAGGAGGGGAAAAGAAAAACGGATTTTAAAAAAGCCCGGGGGATTGTCGAAAAAGCGGGCAGAGGGAAAGCCGCATCATAATTAGGCTTCCCGACTCTCCAGTGTGTCTGAAGCCTCCCAGAAGAAAAATAGTCGCCCACGAGGTGTTGGAGTTGATACAATAAGGCTTTTGTGCACAGATGGAAGGATTTACATTAGAGAAGTGACACGGGGGTCTATCGGGAACTTGTTAATCTCCTAAGTAAAAGTAAAGCGTTGCTACCAGTGATACTGAAAAACCGTCGTTTATAGTTTCAAATAAACTCAACTAAATCTGCGATTGGAAGTCTTTTGAAAGTGCGGTTAGTGTCATGTTTCTTCATTTTACCGTATTAACTATTTTTGTGTGTGACGAACGATATTTCTCGATTTTTGCGGTGTTTTTTGACAGAGGCTTCGCTTGTTAGGCATTTTCTTCTATTATTTTCCTTGGGTACTCCTGGTGTTAAACGTTTTTCTAGAGCTCTATTATAGAATTTGACTTGAAATTCCAGAATCTAAAATTGAGACAAATTCGCCAATGAACTAGTACAAGCCACGGATGAATGAATCCCGAACGTAACTTGTTCTATGTTCGTCAGCAGTCACAGCGCTGAAAACACAATCTTTGCTAGGACTCGACAACTCATGAAGATACTGATCAATAGACTCATCTTGCTGTTGAATTCGTGTTGCTAGTTTGTGTCTTGCGAAGATCACATTGACTGGCTTGACATAAACACTGTTCAGAACGCCAACAGCATCCGTATAAGTTTGGCAATCTTCTATTAGCATGCTACATGGTTGATCAAAAGATGTAGCTTACCCTGATCAGAGAGAATGTCGTCTTCCTACAGAGTGGTCAGAAAATTCTGGAAAGTTGCGAACCAGTACGTCCACTCTTTTGAAGCAAGCGAATCGTGAGGGTTGACGTCAAAACGTTCAGGCTTGAGAAAACGTTGCATTTCTAGGATTTTTTTTTTTTATGTCGAATAAATTGTAGAAGAATACCTTGAGAATAAGGCTTTATTCGACACAAAATGTGCACAATAATGATTTCATGAATATCCAAATCAGGCTCGAGAATTAGACCATATGATTGTTTAAATATAATAATAACTACAACGCATATCACTTGCCAACCTGTTACTATGAACAAAATTACTATCGCTTTAGCGACAACCTATCGATGGCATCACATGATAACCTCGTTTCTCACCCACCTGTAATTAAATTTTTAGCGATAAGAAACCATGGTTATCAGTGACGCTCAGCCCTCTTGATCAAAACCGAGGTTATCATTTAGGGCGTTAGAGAGCAGAAAATGCAATTCCCGCTAAAAATTGAATTACAGGTGGGTGGGATACGAGGTTTTCATTCAGAGAATCCAAAAAAACCCATTTTAGCCAAAAATTGAGATACGAGGTTATCATATGATGCCATCGCTATGTACCTCACCCCCCACCCACCCTGTCTATTAGACCTGTCTATGCCTACAGAACCATGTTATGGATGATAGGGAAGGTATACGTCTCACTTATTTATACGTTTTGCTATGGGACTCTTGGTCTTGGAATAGCTGGAAAAGTTTTTCAATTGAGGCTAACAAATCTTCAATCAAGCTGCAAGCATTCCGGGATAAAAAGAAAGGGCTGAAAGAGGGCAGTTCGTCCGTTCGGTCCCTCGGAAAAAGGTGCGGCAGAGAAATAGTCAGCGGTAGTCATGAACTAGAGGGAGGACACTAACTTGCTAGCCTGGCTCACCCAAACCACCTTAAGTAAAAGGGGAAAAACCTGAAAGATAAAATCGGAATCCCTTTGAATTTGTCATGTTGTCAACCTAACGGGTGGCAGTGGGCCTGGTTAGGATTACCGTAATAAATAACGAGAGAGGGAGAAAATCGGCGGACTTGGAGAAATGATAATGGTGGAGTGATGGTGTGTGGGGGGGGGGGCTTGCCAGGCTATTTCTTAATTTGTTTTTGGGGTGCAGCGCAATCTCTTCATTAACACAACTGTCCTTCTCATTCATTTGACAAGTAACCTGAGTGGTGGAAGGGAGGCCCCTTAAAGTACCAGAAAATAATTTGGAAAATACTCGATACAGAAAAAACACGAATCACCAACTCACTATATGAATTTTCTTGAGTATTGAAGAAATTGGGAACTGAAGAAATACTCCATGGTTTTGCGACGTGCCTGGCATCAAAGGGAAAATGTTTTATACCACCCTGTTTAGATTGAGATTGACACTAACACAAATGCCTACCTGCACCGGATAGATTCGAACATCACACCGATGTGCCGGAGATGGAACATTCACGAAGAAACGGCCGAGCATATGATCCTGGCATGCGGAGTGAACCGCCAAGCTTCAGACCTTTACCTCAAAAGGCTTTCTACACTCGCAACGAATCCCTCCAACCTTGACTCCATCATTTCAGAAGATAACGTAGAAACGTATGAAGTGCTATACGAACTCATTGATAACTTACAATATAGTTGGTAACAAAATCAAACATTACCTATTATTAAGTACCCTTTTTTTACCGTGAAATTTTGAAGCACATTAGTATGTTTGAATTACCTACAAGCACAGCTGTATGTTTGTAAATAACGAAGCCAATAAAAATTAGAAAAAAAAGGTTTGCCAAGTGGGTGTGGCGCACAGCTTCCTCTTATCCATAACCCGATTATATAGATGATCCGATGCATAGTAGTTAGTCTCAAAACACCAATCTCTAAGTACCTTTCATTATCCTCATAGGGGACCATCTACTCGCTAATCTGGACAATCCTAGAAAATTTCATCAAATTAGGATGAAAAATTAAGTGAGTAGGTGTATGTGATTGGATAAAAAAAAAATACATTGCCTCGGCTGGGTTTCGAACTCGTGACCTTAGGAACTCAGATCAAGACTTTATCCTCTGAGCTACCGAAGCTTTGCTATTAATGGGATTTGAGATTCTCACAGGAGACCATCCCTCTATGAATGAATCCCTCTATGAAGAACAATTCTCTGAGATTTTCATAGGGGACCATCTAAACACTACTCTGTCACATCCCTGAAAATTTCATTGAAATCGGCTGGAAAATGTGGAAGTTATGGCCGTTACAAGGAAATTCACGTTTGCGCATGCGCAGTCGCTTCTATCAGTCCGGGGACAATGATTTTCATAGGGGGCCATCTAAACACTACTCAGTAACATCCCTGGAAATTTCATTGAAATCGGATGGAAAATGTGGAAGTTTTGGCTGTTACAAGGAATTCACGTTTGCGCATGCGCAGCGGCTACTATCAGTCCCGGAGTGATGATTTTCATAGGGGACCATCTACAACCTAATCCGGATAATCCCTGAAAATTTCATAGAAATCGGACAATAACTTCGTATAGTTATGAGCGTTACAAGGATTTCATGACAGACACACAGACAGACAGACACGGAACCAAAATTGTTCAGAAAGGTCTAAAACGCAAAACGCGAGTGAAAATTTCAATTTTGGAGAACTATTTTTTTCATCTTCGAAAAGTGGAAACAAAGGTTCGGCTACTTTGGTGGACTCGGAAGCAAAAATACTCCATGAATGAACCCAAGCTCCAGTTTGTAAAATGATATTTAGTGGCGCAGTGAAGAGCAAACACATTTGGAAATTTGTTATTAAATGTTCCGAATATTCGATTGGACTGGAATTCGGTGATGTTTACTTAGGAGGATGCTTCTTTAAGTTGAACTTGACGACATGAGGGATTTTTCTCAGTTGAAGTTCATTTGAAATTCTCTAGTATAACTGTGACAGACTATTTTTTCCCTCTCTCTTTTTATTCTTTACATCTCTCATTATGGTTTATTATTTTCAATAATGAACCATTGGAACAGAGCAAGAAAAAAATTTTAACCCCCCGCTCAAAATTTGATGTTTTACGTTTCAAGGTACGTAGAATCCGAAAATCGAATAAAAAATTTTCCGGCCGTACGCCGCACAGTGGGGCGGGAGTGGAAAAAACTCCATTTTTGCAAAGTGACTAGAAAAGAAATGTAATGTGGTTTCCTCAAAGTCTATTACTTGTAGAACTAGGGTGTGAAGGACCTTCAGTGTTTAAAAATTGTTTTCACTGCTAAATGGGGGCTCAAACCTGATATTTCGAGATTTTAAGCACTTTGAGAGTGGAATTTGAAAATTTCCTAACACGTTCTATGTGTTTCAAAAAATTTAAATAAAATTAAATAATGTTGTATACATATAAGCAGTATCTCTAAAAAATACTAATTATTTTTTCATAAAATTTTAGCTTGAACATTAGCTCCAGATTTGGGTTTTTATAGCGAAATACAGCTTGAGAGGTGTGGAAAAACCGAGCTTCGCCTTCCTTCGGTTCGGCTCATTTTTTTTTCTTGAAGTTCTGACCATTATCAAGAAGCTGTAAAAATTTCATAGCCGTGTTTCACCGAATTTAGATGCAGTGGGTTAAAATGTGATTAAAAGTACACCAAGGACGCCGTCACTGCAGTCACCGCAGCTTCAAAGTAAAACCCTTCTAAAGGTTGTAACTTCTACATTTTCCTCTCGAATTCGATGAAATTTCCAGGGATTGTGAATGTTGGCATGTAGAAGGTCCCCTATGTGGGCTGTTAGCTACAATCACAGAGTAACGGAGTCAAGTTAAGGCTACTATGATCGGATCATCTATACAATCGGGTTATGGATACTGGGTTGCTATGTGCCACACCCTTTTGGCGGAAATTTTTTATTTTATTTTTTACTGGAAAACAAAATGATGTAAGTAGCGACGTTTTCGTAAAACATTTCTGCAAAGAGTCAACAAAGTTCTGTTTGAACAAAACCTGGGTCTTAGGATTGTCATTCGCAGTAGTGTGGTCAGTCGTGACTTACCGAGAACATGTCATCATTGAAAATCTGTTATTCAGATTTAGCAAACGTTTAATTTGGATTCGTTCCATTATTCGATCGCTTACTATCCAATTTTCAGAGGTGTTTATGACTCAAAATGTTGTAAAAATTAAATATGTAAATACATATTTACATATATAAATGTTTACATACATATATAAAGGAACCTCAATTCATTCATCACTATCGTATCCGATAACCTCTAAAACGAAGAAAAGAACAAAATAACACACACCCATCGCCTGTAAAACCGCTTTTCCGTTTTTTTTTTTTTTTTTTTTTTTGTTTTTTTTTTTTCACATGCTTTTCTACTTTGAGTAACATTATTTTTTTCAAAATTCAAGATTCAGAACTAAAATAACAAATTTAAACTAGTAGTGCTTTTGATTGATGTCAGTCACTTCTAAAGGGTGAAAATTAAGGGTTGAAATGTCCAAGAGTGCACTAGCTCTAAAACTCTCGAAATGAAGGTATTGTTTTTTCACCAATTTAAAATATTACTGAATTTTGTAATTTGTTTTAGACCACCCAATAAGCAACCAGTAATCAAATGTCCATGTGAAGCTCCCTATTTCTTCGAATCGAGTGTGAAGCGTTTAGTTCTTCCTAATAAACTTGAGGGTGAACAAGGAAATGTACATTCACTCACACACAAGTGAACTTGTGAAGGTGTGAAGGCAGTATGGTGCGGTAGGTAGGTAGTAACTATGGTTGGTAGGTAAAAAAAATAGTGCAAAGCTTTGATCTTTGCAGACGTGGAATAGAGGGAGAGATTGTATCACATGCCGAGTGGCCAGGGTAAGAAGCCCGACATCGTTGCCGTCAAGCCCGACCAGTCTTGCATTATCCTGGATGTACAAGTAGTCCTCCCCTGGTCTCCTCCACAGTATATTTTATTTATTTATTTTATTTTCATTCATGGCGTGCCCCCTGCGTCTTTCAGAGGATATTTTTTAAAAAAGGTAGTACCTACTGATGCCGACTTCTTCATTTCGAGTCACTAATATCTTTATTTCGTGAGAATACTCATTCGGCAGCAATGGAACGTCACAACTGAAAATGATAATAACAAATTAAAAAAAACTCGGCGCTTTGCGCCCCTGCACCCCCCGGTTTATTTCTTTTTCCATACTCTGTATGAAATCATAGGAACACAGAATGTGTTTTTGCGATACTAGTCATCCGTTAAATAAAAAACAACAATAATAAATGTGGAGTTGACATTAACATGACAACCAATAAACATATCACCAGATGTTTTTTCTGTCGCTTTTTCGTGACGATTTTTTTTCGGTAGGTCATCGCAAAAACACATTCTGTGTTGAAAACTAGGAGGTGGCCATTAACTGGAGGCCTGCCAATAACTAGTGGGTAGCCGCTATTAATGTTTTCGGCTAGCGACGTGTCACTATCCGAGCCAACTTTTGTTTCTTGGACTTTCGAGACCAAACCGCCCAATACTTCGTGGCATAACCAGTCAAAACCTCTCCCAAGAAAGCTACAACCGCGGAAATGTAGCCCACTTTGAGGATGTAGAATCCTATCATCAAGTTGGACAAATCGAGCGCTTTGGGTTCGACGTAGTCAATCTCCTTCAAACGCTCCTTGCACTCAGTGTTCAAGCGGGGTGCTTGGTCCAGCCCAGCAGCGAGAATTCTCGACACGGCAGTAGTGATTGTTCTGAAAATATGAAGAGCTAGTTAGTTTTTTAAACATGGAAACGAATGAGTAACCTTATACACATGTCGCAGGAAGTGCAATATTAGTGTTCGAAGTTACCTACCTAAGTTCGATGGCTTCAAATTAGAAACTATGAACGAATGCGTCGCGTTGCCAAGGAGCGGTTAAAATGACGTGGGCTTCGAAATTTGTCTGAAGAAAAAGATTATTAGTAAAAGTTCCGTTGTTCCGATAGAATGTACCTATGTTGTAGCATTGTAAAAAGTTGTATCTTATTGGTAAAATAAAGTAGTTCAAAATTAGTTCTCAAAACCAGGTTTAACGTTTTCCTTGAGTAGACATAGAATAGACATCTCCGTTCCGAACAATTGGCGCCCAACTGAAAATTCCGGCGGAAGATGGAAAACCTGGTGAGAAGACGACGAGTGGTAAGAACTGCATTTACCAGGACATTCAATTCGTTGGACGAAATCTTCAAGGGTAGAGGAGATTTGAGCGATCCGACCGTAATCCGGAATATGCAAACGTTGTTCGAGCTCCTTGAGAAACGATACAACGAATTGAATGAGCTGAATTTACCTGTTCTAGATATGATGCTAACTGAGAACTATAGTGACAAAGACATAGAAGATGAGGCAATAAAAGCTGAGGAATACGAAACTAGTTTTCTGAACATGCGATCCTTAGTGTCCTCAATTTTGAGAACCGAGTCGGTTCATAGTTTTAAGACCGGGGTTAGTGAGAAAACTGGGAGGAAGTTCAAGCTACCCAAAGTTGAACTCACAAAATTCAATGGGGACCCAAAAGACTGGTTAACGTTCTGGAGTCTTTTTCAATCGATAGATCGCGACGTTACTTTAACGCCAGAGGAGAAGTTTCAATATCTTCTTCAAAGCGCGATACCTGGTTCACGCGCACACGACGTAGTAGCTAGTTTTCCACCAACCGCTGATAACTACCCCAAAGCAATTGAAGAATTGAAAAATCGGTTTGGAAGGGATGGGTTGCTCGTCGAGGTGTACACGCGCGAACTCCTGGGATTGGTCCTCCAAAACGCGGCTTCTTCGACAAATTCTCGGCTCTCCGAATTTTATGACAAGCTCGAATGTCAACTTCGTGCGCTTGAAACGTTAGGGGTTACTTCAGAAAAATGCGCGTCAATGCTTTTCCCTCTCGTTGAATCGTGTTTGCCAGAAGAGTTGTTGAGAGCGTGGCAGAGGAGCACTTTCAATGCAGTAGATGACTCGGACCGACCAGAAGCGGAAATTTTGCTATCCCAACTTCGCAAATTTATCAAAAGAGAAGTAGAGAGCGAAGAGCGGATTTCGTTGGCGAGAAGTGGTTTCGGTTTCGCAAAATCCGGAAAGAAAAAGGTAGTTTCCCCAACTACGTCAGGAGAGAATCGCGAAATCCCTTCCGCAGCTAGTCTTCTAACCGTCAAGAGAGATAGTGGGAAGAATAATTGCATTTTTTGCTCGGGTTCCAGTCACAAATCTGCGGAATGTTTGAAAGCCCAAGATATGACCCTTATAGAAAGACGGGAAATAGTGAAAAATCATAACGTTTGCTTTATATGCCTTAGACCTAATCATATTGCACACAAATGTAAGGCTATAGTAAAGTGCAATGTGTGTCGAAAAAAGCATTTGGTTTTGATGTGTCCCAACATAGAAAAAGATAGAGTAGACTGTACTCAAGACTGCAAAGATCTCTCTAATATAACTGGACAGCCAGAAGTATACCTACAGACTATAGTGGTAGTGCTTAGAAATAAGGAAAATGAGCGCAAAGTGAGAGCACTCATCGACACAGGATCAATGAGATCATACATTTTGAAAGACACTGCAATTGCAATGGGGTACCATCCTGTTGGCAGTGAAATGATTTCACATTCTGTTTTCGGTGGTGATCGATCTAAGCCTATCAACCATAAGACCTACAAGATAAGCATAGGGTCACTTGACAAAAAAGGAAGCCTGTACCGTTTTGATGCCCTAGATCAGCAAGTTATCTGTGGCAAAGTATCCTCAGTCAAGAATGGACCATGGATGAACGAGCTTAGGGCTGAAAACATCCAACTTTCTGATTTTGATCAAAAGGTCACACCCATAGAAGTTTTGTTAGGGGCTGATGTAGCAGGAAAGTTGCTGACAGGGAAGAAAGTAGAACTACCATGTGGTTTAGTCGCATTACAAACCTGTCTGGGCTGGACTGTCATAGGAAAACCTAAGATAGTTAATGATGATGATCCATGTGTTTCAACCCTGATTTCACTGCATGTTAATGACGCTGATCTGTCTGAGTTGTGGAAACTCGAAACCATAGGTATCACTGAGCCATCGGAGAAGAAGTCGCAGGTAGAACTCCATCAAGCAGCTTTGAAGCACTTCACAGAAACTGTCCGGATGAATGACGAAGGAAGGTACGAGGTCCATCTCCCTTGGATTGAAGGACACACTCCGTTACCGACTAACTATGACATCGCATTCAAACGACTTCAAGCAGCTGTCAGCAAGATGAAGAATAGAGGAATCTATGAAGAATACCAGCGAGTATTTGAAGAATGGTTGGCTGATGGCGTGATAGAGGAGGTTCCAGTTGATCAACTCGGATCGGGTAAGCATTACCTTCCTCATAGAGCTGTAATTAAAGAAGGTAGCACAACCAGAATTCGGCCCGTATTCGATGCATCTGCTCACGAAAAGATGAAACCTTCAATAAACGACTGTGTTGAAAAAGGTGTTAACTTGATAGAGCAAATTCCCTCGTTACTACTTCGGTTTCGGATGGGAAAATTTGGAATCACTGGCGACATTAAAAGAGCTTTTCTACAAATTAGTTTAGCTGAAAACGACAGAGATTATTTGAGATTCCTATGGATAGATACGAATGGTATTTTGAAAATATATAGACATTGCCGAGTGGTATTCGGAGTGATTTGTAGCCCGTTTCTCTTGGGAGCGGTAATAATACACCACCTAGAACAATATCGCTCTACTCATACAGAGAAAGAAGAAATCATTCAAACTTTGGTGAATGGATTCTATGTAGACAACTGTGTGGTGAGTAAAAACAGTATAGAAGAAACGAACAATTTCATTCAAGAGGCGACTACCATCCTAGATGATGCAAAAATGGAACTAAGAGGGTGGGAGTTCACTGGCCAAGATTTTGATAAAGACAGAACAAAAATTTTAGGGCTAGAATGGGACAAAAAAGAAGATTCCCTTCACTTATGTTCAACTTGCTTTGATTTTGAACTTGAAGGAAAAGTAACAAAAAGGAAAATGCTCTCAATCGCACACAAATTGTTTGACCCAATTGGATTTGTTTGTCCAGTAGCTTTGTTCCCGAAGCGCCTGCTTCAGAAAACATGGGAGCAAAGAACCAAATGGGACCAAGGAGTGAGCGATAGTTTGCAAAAAGAATTCCTGAATTGGGCCAAAGAGCTACCGTTGTTGCAAAAAGTTAAGATTCCGCGATGGTTAACCGGCTCAACTTCTACCAGCAAGACAACAATACACACATTTTGCGATGCGAGTCAGTATGCTTATGCCGCTGCTGTATTCATACGGGTGGAAACTGACAGCGAAGTGTTTGTTCAACTGGTACAAGCGAAAGCTCGAGTTGCACCGATAAAGAGGACAACCATTCCGCGATTGGAGCTTTTAGCAGCAACTATCGGTGTTCGACTCCATCAGACGGTCCTTGAGTCGTGGAATTGGGAAAATGTTGATTCATTTTTCTGGTCTGATTCGTCCACGACACTGGCTTGGATCAAGAGAGACGATCACTGGGCTCCATTTGTTGGGAATCGTGTACGTGAAATTCGAGAGTCCTCAGAACCATCACAGTGGAGATATGTACCTGGACCTCACAACCCAGCAGATCTGCCTTCACGAGGATGTGGCGCTAGAAAGCTCCTCGAATCTCGCTGGTGGGAGGGACCCGATTGGCTACGAGATTCGGAAGATAGTTGGCCATCGGAGAACTTATTCTGTGATGAAGAGCAGATCATGCAAGAAAGGAAGAAAGTCATTGTATCAGCCATCTGTTTGAACAATTCTTCAGGTCTATCAACAGATTGGTACTATCGATATTTTTCCAGATATCGGAAACTTGTTCGATCAGTTGCCTGGTTATATCGAACAGTTAATAGATGCAAGAAAATGGAAATTCCCAGTACCCATTTAACCAATGCTGAAATTCAACTCGCTGAGAAGAAAGTTATGAAATGGGTACAGGAAGAGTCGTTTACTAACACTAAACGAAGCAAAGAACTTCTCACGTTGAATCCGTACAAAGATGAAGATGGATTGATCAGGATTCGAACAAAAATCTCGAATAGAGAAGATTCTTTCGAATTCCGTCATCCAGTTGTACTCCCTGCTGGTCATCCAGTTGTCACACGTCTTATAATCCAAACTCATGAAGATCACTGTCATGTTGGAGTCCAAGGTCTCATGTGCATTTTAAGGGAACGCTTTTGGATTTTGCAAGCAAGACGGACAGTCAGAGGAGTAGTAAATAGTTATACGTGCAGGAGGTATAATTCAAAGAAGATAGAAGAGAAGAACGAAACAAGAAAAGGTCGTCGATTAGTGAAGCCAGCGAGATATCAAGACTGAAAATGAAAATAAATCAACTTGGATTGATTTAGGTGGGAGAATGTTCGAAGTTACCTACCTAAGTTCGATGGCTTCAAATTAGAAACTATGAACGAATGCGTCGCGTTGCCAAGGAGCGGTTAAAATGACGTGGGCTTCGAAATTTGTCTGAAGAAAAAGATTATTAGTAAAAGTTCCGTTGTTCCGATAGAATGTACCTATGTTGTAGCATTGTAAAAAGTTGTATCTTATTGGTAAAATAAAGTAGTTCAAAATTAGTTCTCAAAACCAGGTTTAACGTTTTCCTTGAGTAGACATAGAATAGACATCTCCGTTCCGAACAATTAGTGGGACGAAAATCAAAACTACTATCTAGTTCTTCGTTTAAGTTTAAAAACGTCTGCCAAGTGGGTGTGGCACATAGCTTCGTCGTATCCATAACCCGATTAAATAGATGATCCGATGCATAGTAGTTAATCTCAAAACACCAATCTCTAAGTACCTTCCACTACCCTCATAGGGGACCATCTACACGATAATCTGTACAATCCTAGAAAATTTCATCAAATTCGGGTGAAAAATGTAAAATTTACATTTAATATAACATTTAATGTTATGGCTGTTACAAGGATTTTACGTATGCGCATGCGCAGAGGCTAATCCCTGAAATTGTCATCGAAATCGGGTAGAAAATGTGGAAGTTATGGCCGTTACAAGAAAATTCACAAATTTCCGAAAATTGTCACGAAATTTTCGAATTTTGCCTTAAAGGGGGGGTTAATGCTCAAAAAACGTGCGTTTGCGGGCGTAATATTGTAAAATCTACCCAAGCCTCAATTTCCAACCAATTTGCGTGTTTCTTTTTTTGTTTGACTCAAATAACTCCCGAGTTGTACATGATTTCACCAGAGTACCAAAATTCGCAAGGGGAGGGGTACCAAAATTTTTCAATATTTTGGTTCCTTTATATCTTACTAATTGTACCCAAGCTTTGAAATTGAGGAAAAATTCTCATTATACCTCCGGATTTTCATGAATTATTCTCTGTACCACCATGGAACTAATATTGGTGCCGCCATGGTGCCATAAACCGCATATTTCGTGGTTTTTGCTCGTGTTTCACCTTGAATACGGATGTGAACCTCGATGGACTGCCTATTAAAACTAATAGATGAAAGTTCAATGTTAAGACGTATTTCCGCGTTGGTGCAAGAGTGGCGCCATTTGGGAGGGGGGGGGGGGTGAACTCTAATTATCATGTTGAGTATTTTAGATCATGGATTTTAAAATGCTCTTCAGATTCGAGGCTCCCATGCCGCTAGAATTTTTATGGTGGATGTTGGGAGGGGGGGGGGTTACTATTTTTTGCCTAAAGTAATAAATAAATTACATCGAGTGAAACAGTTTTTTCGCTTACCAACTGGTTTACATTGATCTACCGCTTATCCAATGGGACGTCCCCTGGAATGCATGCATTTCTAAACAATATGTTTTACAACTACTACACAATACATTGAATCGGAATCGAAATAACAAAATTTTTCTTATAATCTTCGGACAAATTTCGAAATTTTACGTCATTTCAATCACTCCTTGGCAACGCGACATATTCGTTGATAGTTTCTAATGTGAAGCCATCGAATAGGTAGGTAACGTAGCTAACTTCGAATATCAAGAAATGAATTTTACTATGCGATTCGAAAAATTCAATTTTATTTCAAGAACAATTCGACAGTTTTTTATAGATATTTTCAAATATTTAAAACCCATATCTTTGTTACAGAAATTTATAAGCTGGGGCATTTCGAAACTCCTATTTTTCAACCCTCAGAATTGACTAACAATAACCAAATCTTCTGGGCACAACTAAAGAGTACACAAATGGAATCTGTTTGGTTCCCAAGTTCATTGACGGGACCTTTGCGTCAGTAGCGAGTCAGAAGAGCACCTCAAAGCGACACTTTCAACCCTATCAACGGGATGGGATTTTGTTTTATTACCCGATGTTGAGTGTTCCTTTTCCGAGAAGAAACTAATTGTATTGTACCTACTTCGTTTTGGAGAAATACATCTAGCCGTTTTACTTAAAGTGAATGTGTACAGCGAAATTCAATTCTTTCCTTCTTCATTAACAATAGTTCTCAGTTCGAACAGAATCCATATACCAAATTTCATCTAAATCGGTCCATAATAATAAATAATAATTGAAATAATGAACCGAAATTATCAAAAGTACTCAAGCAACAAAGGGAACAAACTTCCTAGGAGTACACGTGGGAACACATCACCTAACCTTCTTCTGAATCGATTGCCAAAAATGTACCAATCGGTACAATAGACAATAGAAACGCCTCTAATTATTACATAACGGCGTATTTTTTTTTTTTTTTTTTCTTCAGCAAAGAACACGATTTATCCATCAATACTACCAGCCAACCATAATATAGCGCAAGGATAACACTCAAGTTTATTTTCACAAAAGTGTACTTACCAGCAAAAAATCGTTAGTCCAGAGTTGACGGCGCCTCCAATATGAAACACGGTTCTTGGTTGCGGAGGACAAACAACGTTTAGAGACAGTAAATAATAATCGAAGAAACGAGAACTCAGCGCTCTGCCCCCCATCGGCTGGGGTATTAAAAGTAAAAACATGGAACATGCTTCAGCCAGCAATACTTCGTGGAGCCATCAGGAACGAATTAAGCTAACTCTGCTGATCAGGGAGGACCTTAGTTTTACATCCGATTTCTGCTGTTGCACAGAGTCTGAGAAATTTCAGCTTCGTAGAGTCATCAGGAACGAAATTAGCTAACTCTGCTGATCAGGGAGGACCATAGTTTCACATTCGATCTCTGCAGTTGCACAGAGTCTGGCTGAGAAATTTCAGCTTCGTAGAGTCATCAGGAACGAAATTAGCTAACTCAGCTGATCAGGGAGGACCATAGTTTTACATCCGATTTCTGCAGTTGCAAAGAGTCTGCCTGAGAAATTTCAGCTTCGTAGAGTCATCAGGAACGAAATTAGCTAACTCTGCTGATCAGGGAGGACCATAGTTTCACATTCAATCTCTGCAGTTGCACAGAGTCTGCCTGAGACATTTCAGCTTCGTAAAGTCATCAGGAACGAAATTAGCTAACTCAGCTGATCAGGGAGGACCATAGTTTTACATCCGATATCTGCAGTTGCACAAAGTCTGCCTGTGAAATTTCAGCTTCGTAGAGTCATCAGGAACGAATTAAGCTAACTCTGCTGATCAGGGAGGACCTTAGTTTTACATCCGATTTCTGCTGTTGCACAGTCTGCCTGAGAAATTTCAGCTTCGTAGAGTCATCAGGAACGAAATGAGGAATTTCACCGATTTCTGTTTGCATTTTTCCTGAATAGTTAATGGTGTGGGATAGATGAAAATCGGGCTGATTTCGGAAAATAAGTCTCCTGTTATTTTTGGGAGACAATCAAAATTTTTAGTTTCAAAACTAACCGGGAAAACAGACGTGCAGTGGGAACGCTCGCTGATTGGGCTGTTCGGATCGCCGTCTCCTCCCAGTGTTGCCCATTGGGACGACGAAATCGTGTTTTCTAAGAGAAAAGTTATAAAACAAAAACAGGGGAAACCTTATTTTCCCCATCTCGCTTTTTCTATTTTTTTCTTCAGTTTTTCGATCTCGAACTTTACTGTTTCATGAAATTTTGCATCTGGGGACTATGGATTTCTCGATCTCAGCGCTTCAAGCGGCCATAAATGAACTATTCCAGCATGACGTCATTTTCCCGGTTTTTTTTAAACATCCATATTTTCTACACTGTTTTGTTTATTCGTAAATTAGGAAGTACGGGCTGAAAGTTTGCCTTAGGGGGTTTTTAGAGGTGCTGAATCCGATTTTGGGGTCAAAAATAGGAAATTCCGACATGGTGAAATTCCTCATTAGCTAACTCTGCTGATCAGGGAGGACCATAGTTTTACATTCGATCTCTGCAGTTGCACAGAGTCTGCCTGAGAAATTTCAGCTTCGTGGAGTCATCAGGAACGAAATTAGCTAACTCTGCTGATCAGGGAGGACCATAGTTTCACATTCGATCTCTGCAGTTGCACAGAGTCTGCCTGAGAAATTTCAGCTTCGTAGAGTCATCAGGAACGAAATTAGCTAACTCAGCTGATCAGGGAGGACCATAGTTTTACATCCGATATCTGCAGTTGCACAGAGTCTGCCTGTGAAATTTCAGCTTCGTAGAGTCATCAGGAACGAAATTAGCTAACTCAGCTGATCAGGGAGGACCATAGTTTTACATCCGATATCTGCAGTTGCACAGAGTCTGCCTGTGAAATTTCAGCTTCGTAGAGTCATCAGGAACGAATTAAGCTAACTCTGCTGATCAGGGAGGACCATAGTTTCACATTCGATCTCTGCAGTTGCACAGAGTCTGCCTGAGAAATTTCAGCTTCGTAGAGTCATCAGGAACGAAATTAGCTAACTCAGCTGATCAGGGAGGACCATAGTTTTACATCCGATATCTGCAGTTGCACAGAGTCTGCCTGTGAAATTTCAGCTTCGTAGAGTCATCAGGAACGAAATTAGCTAACTCTGCTGATCAGGGAGGACCATAGTTTTACATCCGATCTTTGCAGTTGCACAGAGTCTGCCTGAGAAATTTCAGCTTCGTAGAGTCATCAGGAACGAATTTAGCTAACTCTGCTGATCAGGGAGGACCTTAGTTTTACATCCGATTTCTGCTGTTGCACAGAGTCTGCCTGAGAAATTTCAGCTTCGTAGAGTCATCAGGAACGAAATTAGCTAACTCTGCTGATCAGGGAGGACCATAGTTTCACATTCGATCTCTGCAGTTGCACAGAGTCTGCCTGAGAAATTTCAGCTTCGTAGAGTCATCAGGAACGAAATTAGCTAACTCTGCTGATCAGGGAGGACCATAGTTTTACATCCGATCGCTGCAGTTGCACAGAGTCTGGCTGAGAAATTTCAGCTTCGTAGAGTCATCAGGGACGAAATCAGCTAACTCAGCTGATCAGGGTAGACCATAGTTTTACATCCGATATCAGCAGTTGCAAAGAGTCTGCCTGAGAAATTTCAGCTTCGTAGATTCATCAGGAACGAAATTAGCTAACTCTGCTGATCAGGGAGGACCTTAGTTTTACAGTCGAACTCTGCAGTTGCACAGAGTCTGCCTGTGAAATTTCAGATATAACGGAGCCATCAGGAACGAATTCAGCTAACCCAGCCGATCAGGGAGGACCATAGTTTTACATCCGATCTTTGCAGTTGCACAGAGTCTGCCTGAGAAATTTCAGCTTCGTGGAGCCATCAGGAACGAATTTAGCTAACTCTGCTGATCAGGGAGGACCACAGTTTTACATCCGATCTCTGCAGTTGCAGAGAGTCTGCCTGTGAAATTTCAGCTTTGTGGGGCAATTAGGAGCGAATTCTGCTTAATTTCATAGGTACTTACGTAATGCACTTGCGTTCCACACCTATAGAGTGATCCATGCTCGAAGATTTGGAAAAAATACGTCGAAAATGTCTTCAAATCTTGCGGTTCTTATATTATTGGCCTCATCAAAGGAATTTCATTACATGGGAGGAAGGACTTTTGATATGCATATCATCCTAGGGGTTAGTCCACATTGTCGTCGGCTAACAACAGTTCGGCAAAAAAGCGTTACCACGATAGACATGATTTCTTCGTTTCCATTGACGAAATTTATTTGCCTCCGGTGACCCCAAAGAGCTTCAATTTTGCTGGGGGCTATTCGAGAATGCTGAATCTTAATTACGAGATGAGCTCTTCCCTGATCAGCTGGGCGAGCTAAATTCGCTCCTGGTGGTCCCATGAAACAGATGTATTGCAGGGCACTACCTTGCATTGGGACTACTAGTTCTGAATTACAAACTGAGGTTCTCCCCGATTAGTTGGGCGAGTTGAATTCACTCCAGGTGGAACCATGAAGTTGAAATTTCACAGAGAGCCTATTTAAGACTGCGGCATTTAATTACAAACTAAGCTTCACCCTGATCAGCTGGATGAGCTAAAAATACTATAATAAGAAGAACCAATAGAAGAAGCTGAAAATTTGAAGAGCTTCGCCTTGTATTTGAGACTGCTGTTTCTAAACTACAAACTGAGCACCTCCCTGATCAGATGGGTGAGAGTAATTCGCTCCTGGTGGACCCAAAAAACAAAAATATTGCAGGGCACCACCTTGCATTGAGACTACTGAGTCTGAATTACAAACTGAGCTCCTCCCCGATCAGCTGGGTGAGCTTAAATAGCACCTGGTTGCCCCAAAAAGCAGAAATATTGCAGGACACCTTGCATTGAGACTACTGGTTCTGAATTAGAAACTGAGCTCTTCCCCTATTAGCTCGGTGAGCGTAACTTGCTACTGTGGACCCAAGAAGCCAACATTTCGTGAGGTGCATTTTTAAGTCTGCTGAATTTCAATAATAGACTGAGCTCTTCTCTGGTCAACTGGGCGAGTTAAATTCATTCCTGGTGAAACCATCATGTCGAAATTTCACTGAGAGCCTCTTCAACACTGCGGCATCTAAATTAAAGACTGAGCTCCACCCTGATCAGCTGGATGAGCTGAAATAGCATGTTGTGGACTCCTGAAGCTGAAACTCTACATGGTGCCTATTTGAGACCGCTAATTTCTATTTACGAACTGAGCTGCTCCCCGATCAACTGGGCGATCTAAATTCGCTCCTGGAGGACCCAAGAAGCTGACATTTCGAGAAGGGCATTGTTAAGACAGTTGAATCCCTGCCTTTATCAGCTGGGCGAGTTAACCCATTTCAAGCCAAGGGTAGAAATAACTGAATAATGGGGAGAGGAGGATGAACTGTTTTAGAGAATTCCAGCCGAAATAAAGCATCATTTGTTCACCAATCGAGAGCAAAAATACTCGATATTTTATGAATTTTACTTTTTTATGAGATTTGAGAGTTTTCCAAAGCGATATGATTTATCCAGTTTCATTTATCCCAGAATCGAATTTGAGCCATCATAATCATGCCTTTGGCCAAAAGGCCTCATTTTCAAAAAATTTCCAAAATCGCATTCAGCTCCCAAACGTCAGAACAAATTTTTTCTGAAAATTTTAGGAATAGCAGGAACGAGAAAAAATTCTTTTGCGAAGATTTTCCACTATTTCAATATTGAAAAAATCATAAAATATGACGATGAGAAAACGCATCAGTGGCCGGAAATGGGTTAAATTAACTTCAGATGGAACATCAAGTTGAAATTTCACAGTGAGCCCATTTAACACCGGCATCTTAATTACAAACTAAGCTCCACCCTGATCAGCTGAATGAGCTAAATATAGTGTCTCGTGGTACGAAGAAGCTGAGAATTTGCAGAGAACCTCCTAGTATTTTAGATTGCTGTTTCTGAATTACAAACATAGCATCTCCCTGATCAGCTGGGTGAGAGTAATTCGCTCCTGTGGACTCAAGAAGCTGATATTTCGTGGGGCGCATTTTTAATGCTGCTGGTAGGTAGTAGGTACCTCTGGTTGGTAGGTAAAAACAAAAAATAAATAAATAGTGACAATGGCAAAGCTGTGATCTTTGCCGATGAGTGATCTCTACAGGAAAATAATAAACCTTTGTGAAATAATTTGCAGTGTTTTTGGTTTATCATTTTCAATAATGAAGCTTTGAATTGACCCAGAAAAAAAAGTTTAACCCCCCCTCAAAATTGTGTTGTTTACGTTCCCCAAAATCGAATGAAAATGTTGCCATCCGTCCACCGTATGGGGCACTTTTCTCAGTTAAAATGGACCGTTTTGATGAAATTTGGTATTATGGGCTCCAATCCAATGGTTGTAGAAAATAATAAACCAAAATGTGGTATCTAAGTGATCTGTTGGAATCCAGTTTGAGAGTAGTCTCCGATATGACTTTTATTAGATGTGGGCTTCATCATGCTATAGATAAATATTCCATTGGTATTTAAACCTACTTTTATACACATTGCTAATTCGTAAAAGAGAAATCCGCTGATTGATGGTGCGTTGGTGCTTCGATAACATTTGTGATTTCTCCGACCCTCCCTTCACCGTGCGGTGGTGGGAGTGACCTACCTTTAATTAGACCTGTCAATCGCTGTCGAGAGACACAGTAATGAAAAACTTCCAATGCCTTCACTCGCTCTTTCCCAGTCCGAGGGTTAGAAGTTGCTGTGTTCACCCCTAAAATCCCGTCCTCGTTGTTCGAGGAGAATTTTTTTTTAAATGATAGTTGATTCAAAATACTACGTTGCTAAATGTTCCCTTAATAAAAGTATCTTCAAGTCCGCCACCCGTCTGAAAAAAAAGTTGGACAGTCGAGAGGAACGGATGGTAATTTTCCTCTAATATAATCGTCGTCATTTATTTATTATTCAAGGAGTTGATTCTCTTGAGTCTCCTTTTGACGATATAACTCACAATGAGAACGTTGTAGCACCTCTTTACGATTCGATTTTGTGATGGGGAGAGATTTTCAATCACTTTCCAACTCATTACCTATGGTACCCAATCGTAGTGAGATAACTCGGGCTCATATCGAGAAATCGGACTGTTCATCCTGCAAGTGGGGCTGCGACATCGATGTCGATGTTTTAAAACATCGAAGTTTTAAGTACGATGTTTTCATAAGATCGATGTTTTACTAGCGATTCTATCGATGTTTCTTCTATTCCTCTGTTATCTCTGATCGCTTTCATCAATCTGATGTTTGTGCCTCATTTTGGTTTATTATTTTCAATAATGAACCTTTGGAATCGACCAAGAAAAAAAATTGTTTAACCCCCCTCAAAATTTGTTGGTTTACGTTTCAAGGTAGGTACGTAGAATCCAAAAATCGAATAAAAATTTGGCCATCCGTCCAAGTACACGTGCTTTTCTGAAATTCAAATTATAGTGGAAGTTTCCACAGCTCAAGAGTGATACACCTGCACAGTGTTAGGAAGTTGTTATTGTTGACATGATATTCAGTTCGGTGCTTCGGGAGAAACATCATTTATTAAATGTTCTGCTTGAAACACGGTTTATTGAAGGTTTTGAAACAAAATCGATGTTTCAAGGTATCGATGTTTTTGGCCAATGTTTTTGTTTACATCGATGGTTTTTTTAAAAATATCGATGTATTTAAACATTGATGTTTCTTATCGATGTTTCAGCCCTACCTTCTAGTCAATTAGGCGTCCAGCCCAAGGCGTGTTAAGAAAAGGCCTGCTCAGTCGAGGGTGACGGGGAAGTTGTGACGTCACTCAAGGCCAGTATGAGATGCCCTTATCGGCTCGGATATTTTGAATTATGGAGGAGCAAGTTCTCGTGAAATTGTGATGGAATCTACGATTGATTAATAGATGGGCTGTTCAAATGTAAGGCCACTGGATTTTAGACATTCGCACACTATTCTGGTACCTGATATTGTTTCTGACAGGCCATTCCGAAACTGAATTATCTGGTGAGTATAAATTTAAACGAGGAATGAAATTGCCGAAACCTAATCACACCGATAGGTATCAAGATTTGTGTAAATAAGCAAACATGACATACAAAATCTAAGGGAAGCGATATCCGAGCTGAAAGGAATGAGACCAAATTCCATCAAGGTCATACCCGTGACCTCGTCATAGCACGGAGTTACTGGAGCTGCGGATCTCGGCGGGAGTGCCCCCGTCCGCCATGCTCATAATAATGAACTACTATTTGATTTCAAGGAGAGCCGATCCAAACTGGATTTCGCAACCCCCTCCATCTGTAAGCAGATAGATAGAACCCCGAAAACCCTAGAGGGGTGCTCGAGGGAGTGGAAGGAACTCACCACCCCGGAGCCCTAGGGGAGCTAGTCATGACTATCAGCTCCTCTAGGTACCTGTCTGTATTAACACGATAGGTTAGGCCGAACCTTCTAGCTAAGGTTCTACCTACTAGACAGGTTGGTACCCGAGTTCATAACAGAATTCACATGCCGAGAGACATCTTCAGGGGGCTAGCTCTTGAGGATGCCATCTCTCCCCTTATAGCCTTCTTGGTACAAGCCCATGAAGTAGGGTTTGCTCAACCACGACCAACACGAATCCGACCTCAACTGAGGGGCAGGCAGATGATGCTTTGACCGAGGTCGGTGCATCTGTAGCCTGGGGCTCCCCTCGCCCGTGGTACTGGTAATTGAGATGAGTAATAAGCCTTTTACGGCCTTACTGCTATCCCCAGAAGCCCGACCAGGTAACAGGCCCGGAAGCAGAGAATTTGTACCTGCTCCCTAACCGCTCTACTCCTGTCAGAGGCATGTGCCGGTGCCCTAACATTAAGGGGGTACAGGAGAGGGAGGCATGATGCACAGCGGTACCCTTATGAGGACCAGTTGTATAAAACCCAACCGTCCAAAGGTTAACCCGACGTGGCAATGTTGCCTCCGTCTTGGACAGGAATTACTCCCTGACAGGAATTACTCCCTGTCGGGTGGTCTGATGTGTCTAGTGGTCCAGTTCCAGGAGATTGAGGAATATCGGCAACATCCTCTCCGGTGATTGCCGCTTTCCTCACTCCTCCTGGGCATAAAGCAAAACAAAATCATAATAATGAACTGGTGGTCGTTGATTGGTCGCAACAGAAAATGACCTAAGATAGTATTTTGATAGGAATCAGTTATTCTGGTAGGGGCTGCTATGGCCGAGCGAGCTATGGCATGTGTCTCTGGAGACGGGACTCGGACCGGTTGCAGGGGCTGTGAGTTCGAGGCTCGCCTCGGGAGCATTCAGGTAAGCCGGTCGCAGTTCCCCCTCGTCCCAACCCAGGGCGGTGATGCCAATGGGAAGCCATGTGCGAAATCATCAGAACAAATCCTGATCTTCCCTTTGGAAGACAGCTGATGACGTCCGCGACGCTAGGAATGGCAATCGGACGAAAATTCAACCTGAAATGGTTGTTTACTTCACTTCACTTCAGTTATTCTGACGAGCAACTCAACAACAACAAAATTGTGGTTCCGTGTCTGTCTGTCTGTGTGTCTGTCATGAAATCCTTGTAACGGGCAAAACTGTACGAAATTGTAGTACAGACAAGGAACATTTGATTTTGAAGACCATTTGAACATTTGAAGGAAATTTTTTTTTGGAAGAACACTTTTTTTCTCAACCTTGAAAAGTGAAAACAAAGCTTCCGCTACCTTGGTAGACTTGGAAGCAAAAACCTTCCTACTGGTACCGTCCTATTCTACGAAGAACGATTAGTAGCTAATAATTTTGGGTATTCGAAAAACATGAGGACTGATGATATAATGAGACGAATTCATTGTGTTTTACTAGCGCAGAGAATATGAGGTGGAGAGTAATTTAACACTACTTCTATGAGAAAATCGCCGCAACATATTACACAAAAGTTCATCATTTTCCTGTTCAGAGACTATAATAACTATTGTCCTGGTGATCTTACCTGATCAACAAGTTTCCTTTTCTCATGATGTACGAAGTAAAATAGATCCGTGGATGATCATTCATCACGTAGACTTGCAAATTCTTGCTGCTGATTCTCTGCACAATGTCACACTTCTTGCCGAGATAAGAGAGATTTCTATAGTCCGAAACCATTTTCATGAGGTCTCTTCCTTCGTCGATCACGTTAAAGAGCCTGACTCTGCCTTCTAGATAATCTGGCATGGAATCCTCGATCAGGTTTGACGAAAACGTGTAAATGTTGAAATCAGAGAGAGCAAATTCTTTCATCGTTTGGATTTCTCGTTCGTAGGATCTGTTCTTTAGGATCTTCAAAAGGGATCCCTCAAACGTGGGGCTCAAAACACACGCCGATATGACTAGGGAAATAGCGAAAATCCTCTGCCACGCGGATTTTGGTAATTTGACTGTAGATATGAAGATCCTCCCTATGAACAGAATGGATCCAGATAAATCCGGTCGGGTTTTAGCCAACAAATTCAGCAAGTACCATAAAATCATCGAAGTGCCGACAGAAAATGCTGTGCAAAGCCAAACTTCAAGGTCGAAAACCCGAAAGACCATCTTCCAATTGGGTACAAGAAGAGGTGTCGGCAAAACGATGCACAGAGGTTCAATTTGTATTGCTGGAACGAACACAATGTCTGGCGAACCGTATTCTTTTATGAAGATGGAATTACACGCAATATCAGCTCTTCTGTTGTAGACATCTCCGAGGATCCCGTTGAATGACCCGTTGTCCAACTTGTAGCCAAATCTGAAATCAAAAGATTTCATTTATGCACGTCATGAGAGAGAAAGAGAGAACATGATTTAAATAGGAACATTTAGAGCATTGATTAACAATAACAGCATGAAACAGTTTTGGTAATTATACCATGAACCGGAAGTCCGCCGATGCAGGTAGAAATTTAGCTTAGTTTCATTTTCTATCAAGGCCATGGGGGACGACAAGTGTGCGAGTGAGAGGAGTTTTCAAACGTCTAAATCAAACCTACAGCATTAGTTCATATTTCCTCCGCTAGGGATATTAAAGCATTTTTCTCTTGAATCAGCTGCATCACATTATCTCAAGCTTTACCAAACGACGTAACTGAGGTTGTCTCATATGATTCGAAGGAAAACCGCTTTATTGTCCCTAGTGGAGGATAGATGAACTAATGCTGTAGGTGTGGTTTAGACGCTCGTCAATAGTTTTTAACACTTATCTCAGCTGTCGGTAGACCGATTTCAAAATTTCAAGTTGATCTGAGTTCATCTTAAACAAATAGACGTAGCTGTAATAGACGATTTTGCAAAAAAAATTAATTGATTACATTTTTTTCTGTTTTTTTAGGAATTAAACAAAAATTTGACAAAAACATGTATGTATAATTATCAACCTAAGCGTTTGCAAACATGAGCACGTGAAAATATTGATTAGCCGAAGCGGCTCTTGGTTTTTAATTGAAAAATCACTGAATTAAGCAAGTAGCAAGGGGTGACTTAGCCAAGAAAGGACTGGGAAGAAGGTTGGGTCCTATGGGTAAGCAAGTAGAATTACTGCCAAGACTTGTTTGTCAAACAACTAGAGAGAACCTACTCCCTACAGGTCTGAAATTTCGCTCTACATATTTTTTTTCCAGCAGGCAGGTGAGAAAATCTTTAAGATCCATAGGTGGATCTCGTAAGATACCTGGAAGGGTCCGCGTCCTCCAGCTTATGTGGGATTCAAACCCACTAAAAACACCTCCTTTCCCCCCCCCCATGTTGGAGCTCAGCCCGGAACCGTTTAGCACATTACTTGGGGCTGAGTCCTGGGGCGTTTAATCAGTTTTGGGTGAGGGGGCGGACCAGATGATCCCTCCTCTCTCTTTCTCATTCTAAGAGCATCTTCCTTGTCAGGATGCTCTTCGTGTATTCTGCCACAGCAGTCCAGCTCCTTTCACCTTCCAGCATCCTGCTGACAACAGCCTCTGGTGATGAACTCTGGGGAGCTAACTCCAGGTCGGTCATCAGCTGATTCCTTTCAGGTGCCCATTTGGTGCATTTGAAGAAGGTGTGGAGCACATCATCATCTTCTTTGTTCTGGCAATGTAAACATGTTGGGGCAGATACCTTTCCCATTTTATGCAGGTAGGCATAAAACAGTCCATGTTCTGTAAAGAACTGCGTAAGGAAGAAGTAATGTTGCTCTATATTAGAAGAATATCAATATCATTATTCAAGATTATAGTCGAATTATAAAATTTTTAGATGAATTGTGGAATTTTATGTGATGGACTGGAAACCACGATTGAACATTTAACATTTTACTTGCATTATTATTTTCATAAGATTTTACTTGAATTATTATCAGATTTACTGGCATTGTTATTTTAAACTCGAGGAACGCAGTAGTGTCATCACAAGCTGCTCAAAAATCCCTCACGACAGGATTTGAAACTATTTAGAGGAAAGGGGGCACCTGTTAAGCCCTCCTCTAGTTCTGTTTGACTAGTTTTTTCTTTTATAAGTAACAACAATACGCTACCATCACAAATTTGTACAATAGTTACACGCATTTTCTTGAATTACGGAGAGGAGACCTTTGCATTTCTCTTGAAGTAATAACATAATAAAAAATTTTCACTGTTAATTTGGTTTTAAATACATTTAGAATATCTTAATGGTTTGTTTTCTTGATTTACCGTACACTTTTCCTTTGTTTTTATAATTATAATTAAATTGCGCAATTAGGAACTGCCTATAACTGTGGGCTGCTTTAATATAACGGGCTAACGAGTTCCAATCAGCTCTCATAATATTGATTAGTGATCAGTTACCTTAACTTATCTCAGGTCTTGTAGTGCGGATCAGTTTCCATGGCGCAAAGAAGTTTCCCTAACTGATCCATAAAACTCATAATCACACTTACAATTTAAGCAGTGAGAATGACACCAGTACATGTCCCCAATCAGCTTATCGAGATATCAGGTGTCAAAGGTTTGGTTCTTGTATGAATTACTCTCAGTTGTTTAAGGATTGATCAATTTATCAGATATTATACTTTCAGGTCCTATCAACATTGCCACCTACATTTTCAAAGGAAAAAATAACTTATGTGGATAGAAGGTTTGTCATTGAAAATAAATGACTGGACTTGTACGGTTTGTTTTCTCAACAAAATTAAAGTGGAAAAAATTGCTTTATTTCAGTGCAATGTAACGGTAAATAAACTCAAATATAACGTAATTACTCTGGTTACCAACTGAAGTTAATGTAAGACAGAAAAAGTTCGTTTTCTTCATTTTCTTGTCGTTCGGTAGTTTTCCATTCTTGGATACTCTGGTGGAACACTAGGTAAGGATGAGTAACGTATTTCATAAGTTCAACAACATCTGCGATCTTTTTGGAATTTATTGCGATGGGTCCGTCATAAGCTTTTTGAGAAGGTAGATCTTGTGAAGCCCTGTTTTTAGCGAGTTTGAAGGTTGAAGAGGAGAGTCCATCGATGAAGTCGTATGTTTTGACATACCCAGGCATGGAGGCGTCGTATTCAAATTCCCTGTACTCGGAAATTGCAAAAGGTTCTTTGAATCCACTAATCGATTTTGGTGTTTTCTTGTAAACGGATGGCCACCACGCTTTGAACTCGATAAAATAGTCGTAAGAAACAGGTTTTACAGAGAAATGAGGTATTTTCTTTTTGCTGTGTTCGATCATTTCCTCATATTGTTGTGGGAGGTATACACGTTCTTGCTTTTTAATGTGCCGTTTTACAACTCCAAAATCCCGGTCACATGGTAAAAACGAGTGACCACGCATAGGAAAATAGTGGTGCACCTTGTCGAAGTGTCCGGAAGTTGCCACTAGTCCCATCAAAAATCTTACAAGGGTATGATTCCGGTTTTGTCCTGGGCAAGAATCTGAAAACAAATTATTTGAACCACGTTGAAGATGACGCTATGATAACATGTAATGAGCTAAGTTTATTATTATTTCATCTTCCAAATTAATCATATGTTACGCTTCTGACGTGCCCCATCCAAATCCTATTTTCTCCGTTTCTACTTTCATTTTATAATGCTGACATTTATAGCTGAATAACGCCTTATTTATTCAAAAGGTTTTCTATTCATATCAATTTATTCAGCTATAAATGTCAGCATTATAAAATGAAAGACGAAATTGAGGGTCACACTTTGTGTGAAGCTTGATGGGGCGTTTTGACGACCACAGCGTATTGGTATTCGTTGTACATTTCATGTTTAGAGGGCTGGACTTTGCGGATGACTCCGTACCCTGAGGTGTCTTGGTGGGATATGGTGGAGTAGGAGGATGATACCATCTGGAAAGCTGTTTCACTAGCCCTCAAGAGCAGGAATCTAAAACCAAATCAGTGGGAGGTGGTTCTCCCTGACGCATTGCTCTGTGCGTTCACTTCTCTGCACTTCTACAAATTGTACCCCTCACGAGAAGATGTTTCGCCACAATCGAAGATCGTCAAACGGAACTGCACTTCCTTCGTGGCTAAAGACCCCATTTTATTGAAGAAGTTCGACCGCTAAAGCAAGTACGAACCACTAGTTGAAGAAGTTGAATTGCTCGAAACCAATCCCGAATATGCTATAGTTCGACATGAGAACGGAAGAGAATCGACGGTAGCTCTTCAACACTTGGCTCCAAGAGGCGATGTTAAATTGGTGGATCCAGGAATTGAGCTCTCCCAAGATCTTCATCCCCCGCATCTGTCAACAACATCCGAGGTTCAAGAGGAAATTCATTCTGGGACCCCAGCTTCTTCAAAAGACTCTCCTCTGAGAACAACTAAAGCAGATATTATTGATATCAGTTCATCACGATCTCCAAGGAATCGACGATCACCAGGACACCTGTCAGATTACGTCCTGCACTAAAAGGGAGGGGTTATGATATGATTCACTAAGTTTATTATTATTTCCTCTTCCAAATTAATCATATGTTTCGCTTCTGACTTGTCCCATCCAAATCCTATTTTCTCCGTTTCTACTTTCATTTCATAATGCCTACATTTACAGTTGAATAAAGCTCTATTTATTCAAAAGGTTTTCTATTCATATCAAGCTATGTGCCACACACACTTGGTTGACTACTCTTTCGGGAGAATCCTCGAATCGGAGAATCTCAAAAAGGTACGAGTATATTACAGCAAATGGTCGCTAACGACCCTTCAACGTAACCTCATTATCCATCAGCTTTGAATTTGATTCTTTCTAGGTCACACCATTTCTTTCCGTCAGAAAGTTTCCCCTTTCAAGGCCTGACCTTCGTGATTGGCGCTGATACCGAAACTTCGTTTCGAAGTTTCAAAGACCCTCTCGACGCGGGTTAGCCCACTTTAATTCAAACGAGTTCAATGAAAATTGCTTAGTTCGAGATAGCCAACCTATACACGCAATCGGTCGGGAAGAGGAAAACGGTGGGCGGGCTTGAGGCTGCTCAACAAATGTAGATAAGCTCAAGATTTATGGACTGCTCCCCAAACGCTGTACCCCTTCCTTTCCACTAAAGGAAACCCTCCAACCTTTTGTCCGAAAACTACGAGGCATCGAGTTTAAAAGGAGATCCTGCAAAACCGTTCGCGAACAATGACTCGGAAATGAGCTTTCATATGTATGGGATTTCAGCAAGCCTAGAACGCTGCCGTGTTCGGTTTCCGTATTTTAAAGAATACTGCTACGTATCGGCGCCCTCTATCAGATACTTGACGGCCTTTATGGCGGAACCTGTTCACAAATAGCCTTCCTATTTCGGTAGGCTTCATAAAACAGTTCATTTCTAAGGTGCGTGCTGAGAGGGTGCAAATTGGTTGTTCGTCGAATGTACGAAGCCTCGTTGGTCTTTTTGTCATGTAACCCGAGGTTCTTGGACTCTAACCATTCTATCGCGGAATTTCCCGCGCTGGAATTTTGCAACTTGTGGAAAATCAAGCTTTCCCGCGCAGGAATTCCGGTAACACGTTCAGCTCGTTGAAAAGGCCGCAGCACGTTAGGGGGAAGATGTAGAAAGTAGCATTTTAGGGGATCACCTCATTTCGCGAAATCGGCTCGTTGGAGGTTAGCAAATTTTCCTTAAGGAATTCCCACTTATCCAGAGTTAGGACTGGCTGCGGCTACTGGCTAAGGCTGGCTACTGGGCTACGTACCTGACGTGTTATGAACTATTGTTTCTACGATAATATCCATAGTATGTATATATGCTATCACTGGGTAGTGTGTCTTGTCATTAGTGTGTTAGTATATCATATTATGTGCAAACTTGCAAAAGTGTACACCACAATAAAGTTACTTTGAAAAAAAAGAAGGAAAATCATCATGATCTCAGGTACCTACATAGACATCGAGACATTCAACCATAGTCATTGAGATTTATCCCCCTCCCCCCCAATTTGTGGTTTACGTTTCAAGGTACGTAGAATCCAAGAATCGAATACAAATTTGGCAGTCCGTCGTACGCGACACTTTCCCCGCTTTGCATTGATCGATTTTGATAAAATTTGGAATGTGGGGATTTTGATGGAATTTGGTAGGTTTGGCATTTGGGGTCTAGTTGTGCCCCAAAGCTTTTGGTTGATGTAGGTCACTTCTAAGGGTTGAAAAATAAGGTTTGAGATTTTGAAAACGCCCTAACTCAAAAAATGTTGGTATAAAGGTATTGTTTTTTCATCAATTTAAGATAGTATAGAATTTTTAGAATTTTTTGAGACCACGCGGAGCCCTGTAGGACAAACCGTTCGTTCCCTACGAGGATTTAAGGGTTGGACGTACGATAAATCAGAAACACGAGTTTGAATCGCAAAACAGCCCTAATCTCCGTTCAAATTATAGCTGACCGAAATGCGATCGATGTTTTTCTTCATGTTGGATGGTTGGTGGCTTTGCAGACGAGTGATCTATAAACAAAAACAATAAACCATTGTGTAATAATTTGCAGCGTTTTTGTTATTGTCAGTCACTTTTAAACGATGATTAATTGAAATGTTCAAAACGCCCCAGCTCAAAAACTCTTGAAATAAAGGGACTAAGGGGATTTTTTTTCCACCAATTTAAATAGAATTGAATTTTTGAATCGAATGAGATCACCCAGAGCTGTGTAGGACACACCATTTGCTCCCCATGAGAACTTAAGTGTTGCACTTACTATAAATCAGAAACACGAGTGCAAATCGCAAGAGAGGCCTAATCTCCGTTCAAATTGAAGACCACAGGGGAAGAACGCACCAAGTCGATTTTTTGCGAAAAATAGGTTATGACGGTTTCTTATAGATTGTTTCACGGCGGACTCGATGGTGACAACCAAAATGGTCAAAAACGATCCAATATAGGAGAAAAATGCGAGAAACGAAACACCGTACTGGGGAAGAACGCACCAAGCCGAGCGCAACCGGGGAAGAACGTTCCAACTTTCGGGCTCCCTCCCCCAGGTCTAATTCCCCTACCTGATGGATCTCTGTGATTCACGCATTCATGCGGTTTTCCTGGGTTTCACAGTATTATTTTCGATTGTTAGCGGCGATCATTATTATTTTCTTCATACCAATAAGTTTATATGAAACTAGCGTTTGTTTTCTTGAAAACGGCGAAACAAAAATGAATTTCCTGGATTTTATTCTATTAAAATATTTTGCAAAACTTCTTCGTGAGTGAACTTTTGAAAATACCAAATCATTATATATATTATTAAATGTCACGAAACCGTTATGCCCTGATAAAGAGAGAATTGTTATGGTAGGATACTATGAATAAAACCAGCAATACACGTTCATGGTGCGTTCTTCCTCTGTACAGATGGACCTTTACAACTTTGGATGGCAATATGGAGTTTTAAAATACTTTTTGCAGTAGTTTTGATTGTACCACCGCATTCTACAGTACGCTGAGATACAAATTCCATTTTTTTTAAAAATTGTATCGACCAAATTCGAACTAATAATGGGTTTTTGCCAGAAAAAATGATTTCCTGAAAAGTTTACAAAATGGGACATGGTGCGTTCTTCCCCTGTAGTCTTCAATTGTATCTGTCCAAAATGCGATCGTTGTTTGTTTCTTCGAGTTGTACCCAGTTCCACGTCCTTAGCAACCGGGTGCCAAATCATCAGTGCCAAAATTGCAGTCGGGTGCCAAATTTTTTAACCACCTTCCCAACAAGCTGCGTTCTCTTCCTGAAAAGAAGTTCATGGCTACTGTCAGGGAGAAGCTGCTGAATGCAGAACTTTACACTGTGACGGACTTCTTTCAGGAGGGCTTTGGTCCTTGATATTTTGTTTTTGACGGGCGTGTTTTTTTGCCTCTTTTTTATATTTTTCCGAACTTTAGTTTTAGGTTGTTTAAATTTTATTTAAATGTTATTTACATGTTGACAATTGTATTGCCGATCCGGCCTTTACAAATAAATAAATAAATAAACCAGTAATCAAATTTCCTAATGAAGGCACCCACACCTCTTTATTTCTTCGAATTGAGTGTGACGCGTTTATTCCTTCAAAATGAACTTATTGTGAACCGAAGATATGGGTGGTAGGTAGTGGCAATGCTGTGTTCTTTGCTGTAGAGTGATCTTAATACCTTTGTGTAATAATTTGTAACGTTTTTAAAAATTAATGATAGCTGGCTGGGTGGTTTGGATATGGGTTGTGCAGTCATTTGGACGATATTGGTTCAGCCGTTTGGGAATAGTTGATTCAGACATTTAGGAGTGGTTGTATCATCTGGTTGGAGGTGGATTGTTCGGGCGACGCCCAACTAACACCTTGGATACGGACATGTGACACCGCGAAGTGTAGACAAGTGACACTGGAGAAAACATGATCGCTCGCCTTGGCCTTCCAACGTAGTGTTCAAGGACGTCCACCATGGACTTCACAGTGTGGAAAATAATATTTTGTTGTATATTATAGTTGTATATTATACAACAATTAATTCCGCGAGTGTAAATTGGCTGAACAATCAGCCAGTACATTGGTAGACACCTGCTTAACCACGCAACAAGAGGCCAGACATCCCCGAAATGGATAGATCTCAGCTCCAAGCACGTAAATCGTAACTAGCTCGGGAAGCCAACAAGTTCGTAGTGTTCAAGGACGTGTTCAAGGACGTGTTCAAGGACGTCCACCATGGACTTCACAGTGTGGAAAATAATATTTTGTTGTATATTATAGTTGTATATTATACAACAATTATTTCCGCGAGTGTGAATTGGCTGAACAATCAGCCAGTACATTGGTAGACACCTGCTTAACCACGCAACAAGAGGCCAGACATCCCCGAAATGGATAGATCTCAGCTCCAAGCACGTAAATGGTAACTAGCTCGGGAAGCCAACAAGTTCGAGCCTCGAGGATGATGAAACTCCAAACAATTCAAGGTTAGGACGTCGTGACAGTTAACTTGTTATGATGATTCTGAAGCTGACTTGATTAAGCGGAAAGTCGAGTTTTGGTAGTAGATTCCAGCCAGCCACATATCAAGTCATATAAAACTGTCAATCACTCCTGGCAGTTCGATTAAATAATCGGACAGAATTCTGTCTACTGCTATGCAGTCATAGCCAATAAAGAGGAGAGAGGTCTGAGGGCGTGCAGGGGCGTGGGATCGAGCAATGTTGGAAACTCGACCGATATTACAGTTTGCGGTGCAACTTTATTGGTATCTCTATTATATTTGGGTATTGCGGTTTTGACGGCAGATCAACCAGAGGGTATCCCATGATGACTACTTCGATTAAAAACGAGAGTTTGTGTCGAAGGAAGGTATCGAACTGCCACGCTGAAATTAACTTCATCAGAATGACGCCTTCGGGCAATCTCACCAGATTAATCTAACTGCTACTGCGATCGACTTCAAAGGAAAACACGTTGGAGAAAATTACACAACGATTTGATATTTTTCCGTGGACTGTTCTGTTCTCCCTTAGTCCAAAATAATTAAAACTTACCAACCTATTCCATATACAAAGGAAAGGGGTATGTTTTGAGTTGTGAATCGTGATGTATCAGTATGGCAGCGTTGTTCAGTCGTTTGAGCGTTTTAGATATGGTAATCTGTTTGGTTCAGCCGTCTGTTGGTTCAGTTTTGAGTGTCGTTATGGGAGTTGTTGATTCAGCTGTTAGTGTATGGTTGGATCACCTGTTGGAAATTGTTGGTTCAGCCGTATGGGTACGGTTGGTTCATCTTATATGAATTTGTTTTGTTCATCTTATATGAATTGGTTGAACTTATATGATGTATATGAGAGTGGTTAGTTCATCTGTCCGGAATTGTTTATTCAGTCCTTCGAGCGTGGTTGGTTCAGCCGTTATTGTGTGCTTCTCTCAGTTATTTGGTTGAGGTTTTTTCATATGTATAGGAGTGGTTCGTTCAGTCAATATGTTTTGAGGGGTGATTCGTGATGTATCGGTATGGCAACGTGGTTCAGTCGTTTGAGCGTTCTATGTATGGGTAGCTGTTTGGTTCAGCCATTTGGGTATGGTTGGTTCAGTTATTTGTGTGTGGTTATTTCACATGTATGGGAGTGGTTAGTTTATCTGTTGGGAATTGTTGGTTCTGTCATTTGAGCGTGGTTGGTTCAGCCGTTTTTTTAATGCTTGACTCAGTTATTTGGTTGTGGTTATTTCATTTGTATAGGAGTGGTTCGTTCAGTCAATATATTTTGAGGGGTGTCTGAGAAATCTGGACACTCAATTCTATCGCTCGTAGATGATTGTCGGCAGTTGCTGGAAAGCTCTCGGCAACACTACGAGCTTTGGAATTTGGAATGGTGGCTTGAATGAGATAAGAAAATTTGTCCTTTGGGGCAATTGCGTGGTCTTCGTGTATCTTCTTGAATTGACCCCTGAGCGTGAGCCAATCTTTAATTTCTCCTCCAAACTTTTGAAGTTCTATTTTTGGGAGTTTGAAGTGTTGCTGACTGACAACTGTGACTGCTGAATATCGTTTAGTACCTTCTTCCGATTTATTCATAAACTCCACTATTTCATAATACTTCTTCATGTAGCAGTCTACTTCTTCCATGTCCCTGATCGTCTCTTCTTCACTAGCATCGCTCGAAATCATCGCTTTAAAAACTGCATCGTCCTGAACCTTCAACAACTGGATTCTCCCCTCCAAAACATGAAAATAAGCCACGCAAGCAGCCCTCTCCGAAACCTCAAAGGTTGCAGTTATGGAGTCGAACAACCGGTCGCAGGCTATGCGAATAGCTGATCGGCGAGCAATCAGCAAATCCATTCCTCGCTGGGGAGCCAAAATCTGAAAAATCTGTCTGCTTTGTTGTGTTTGGAGGTACTTAACTGAACTTATACTGGAAATGAAAATATCACGCAATGTGGTTTTTAGTGAACTGTATTTCTCGAATTTAGTAGGTAGATAATTTCGACAGGGTGAATCATGATGTATCGGTTGGTTCATGTTGGGTGTGGTTGGATCAGTCGTTTGGGTGCGTTTAGTTCAGTCATTTGGGAGTTGCTGTGTGATCCGTTGGTTGGGTATGGTTGGATCAACTGTTGGGTATGGATGGTTGCTCTTTTTGAGAGTTGATGGTTCAACCACAGTTCTTTCAGTTACTTGGAGGTTCGATGGATGTGGGGAATGAGCGGGCGGATATGTTGGCGAAGGAGGCATCATTGGAGATAGTCAGAGTAACTTCATACTGTCTCTTCCCTAAGACAACTCTGAAGCAGTTCTTGATTGGCGACGGAATGAGGAGGTGGAAAATACGCTGGAATGATACGACAAAAGGTGGACACACCAAGAGATTTTTCCCGTCAATCGAGTCGCGGCAGCGGGTGATCATCCCGGACGATTACCGACTGACGCAAATATTATCAGGCCATGGTCGCTACAGGCATTACCTCCACCGTTTTAGAATAATAAGTTCGCCAGCGTGTTCTTGTGATGTCTCGACACCTCTGACCTTCCATCATCTACTTCTTGACTGCCCCAATATTAGATGATGGAGCGGCATCGCGCCCCCTTCATCAGGGATGTGGTTGTCAGGGGTGGAGTGTGGCCTCCGTCGGATCCCGATCTCATCGATCTGTACATCAGGCCCCTGCGGAAGTTTTTGGTACATTTGGATGGATTGGAAATCCCTAATGAGCTATATTTTATTTCGTAATTTCTGTTTCTTTCCTTATTTTGTTATCTTTATTTTCCTCATTATATTTAAAAAGATTGTGTGATTAGTTTTTAATTAAGGAACAAATAACATGTAGTACAGTAAAAGTGGAGCATGTTGTAAATTTCAATTTAAAAAAAAAAAAAAAAAAAAACTTGGAGGTTCTTGATTCATCTGTTGGTTATGGTTGGCTCTTCTGTTAAGTTCATCTGTTAGGTGAGTTTGGTTCAGTCATTTGGGTGTGGTTGGTTCACCATGCTTCGTTCACTTATTTGAGAGTAGCTGGGTCAACTTTTGGGATTGGTTGGTTCATCTGTTGTGTGTGGTTGGTTAAAATGTTGGGAGTTGTTGGTTCATTTGGGTATCAACTTTTGTATTGCAACTCGGAAATCGAAAATATTCTTTAAAAACAAATTATCTAACGGAAAAATCAGAAGTGTCAGTCCTTCACTCCCGTGCTTTTCACTGGTTCCTTGGTTCCACTCAATGAGGTTTCCTACTGAATTACAGTCTCATCAATTTATTGTATAAATTGCCCTTCTCAAACCTCAATACTTTTAGACATTATTTTCTCGAAATTGTCGGATTTCCCTCAAAATTGGAGAGTATTTAGCTTATAACTTATGTTTCAGTGATGAGATCCGTAGAAGCTGCCTGCCACGCCCATCTCCCAAGATTGACAATACAAAGTCCACAATAAGTACATTCAACGGGCACTGCCAGTTCTATCGTTTATCGATTGAGGACATGGAATGGACTGCTTAGTTCATATTTTGTAGCAGTAACGAGACCACCAAATGCAGTTCGATTTTCAAATGACCGAATGACCCCATTACTGTAACAATCGTGTACAACAGCTGACTTCGAAAATTAATTGATATTGGACTCTCGAAACATCAACGTCCACTTTTTAGGCCTGTCAAGAGCCAACTAGTTCCAAGTAGGCTTCCAAGAACTTTATACTTTCGCGCCGTCAGTTGGCAGGTAGATACTTGGACAAGTTGAGAAAGAGGTGTTACAACTTTCTCGATTGCTCGTGCTAAGTTACACCTTCCCTCCTCAATTTCTAATGGCCCTGGACATACAGCAGTGTCGAGGATGGGAAGACAAAAAGAACTTGCTCGTCCGAACATTTACCCAACGGACTTGTCGAATGAATTCGCAATGACGTGAGATTCCGGAGGATTGTTGTAGAAGGATCGATTATGCTAGCAGGGAGAATCCTCTGAGTGGGCTTCCAAGTAAGACCCTGACTCGATGTCAAGTCTGATGAAAATTGTCGGTAATAAGTAATAAACGCCGAGTGAATCGAAGGCCAAGTATTTCCTGCAGAGTGTATAGCGAGCTTACTTTCGGTACAAATTATTCATGCCTTCGAAGCTGAGGATTTTAGAGCTGACGTTTTCAGCTGGAACATTTTTTCCTCCTCATTTCACTTTCGAAGCTATTTGACCTGGAGATGAGGAGTCACTTGTCCTACGTTCAGAGGACATATCCTTTGTTTCACGCCCAGTCCTCCCTCAATTAAGACATCAGGCGATCCTGTCAGACAGTTCAGACCCTTCTGACGATGGTGTGGCACATAGTGTGTTCGTATTCATAATATAAAGGGGTGCGATGTGACCGGTGGGTAGTATGTTCGAGTCTCGCCGACGAAGCGTGATTTCGTGTGTAAGGGGCTCATCTCCCCCCTCGTCACATCTCAAGGAGGTGAGTCAATGGGAAGCCATCAGAACAAATTCTGATCTTCCCTTTGGAAGAAAGCTGATGACGTCAGCGACGCCAGGAATGGCAGTCGGATGAAAATCCAACCTGAAATGGTTGTTTACTTTACTTACTATTTGAGCCTGGGGAGACGAGTAGAGGTTTTTTTTCGATGTAATTTGCTATGTAACATGCTGCACGAATGGAATTTTAGATCATACGTCGACAAAGTTATTATTTTCCTTGTTTTCAGAGGATTGTCGGTTTTTTGTGGTGAACGAGAAAACATCGTAGGTGGATTGAAAGTGATGAACTTTGATGGCACAGAGTGCTTCCAATTTGTTGAAGAACCTGGTATTGTAACGTTTTTAACGCTTTCACTGTATTTCTGTAACAACTCTGTGAAAAAACGCGATAAGTGATCAAAGCCTCGAGGAAGATTCATCAGATCAACGAACGAGCGCGGTATGAGAATCATGCTTTTAGCGGTAAAGGATTAGAGTTAAGCCCTCCCACCGTTTCAACTTAGTTTTATATTCCGCGAGCTCTAAAAGTTGGGGGAGAAAGCGCCATACTTTGCGACGAGACTGAAAATATTTTTCACGCTCCAGGAACTTACTTGATCGAGCGATCGGCATGGAATATTTTCAAAGTGGCGTTCATCGAAGTCGTGATGAGTTTGAGCATTTCCCCGTCGAAGCCTGAGAAGGTTCCGTCACTTTCGGGAACGGCGCTGAACCTGAAAACACAACACGAGCGTCACTTCACGCCTCAGAGGGTACATTTCATTTGCCTTCCAATCAAAATGAGTGGGCGGGTTGCAAAAACAGATCAATTTTGACTGAAATTGAGTAATTGGTATCCGTGGGTTAAGAATTACGTCGCCTATAATTTTGGTATGACTTGAAGGATCCAAGCCGGTTGAAAACTACTGAAAAACGAAACGTACTCGTATTTCGATACCAGAACCAGCTAAAAACCGAAGTGTTGCAGGAGCAAATCCCGAAAAAACGCATTGTCAGCCACACGGCGACCAACTCTCCTCAGTCAAACTTTTATAAACGACCTATTCTCTTGTTTCCCAAGATTATTCGTATACTCTTAAGCCTGAATGTCCCTCATTTAATTGATTTTTTCCCGCTAGATGGCTCCACTTTCGGGGGTGAAATTCTTTTCTGTTATTCTCTGGAACGGCTGAACCGATTTTCACTCTACGAAGCTTTTTTAAATGCTATCATCAAACTTAGATTTGGATGAGTAAATTCGAATTTGATTTGAGATATCTTCCATGGTGTTCTAAATTGTCGTCCAATTTTGGGGATTTTCACTTTTGTTTTTGAAAAATAACAGGTTCCTTTGGTCCTGTAGGGCAGAATGCCCTGTTAAGCGAGACCCAGTATGGCTTTAGGGAATCTCTAGAGGTTGATGATGCCCTGTTTCATCTTCCACAGAAACTTTACCACGCAAGGGATGCCAAATTGAAGTCGGCACTCGTCTTCTTGGAAGAAAGCGTTCGACTCGATTGACCGGACCCTGCTCCTGGAACGCTTGGAGGATATAGGGATAGTTGGTGAGAGCCTGCAATGGTTCAACAGTTATTTTATCTGATCAGACGCAATACGTAGCCATTGGGGAAACAGCTAGGGAAGTGAGACCAATAAGCTATGGGGTAATTCAGGGAAGCACCTTAGGGCCTGTGCTCTTTCTAATCTATATAGATCGCTTGGCTTCGATGCAGCCGTGTTGGTGTCTGGCCCCAATTGGGATGTGGTGCTTGACGGACCTAGGCACTTGAAAGTCTTCATATTATGAAACCCAAATTCTGCCATTTTCAGGTTTTCAAATGGAAAATGTTATATTATCGACTCATTGTGCGTGATGAAAACATCATCGTATTGAAAACTTTTTGATCGATTTGAACACTTTAGGGTCCATAGTGTTAATCCCGCACTATTAGAACAACCAAAGACCATTTTAATGATAGTTTAAACATTTTTGAAAATAGGCGATTTTTCACGGTTTTTGTTAAATTTCAACGGCTTTGCGTTGAGTAAAGATTGCGAACGAACGACTTGATAGAAAAAATTGAAATAAAATGTTCCCTTCATTTGGAACCACTTTGCATGTTTTCCGCGCTATTAGAATACCTACGGAGCAAACAAAAAATTGTTTTTCGGCCAACCCTACTCAACAATCCGCACAATCTCTGAATATTTCTTCGAAATCGGATGGAAAATGTAGAAATTATGGCTGTTATAAGGAAATTCACAACTGCGCAAGCGCAGTAACTGCTATCACTGCGGGGGCAATGAATTTCATAGATACCATCTGCTCGCCAATTCGTGAAATTCATGATAATTTCATCCAAATCGAACACACCGGTCTTCAATGTAATTTTATGCTTCCTGACGGGTAGACTGAACCATCAAAACGCAAAATAATTGTTCTCATACAATTTTTCATCTTGTCAAAATACCAAATCCGAAAAAGCAGCGATTGTAAGCGAAAAACGAACGAATTATTGACTAATAATTTATTTAATCGAGGAGCAATTCAATATTCATGGGTCTTGCCAAATTGTGAGATCATCGTGTAATAGTGACAATAAAACCTCTCTCCCAGCAAACACACACGTGATCTCTCACCAACAAATCCTTCCTCCCGTAACATTGTACCCGACATTAATATATTATATGGAACGCCAACTTTGTTTGTTAACTTCTCGTAAAGAGGGGCTATAAATTTTGAGCAACTTCGGCTGTTTCACCCAGAAAGGGAGAAGCCATTTTCTACACCTCGTCCCTCCCGGTTACTTCGTTTGTCATCACAATAACTCCCCGCATCTACCTTCTGGTCGGCTGGAGCAATATTATAGCATTTCCGATAAAAATTATTGTTTTTTATTTCTTTTTTAATGTTAAAATAGTGATTTAAGTAGCAAAAACATGTTGAAACGCCGCAGAAATAGCTAATGATAACATGAAACCTCTCTAGTTTGTCTAGCAGAGGAATTTCTTATTCAACTTCTTTGTCTAGTTTTGCTTGCGAGTCTACCAAGTAGCGGAAGCTTCGTTTTCACTTTTCAATGTTGAAAAAAGGGGGAAAAAGTTGTCCGAAATCTATATTTCCATTCGTGTTTTACGTTTCAGATCTTCCTGGACAATTTTGGTTCCGTGTCTGTCTGTCATGAAATCCTTGCCACAGCCATAACTTCTACATTTTCCAACAATATTTCAGAAATTGTGCTGGTTGGCGTAAAGAGTCCCCTATGAGGGTAGTGGAATGTACTTAGAGATTGATGTTTCGATCATCCATACAATCGGGTTAAGGGTACGAGGATGCTATGCGCCACACCCACTTGCCAGACTTTTTTTGTGGGCCGATATGTTATATTATTTAGTTCACCTGTGATATCTTGTCAAGAAATATTTTGTTGTTTCGTCAGTACTTGATAGCAATTTAGGGTATTTTCGGTACATTTTTCTCAGCCCCTAATGGACCAATCTTCATATTTTTTTTGATCAGTCACTCTTTATCTTTCGCTGGAACCAAAAATGTATCAATCAAAACAAACCGAATACCCGTGCGTTTCACAGTTACTTTTCACAACCCTTTTTCGGAACTTACAATCAGGGCACTCCTGAATTCGGGAATATATAATTTACTCTTATTATTGGTTCCACGGATAGACCTTGATGTCTCTAACAACGAGAAAAAAACGGAATTTCGGTAGCTCTTTTATTTTTGCAAAAAAGTACACCTACATGTCGAAAAACATTTTTTTTTTTTTAGAAAAATGGGTTTTTGTGTCACGATACGATTTTTCACGTTTCCATGCGCCTAATCCGTGTTTCTACAATTTCTCCTTTGTGGTAACACAATGTTGATAAGAAAAGAAGGTAATTTCTAGGTTACATAAGTTTTCTACAGCGGACAGCGGTGTGGCTACGGTCGTTGTTTGGCGGTGGACTTTGGACCGACCTCTGCGGGGATCGTGGGTTCAGGGCTCATCGCCGGCAGCGTGCGTTTTTCGGCGGCCGGGGCTCTCATCGCCCCCCTCGTCCCAACCCAGGGCGGTGAGGCAATGGGAAGCCATGAGCGAAATCATCAGAACAAATTCTGATCTTCCCTTTGGAAGACAGCTGATGACGTCCGCGACGCCAGGAATGGCAGTCGGACGAAAATCCAACCTGAAATGGTTGTTTACTTTACTCTTTACTTTTTAGGACGTCCCACAGTAAGACTTGGGCGTCCTTATGCGATCGATCTGGGGTGAAGTTGGACAACACTCAACAGAAAAAAAAAATAACCACACAGTAATCCGTTTTAGACCATTCTGAATCCAAATCCGCGAAAAAAACCATAGGTGTATGTCTGTGTGTGTGTGTGTGTGTGTGTGTATGTGTGTGTGTGTGTGTGTGTGTGTGTGTGACAAAATCTTGTGTCGTCTGCACAGCCCTTAGTTCTCAACCGATTTTCCTGGTTCTTTTTTTGTTCGTCGCGGAAAACTATCTAGTTGTGCACTACGTCGCCGGAATTTCGAATTTTGCCTTTTAAGGAGGGGAAAGGGGGGGTTAATGCTCAAAAAACGTGCGTTTTTGGGCATAATTTTGTGTCGTCTGCCCAGGCCTCAGTTCTCAACCGATTTTCGTGGTTCTTTTCTTCTTCGACGCGAAAAACTATCTAGTTGTGCACTACGGCGCCGAAATTTTGAATTTTGCTATTTAAGGGGGGAAAGGGGGGTTAATGCTTAAAAAACGTGCGTTTGCGGGGGTAATTTTGTAAAATCTGCCTAGGCCTCAATTTGCAACCGATTTGCGTGTTTCTTTTTTTGTTTGACTCAAATAACTTCCGAGTAGTACATGACTTTACCAGAGTACTAAAATTTGCAAGGGGAGGGGATGGGTGGGGGTATAATATTCACAAATTATCAGATTTTTCAATATTTCGGTTCCTCTACTGCTTACTAATTGTACCCAACCTTTGAAATTGAGGAAAAATTCTCATTATACCTCTGGATTTTCATGAATTATTCTCTGTGCCACCATGGAACTAATAGTGGTGCCACCATGGTGCCAGGCCACCACAAACCGCATATTTCGTGGGTTTTTTTTTGTGTTTCACCTTGAATGCGGACGTTAACCTCGACGGACTGCCTATTAAAACTAATAGATGAAACTTCAATGTTACGACGTATTTCCGCTTTGGTGCCAGACTGGCACCATTGTTGGTGTTGGGGTGGTGGGGGGGGGGGGTGAACTCGAATTCGCATGTTGGGTATCGTAGATCATGGATTTTAAAATGCTCTTCAGATTCGAGGCTCCCACGCCGCTAGAAATGTTATGGTGGATAAGGGTGAGGTGGGGGGGGGGGGTCACTATTTCTTGTCTAAAGTAATAAATAAATGACATCGAGTGAAACAGTTTTATCGCTTACCAACTGGTTAAACTGATCTAATGCTTATCCAATGGGACGTCCCCTGGAATGCATGCATTACTAAACAATATGTTTACTTACATTTTCTAGATTTTTCCCGGCTTTTCATATTGACGTCAAAACATAGATTGAGTTTTCTGTAGCTTCTGTTCTCCGTAGATCTGTTCTGTTTTCCGTCTTTCCACTGTATTCCGATTATTTTGCTTTATTTTGCTTTTGTTTTTATCTTGTATTTTTGAAATGCCGCGTTCCGGTACACAAATAATTATAAAGTACGTTCAGTAAAAATTTTGAGCATGACTTTGTTTTATTTTACTAGATATAGGTAGGTACTACCTAGTAGTAATAAGGTCCGACTGACTTGTGTTGCATGGTAATAACATGGATTTTTGATACTAAAAAAGTATTTTTCTGTAGTAAAGTTTGCGTACTTGCTAGCACACAAGCTCCCAGAGTGTTTAAGTAATTATTGAATTATTGAATTTAATTTCCGGCCACTGATGCGTTTTCGCATCGTCATATTTATGATTTTTTTTAACATTGAAAATAGTGGTAAATCTTTGCAGGAGAATTTTTACTCGTTCTTGCTGTTCCTAAACTTTTCAGAAAAAGTTTGGGAGCTCAATGCAATTTCGGAAAATTTTTGAAAAGCCTCTTGGCCGAAGGCATGAGTATGATGGCTCAAATTCGATTCTGGATGAGTGAGCTTTCTGAGTCATGAGTTGAAACAGATTCGGTCCATAAATAGACTTTTACATCCTACCAAAACAATGAACTGGCTAAATCATATCGATTTGGAAAACTGAGGCCTCTCATATCTCATTAAAAAGTAAATTTCATAAAATATCGAGTATTTTTGCTCTCGATTGGGGAGCAAATGATGCTTTATTTCGGCTGACATTCTGTGAAACAGTTCATCCTCCTCTCCTCATTATTCAGTTATTTCTACCCTTGGCTTGAAATGGGTTAAACGAGTCCTTCACCATTGTCACAACATATAGGTTGCCAAATTCAATAACCCTGGAATGGAACTAATTGACATATTTCTCGTAATGATTCTGTAAGTAATCATCAGGCGTTGTCTTAAAATTCAAAACTTCGTAATGTTGTAATATTGTGTCATTATTGTTGGGAAACATAATGAAGTGTGGGTGTGCGTCAGCCTTCACGTTTCTGGTATTGTTTGTTGTTATTGTTTTTCCTTCAATTTAAGATTCTATAGAATTTTTAGAATTTTTTGAGACCACGCGGAGCCCTGTAGGACAAACCGTTCGCTCCCTACGAGAATTTAAGGGTTGGACGTACGATAAATCAGAAACACGACTGTGAATCGCAAAAGAGGCCTAATCTCCGTTCAAATTTTAGCTGACTGAAATGCGATCGATGTTTTTCTTCATGTTGGATAGTTGGTGGCTTTGCAGACGAGTGATCAATATAGAAAAATAATAAGCCATTGTGTAATAATTTGCAGCGTTTGCAATAGTCTGTACTTCCTGGTAGGTAGAAACGAAGTACCTACCTACTCTAAATTATCTAGAGATATGTTACGACAAACGTGACGTGTTGTTAGACAAACAAGGAACCTGTAGAAAGGTAGCTACTGCAAAATCGGTAGTGAGGCATTATAGACCCAAAAACTGCAGTAAAAGCTGGTGGTGTTCACTACTTTCTAAAGGTGAAAACGATCAAAATCATCAGTAGGTAGATTTTTATATCGCAAAGTAGGGTCAGAAAGGGATGTAAATAGGTATTCATGTAAGTAGTAATAAATTTATGGCTTTTTCAATACGGCGAATATTCTAATTTGCGTTCTGAAAATTTCATTTCGAGACCCCCGGAGTCTGAAACAGCTGTTCGCTATCGGCCATTTTCTAGGCCACTTCACAGGTCGGTACCGCCTTTTCCAGAGTCGGCACCTTATTTTGTGACGACTCGAAACCCACCAAAAAAGTTCAAGAAGCATCTGCGTCTGCTGGCCCCATCTGTCTCTAGTCGTCACGATCTCAAGTCGTCGCGCCTGACGTGGCGAAAACTCTCTAATATATAGACTCTTCCGTGTTGTGAGACTACGAGCCCTTGAAATTACAATCTCGTGAGTCGACGAATCAAAACCTACAAGTTTAATCACTTGAATGAGCAAATGGACTTGCTGGTTACCAGCAAATAGAACTCACCTACTTGTTCTTGAGTACCTTCGTTGCCAAGAGGAGCTATGCGACAAGTAATTGGGATAAGGTAAAAGGGCCAAGGTTGCCGCTGTATCATTTGTCGCCCCGTGCGAACGAAAATGAAGTAGAATGTAGGTGACTTCTAAGAGGCGTCATCAGAGAAGAGGGACACGCTTGATAGCCCATTACCCGGATGTGAGTCAAATGTGTAAGATCCGGGGGAAGTAAAATTTAAATTACTTTTCATAAGAGGGGAGCGCTAGAGTAAGGCGGTTAGTAACAGTCCTAGAAACCCGTTTCTCTAATCAAACGCCTTTATAATGTGATAAGTTAAGGGAACCCCCTCGGGACCTAATTACATCTCTATGAGTCTGGGACCTCATTACCACAACTTAACAACTTGCCGAGAGGGAGGTACGGACGTTGTTATACCTTCCTCTTTGTTCTCTTCCTTTGTATTCTTGACACTGGCCACCGTTTCACCCGACTTTGTACCTCCGTCAAGGACTTGGGCGACCTATTGGCCCAATAGTTGAACATTTCCAATCTAAAAGGAGGCTATTGAGGAACACAAATTTTGATAAGCTAGGATCGATATGTATTGAAAAATGAGTATAAGGTTCCCTATTGAGCAGCTTGCACGATGAGATAAATTTCAAGAACCCTAACAAAGACTCTTCACGACACTCCAAATTCATAGAGTACCCACACGTTAGTTGTTGATTTTTTTTTTTTAGATTTTCGGCATTTCTATCACTTTTATATAGATACCGATTATATAATATGTACTATATTGCACCAGGCAGAGGCATCTGCTGTCTTCAAGGCCCTACAATGCTATCGCATCAGACTGTAAGTGAGCGGCATAGGCGTGCAGTTTGTCGCGAAAACGATATCCAACATTTGATTTATTGTGATTTAACTTGGCATCAAAATTTAGTATTCTAATTTCAGAGTTTTATTTCGTCATGTGATATTTTGGCCCTAAATTAGTGTTCATGTGAAGAGGTATGTTTTGAGATTGTTGTATAGTTTCAAATGGTAAGAAAAAGTTTATTGACCTTAATAAAAGCAAACAAGTTAACGAGAGCAGAAAATTGTTTTCTATTGTAAATATACAATAGAAAAAGTGGTAAACAGAGCGTGGTTATTCCGATCCACCAATGGAACATTTGAGAATTGAGGGGCTTCAAAGAGCCAACGAACTATTGACAACATTGATTGAGGACTATAGTGTGAGATTTGAAAGCAATGGAGATATACAAAACGACGTTCAGGGAGCACGAACCGCTGTGAGTCTTTTGAGGAGAGCCATAGATCGCCAAGAGACAGCTAAAGAAAAAGTCGTTTCGGTCGTAGCAGAAAGAAAATCAAGAAAACCTCTGCAAGATGGAGTCCCAGAAGCAGAGACATTATCATCGCAGGCGGAAAATTTGATAGCAAGAATGGAAAGAGGGCTAAATATGGTGATAACAACGGCAAAAAGTACTACCTTAACACCAGTAACATCAGCTCAAATTAAATTACCGAATTCGAAATCGACCAATTTAATGGCGACTATTTCAAATTCATCGAATTTTGGCCGCTCTGCTCAAATCATATCCACGAAAATTCATCCTTCTCGAAGATCGATAAATTTAAATTACTTGTATCTCATTTGACAGAAAAAGCAAAATCACTTATCTCGGATATTTAATGTCGAAGCAAAATTATGATACAGTATTAATCTGCTGAAAGAACGTTTTGGAGGTGAACAAGTCTTGATGAATGAACACTACAAAAGTCTAAATCACATTCCCAAGTCTACTTCTAAGAACATAGACTGTCAAAGGGACAACGTAATCAAGGAGCAATTGTCTATGGGGATATTAGAAAAAGTACCCAAGAACCAATCAGAAATTCATTGTATCCATTATTTGCCTCATGTTGTCGTCACACATCAAAAAACTGCAACCAAAGTTAGAATTGTGTTTTATGGGTCTGTAAAAGCTGATAGGGAAGAAAAAAGCTTAAATGAATATTTATATAAGGGAAGAGTAGTACTGGTAGACCTTTGTGGAATGCTTCCAAGAGCACATACCCATAATTTTGTAGCAATAAACGATATCGAGAAATCCTTTCTTTGAATAGGCTTTCAGGAATATGATCGGGACGTTACAAGATTTATTTAAGGACATCGACGAACCTCCTGACGATGACAATCATGTTGATTTGGCCACGACAGGCCAGTTTGTAGATGTAAGTGATTTTCCTTTCTGGTGGGAGGGTCCAGTATGTTCGAGCTCAACGGAAGAAGACGCAAAATATTGAGAAAACAACGCCGTAGTACTGCTTCCTCAAAGACAACTCCTTCATCGCGCCATCAGTCTCCTCCGGAATTTGAAGAGATGAAGACCAAGCTCCTTGAAGGTGCTTTTTTGGGCTGGAGTTCGCGAAAGCGATATCTAACATCTTATTTATTGTGATTTAACTTGGCATCAAAATTTAGTTTTCAAATTTCAGAGTTTAATTTCGTCATGTGATATTTTGGCCCTAAATTAGTGTTCATGTGAAGAGGTATGGTTTGAGATTGTTGTATAGTTTCAAATGGTAAGAAAAAGTTTATTGAGCTTAATAAAAGCAAAAAAGTTAACGAGAGAAGACAAGTGTTTTCGATTGTAAATATACAATACAGTTATCTTCACCGACAGACAGATCACGACTGAGTTCGTCAAGAACCGTCACAATCATTTGCTGAATTAAATCAGATGGTCTAAGAGATAAATGACTCCACCATAAAGGATTATGTGGCATAAAAAAAAAAAACAGTCCCCTGTGTTTTTTTATGCAGTAGGTAACTTTTTTTGTTCAATTTTTATATTTTATTTTAGTACCTATACAGTATTATTGTTTAAAGTAGTGGTTAGTGAGACCAAAAAATTATGCATGCATTCCAGGGGCCCCCTCCTCGCCATAAGCCGCCATAACATTTCTAGCGGCCTGCGAACGTCAAATTTGAACAGCATTTTAAAATCCACGATCTACGATACCCAACATGCGAATTTGAGTTCAAAAACATCACATTGTGAAATTGAACTCTAACGTTGAATTTTGGTGCCAAATTACCTATTCAGGTAATATTTATCGATATCGGATGAAAAAAATTCGGCGCTTCGCGTCTCGCCAGGGGGGCAAGCCCCCCTGGGCCCCCCAGATGTTATCTACTTAAAGCCTACGGCGTAAATTATAAAAACATGGATCATGTTGTAGCCAAATTAGTGAAGAACGTTTAGTCGTAGGTAGGTATACCTAACACAAAAGTTATATTATCCCTAGTAACATATCTAAAACGCATTGAGAAAAACTCGGCGCTTCACGCCTCGAAAACCGGAGTGTCGAAAAGGCTGCGTGACCGGCGGAGATCACCCTCCGAGCGTAACGTTTTTCGGGTAGTCACTCTTGGGCAATAACAGAATACGGAACAATCTTCCCGAAGTCAACAAACCACGTTTTTTCTACTATTTTTACAAATTTTCGACACTTTTAACAAAGCAAAATGAAATCCGATTGGAACGGGACCACTATGGATACTTGAAGAACATATTTCAAAAATAATCAGGCAGATTAGTACCCAAATAAGAAAATGCTGCTGGTACAAAAAAAAAAAAAAAAAAAATCGCCCTCCCATGACACAACGAACTGTATACCTCCTTCCTTCGCGCGCCTATCGGCGCTGTTGGAAGTCGGTAAAAAATTCTCTCTACAATGATTGAAAAGTACTATCACAGATCCACAATGATCACTGGACTAATCTCGAATATAACGACAATATTGATCATTGGTAAAGCTGTTTTTTTTTTTCTTTTTTCGGATAGGTGATCTATCCAGGAAAATAAACCGTTGCGTAATAATTTGCAGCGTTTTCAATCAGATACCGTAACGGTCATCCTATTCATCTTTACTGGAAATCACTTGTAATGGAGAGCGGATAGGTGGGGGAAAAGCACCAGTTATTGGACACTTGAGGTGAAACTCTGACTTTCGAAGCCCATGAAATTTCGCCATATAGCGTACCAGAATTGCTGACATTTTTTTTATACTCTACAGAAACTTCGTAGTTCAAAATCAAATAAAGTTTACTTTTATATTAATAAATTTTGTCTAAAAAACGTGTTTACCCCAATTATTGAATACTGTGCAGCAGCTATGGGACATCACTCTTCTATTAATTTAAAATCGATAAAACCACAATTTATACACACTTTTACTAGGAAAATTACTGAACTAACAGAAACTAGCTCTAAGAAAACATTAAATTAGTGATGTAGTATGAAAAGCTCATAATGAATAGAAACAGATTTCTTATCAAATTCACAAGAAACACGACCGACGGAGACTTAACGAAGAAGTTTCAGAGCACACTGGAAATTGTAAGAGCATTCTTGGTAATTCCAATGTACATCAGTGTCACCTAGGAAAGTTCCTCTAACCACTAAAATGGTTTCGCAGTAAAACTCCCGCCCATATTCTTAATAATGCAGACAATATTACGATGTGTCCAATAACTGGTGCCTTCCCCCTATCGTGATCTTGATAATTAATTGATTCAATATCACTGGAGGTAAAGGAATTTCGTTGAGGTCTTTCGATACTCCAAGAGCCTCAGGACAAATGAGTCGAATAAATTATAACCAAACAAATAGACCGTTTAGTGAGGAATCGTCGAGAGGTGGCGATAAACTTTTCAACTTGAAATCGATAGATACGATCGCGAAAGCTAATGAATTCCACGATGAGTTCGATTCATACCTATTCGACATTACGTAGAGGTTTTTGACAACTTCTGACATCGTTAGCTGTGAATACGCCGGAAGGGGGAGGGGTCAAAGAAAGGGGATTTGGTGGGGATGAAAAAACGAGAAGGGAAGAGGAAAAGGAAACGAGCAAACTTCTGACAGTCTTCTAAAAGTCTTGTTGAGCCCTGATCCGTATTTAAAGAGTTAAGGCATTAAAAAGACAACTTTTCTAAAAAATGATTCTTAACATCTTTCGAAACTCACTCAAACGGATAAATAACAAAAATATTGTATTGCTTTAGCGTAAACTTTTCCCTCATTAGATAATATCCGAGTCTCCTGAAGAAATATTATTGACAGTATCTTCCGATCAAAATCGAGCCATTTCGAAAAAGTTCAAAGAGAAGGTAGCCTGGTTATCCAAGTGAAAGAATTCGTAACTAGTGTTTTGGTTTATTATTTTATTATATTTTAACCCCTTTGAAAACTTGATGGTTTATTTTATGAAAATGATAGTTAATGCAGTCACTTTCAGGGTGTGAAAAGTAGAGGTTGAGATTTTCAAAACCCTTCCTAAAGCCCGTCTGAACTTACTGTGCACAACTGTGAGGGTGCACAGCCCAGAGCAATCGAGACATAATTCAGCGCTGCCAGAATAATTTACTGCGATGCTGCGTTGATGCATACAGATACTTTGGAAATGGCAGACTTCACTACGAGCGGAAGATAGAATCTGTCAATGAGGTCATTCGCAGTCAAGCCATGAATCACCTTTTGAGGCTCCAAGATCATGTTAATGAGGATGTCATCCAGCTACTCAATACAGATGATCTGCTTAGAAGACTTAGGAGAACCAAGCCACACGATCTAATCCACTTAGTGGGACCATCATGAAGTGCAAATTTCAGGACAATAAGAACTACTTAAGTGAAGTATCTTAGTGTTATTAACGTACACCTTGTTGCTTACAAGTTGTAACTTAAAGCAATAAAACAAGTCAAAGAAAAAAAAAGATTTTCAAAACGCCCTAACTTAAAACTTCCAATACAACGGAATTGTTTTTTCATTAATTAAAACAACTGATGATTTTTTTCTTTTTAAATCGAATGGGACCACTCAGATCTTTGAAGCATCGTTGGCTTCCTATGATCAATTGCCTATGATAACTCCTGTGTTCTGGTTTACCTGATGTACCTATTTTGATTCTAATTTACCTATATTTACTTACAAGATGATTATCGAATAAGAAATTGAATAATTGTGCTGATTATGTACTACTCCTCCCCACATCACAAGTCTACGACTTATAGTGGGGAGTAGCATTTCCTGATTTGTGTAGCTTTTTGGTTTATTATTTTCAATAATAAACCTTTGGAGTCGACCAAGAAAAAAATTGTTTAACACCCCCTCAAAATTTGTTGGTTTACGTTTCAAGATACGTAGAATCCAAAAATCGAATGAAAATTTGGCCGTCCCTCCGTCGTCCGCCCCACTTAGCATTGACCGATTTTGTTGAAATTTGGTATGTAGGCTTCATTTGGGGTCTAGTTGTGCCCAGATTTTGGTTGATGTAGGTCACTTCTAAGGGTTCAAAAATGAATTTTGAAATTTTGAAAACGCCCTAACTCAAACAATTTTGATATAAAGGTATCGTTTTTTCTTCAATTTAAGATTCTATAGAATTTTTCGAATTTTTTGAGACCAAGCGGAGCTCTGTAGGACAAACGGTTCGCTCCCTATCGAGGATTGGACTTAAGATAAATCAGCAACACGAGTGTGAATCGCAAAAGAGGCCTAATCTCCGTTCAAATTTTAGCTGACCGTAATGCGATCGATGTTTCTCTTCATGTTGGATGGTTGGTGGCTTTTGAGACGAGTGATCTACATAGAAAAATAATACACCATTGTGTAATAATTTGCAGCGTTTTGTATTGCAATACCTATCTGAATACATCTGTGTTCCTCTTAGATGCACATGAATAGGACCCAGATCCTCGGTCGAAACGTCGTTCTGTAATAAACAAGAATTGAAAACACAAGACATGACTGGTATTTTCGCCTCCTAAAATATTTTAAAATGTATACCTGTACAAGATACTTTTACATTTTGATACCTTTTATCTTGTACAAATAGATATACATCTATTGTGATGAAGTACCGAAGCACCGTTTTGAAGTATAGGTAAATTATGTAATTAGTACCATTTCGATAAGTCGTAAATTCCAGTGAATATTATTTATTGTAACGGCTGAATGCAATTTTGCGATGCCAACAAAGATATTTCCAAAAATGTGGGGGTAAGTAAACAAAATCTCCGGTCAAACTTCAATTGATTGAACGCGATATTATTTCGAATAGAGTTCCACCTAATTATGCTTCCTCAGCAACCAAAAATGAAACATTGTTCCAAAATTTCATTGAAATCAGACTGGGGAGGACAAAGTGAGAAATATGGGACATAACGAATGGTACCTAACGAATGTAGGACAATTTAAATATTTGCCAAACACCATACATTGACATCTTTTTAAATATATTTGGGCGTTTAGAACGAAAGTTAGGATAAAATTACCGAAATCAGGAATCTGGGGAAGATTGCAGGACAGAGCTTTGAATAAAGGACATGTCCACCAGAAGTGAACTTTACTTCACTTAGAAGTGAACAACCTTGAGTGAATACTGCGCTCCCCCGCTTCTAATAGCCGGAGAGCTTCCAAAAATTCGTTCAGTTTGTTCTCCTTATACAAATGCACCTAATGCGATTTGCGATGATCGAAGCGTCTCTCATGGGCCTATCCATCTCCAACTGCATTCATCGAGTGACTCGGTAAGAATCCCATTGGACGTAAATCCCATGAACCCCATTGAAAGTATCATAAAAATAAGAATAATTATTGAATTGTGGGTAAGTAAAGGTTCTCACCAAATTAGTTTTTATTCCAAATATTTCAGTATTATTTTAGAGGATGAATTGATTATAAACAAGATCTCCGTCTTAATAATTTGCTGAAGGTTTTGATAGTTTGGTGGCGTACCTGCTGATAGTCATGGCCAGTTATGCCATCTAGTGGCGCTAATAATCTAACAAAATCAAGGACAAGCGAGGCTGCAAGGCCACACAAGATCCAAGCCCTCGAGTCTTACGGCAGATTGAATTGGACGTAGCGCGAAAAGATCTTTAGGGCCCTTACAGAAACGTTTGTGTCAAATGGTTACTTAACCACGATACTTGTCACAACACGGTCATTAGACGGCAGATACCCTTTTGAAGGTGAATGGATCAGGTTCAGGACTTCAAAAGGACCAGTAGTGCAAAAGCAGTATCTTTATGAGGTGCTTCCTAGAGTTATGAAGACAGCTGATGGGAAAGTACCTGCAATTTAAGAAATTTACAGCAGATGTAAGATTTACCATCAACAGAATAGCATTCACTAAGCAGGGCCTGCATTATCACCCTGTTTGTAGGTAGCTGAGGAGAGCTACTGTGTGTGAGGTTTCCATCTCGTTCTTCTTTCGAAAAGGAGTCGACTCACACATTTCCCTGATAGACTCGGTTATTTATCGAGTTGTACACAAAGTCGAGGGAAAGTCAAAATCTCTCAAAATAACAATGAGTGAAACTTTCTTAAGGTAATCTTTGAAGAATGATGTATCGCATTCTGGTTGGAAGTTAATGTTTGACAGCCTCCGCCAATGCACGAACCTGCAATCCTGCAGGTCTTGTTTTTCTCAAACCAAAATGCTGTTTGAATATTGACGATTTGATGTCCGTGCAGTTTTATCTGATTGTAAAAGCTGATTGTTTAAGGTGTGTTGTTGTTGTTGTTGTTGTTTATCTCTATGCATCTTCCTACTTGCATAATATGTTAATTACTTTTTTTTTATAAGTAAACTTTATTGTCAATGCTGACATTACAGTTGTGATAAATACAATAATACATGGTATTTGTTCAAGGTGCAGCCCAGTGGCTGTTCTGTACCAAAACTGTAATGAATTTTTAATTCATAAATAGTAAATAGTTTGGATAACAAAAAAAAAGAAATATTATTAATTTGTAACAAGATGTGTGTGATACTGTACGTCAAATAGTGTTTTATAAGAGCTACATTAATTGCTGGACTGTCAGTAGGTATAGGTAGCGGTGCCACTCATTAATCATGTTTAATACTTGCTCAATATTTTTAGCCGAATCCAATAAAATTACCATAGGCGGCTGGCGGGTGAGGTCTTACGCGCTGTCATTCACCAGTTTCTGTGCAGTCGGAATCCTCGAGCCTCAGCGAGAGCCCTTTCCATTCGAACAATCGTTTTAAGTACGAAAAAGCTACGTGCCACACCCACCTTTGCAGAAGTTTTATATTCGCATTCGGGGTGGTGTCGGCCATAGTCGATTCTGGGTTGTTTCAATATTTCATTTGGCCATAATTCAGTTGATCGAAGAGTAATTTCCTACAGTCACATTTCATTTTTATGGTGATTGCATCAAGCTTTACTCATATAATTTTGCACTCCCTCGCCACAAGTAGCAGGGGAGCGTCCAAAAATTATTTCCACTCATCGTGTACCTTTTCAACTATACATAAACTTATACATAAATGCGTAAATGCGTTGAAATACGATGTTCCTCACAGTCCAACCCATCCCTGATTGTGATCTTCGACCAACACGGGAAGAACATCACATGATCCTAACGGATTTTCCTGTGGTCGTGTCTGAAAGCAGAATCTTACTTCCTACCTGTCCACAATTTTTAGTAGATCCATTTAGTTTTACTTTTCCCATGAATAGAACATTTGCTAAGAAATAAAAATATCTTCACAGTAATGTGGGAAATTCTCTGGTAGATCTTCTGACTGATCGTTTTGGTCAGGATGCTACCTAGCGGCTCTGGAATTCTACAATATCAAGGTCGAATAAGGCTTGTCCTTGAAGATATCGAGGGTTCACAGCCGAGTGGAGCATCGTGATCTCACGGCTCCGTATCATGGACCACTCCCACTAAGCAACTCAAAACATGATTAGAGAAGGCTATTAAATTTATGATCGGATTATCTAAGCCAGCGTGACGCTCGGTGGTTTGAATTGGATCTAGCGATAAAGTTCTCATAGCCCCTTTTGGTTTATTAATTTCAATTATGAACCTTTTTTTATGGAAATGTTCATTCTGAAGTTTACTCTTAGGTAAGCACCTTAATATCAAAATTTAGTTAGGGCGTTTTCAAAATTTCAAAATTCATTTTTCAACCCTTAAAAGTGACCTACATCAACCAAAACCTTTGGGCACAACTAGACCCCAAATGGAGCCTACAGGCCGAATTTTTATTCGATTTTTGGATTATACGTACCTTGAAACGTAAACCATCAAATTTTGAGGGGGTGTTAAAAAAAAAATTTCTTCGTCGATTCCAAAGGTTTATTAAAAATGGCGTTGGTGGGGGGTGGGGTGGGGTCAAAAGTTTTTAAAGATTTCCACCGAACGTTAAAAACAGTGTTAAACAGTGTAATTAACACTGTTTTCCCAAGTCTGTTGTACCCTAGAATCGTTGTAGCTGAAATGATGTTTTTAACTCCCCCCTTTTTTCATTTTTTTTCCATTTTATCTGCAATAGTTCCCAAGTTCATTTCCCACCAACTATGGTGGAATCACTAGCTGGTTGTTTGATGACGCTGATGTGGTGCTCACTCAGTAATACATCCTTTGAGCCCTGAGGATGGCGATAAATTCACCGAAAGCTTGGCCAAAGAGGAGTTTGTTTCTGAGGACCCCATTCCCAATCAGTTGACTGAAAAAATAATAAAATTCCGCGACTTGATCATGAAACCCCGCGACAACTGAGGCCTCAAGGTATCCCTACGGAAGAGAGCTCGTCACGGAATCCTGACAATCAGATCCCAAAGTATCTTTGTAGAAGACAGCAAAAACGTGATTTCCTGGATCCCAGTCGAAGATAATCGACAAAATTGAATTTGTATTCGATTCAGCGGTACTTTTACCATAGGGTTTCGGTAAACAGGAGAAGAAATGATAATAATTCACGAGAGTGATATATTAATATCACTATATATATTAATATAATATCTCGCTGAGCTGCTGATTGACACTGATTTCATCACGCTCACAAATGATTTGCGGAAGAAGGAATGTTCCAAGGACATAAAATAGAAATTGACTCTGATCCTTCGTCTGGGGGCCTGAAAATGACGTTGGAACATCTCTTCGACAGTCCAACAATTAAGTTCTTCAAAATTTTATTCCAGTTGTGAATTGATTTACTGGTACTCGGATATGTTCGGATCACCCATGCAATCGTTATGTTATGAAAGAGGAAGCTTCGCACGACACAATTTCAAAAGACGTTTATTAAGTTATTTGAACTTATGGTTCCTTCAGACATCTGATTATACATCTAATGGCCTTCTCTAATCATGTTTTGAGTTGCTTAGTGGGAGTGGTCCATGATACGGAGCCGTGAGATCACGATGCTCCACTCGGCTGTGAACCCCCGATATCTTCAAGGACAAGCCTTATTCGTCCTTGATATTGTAGAATTCCAGAGCCACTAGGTAGCATCCTGGCCATTACGATCAGTATGAAGATCTACCAGAGAATTTCCTACGAAATCATTGTGAAGATTTTTTCTTTCTTAGCAAATAGTCTCTTCATGGAAAAAGTAAAATTAAAAGGATCTACTAAAAATTGTGGACAGGTAGGAAGTAAGATTCTGCATTCAGACACGATCACAGGAAAATCCGTTAGGATCATGTGATGTCCTTCCCGTGTTGGTCGAAGATCACAATCAGGGATGGGTAGGACTGTGAGGAACATCGTTTTTCAACGCATTTACGCATTTACGTATAAGTTTACATATAAGTTTACGTATAAGTTTATGTATAGCTAAAAAGGTACACGTTAAGTGGAAAGAATTTTTGGACGCTCCCCTGCTACTTGTGGCGAGGGAGTGCAAAATTATATGAGTAGAGCTTGATGCAACCACCATAAAAATAAAATGTGACAGCAATAGTGGTCTGTAGGAATATCTCTTGGATTAACTGATTTATGGCCAAATGAAATATTGAAACAACCCAGAATCGACTAAGGCCGACATCACCCCGGATGCGAATATAAAACGTCTGCAAGTTTCTTACTCAAAACGATTGTTCGAATGGAAAGATCACTACATCAAAACTCCGAGTTGGTCAGGAATTGAGGTTTACTTTTTCGCAATTTCTGTGGCTCGAGGATTCCGACTGCACAGAAACTGGTGAATGATGGCGCGTAGGACCTAAACTGCCAGCCGCCTATGGTAATTGTGTTGGAATCGGCTGAAAATATTGACATATAGGCAAGTAGGAAGATGTGTGGAGAAAAGCATCGATAGAATCAGCTTAAACTGCACGGACATCAAATCGTTATTCAAAATGGCATTCAAGTTCGGGAAAAAGAAGACCTGCAGGATTGCAGGTTCGTGCATTGGTAGAGGCCGCCAAACTGCAATTGATAAGTTTTGTAGGAACCCATCCCTAAGACCTGTAGAAATCAAAACGGAAGTAGACAGTATGTGAAGTAGTATGTACACCATACCAGTGTGCATGGTCAGTGGGAGTACGTATAAGGGGCCTTCCGTATGTATACATTTTGATACATCGAGGATGGAAGTTTGAAAGATTGCTTTTGGAACCTCTTGATTTGTGAACCAGTTTTTGGAACCTGTTAACTGACCGAATTAAAAGTCAGTTGAATAACTGATGCGTGAGGTTGATGGACTCCCCCGCAAGGGAGTTTCCAAAAATAAGGTGAGAGTTTTTATCGAAGAGCGTACTGATAGTCCGGTCTTGCTCCTTCCCATGATGTCCAACATTCATCCACTGACTTGAGAAGGACATCTAATCACTCGATGCATAACATCAAGTTCTTCCCTTGGAATTCTTACCTTGGATACGTTGGTAAGTGAAAATTTTCTTTTATAACGCATTAATTTCGATAATTCTTTATTAAAATACATTCGTTCTCCCTGATAATTACCTTTTTGAGTTCTTCTCTGGTAGTTTTTGACGATTCGTTTCGGATGGGGAGCCATCTCGCGGTTGTGGTGGTACACCACCTTCAAGGACAAGCTGTCAAGGTCAGTTGCACAAGGAGAATTCCGAGTTCATCGCTTTTCGAAAGAATTTTCCACGATGAATTATGCTGATAGAAAAACCAATTTTGACTTTCCTGCGACTCCACAAAGACACTTCTTTTGCACTACTGGTCCTTTCCAAGTCCTGAGTCGAAACTGATCCATTAACCTTCGAAAAGGTATCTGCCACCTAATGACCGTGTTGTGACAAGTATCGTAGTTGAGTTCGCATGCCTGCAAACTCATTAAATATTCGGAATTAGCGTAAACATTTCTATACGAACGCTAAAGATCTTTTCGCGCTACGTCCAATTCAATCTGCCGTAAGACTCGAGGGCTTGGATCTTGTGTGGCCTTGCAGCAGCCTCGCTTGTCCTTGATTTCGTTAGATTATTAGCGCCACTAGATGGCATAACTGGCCACGACCATCACCAGGTACGCCACCAAACTATCAAAATCTTCAGCAAATTATTAAGACGGAGATCTTGTTTATAATCAATTCATCCTTTAAAATAATACTGAAATATTTGGAATAAAAACTAATTTGTTGAGAACCTTTACTGTCAATATACTGTCAAATACTGTTTAGAATATATACTGTCAAAGGGTTATAATATGCATCCAATGGGATTCTTACCGAGTCACTCGATGAATGCAGTTGGAGATGGATAGGACAATGAGAGATGTTTCGACGAAAGCAAATTGCATTAGGTGCATTTGTATAAGGAGAAGGAACTGAAGAAATTTTTGGAAGCTCTCCAGCTATTAGCAGCGGGGGAGCGCCGTATTCACTCAAGGTTGATAAATATCCTGCATCTGGAGGACCTGTCTTTCTCTCAAAGCTCAGTCACTTTATCCTCTTTAACTTACCTTCTGAATTATGTTATTTTCCCTACATCTCGGACCTAACGTCAAATTATATTTAAAGGAGCGTTAAGCGGTAAAGGAGTGGTAAATCTAGCGCGTTCGGACCATTTTCCCACATCTGGAAGGTAACACGCTTTGTCCTCCCTAATCCGATCTCGGTTAAATTTACCGAGGATGATGCTGGTTGAGGTCTAGTGGTCCCCTATGAAATGAAGCTCGAGATCGATAATAACCTCTATGCACGAGCAAATGTCAAAATCCACGAATCATTATTTTCTCAATACTTCATTAGGTGTTTTGGGAACGTTGTTTTGACAGCCCTCCGTGAATAACATCGTGATCGAAAGATCGAACGGTGCAGCCCATGCACAAACGTGGAATCACAGAAACAACCAAAACTCCGATAGTTTTCATTTATATTTTAATTTCCAGAGATTTTTGGTCTGAAATTTGAATATTTTTGAATCTATTTTTATTCGAAATAGATGTAAATAGGGAACCTGAGTGCAAATACTGTGGGATAGAAGAGGATGAAGTCTGCCACAGCTTCTTCACATGCCCACAATGGGAGGGTATGAAGAGGAGTGCGGAAGAGGCCATCGGAACGTTGCGTCCACAGACAATCATACATGAGATTATTAAGAACAAGTCGAGCTGGGACGCAATGACAGTACTTGTCACAGCAGTCCTCAAAGCAAAAACCCTGTGTTGTTGCCTGTAAAGTCGGTATACGGGCGAAAGTTTTACGTGACAACGACTTTGAGTGGTAAAATAATTTTAATGTTAATATTCATTCGTATAGTAGGAAGAAGTATAAAATAAAATTCTTTGTCAAGTTGCACAGAGTAGGTATTTCCCGTAGGTAGTAGGTATTTCCCATGGGTGGGGGGGGGGTGAGTGCCAGGGAAGGGGGGCGGGGCGCTCCCGCTTTTGTGAGCGCAGTGAAGGGGAGGGGCCGCCCGCCTTTAGGGAGCGCCGAGCTGCACCCCCTCCGTGAGCGGAGCGTAACGCAGTTTCTTGAAGTGTCTCCCGGTAAACCAATTTATAAGACGTTATCACGTCAAAAAATCCAACCACGATGGACGTTTTCTAGAATGTCTCCACTACTAAACAATCAAAATTCTACAAAATCTCAATCGATCTATTTTTTTAAAAAATCAACCTTCACTACTAAAAGAAGGGTTTCTTATTAAAAATTGATTGATTGATTGATTTTTGAAGGGTTTCTTGAATTTGAACATCGATGATACTTTACCTGCAACTCTTTCTGTCTAACTGACCTTCACAGCTTGTCCTTGAAGGTGGTGTACCACCACAATCGTGAGATGGCCCTCCATCTGATACGATCGGTCAAAAACTACCAGATAAGAACTCAAAAAGGTAATTTTCAGGGAGAATAAATATATACTATCGCAATTAATGCGTCATAAAATAAATTTTCACTTACCAACGTATCCAAGGGAGGTATACAGGGTGTAAGCCTAACTGGTCTGCCATACGGTACCAGTCGATTCTATAACTAATTTGCAACAAAAAATGTCTCTTAGCAATTTCTTTTTAAACCCTTCGTTTTCGAGTTATTTTAACTTTAAACTTTTTTTTCGTGATTTTGACCTTATGTCATTAAATTGGTCATAACTCCGTTAATTAGCAGTGTAAATTACAATTTGAGGATACCGTTGGAAAGAGCATTAAATTTCCTATCGGATACATGCCTTAACTTTTTATTGAGTCAAGGTTTGAGACATGAAAACGTCCTCTAAAAAGAGAATTTTACGTAATTTTGGAAACCTCGAATTTTTTCAATCTCAAATTGAACTACGAGAACCCATACTTTTTCAAGATGCAAGAACAGTGAAAACTGCGCCAGAATCTCAGCTTTCCAATGGTATAATCAAAACATATTCTACAACCGAATTTAGGGGAGAATTTCGTGTTTGAACGCGGAAAAACGTGCATTTTTTCAACGAAATCAGCGCTCCGCCTAGTCGATCTGAGGGGTCGGACGATGGGAGTGGGTGCCGCAGTAGACCTCGACAGAGATGGGCAAATTCTTTTTCATAAATACGATTATGAATACAAATCATTTCTGCGATTTTATGATTATGAATACGAATACATGTATGAATATGAATACGAATTCGAATACAATCGTATTCACAATTGAAATTCGTATTCGTATTCACAATTTCGTATTGAATACGATTTTCCCCCGTATTCGTATTTTGAATACGATTTTTTTTCCCCATAATTTCCCTAAAAATCGAATTTTTTAAAACAATTTTCCCTGAAAATCATACTTTTTTAATGATTTTCTCCCGAACTCTCGACATATTTATGACCTAACATTGTCAAAATAATCAATCAAAATTCGAAACGCTCACCAATTCTTATTGGATTTTTCATGCAGAATCGAATGAGACCAACCCCAGACATTTCCGCTGAAAATCGTATTTTTTTCAACAATTTGCACTAAAAATCATTAAAAAATTATGATTTTTACCGGAAATTTTTTCGTACTTTCTATTCAGTTGGTTGTAGCGACCTGGGGTTGGTCTCATTCGATTCTGCGTGAAAAATCCTATAAGAATTTGTAAGCGTTTCGAATTTTGATTGATTGACAATATTGGGACATAAATATGTCGAGAGTTCAGGAGAAAATCATAAAAAAAGGATTATTTTCAGGGAAAATCGTTAAAAAATTCGATTTTTAGGGAAATCATAGAAAAAATCATAAAGTCGTATTCAAAATACGAATACGGGGGAAAATCATATTCAAAGAGTGAATACGATTGTATTCAAATTCGTATTCATATTCATACCTGTATTCGTACCTATTCATAATCATAAAATCGCAGATATGATTTGTATTCATAATCGTATTTATGAATAAGAATTCGCCTATCTCTGTCGAGGTCTACTGCGGCACCCACTCCCATCGTCCGACCCCTCAGATCGACTAGGCGGAGCGCTGATTTCGTTGAAAAAAATGCACGTTTTTCCGCGTTCAAACACGAAATTCTCCCCTAAATTCGGTTGTAGAATATGTTTTGATTATACCATTGGAAAGCTGAGATTCTGGCGCAGTTTTCACTGTTCTTGCATCTTGAAAAAGTATGGGTTCTCGTAGTTCAATTTGAGATTGAAAAAATTCGAGGTTTCCAAAATTACGTAAAATTCTCTTTTTAGAGGACGTTTTCATGTCTCAAACCTTGACTCAATAAAAAGTTAAGGCATGTATCCGATAGGAAATTTAATGCTCTTTCCAACGGTATCCTCAAATTGTAATTTACACTGCTAATTAACGGAGTTATGACCAATTTAATGACATAAGGTCAAAATCACGAAAAAAAAGTTTAAAGTTAAAATAACTCGAAAACGAAGGGTTTAAAAAGAAATTGCTAAGAGACATTTTTTGTTGCAAATTAGTTATAGAATCGACTGGTACCGTATGGCAGACCAGTTAGGCTTACACCCTGTATACTCGTAGATAGCAATTACTGTCGGTTTTAGATGATTGTCGTTCTGGAAAAAATTGGTGTTAAGCATCGAGTGAGTAGATGTCCTTCTCAAGCCAGTGGATGAATGTTGGACATGATGGGAAGGAGCAAGACCGGACTATCAGTACGATCTTCGATAAAAACTCTCACCTTATTTTTGGAAACTCCCTTGCGGGGGAGTTCATCAACCTCACGCATCAGTTGTTCAACTGACTGTTGATTCGATCAGTCAGAGGGAGTAAATAATATAAAGAGGCTTAAAAAGCAGCCTTTCAAACTCCCATACTCGATACCCCTAACCACGACTACTTTCAAAGAGAAAATTACATTCGCGCAGCATCAGTGAAAGAGCGAATTTTCAAAGTTTCAATTTGTATGACTAAGAAAACCTCGAAAAGTACTCGTCTCCCCGAACTCATAGGGTACCGGCACGTAATTTGATTTGTTTTTTAGATTTTGTGTATACAATACCACCCACCACAGGGTACGTTATAAACATTTTAGTAGTCTGTATTCATGCTGTACTCCAACCGACTCAAAGAGTACCCACTCGGACATCTTTAAGCTATGACGTTCTTGGGTAAAACGTGTATATTCCATTATTCATTATATTTACACCATTTTTGGAACATTTTCATTCTATCAAGTATCATGATGTGCAGATTCCGATTATGACGATAAATTCCACAAAAAACCCTCAAAATCCGTTTTTTGACACAATTTTCGTTTATCATTTTACAATAACGAACTTTAAGAATCAAACAAGAGAAAAAACGTCTGCCAAGTGGGTGTGGCACATAGCTTCCTCGTATCCATTACCCACTTGTATAGATGATCCGATGCATAGTAGTTAATCTCAAAACATCGATCTCTAAGTACCTTCCACTACCCCATAGGTGACCATCTATAAGCTAATCCGAACAATCCTGAAAAATTTCGTCGAAATGGGATGGAAAATGTAGAATTTATGGCAGTTACAAGGAATTCACGTTTGCGCATGCGCAGCAACAACTATTATGAGAGCAGATTATATTTCAAAATACCATTATTATCCATATTAACAATGCGATGTGCAATTGATTCATGCAAGAATGATGCTGCTTAATGTCTATACCATCTCTAATGTCTTCTAGTTTAATGCTCGTTATATCCCTGATGAAGGTATTCAAATATACCAAAACTTCGGCCTAAACAAGTGTTTTATTCTTCATCTGACTGAACCTCAACACATATTATAAATTAATGCCCTGTGGTTGAGATGTTCGTCACCATAACATGTTCCGGAAAGTCTTCCGAAAAGGTGGCCAACAAGAAACGTAAGTTACGAAATTCACGGAGGAATTCACCAATGTGAGAAACCAGAGAACTTGCAGTATCAGTTGCACTTGGGTTCCGGAAAAGAGCTTCTCGATGAATGGAAATATTTTCACTGTTGATATCAGTCCACAGAATGTGGAGAGCACCAAACATTCTGTCACTACGAAGAGCGTCATTGTAGTCAGCTTGTTTTCATTACTTTGTGATCTCACGTCGCTCCCCGTACATTTTCTTGAGCTGCAACAAGACAATAAGCAATCGCTTTTTCCAGTCACAAGCTAAATTAGTTGAAAATTTTAATTGCCGAAAATTGAACTAAATCAGTTTAGATAAGTAATTATTGTCAACTCTTAGTATTAATTAGCATTAATTTTTTTTAATTTTTAAATAATTCAGCTAAACTTTTAGATGAGAGTCTAGCCTCCAACAGTCCTTGTCGGGTTTCAGCGCTACCTCCCGCCACTTCAACGAACTACCATTCCTGATTACCATAACTACCATTCTGAAGATTGTTGTCGTAACAGTTTGTCATATTCTTTTCTGTTCCTCTTATTGTTTTCTCTCAGCCATGGAAGTGAAAATGATGCCAAGTGTCGTTTTATGTTGCAAAACGTGCCCAAAGTCATTCAAGTTCAAAGCTGATCTCCAAAATCGTCACTGGTTCATGTTATAGAAATATAAGAAACGAAAAAGATTACGAGACAACAATCTCTAGAATGGTAGTTAAGGTAATCAGGAATGGTAGTTTGTTGAAGTGGCGGGAGGTAGCGCTGAAACCCGACAAGGATTGTTGGGGGCTAGACTCTCATAACTTTTTGTTATCTACAGTGCCGGCAACGAAAGAATACCGCTGAGAGATGTTTGACTAACCGTTCTCAAATCATCTTTTTTTATAATTAATTCCCCTCAAAGACAAAATGTATTTTGTTACGGAGGGGGCACGCCATAAATGAAAATAAATAAATAAAACAAATATTATTGGGAGGACGCCCAAGACTCACCCGACGCCGGCCCTAGGGATGAGGGAAGATGAGGAAGGTGGGGGAGGGAGAGAGGGATGAAGGGAAGTGCCTCTATAGAAATACCACCAATTCAGACATGAACCTACCAGGACGCGGGTGGTGATACCACGGAGTACGCCTACCGAGATGCCCAACTCAAGCAACTCCGTGGCACTTTTCCCACACCACACCCCACGCCATAATAATTTTGCAGCCATCACCCTGATGTTGTTGGGTGCCACTCCTTTCAGCTCCGACACCGTTTGCCGTAAATCATCTGTATCATACTTCCTTATCTTGGCCCGCCAAGTCTGCTCCATGTCCAAGCTGCCGTTGACGACTTGGACATCCAGGATAATGCAAGACTGGTCGGGCTTGACGGCAACGATGTCGGGCTTCTTACCCTGGTCACTTGGCATGTGATACAATCTCTCCCTCTCAACATCCCAGCCGCTAGATGACAAAGCACCTGCTATCTGCTTGGCGACCGCATCATGAAGTAGGATGCGGCCACCATGAGTACGAGGACACTGCTGCACTACATGATACAGGTGTTCATTTCCACTCCGACAGGCGCGGCAAAGGGGTAGGGTTGTCCTGCGACTACCTCTCGAACACCGCACCGCAGTTGGCAAAGATGCCACGCGGATGGCGTGAAAGTGTCGGTAGTCGCGGGCCCCAATGCCCTCCGAAGCCCAATCAACCCACTGGGATGAGATGGGGCTTTCGGAGCACTGTCGGAGTTCTTTAGCCTGCGACCCCTGTAATCTCTTATTGTAGACCTCTAGGCCCAGTGTGACGACCCTAAAGAACTAAACCTATAGCCCCACTTTCAAAATAGAAATGACTATACCGTTAAAAAGCTGAGAGTTTTGCGCATCTTTTAGGCCTACAAGTAAAAAAATTCACGTGCCGGATTACAACAGAACCTCTGAGATTTTGAAATTTCCAAGATTTTACCAATTTTTCTTTTCAGGTCCAATTTTCACTTGTTTACCCAATTTAGAAATTTTTATTTCCACCAAGCTGATAAAAAAGTGTATGCTCTTTACAAAGGTGTAATCAGATTGAAATTTCCATGAACATTCGAGCCGTTTTACTGAGATAAGGTCGAAAACAAAAAACTTAGATGTGAAATAACTCAAAAACGAAGCCTCAAAAAAATTTCTTTGAGACATTTTTTTTTGTTTTTTGAAAATTAGTGGTAGAATTGAACCTTGCCCGGTTGTGCGCCCGAAAGGGTGACACCCTGTATTATAATAATTCAATTATACGAAATATCCAGTTTGTTGGTGCTATTGCGTACGTGAATACGTTCAATTGAGAGGGGTAGCAAGTTCCTCGTCCGAAGAAGCATCTTCCTCTTCTGAAGATGAGTCGAATGCAGGGCCTAACGAAATCACTATCCTGTCAATCTCTTCCTCTTTTGTACGCCGTCATTGGTCCAAAATTCTTGTTCTAGTTTTACAACAAGGTCGTTGAAGGATATCCTGTACGAAGGGATGACGGAATCTATCGCTTCGTGGGTGAGTTCTTGGTGGCGCTTCATCGATAGATCTCCAGTAGTATTCCGATCTCTGATGTAACGTTTCATCTGAGCCCATGCCAACTCGACTGGGCTCAGAGAGACTAGAGAGCGGATTGACCGACGGTATTCTTTCGTTGAGAGCACTATACGTCCATCTCCGTATACTTCATACCAAGAGAGTGATTTCACAGACCTCTATTACTTACCTTCGTGTATGTGATGATGTTCAGTGAGAAGATGCATGTCAAAGGAATGATATAGTTAACGAAAATAAAGATCCACGTATGCCTCAGCGATCTATAGAGGGAATCATGGTGGAGCTTAGTCTTTTCTGCCACATACACAGTTACGATCGTTCCCTCATCATCCCGAATTGTCTTTGGAACCACTCGAACTTCTAAAAAGTGACCTATGTTGTACACAAAGCAAAATATTACGGCTACCGCCAAGAATTTACACGTGCGGGTGTAAGAGCACCACATTTTGAATTGAAAAGGGTGACAAACACTCACGTAACGTTCCACTGTAATCAACCCTGTTAGGTACAAAGAAAGGTTGTTAACCACATTGTATATAAATCCGGCCACCACTAACGACCATTGCGTGTAAAAGTTCGATATAAACTTGAAAAATCGAGGAGCAGTTGAATCACCTCTGAACAACAACAGCAAGTAGTAGTCCATCGGGGATTTGATCCAAAATCCACACAGGAGAAAGAGAGTGTCACTAACAGTGAGCGCAATCAAAAGGATTGACGAAGATGACTTCAAGTGAGGTCGACTCCAAACTACCAGTGAGAATACGTTTTCCATAAGACCGAACAACGAAATGACAAGCCCGATGCCAGACAAGATCAAACTGAGAAGACAGTTCACGTTCCCTTGAATCCGTTCTTGAGGTGCTGTATCCATGTTGCTTCTGTGAAAATCAGACTTAAAATGGTAGTTCTAGATGTGCTGTAGTGTTGCTACGGTGAGAATGTTAACGGAGATGTTCAGCCTTCAACGACTTCATCAACTCATTTAGTAGATGGTGCATGCAATCTGTAGATCTGCAATACAACAATAACGCTGCAAATTATTACTTAACGGTATATTATTTTTCTTCATAGATCACTCGTCTGCAAAGCCACCAACCATCCAACTTGAAGAAAAACATCGATATTATATCGGTCAGCTATAATTTGTACGGAGATTAGGCCTCTTTTGCGATTCACACTCGTGTTTCTGATTTATCGTACGTCCAACCCTTAAATTCTCGTAGGGAACGATCGGTTTGTCCTACTTGGCTCCGCGTGGTCTCAAAAAATTCTATACTATCCTAAATTGATGGAAAAACAATACCTTTATATCAGAATGTTTTGAGTTAGGGCGTTCTCAAAATTTCAAACCTTTTTTTTCAACCCTTAGAAGTGACCTACATCAACCAAAATCTTCGGGGCACAACTAGACCCCAAATGGAGCCTACATACCAAATTTCATCAAAATCGGTCAGTGCTAAGTGGGAGAAGTGCCGCGTACGGCGTACTGCGGACGAAGGACGGACGGCCAAATTTTTATTCGATTTTTGGATTTTACGTATCTTGGAACGAAAACCAACAAATTTTGAGTGGTTGTTGAAAAAAAAATTTCTTGGTCGATTCCAAAGGTTCATAATTGAAAATAATAAACCAAAATTTGGTTCGTACGCCGTACGCGGCACTTTCCCCACTTAGCATTGGCCGATTTTGATGAAATTTGGTATGTGGACTCCATTTAGGATCTAGTTGTGTCCCGAAGATTTTGGTTGATGTAGGTCACTTCTAAGGGTTGAAAAATAAGGTTTGAAATTTTGAGAACGCCCTAACTCAAAACATTTTGATATAAAGGTATAAGTGACCTATATCAACCAAAATCTTCGGGACAAAACTAGATCCTAAATGGAGTCCACATATCAAATTTCATCAAAATCGGTCAATGCTAAGTGGGGAATGTGCCGCGTACGGCGGACGGCCGGCCAAATTTTGGTTTATTATTTTCAATTATGAACCTTTGGAATCGACCAAGAAATTATTTTTTTTTCAACAACCACTCAAAATTTGTTGGTTTTTGTTTCAAGATACGTAAAATCCAAAAATCGAATAAAAATTTGGCCGTCCGCCGTACGCGGCACTTCCCCCACTTAGCATTGACCGATTTTGATGAAATTTGGTATGTAGGCTCCATTCGAGGTCTAGTTGTGCTCCAAAGATTTTGGTTGATGTAGGTCTTTTCTAAGGGTTGAAAAATAAGGTTTGAATTTTGAAAACGCCCTAACTCAAAACATTTTGATATAAAGGTATTGTTTTTCCATCAATTTAGGATAGTATACAATTTTTAGAATTTTTTGAGACCACGCGGAGCCTTGTAGGACAAACCGATCGTTTCCTACGATAATTTAAGTGTTGGACTTGCGATAAATCAGAAACACGAGTGTTAATCGCAAAAGAGGCCTAATCTCCGTTCAAATGTTAGCTGACCGAAATGCGATCGATGTTCTTCTTGAATTTGGTTGACGGTAACAATGGCAAAGCAAGATTCTAAAAATTCAATACTATTTCAAATTGATGAACATACAATATTTTTATATCAAATTGTAAAAGCTTCGGGGCACAACTAGACCCCAAATTTCATCAAAATAGGTCCATGGGAACTAAGGAAAGTTACGCGTACGGCGGACGGACTGCCAAATTTATATTCTATTTTCGGATTCTACGTACCTTGAAACGTAAACCAACAAATTTTAAGGGGGGGGGGGGGACATTGTTCAAGATTGATTCCAAAGGTTGATTATTGCAAATAATCAACCAAAGTACGAGGGACAACCATTCTAATATGCGGAAATGTTGTGAATTGTTAGTGAATAGTAGGGAGCTATATGCCTCACTTACTTGATTTGAACGTTTTCTGTTGTAGTTAATCGCCCTCTCGCCTGTCTAATACTTCAAAGACTAAAAAATAAATAAAGTTCCACTTTCGTTCATCTCAGAATTTGTTGTAAACAGGATGCATTTAGTTGATAACCTCATATCTATATGGGAAGGAGAACATTTCTTCAAATGAAACTCGCAAAAGGGAACTTCCTATCTGAGTTCCTGATCCTCCACCTCCTCAGCCCTTCCCTTGCTAACTTCCCAGATAATGTATAATAGCAAAGCTGACTCGTAGTGTCGTGAAGATTTCATGAAATACAGACGCTACAAATGACTACAAAACCGTTTTATTATTGTCTTCGGCACATTACCGACCTTCCAAGATTTCCCAGAGTTTTCCCCATTCAAAGGCGTTGTGGTCGTTCAAATTAAGGGGGGTCTCAGTCAGTTGCCGCTCGATCCTCGTTTCGGGTTAGTATTTCCATCAATTACCGGCGCTCAAACTTTAAAAGTTGTACCTAAATTTGACATGTTGAATGATTTTCGAAACTCATTAGTGCAACTGACTAGGGAATTGAAAAACTAAAAGATTGCCGCTGGAATCATGTTGATTTATGTAATCCAGCTATAAGCATCCAGTAGCTGTATCTAGGGATCCAATCGACCCCCTCTCATCACCCCTGCTGGGGAAGTTCTGATTCCTGCTAGTAGTTCTCTCTTTGCCTCCATGTTATTTTAAATGTCTCGTGTGCTCTCGCTTTTCGTTGAATTAAATCCAGTTTCATAATATATCTCTTCTCTTTAACTCTGCCTAAAACAACAGGTTATGGGCCCAGAATTAGTAGTGTGAAGTTGGTGTTGTGTAAAAATTCGCGATTTCGGAAATTAGTGCGGAATTTTAAACTGTGGAATTTGCTGTAGGTACGCCGGCACGAATCCGACCATTACGGCTACACCTCTACAACACGGTTCAATCCCAGTGGTTAAATTCAGTGGTACGGGTTTTCAAGCCTGGAAAATACGCATCAAAGCAATGCTTGATGATCTCGATGTTGAGGATGCCCTACATGCAAAACTAAAAGAAAGACCGGAAAGCGCGAAACGTGATCATTCAATGGCTCGGAGATGGTGTCCTACACACGGTCAAGGACAAAAGAGATAGCGCGAAAAATTTATAGGAAGCTCTGATCAACACGTATGAGCAAACTGGTCTTACCTGTCAATCAGTTTTGAAAAATAAAATTTCGAATCTCCGTTATAAAGGTGGTCCACTTGTTGAATACTTTGAAGAATACAACCGGCTCATGAATGAATACCGGGCAGCAGGGAGAATCCTATGGAGGTGTTTCGTCCGCGATAAATATTCTTTTTAATAAAGAACCCGAGAATGTCACCTACGAATTCGTGAAAAACCAACTCTTGGAAGAGGAAGGCCGACTTGGTAGTTACCAGCAAGACCGAACGGGGAACAAAGCCCACAAATCTGTGTTTTACGGTCGCGGGAAGAAGCAATATCAAGGTAATCGATCGAGATACCAAACCGAGTATTATCCCCAAAATTCGGAACGAAGTTCCAAGTGCCATAATTGCGGAGAACCGGGACATTTGCGGAGAATATGTAATAGAATGTTGAACGGAAGATCGAATAACGTCAATTGTACAAGTTCGAATTCAAGGTCACCACAGTATCAGAGATTTGCGAATTCCAGCAGAGGGGAGTCCAGTCGGAGTGGGAAATACAGATCTGAGTCTGGGAAAACTCGAGAAGCCAACTCCGCTACCAAAACAAACAATCATGAAGGCTGTGAAAGTGATGAGGATGAAATTGCATTCATTGACGTCGTGGATGAACGAATAAATCGAACAATAATTACCAGAGAGAAACGCTGCAAATGATTACACAAAGGATTATTATTTTTCTGTATAGATCACTCGTCTGAAAAGAACTCGTCTTTGCCATTGACTCCACCTACCAACCATAGGAAAGGTGACTCGTCTTTGCCTACCTACCTACCACGTACCTATAGCGGTCGCATTTTGGTCAGCTAAAATTTGAACGGCGATTAGGCCTCTTTTGCTACTCGTGTTTTTGATTAATCCCAAGTCCAATCCTTAAGTTCTTGTAGGGAACGAACCGTTTGTCCTACAGAGCTCCGCGTGGTCTCAAAAAATTCTAAAAAATCAATACTATCTTTAATTTAAGGAAAAACAATTCCTTTCTATTAAAATTTTTTGAGCTAGGGCGTTTTCAAAATGTCAACCCTTATTTTTCAACCTTTAGAAGTGACTGACATCAACCAAAATCTTCAGGGCACAACTAGACCACAATTGGAGCCCACAAACCGAATTTCATCAAAATCGGTCAATGGGAACTACGGACAGTACGTAAACCAACAAATTTTTAGTCAATTCCAATGGTTCATTATTGAAAAAAATAAACCAAAATCAAAATTGATACCAAAGTGTTCGTAATAACAAAAGTTATGATGAGTTCGTTGGTCAGAATTTTTGGACCTCCAAACTCCCAAAAATGGGGTCCAAAAGCAAATAGGTGGGTAGGACTCCTACCTAAATCATTAGGCACCGCAGTGGGATGGAAAATTACCTCAGGTTACATTTAAAGTGGAAGTTAATCCAGGAAGGACGGGATGTGGTGAAGCTGCTCCTTCGCGAGACCTTTCGGCTCCCAAAAAATCTAATTTCGTACGTTCCTCGAAACGTAAAACACCAAATTGGGGTGTTAAATTTTGTTTTCTTCTTTGATTCCAAAGGCTCGTTATTGAAATTAATGAACAAAAATGCAGTTGGTACGTAAATAGGGAACAGCCAGCCAAAACTTCAAACATTATGGGAAATATGAGTACGAAGCTGAGAATTAACCCCTTACCTCATTTGTTTAAGTTTTTGTACGTTTTTCGCTTGTCCTCAAAAGTAGCAGAATCGGAAGAAAGTTATGGAATCCACGACGTCAAATCATTAAACAATTAAGAGTAGGCATTAGTAGAATTATTCATCCACCTGTGTTATGATATTCTTGCCGCTCGATTTTGATCTCTTACTAGCTTCATGAATCATTCATAAGTTTCTATGAAGCCAATTTCCGTTTCATCGAAGTGATGCTTTAATTGATTATTCCATTCAAGGAGGTTGAAGGCTCCCTCGCAATATTATTAAGATCAGAGCAAATGAAAGTGGATGGATTTTCCCCCTTTTGAATTTCGGAGAGGGCCGTCGGAATGAGGAGAACTTACCCCTTCCACGACCCCGCACTTCTTCTTCAGCCTCAATTTTGACCCCCAACCCCATTTCTGACCCCCATCCATCTCACCCCGCCGATCTTAGGAGACGCCGTTTTTGCGAACTGGTGGAGAAGTTGGAGTGGCTTCTGGAAGGGGGTTGACAACCGAGCTGAATGCCATCGCACATCTCTCTCGTCTGTAACCACCATTCAAGGCACCTGTATAAAAGTATTTTAGAAACGCCAAGTGGGTGTGGCACATAGCTACCTCGTATCCATAACCCGATTATATAGATGATCGGATGCATAATAGGTAATCTCAAAACACCAATCTCTAAGTACCTTTCACTACCCTCACAGGGGACCATCTACACGCTAATCTGGAAAATCCTAGAAAACAAAACTAGAAAACCAAATTCGGATGAAAAATTTAAGTGAGCAGATGATCAAAAAAATGCTTAGCCTCACCTGGACATTATGTTATACTGAAGCGATGTAATGATGAGGAGATTCACATAAAACCTTGCGAGAAGCACTCAGAAATCTTGCAAGATGCACTCTCTGTAGATTATTTGTATGTCTGACGATAATCAGAGGGGCTGATGGTAGATTAAAGAAGGCACGGAATATAGATGCAAAAATAAAGATACCACCGTCTGCTCCGAGCATTGGGTGAAACCCCAGAAAAGCTTGACAATAAAAGGAATTTCCCCATTGTCATACCGGCAAACGTAAGTAAATGTATTTACCCGTCTATGTTTATTTAATTTTATCTCAAATAATAAATAAAGTTCTGCTGATACATCAGCATAGGACTTTGCAAATCATTACCAAAATTCTGGTCTGGTACTGGTATATATAAGTGATAACGTAGGTTTTGAGTTCCGGAAGGTTCATCTAATCGTCGCCAGGCAGCGCTGATGCCGTCCCACCACCCTCACGTCCTAGATGCTCCTTAGGTACTTTGCCTAAGTATTAATTTGGCACCCTAATTTTTGACAGACCTTTGATGCTCTGCGCCTAGGTCTACTTATTATCTACATTTTTCAATTTGGTCAAGTCTCTACCTCCATGTAAAATGGGTACTATAATATTTTATTGTACGCGAAAGTGTCATCGTAGTACGTAATTTATAGTGTACCGTAGTTGCTTAGTGACGTCCGTGTCTATGATGTTCTATGTGAGATATTCTTTACTGGCCACCCAACTTGACTGACTTAATGAGTAATGTAAAAACATAATGTTTAGTAATGCATGCATTCAAGGGGACGTTCCATTGGAGGTAGCATAAGGTCAATTTAAACCAGTTGGCCAGCGATGGAACACATTTTTATTTACCTTCCTCCTGCAAAAAACTGTTTCACTCAATGTACGTAATTTGGTTAGTATTTTGAGTGGACTCGCCCTCAGCTGCATTAACATTTCTAGGGGCATGCGAGCCTCTAATTTGAACAGCATTTAAAAAATTCATGATCTACGATACTCAACATGCGAATTCGAGTTCACCCTCCCAAAAATGGTGCCAGTCCGGCACCAAAGCGGTCATACTTCGAAACGGTACTTGCATCTGTTTAGGTAGTCCCTATTAGTTCACATCCGTATTCAAGGCGAAACAAACAAAAACCCACGAAATATGCGGTTTATGGAGTCCTGGCACCATTATTAGTTCCATGGTGGTACACAGAATAACTCATGAAAATCCGGAGGTATAATGCGAATTTTTCCTCAATTTCAAAGCTAGGGTACAATTAGTGAGCTGTAAAGGAACCGAAATATTGAAAAATCGGATATTTTGTGAATATTATCCCCCCAATCTCCCACCTCCAGGCGAATTTCGATACTCTGGTGAAATAATGTGCAATTTGGAAAATTTATGTGACTAACAAGAAAAGAACCACGCAAATCGGTTGGAAATTGAGGCCTGGGCAGAATTTACAAGATTATGTCCGCTAACGCACGTTTTTTAAGCATAAACCCGTTCACCCCCTTAAAAGGCAAAATTAGAAGTTCCACCGACGTAGTGCACGACTAAATAGATTTCCGCGTCGAATACTAGAAGAACCACGTAAATCGGTTGGAAATTGAAGCCTGGGCAGAGTACACAAGATTATGCCCAAAAACGCACGTTTTTCGAGTTAACTCCCCCCCCGTCAACCCACCTTAAAAGGCAAAATTCCGGCGACGTAGTGCACAACTAGATAGGTTTCCGACTCGAACAAACAAAAATTCACGAAAATCGGTTGAAAACTAAGGCCTGGGCATACGACACAAGATTTTGTCACACACATACAGACATACACCTGTGACTTTTTTTGCGGATTTGGTTTCAGAATGGTCTAAAACGAATTATTGTGTGGTTTTTTTTTTCTGTTGAGTGTTGTCCTCCTTCTTTCCAGATCAATCGCATAAGGACGCCCAAGTCTTACTGTGGGACGTCCTTAAAACCCATGTAATATGCGGTTTCTGGTGTCCTGGTACCGCTGATTTCATGTTTTGAGATTAACTACTATGCATCGGATCATCTATACAATCTGGTTATGGATACGAGGAAGCTATGTGCCACACCCACTTGGCAGACGTCTTTTATTTCATTGGATTGACAGGAGCACGGAGAACGGGTGAAACCTGTTTCCAACCTGACTGATCCATAAATAGAACGAATTAGTAAACGCAGAGGAAGAACATTGCAGACATCCCACTAAGTACACTTACCTTTGATGTTCCTTTCTCAGGAGCAATAAGTTAATGTCCTTTGAAGGGGCAAGGCCTCACTGTGGCATTCCTTCTCACTCCACCTGGTGTGCGACGTCAAAGTGATCCTTCAGTGCGTGGTCGCATTCCAAGAGGGATCACTTCCTTACAGTGGACCGACGTTGTGTATAATATGTTGTACACTCAGTCACATTCATCGTGAACCACTTCATTGGATGCGAGAGCTAGTTCACATAAAACAAGGGTGGATCCAGGTTCGCCTCAATGATGTACTATTAGGAAAGTTTACATAAGTTATGTGCAGGGAAGGGACATCGAACGAATAACATCGATTTCGACATTTCTCAGCAACATCGATATTATGAAACATTGACATTTGACGACATTTGAAAATCATCAATGTCGATAACATCGTAAAGTGGAACATCGATGTTTTTTGCAAGCGGGAAATGTTCTCACTCGTCAACGAAATAGAATCAAGGGAGAAAACCTGAAGAAGCTGCTATTTCTTCATTGTTAGAGAATGATGTTATCTTCTAACGTGATTTTTTGCTTACTGGATAACCTACTCCATTATACTTTTTTTCATTCGTGATAAATTGCATACACTTATATTTTCATCTTTTAATCTTGTTATATAAAATATTGAATGATAGGTAGAAGGTGTTTTTCTAATTCCGAATAAATTCAATGAAGTTATCTGGTCTGGGGCTTTGGTTTTTTCTGGTTTCCTTGCAGTACCCAGTAGTTCAAATTTATCAAATGATGTAGTAAATTATGTAACTAAACAACCGATTCAGGTTGGATTTTCGTCCAACTACCTGGCAAATGGTCCGTCAATCACTTCGTCGGAAATTACAAGGGAAGTTACTTGAAAACGGAACAATTTTCAAATATTTTTACGAATTTTCGACACTTTTAACAAAGCCAAATGAAATCTGGCTGAAACGGAACCACCAAGGATACTGGAAATATGAAGGTGGAATGGCTCTGACAGTCTCTGATGTTCTGATAGAAAAACAAAACTTTGAAATACCTTTCAAGGTGGTCATTAATGATAGAGACCACTGGAAAAAGAGGTGCCCAACCTTGCACCGGGCTCTCTTGTGTGGTATACAGAAGGATCAGTCATGTGTGGAAGATCTGGCATAGGGATCAAAGGCCCTTCGGCCAGCCTTATAAAGTCTCTCGGGACGAATGCCACAATCTTTCAGGCAAAGGTCTATGCAATTCAACTGTGCGCTGAAGAAATGCTGAACAAGCATATCAACAGAGCCAAATTGTACATTTTGTCAGACAGTCAGGCTGCCCTGGAGCCATTACTAAATACACTATAACCTCGAAGCTGGTCCGGGAATGCCTGAATACACTTAAAACTGTGGCCCAGGACAACCAGGTCACCCTACTCTGGATTCCTGGACATGAGGGTAATGCTGATCGTCGGGGGTGCTGATCGGGGGGGTGCTGATCGTCTTGCGAAAAGAGGCTCAGAGTCCCTGCCAATTGGGCCGAAACCATTCCTGGTAACCACCAAAAGCTGCTTACAGAATGTGGTTAACAACTGGGAAAGGAATGAGCGAGTAGAATACCTACTGGCAGAACCTCCCAGGCCTGAGACAGGCAAAACTATTTGTGACGTTCTCTAAGAAACGGGCTAAAGAACCTATAGCTTTGCCTAAGAAGGACGTCAGAATACTTGTGGGTCTGTTAACAGGTCACTGCCCACTTCGCTATCACCTAAAGAAGATAGGCAAACTAACAACGGACATCTGCCGCTTCTGTGACATGGAAACGGAAGGTGCCGAACCCATCTTGTGCCACTGTGAAGCACTGGGTCGAGCTAGATACACAATCCTCGGAAGTGATGTCTTAGCTCCTGACACCATCTCTAAGGTGGCATACACCGATCTTCTCTGCTTTGCCAAAAAGTGGGGAGAAGGGGTGTTCAGTAAACCCTTCTTAGTGAGCTAACACAGCCTGGAGGCACTCCACAATAGATCTTGTTGGTCGCAGTGGAAAGAGTTTGAATATCAACTCATTTAAGACCTCCTACTCTATCAAAAAAAAAACGTGATTTTTTACTTACTGGATAACCTACTCCGTTATACTTTTTTTCATTCGTGATACATTACATACACTTATCTTTTCATCTCGATATCCTGTACCTTTCCCATTTCGATTATTCTTTCAATCATAAAGAAATTGTTTCCTAATGTTTTCCAGTAATAATCTTGTTATATTAAATATTGAATGATAGGTAGAAGGTGTTTTTCTAATTCCAAGTAAATTCAATGAAGTTATCTGGTCTGGGTTTTGGGTTTTTTCTGGTTTCCTTGCATTACCAAGTAGTTCAAATTTATCAAATGATGTAGTAAGTAAAGTAAACAACCGATTCAGGTTGGATTTTCGGCCAACTACCTGGCAAATGGTCCGTCAATCACTTCGTCGGAAATTACAGGGGAAGTTACATGAAACGGAACAATTTTCAAATATTTTCACGAATTTTCGACACTTTTAACAAAGCCAAATGAAATCTGGCTGAAACGGAATCACCACGGATACTGGCAGAACACATTTCAAAAAGAATCAGGCAGATTGGTACCAGAATAAGAAAATGCAGCGTGTCAAAACCTACACAAAAAATAATAAATAAACATCGTCGTCCCATGGACACACCAAATACATCCTTTCTTCGCGCGCCTTCGGGATGTTGAGGTCGGTCAAAAAGCATCGCTGTTCCCATGAATCAATAAAGTGCGAATGAATATGTGAACGAATGCGACTCTCCATGAATAACGTAAATACCCACGTGTCTATTAATGCTTTAAATAGATCAGTTTTACTGTCATCGTCGTAGAACTATGTAAACACAAGGTGTTGACGAAGAGTGGATGATTAAGTAATGATTTTGTGCTGACTCCCTTATAGTGTTTTCCGGCACAAGAGAATAGTTCGCCAGCGAACGATAGTGGAGAGCTTGCGATGGCTTTCATCATGCGACTCATCGACAAGTGGGCTGCTATGGAGAATGACGCCATGGACAGACTCGTCGACAAGTACTACGGCCCAATATTCAGAATCGGCTTGGTGTTCCCGTCCTGGAAACGATCGGCTCTGCCCTTCACTATACCTTGGATGATCCTGAACGTGTCTGTCTTTCTGTGGAATATAGCTTTATTAGGAATCACCATCTACAAGGCGTTCTTGTGCGACAATGACATAGACCTCTTCAGCTTGGTAACCCATTACTTTCTGATAATATTTAACACTTTCCTGAGTATTATGATTTTGAACTGGGACAGAGAAATTAACAGCTTGAATCACACAAGAATCGCCTCCGACGTTGGAGAGTACAAAGATGGCAGGATCTATTCATACAAAGCCTGCATCTTAATGGAAAAAGAAATCCGCAAAGAAACGATGCGATACATGTGCCTACCATTATTGATTATTTTGGCTGGTGGTGTGATTTTGATTCTACCTTATGGCAGTAAATTGATCAGAGGTTATGGGATGATGTACACGACCTGCGGTGTGGACTTGTTTCTGCCATTTCCTTTATATCACCCCTTTCCAACACATGAAGGCATAAATCATTATCTGGCTTTGCTTTCTCAGGTGTTAATTGTGTGTTTTTTGGCCAATATCATCATTGCAGGTATGTTGAATTTTGTGCAGTATTCTCAACGCGTAAAATTGGAATACAAAGTTCTCGGTTACAGTTTAGACACACTCTTCGCTAGATCGCAAAAAGTATACTTTAAAAGTTACCCTGATAAAAAAGCTAACTTTAACATCAGAGATCTGGATTTTCAACGAATTATCGGATCACTGCTCAGGGATTCAATCGTCCACCACCAATCACTCATTGAGTAAGTGAGACATCATGTGGAAGTAAGTAAGAATTAATTAATAGGATCAACGTTACGTTCGACTACAAATTAGAAAAGGTAAGTAAACTATTATTACAGATAGTGAGAGACCAAGACTGATGTTAAAAACTATTGTCATCTTTCCTCTCACTTGCACACTTGTCCCCTATGTCCTTAAGGTAAAGTTACCTCGCTGGCTTCAAGTGCGTTACTAGTTAATGCTGAGCCTACGGCACAATTGTACGGATTGGCCGGTTACGAAGATACTCGTAATTACACTGACAATTGTTTACCCCTACTAGTTATGACAAGGACTTGGATCTGGGGTAACGCAGAGTTGTCGGCAGCTCAGTAGGATTGCGATCTAATGAGAAGTAAATACCTTGAAAGGAAAACCAACATATTGTGGGGGGGGGGGTTAACTTTTTTTATTGAAAATAATAAACCAATATCTCAAGGAGTAATGCTGGCTTTAACTGTTACAAAGATTTATATCAGTGCGTTACCAAGATGAAACCTCGTTTTACGGACAAACCCGAAATGGTGTTCCCCAAGGTGCACTTTTGAGTCCAACACATATCATGAACGATAATGTGATTTCAACAGTCTCCTCAGTTCCTCATGTAAGGGCTCAGGTTTATGCAGATATTTTTAATTTATGAGTCGCTTCAAGTAATACCCCCAACATCTCTGAATATTGTTGGAAAATGTAGAAGTTATGACAGTAACTGTACAGCTGTACAACGCCAGGTATTGAGGTTTTTGTAGAAACAAATGATACTTTTCGTATATAATAGCGATATAATATGGTTCAGATTTTAATACACAATCGTTATAAACAGTAGTCCGTGTACATGCCAAGTTCAATCACAAAGGTAGGAATCGCGTTTAACAAAAGTATGAAAATTACGGAGTTAGGTTGTTCAACGAACAGAGGTAGTAGTACGAATGAATAAAGGGGTGGTGAACTTCCAGGATTTCCAGGGTTCTATGGTAGGGATGAATAGAGGAGAGGGTATGATTGGGGAAAACCCCAGGAATGGTTAAATATGAGAAGGAATAGCGGGACTAAGGAATGCATTGTCTGCTTGTCATGACCATGAGGGTAGGTATTATACCTAAGTGGTAAAAGGTTTAAATGAAGGGTATTGACCGAAGGCTGTTACGAAGTAACAGTAACTATGAAATACACGTTTGCACATGTGCAATGGCTACTATCAGTCTGAGGGCAATGATTTTCATAGGGGATCATCTACACGGGAACCCACACAATCCCTGTAAATTTCATCGAAATCGGATGATAATTCTGTACCTCAGAGGTCGATTATCGTAAGTGACATTTTGTCGATCTTACAGCAGAGCCAAAAGAAGTTGTGGGCACACCTATTTTGATCCCTATGGCCCATTCTGATGATTTTATCATGCTCAAATTAATTCTGTAGAATCTGTTTATGCCTACCAATACAATAGAATACAAAATACAATAGAAAGAATGCACATACAAAACAAAAATCTCGAAAACGAGAATTTTGGACATACGATAGTTGACCTCTGAGGTACAGAATTGTAGAAGTTATGGCTGCGGCAAGGATTTCATGACAGACACACAGACAGACAGACAGAAACGGAACCAAAATTGTTCAGAAATGTCTGAAACGTAAAACGCGAGTGGAAATTTTGATTTTGGAGAACATTTTTTGTCAACCTTGAAAAGTGAAAACAAAGCTTCCGCTACCCTGGTAGACTCGGAAGCAAAAAGCGTTCCAACATCAGACTGAATGGGCGAAAGACATCGTGGAAGGGGGGCAGTGGTTATTGTTTGGCCGCCCGTTCGAATGCTCATGTTGGCAAAAAATTCAGATTTCTTCGGGTTCAAAACAAAAATTTCTACCATAAATTCGTCTGTAGAAACTTGTTTGATTGCTTGATGGTCATTTTATTGATATGAGTTTAAAAACACGAAAAACAATCTTAAAAATTTGTTGTAAAAAATTAGTTGTACAATTGAGCCTTTGGGTGTTGGAGCCTGTATGTATAAATTCTTCAGGTGGACCCCCCCCCCCTCTCTCCACCCGTTGGTTAAAATTCCTGTTTTCAGCCGCGGGTGCTCGAGAGCTAATGAAATACCCTATAAAATAAAAGGCGTTCCTGATCGCTGTTCAATACGCTGAACGACACCTTCTCCCCGCACTCACTGGCTGTGTTTGCCTGAAAAACGTAGAAGCTTCGAGCTACCATCATCAGGGAACGGCTCTTCATTTCTTCTATGATTAAATTGGTCAGAGTAAGGAGCGATTCGCGGAATGCTTATTGAAATTCCATCGCACGAAGGGGTTGTGGACGTTGGAGATCTCCCTCGCCAGCCCACAAAACTCCTGCCATCCCACGATTTGCTCCTACGCATTATACCAATCCGGATCGTATTAATTGAGTTCTCTGCAATTCCTGTTGGTCTTGTTTCCTCACTAAAGGAAGTATGTTTAAACATATCAGTGTGAATAGTATACACATCTACTAATTTTTGACCGACTTCAAAACAGCCGAAGGCGCAAGGGAGGAGGTGCTATTTCGGCGTGTCATGGGACGACAATTTTTGGACGTCCCACAGTAAGGCTGATGCGATTAATCTGGAGTAAAGTTGAACAACACTGAAAAAGAAAAAAAAAATAACCACACACTAATCCGTTTTAGACCATTCTGAATCCTAATCCGCAAAAAAAAACCCCATTGGCGTGTAGTAAATAAAGTAAACCATACCAGGTTGGATTTTCGTCCGACTGCCTTTCCTGGCGTCGCGGACGGCATCAGCTGTCTTCAAAAGGCAAGATCGGAATTTTTCTGGTGATTTCACTCATGGCTTCCCATTGCCTCACCGCCCTGGGTTTTGACGAGGGAGGACTGAGCCCAGCTAGCGCGAAAATACGCTCCCGAAGCGAGCCTCGAACTCTCGGCCTCCAGCGGCCGGTCCGAGATTCGTCGCTAAGTGACGCACGTCGTAACGAGCACGACTACAGCTGACCCCGACGCTTGACTCGGAAGGTCCGATCCGATCCATGTCTCACGTCGTCATCAATGACCAAGGAAATGAATTCAGTAATTGATACAAGTAACTGCAGGTTTATGTCTGTCTGTATGTGTAGGTGTGTATGTATGTGCGTAGTTGTATGTGTGTGTGTGACAAAATCTTGTGTACTCTGCCCAGGCCTTGGTTTTCAACCGATTTTCGTGGTTCTTTTTTTTCGACGCGGAAATCTATCTAGTTGAGCCATTTTGCGTTGTAACACATTCAACGCGAACCCGGAAAGGCCGCCAAGCGCTGTGGCGGAAATGTGATACGTACCTACGTCAGTGAAGGCTCAGTACCGGAGTACCTCCGAAATTTCAAGTACTTGAATAAGTTTTGTCCGCTGTAATGGTTATCAAAGAAGAAATCGTGAGGCAGCGTCTGAATAGTGGGGAGAAGCTCAATCAGCAACGACAAACGAAGCGGCGCACTTTCCAGAAAAAAAAAAGAAAAAATGTTTGAATTGATCTGCAGGATGTATTTCGGCAACTTCATTGTCGTAGAGTAGTAACACAGGATCTTGAACAGTGAGGCCGAGTCTTAAAAAAAACCCGCTTGAGTCCCGGTTTTTGTCATGGCACACATGACAAAAATGACCACGTGACGACGAGGGTGATGAATATTAATTTCTCTAAACATGAATTGTCATTGTTCAAACATGTCAGCAAATGGATAAAATAACGGTCATGAAGTAAAAGAGAGAAATAAAATACTTATGCCAGTATGATGCAAAGGTAGTCGACGTCAAAAAACGCTGCAAATTATTACACAAAGATTTATATTTTTCTATATAGATCACTCGTCTGCAAAGAACATGGCTTTGCTATTGTTACCACCAACCAACTTGAAGAAAAACATCGATCGCATTTCGGTCAGCTGAAATTTGAACGGAGATTATGCCTCTTTTGCGATTCACACTCGTGTTTCTGATTTATCGTAAGTCCAACCTTCAAATTCTTGTAGGGAACGAACGGTTTGTCCTACAGGGCTCCGCGTGGTCTCAAAAAATTCCATACTATCTTAAATTTAAGAAAAAACAATACCTTTATATCAAAATGTTTTGAGTAAGGGCGTTTTCAAAATTTAAAACCTTGTTTATCAACCCTTAGAAGTGAACTACATCAACCAAAATCTTCGGGGCACTAGACCCCGAATGGAGCCTACATACCATTAACAATTCATATTTGGAAAAAATGTTTCACCACTATAATTGATGGTATTGTACATAAATATTTACATCACAGCATTGTATCAGCACTCAGCAGTCATGTCCATCTGGCTGCTTGGTATCAGGGCCCGAGTCCGACCTCGGACACAGGGGTGAGGGACAAGGTTGAGTCACCTTATCCCACAAATGACGGAGGGAGGATTATGCCTCTTCTGGATATGGCATCAGTCGACGCTTCTCCTCCCCATGGGTTTCGAGTTCAGCTCCAAGTCCCACGGGGCCCATTTGCTCGAACCGTGGCACGCCGTCGTGTGGCCATAGCCCTGTCTGGCTTCTTGGCCTCGAGTATAACTCTTTTGTCCCTCCCCTTTCTAAGATTGACTAACTGCCACCCCTTAGATTTGGGATCAACCTTCTCGGCTAACGATTTTTCGACATCTTCTGCCGACTCCAATGTAGTGTTGTCATCGGTTGGCTGAACGACAACAAAGTGTCTAGGCTGTGGCTTTGTCTTTGCAGCTGAGGCATAGGTTCGTGGCTGAGGCGTTGTTGATCTCTGGGTATCAGGTATGCCCCTTGATGCTGCCTACATACCAAATTTCATCAAAATCGGTCAATGCTAAGTGGGGAAAGTACCGCGTACGGCGACGGACGGCCAAATTTTTATTCGATTTTTGGATTCTACTTACCTTGAAACGTAAACCAACAAATTTCGAGGGGGTGTTAAAAAAATTTTTCATGGTCGATTCCAAAGGCTCATTATTGAAAATAATAAACCAAAATGGTTCACTTGGTAACTTCTACAACTGATGAGAACGGAATGAGACCCCGGGTTCCTATTCCAAGGCGTTAATGAACATGTTAGGAAAATGATAGGGCATGAAAGAACTTGCGCTTGCATATTGTCATGCAGCGAATTAAGAAAGTGGCTGCTCTCCGCGTACCGTATGGAATCACCGGGGCATAATGGGTTAAATCTCCTACTCATTGACTCGCATCGGTGTCAGCGGTTTCGTTTACAGATATTTCGCAGTCTTCCGGAACCCAACAGAGGATAAACAAAACTCCTCCTTCCATCAGTTTCCTTATGTATTATCCTTATGTATTACTATGAATGAATGCTAACAATTCTGAGTCCATTGCAATAGTTTCAGTTTTTTTGAATACATGCTAAAAATATCTGTTTCTAAAAGATCACTATTTTATTATTTTCGAAAGATATTCGTTATTGAAAAAGCATCGCTGTTCCCATGAATCAATAGAGTTCGAATGAATATGTGAACGATGAATGAATATTTGAACCATGAATAACGTAAATACCAACGTGTCTATTTATGCTTTAAATAGATCAGTTTTACTGCCATCCTTGCAGAACTATGTAAACACAAGGTGTTGACGGAGTTGTGCATGAATAATGATTTTGAGCTGACTCCCTAATAGCGTTCTCTGGCACAAGAGAATAGTTTGCCAGTGAACGATAGTGGAGAGCTTGCGATGGCTTTCATCATGCGACTCATCGACAAGTGGGCTGCTATGGAGAATGACGCCATGGACAGACTCGTCGACAAGTACTACGGCCCAATATTCAGAATCGGCTTGGTGTTCCCGTCCTGGAAACGATCGGCTCTGCCCTTCACTATACCTTGGATGATCCTGAACGTGTCTGTCTTTCTGTGGAATATAGCTTTATTAGGTATCACCATCTACAAGGCGTTCTTGTGCGATAATGACATAGACCTCTTCAGCTTGGTAGCCCATTACTTTCTGATAGTATTTAACACTTTCCTGAGTACTTTGAATATCAACTGGAACAGAGAAATCAACTGCTTGAATCACACAAGAATCGCCTCCGACGTTGGAGAGTACAAAGATGGCAGGATCTATTCAAACAAAGCCTGCATCTTAATGGAAAAAGAAATCCGCAAAGAAACGATGCGATACATGTGCCTACCATTATTGATTATTTTGGCTGGTGGTGTGATTTTGATTTTACCTTATAGCAGTAAATTGATCAGAGGTTATGGGATGATGTACACGACCTGCGGTGTGGACTTGTTTCTGCCATTTCCTTTATATCACCCCTTTCCAACACATGAAGGAATCAATCATTATCTGGCTTTGCTTTCTCAGGTGTTAATTGTGTGTTTTTTGGCCAATACCATCATTGCAAGTATGTTGAATTTTGTGCAGTATTCTCAACGCGTGAAGTTAGAATTTCAAGTTCTCGGTTACAGTTTAGACACACTCTTCGCTAGATCGCAAAAAGTATACTTTAAAAGTTACCCCGATAAAAAAGCTACCTTTAACATCAGAGATCTGGATTTTCAACGAATTATCGGATCACTGCTCAGGGATTCAATCGTCCACCACCAATCACTCATTGAGTAAGTGAGACATCATATGGAAGTAAGTAGCTTCCTTGTATCCATAACCCGATTGTATAGATGATACAACTACTACTCAAACTACTCAAAACATTAATCTCTAAGTACCTTCCACTACCCTTATAGGGGGCTCTACATGTCATCTCGCAAAATCTCTGAATATTGTTGGAAAATGTAGAAGTTATGATAGTAACAAGGAAATACACGTTTTCGGGGCAATGCGGCAGTCTGGAGGCGATGACCACCTACACGCCAACCCGCACAATCCCTGAAAATTTCATCGAAAGCGAGTGAGAAATGTAGAAGATATTTCTGTGGCAAGGGTGTCACGTTTGCGCATGAGCAGCGGCTACTATCAGTCCGGTGGTGATGATTTTCATAGGGGACCATCTCCACGCCAACCCACACAATCCCTGGAAATTGCATCAAGATCGGATGGGAAATGTAGAATTTATGACTGTGGCAAGGATTTCATGACAGATAGACACGGAACGAAAATTGTTCAGAAGGCCTGAAACGTAAAACGCGAGTAGGAATTTTGATTTTAGAGAACATTTTTTTTCAAAGTTGAAAAGTGAAAACAAAGCTACCGCTACTTTGGTAGACTCGGGAGCAATAATAGAATCAAAGTTACGTTGGACTACAAATTCGAAGAAGTAACTAAAATGTTATTACATATAGTAAGGGTATGAAGGGCAAAGTGGATTATGGTGGATCAAGACTGGTGTTAAAAACTATTGCCACCTTTCTCTCACTTGCACACTTGTGCCCCATGGCTTTAAGGTAAAGTTACCTCGCTGGCTCAAGTGCGTTGCTAGTTACTATTACAAATGGAGAAGCTGGTCGAGCCTACGGCTCAGTGGTACATCAAAAGAATAAACGGATTGGCCTGTTACGAACAAAATTATACAGACATTTGGTTACCTCGAATGGTTATGACTGGGGCCGGTACCAAATGGGAAGCTTCCTAAGCTGTGCTGGTACTGATATACAGGAGTTATATGAGACCCACAATGAAATACGGAAACCATTTACGCTGATGTAGCCCAGAACCATGCTCTTTGCGTGATTACTGGGATGCCAAGTCAACGCCGATTGCAGCAATGGAGCTACTAACTGTATTAGAACCTCAGCAGTGTGGGCGGGAACTAGTTGCTGAAAAGAAAATAGGTTAGCGTTGAGTTTTGGCAAACACACACTCCTGCTGCCATTCGCCTGACCACTCAATCCACATTCCTGACCAGTGTGAAGTCCCTGAAAACTAAAATGGTTTCACCCAGACACTACATGTATCTGGTAGTTCCTCGTTTATGGCATTCAACCATCTTTTATACTGTTCTCATCCTGAGGACGAACAGAAAAAACGAAAATCTGTTGAGGAAAAAAAACTTACAGGGGTTTCACATCGAAGTGGCACTATACATTAGTGATAACTGAGTGGGAACGTGTTCTATGTAGTGTTTGAAGTCAATGGCAGTAAGAGTTCCTAGTCCATGAATATTGTGGACTCACAGATATCTTGTGGTCATATGGCCCTGGAGTGGGCAGAGGTCCTGAGTGGGCAGCTATCCTTACTGGGCAGAGTCCTCTCCAACCCCTACTTTATTCCAACTTATACACGGTTCAATGAGGGTAAGAGACCCACCAACGTCAGGCTTCTACCACTAGGGACGCAGTGGATGCTGGAGGGCAATATTGCTATTAGACTAACCGTAGCGTGTGTGCATGCTTAAACGTAGATAACATAAATTTCGACTACGAGCTCGTTCTAATTGTTCAAAATTGCTCGAATTTGGATGGGTTTATCTTTGGACTCGAAAACGATTGACATTAAATGTCATTGCATTTAGATCAGTAGGATTCACAGGATCTAAAAATAGCAGAAAACGGCAAATTTCTTGCCTTGAAAAAACTAAACAAAAACGCTACAAACTATTAAATAATGGTTCATTATTTTAAATTATAGGTCCCCGTTTGCATAGAATGCGGCTTTTCTATCAATATTACCTACAAGCTATAACATCGCTATATGAGTGATGTGGGTGGCTTCATTACGAAATTTGGTTCTTGAGTGGTAAGGACGCACAACTGAGTACAACATGAAACTCTATTCAAAGAAAAGAACAACGATCGCATTCGATCAGCCGGAATTTGAACGGATATTAGGCCAATATCTTTTAATGAATAATGTTTTTCCAACCCTTCCAGTTTTTGATTTATTATTTTCAATAATGAACCTTTGGAATCGACCAACAAAAAAAAAGTTTTAAACTCCCCCTCAAAATTTGTTAGTTTATGTTTCAAGGTGCGTAGAATCCAAGAATCGAATAAAAATTTGGCACTCCGTCTGCACTTTCCTCACTTAGCATTGACCTATTTTGATGAAATTTGGTATGGAGTTGATGTAGGCCACTTCTAAGGGTTGAAAAATAAGGGCAAAAATTTTGATATAAAGGTATTGTTTTTCATTCCAGTTAAGATATTATTAAATTTCAAAAGTTTTTGGAGACCACGCGGAGCTCTGTAGGACACACCGTTCGCTCCCTACGAGAATTTAAGGGTTGGACGTACGATAATTCAGAAACACGAGTGTGAATCGCAAAAGAGGCCTAATCTCCGTTCAAATTGTAGCTGACCGAAATGCGATCGATGTTTTTCTTCATGTTGGTTGATGGTAACAATGGCAAAGCAGACGAGTGATCTATATATAAAAATAATGAACCTTTGTGTAAAAATTTTCAGCGCTTGTGAAAGTTCTCAGTATGTAGGTACTTTAGCTAGCCTAGGACGCCGTTCCTCACCACGCAACTTCCACGAGTCCCCAGAAGGCTCTTCGGCCCGTCGTAGGGACTATTTCGATTGCTTATTCGGTAGGACAACTGATGATGCATCTGGAACGCGAAAATGAACCGCACATGAGTTTTGACTGAGGCATATTTCAGCTGATCAAATGCGATCTTTATCAGACGGGTGATCTCCACTGAAAAATAATAAACCTTTACATGATATTTTGCAGCGTTTTTGTATTCTAGCTACTATCAAATTTTGAGGAGGGCAAACGTGTTTTTCTTGGTCGTTTCCAAAGGTTCATTAATGAAAAAAAATAAAGCAAAATCTGGCCCTAATCTTTTTTATTGTTATTTCAGCATTATGGACAACTACCATGGACTGATAACTTATCCAATAGTTTTGGCTTACATAACAGGAGCTGGTGCTATTGGACTGGGGTTAACGAGTATATCGAGGGTGAGTTCACTATTAAAACATGTAATAAATATCCTATATTTATTATGTTCTTCTGCTTCCAAGTAATTATAATAAATAACTATGGAAGCGATGGTATATGTACGTTGTATCAGCTTCTGTATTTTAGCCGACTTCATAACGGCCGCAGGCCCGAAGGAGAAGGTGTGTCAATTCGGTGTGTCATGGGACCAAGATTTATTTAAAATGTTTGAACAGCTTAATTTGTTAATTCTGGTACCAATCTGCCTGTTTCTTTTGAAATGTGTTCTACCAGTATTCGTGGTGGTCCCACCTCGAACGGATTTCATTTGCATTGTTGAAAGGGTCAAAAATGAGTGAAAATGTTGGAACAACGTGGTTGCTGATTTCGGGAAGATTGGTCCAAATTCACGTAACTTTTGTAATTTTCTACTGAGTAGTTGACGACGATTTAAATTTTATTCGAATTAAACGTCACATTTTTAGCTCTTTCAGCTCTCTAAAACAGATCGACCCCAAAACTAATGATGGCAATAACAAACAATTATTAGTACTCATATGATGGTTCGCTTTAAAAAGGTTTTTAATTTATTATTTTCCAATTTTATACTATTTTTTTTATTTTCACTTTAAAAGGTCCTTACTTAAAATTTGAAAATAATTCCCCCGCAGTTTTTCAATCACTTTTGGTTTAATATTTTCAATAATCAACCTTTGGAATCGACCAAGAAAAAAAACATTTTAACCCCCTCCCCCCCCCTCAAATTTTGTTGGTTTACATTTCAAGGTAGAAGGTAGAATCCAAAAATCGAATAAAAATTTGGTCGTCCGTCCGCCGTCCGCCGTACGCGGCACTTTCCCCACTTAGCATTGACCGATTTTGATGAAATTCGGTATGTAGGCTTCATTTGGGGTCTAGTTGTGCCCGAACCTTTTGGTTGATGTAGGTCACTCCTAGGGTTGAAGTGTTGAAAACGCCCTAACTCAAAAAATTTGGATATAAAGGTATTGTTTTTCCATCAATTTAAGATAGTTGTGAATTTTTAGAATTTTTAGAGACCACGCGGAGCCCTGTAGGACAAACCGTTTGCTCCCTACGAGAACTTAAGGGTCAGTCTTACGATAAACGAATGACCAAAGAGGCCTAATATCCGTTCAAATTCTAGCTGACCAAAACGCGATCGCCGTTCGTTTCTTCGAGTTGTTCTCAGTTGAGCGTCCTTCAATCCCCAGTAATCGAATTTCCTAATAATCAGGGCAAAATGCATGCCAAAATTTCGAAAGTCGGTCTTACAATCAAAAGTTTTATGAACAAACTATTTGGAAAATTTAGGAACCCTAGACAACTTCCTTCGCCATGAAATCTTTTTTCTCAATTTCCCACAAAAAATTCCAAGTGGATATAAGCCTGTGTGAAAGAAAACTCTGTATGATGATCGGATTTGAAAACACTATCCACTTTTGGGGTTTTCATGATACCAAAAATGTGACGTTGCTTCCCTACAGGAGTTTCTATTTCAACACTTGGTGAATCAGTTTTATGTTGTAGGAATGTAATTAATAATTCCCGTTCCATGCATACTAGCAGGAACGTTCTCCTCCTCCTACCAAGGGTCTCCTGGAATGCTTGCATTACTGTTATAGATAAGTTTTTAATTGGCTTCGAAGAAAGAAAGAGCTCTGTTCGTAATTTATACGGTCCATTTGTTTTTTTCTGTAAGATTTAAAATTGCCAAGGGTTTACTGCACGACCAGAACATTCATAAATATATTTTCATTAAGAAAAACTCTGGTTTAATGAAATTATTTACCTATTAATATTTCCGTATTATTCCATGTACAAAAGGCACTACAAAAGGGAGACATAGAGACCTTACTTCTATTCTTGATTATGATGTTGGGAGAAGTAATTACAATACTGACGATATCTTTAATTGGAGAATCCGTTACTGAAGAGGTACGTAAACGTGTGTAGGAACAATTATAAAGCAGGAGGTACAAAGGGCGTAAGTGCCTCTTCCCTTTTCTCTCATATAATTATCAGAACGGTGAGAGGATAATTTTAATTATTCAAATGTCAATTACTTTTATGAGACATCAGTTGCTCATAACCTTTGTAGAAGAATGATGATGCAAATCGTTTATTTCTAACTACATGCTACAGTCAACCTGGCAATGCTTACCACAATTTTCAAGTTCGGTTTCTCAACCAAAATTTTAAACTCCAAACCCTACGAATTGTACTACCTTAACTCGATCTTCTTGTTCATGAAATCATCTCCATAAAGTAGAAGTCTAATCACTGTCGCAGATGCCCCAACTCTGACGAATAGAGCAAAAAGAAGGGGAGGTAACGGACAACCCTGCTAACTCCACGCCCCTCGCTTGCTCTCATTTTGACGAGACCGAGGAGACCACATTTTTGTACTTAAACTTCTAAACACTGAGACGACCTTGCGTAACACTCCAAAGGTAGTCAGCTTATAGAAGTTTTTTTTTTTGCAAGCAGGTGAGAAAAACACCTCCTTTTCTCCCATGTTGGAACTCAGCCCGAAACCGTTTAAGTGGACTTAAAGAAAGAAAGAACGAAACTTGCTGCCACAGCGCGGAATTAACATAACATGTAAATAATATTATTATGCCAATTCCGCGATGTGGCAGCAAGTTTCGTTCTTTTGCAATATTTTTTCAATAGTTCGTCCGATATCGTTGAAATTTTCAGGGACCAATCCTCAAAATACTCTGGTCGGCCTAGGGCTGTGCACCAATAAATTTCTAAAATCTTCGAAAATTTCAAGTTTAGCTACATTTTATGGGAAAAACATAACTGAATTAACGGGTTTTCCCATTTTTCTCTGGCAATTATTGTTCTTTTTTGATGATTCCAGCGGCAATATTTCAGTTTTTCAATTCCCTAGAGCCGTGCACGAATGAATTTCAAAAATCCTTTAAAATTTCAAATTTAGGTACAACTTTTTAAGTCTTTGCGCCATCTATTTCGTGAAATACTAACCCGGAACGAGGAATGAACGGCGACCGACCTCCACTCAGTCAGTCGCTGTCAGTTTTAAGTATTTCGCGAAATTGAAGGGGCAAAAACTTTTAAAATTGTACCTAAATTTGAAATTTTAAAGGATTTTAGAAATTCGTTAGTGCACGGCTCTAGGGAATTGAAAAACTGAAATATTGCCGCTGGAATCATCAAAACATGAAAAATTGTAACTCAATTATAAATTTTAAAGGATTTTAGAAATTCGTTAGTGCACGGCTCTAGGGAATTGAAAAACTGAAATATTGCCGCTGGAATCATCAAAACTTGAAAAATTGTAACTCAATTATAAATTTTAAAGGATTTTAGAAATTCGTTAGTGCACGGCTCTAGGGAATTGAAAAACTGAAATATTGCCGCTGGAATCATCAAAACTTGAAAAATTGTAACTCAATTATAAATTTTAAAGGATTTTAGAAATTTGTTAGTGCACGGCCCTAGGGAATTGAATAACTGAAATATTGCCGCTGGAATCATCAAAATTGAACCATAATTGCCAGAGAAAAATGGGAAAAACTACTGAATAAACCCTTTTTTTATGTTTTTCCCTTATATGTCTGGCAATTATTGTTCGATTTTGATGATTCCAGCGGCAATCTTTCATTTTTCAATTCCCAAAGTCCGTGCACTAATGAATTTTTAAAGTCCTTTAAAATTTCCAATTTAAGTACAGCTTTTCAAGTTTTTGCCCCTTCGATTTGACCAAATGCTGACCTGGAACGAGGAACGAACGTCGACCGACTGATCCCCTTAATTATTACATTATTACTCCTGGGGCGTATAATCAGTTCTGGGTGAGGGGGCGGACCAGATGCTCCCTCCTCTCTCTCTTTCTTTCTCGTTCTAATAGCATCTTCCTTGTCAGGATGCGTTCTGTGTACTCTGCCACAGCAGTCCAGCTCCTTTCACCTTCCAGCATCCTGCTGACAACAGCCTCTACTGTTGAACTCTGGGGAGCTAACTCCAGATCTGCCATCAGCTGATATTTGTCGATATTCTTTTCTCGTACGGGTTGTAGAAGGAGGTTTTTTGCTGTCGTTGTTGGTTACCCTGTAACAACTCCTCTTGCACAGTCTGCCGACCAGTAGAAGTTGTACCCACGGTCAATTGTATCAAATGCGGACTTCAAGTCTACAAAAAGGGCGTACACCTTTCCACGTGGATGTCTTAACATGAGCATTACAACGCCTGGTACAGTGAAAATTGTGTCTACCGTACAGGACCCTCTTCTGAAGCCCGCCTGACATTCAGTCAAAACTTGATGCCCTATTACACCCTATTCGTCAACATTCACGATAACAATTTGTGACTGAGCAACAGTTGCTCTGACACCTGATTGGTGATTTGATGGAAAAGTTCCTCTGTTCCCCCAAATCACAACTCAGGGATTGCTCCCCAGTATCATTCCAGACATCGATCTGTAAGTACCATACTTTCATAAAAGATCACTTCCCTTGCCCTCGTGGTTCAAATCCGAAGATCTAATAGGTAAAATCTATTGATACCCACTTCTTCCCCCTCATATATAGATACAAGCCTCATTGATTATAGGGTAATATATCTATTTATCTTTCCTAATTCAATTCGTATCTTTCATTCATCATCCCTAGTCCTAGGTTGATCTCCACCAAGGAATAGGTATTCAAACAAAACGTGTAGTTCTCTAGGCGTAGAATACAGCAACGGTTAAATTATTCTCATTAGCTAATCACATTTTTCAGATCCCCTAGAACAAAACTATTTCAAATCCCAACTTTTATTTCTCAGAATTCTGTTTATCAACGCAATTGTTAAAAGAGAGTTCTCTGTAATCGGCTGACACCCTTTGTACCTGAAGCCCGTAATTAATTTCTGTTTACGAGAATTTTTATTATACTTGAACATGTAGTTCAGTCATTGAATTATTATTAATAATAATAAGTCATTTTATACTGTTCTGATCATTGCTATTTATTACTTTAAAAGAAATTCGTCGTTTTCCATTTTCAGACGCACGCGCTCCGTTACAAGTTATATAATGTTCGTTGGTACGACATGGATATTCCGAATAGAAGATCACTGTTGAACTTTCAAACTTTCATCACCGAACCTCTAGTCCTAACAGCCGGAAAAGGGCTTGTAAATCTGACTTTGGAAACTTTTTCTACGGTAAGAAGTTACCAAACTTCATAACGATTTTTGCAAATTTTTAACTACCTACTATGAAGTTGATACCTCGGAATGGGGGGTGCGCCTGAATTTTTTTTTTTTTAATTTCAATGAAAAGTAGACCTCATCTTGAGAATTTTGACACCAGCCGTTCTTTTTTTGGATGAGTAGGTCGTTTGGTTTATTATTTTCAATAATGAACCTTTGGAATCGACCAAGAAAATTTTTTTTTAACACCCCCTCAAAATTTTGATGGTTTACGTTTCAAGGTACCTAGAATCCAAAAATCGAATAAAAAGTTGGCCGTCCGTCCGCCGTACCCGTCACTTTCCCCAATTAGCAGAAACCGATTTTGATGAAATTTGGTAGGTATGTAGGCTCCATTTGGGGTCTAGTTGTGCCCCGTACCTTTTGGTTGATGTAGGTCACTTCTAAGGGTTGAAATTTTGAAAACGCCCCAACTCAAAAAATGTTGATATAAAGGTATTGTTTTTCCATCCAGTTAAGATATTATTGAATTTTTAGAATTTTTAGAGACCACGCGGAGCTCTGTAGGACACACCGTTCGCTCCCTACGAGAACTTAAGGGTTGGAATCAGAAACACGAGTGTGAATCGCAAAAGAGGCCTAATCTCCGTTCAAATCAAAGCTGACCGAAATGCCATCGTTGTTTTTCTTCATGTTGGATGGTTGTTGGCTTTGCAGACGAGTGATCTATAGAAAAATAATAAACCATTGTGTAATAATTTGCAGCGTTTTCTATGGTTTTTCAAAATTTCGAATGTTTATCACGTCACGCGCCCCTCCCGCCTGGTCGGGACCCCCACTGTGACGTCATAATCATTCGAAAGCTTGAAAAATCATAGAGAAAGGTCTTCTCACGCTAGAAGGACGCGGTTGGTGTCAAAATTCTTAGAATGAGGTCCAGTTTAGATTAAAAATAACGATAAACAGTTTTTCCCATGCGCACACCCCATCTATTAACAAAATTTTCTTCACGGAAATTTGTTGTTTGCACCTGCATACTACAATGTTGGGAAAACTAGTAAACTTTTGTGTACTTAATAAGTAGCAGCATTTTACGAAGTCAATCAAAATTAAGTTCCACTCGAGCGGTTAAAAACTGCTTTGAGGGTCGATTAATTTCCAAGATCGTGAAATTTTGTTGGAAGAACATTCCACTCCTATAAAAACCTTATGTCATAAAATTTGTAATAACTCCTTTGATTTGCTTGATAATTACAATTTGAGGATACCGTTGGAAAGAACGTTAGATTCCCTATCTCTCTAATACAAAATACAATTTTTTCAGTTGAATTTTGCGGGGAATAAAGCAACCTAAAAAGTGAACTTGTAACTTTTCGAAAAATTTTCGTATTTCAACGCCCATATGTCCACATAACTACAGATAATGAGCTATTACCGGAAAGCCTAAAAAGTGCGCCGAAATCTCAGCTTTCCAACGGAATAATCAAAAAAAAATTTCAATAGAATTAGAGGGAGAAATTCAGGTTTGAGCGTACTATTTCCAAAAGCCGCTCAAACATAGTTTGCCCCCACAATCACAGTATATTTTGTGACATTGACGTAGGGCATGGTATTGGGATGAGTGAAAGTCAATTTCATCATTGGTGGTGCTTTCAAAAACTCAAATTGATTGAAATTAAGGCGTAGTAACTTTAAAAAGTACGGACCCTTTTTCCGAGGAATATCTGCCGAATCGGCTCATTCATATCAACGTAAGCGCTCGCGAGGCGCCTTGTTAGTATTTCAGCGTTGAAAATTGTCACGGTCTGAACTGCTATTGTACATCTTACTTTATACTTTCAATGCTGATTTCAAATATGTGGTCAATAGTTGCGAAGAGTTGTTTCAGGAATAAGAAATTTGGGGTTTCATGGGGGAAAAATGTGTTTAAAAAAACTTTGAAAAACAATACATTGTGAGATATATCTCGTCAACGGATTGAGCTAGGCTTGGTGGCATTCTGCTCCATTTCAAGAACTTTTGACTTGTTTATCTATTTTTTTTTCGCACTCATTAAAATCTACCCTCCATATCAATAATCAATGACATCACTGCGTTTTTTCCGTGCTAGGTTCCAAAAACACAAAAACTTCAGTACTCAATGAGGTTTTGAGCTAACAGATGTCATGTTTCGCCCTTCTTCCAGATTTTGAACAGCGCCTATTCTTTTTTCAATCTCGTGAACGTTCAGCAGTCCTAAGGAAGTCCACATAAGAAGTCCAACCAAAGAAGATGATTTCAAGGATGTACTAAGCAGCAAGTTCTTATTATAAGTAGAATTTCATTTGGTTTGTATCGTTGAAAAATTAACCCAAAATTCAGAGGTTTTTAATATGTAGGTTAATACTTAGTAGCATTTTTTTTCAAATTATTTCTATTCACATAAATAAACGTTTCTATGCATTAAAATGGCAAAAATTGTTTTTCATCTTCATCCCACAAGACAAGTGGTGTTATTAACTTTCCACTCTTTTAAACCATTAGTGCCCAGCGGGCTAGTCGCGGAACGGCAAACCTGGTCTCACAATTCTCTCAATTCTTGGAGTAATTTCGATTCTTGTGTTTAATTTTTGGTCTTACAAGTTACCTAGATTCTCTACCATGTTAGGAGTGCATTCAGTTTGAATTAATCAGATGCTCAGTGTGGTTTATTCAGTATCCAAGATGAGTGACAATCTGGTCGTCGACGAGCTGCGGCATTTATTGCCTTAAGTACTAAAAAATTTCATTTTGACGGTATTTCTTTCCATAGTTTTAGATTATGGATGTAAAAAAAATTTAATTATAATATTATTCAAAATCTTATTTATTTTAGTAGGTACAGGAAAATATTTTTGCTTCCTCACTACCGAAGGTAGGGAAGCTTTGTATTCGTGAAAGAAGTGAAAAAAAAGTCCTCCAAAATCAAAATTTCCACTTGCTTTTTGGGTTTTAGAGCTTCCCGAACAATTTTGGTTCCGTGTCTGTCTGTCGGTCTGTCTGTCTGTCGGTCTGCCTGTGGTCAATCCTTGTCCCGGGCAAAACTATACTAACCTGTTGTCCGATTTTGATGAAATTTTCAGGGATTGTGCGGGTTAGGTCCTAGACGGTCCCCTATAAATTTCAGCACCTTCGGACCAATAGGAGCGAGTGCGCATGCGCAAACGTGAATTTCCTGGAACCTCGGTTTCTAATGAACCGATTTTGCTCAAATTTGGAGGTTAGTTAGGGACTAACTTCTAAGAGACACCCTATAAGTTTCAATCAAATTGGTCAAGCAATAGCCGCTGCGCATGCAATGGAGAATGCTGAAGGCGCCTGAGTGATCACTGATCAGCTGAGTGAGCTCCAAGGCCATTTTCTCTCCTGTTGAACGCAGGAAGCTGAAATTTGAGAGGCAGGGTCAATGGAGAATGCTGAAGGTGCCTGAGTGGTCACTGATCAGCTGAGTGAGCTCCAAGGCCATTTCCTCTCCTGTTGAACGCAGGAACCTGAAATTTGAGAGGGCGGGTCAATGGAGAATGCTGAAGGCGCCTGAGTGATCACTGATCAGCTGATGAGCTCCAAGGCCATTGTCTCTCCTGTTGAACGCAGGAAGCTGGAATTTGAGAGGCAGGGTCAATGGAGAATGCTGAAGGTGCCTGAGTGGTTACTGATCAGCTGAGTGAGCTCCAAGGCCATTTCCTCTCCTGTTGAACGCAGGAACCTGAAATTTGAGAGGGCGGGTCAATGGAGAATGCTGAAGGTGCCTGAGTGGTCACTGATCAGCTGAGTGAGCTCCAAGGCCATTGTCTCTCCTGTTGAACGCAGGAAGCTGGAATTTGAGAGGCAGGGTCAATGGAGAATGCTGAAGGTGCCTGAGTGGTTACTGATCAGCTGAGTGAGCTCCAAGGCCATTGTCTCTCCTGTTGAACGCAGGAAGCTGGAATTTGAGAGGCAGGGTCAATGGAGAATGCTGAAGGTGCCTGAGTGGTTACTGATCAGCTGATGAGCTCCAAGGCCATTGTCTCTCCTGTTGAACGCAGGAAGCTGGAATTTGAGAGGCGGGGTCAATGGAGAATGCTGAAGGTGCCTGAGTGGTTACTGATCAGCTGAGTGAGCTCCAAGGCCATTTCCTCTCCTGTTGAACGCAGGAACCTGAAATTTGAGAGGGCGGGTCAATGGAGAATGCTGAAGGTGCCTGAGTGGTCACTGATCAGCTGAGTGAGCTCCAAGGCCATTGTCTCTCCTGTTGAACGCAGGAAGCTGGAATTTGAGAGGCAGGGTCAATGGAGAATGCTGAAGGTGCCTGAGTGGTTACTGATCAGCTGAGTGAGCTCCAAGGCCATTTCCTCTCCTGTTGAACGCAGGAACCTGAAATTTGAGAGGGCGGGTCAATGGAGAATGCTGAAGGTGCCTGAGTGGTCACTGATCAGCTGAGTGAGCTTAAATATTACAGTGGAAGAAAGATAAAGAGGGAGAGGGAGCAAAAACCTTTTCAAGGTATGTCACATTTTAGCCATTAGGCTCTAAGCGGAAATCATCCGGGGGTGCAGGGGGCGAAGCCCCCGCCGAGGCGCGCAGCGCCGAGTTTTCGCCAACTGATTCTATACGTCCATGTTACAATGAGTGAGAAAGCTATACTGCCCACCCAACTTGGCAGACGTTTTTTCTTTTTAAATTACGATTGTAAGAGGATTTGTTTTGTATATTTGTAGCCAGGGAAGGTGGAAGATAGGGCCCTAACCTTCCATGGTGTTTAAATAAACCAATCAATCAATCATCTCTCTCTCTCTCTCTCTAAAACAACTGCTGCGATCATTTACAATAGTCGAGAAATTGTTCTGAACTCTTTGACCTCATCAAGTTAGGCCGAGACCTTTTCGACTTGCTGCATTGTAGATCCCCACTTACGATGCAATGCTGTTCGACTGTAAAGAACCACACCATTAATATTTATCAGTTCTAATTAAACGGTTTTTCAACCTTGTAAATCAATTCAACCCCCGAGGAACGGTGGCTCTTTTGAACGGCAACGAACTAGAATTTAAAGTCGTTCTAAGCTCACTGGTTACTTGCTTCATTGAATAAATTTCATGACTAATAAATGTCAAATCGATCGGCACCAAACACAACCCAACACATACAAAGAAGTCTACCAACAGATGTGGTACACAGCTTCCAAGCACCCAGAATATGGCTGTAGAGGTTATTTGATCTTGGTGCGTAGGAGATCATAAACAGGACAGTCCCCAACTTCAGGTACCTACATGTTTGAGTAAGTAGTAGTGCTGAGTGAGTAGTAGTAGTACTCCGTTCTCAAGAAATATTTTTCCAGGCGTTGGATTGTGCCTGTAAGTGGTTTATTTGTTCATTCACACCATAAAGACATCAAATTCACTATTGCTTCCGAGTCTACCAAGGCAGCGGAAACTTTGTTTTCACTTTTCAAGGATGAACCAAAAATGTTCTCCAAAATCCAAATTTCCACTCGCGTTTTACGTTTTAGACCTTCCTGAACAATTTTGGTTCCGTGTCTGTCTGTCTGTGTGTCTGCGTATCTGTCTGCCTGTATGAAATACTTGCCACAACCATAACTTCCACATTTCTCATCCGATTTCGATAAAATTTTCAGGGATTGGCTTGTAGATAGTCCCCTACGAAAATCATTATCCCCGGACTGATAGTAGCGCATGCGCCAACGTGAAATCCTTGCCAAAGCCATAACTTCTACATTTCTCATCCGATTTTGATGGAATTTTCAGGGATTGTGCGGATTGGCGTTTAGATGGTCCTATTAAAATCATGGCCCTCAAAATGAAAGTATTTTGTTTACATGCGCAAAGGAAAAATCCTTGTAACAACCACAACGTCTACATTTCCCAACAATATTCAGAGATTGTGCGGATTGACGCGTAGATTGATTGTTGTTAACTACTGTGCATCGGATCATCTATACAATCGGGTTATGGGTACGAGGAAGCTATGTGCCACACCCACTTGGCAGACTTTTTTATTGATACCAGCCAGAAGCTGTTTTGATTGCACCATACCGAATCAGCTTTTCAACGACCAAAATTTAAGACCATATGAGTGTTCACGCCAATATTTTATGTTTTATTAATGAGTAGATACCTATTATGTTCAAGAATACTGCATTTATTTTGGTTTATTGTTTTCATTAATAAACCTTAGGAATCGACCAAGGAATTTTTTTTTCAACCCCCTCTCAAAATTTATTGGTTTACGTTTCAAGGTACATAGAATCCAAGAATTGAATAAAAATTTGTCCTTCCGTCCGCGGCACTTTCCTTAGTTCCCAAGGACCTATTTTGATGGAATTTCGTATGTAGGCTCCATTTGGCGTCTAGTTGTGCCCTGAAGCGTTTGGTTGATGTCAGTAACTTCTAAGGGTCAGAAAATCAGGGTTGAGGGTCCGACTGAGACCCCCCTAACTTGAGCCAATGCGGTGTAAGGGTAAGAACCACAGTCAATTGATAGTTCCCTATGAATTGACTTATGAAAATTATCTTATGAAGAGTGCCAATAATATCGATATGTTATCACAAAATTATGGTTATAAGGAAGAAACAACTAACTGGTGCATTCGAATGAGAAAAGTTATCCTATTCAGTGGGGACCAGCCTTATGCACAGATGTCAAGTACTTGGGAGTCATTTTCGATTGTAACATGAAATGGAAAAAGCAAATAGGTAAAGTTAATAATAAGCTGAGAAACCTGATTGATATACTTGCAAGGGTGAAAAGGGTAGTATCGCAACAGGTTTTAAGAATTGTATATTTCGCCCTTGTACAATCTGTACTTCTTTACTGTTTGCCGGCTTGGGGCAGTGCCTACAAAACCACTCTAGACCCATTAATACGTACGCAGAAAGTGGTTGTGAGAATTATCACAAATAGTAACTACTTAGAACATCACCTTTGTTCAAAAACGCTGCAAATTATTACACAATGGTATATTATTTTTCTATAGATCACTCGTCTGCAAAGCCACCAACCATCCAACATGAAGAAAAAAATCGATGGCATTTCGGTCAGCTTTAATTTGAACGGAGATTAGGCCTCTTTTGCGATTCACACTCGTGTTTCTGATTTATCGTACGTCCAAACTTTAAATTCTCGTAGTGAGCGAACGGTTTGTCCTACAGAGCTCCGGGTGGTCTCAAAAATTTTTTAAAATTCTATAGAATCTTAAATTGAAGGAAAAACAATACCTTTATATCAAAATCTTTTGATTTAGGGCGTTTTCAAAATTTCAAATTTGATTTTGGAACCCTTATAAGTAACCTACATGAACCAAAATCTTCGGGGCACATCTAGACCTCAAATGGAGCCTACATACCAAATTTCATCAAATTCAATGCTAAGTGGCAAAAGTGTCGCGTACGGCGTACGGCGGACGGACGGCCAAATTTTTATTCGATTTTTGGATTCTACGTACCATCAAATTTTGAGGGGGTGTTAAAAAAATGTTTCTTGGTCGATTCCAAAGGTTCATTATTGAAAATAATAAACCAAAAACAAACATTTTGAGCATTAATGATCTCAAAAAATTGTCAGCAATACGGCAGGTTTTGAAAGAAAAGTCTTTTGCACTACCGCGGCACGACCCGCCTACTCGTTTCCAAATTTATGGTTTTATGGTTTTACCGCGGGTCAGAACAACCGCAGGTTTAAACAATTATCGTTTTTTTGGAGCCAAAATGTTTAACCTTTTACCGGGTGGGCTCAAACTCAGGTTGCTGGAGAATCCAAAATGCCCTAATAGGATACTAAAGTTGTATTATGTAAATTTAGATTGATAAGTTGAAGATATAGATAAGATTCAGAAATAATTAAGCTAAGTACCTAATTTTAATACATTCAGGTACATATCTAGGAAACAGTTGTCATTACTTTTATTTTCGACATGGTGGTTATTACCTATATTCTCGATTTCAATGGAACTGTTCTCCCTAACTCGGGCACTGCCCACATAGGGGAATATTTTTCCAATATTATGAAACTTTGTAACAAACATGTACATTAAATGGAAATAAAAATATAAATTAAAAAAAAAAAAAGTCATTCGATAGAGCACCACAACTGGTGGTCTTTCTTACGAGCCCAGCTGTACAGGATGCCTTGACAAACCTCGCATCCATTAACTTGGACCAAAGCGGATTAAGGGTAAGAACCGCTGACTATGCGTGCTTGTAAAAAAATTCTTGGTGGAAGCTCTCTACAGGGTGTTTCACGAAAAGGTTACGCCCCCTTCATTTCCGCAAAATACAGTGTAAAAAATTCCGATCGACGCAATTCATTATGATTTTCTGTGAGGATTTCAGGAAAAATACTTTTGCGCAAAAAAGTTGCGCGCAATCGTGCGCAATTGACACTAACTTCATTTTTTCAAATAGAACCCCCCCTTTTTTATTACAGATTCGGATTCTACGTCAAATTTCATGAAAAATTCATACCCAAGTCGATTTGTTTTATTGCGCGCAACCTGGCTTTTTGAACGCTCAAAGTTGCGCAACTCCACAATTGCGCAAAAATTAAGTTTTGTAGAACCCTTAGTGTGGCACATGTTTTTTCATCATTTTTTGACGCTGAATCACATGGTGTCATCCATTTTGAGGAAGACCAGGATTTCAAGAGGAAAAATTAACATTTCTTTCACGAAAACGTCAGTTTTGTGGTCGAAATCATGTTTATTTTTTATTTTGTCACCTCCTTTTGAACCACGGGTTTGGGGCCGTCTACGGTGGAGTTACAAATAAATACTGGCTGCAAAATCATGCTTGAACTGAATAAAATTGCCTAAAAACTCATAACGATTTAAAAAGAGCGATTTTTTCACTAGTAAGTCAAATTGAAAAACGGATGACACCATGTGATTTAGCGTAAAAAATGATGAAAAAACATGTGCCACACTTAGGGTTCTCCGAAACCTAGTTTTTGTGCAATTGTGGAGTTGCGCAACTTAGAGCGTTCAAAAAGCCAGGTTGTGCGCAATAAAACAAATCGACTTGAGTATGCATTTTTCATGAAATTTGACGTAGAATCCGAATCTTTAATAAAAAAGGGGGGGCTCCATATGAAAAAATGAAGTTTGTCTCAATTGCGCACGATTGCGCGCAACTTTTTTGCGCAAAAGTATTTTTCCCGAGATCCTCACAAAAAATCATGAAGAATTGCGTTGATCGGAATTTTTTACGCTGTATTTTGCGAAAATTAAGGGGGTGTAACCTTTTCGTGAAACACCCTGTATAAGTGAGTTCCAACTACTAAACACTAAAGCAGTAAATTTCCAGTCCAACCGTCAGGGTAGCAGAAACTTCAATACCCAAAGTGGATACGAATAAAATCACTCGCGATGAGATTCTGGAAGGAAAATCATTTTAATAAAAACGGAGTTTCCACGAAAATAATGAGTTGCAAGTAACATCGATTTCGACTGTTGGGTCATCATCAGTAAGTTATTGTTGTAAGTAAGTTGTTGTTGGTAAGTCGAAATCGATTTAGCTTGTAACTCAGTATTTTCGTGGAAATAGACAACGTTCTACTAAACTCCGTTTTTATTACCCGATGTGGAGTCAGAAAAACCTCCAAGAACAACTCTGGACGAACAAATTGCAGATACTTTCGTGTGGTGAGACTACAAAGTCACTTTCGACAAGTCTAAAAGTCAACGTTTATATGAGCAAGTACAGTGGTCTACTCCAGCTTGGATGAGCGAGCGAAACAAGCGGACATGCTGGTATAAAACGGTTACCTTTTCGAAAACACGGCTGCTATGTATTCCCCGCCGTTCAGGTTCGTTCTTTTCTTTTCCAGAAATCTTGGTAGTTGGGTGTAGTTGGAGGGTCCCCAAATACTGACAGGAACTCCTGCAGAGCTTTTCTTATAATAATCGTGATACGGGAGTATCAATTGAGCGCAGGAGTTGTCAGAAGCGAATGCTATCACGTTTCTATAACGATAATGCAGTAATTTATTGAAAATTTTGGGAATTTCCACGACAGCTGGTGCTAAAAGGACGGTGCACTGAATTAAGCCACTTTCAAATCCATCGACCTCCTGTTTCCATTCGTCCGGGCTGAGGAGTAAAATGCAATTAGGGGCTGAGATGGCGTTGAGCGAAACGACGCTTTCGAGAATTTGCACGTCCATAAATCCCAGGAGACGTAGGAGTATTTCGTCTGCTGAATGATTCCTGCTGTGGAGGACGTAGGTGGGAGACGAGGGGTTGAACTCTTGGACGAGAACATTGAAGACGATGAGGGGAACACTGACGTTGGGGAACATTGTTGAACAATGAGAGAGCCGTAGGAGCGTACGTCCTGTCATTAGAGGACAAAATAACGAAGGACTCTCCGACCAGTCGTCGTTAGACTATCTACACATCCATGCTTCGGGGAGACCAATCATCTGATTGACAAGCTGATACTGCCGACGAAGGCAACTGGCTGTCCCAAAAATATTTTCGGATCGGACTTCGATAACCTCGCGTCTTCCTAACGAGGAATAAGGTACCAACTCAATAAAGCTCAATTTTAATGGGACGTGTTTTTTCAACTAAACCGGTAAATAAGGACTGAGCTCGGAGCTGGAGGGTATTTGAGGATTCACTTTCAGAACGTCCCAGAGTAAGACTTCGGCGTCCTTATACGACTGATCTGGGTTGAAAGAGGACAACACTCAACAAAAAACATATTGTTTAGTAATGCATGCATTCCAGGGGACGTCCCATTGGATAAGTATTGGATCAGTTTAACCAGTTGGTAAGCAATAAAACTGTTTCACTCGATGTAATTTATCTATTACTTTAGGCAAGAAATAGTGACCCCCCCCCCCCCCACCACCATTATCCACCTTAACATTTCTAGCGGCATGCGAGCCTCGAATCTGAAGAGCATTTTAAAATCTACGATACCCAACACGCGAATTCGAGTTCACCCCCCCCCCCTTGGCCACCACCACCAATGGTACCAGTCTGGCACCAAAGCGGAAATACGTCGTAACATTGAACTTTCATGTTAGTTTTAGTAGGCAGTCCGTCGAAGTTCACATCCGTATTCAAGGTGAAACACAAAAAAAAACCACGAAATCTGCGGTTTATGGTGTCCTGGCACCATGGTGGCACCACTATTAGTTCCACGGTGGTACAGAGAATAATTCATGAAAATTCCGGAGGTATAATGAGAATTTTCCCTCAATTTCAAAGCTTGGGTACAATTAGGAAGCAGTAAAAGAACCGAAATATTGTAAAATCGGATATTTTGTGAATATTATCCCCCCCACTCACCCCCTCCCCTTGCGAATTTTGGTATTCTGGTAAAATCAAGTACAACTCGGAAGTTATTTGAGTCAAACAAAAGAAGAAACACGCAAATCGGTTGGAAATTGAGGCCTGGGCAGTGTTTACAAGATTATACCCGCAAACGCACGTTTTTTAAGCAATAACCCCCCCTTTCTCCCCCTTAAAAAGCAAAATTCGAAATTCCGGCGCCGTAGTGCACAACTAGATAGTTTTACGCGTCGAACAAAAAAAAAACCACGAAATTCGGTTGAGAACTAAGGCCTGGGCAGAGTACACAAGGTTATGCCCAAAAACGCACGTTTTTCGAGCATCAACCCCCCCTTTCCCCCCCTTAAAAGGCAAAATTCGAAATTCCGGCGACGTAGTGCACAACTAGATAGTTTTTCGCGTCGAACAAAAAAAGAACCAGGAAAATCGGTTGAGAAGTAAGGCCTGTGCAGAGTACACAAGATTTTGTTACACACACACATACACACACACACACAGACATACACCTATGGTTTTTTTTCGCGGATTTGGATTCAGAATGGTCTAAAACGGATTACTGTGTGGTTATTTTTTTTTTCTGTTGAGTGTTGTCCAACTGTGGGACGTCCTAAAAAGTCTGCCAAGTGGGTGTGGCACATAGCTTCCTCGTACCCATAACCCGATTGTTTAGATAACCAACCTCTTAACAGAGATGGGCGAATTCTTATTCATAAATACGATTAAGAATACAAATCATATCTGCGATTTTATGATTATGAATACGAATACAGGTATGAATATGAATTTGAATACGAATACGCACTTCACTCGTCATCTTTTGAATACGATTTTCCCCCTTATTCGTATTTTGATTACGATTTTATGATTTTTTCTATGATTTCCCTAAAAATCGATTTTTTAAAACGATTTTCCCTGAAAATCATACTATTTTTAATGATTTTCTCCCGAACTCTGGACATATTTATTCTCCAAAACTGTCAAAATATTCTACCAAAATTCGAAACGCTCACCAATTCTTATACGAGTTTTCACCCAGAATCGAATGAGACCACCCCCAGGTCGCTTCGACCAACAGTGTAGAAACTACGACGTAATTTACGCTGAAAATCATAATCTTTTTATGATTTTCAGTGGAAATCGTAAAAAAATCGATTTTTAAGGAAATCATAGAAAAAACCATAAAATCATATTGAAAATACGAATAAGGGGGAAAATCGTATTCAAAGTGGTAATACGATTCTATTCGTATTCGTAATTCATATTCATGCCTGTATTCGTATTCATAATCACAAAATCGCAGAAATGATCGGGAGTAAATCATAAAAAAAAGCAAGATTTTCAGGGAAAATCGTTTTTAAAAAAATCGATTTTTAGGGAAATCATAGAAAAAACCATAAAATTGTATTAAAAATACGAATATGGGGAAAATCGTATTCAAGGTGTGAATACGATTGTATACCTGTATTCGTATTCATAATCATAAAATCGCAGAAATGATTTGTATTCTTAATCGTATTTATGAATAAGAATTCGCCCATCTCTTGTTATGGCTATTACAAGGATTTCACGTTTTGCGCATGCGCACGAAATATTTTCAATTTGGGGGGCCATGATTTTCATAGGGAAAATCTATCTCCACCCTAACTCGCATAATTCCTGAAAATTTCATCGAAATCATATGGGAAATGTCGAAGTTATGGCTGATAAAATACACGTTTGCGCATGCGCGGTGGCTACTATCAATCTGGGAGCAATGATTATCATAGGGAACCATCTATACGCCGATCCGCACAATCCCTGAAAATTTCAACGAAATCGGATGAGAAATGTGGAAGTTATGGCTGTGGCAAGGATTTCATGACAGACAGACAGACACGGAACCAAAATTATTCAGGAAGGTCTGAAACGTAAAACGCAAGTGGAAATTTAGATTTTGGACAACTTTTTTTTTCAACCTTGAAAAGTTTGAATAAAGCATCCGCTACCTTGGTAGACTAGGAAGCAATAACCACGCACTAATCCGTATTAGACCATTCTGAATCCAAATCCGAGAAAAAGTCATAGGTGTGTGACATACACTGTATGTGTACTTTTGTGTTTTTTTTCTCCTTGAGCCAGTAACCCTGGACCAAGGCCGTTTATTCAGGACGCCTCAATTGTTTACTACGTGCAATAGGGTGTGCGCCTGGGTAGGAAAAACTGTTTATTGTTATTTTTAATCTAAGGTAGATCTCATTCTGAGAATTTTGGTACCAACCGGGACCTTCTAGCGTGTGTAAATATTTTCCTATGAATTTTTAAAGTTTCGACCGTTTATGACGCCACAGTGGGCTGGGGGGTTCCCGTCCAGGCGAGAGGTAGAAACTTTGAAAAATCATAGAAACAGATCTAATCACGCTAGAAGGTCCCGGTTGGTGCCAAAATTCTCAGGATGTAGTCTACTTACGATTAAAAATCTAAAAAAATCAAGGCGAACCCCCATTGTTATTAAACAATGGGGGTGCAATTCACTATACAATTACTCACTACACTAATAATAATAATTAATAAAATAAAATAATTAGTTGATAAGTTTTAAATAATCAAAATCATAAAATTGAACATTTAACACTTAATCAAATCAAATCAAACTCCATACTGTTAATAAAAAACAAAATTCGTTCAAAAATGTCTCTGTCAAGACGCCAAATGACACCGACCGTCCGGCTAAAACCACCTTCCTGTTGAGCCTAGCTCGTGACGACTGAAAAGGAGGTCAATCATACACGTGATCCCACGTGTGCTGAACTGGTTCGCCTCATCCACAGTTGGGAGAATCGGTCAAGCTAAATCGATACAGGTAAGCTGCATTTCATCCGTGTCCAGACAATCTTGTTCTTACAACAGAGAAAAATCGACGAGTTTGAGTACCATTTCCAGTTGACTTCCACTGCCGTTCCCACATTCCATGGCAGTGACTAATTCCCTCACAAAAGGATTTTGGAACCAAAAAAACTCAACTGGGGAGTTCTCGCCCTTTGCAGCCTCCTTTGCCAGTGCGTCTACATCCTCATTACCCGCTCCCCCTGATGCCCCTGCTCCCAATTTAGTAAGAAATTCCATCCTTCTGCACGCAACCTTCCAGCTAGTCTTCTTATTCTTTCCACAATGCTGCCATGTTGTTTGCCACCTCGAACCAAATTCAGAGATACTTGACTGCCCGTATAAACAACAGCAGATCTTTGGTCTGAAGGAACTGACGTTTGATTCATCCATTCAAGTGCTTCACAGATTGCCAACAGTTCAGCCTGATTATTGCTGCAGTATCCAGCCAGGCGAAACTTCTTCGACGCCAGCAACTCTCTAATGGCCATCCGGAACACCAAGAATGCACACCCAACGCAGTCATCTACTCGACTTCCATTTATGTGTATTCCAAAACTGGGGTTATCTACTTCGTTATCGATCATCACTGCAGTCTCGGATGGATGGACCCAATGGCATGGGCAGTCCTCCATCAATTCAAACTTAGGGTACCCAGGATATGTCAAGTGTAGAGCCCTGTAATTGTCAATCACCTCCACCAGTCTCAATTCTATTGACATATTACCTATAAGAATATTAGAAGCCTGTACGTATTGTGTGTGTGTGAGACAAAATCGTACTCTGCCCAGGCCTTAGCTTCCAACCGATTTCCGTGTTTCTTTTTTTTCGACGCGGAAATCAATCTAGTAGTGCACTACGTCGCCGGAATTTTGAGTTTTGTCTTTTAAGGTGGGAGGGAAGGGGGTTTAATGCTTAAAACATATTGTTTAGTAATGCAAGCATTCCAGGGGACGTCCCATTGGATAAGCATTAGATCAGTTTAACCAGTTGGTAAGCGATAAAACTGTTTCACTCGATGTAATTTATCTATTACTTTAGGCAAGAAATAGTGACCCCCCCCCCCCCCCCCTCACCATTATCCACCATAACATTTCTGGAGGCATGGGAGCCTCGAATCTGAAGAGCATTTTAAAAATCCATGATCTACGATACCCAACATGCGAATTCGAGTTCACCCCCCCACCACCACCACCAATGGTGCCGGTCTGGGTCTGGCACCATAGCGGAAATACGTCGTAACATTGAACTATCATCTATTAGTTTTAGTAGGCGGCACATTCAAGGTGAAACACAAAAAAACCACGAAATATGCGGTTTATGGTGTCCTGGCACCATGGTGGCACCACTATTAGTTCCATGGTGGCACATAGAATAATTCATGAAAATCCGGAGGTATAATGAGAATTTTCCCTCAATTTCAAAGCTTGGGTACAATTAGTAAGCAGTAAAAGAACCAAAATATTGAAAAATTGGATATTTTTTGAATATTATCCCCCACTCATCCCCTCCTCTTGCGAATTTTGGTACTCTGGTGAAATCATGTCCAACTCGGAAGTTATTTTAGTCAAACAAAAAAAGAAACACACAAATCGGTTGGAAATTGAGGCCTGGGCAGAGTTTATAAGATTATGCCCGCAAACGCACGTTTTTTAAGCATTAACCCCCCCTTTCCCCCCTTAACCAAAGCGGAAATACGTCGTAACATTGAACTTTCATGTTAGTTTTAGTAGGCAGTCCGTCGAAGTTCACATCCGTATTCAAGGTGAAACACAAAAAAAAAAACCACGAAATATGCGGTTTATGGTGTCCTGGCACCATGGTGGCACCACTATTAGTTCCATGGCGGTACAGAGAATAATTCATGAAAATTCCGGAGGTATAATGAGAATTTCCCTCAATTTCAAAGCTTGGGTACAATTAGGAAGCAGTAAAGGAACCGAAATATTGTAAAATCGGATATTTTGTGAATATTATCCCACCACTCACCCCCTCCCCTTGCGAATTTTGGTACTCTGGTGAAATCATGTACAACTCGGAAGTTATTTTAGTCAAACAAAAAAAGAAACACACAAAAATCGGTTGGAAATTGAGGCCTGGGCAGAGTTTATAAGATTATGCCCGCAAACGCACGTTTTTTGAGCATTAACCCCCCCTTTTCCCCCCCCCCCTTGAAAAGCAAAATTCAAAATTCCGGCGCCGTAGTGCACAACTAGATAGTTTTCCGCGTCGAAGAAAAAAACAACCAGGAAAATCGGTTGAGAACTAAGGCCTGGGCAGACGACACAAGATTATGCCTAAAACGCACGTTTTTTGAGCGTTAACCCCCCCTTTCCCCCCTTAAAAGGTAAAATTCGAAATTCCGGCGACGTAGTGCACAACTAGATAGTTTTCCGCGTCGAACAAAACAAGAACCAGGAAAATCGGTTGAGTACTAAGGCCTGTGCAGACGACACAAGATTTTGTTACACACACACATATACACACATTCACACACACACAGACATTCACCTATGGTTTTTTTCGCGGATTTGGATTCAGAATGGTCTAAAACGGATTACTGTGTGGTTATTTTTTTTTCTGTTGAGTGTTGTCCTCCTTCACCCCGGATCGATCGCATAAGGACGCCCAAGTCTTACTGTGGGACGTCCTAAAAACGTGCGTTTTCGGGAATAATCTTGTGTACTCTGTCCATGCCTCAATTTCCAACTGATTTGCGTGTTTCATTTTTTATTCGACTCAGATAACTCCTGAGTTGCACATTATTTCACCAGAGTATCAAAATTAGCATGGTGAGGGGGCGAGTATCTACCTAACTACACAGCACTACAGGCCGATGTAGCCCTTGGCTTCCCGAACTCCCTTCCGCCACTGAGTAAGGTCACCCACCTGAGACCTCCGTAATCCCACCACCCGGAGGTCCTTCAAGACATCATGAAGCCAGTGACTCCGAGGTCGACTTCTTCGTCTTCTAGTTTCCATCCTAGCTCGCAGCATCATCCTCGAGCAAGCCTTCATTGGCATATGCGCCCAGCTTTGATGAATCGGACTATGTCTTCATGTTTTTCATAATTCATCAATTTCTGCATTCTTTCTTGCTCTCCATCCTTGGCCCTCCCTGACCGCTCTATAGATCCTTTTTATAATCCTTCTCTCAAATATCCGCAGTCCAGCCTCATCCACAGCCCGCATGGTCCAAGCCTCTGATCCACAACAAACCACAGGCCGCACTAGGGATCTATATAGCCTCATCTTCTTTGATCTGGAGATCACACGGCTCTTGAAGAGTTTTATATTGGCATGAAATGCTCGGCTGCCTGCCATTATTCGTGAGCATATCTCATCCTGTACTTGGTTTCTATTCTTGACCAAGCTCCCCAGATAGGTGAAGGACTTCATCAAACTTATAAGAACCAAACGTCACTCCTCTGGGCACTCGCTGGACACGGCTCGCGGGAGATATCTTGAGGTATTTAGTTTTGCTTTCATTTATTCGCAGACCCATTGGCTTTTCCCCGTAATGCAAAACCTCCAAAAGCAAAGCATCAAGACTTCGCCCCAATAAAGCAATGTCATCAGCATAAGCCAGAATCTGCCATGTTCTGTCGACAATTGTAGGTACCCTTCTAGTGGTGGGAGGGTTTGAGTGGGGGATAATATCCACAACATCCGATTTTTCAACATTTCGGTTCCGTCATTGACTACTAAATGTACCCAAGCTTTGAAATTCAGGAAAAATTCTCAATACACCTCCGGATTTTCATGAATTATTCTCTGTACCACAATGGAAGTAACAGTGGTACCACCATGGTGCCAGCACTCCATAAACCGCATATTTTGTGTTTCGGGGTTTTGTGTATTTCTCCTTGAATACGGATGTGAACTTCTACGGACTGTCAACCAAAACTTACAGATGAGGGGGTGAACTCGAATTTGCATGTTGGGTGTCGGATTTTAAAATGCTCTTCAAATTCGAGGCTCCCAAGCAGCTAGAAATGTTATGGTGGATAATGGTGAGGGAGGTAGAGAGATAGGAGAGGCAGGATTTGGGGGCGAGAGGAGTCGGAGGAATCGTTTTCGCCTGATTTTAGTAGGCTTTTCAGCTAGTATTATATAAATTACATCGAGTGAAACAGTTTTATCGCTCACCAACTGGTTTAAATTGAACTAATATAGTATCTGAAGCCCAAGTTCGGCTGAGTTGATTAACCCTGAAGTACTAACATCTGCCACTACTTCACCAATATTACCAATACGCCTCTGAGGCGTTCAATTTTTGACGAACCTAGGACCTAAGTCATAGCATTGGAAAGAATGAAAGTCAATTTCATCATTGGCTATGCTTACAAAAACTCAAATTTAAAAAAAAATTGTCGTTCAATAAAACATTTTACATTTAATACTGATGAGGAGCCTCTCAAGCATAGTAATTATTAGAAAAGACGTCATTGCCAAGGCCAAGGCGATACTCAGGGAAAGCAGACCCTTTACCTGAGGAATACCTGTGGTGATGGTGGGGAGCGGACAATGTCACGTGATCTACCTAAACGCTCGCGAGGTGCCTTGTTAGTGTTCCAGGGTTGATAAGTCGCTGGAGCGCTCTGAAGATCTCTTCATCTTCGTATAAGGTAGTTAAACCGTCGCGGAAAGGAACTGTTACGTCTCTTCCCACCACGAGCAATGCCGCGAGAAGGCTGCGACGAGCGGTTTTCATACCGTCGTTCTGCTCCGCTGGCTCCTCACAATACAATCATCAGTGTATTTTTATTGCATCGTTGGAACGTTACCCCACGTTTACGATCATTTTGGAAGATTTTACGGCAAATTGGTTCTCTGAGACCTCTTGGATACCACCAGATGTTATTAGGAAGGAACTGACGTTAATTAGAGATTTTTCGAAGGAAATGGAGCAATGTCCTTCGAAGCAAATTCAATATTAAAATCCGCTTGGGAGATTCTAAAACGATTCCCAAAGTTTAACACATTCCCATAGTTTAGGTTCATCATTTGCAATAATGAACCTTTGTAATCGAGTAAAACAAATTTAACCCCCCCTAAAAATTTGTTGGTTTACGTATCGAGGTACGGAGAATCCGAAAATAGAATTGAAAAGTGTCCGTTCATTGTACTTTCCTTGCACTTTCCTAAGTTCCCATGGACTTATTTTGATGACATTTGGTATATCAGGTATATATTTGGTATTTCCATTTGGGGGGTCTAGTTGTGGCCGAAGCTTTAGGTTAACGTAGGTCACGTGTAAGAGTTGAAAAATAAGGGTTGAAATATTCAAAACGCCCTAGCTCATAAAATTTCAATATTAACGTACGGGTTTTCCATCAATTTAAGATAGTATTGCATTTTTAGAGATCACGCGGAGCTCTGTAGGACAAACCGTTCGCTCCCTACGAGAACTTAAGGGTTGGACTTACGGTAAATCAGAAACGTGGGTGTGAATTGCAAAAGAGGCCTAATCTCCGTTCAAATGTTAGCTGACCAAAATGCGATCGATGTTTTTCTTCAAGCTGTACTCTGTTTTGAGTCCTTAGCAACCAGTAATCAAGTTTCCTCATGAAGGCATCCACAACTCCCAGTTGTGAAGCGTTTATTTCTTCAAAATGAACTAGATTTTGAAGTAGGTATGTGGTATTTGCATATACCTATGTGGGTGAAAGTAAAAAAAAAAAAAAAAGTGATGCATATTTTCGTTCTTACGTTGTCCTACACTACGTATTATGGATTGAGGCTATATAATATATAGCCCTAATATAAAATATATAGCCTCAATCCATAATACGTAGTGTAGGGCAACGTAAAAACGAAAACATGCATCACTTTTTTTTACTTACTGTACTTCAAAATCAAGTTTATTTGGAAGAAATAAACGCTTCACAACTGGGAGTTGTGGATGCCTTCATGAGGAAACTTGATTACTGGTTGCTAAGGACTCAAAACTGAGTACAGCTTGAAGAAAAACATCGATCGCATTTTGGTCAGCTAACATTTGAACGGAGATTAGGCCTCTTTTGCAATTCACACCCACGTTTCTGATTTACCGTAAGTCCAACCCTTAAGTTCACGTAGGGAGCGAACGGTTTGTCCTACAGAGCTCCGCGTGGTCTCTGAAAATTCAATACTATCATGGGGTGTCATTTCCGATTTTTCCTCCAACGTAGCTTGTTCAGTTGAGTTGCAATTGGCTTGGAAAATAATGATGGCGGGTATAATATACCCTGTTGTACATATTATGTGTACATATTGTACATATTGTACATATTGTGTACATATTATGTACCTGCGGACACACTACCCTGTTGTACCTAAGGACTGCTTAATATCCTTAAGGTACAGCCTGTCCGTAGGTACAACACCTTATGACCATTCTACCTACCTATAATTTGATTATAACAATAGGGTATTTCAGGACGTCCTACATTAAGACTTGGGCGTCCTTATTCAATTAATCTGGGGTGAAGCAGGTGCAGCATTCTACGTTGCCAGAATTTCGAATTTGGCATTTGAAGGGGAGGAAGGGGGGTTATCTATTGGAAACGCAATTATTACACAAAGGTTTACTATTTTTGTATAAAGATCTCTCGACTGCAAAGAACACGGCTTTGTCATTGTTACCACTCTTTCCCTCCATCGTTAGCCCTCTTTTGCAATTCACACTCGTGTTTCTGATTTATCGCAAGTCCGACCCTTAAGTTCTCGTAGGGAGCGAACAGTTTGTCCTACAGGGCTCCGCGTGGTCTCTAAAAATTCAATACTATCTTAAATTGCTGGAAAAACAATACCTTTGTATCAAATTTTTTTGAGTAAAATTTCGTCAAATTTGAATGATGTGACGTAGTAAGTTGAGACGTATTAAGTTGCTGGCCTTTTTTTTTTTTTTTTTTTTTTTTTTTTTTTGACAGCTTTATTTAAACCCGTTATGTTACATAACATACCATATTGAAGAATTGGTACCGGTTACACTAGTTACAATTCATTTAATTGTTTTTAAAAATCGGTACTATTGGTTATCACTTCTTGCTTCTTAGTCAGCGTCCAAAAAATTACAAAATATGAAGCGAGGGCGAGTCAATCGTGGCATTGGAGGGGGAGGGGATAGACCTTCTGCTGCTAGTGGGTTGAGATGTTCACGGTTAGTACGGATGAAGGTGCTGGTATGCTTCATGAGGAGTTCGGTGGGAGTGAGAATGTTGAAGTCGTTGTAGATGGTGTTGTTTCTGACGTAAGGTGGAGTATGGATGATTCGGCGTTGCAGGGTTGCGTTTTGTTGCTGCTCGATTCTCCGGAATTCCGATTTCGAGCATGTTCCCCAAATTGGGAGGGCATAAGTCCAAATTGGGCGGATGAGAGTCAGGTAAATCCTAACTTTATTGAGGGTTTGAACGTTGGGGTTATTGAGTAATGATTTCAACTGTTTAGTTCTGATTTTTAGTTTTTTGAGCAGATGGGTTATGTGGTCGTGGAAAGTTAGCCGCTGATCCAAAATTAGACCGAGATAGCGATGAGAAGTGGATGAGGGAATTGGTTCGTTCAGATACAGCAAGGGGTAGTTTGTGAACACTTTTTTGTACGTGTAAGTGACAGTATTCGACTTGCTCGGGTTTATTTTGAGTCTCCACCTAGTGCACCACTGACCAAGAGTCTCGAGAAGTTGTTGTAGTCGAGCAGTTACAGATTCTGAGTCGGGGCTGCTTACTGCGTAAACTAAATCATCTGCATAGAGTGCTGAGAAATCCGGGGAGTCAGGGAGAGGTAGATCGTGGCAGAAAAATGTGTAAAGATACGGCGAAAGGCACCCCCCTTGAGGGACTCCAGCTAGTATCGGTCTAATCGTTGAGGTTTCGCCTTGCACAGTCACTTGAAAAGTTCGACCAGTCAAATAGTGGGTTATTAGGTTGAATAAGTTGTTGGGTAGATGTGGTCCTAACTTGTAAAGGAGGCCGTCGTGCCAAAGTCGATCAAAGGCCTGTTCGGCGTCGAAGTATGTGACCCTGCATACATGGTTGTTTTGAAAGGCAGATTTTATGTAGGAAGTGAAGCGTTGCAGCTGTAGGGGACATGACAGAGACTCTCTGAAACCGAACTGCTGATTTGGGATTAAATGGCCAGTGTAGTTCAGGAAATGTGGAAGAAGAAGGCGTTCAAATATTTTCGATAGTAACGAAAGTAAACTGATTGGTCTGTAGGAGTTCAAATCATTTCCTTCTTTATCGGGTTTGGGAATCATTATAACACTGGCGTGTTTCCATTTTTGAGGAAAATATCCTATTCGTACCGCAGAAGTGTAGATATGGGCCAGTCGGGCGATCAGTTTTCGTGGGGAGTGTAAGAGGAGGGTACGAACTATCAGATCTGGTCCTGGAGCCTTTCTTCCAGAAGATCTTTTAATGATTCTTTGAACGTCTTTTGCCGAGAAGAATATGGCTGGGGAGGGGAAACTACCTGTCATCGGTTCAGCTTGGGGCCCCGGGTGTGGCTTGAAGCGTGATTCAAGCATGTCAGCAAATGCAGCTGCTTTTTCCATGGGATGCGAGAGCCATTGTTGTCCAAGTTTTATTTGAGGTATGGATCTACAGGTTTTTGTAAGCGTTTTCGTTTTCTTGTAGAGAGATCCGTTTGAAACGTTCAGGGATAGAATTTTCTCGCGGAGTTTTTCATGTTCTATGTTTGCTACCTCGGCTTTTAGAGCGTTTCCAAGTTTGTTAGCCTTGCGTTAAGTATGTTTGCTGGCCTTGAAACGAGACGTTCCGCCGTAGATCCCGTGTGGCTTCGAACGACTTGTGGCCTTGGATAGTATAAAATACTACACACTAATAAGAGGCAATGTGCGTACTTCGTGGTATGTATCTTCAACCGCCAAAGTATTCTTGATAATTGGTGGTCTGAACTGTTCCAATCTTCTTACCAATGTTGTAATTCGAATGCCACAATGTTACTCTCGTTCCATCAATGTTTCACCAACTATTATTTATCCATCCGAGCACTCTGCCGTCAGCCTAGGGAATATAATGGATTCCTCACCTCGAGGTCAAGCTCCACCTCAATTCGAGCTTTTCGTAAAGATTTCTCTTCATATCACCCTTGCTCTTGTTCTCTTCAGTATTAAAGCCAAATAATGTCCTTAATAAAACTATTATTGGCTGTTAGCATCCTTAATATTGATAAATGTACAAATATTGTCCATTCTTTGATAAATAACGGACATTATTCGTAAATATCTTTAGATATAACTTGTATCTTGAGATATGTAATTCCAGATCTTGTAGGGTATTCGTACAAAACACTCGTTTAAACTGCTATAAATTTATTGTTGTACTGCACTATTGTTCAGATAAACAGCAATATTTTACTTATGAAATTCAACATTGTACTAGTAGCTTGTTTACATACATTTCAAACGCAGCGCACAGATGCGAGCACATGATGACCGACTACCATTACTGAATCAATTTGCTGTCTATAAAACAAAATTACCTACAAAATAAAAATTATTGCAACCATTTAAGTTTTTTTAAAATGAAAATGTGTGGTTGTGATGATAATTCTTGTACATTATAATGAAACTATTCGAGTGAAGTTGTAAATATCTGAAGACTCCTGAATAATCTACTCTAGTTTCATATAGTACATAAATATAACCCTTTTGAAGATTAATTTGATTTCGTGATGTGCAACATCGAATATTGACGACTTAACGTCCATCAAAAACGAGAAAAATTCACTATCTGTAAGTTGATTGATGCAATGAAATCAACACTCAACTAACTACATTATTGATATTTTATCACAGAAACTTTTACAACAACGAAGTTCTTCACTCGGTTTTCTCAAGGAGGGGAAATCTCGGTTGAAGGCACTTTGCCGAAAATCCTGTTGGAGATTTCTTTGACGGCTTGGCCGAGACTAGCTGAGATCGCAGGTTGAACTTCTTCCCAGATGAGCTCCCAGTTTTCGTTCAAAAATACGTTCATGTTATCACCTGGAAGAGCAAATTGTTCATTTCTGTCAAAACATAATTGTGTTCATTTTCATGCAGTATCGAGTGGGAAGTGTGGTTCATCTGAGAAGAAAAGAAAAAAACATAAAATAGTGAGAAGAGTGATCTTGAGAGTGTCCATCTGAATTTTCAAATCTGTGTTATGTGGAATGAGCGATGACAGCTGATCGCCAATCCCCTCTGTACAGGTCAACTGTCTCGTCTATTCTTCCAGAGGTTCTACTTTCGTTTGTCCCTAGCAACCTGTGAGCCATGTTTTAGGTTTGTCTTGAGAGGTGGGGAGTGGAATGATGTGTGGATAGTACAGAAAACTATAGTACCCACTCCATGGAAATTACGGGCCTGGGGTCATTCAAGAAAGAAAATGGAAGGCTCCTGCTTGGACTCAGCAATACCAGGACCTTAGGTTAGAATGAATGGTTTTTTGCATGTCGTGGCGGCTCAAACCCCAGTCACCAAGGGACCAAGAACGGGTATCAGGAATGGACGGGACAATGGACACGTACAGAGGAGGTAAGTGTCTGTTTATTGAATCCTCCCAGCCGTTCAAAGTCATCTTTCCAGCATCTATCAATGTACCTATTGCCTCACCACTCTAAATGGTGACAGGTGGGAGGGGGGATTCTAGACAGATTCGAATCAAAAATCTCTGATCAATGTGGTCTAACCTGTGTCCACCCCGCACCGCCAGTTCATATTCAAAATTCCCCAGTTTTCAAAATTCCCAATTAATCCCAATGATTTTGAAATGGTCATTGATTGACAAAAAAAAAACCTCTTTCATTAATCGATTGTTTCAATTTTAGTTTAACCCTGGAATACTAGTATGCGTCAAAATGACTCACGGAAAAGATTCATTTTGCCCTTCCTCCACGAGAGTTCGCCTGAGGCGCTTTCTCTTCCCTGCTAACTTAGATTAGTAGTCAAAATTAGTCAAAACTAGTAAGTCAAAATGACTCACACTCGTAATTTCGTTTATTTTCCAATCACGAAGAGATCTCACTTTATCATTAAATGATAGGTTTATACCTAAATTTTAGGTATAAGCTCATCAGGTTTGGAATTTTATGTAGGCAAGGTTTACTAATCCAAAAAGAGCACGGCTGGTGTCAAAACTCTCAGGATGAGGTCTACTTTTGATTAACAATCTTTAAAAAAATCATGCTCACTAATAGTGTGACTAAAAGGCTAATTTCATGTGAATTGTCATTATCAGAACAAAAGACAATTTTTATGTGATATGTAAGTGTATTATTTTTCCTCCTGAATTACAACTCAAGTTGCTTTTTTACGAAAAGCAATTACCTAAGCAATTGTTACCTCTAAGTCGATTTATGCACTTGATATTTTATATAATTGAATTTTTATTTTTGAAAAGATTATCCGAGCCCAGTTAAATTACGAATGTCAAATATGTACACAAAAGAGACTAGATACATCGTTTACCTCGAGCAAGCTTTGTTTTCACAGAAAAAACCCATGTGAGTCAAAATGACTCACTAGTCGTAACAAGCGCTTACCAAACAAGACTAGTGTTCCCGGGTTAATATACCTAAGCAATCACTTGTTTTTCATCCAGACAAAAAGTTCGTATTCTTTTATGAATATAAAAGAATAGGAAACAAAACGCAACAAAATACTAACCCAGGTTTTTATTGAACTGTAAACTCAATACCAATAAATATTCAACAGCTGTAAATAAATACTGTTAGTATTTGCACAGATAGTACTACAAAATGCTAATTTTGGTGTTTCGTACCACATAATTATATCGATAAATAAAATGTTTCACTCCAATTTACTCGATCTCTAATTTAGTTTTGAAAGATGTGCGCATGATTTTTTGTTTTAGATTTTTATCGAAATTATACCTCATTCTGAGAATTTTGACACCCACCGTTCTTATTTTGAATGAGTAGATCTTTTTCTATGATTTTTTAAGTTTCGAATGCCTGTGACGTCACACGCCCCTCCCGCCTGGGCGGGGACCCCCCAGGCCACGATGACGTCATAAACATTCGAAACTCTTCGTCTTCTCGTGCTAGAAGGTCGCGGTTGGTGTCAAAATTCTCAGAATGAGGTCTAGTTTAGAGTAAAAATAACAATAAACGGTTTTCCCGACTCATGCGCACACCCTATCGTAGTTCAATCTTCATTATCTGGGTACTGCTTATATTTTAAAAGCCCTAATTCAGTAGGTATGAAACATGATTTTGAAGTGGAAGGTTAGAGGTGCGGTACACTGGACACATCCATGCCACTTGTTCCGAGTCTTCCAAGGTACTGAAGTAGTGATTTCACTTTCTGGGAATGAAATAAAATACCTCCAAAATCGAAAATTCCACCACACGAGTGTGAAAATTAATCTTTTCATCACAGGACATCAATGTTTTTTTTATGAATTTTCGTAGAGTGGAAACATGTATAGAAGTTCAGTTTATTTTTATTTATTTATTTTATTGTCACGTAATGTGCTTGCGAAGTGAGAGAGTGAAAAATTTCAAAGTCACGGCAGAAGCTGTGCACGGTTTTTCATACTTAGGTGGCACCATAAACGTATTTCATAGCCACTTGAGAGCACTTTGAGATTCAAATGTGCTTTCTTAGTCGCGGACCCAGTATCCCACTCTCGACTCGGGTTTGCATAAGTGGAGGAGAAGACTCAGATCAAAGAGCGTAAAATGATTCGAAAACTCACCGAGCCTTTTATCGCCGTTGAAAAGATTGTCGAATTTGAAGTAAACTTTCTTCCCGGTGACTTTGAGCAACATCTTCTCATTCTTGAAGTACTTGACTTTTCCTTTGGCGTTTTCCGACAGTTGGAGCTGGGCAACGAGGTAAGCCTTGTCTGGAACAAATTAAGTCGAAAGTTGATAAGTATCAAGGGTCAGAGGATAAATCGTTGTCCAATGATATACAGGGTGATCCATGGGACGACTATCGTTTGCCACCCTGGAGAGAAAAGGTGAAGGTCGAATTGTACGATTGCCCCCCGCATCGGTTGGTCGAGAGGAATGAAAATGTACGATTGCCACCCAGAAAAGGAAACCTTTCCCGCTGTCTTTATCGGTTGCCTTCCGACCAGTAAAAAACGTATGTTTCGTAATAGCGTTAGACCAAATGATAGTGGCAATTGTTGATTTTGACCGCTGGCAATGATACAAGAGGGATTTTCTTACCCCTTCAATGAGGTGATCTAATTGATGACATAGATTGAATGGAAGGAGATAATATTCCAATGTTATCTTGAATGATAGAAGACAATGCTAACACATACTACAGAAAATACGAAGCAAAGAATGCTGTTTCCTTATTTTATCGAGAACTGAAAAGTTACGCCCTTATACAATATTCAATGATTTTATCAATAAAGGTGGGTTGATGAGATCGTCACACGACGTTTTGAAATTAGTCAAAAAATGTATGATCGTCAAATACCTATCGAATCGACAACGAAAAGTTGTACACCAACAAAGCAAGATATCCATGATATTGCAAACTTGTATGCATTTCAAAGGCTGAGGAAAATGACTGTGGAGAAAATAGCCGTGAAATTATTCTGATAAAATTTACCACAGCTATGAAAAACAATTAAAAGTTACCTCCACATCGCTCTGTTGGAGGCCCGCCTTTTTTTCAAACGTGTGATCTCTTTACTTAATTTTTCTACCAGATGTTATAGTATCAATGAGGAAAAAGTTGGAGTATGTAGGTTTTTAACGGTGCTGTATCAAAATTTGAGGTCAAAAACCTGAATTTCCGACCCACCGAAATATCCCATTGCCTCTCGCCATGATTGAGGTCGCTATCTTGCATCGCTCTGAAGAAAGAAATTAAATCGAAACTGATCGACTGCCCCTTACATAGTGTAAATGAATTTCTTGAGATAGAATGGATGTAACTTTTATGTTTTAACATTTTTTAGTTACATTTTTATGATTTTTTTATCTTACGATGTATTACTGTTGATCACGGTGTTATACTAATAAACCTATATATCTACCTATCTACCATGATTTCGAGCTCAAGAAATTGACCACTGTCAGACATGGAACCAAAGTTGGAGGAAAACACATACAAAGTTCAATTATCTTCAAAAATGAAGGAGGAAAACACGTAAAAATCGTGTGGATTTTGTCGTATTTTCCATTATAATAATACTTATTACAATAATTATTTATGTCACATACTTAAACCCTCCACCAATGTGACATATCGAGTAAATCTCCTCCTTCCTCCCTTGACACCATCAAATTAACGCTTACCGATGGTTATGTTCGATTTTCCAGTTCCAACGATAGGAAGAACGAGGACTTTTCCATTGACCTCGTAGTTTCCTTTGACTACCAACTTCGGGACGCTGGCTTCGATATCGAGGTTTCCCTTGTTCCAGCTGCAACGAATGAAAATGGATTTATGAGGTGAGACTGGAAAACGAGAAAAAAAAACGCTGCAAATTATTACACAATGGTTTATTATTTTTCTATATTGATCACTCGTCTGCAAAGCCACCAACCATCTAACATGAAGAATAACATCAGTCGCATTTCGGTCAACTAAAATTTGAACGGAGATTAGGCCTCTTTTGTGATTCACACTCGTGTTTCTGATTTATCGTACGTCCAACCCTTAAATTCTCGTAGGGAGCGAACGGTTTGTCCTAAAGAGCTCCGCGTGGTCTCAGAAAATTTTAAAAATTCTATGGAATCTAAAATTGAAGGAAAAACAATACCTTTATATCACAATTTTTTGAGTTAGAGCGTTTTCAAAATTTTAAAATTCATTTTTGAACCCTTAAAAGTGACCTACATCAACCAAAATCTTCGGGGCACAACTAGACCCCAAATGAAGCCTACATACCGAATTTCATCAAAATCGGTGAATGCTAAGTGGCAAAAGTGCCGCGTACGGCGGACGGACGGACGGCCAAATTTTTATTCGATTTTTGGGTTCTCCGTACCTTGAAACGTAAACCATCAAATTTTGAGGGGGTGTTGAAAATTTTATTTTCTTGGTCGATTCCAAAGGTTCATTATGGAAAATAATAAACCAAAAGGGTAGGAAACACAAGTGCCACTTAGGAATAATGTTGAAAAAATGTTCACTTTGACTTGATGTTATTGGTTGTGTAATGAGCAAAAAGGAGATTTAATTTTCTTTCCATTGGCATCGACAAAATTGAATTCACGTGTACTCTAAGGGAGTCGCGGCCATTTTAGTTTATTATTTTCCCTGTAAACAGCGCAGGTATTTTGGTTTATTATGAGAATTCTGAGAATTTTGACACCAGACGTTCCCTTTTTGGATGGGTAGATATTTTCTATGAGTTTTCAAAGTTTCGAATGTTTATGACGTCACGCGCCAGCTCCCGCCTGGGCGGGACCTCCTGACCACCGTGACGTCATAAACATTCGAAACTTTGAAAAATCATAGAAAAAGGTCTTCTCACGTCCAAATTCTCAGAATGAGGTCTAGTTTTGATTAAAAATAACAATAAACAGTTTTTCCTACCCATGCACACACCAACATCTCCAATTATCGATAACACAATTTCTTGCAGCAATTCGGGTAATCATCTGAGAAAATTATAACTCTATCAAATAAATGTTGACAATGATGGATTCAATTATTTTGATAAATGTTGAATTAATTTTGGAACATGTTGAATTGATTGTGGGAAAACTATATCAAACTACTATTTGTAACTGAACTCTTACACACAACTAGGGACACTCAGCAACTAATTAAATTATCATTTTCATTATAATAATCGTTATAATTTGAATGTAATTGGCTTCAAAAGTAATAGATAGGTACAATTAAGGGTGCGATACGCGCTTATAGAAAGAAATCTTGCGCTGTGTGAAATATCATCGTACGGAGTGCAATGTCTCACTTGGCTTTGATGATCTTGATGTCCTTGAGTCCAAATACGTCCAGATCCGTGAATCCTAATTTGACGTTTACTGGCCCGTTCGACTGGTCCACCATGAGTTCGTTGAACCTCAGAGGTTCCGCGGGAAACACGCCGTATTTTTTCACTCCGCCTGCGAATCAAGGTGAAGTTTTCTCCTCAGGTGAACTGGTTGATATATTTATCAATAAATTAGTATATTTTAAGATAAAAGCACCAATGGTGGAATGAGCACCAATGGTGGAACATTGACCAGAAATGGGTATAATAAGGTTTTAACGACAATTTTGAGGTTCCTTCAGTCTCCAGTATGATCAACTGTTATTACGTTCACGTGAAAAAAGAAGGAATTATTTCTTGCCCAATGAGCGACAGCCGGACGAGAAAGGTGACTGTCAGTCAGAACGTCGCAGCTGAAGCTCCATTTGTTGATGAAATTGACAAGGTACGTTCCTCCGAAATTAGTGTTTATTGCTGATTATGTTCTTTCTTTGTGGTTTTATTTGGTTTCAACATTCTTTATTATGTTAGTATTGTATGTTCTTGAGCTTTAAACGTCTTTATAATTAGTTTTTTTGTATCAACTATTCGACTATTGGCACATAATTTTCGTCGAGAGTACCAGTGGTCATTCCAGTAATGAAACTCAACTATGTTTTGTGATTAAAGAATTTCGTATCTAATTGTTATTTTTAAATTCATCCAACGACTCCAACATATTTAAATATCTCGTCATCTACACCGTAGCAAAAAGTCCATATTCCACCATTGGATCAATGCAGTATTTTGTTGCTCTAAAATGTTTCTGCTGTCGGTTCATGTCTTCCGTGATTTTTCAAAAATTTACCAGACCTTCCAAAGGACCTGAAAAAGATCTGCTAAAAATTACTCAGGTACTTATTACTATGACAGATTGATATGAAACGACAGGAGAGAGGATCGTGTATCAACTTCATCTTCATCTTCATTTGTGTTTGCTTAATTTTGATTTCATTGTTATTTAGTTCAATCAATATGCCGGCCCTGGGATTTCGGTGCTACTCGATGGAACACATTGAAAAGAAACTGCCATGAGCCCATCCTCCTAGATCCCACAAGACTGTTTATTATTGTATACGATTGTATCATTCGAATTAAATGTTTTAAAATGTCGTCAATTTATTATTTAATGAATATACCTATACCTAGTACCTACCTAATGCATAATTCATATTGTTGATAAAAATTATCAAGTACATAAGAATTTAAAATGACGAGTTGAAATTTTGGCAGCGTTCCACTAATGGTACAAAACAAGTAGCTGAGAAAAACGGATTATTATATCAAAAAAACTACTTTTAAAGCAATTTTCACATTCTCCGTGAAGAGAAAGATTTGCTGGAGCCATTCGTGTCTTCAGAAGTTTTTGATCTGAAAAATTTTTAAAATACCACGAAACCGAGTGCAATTGAATTGCTAAGGACCTTAAGCTTTCCACCATTGGTGCTTTTACCAGGCTAAGCATATTCAGGCGCTGAAATCGCCCCAGAAACTTATTTCTTCAGGAAAATTTTGTATCAGTGAGAATTTCGTGTCACCGATGTGTCCCTGAATTTGATTCAGCGTCTAAAATTACGTTGAAAACTATACTCAATTCAACTCTCTTTGTGGTCAGGGCGTGTCAGGTCTTACAACACCTCAAAACACTGTATTTCATTGGAAAAAAAACTTTTTACGCATTTATTCTCAATCATCTTTCTCAATTTAACAGCGAGCATTATGTAGATCGACCCAACAAACAGACTACGTCAATTGATTGTGACTGGGGTCAACTGGAAATTCAACACCTTCTTCGCCGAGCTTTCGGTAAATTTATTATCTTCTTCGGGGCACGAAGGATGTTTTATTTAGTGAAACCACCAAACGTCAACATAAAAAGAGTTGGTGGAGACGCCAGCATAATTATAGAAGATAAAATTTTATGGGAAAAATGGAAAAATCAAAGAAAACAGCGGATTTTGGTACGGAACAATAAAATATACAAAAAATAACGACTCGCTGCTTATAGAGAATCCATTGAATCCATTCTTTTAATTACTGAGACTGAGTCTTCATGGGGTCTTTTCACCTGTGGAAAAAATCTAATCGAATAAACGGGTTTTCCCACATTTCGCCGGCAATTATTGTTCGATTTTGATGATTCCAGCGGGAATATTTAATTTTTCAATTCCCTAGGCAGTAAGTAAGTAAACAACCATTTCAGGTTGGATTTTTGTCCGACTGCCATTCCCGACGTCACGGACGTCAACAGCAGTGTTCCAAAGGGAAGATCAGAATTAGTTCTGATGATTTTGCTCAAGGTTTCCCTTTGTTTCACCGCCCAGGGTTGAGGCGAGGGGGGCGATGAGAGCTCCGGACGCACAAAAACGCACGCTACGGACGATGAGCCTTGAACCCACGACCCCCACAGAAGTCGGACCAAAGTCCACCGCCAAACAACAACGCCCCATCGGTAGCGACACCACTGTCCCTATTCCCTACGCAAAAGCACTAATGAATTGCGAAAATACTTGAAAATTTCAAATTTAGGCACAACATTTAAACTTTGAGTGCCGGTTCTTGAAATAAATACTAACCCAGAACGAAAAACGAACGGCGACCGACTGAGATCCCCTTAACTAACAGTTGATCCGACAATTCCTTCAATTCTGAGATCATATCATGCATTCGATTCGTCGAGAGAATGCCAATACTACAATACATGAATAATTAATTTGTTCTGGGTCCGGTGTAGCTACTGTCGCTGGGGCGAGCGTTGGACCGAGCGAGCGTTTTTGTGCGTCCAGGCTCTCATCGCAATCGGCAATGGAAGGCCATGAGCGAAATCATCAGAGCGAATTCTGATCTTCCCTTAGGAAGACAGCTGATGACGACCGCGACGCCAGAAATGGCAGTCGGAAGAAAATTCAACCTGAAATGGTTGTTCACTTTGCTTTTGCTTTGCTTACGTGAGTGAATTATCTTTCTTTTGTCGCATCTTTTTTAATGCACAGTTCTACACGCTCAACGATATCCAGATTTTTTTATTTTTGACGTATATGAATGAGGTTCTACTTACTTTTCACAACTGATGTAACAGCACCCTGTGCTGCTTCAGTCAGACATTTTTCTATATTCGGGTCACTGCGCTTACAAGTCTTCCATCCATTGGCTGAAATCAAAATAACCAATATTGTTATGTTCTGGATGAAAATCATTGAAGATATAAGTTCATAAAATGAGAAAGTATGATTCAATTGTCTCTTCTCTACTTTATATTATTATTAACAGGAATATTAATTAACATTGATTTTTATAAAGTGCATTTTTCGGTGAGAAATTTCTGAAAACACCAATAAATGAAAATTCCACTCGCATGGACGGATTTTTCTGCCAACTGAAATTTTTCCAGCTTATAGTGAAACTCTCATCTCGTGGAGCCGCTTTGTGAGTAAGTTGAAGAGTTTTTAAGGGAAAGTAGGAGTCTAGTGAGGGGATGAGCTATTCTGTCCCTCTCCTTTTCCTTCAAAGACTCCCCTCTCCTTCCTTCAAAGACTTTAAATTTGATTTATGGAAGAGTGTAAAAAGAGAGAGAAAAGGTCGAGCCGTTTGCCAAGCAATTTTGGTTCCTAGATAGAATTTTTAATGTGGTAAAAATTGTCAAATCTGCAGTACCTGCCCTTATCACGCAAAGTTATTACGTTTGAAATTTCAATGATAGCGGGTCATTTATTATGAAAGACCGAGGTCACGCTGGTTTAGTTTTAGTATCAAATTACTCTGGTAAAATCAACGCAGATCTTAGTCGTACTTTGAAGTAGTTGAGAGAAGTGAAACCGGCTTTACTTGTGTTTATTATGAACATCATAACTGAGCTTCCATTTGGCGGAGGAACTCACTGTTATCGTGATGTTATTGTAAAGTAAGAGAGAAGTCAGCAATAGGGTGTGCGCCTGGGTAGGAAAAACTGTTTATTGTTATTTTTAATCTAAGGTAGACCTCATTCTGAGAATTTTGGTACCAACCGCGACCTTCTAGCGTGTGTAAATCTTTTCCTATGAATTTTCAAAGTTTCGACCGTTTATGACGTCACGGTGGGCTGGGGGGTCCCGCCCAGGCGAGAGGGGCGCGTGACGTCATAAACGGTCGAAACTTTGAAAAATCATAGAAACAGATCTGCTCACGCTAGAAGGTCGCGGTTGGTGACAAAATTCTCAGGATGTAGTCTACTTTCGATTAAAAATCTAAAATAAAATCAAGGCGCACCCCCCATTCGTCGTCAATGTTAATTTCAAAGTACACGACCCAGATTTACTATTTCGAGATGGGAACAGCGACTCCGCCATTTTCCTCTTTCTTCAATTAGGCTCCTCTACTCACTCAAACATCCTCTCACCTAACAACTGTTAGGCTACCTGTCATAGACTACCTGGAATTTGAAACAGCTTATAGGAGGAAGGAAATGGAAGAGCAGGAGGTAGCACAACTTTACTTCTCACTTGAAGTAAAATGAAAAATCATTATTTGGCCTCGGAATTCAGATTGCATATTGGTTTATTATTTTCAATAATAAACTTCGGAATCGACCAAGAAAAAACAATTTACCCCCCCCCCCTCCGTGAAATTTGTTGTTTTACGTTTCAAGGTACGTAGAATCAGAAAATCGAATTGAAAATTGTCTCCGTCCGTCCGCCGTACTAGGCACTTCCCATAGTTACCATGGACCGATTTTGATGAAATTTGGTATCAACTCCATTTGGGTTCTAGTGGGGCCCCAAAGCTTTTTGGTAGATGTCTGTCACTTCTAAGGGTTGAAAAATAAGGGCTGAAACTTTAAAAACGCCCTTGCTCAAAACGTTTCAATATAAAGTTTTTTTTTTTAATTTAACTTTTTTTTAATTTAACTTTTTATTGGCTTTGAAAAGGATTTCATACAGCCGCATTACGACAGGTGTGATAACATTTGGTTACAATACAATTGTTTTTAGTTCATGAATAATAATAATAATAATATGACTGCAGGTAATCTATTTAAACTGAAATGTTCATTTCTTTCACAAAATTATAAAGCCGAATCATGGTCTCGCTGTCACCCTTCATGAGTATGGCATCCAGGTTGAAGGGCCGACTTATATTTGGCTGGATTTTCCGCAGGAACTCCTCTCGTGGACCGTGATGGGATGGGCACTCCAGAATCAAGTGCTCTGCGGTTTCCTCTGAAACTAGGCAGTGTCTGCAAACAGGTGACGTGGTGTTGCCGATTTTGTACTGGTATGAGTTTGTGTTGGCATGTCCGGTTCTCAATTTCGATATTATTCGGTAAAATGTTTTTGGCTTTATATCTGTGATACCCTGGAACCAGCTGCATTTCTTTGGAGTTGGGAAAAGGCTTTTGTACCGATTGCCTGCGTGATAGGCCAGGTGTTTTTTCTTCCAGCGGCACAACATTAGGGTGTTAGGGAAGGGCTTAAGGTCTGAGCTAGGATAGCTGTTGGAAGGTGCTGGTTCTGGGAGGATCGCAGCTCTTTTCGCTTCAGCATCGACTACGTCGTTACCTGTTATTCCTGAATGGCTCTTTATCCAGCATAATATTACTCTTCGTCCCCTACTTTTCAGTGTGCATATTTGTTGGGCTATGGCTACCTCTATTCTAGTGAGCCGGGAGGTGAGTTTCAAATTTTCCAATTTCGATACTGCGCTTTTTGAGTCTGTCATGATCACTATTTTTGTATGTATGAAGTTATTGGTTGTTACATATTGGAGCCCCTGAAGAATAGCATAACTTTCTGCAGTGTAGATTGAGGATTTGTTCCAAAGGCTGAATTCTCTGGTTTCCTCGTTGGTGTAGTCAAAGAGAGCGCATCCAACATGGCCACTGTGGAGTGAGCCATCTGTGAAGATAATTAAGCCATTGGGCCACTTGGATAGGGTTAGTTCCTGGAATCATTGAGGGTTTGAACGGAGGCCAACATAGAATGAGTTGGGCAATTGCAAAACATTAATCGGGTTCTCAAACAGAGTGTAGGGGACCGAGAAGGTGTAAGGGATATTGGTGTGCTCAAGCCATTGTAAATCGTTACTGCGGTCGGTGAAGCTTTCGCATATTAACGGAGATGGTATCTTCGTCCAGAATCGATGAGAGAGATTATCCACCGCAAGTCGCACCGTGCTTGTACTTTACTTTTTTTACTTTAAATCCTGTTAACATCTTCGAGAGCATAGGGCAGAAACAAGATCCTTCCAGTCGGATCGGTTGGGTGTAATTCTCCTTACTTCATTCCAGGTTTGGCCTACCCGGCGAAGCTCTTTATCTACCCACCTTATCCAAGTCTTCCTCGGTCATCCTCTTCTTCTGCCTTCGCCCTGGGAATTTCTTCGGAGAGTGGCTCTCTACGGCGCCATCGGGCTTCCTCAGAATATGGCAGATCCACTTCCATTTCCTTTTTTGTATCTCCTGATCGATCGGAAGTTACTCGGTTGTCCTCCACAAATCTTTATTCGAGATCATGTTTGGCCACCAAATTCCCAAGATTCTCAAGAGGCAGCGGACTATGAACTTCTGTAGCTGGCGGGTGGTGCTCTCGGACACCTTCTTTGTCTCGCATCCATATAGGAGGACAGACTGAACGTTGGTGTTGAAGAGCTTTACCTTTGTTCTTCGGGACAGCTTCCTATTCTTCCATAATGGTTAGAGCTGGACAAAGGCCCCATTTGCTTTCCGGATTCTGCTCTTCACATCTTCTGTTGCGTCACCAACTCTTGTGACCAGGCTTACAAGATAGGTACACGAATGACTCCACCTGTTCTACGGGTTCGTCCCTCAGAACAAGTGGCTCCTGGTATCGCATGTTTATTCGCATCTCCTTGGTGTTTTTCAGATTTATTTAGATTTAGAGAGGAGACACACGTCATCAGCAAAGTCGACATCTTCAAGCCGTTCCTGCAACCCCCATTGGATGCTACGCTTCCTTCCTTCGAGTGACCCTCTTATGATGCTGTCCAGAACGATAATAAAAAGAGTCGGTGATAGTACACCGCCTTGCTCCACGCCAATATTGATCCTAATAGGGTAGACCAGCTGACCTTCATAGATTACCTGGCATTCAAAACCGTCATATGAGCTCCGTATGAGATTGATCATTTTCATCAATTTAAAATAGTATTGAATTTCCACCCAGAGCTCTGTAGGACCAATCGTTCGCTCCCCATGAGAACTTGAAGGTTGGATTTATGAAAAATCAGAAACACGAGTGTCAATCGCAAAAGAGGCCTAATCTCCGATGAAATTTTAGCTGACCAAAATCCGATCGTTATTCTTTTCTTCGAGTTGTACTCACTTTTGCATCCTTAGCGGCCAGCAATCGAATTTCCTAATGAAGGCACCCACAACTCTTCATTTCTTCGAATTAAGTGTGAAAAGATGTGGGCTGATAGGAGTACCAGAAAACAACCTTTCCACTCTTGTAGTTCAAGCTAAACAACTTGTAAATTTTATGGGCAGGTACGAGTACCAGGGAAGAACAATTTACTACTTTTACCCTTCTCTTCTCTTCTCACATTTCCTTTTCCCGAGTCTGGAGGGCTAGGATCTGTCCTAGGGAACACAGACTCTCCTTCTCATTCCAATTACCCTCTGACCAAATTTTGAACATAATTCTAGCTAGTACCTTTTAAATAAAAATGGAAGAGTTTAAAAATAGTTGGATACTTCGTAGAAATAGGTTCCAACAACAATGTTATAATAACTAATAAGACTGTAGAATAACTGAAAGTTATGAAGTATGAATCTTATTATAATGAGCACAAAAATTATCTTGTAAATTCTGAAAATTGGTGAATTTTGCTCCTCGTAATAATGCATGAACTATGAACATTATGTTGCTCTACATTTCTTTACAATTAACATCTAATAACAATTTGAATTTGTTTTATTCGAAGGTATTTCCCATCTTACGCTTAATCAAAATATCGTATCTGGAATTACATGATCAACATCGTCATTCCCGTTAGGTGAATTTGTAACGTGTTTTCTCTAATGACGTCATAACTCTGTCCACATAACGCGAGAAAGAGTTTTGTCCCCCTTAATTTATTCAAGCCGTGACCGCGACTCCAACGTGATAATTGGACTCTGGATTCCCTTGAATGTCAGCGGGTCCGTCGTTGACATTGAAACCTCCGACGTTGAAAATGTGGGCCAAGACCAAAAAACTCGGGATTCTCACTGGGTCATTCAACCGATTTTCGAGTTTCGATGCGTTTACAGGTTGATCGAAGTGGACCTGTGCTGCCCTCCAAAGTAAAAAAGCCGTAGATCTGCGTCCATCGAGAAATTTACTGGTCTTGACAAAGTTTTCTAGCTCTGGGATGGACATTTTTCAGCATTTTCACCTGATTCTTTCACGACATGATTCCAAATACATATCTACTTATGTTCCAACAAGAAACTTGAATTTTGGTTTAAAAACAATACATGCTTTCATGCGAGCAAGTGTTTTTTTTTTTTTCGTTGTACTTGCATTGATAAAATATGCGTACAACAGTTGCGGTCCTACTACAGCATTTTGGGACGTCCCACAGTAGGACTTGGGCGTCCTCATGCGATTAATCTACGGTAAATTTGGACAACACTCAACAGAAAAAAACAAGTGGGTGTGGCACATAGCTTCCTCGCATCCTTAAACTACCCTTATAGGGGACCATCTACACGTCAAACTCTGAAAATTTCATCAAATTCGAATGAAAAATGTTACGGCTTTTACAATGAAATTCACGTTTGCAAAATAATGCCCAGCAGCTACTAGGGGAAAAATTCATAGAATTCGGGCAATAACTTCGTATAGTTTTGCTCCTTATTGTCGAGTTATGTAATAAAACGATAGTAATTGTACGCTTAGACGTCTTGGTTTTTCATTATTTAGTTGAATACAGATATGGAATAACCTAATAACCGACAAATTGACGGTTATTTGGCTTTTCCATAACTAGCTTTTAGCACGTTTTGGTTTTGTAAAGAGCTATTAAGCGACGAAACTTATAGACGGGCGGATTATTATTATTTACTATCCAGGTTATTTCCTTTTTACTGTATATTTCTCTTGTTTTAACGCCATCATCACACCAAAGTTGACGTTATTTAGAAGTTACGACAAGACACTCCAGACGTATCAGTCGGTCTAAATCTTTTTTTCGCGACTTTCACCCCCCTCCCCCCCTGTTATACTGATAGTCATCATAATGTCCTACATGAATAAACAGTTTATTGTCAATATTGATTGTAGTAGGTAATGGTGTTTGTGTCTCCACCCCAGTTTACCCAGGGAGATCGAGTTCTAGTACGCGACTACAGAGGTACAAGGAAATGGGGAAAAGGCACAATAATTCAGGGTACTCGTACACAGACCTTTGGAGTGAAGACTGATGAAAATTTAGTCTGGAAGCGACACGTCGATCAGATCCTTCCTATCAACCGAAGAAAAAATAAGGGCCCAGCAGACACCAACATCAATCCTCAAATCAAGCCTCCTTCTGAGGAATCTCCATCTCCGGTCAACCATGATGATTCTGAAGAGTCATATACCAATAGCTCAACACAAATAGACCCCAAGAGTCATACTGAAAACCAGACATCAAAAAGAAGACACAGAGAAGAACCATCAAGGAACCCCGTCGATCCAAAAGAGCCAGAAAAGTCCCCAACCGGAATAACCCTCTATACAGGGTGTCTACACTTAAGATGGGCAAGACTTCAGGGATCGATTGTACAACAAATTTGCAACAAAAAATGTCCAATAGAAATTTTTTCTTAACCCACTCAAAATGCCTTTTTTTTTACTTCGAAGTTTTTTTTCGCGTTTTCGACGTTACGTCATTAAAACTGTCATAACTCCTGTTATTTACCAAGTAATTTCAAATTTGAGGGTATCTTTGGAGAGATCTTTAAATTTCCGAGCTACCTAGTGCAAAACCGAAATCTTTTAGCGATAAACCATTTCTAAAAAAGCAAGTCAAAAAGCAAACTTTAAATGTTTTTCGAAATTTGATTTTTCCTTTTCAACGTTTTCACTATAAACGCCTGCCCATTTCGGTGGGTGCTCTTCGGAAAAAAAAATGGTCAAATTGTCAGCTTTCCGACGGTCTATAAATTTTTCTTTTTAAAATTCGAATTGAAAGAGTAAATCAAGTTTGAATGCCAACGTGCGTTTTAGAAGAAAATCGACTGTTTTACGAGGTGTAAGGGTCACCCTCGGTTTCAATATGACTTGACGAGTTTGGTTACATTTTCATTATGATTTTTCACGCTGACTCCAAAGGTGGCACTTCCAAATGATTCTGACTGCTAAAAAGTTGATTTTTCGAAGAAAATCTTCATTTTTATGTACATAAAATACGCATTATTCGTAGATATGGTGGTAAGCATAAAGTAACACCTTTCCACTGAATGAAACATCAATCAGCTTGGAAGTTGATGTTTTTATTGATTAAAAATGTGTTAATTTATGCTCACTACCATATCTATGAATAGTGCGTTTGTTATTGTCAAAATATGGTTTTCCTCGAAAAATCCACTTTCCAGCAGTCAGAATTATTTGGAAGTCTCACCATTAGATTCAGCGTAAAACATTACCTAGGAAATGATACCAAACTCGTCAAGCCATCTTGAGATCGAGAATGACCATAAACCGCTTAAAACACTGAATTTTCTTATAAAACACACGTTTTCGGCATTCAAACTTGATTTACTCTTCCAATTTGAATTTTAAAAAGAAAAATTGATAGACCGTTGGAAAGCTGACAATTCGACCATGTTTTTCCCGAAGAGCACCCACCGAAATGGGCAGGCGTTCATAGTGAAAACGTTGAAAAGGAAAAATCAAATTTCGAAAAACATTTAAAGTTTGCTTTTTGACTTGCTTTTTTAGAAATGGTTTATCGCTAAAAGATTTTAACGATCTTTCCAACGACACCTTCAAATTTGAAATTACTTGGTAAATAACAGGAGTTATGACAGTTTTAATGACGTAGGTAACGTCGAAAACGCGAAAAAAACTTATAAGTGGAAAAAAGACATTTTGAGTGGGTTAAAAAAAATTGCTATGAGACATTTGTTGCAAATCGATTGTACAATCGATTCCTGAAGTTATGCCCATCTTCAGTGAAGACACCCTGTATAAGCAAAAAAAAAAACAACTATTTTTGTACTATTATGCGTGTGAATTATTTCGAAGAATATTAGGTGAAAATATCGTGTGAAGTTATTATGTGCCACATTGGCAAAGATAAAATAGGAAAGAGTTAAAATGCAACGAACCTCTTATTATGAAATAGGGATACAGGGATTTAGGGGGAAAATGTTATACTGATAGTCATCATCATGTCCTAACATGAATAAACAGTTTATTGCCATTGGTGATTTTGTCTCCACCCCAGTTTACCCAGGGAGTTATAAAACCCCCCTAAAAAAAAAAAAAACTTTGCTGTCGCTTAGGAGGTATTTGCATAACACCGTCCAATTGATTTCATCGTGATATTCGGCTTCGCAAATGTGATATCCTCAAAGCTCAACTACCGATGAAATTTTAGGTGTTGTCAGGGTAAATGGTTTCCCATGAATCAATCAGTCAAATGTTTGTTTACTTTTAATATGGAAACGATTGAAATCGTCAAAAGGACGTTCATCTGTGTTTTTCTCGGACAACCTGAATCCGTCCATTAAGCAATTCGAAAAGAGTTCTATTCTTTACAAGGAGCCGGCATAAATTAAAAATTGTCTTCCAGACAACGCCGCATCCTCTCATTTCGGAGAGGAAATAGAGGATTTCAACTCGACCCTCCTTCGTCAGAGGGAAAGGAAATTACAGAAAAAAGAGCGTTTCAGAGAAAACGCTTTCTTTTCACACTCCACTATTATTGTTATCAAATGATTTCAGCGTCGCGAATGAAGCAGCGTTTTTGTGATAATTGTATTATATAAATACTGGAGTGTACTTGTAGTATTATTATTTTTTTTTAAAGTTCACAAAGCATGATTTGATGAGAGAATTTCGAATGAATCTTTCAAAGAACCGGGCTTAATTCAGAAGCCATCATTTACAAGGATGGACAGTGAGATTGAGAGTTAAGGTGAATGAGACAAAGTCAGTGCATGTGCCAGCCTTTCTCGATAACAAGGTGGACACTGCATGCCAATGAAGCGAAATACCTTGGAATCACGCTGGATGCCAAAATAAGGTGGAAATCTTATGTCAAGAAGAGAAAAGCTGAGCTTTGATTGCATTCAGGAGAATGTACTGGCTGATGGACGGACGGTCAAAATTGTCAGTCCACAATAAGCTTATACTGTACAAGCAAGTGCTGAAGCCTGTCTGGGCTTATGGAGCGGCACTGTAGGTGTGCAGGGCCCAGAGCAACAGACACATAATGCACAAAGATCGCGAAGTCCCCGGTCTCGTGATTCTTCTACCTCCAAAAATGCATGGACGTGTCCACCAGCGTCTCGATAAATTGACATGGAGAAGTATGATGACTTTTCATCGAACGATGTGTTAGATATTATCAACGTCAGGAATTTCTTGAATTTCCTTGGAAAAATTCCTCCTGTGTTCACGTGGTGGTGAAGGCCCAATCGAAGAGTTGCTCGAAAAGTTTTGTCGAATTACTGCTGTATGTAGAAATTCCGTTTTAATGCAGTCACTAGTGCGACCCGAACAGAGGAGAATATAAAATCTTAATTATGTAATTTGCAGGGTTTTTTCCCAGTCAGGTTTATCGAAATTTGAATGACTGTTCCTGCCTGTTTTCAACCAATGGAATTGCGGTATCAACTCTCGATAGTTCAACATCGATATATATCGAATAGAATACATCGTTTAGCATCAAAACCTCAAAGAATGATAGCCTGAGTGTATGTTTACAGGAGCTAGTCTTATTTTTGTGTCTCGTTTCGTTCGTGTTGTCTCTCGTCGTGTTTCGTGTTAAAGTTTTCAGTCGAAAATGCCGAGATCGACTCGGATTTTTTAGAAAAAGGAAGAAAGTGTTCAAGGGAAGTATTTTTAGGTCAGTTGATCAGTCTGCCGAACGTCAGCCAAGTTCTCAATCACATGGAAACGGAACCAGGCTTCCGAGCGCTCCTCAGCACTAGTGACTCCCTAGGTTCTAACCCAAATTTGGAACACTTCTACTCATCGGATTTAGACATTTTTTTCTGAAATTTCCGAAATTGAGTCTATTTACAAATTATGGAAAAAAACTTGTCTGCTCGAATCAAAATGGACGCTTCAAATCGCCCGCACGTGCGGGTTGACTCCTTGCGGAATGCGGTCCTTGACCGGACCTCCCACTTTGGAGATTTTGGAGGATTTACACGAAGTTGCACTCAGCTGAGAATTTTGATTCTCCTATCGCTTATCAGCTTCACTAGGCGCGGTCGAGTTTTATTCAATACTGTCGCGGTTTACTCGTGGGATTCACCCACTTTACGGAATGAATAAACAATAGGGGTTGAACGCTTGTGACTGGAAATGTTTATTTTTGGGATTAAAAGCACAGTATTTTAATCACGGAAAGAGGGGATGACGGAGAATTGATATGTTGGGAGGGAATAGTCGAAGGAGTGGGGATTCATTTAAATCCATTTATCGATGTGTCAAATTCCGGTTAGTCGTATTGAATGGAAGATTGCGCAAATAGATTGTGTTTCTTCATCACTGTGGAGTGTAGTTGCTGATATTTCTATCGGAAAGGTCAAAATTTGTCCTGGTGGGGTCGATACGGCTGATTAGTGACGATTCGATACTTACGATACTCAATATCGTAAGTATCGAATCGTCACTAATCAGCCGTATCGACCCCACCAGGACAAATTTTGACCTTTTCATTTCTTTCGATATCAATATTTTCCTTTCAATATTCGATAATATCGCAAGAAAAATATCTATACAAATATCGATATCAATAAAATTTATTTATTTATTGTATGATATTTGTATCGATGTTTTTCTTGCGATATTATCGAATATTGAAAGGGAAATATTGATATCGAAAGAAATGAAATATCGGTTGTGATGGTTATATTTCTTCCCACTGTAATTTATCAATTTCCCCTAAAATATGTTAAAAATTTGCAGCGTTTTCAAATCGAAACTTACCTTACATCCACTCATAATATACTAGCCTAACAGTCTCTAGTCCAAACTTCCTCCTTCCTCTATTCTTCATTATCTGTATCCGACGTCCCTTGTGCACACTCTAAGATAAGAAACACAATTCAAAACACAAACGGTGGATACAGCTTTCGTACAAGTACGCAACCACGAGAGACATTTTATGTCTTATGTTTAATAAATTGAGAGCTTTCCAATGAGTGGTGAACGATTTTTGTGGGGTGGAAAATGAGGAAGTTAGTTTTCCCTAGGAACGATTGGTTGTACGTGAAAATCATCAGAAATTTCCGCGTAACGCTCCCCTTGTAACGCTCCCCTCGTAACGCTCCCCTCATAACGCTCCCCGCGTGACGATTTTTCATTTATGTGCCATAGTAAAGACATAATATGTCAATAATAAAAACCCAAAATAAATAGAAACGGAAGATGAACACAACAATGTTGAAATAATATGACAAACCACTATGTCGGACATACAGTCCTCATGCTCGATAATCGATATGGGAAGAGGGACAAGACATCGTCATCACTTCTTTTCGTTTCGATTTCGCGTTCGCCATTTCTGTTTTGTATTAATGTATTATATTGTGTATTATTACAACTTTTTACGAATAAAATTAGAACTGGCATTATGTTTAGATATCGATTTAAAAAGAAAGATGCAAAAACACATGCGATATCAATATTTATCTTTCGATAATTTATCGTGATCACTGATATTGATTTAAAAAAACTATGCAAAAACATATTCGATATCAGTATTTATCTTTCGATATCACTGATATTGATCAAAAAATATGCTAAAACATATTCGACATCAGTGAAATCAGTATCTTTCTCTCACATTTATGATTGTAACTAATAGGTAATAAATGAGAACTACCTACCAGATATACGATAATGTGAACATTATAATAAGTATTTTAGTTTTATACAACTTAATAATTGACATTGAAAAGAGACATCAGAATCGGAATGGTCATAATAAGATTGATCATCCACGTCAGATGAATAACAGAATGCTGTCGAACAACTGTAGAGGAGCGCTGGTGTGGTAGGTAGCTGATGCTCTTGGTGAAGTACCTAGTAGCAGCTCGTGTCATCTTCCCTTCTTTAGTGAAGAGATCATAGATTGAGTCTGCTTGGAGGATTGGCAGTCCTGGTAGATCTTCTTAGTTCAGCAGGACTTTGGTTTGCAGAAACTAGAGAGGCATGTGGTGTTTATACACATTTTCTCAGGAACCAAGAGTTTCTTCGGTAGCGCCTACCGTACCTATCCTCAATGGTGTAGGATCTAGGCTGAGGTCCTCACTGTACTATTGTAGCAGGCTGCCAATTTCTGCGATCAACTCCGTACAATACTCCTTCTTATAATATGATAATAATAATAATAATATAATATATAATATCTCCTTCTTTGTAGTCCAGAGCTGCTGCCTTCCTCTGATTTGCATAGCAGTTGCTCTTCGCTCTAATAGCTTGCAGTTTGTTCGCTACGTTTTCTATGATGTTTGGCTTGAGGTGTGATGATGTATTTGGCAACAGAGTTCTCGTTTTACGGCTCATCAAGCGTTGGACTGGTGATCCCATTGAGCTCCTTGGTACATTTCTTTGATGGAGTAATGAGAGGTAAGGATCGGATATCTCTTCATGGCATTTCTTTAGAAGGAGCTTGGCTTCTTGAACATACCGTTCGACCAGACCGTTCGAACGAGTGGGGGCTTGAAACTCTGTGAGTAAAATACCACTCTCTTTCGAACTGTTGGGATTCGTAGGAAGTAAACTGTGTACCCCCACACAGTTTACCCCGGGTTTCGGCACCATCTCACATTTATGATTGTAACTAGTAGGTAATAAATGAGAACTACCAGATATACGATAATGTGAACATTATAATAAGTATTTTAGTTTTATACAACTTAATAAAAAAAAGTGGACTGAGTCCACACGACCTAATTAAAAAAATAGTCCTTGATCCTAATTAAAAAATTATCGTGTTTTAAAAATATCCTCAACAACTCATGCTGCATCACCGGGACGTTTTGACCCGATTCACCACTTTTCTCCGCACCAAGTGGAAAAAGGCGGTTGTCACTGCTATTTTCATAGACGGTTGAAGAGTGTGGAACCTCGTGGAGCCGTGAGATAGGAAGCAGGGAAGGACTAGAGGTTGATAGCACGCTACCTATAATGGCACACCGTCCGCGCAGCTACTCAGGAAGGTTGTAAAAATCCTTTGATGGGCTTCCTGTCTTGTGAGAGAGGTCAATGAGGCGGTTTTCTCGAGACCGAAACCGTACAAGTGAAGTCTATAAGATGTATACGATTCCTCAGAAGTCGCTAGATATTTTTTAAACGTTTATATTATAAACAATATTCGAAATTCTCTCTCGTATTTCATTAAATCTTACAAAACAATTATTGTTCCACGTCTGTCCGTCAGTGTGCCTGCACGTCTTTGGGGAAAACTACGCTATACAGTAAAGCCCGATTTCGATCGTCTCTTTCAGAGATTTTGAAGTCTAGATAGTCCCTTATGAATCTCATCACACGACCATTAGCTCTCAGTAACATTGTTTTGGTTATGAACTTTTTTCTTTTATTCGAATAAGTGGAGGGTTTTTGCTCAATAAAAGTTTGCTGTTCCATTTGTTCCAAAAAGTTGTTGCTACCAATCACTTTTATTCGTCACTCACTATTTGCACAAAAAACACCCTTTCGAATCGACCAAAAAAAAAATGTTTTAACTACCCCTCAAAATTTGTTGGTTTACGTTTCAAGGAACCTACGTAAAATCCAAAAATCGAATTAAAAACGCTGCAAATTATTACACAATGGTTTATTATTTTTCTATATAGATTACTCGTCTGCAAAGCCACCAACCATCCAACATGAAGAAAATATCGATCGCATTTCGGTCAACTAAAATTTGAACGGAGATTAGGCCTCTTTTGCGATTCACACTCGTGTTTTTGATTTATCATACGTCAAACCCTTAAATTCTCGTAGGGAGCGAACGGGTTGTCCTACAGAGCTCCGCGTGGCCTCAAAAAATTCTAAAAATTCTATAAAATCTTAAATTGAAGGAAAAACAATACGTTTATATCGAAATTTGTTGAGTTAGGGCGTTTTCAAAATTCATTTTTGAACCCTTAGAAGTGACCTACATCAACCAAAATCTTCGGGGCACAACTAGACCCCAAATGGAGCCTACATCCCATATTTCATCAAAATCGGTCAATACTAATTGGCAAGAGTGCCGCGGACGTACGGCCAAATTTTTATTCGATTTTTGGATTCTACGTACCTTGAAACGTAAACCATCAAATTTTGAGGGGGTGTTACAATTTTTTTTTCTTGGTCGATTCCAAAGGTTCATTATTGAAAAAAAATAAACCAAAATTTGCCGTCCGTCCGCCTTATGCGGGACTTTCCTTAATTACGATGTTCCGATTTTGATGAAATTTGGTACATGGGCTCCATTTGGAGTCTAGTTATGCCCCGAAGCTTTTGGTTTATGTCAGTAACTTCTAAGAGGTATAAAATAAGGGGTAAAAAATAAGGGCTGATAAAAATGTCCAACAAATTTCGATATAAACGTGTTGTTTTTTCATCATTTTAAAATAGTATTGAATTTTTAGAGAATGAGACCACCCAGAGCGCTGTGGGACCAACTGTTTGCTCCCCTTGATCTTGAGGGTTGGAAAAAATCAGAAACACGAACACACCACACACCTCCGTTCGCTGACCGAAATGCGATCGCTGTTCGTTTTTTCGAGATGTAGTCAGTTTTGCGTCATTAGCAACCAGTAATTTAATTTCCTAATGATGGTACCCACAAATCTTTATTTCTTTGAATTGAATTTGAAGCGTTAATTTATTCAAAATAAAGTTGATTGTGAAGATAAAACATGGTTGGTAGGTAGTGGCAATAGTGAGTGATCTACACAGAAAAATAATAAAGCTTTGTGTAATAATTTGCAGCATTTTTTTGTAGTAAAAGTCCTTTGTTGCTTCCATTCGCTTTTATTTGCTAATCAGTCTTATATGCAGTGGCTACTTATGCTCGACACAGGAATCGTGTCCTCTTACTCTTGGATTGACAACCAGTTTGTCGAAAGCTCTCCGCAACTAAAAGTGATTGAAAGCTACAAAAGGGCTTTTAATGTTTAAAAAACTCCACTTATATGAATTAGCTATCAGCTCTCGACCTAGAAACAAAAAAACCCTCTAAAAACAATTTAACGTCAATTAACATATAGTGTTGAGGGTTCACGCTGCCTCGCTGCTTGTCGAAAACGACGCGATGAGGGATCAATGTGAGTATACATATTCATTCCAGCACTCGGTTCAAAGGGAGCCATTAATAGCTACATCCCTCTTAATACGACTAAGTAATAGTCTCCTGCGGTGGAAGACGGGCGGAGCAATTGAGGCACTAATTTTCTATGCATTATTCCTACCTCTCGGCACTGTTTCACAAATCCAACGGCAACACGTCGACAACTACCGTTGATGAGTTATCAATAATCTGGGATACACGTTGAACTTCGTTGAAGCTTTCAATTATTTCAACGACCGCGAGCGCTTCCAAAGCGCTATTAGAGTGGCAACTTTTGATAGAGCTTGTAACGGGGAATGAAGGTCATGGAGAGATCAACTTTCCGTCAATGGGAAGTTGACGTAGACTGTTAGACCATTCACATTCAAAATTGCAGGTAAAGAGGAGGCGAGAGACATTAACAAAATGAGTGCCTAGTTGGACTGAATGGGCAATTATTGCAAATTGGATTCCGTTGTTTGTGACCTCGGAATCTGATAATTCGCACTCCTCTTGAACCCCAATTTTCACTTCGGAAATCCGAATAATTTAAATGAAAATGTGAGAATAGAAGAGTGTAAAACAAAACAAAGTCCATTGATGCAGCATGAGTTAATGAGCGAAGTTGCATAGACATGTTTGAATTTACGGTTAAAAAAATCGAAATATTAGCTATTTCGAGGGTGTGCTGGTGTTTTAGTCGGCTGATTCGTTCGTGTTCTGCAGTCTCGATCCTTAAGTATTGTGTACGATTTTGCACCCGAATTGCTTGTTTGCTTGCGCCTGCCTTCTGGACTCGATGTGAATCATTTTAACCAATTGGTCTGTTACCATGAAACAGTTATTTTCTAATGGTTCTAGGCAATTGAGTTAAATGAGAATAATCTGATACCCGGTGTATACTACCCTTAGAAAACTTTACGTTTCGTTTGAATGCTCTCCTTGATGGAGAGCAACCCAAGGACGAGGAGATGATGAATAATAGATGCAAATTAAATAAGGAAAAGATAGATGGATATGTTATGCTATGGTCAATGAGGTTTCTATCTATGTAAGGGGGGGGGGGGGGTGAAGTAACAACAGATAATACCTATTGGACCTTTAGTTTTGAACCACGAGGGTAATGGAAGTGGTCTTGTAAAAAAGTGTCCCTACAAAACCGGTGTCTGAAATAAGACTGGAGATCATCCCTGAGTTGAGATTCGATAGAACAAAAATATAAATGAAAGATGTAAATTAAAAAAAAAATTCTGTTATTTATTTAGTACAATGAGACCTTTAAAGAAACTTATTTCAATTACTGAAACTAACAACTTGCATGATTCAACGTGTGATTAGCGGAAAAAGATCGCGAGTGAAAACTTATTACTTTCTTATTGCGTATTTTCACAACACTCCATCACAATTTTACCTGACACCATGTATTATATTAGGGCGAAATTGGTAAAAAGGACGTGCCTAGCAATGAACGAATCGCAGCACTATTTTTATTTAGGAACCCTAATTAGAGAAGATAACATGGAGCAGGCAGTGTAAGCAACTGTGTCTATTGTAGTATTTACGGACTGATACTAATGTCACACATTGAACGCAAATTTTGCTTCCGAGTCTACCGAAGCTAGCGGAAGCTTTGTTTTCACTTTTCAAGGTTGAAAAAAAATATGTTCTCCAAAATGAAAATTTCATTTAAAATTTCCACTCCCCAGACTGATAGTAGCCACTGCGCATGCGCAAACGTGTATTTCCTTGTTACAGCCATAACTTCTACATTTCTCATCTGATTACGATGAAATTTTCAGGAATTACGCGAGTTGGGGTGGAGACGGTCCCCTATGAAAATCGTGACCCCCGAATTGAAAGTGTTTTGTGCGCTTCCGAAACGTGATATCCTTGTAACAGCCATAACTTCTACTTTTCCAACAATATTCAGAGATTGTTCGGGTTGACGAGTGGATGGTTCCCTATGAGTGTAGTGAAAGGAACTTAGTGATTGATGTTTTGAGATTAACTACTATGCATCGGATCATCTATACAATCGGGTTGTGGATACGAGGAAGCTATGTGCCACAACCACTTGGCAGACGTTTTCACTCTCTAATCATGTCCATGATGTGTCGGGATCACAACTGTAGCTGCACGTCCAGTCTTCTTCTGAGAGGATTGAAATATTAACTTGATTCCTTTGAACGAGGTCGTTAGGGTATGTGGTTAAAATTTGGGAAGGGGTATCCAGCACGCTCTCACAATGCAGATTCTGCAAATCGCAATCTTGTGCATCGATTTGGAGTGGGTTTCGGTATTCCTCCAGTGTGACGACAATTCGATTACGAAATTGATGTTTTGGAATCGGGCATAACGAACTTGAGTTGCATTCCACGATGACGACGCCGCTACCCAATCCGACGCTATTCTGCCGTCCATAGCTAAAACGTCCATTTTTTCAATTTTTGAGATAGGGACATGATCTTGTAGAGCTCAATCTGCCGCATCATTTGTGCTAGCCTAGAACGTCCTAAGTCGATGAGAAAGTAGAGAAAAATCACTTCGTCCATTTTTGCTAGTCATCCCAGGCTAAAATGCCCTAAGTGAGACGTACTAGGCTAAAATTTCCTTCGAGGAAAACATTCATGAGGACAGGACATAGGACAGTCTAGTTTAGTAGCAGTAGATCACAGGACGCCAAAGCTTTGTACGAATCATTTAGTTCTTTGACCTGAACTTGCTTAAACAGTCCTAGTTTTAAAGACAAACAGTACCTACTAGGGGAAGTTTTTGGGGACACCCTTTATAATATACTCCAATCCATACAGTTTCTGAATAAAAATGTCTTCAAAATCGGACGGAAAATGGAGAAAGTATGGCTGTTACAAGGAATTCTCGTTTGCGCATGCGCAGTGAAAACTGTGCAACACGATCACTGTGAAAAAGGAATGATTTTCATAGGGGAACATCTACACCAACCCGCACAATGCGCGCAACATGAGTCTCCTTGTAACAGCCATAACGTCTACATTTATCATCCCAATTTGATGACATTTTCAGGGATTGTTCAAATTGGGGTGAAGATGGTCCCCTTTGAGAGTAGTGCTAGGTACTTTGAGATCAATGTTTTGAGATTAGCTGCATCGGATCATTTATACAGTCGGGTTATGGATGCGAGGAAGCTATGTGACACACCCGCTTGGCAGACTTTTTTTTTAAGTTTTGATATTCGTTTATATATGCAGTTTGCACATTTTACAGGATAATGTATTTCTCTTCTTTTTGTGTCCATGTGACTTCGCGCAAATAAAGAACTTTGAACTTCAGTTTTTATTTTGAAAAGTCTCCTATGACCACCGTAATTGACGAGTGTGAATCCACTTCCACGATATTGTCGTATAAAAGCAGTTTCCTTTTTTCGTCCATTCGCAATACCGAACAACAAAGTGGGATAAAACCTGAAGCACGAACCTCAGTGTCTATAAGATGAGAGGCCGCGTTATTTTCCGTCGAGCGTTCCAGAAGAAACTGTGCACGTGGTGGGATCTGAGGGTCGTAAATTTTGACGAATTAGAAGCCGATAAACGTGTATTGGCATGAACGGCGGGTGCTTAGAGGGAACAGGAGAGCCTAGAGATGAAAGAAAGGCTGTTCCCCTCTCCATCTCACTCACAACCCCTTGAATCCTGGGAGAGCACCTTCCAAAGAAATTGATCGACTGGAATCGAAGCGCTGACGCGGGACTTGGCTCTTAGGTAAGGATTGATGGAGATGGAGGCGTGATGGAAATATTTCTCCGGCTAAACAGGGCATTTCCTCCACCAGACTCAAAAGGAGGAACTTCTACAATACGCCCTCAACTTACAGCTTTTTTCTTCTGCCTTGTTATCATTTTTTAATTAGAAGCAGAAACAAATTACCTACCTACTTAAACAAGCACTTAATCCCTCCCCTTCGCCGCCTGGGTCTCAGCGACATTCGAATATTTTTTCTTCTTTCTCCCTGAGATGAAAAAGAATAACTAATGGTTACAAAAATTTCAAGGAACATTATGGTAAGCGGAAGTGCATTTTTAAGTCCGACTCCGCCCGACCCTCCGCCAAAACCCACTTGTTGAGTTACCTTTCATTCCCCACTGCTAAATTACTGATAATAATTTTGGAAAGGAATGCTTAACAAGTCACTCTTATATTCTGCCCCTCGAAGTTTGTAATTTTCAAAGTTTCATGCGGCCCACGAATAGCGACCCGATGTAGATCAAACTTGGTCTGGACTAATCATAACTTGGGAAATGCATCAACGAGCTATCAATATTGTCTTATATTTTCGAAGTAGTTCATGAATGTTTACATAAAACTAAAATATCAAAAACACCAATTCTGAGTGACCTTTGAAATATTCAAAACATATTGTTTAGTAATGTATGCACTCAAAAGGACGTCCCATTGAATAAGGATAAGGTCAATTTTAAATAGTAAGCGATAAAACATACACTTTCATTAACCTTTTTTTAGTTAGTAGGTATGTTGATAAAATACCATACCATTTTTGGTATTAAAGTAAACACCATTTCAGGTTGGATTTACGTCCGACGCCATTCCTGGCGTTGCGGACGTCATCAGCTGCCTTCCAAAGGGAAGATCAGAATTGGTTCTGATGACTTCGCTCATGGCTCCGATTGCCTCACCACCCTGAGTTTTGACGAGGAGGCTGAGCCTGGGACGCACGGAAACACACCCCCGCGGCGAGAATCGAACTCACGACTTCCCCGCAGTAGCCGTAGAAGCGCGGTCACAGCTGAACAGCTGACCCCAAATCAAATTGTTTAGTAATGCATGCATTCCAAAGGATTTGAATAACGATAAGTTCAATTTCAAAAAGTAAGCGATAAAATATAAATTTTCCCTTTGCTTGAGTCTACCAAGATAGCGGAAGCTTTGTTTTCACGTTTCAAGGTTGAAAAAAAAGAAGTTTTCCAAAATCGAAATTTCCACTCACGTTTTACGTTTCAGACCTTTCTGAAAAATTTTGGTTCCGTGTCTTTCTGTCTGTGTTTCTGTCATAAAATCCTTTAACCGGCATAACTATACGAAGTTATTGTCCGATTTCGATGACATTGTCAGGGATTATGTGGATTAGGTTGTAGATGGTCCCCTATGAAAATCATTACCCCCAGACTAATAGTAGCCAGTGCGCATGCGCAAACGTGAATTCCTTGTAAACTTGAAATTTTCAAGGGTTTTAGAATTTCATTAGTGTATGGGCCTTGAGAATTGAAAAACTGAAAGATTGCCGCTAGAATCATCAAATTGTTTGATGATTGTGATGATTCCTTCGGCAATATTACAGTTTTTTAACTCCCTAGCTTCCCTAATTTCGCGAAATACTAAGAACAAACGGCTTAAGGGTTGGTCTTACGATAAATCAGAAACACGAGTGTGAATCGCAAAAGAGGCCTAATCTCCGTTCAAATTTCAGCACACCAAAATGCGATCGCTGTTCGTTTCTTCGAGTTGTACTCAGTTTTGCGTCCTTAGCAACCATTTTTTTAAACTGAGTGTGAAGCGTTTATTCATCAAATTAAACTTGATTGGGAAGCGAAATTAGGTTGGTAGCTAGTGACAATGGCAAAGCTGTGTTTTCGAATTGAGTGTGAAACGTTTATTTCTGCAAAATGAACTTGATTGTGAAGCGAAATTAGGTTGGTAGGTCTTTGCAGCCGAGTGATCTACACAGAAAAACAATAAACCTTTGTGTAATAATTTGCAGCGTTTTCTGTTCGAGTTCAGAAATCACGGTTCTGTAACGATCACAGCAACTCCGTCGTTCTCGAATAATTAAGTCTTCGCGATGAAATTCGTCGTTCAGTTGTCAACGCATCCATGTTGCCAAGAAACAATATTTCGCAAAAACAACAACGACTTGTCAAACCGTAGTTTTTTCAACACTTATTAACAATATGATTTTGAAAATATGGATAAGTATTCAAAACTGAGATCCATCACTGAGTTTTGTTAATTATGGTGGATGTTTCACTTCTCTGCTTCACGAGTAAGCTAGGTCGAATGGTTTGGCACGCTTCAATCTTCTGAGGATATCACTTGTATCGAGGAGTTTTATAGCTTCCTCGTTGATGTGCCATCTTAGTCGATGTAGGTATCTCAGTGCTTATCGCTTTATAGCATCGTTTATTGTTTCGATCCGAAGCTCATGATGGATACGTTCAAATCGGAATGATAAAAGTCAAGGAAAGTCACCAAATCAATGTTGCCAACCTCAATACTGAATTTACCTACTTCTTGACACCATATATTAGGAATGATACAATTTACACATTTCACCCGAATTTGATTGGTTGTTCAGATGACGTCCGATCCGATAGTTTACCCAATCATGTCGTGGATACGCAGAAGCTAAGTGTCACACCCACTCGGCAGACCTCTACCCTAGCTAGATTGTTCATCCGCCCCACCGGGTGATGGCGCACTGAGGGAGAGAGCCGGCATGATTTGATGCCTGATAAAGTGTTGATAAGACGGCAACATATTTGGAGAGCTCAAAGGGCGTTTGTGCTCGACACATTGAGATAGTGTAACGTATTCAGAGAGAGCACTTGGTAATGTAAATAAAGTAGGGACGTGATGTGGGGACAAAAATACACCTTCCAGCTTGGAGGCACAACAACGCCCCGGAGTCGGGCCTACCCCTCTGCTATCTGCCAGTGAACGACCCACCCTTGTTCCATTTCCTCGAACGTAAATAATTTCAGCGTGGTTTATATTCCTTCATCATCCGTCGGTCTGCGAGGCTAGTTTGTCCACTTCATAGACATTTCCGTCAGAAAATTCACGTTCAGAAATTTTGAATACTCTCCAAAACAGGTTCTTTTTTCGAAAACCCGCCGAAACAGCTCACTATAAGATACTATTTTGACTAAGATATCAAGCTGATCTTTTTGGTTTATTGTTTTCAATAATGAACCTTTGGAATTGACCAAGAAAAAACGCTGCAAATTATTACACAATGGTTCATTATTTTTCAATATTGATCACCCGTCTGCGAAGCCACCAACCATCCAACATGAAAAAAAACATCGATCGTATTTCGGTCAGCTAAAATTTTAACGGAGATTAGGTGACCGTGACAAAACCGTGGAACGAAAATAGCGCGGGATTTTGTAGTGATTTTCACTAACAACCGACCCGTATCTAGGGAAATGTATCGCCGTTAGTTTTCATCCCACGAAAATCGTTCGCCACTCGTTGAAAAGCCCTCAATTTATGCGTAAATTTTATACTGCCAAAACAGCATGTACCTGATTTAAAAGAACTGTAAACAACATTCGCGGTAACAACCAACACCGATTCAGTGGATTATATTTGATGAAGATAGGATAACTCTTATTCCATTCTCTGGTATTTCCTCTTCTTCCAGTTGGTTGTCATGATCATAAAACACTCGCGTATAAAGAAACAACTGTATTCTACAATAACTTGGTTCAAAACGGATTATAAATCGATTACATAGCTCTATACCGCCGAAACTCCCCTTGCGGTCAGTTCACTTGCTCGTCCTGAACCTGACTGACGATTGAAGAAGTATCTAGGGAGAAACCAGGGTCTTCACCACTTTTCTTCCAGGGTGCTTGGCATGGAGATCCCTACTCGGGATAGGTCTCTACTATCTGTGGGGGCGGCTACATATTGATGTTGTTGGTTGGCTTGCTTTTTACCTAAAAAACATCTGAATGAGTCGGGTTTTGGAGAAAACAACCTTACTAGTCGGTGTAGATTAGGGAACAGAATCGAAAAACGTGAAAAAAGCTATTTAGAAAAAATATGGAGGTGTGCTGTTTTAGTGTGGAGCTCCTCAACTGTTAGGTACGGTTTTGAAGGCGGTTGTTCGTCTCTGATGGTGTTGGTGAAAAGTGAAGCGCTGGTCGAGGGTGACCCCTAAATATTTGTGGACGGTTTTATTTGGTATCGACTGTTGCATATAATGTACCAGTGACGGGTATAAAGCACATCTAACGTGGTTATAAATTACGCTAGCGAATGACGTCACCCTTACATTCCGAGGAGCCCAACCAGTTTAAAGGAATTCTCTCTTTACCGGGAATTTTCCGCCGATAGAGAAGTAAATCAGGAAATTATCTCGAGGGAGGGGGAAAAGGAGCGTTGCATTTTAAAATCCAACTGCTTTAGCAATCCCCAAGTGTCCCGAGGTAAAACCAGGCACCGATCCTGGCTTAGCATAATTAAACTAACAGTAGCTCTCCATTCCTATTGGTTCTCTTCCTCTCAGCCCATTGCGTTCGGAATCGACCCGAACCAAGATTGTGGCGCGTAGTTTGATATACATAATTGGATTTTGCTCAAACTCAATTCTATCATCATATATGATCGTAGGTGACGTACGATATGGAAATAATGAGGTGACATAGCGGCTCAGGCGTGCTTTTTTTCATCAATTCGCCTGGTAAGTATCCCAATGATATGGTTTCAAGTTATTACCAAATCGAAAATCAATCAAACATACTGTTAAGTAATGCATGCATTCCAGCGGACGTCCCATTGGTCAATGTAAACCAGTAGGTAAGCGATAAAACTGATTGGTAATTTAGTATTTTAAGCAAGAAATGGTGGTTCCCTCCTCACTCTTCTCCACCCTAAAAATTCTAGCGGCATGGGAGCCTCAAATTTGAAGAGCATTTTAAAATCCGTGATCTACGATACCCAACATGCCAATTAGAGTCCCCCCCCCCCCATCAGTGGTGCAAGTCTGGCACCAAAGCGGTAATACTTCGTAACGTTGAACTTTCATATGTTAATATTTTGGACATAGCACTGTGACGTTCCATTACTACCAAATGAGTATTCGGACGAAGTACCAAATAATAATGACTCGAAATGAGGAATAAGCATAGGTAGGTGGGTGAATCCCTACATGGGAGTTTCCACTAAAAGTGGCGAAATCGTGTCTTCTTTATCTTTCTTGGAGAAATTTAGTGAGAAAGAAAAAGTGATTTATTCAACTTGAAAAAGAAGCTCTTAACGAAATTACAAAAAAAAAAAGCATTTAAACAATGTAAGTGGTGCGCTCAGACCCAGTAGGTATTTGGTGACTAACCCATTTAAAAATGGTAATTTTGAAAAGCTGTTCCGCTGCTGGGTAATTCTAGCACCAGCCTAAGAAAACAAACACAAATAGATGAAAGTTCAGCTTAGTTAGCAGAAGTCAGCTAGTTCAGCCAGACTGGCACCACTGATGGGGGGGGGGGGACTCTAATTGGCATAACTATACGAAGTTATTGTCCGATTTCGATGAAATTTTCAGGGATGTTACATATTAGTATTTAAATGGTCCCCTATGAAAAAAAATCGGACTGATAGTAGCCACTGCGCATGCTTCCACATTTTCTACCCGATTTCGATGAAAGTTTTAGGGATTATGCGGATTAGGTTGTAGATAGTCCCCTATGAAAATCATCATCCCCGGACTGATGGAAGCGACTGCGCATGCGCAAACGTGAATTCCTTGTAACAGCCGTAATACTTACATTTTTCATCTGAATTTGATGAAATTTTATAGGATTGTTCAGATTAGCGTGTATATGGTCCCCTATGAGGGTAGTGAAAGGTACTTAGAGATTGGAGCTTTGAGATTACCTACTATGCATGGGATCATCTATACAGGGTGTCTACCATTTGGATGGACATTGCATGGATGGACATTGGATGGATTACAACTCATTTGCAACAAAAAATGTCTCTTAGCAATTTTTTCTTAACCCACTCAAAATTCTTTTTTTTCCACTTTAAAGTTTTTATTCGTATTTTCGACCTTGCAGCACAAAAATGGTCATAACACTCTTATTTCTCATGCTACTTCAAATCTGAGTACACCGTTGGACAGAGCGTTAAATTTCCTATCCATTTAGTGGGAAACCCAGTTTCTTAAAGCCATTTGTAAAAGTAAAAAAATAAATCAAAGTCAACATTTATAACTTTTTCCAAAAATCGCCATTTTTCAGGCCCCCGATTCCCCCGTAAAAAATACCGCTATTGTGGTGCACTCAACGGGAAAAACTACCCCAAGATCTCACCTTTCCAACGGTATGTCAGTTTCAAGGTTTAAGAGGAAAGTTTCTTTGAAAAAATTGAGTTTTATGCGAAAAAACGTGCTTCTTTAGGCATATTCCGCTAGAGAGTCGACCAAGTATTATTGCCTTCACTTTTCAAGGATTGCAATAAAAAGTCCCCCAAAACTAAATTTCCACTCGTATTTTACGTTTTGGATCTTCCTAAACAATTTTGGTACCGAGCCTGTCCATCAGACAGTCTGTCTGTCTGAAAGTCCTTGTAGATGGCAAAAGCAATACGAAGCTACAGTCCGATTTCGATGTAATTTTCGGCGATGTTCTCCATAAAAATCAAAGTCAAAGCATTAAATTTTTAAAATCAAATTCAAAAATTTTAATTTTTTTAGAAATTACCATTTTTGGTTTATTGTTAACCTGGAATAAGTTGTGCTATCGTGGGCCACTCAACGGAAAAACCGTTCATTTTGATTTTAAAAAAGGGAACTAAAATAAAATTAAAGAACAATTAGCAGAAAAAAATTGTCATTGTAACGTTGGTAGGTACAATGAAGGACACTCATTATCGGAGTGGAAAGTCAATAATTGTAAAAAAAAAAAGTATTATTGTTAATGAAACTCTTCAAGTTATTCTTCTGCTACAAAAAGTCAATTTCATGATATTTATTCTAATTAAACGAAAAACTGATTCTTAACGTAGAAAAGATGTGGTCCCGGGGTAGTTTTGACCATTGAGTGGCCCCGCGATAGCGCTACTTATTACGGGCAAATAATAAAACAATTTTGAGAGGGGGTTAACTTTTTTTTCTTGCTCGATTCCAAAGGCTTGTTATTGAAAATAATAAACCAAAAAATGGTAATTTCTATTTAAAAAAAAATGAAATTTTTAAATTTGATTTTGAAAATTCAATGTTTTGACTTTGATTTTTATGGAGAACATCGCCGAAAATTACATTGAAATCGAACAGTAGTTTCGTATTGCTTTTGCGACTACAAGGACTTTCAGACAGACAGACTGTATGATGGACAGGCTCGGTACCAAAATTGTTCAGGAAGGTCAAAAACGTAAAATACGAGTGGAAATTTAGTTTTGGGGGACTTTTTATTGCAATCCTTGAAAAGTGAAGGCAATAATACTTGGTCGACTCTCTAGCGGAATATGCCTAAAGAAGCACGTTTTTTCGCATAAAACTCAATTTTTTCAAAGAAACTTTCCTCTTAAACCTTGAAACTGACATACCGTTGGAAAGGTGAGATCTTGGGGTAGTTTTTCCCGTTGAGTGCACCACAATAGCGGTATTTTTTACGGGGGAATCGTTAGCCTGAAAAATGGCGATTTTTGGGAAAAGTTATAAATGTTGAGTTTTATTTATTTTTTTACTTTTACGAATGGCTTTAAGAAACTAGGTTTCCCACTAAATGGATAGGAAATTTAACGCTCTGTCCAACGGTGTACTCAGATTTGAAGTAGCATGAGAAATAAGAGTGTAATGGCCATTTTAGTGCTGCAAGGTCGAAAATACGAATAAAAACTTTAAAGTGGAAAAAAAAGGATTTTGAGTGGGTTAAGAAAAAATTGCTAGGAGACATTTTTTGTTGCAAATTAGTTGTAGAATCGATCCTTGAAGTTTGGTCCATCCAAATGGTAGACACCCTGTATAATCGCGTTATGGATACGAGGATGCTATGTGCCACACCCACTTGGCTGACGCTTTTTAATCTGAACTAGACCTCATTCTGCGAATTTTGACACCAACCGCGACCTTCTAGCGTGAGAAGACCTTTTTCTATGAATTTTCATAGTTTCGAATGTTTATGACGTCACAGTGGGAGCGGGAGCGGCACGTGACGTCTTAAACATTCGAAACTTTAAAAAATCATAGAAAAAAATCTATTCATCAAAAAAAAGAACGGCTGGTGTCAAAATTCTCAGGATGAGGTCTACTTTCAATTAAAAATGTAAAAAAAAGGCGCACCCCCCCCCCCCCCAATGATATCGGTTTTTTTGCAAAATTTGTTATGCAAATAGCAAAGATAGATAATTGAACTATCCTAGTCTCCTATTCAATATTTTGACTACCTATAAAAGATTTATTTTTGATCAAATATGTATCGAAACTATTGAAAACCATCGATAGTTCAGTACAATCGATGGTTTATTCGATGGTGACTATCAATAGTTTCCAAAAGATGCTCATCCCTACTTCACGGCCATACATCTTGATTTTGGAGGGATTTTATAGTTTTCAAGGCTAGAAAATATAGGCATAATACAAAATTGTTGCGTTGCCGGTTCGCATAACTCGGGACTTCCTTGGTCACTCCGTCCTTAATATTGCATCATAGTTAGAAAAATTAATGACCCCCCTTTATTTCACCATACATACATCAAATATACCCTAAATAGCTAAAATTGTAGCGTTAAAGTCAATTTCCGAATTTCAGATTTCCCGTGACTGGAGTTGGTACCAGTTTTTGGCTCCGCATTAAAGCTGTGGATCAAAACCGTCGTCGACTACTAACGAACGGATAAGAAATTGGTGCGCCTGGACTGTCGTAAAAACCGACAGTTTTGGAACTTTCGAAAACTGCGGGATTGGAACGCTCGTGATAATGAAAATATTGTAAAATCCCTCTTTTGTTCTTGCTGAAAACATCCACAATAAGTAGTTCCTCTGCTAATAAATGAGCTACAACACACTCGCGCGAGAAAACGGTCTTCTACAGCGTGGCGCGGTGGGTGGCTGAGCAGGCTAATCACCTCAATGTCGTGATACGACGTTTGACCGCAAGATCGCAGGCAGAACAAGCCGTCGGCACTGAAACGATCCAAATCCGATATTTTCGTCTCGATCAGACGGCTGCAGGGTGTTACATCTACGACTTTTTCGCTTAAAATCGTTTTCTAGAAGGAATCTCGCGATATACCTATTGGTTCGACAAGTCCTTTCATTACCACCTACCTATCGGGTAAATTCGAAAATTTGATCAACCGGCAGTCTGCGTTGTCGAGTGTAGGAAAGTTCACTTACAGCCCCCATCATATTCGAGTTGTTATTGCTATTAACATTGTAAACATAGAGGCTAGATGTAGACCACCTTATCACTAGCCCCTATGTACTGTTAAATGTAGAGAGGAAAACCATGTATTAAGACTACCTCAATTTTTGAAAGGCCCCTCTCAGCAATGAGAGAGGCCGGCAATGAACCCAATATTACTCGAGACGATCGAGCAAAACCCACATAATATAGGTACTAATTCATAAATTATTCAACTAGATAATTTGTGTTCAAATGATCCATGAACTTTTCTCTCTTCATGCTGTGGATCCTCATATTGGTTTATTACTTTTCAGTAATAAACCTTTGAAATCGACCAAGAAAACAAAAATTTGGCCGTCCGTCCGCCGTACGCAGCACTCTCCTTAGTTCCCATGGACAGATTTTGATGAAATTTGGTATATGGGCTCCCATTGGGGTCTAGTTGTGCCCCGAAGCTTTCGTTTAATGTCGTTCACTTCTAAGGGTTGAAATTTTGAAAACGCCCTAGCTCAAAAAATTTCGATACAAAGGTATTGTTTTACATCAATTTGAGATGGTATTGAATTTTTAGAAACCACGCGGAGCTCTGTAGGACAAACCGTTCGCTCCCTAAGGGCCGGGGGTACAAGTCATCGTTTAAACGGGGACATAGCTAAGCTTAGCTTAATTTTGAAACACCGTTTAAACTACAGATCCCGTTTGGCGGGTGTACAAGTCCTTATCATCTCAGTTTAAGAAACTGGAGTTTAGGAATCCAGAGACGACGAAGACGAAGAGGAAGAGAACAAAACGGCATGGAACTATGAAGGTTCCATGTTCGTAACTGCAAATTTTTGATGAATTTCAAGGCAGAAGTTGGAATAAACATCAACTTCACGTTAATCAGGATAACCTAAAACCTCAATGTGAGTTTTGCTAGAATAAAAGTGCGGGCGACTTTTACTTCAATCGGCTCAAAAACCTTCATTTCAGCGTTTCTATTTATTGTAATACACTAGTGGTGAAAGAAAGGAGTGTCGAAAAATAAATAAAAACAAACGATGAAAACGACGTATTAACTTTCATGATCGACCCAAAAATCGGTTATTCAAGAAAGAGTCTTCCCGTCCAAGAAACGGTTTTTCGAAGATTTGGTGAGTACTTTCGACATATACATTTCGACATAATCCTATTTCTTATCATTACAAGAAATAGGGTGTGCGCCTTGGTAGGAAAAACTGTTAATTGTTATTTTTAATCTAAGGTAGACCTCATTCTGAGAATTTTGGTACCAACCGCGCCCTTCTAGCGTGTGTAAAACTTTTCCTATGAATTTTTAAAGTGTCAACCGTTTATGACGTCACAGTGGGCTGGAGGGTCCCGCCCAGGCGAGAGGGGCGCGTGACGTCATAAACGGTTGAAACTTTGAAAAATCATAGAAAAAGATCTACTCATCCAAAAAGAGAACGGCTGGTGTCAAAATTCTCAGGATGTAGTCTACTTTCAATAAAAAATCTAAAAAAAATCAAGGCGCACACCCCATTTTGCATGCCGAATACTTCCGACGATGATGTGAAAGTGAGTAGTGATAACTACTATTTCTTTCACTAGCAAGCAACTTGGTTCCGAATATTGGTTGATGTACGTAAATAATCATAACGATCGGTAGAATACCTGATAGAATGTATTACCAAAAAGCACTCCTACAAAACCAGCAAGTAGGTACCTACAGCAACTCATGTAGCTCAAATTGCTCGTAATACTATAGATGCATTTTTTCAAGTACTTTCTCACGTCTTCTTCATAGTTACTTGCCTACTTCACAACTCTTTTCATCACCCCCCCATTCCTTTTTTTTCAGGTGATTACCATGTTCAACTGAAGATACGTCTCCTACAAAGGGTGCTGCCCTATTCCTAATGGTCGTTTCCTCCTACCTTCCCATTTTATTTTATCAATACAATATTATTCTGTAGGTATCAATTATTGTGTAACTGAGTAAAGGACCTGACTGATATTTATTTATCAAATGACTGTACCTATCACAAATCAATAATGTTTTGAGATATTCTGTATGTTTTTTTCCGAAAAATAGACAAATGTAGGTACCTTTTTTAAAATTTTTGTGACTTTACCTGTCTTGATTCCGTTCTTGAAATAACTATCTTTAGTTCATTGAAACTTGAATAAAACGCTGGAATGTTTTCCTATTTTAATGTTCAAATTGTTGAATGCTTTTTCCGACTAGGTATTCCTTAAATTTAATGAATATTTGTACAGACTAACTTCTACACTAAAATCGTCAGTGAATAATGTAACATAGTTGAGCAGCTACTACAATATATTTATTAAAATTCAACCTCAACCAAAATACTTCACCACATTGGTAGGTAACAATATTTCTCGTTATTACCCACTAAGCTCAGCTTAAACGGCCATCAGCGACCGTTTAACTTTAGTCTTAGTTTAGCTCTTATCAGGAACTAAAAGCGTAGTTTAGGAACTTGTACCCCAGCCCTAAACTGCATTCTCCGTTTAAACAGTAGTTTAATCGATGAGTGACGTTTAAACGGGTATTGTACCCCCGGCCCTAAGAGAACTTAAGGGTTGGACTTTCGATAAATCAGAAACACGCGTGTGAATCCCAAATGAGGCCTAATCTCCGTTCTTGTTTTAGCTGACCAAAATGCGATTGCTGTAGGTACGTGGTAGGTAGGTAGTATCTATGGCTGGTATTATCTATACCTAGCAAAGCTGAGTGATCTAAATAGATAGATAATCAAATTGATGAATTGTATTGAATTTAAGCTAGGGCGTTTTGAAAATTACAGCCCTTATTTATCAACCCTTGGAAGTGACTTCCAATCAAAAGCTTCGGGGCACAACAAGACTCCAAATGGAGCCCATATACCAAATTTCATCAAAATCGGTCCATGGTAACTAAGGAAAGTGCCACGTACGGCGAACGGTACCAAAACTCGGTTAAGTAGAATGTCGGTAAAGGGGTTAAGTAGAAACAAGCAGCAACCAACAAGGAGAAAACCCCAAGAATGAAGTAGAGGGGGAAGAGTTACTCCTGTCTCTAGAATTACCACACCAAGAAAACCTGGCAAATCCACGTGGGCCATCCCGGGTATCATAATTATTATAGAGTGAGGAAGAGAAAACCCACTACTGCCGCAATCAAAAATCTGCAAGGATTGTATTGGGCCAATCGGCCCCAGAAACAATCTGTACCACTCTGATATAGCAAAATTTTTATTCTATTTCGGGATTCCAATTGAAACGTAAACCAACAAATTTTGAGGAGGGGGGTTACAATTTTGTTCTTGGTCGATTCTAAAGGTTCATTATTGAAAATAATAAAACTAGGTTCCTGGGTAACTAGGTGAGCCTGTAACGCGCCAACCTCATTAAAAATCGCCGGAGAATCCAAGCATCGGCTGGAGCGGTATCTTCGGCGGTTCCACGCAACATCAACCGCGTTCGTGGGCCTAACGGCGTTAATTAAATCCCGGGTTCTAGCGGTCGCCTCCGTGACAGGCGAAATGACAAACATTTCCTCCCCGCCTTGTCGCCATTGATTCCGCCTTTTCCCCCTCCGCCACCACCCCGCATAAATCTGCTGTCAAACTCGTGCGTTTCTGCAAAGGGTCAGAAAGGGACTCCAAGTCGGTCACAGAGCCGACCGCGACCACAGCGAGTAACGTTCCGCATGAGTGGGGATTATTTTAAATGAAGGAGTTGGCTGGCATCACACTGATTTACTTGAGTCTAATGACATCTAGTTAGGGCTGCGGCTGAACTTAAACAGAAGGAGACCTTAACGATGTTACCTGGAAAATGTGCAACCTCGTAGAGCGATACAAAGGATAACCAACTGAAGATGAGAACTAGAGGACTAAAATTGTCCATTGCGGTCGCCGTTTGAGCCTTGGAAGCCAAACTAGACCAGTTGTTGAACTAAGATGAAATGAGACCTTAGTTGCTGGAAAATAGGAAGTCCTAAGAAGCAATACCGTGAATTACCAACGCTGACGATGTGAACTACAGACCTGGAGACAATCCATTTCGGTAGTTATTCAAAACTGGGACACCTAACTGGAGCAGTAGCTGAACTTGTATAAAAGGGGATTGTAAGGATGTTGCCTGGAAAATGAGGATAACCAACTGATGGTAAGGCCTGGAGATTATCCATTTTGAAAATTATTTGAGCCTGGGACGCCACACCATAGCAGTGGTTGAACTTGGACAGAAGGAGACCTTAGCGATGCTGCTGAAAATTGGGAAGTCCTGAAAAGCTATGCTGAGCATTACCAACTGATGTTGGGGTCTAGAGAACTGAAATTGTCTATTTTGGTAGTTATTCGAGCCTGGGACAACTTACTGGAGCGGTAGCTGAACTTGGACAGAAGGGGACTGTAACAATGTTGCCTGGAAAATGAGCAATCCGTCGAACGATTCAGAGGATAACCAACTGATGATAAGAACAGGAGATTATCCATTTTGACAACTATTCGAGCCTGAGACGCCAAACTATGATAGCAGTGGTTGAACTTGGACAGAAGGAGACCTTAGCGATGTTGCTGGAAAATGGGAAATCCTGAGAAGCAAAACCGAGAATACCAACTGATTATGGAACTGTCGGATCCGCGGAAGACAAGGAATCGCCAGCGGGATATCCGACTTTTTCCCGACCAAGTTCGGAACTGCCGGCTCAGCATTTTGCCGCTCGTCTCCCTTCTTGACGCCCGACCGAGGTTATAAAGACTTCGACCACCGAATTCAGGAGTATCTTTCGCCCAGAACTGATCCCCGACGGATTAGCTCCCGTCTTGTATTCTCAGCGCCCATCTGGAGAAGCACACTCTGCCGCACCTTCGAACTCTGCCTTAGCTAAGAGACCCTTGCTGTTCACCCGGATCACCCGCCGATCACCGCAGGATCACCCGCAGATCTGCTAGATTCAAGCCTTGGTTCTACAGGTACTTCATTGTGGAGAGACTTTAGAGTTGTGTAGATAAAGGGGGGTTTTATGTAAATAAAAGGGGTTTTTATCATCCTTTTTATGTTTATATATCGACTCTTCCCAATCACCTCTATATAGTATCCAGATAGGCTCTGACAGAACCTTTTGACCTGGAGATTGTACATTTCAACTGTTTTTATCAGGGTTGTAAGTAAACTGTCGTTGAACGCAATACTCTTGAGAATGTTCGGTCCTTCAACCTCAAATTCGTTCCCTTTGTATTAACTTTGTACTAGAATGTTCCCGCCTTTCCGAATTTAGGTTTCACGCCGTAGATCAAAATACTTCTTCTTCAGCTGTAAATGTCCGTTCATAGATCATGTCAGAAGATACTCGGAATTTATTGGCAGCTGGAAACACCGACTTTTCTCCAATAGCAGAGCAAGAATACTTTCATTCAGCTCTGATTTGTGAACTATCTAGTAGGATAATGTTGAATCCCAAATCAATTGAAAGTGGGGTATCAACTGTTCCCCACTTTCCTCTAACTAGGTCGTGGTCTAGCCCTCCTGAAATGTCTTCTAGATCCACCCCTGCTCCAGTTCGGGAATTCAGATTCGAGAAATCGGCGAATCCGATAAGTCGACATCTTATTCGCAAATAAAAACACCATGAATCAATGGAAAGTGAAAAAAAAGAACCTCTCGAACCTCCACCTCTCGCCCTCAATTTTCCGCAACGGCCACGTCAGACAAATCTCATTAACTCACCCTCTTCGGCTGTGAGACGTCTGATGTTCGAATCAGCGAGGCGATCGGGATAGGATTTAGGGGCTAATAAGCTTCAACAAGGTTTTTCGCGCTATCGATTTCCCATTTCATTCAATTTGTCAAGAGAGTGGTGTCGTACATCATTTGAACGCTTGAATAAATCACGTCTCGCCGCAGCGTTGGGACTGCCCTTGAAATCCTCATCAGGGCATTAAAACGGAAAAATCCTGGTCTTGAAAATAGTTCAATAGATCACAATGTGATATGTGATATCACAATACCCTATGTCACAGGGTAAGGGCACTGGTTATTGGCCCAGTTAGGAACGTAAGGTGAAATATCATCGCTATTTTTCATCCAATTTGAAGAAAGAAATGCTTTTATTTGGGCGAATGATATTTCGCTGCGTTTTTTCTCGTTTCTTCGATTTTCGAGCAGTTGAACATTCAACCAAAGCGATAGAATATAAAACTGTTGAACAAGCGATGTTTTACTTACCAATGCTAGCCGGAATTGCCAATAATAGAATGCTAGTAAACAGAGAACATGGAGGTCTAGTCCACTGAGGGTAGTTGGAGGTCTAGTGATCTGAGAGTAGATGGAGATATAGTCCACTGATAGTTTGAGGTCTAGTCCACTGAGGATAGTTGGAGGTCTAGTCCACTGAGAGTAATGGGAGGTCTAGTGATCTGAGAGTAGATGGAGATATAGTCCACTGAGGGTAGTGGGCGGTCTAGTCCACTGATAGTTGGAGGTCTAGTCCACTGAGGGCAGTTGGAGGTCTAGTGGACTGAGAGTAGTTGGAGATATAGTCTACTGATCGTTGGAGGTCTAGTCCACTGAGGGTAGTTGGGAGGTCTAGTCCACTGGGGGTAGTTGGAGGTCTAGTGGACTGAGAGTAGATGGAGATATAGTCCACTGAGGGTAGTTGGAGGTCTAGTGGACTGAGAGTAGTGGGAGGTCTAGTGATCTGAGAGTAGATGGAGATATAGTCCACTGAGGGTAGTGGGAGGTCTAGTCCACTGATAGTTGGAGGTCTAGTCCACTGAGGGTAGTTGGAGGTCTAGTGGACTGAGAGTAGTTGGAGATATAGTCTACTGATCGTTGGAGGTCTAGTCCACTGAGGGTAGTGGGAGGTCTAGTCCACTGAGGGTAGTTGGAGGTCTAGTGGACTGAGAGTAGATGGAGATATAGTCCACTGAGAGTAGTTGGAGGTCTAGTGGACTGAGAGTAGTTGGAGATATAGTCCACTGATCGTTGGAGGTCTAGTCCACTGAGGGTAGTGGGAGGTCTATTCCACTGGTAGTTGGAGGTCTAGTCCACTGAGGGTAGTTGGAGGTCTAGTGGACTGAGAGTAGATGGAGATATAGTCCACTGAGAGTAGTTGGAGGTCTAGTGGACTGAGAGTAGTTGGAGATATAGTCCACTGATCGTTGGAGGTCTAGTCCACTGAGGGTAGTGGGAGGTCTATTCCACTGGTAGTTGGAGGTCTAGTCCACTGAGGGTAGTTGGAGGTCTAGTGGACTGAGAGTAGTTGGAGATATAGTCCACTGAGGGTAGTTGGGGGTCTAGTGATCTGAGAGTAGATGGAGATATAGTCCACTGAGGGTAGTGGGAGGTCTAGTCCACTGGTAGTTGGAGATATAGTCCACTGATAGTTGGAGGTCTAGTCCACTGAGGGTAGTGGGAGGTCTAGTCCACTGGTAGTTGGAGGTCTAGTCCACTGAGGGTAGTGGGAGGTCTAGTCTACTGGTAGTTGGAGGTCTAGTCCACTGAGGGTAGTGGGAGATCTAGTCCACTGGTAGTTGGAGGTCTAGTCCACTGAGGGTAGTTGGAGGTCTAGTGGACTGAGAGTAGTTGGAGATATAGTCTACTGATCGTTGGAGGTCTAGTCCACTGAGGGTAGAGGGAGGTCTAGTCCACTGAGGGTAGTTGGAGGTCTAGTGGACTGAGAGTAGATGGAGATATAGTCCACCGATAGTTGGAGGTCTAGTCCACTGAGGGTAGTGGGAGGTCTAGTCCACTGGTAGTTGGAGGTCTAGTCCACTGAGGGTAGTTGGAGGTCTAGTGGACTGAGAGTAGTTGGAGATATATTCCACTGAGGGTAGTTGAGGTCTAGTGGACTGAGAGTAGATGGAGATATAGTCCACTGAGGGTAGTGGTAGGTCTAGTCCACTGAGGGTAGTTGGAGGTCTAGTGGACTGAGAGTAGTTGGAGGTCTAGTGATCTGAGAGTAGATGGAGATATAGTCCACTGAGGGTAGTGGGAGGTCTAGTCCACTGGTAGTGGGAGGTCTAGTCCACTGAGGGTAGTTGGAGGTCTAGTGGACTGAGAGTAGTTGGAGGTCTAGTGATCTGAGAGTAGATGGAGATATAGTCCACTGAGGGTAGTGGGAGGTCTAGTCCACTGGTAGTTGGAGGTCTAGTCCACTGATAGTTGGAGGTCTAGTCCACTGAGGGTAGTGGGAGGTCTAGTCCACTGGTAGTTGGAGGTCTAGTCTATTGAGGGTAGTTGGAGGTCTAGTCTACTGAGGGTAGTTGGAGGTCTAGTGGACTGAGAGTAGTTGGAGATATAGTCCACTGATCGTTGGAGGTCTAGTCCATTGAGGGTAGTGGGAGGTCTAGTCCACTGGTAGTTGGAGGTCTATTTCACTGATTGTAGGAGGTCTAGTCCACTGAGGTTTATTGGAGGTTTAGCCCACTGAGGGAAGTTGGAGATCTAGCTCACTATTAGTAGTTGGAGGTTTCGAAATCAGAAGGAAGTTGGGGTAGCCTACACAACCGCTTGGATACCAGTGGAGGTCATATGAACATACCTAAGAAAATCATATCAGTATGCTGTGAGTCATGAATGTAACTTCTCAGCATCCCTTTCCTGAGCGGTCCTATGAGTTTCTTTACTATGTTTCATGCACTGTTTCGAGCCTAACAATGATTTACTAAGTGAAATGATGTTGAATAAAAATTTTCGAAAATTTGTAAGACACTGCAATGTAGATTTTTAGCTACGTAACTCAACAGACTTTATTATAAATGGTATTTGCTACGCACCTCAGAGAGAACCTAATGTGCCTGATCTATGCATATCAATAAACAAAGCAATCTCTATCTTTGACGTAAATGGTTGTAAATAATGCGGAAAATCTGCAGAACAAAGCTCACTAACATATCACCTCTTCTCTACACCATTCGACTAGTCGTGGTTTCTTCCTACCACCTCAAGGTGAGAATAAAAACCTGTTGGAAAGAAAACTAGTTACAACCTACTTTGGAAGTACACACCTGATCGATGGAGACTCTCGCTCAAGATTCATGAGAGCTAGCCACACTTGATCCGACTTCAGAGGTCCGCAGGTCACTCCTGAAAAATCGGACGTGACCCGAAGTCGACAACCAAACGAGCTCACACAACTTCCAACTACCAACTTATCAAAGATATTGGTGGGAGGGAAAGACTTTGCTGTGGTTTCTTCAAGTAACAGACTAAGACAGAGTTTGGGAATGGAACAATTTTCACCCTTTTCCTTCCTCGTGTATCATTAGGTTTTTTTTTACTTTTGAAAGATGAAAAAGAAGAAAAACACTGCAAATTATCACACAACGGTCTATTCATTGTTTTGTAGAGATCGACCGTCTGCAATTAACACTGCTTTCCCACTAATGGTACTAACCAGTTTATTTTGACAAGGTGTACATACCTCTTAGTGGGTGCCTTTATTACGACATCTGGTTCTTAGTTGTCCAGTAGGCACAACTGAGTGGCATACCAATGCGAAAAAACCAAAAAAGATCGCATTTGATCAGAAGAAATTCGCCTCACTTCCGTCCGTGGACAATCATGTGGTATTCACAACCGTGTTTTTGATTAATTTTTTTCCAACCTGCTTTGGGACCACTTGTAATACCAGTCCTGAAAGCACTCCGTTGCGGACCGCCGTGGGTCCCAAAGGGAGCTCCAGTGTTCCCAGGAGAGCTGACAAACCCTGTGGAGAGGAAGACGAGGCCTCCCGAAATATCTGATAATCTTGTTCATCTTATACTATTCCGCCTCATCATTGGAATTTCAATTTCACGGGTAGAACGACTTTTTAAGATTCTATGAGAAAAGTCATGACTTTCAGAGATTGAATTCACGAATCAGCTGAGTCAGTAATTAATTAAGTACTTGTGAATTGAAGTCAAACATTGAGAACGGAAAAAATAGCACCCATATGAGTCGAATTAATCTCCATAACGCGTGTACTGTGTTTGAAATTGAGGGAACACTTCATGTGCTTAATCGATTCACTTTAGAAAACAAGAAGTGCTTGTGAGGAGAAGAATAATCTTCAAGATCAGCTTTTCCCTGAAATTTAGGTACCTCCAGACAATAGGAGTTTCATCAACTTTTAGTCCGAAAATCAGCTGACTAAATTGAAAATAAACGTCACCCCACTTCCTTCATCCGTCTCCTCTCTGGTTTCCTCTTTCTGTTCCGCATGTCTCAGCAGGCTGTAAGACGAACTTTGGGTCCTGGTTGTTGAGCAGTTGGCTGCTGTTGAAGCACAACTGAGTGACATGAAAATCTCTGATATAACGGTACCAAAACGATTGTTGGCGTTTTCAGTTGATTAAGTATGTTCATGGCCAAATCATTATCTACGATAGGCAGAATGGGTACCTACTCGAAGCTACATTACGGCAAGCGATGAAAAAACGTCAGTGAACACGCACCCAAAGGAAGCTTACAATAAAAGGAGGAGCACACCATCCCTATGGAGCAGAGGACGAGGACCAGAATATCTGAAAATCTTGTTCATCTTATACTACCAGCCTCATCATTGGCATTTCAATTATATGGGAGGAAGGACTTTTTATTGTTCTTCAGGGTGTCCCCGACAACGTCCCACCAACCCCCACCCTGCTAAAATCGTCCAGATAGTGGTAAAATTTTTTTCTTTTAATCCATGATTTTTTCCAAGGATCTCAAATATGACCACGGTGCGCAATCGTGCGCAACGCACACAAACTTCATTTTTTCAAATTTTTCAAATTTCATGAACATTTCGCCCCTCAAACATTTTTTTTTATCGCGCGCAACCCGCTCAGCGCGCGCTCAAAGATGCGCAACCGCGAGGTTGCGTCAAAATGTGCATGTACAGAGTACCCAAGTGTGACACATGATGTTTTAGTATTTTTTACGCTGATTCACGTGGTGATGTTAGTTTCTTAATTTGACTGCATTTTGATCAAAATATCGACGAAACATAACCTTTTAAAAAAGAAAATGGCCTTTTTTAAGGGCAAAACCATCCTGTCTACTTAAACACTTTTTTCCAAGATAATCGAAAACAGACTCCCAAGGAGGGAGCCACTTCGAACAGTTGCTCTAAACTACCTAATTTTGAACTGGTTCCAAATTTAATTTTTAATTTCAATTTTAATTTCCACAGAAGGTTACATTTTATTTTTACAGAAGAGCTAGGTTTTTCTTTCAACTCCGCCGTAACCGGTCCCCAGTCCAGATAAATTGTTTGTATTTGGTACCTGTTATGATCAGCTACCTCTTCGCATTTCTGTCTATTCTCTTCCTCCGCTCAGTGGGTAGCGAGCGCCGACTCAGAAGTGTAAATATAGTTTAGTGGGAACGGTAGGAGATCGATCCCCGGTCGAGGGAAGTTAATTTTTGATGATTCAACATACCGACTCTTTACGTGTAAACATTCAGAAATTAACTGAAGAGTTCTTCAAGTTATGAGTAAAAAGACCATTTTCCTTTTAATTTTTTTTCTTCTATAATTTGATCAAAATGCAGTCAAATTAAGAAACATCACCACGTGATTCAGCGTAAGAAAATACTAAAATATCGTGTGTCAACCTCGCGGTTGCGCATTTTTGAGCTGAGTCAGTAATTATTTAAATACTAGTAATTTTTTGCTGCTGAGTGCTTGAGAATCGAATGAAAAGCTCTCAAGGGATTCAAACTATTAATCGAATTTGAAATTCATTAAACAGAACACACTATGTGCATAATTGATTCGGCTTAGAAACCTAGAAGTGGTTGTGAGGAGAAGATCTTTCAGATCAGCTGTGTCAGACATTTTTCTCCAAAAATCAATAATCGTTTATATTTTGATCATCTCAGTCAATAAGATGTGTTTAGTCAAAATTGAGCCCAGAAAGCTGACTAAATTGAAAATGATCTTCAGTAACGAATTGGACAAAGTAACAAAGTGACATGATAGTCACTTCCCGGTTGCAGAAGCCTCCAACAGGCTGTGCGCTCAAATTCTAGGCGCTCAGTTTCATGGATCACCCAGCTGATCTGACACCTATACCGTTTCAGGGGACTCGTAGACGATGCTTATCCTGTTTTAGCATCCAAATGTGAATTCATGAGCCGTTAGCATTGAGGTTTACCCAGCTGATCGAACAGCCACTTCTGCTCTTTAAATCTGACGAACCTTCCAAGTTTCATGAAAATCGGTATCGAAAAAAAAGTTTAAGCGAATGCTGGATTGCCTCAAAATATGCACTTGTATTATAAGCACCATGTACATGTTTGTTGATGTAGGTCATCTCTAAGGGTTGAGAAATAATGTTTGAAATTTTGAAAACGAACTAAATCAAACAATTTTGATATAAAGGGATTGTTTTTCCTTCAATTTAAGATAGTATTGGATTTTAAGAATCCAATGAGACCACCCAGAGCTCTTTAGGATAACCCGTTAGCTCCCTACAAGAATTTAAGGGTTGGACTTAAATTAAATCAGAAACAAGAAGTGCGAATCGCAAAACAGGCCTAATCTCCGTTCAAATTTTAGCTGAACGAAATGCTATCGATGTTTTTCTTCATGTTGGTTGGTGGTAACAATGGCAAAGCTGTGTTCTTTGCAGGCGAGTGATCTTTATGTATAGAAAAATAATAAACCATTGTGTAATAATTTACAGCGTTTTCAACTTTTCGGCCTTAAATCAAGAAGGTGGAAGAACGTTATGAGAACACATCGTGGTACAACGATATTCCCCCTAGCATGAACTATTACTCTTTGTGAATCACTTCAAAGATTGAGACATCTTGAGACGAGAGCTACGCGGTACGTGAGGATAAAAACGTCATTGTACAGAGGGAATTGAGAGAAGTTACGGCAGCGTGAAATGAAGTTAGTTCGAGAGCCTCTTCTTCATTCAAAATTAGAAGTTATTATTCCACATAATTTAGTAATACATTCAGACAATGAAAGTGCCCGACTTGCAAACCCTCGCCGCCGGTCTCAAGTTTAATGATGGGGGATTCGACTTCTCCAACAAGAGGTAATTGGGTGAGCGAATTTAAAGTATGGGTAGAAAAGGAAAGAAAATTGTCTGTTATTCAAAAATGACCGTTACCAAAGAATGAAGTGTGGGGGAAAACAATGAAAGATGATATTGAGAATTATTTACGTAGGTGATGCATTTTCACTCCCACACATGAAGGGATTTCAAGTCTATAATTTAACAGCATGTCCGCTCGCTTCGCACGCTCACCCATGTGGTGGTGATTCGCAGTCTCACAAAACTACAAGCATCATTTACATTGGAGGACCTTATTATAAGCAAACTTCATATATCAAGAACGATAGATGTTTACGACAGGTAGAGGGTCATCAAACTCAAAAATTGATGGAAATGCAAAACAACTATCAACTGAATTGGAAGACGCGGCAAAGGGATGCTCAAAACTGGTGACGGTAAACCACTAAAAAGGAGAAAGTAATCATTTAGACGTATTCATATACGAGGTTGATAGGTAGGTTGATAGGTACGCACTGAAGTCGCCACCGTGCCCATCGGTAGACACGTAATTAACAATCTTCTACATACTCTATTCTTCGCAGATATACTCTCAGGGTCTCAGTCGGTCGCTGTTCGTTCTTAGTATTTCTTGAAATTGAAGGGGCAAAACTTACAAAGTTGTACCTAAATTTGAAATTTTAAAGGATTTCAGAAATTCATTAGTGCACGGCCCTAGGGAATTAAAAAACTGAAATATTGCCGCCGGAATGATCAAATTCGAACAATAATTGCCAGAGAAAAATGGGAAACACTACTGAATACTGTTTTTCCCATGTTTCTCTGGCAATTATTGCTCGATTTTGATGATTCCGGCGGCAATATTTCAGTTTTTCAATTCCCTAGGGCCGTGCACTAAATAATTTCTGAAATCCTTTAGAATTTTCCAATTTAGGTACAACTTATAAAGTTTTTGCGCCTTCGATTTGGCGAAATACTGACCCGGAAGGAGGAACGAACGTCGACCGACAGAGACCCCCATAACGGTTGGACGTACGATAAATCAGAACCTCGAGTGCGAATCGCAAAAGAGGCCTAATCTCAGTTGAAATTTTAGCTGACCAAAATGCGATCACTGTAAGTACGTGGTAGGTAGGTAGTAGGTGGTAGGTAGGACAATGGCAAAGCCGAGTTCTTTGCAGACGAGTGATCTATAGAGAAAAATAATAAACCTTTGTGTAATAATTTGCAGCGTTTGGACCTAAATTAGTTTTGATGTGACGAAATAGTAAGTTTGTAGTCTTAGTGTTTTCACAACTGAGAATAAAATAGCATGAAGTGAAATAAAAACTGAATATTTCAAGATTCAAGAATAACTGATTTTCTAGTGTAAATTTACAGCAGCAATCGTACGGGACTACAAATCACAACCAACAGCAACTTGGACGAGCTAGTCCAGTGATCTGTAATAAACGCAGAAAACACCCCCTTGGATGAGCGAGCGAAGCGGGAGACGTACGTGCTCGTCTTATACTACGTACGAGATATATTTTCTTCTGATAACAGTGTTGGAGTGCCGCTCTAACAAGTATCGATAAATTAAATGTAATTCGCATCATGATCACACCATTGATCTTTTGAACACCGGTTCCTCCGGTTGGATAATGAGATTGTTTAGAACATCCCAACTACGGGAAAAATGAGTCGTCATGTCCAGATTATTGCACATGGTGACTGACTAGTTCGTTATAACACTCTCTCTAATCCCTCATCTTCATCTTATAATCATAAAATACTCAGAAATGATGGGAAATGATCAAGCAGATTGTTGGGTTCGTTAGGGAAGCGAAGAATTTGTAAACCTACATCACTACGGCATACAAAAAGCCGTCGGGAAGCTTGTCTCTCATTTTGTGGTTAACCGGTCAATAGGATAAATTTGTTTTGTTTCTAAGCCGTATTTTAAAAGTATTCCCCATCAAAATTCGTCTCAGAGTCGACAATTCGCCAGCTCAATCGTAACATTCCAATACCTCATTGCTAGCTTATGTTCTTCCGAAGGACGTTTAGGAGACGGATGGTCTCCTATAAACAGTATTTCAATCAAATCAATTACCGATATTCATTGAGAATTCAAAACCTCCAAAAATCACTTAGTCATAACGTCGTTGTTCGATTATAATCAAACGTACGTATTTACTATCACGTATTTCGTGTGAAAGACACGAAGAAGCTACGTGCCACACCTACCAAGCTAACGGTTCCCTTGCTACGGAACTCAAAATCACCTCAACACTGAAATCGAGGGGAACAGCCAATTAGTCTCGTCTTTTGAATCGCTCCTGAACTTGAAAAACATTTTACAGATTTGAACTCTGGTAATCTATATAAGAAATTTTACATAGTAACAAAAATACCATGTAATAAGTAATTTATGTTCGAGATAGCAATTTTTATCAAAAATCTCGGACAACACGTTTTTTGACCTTATTTTTTCAAAAATTTGACCCATCAAAATTGTCTTTGTCTGGACAATGAGAGTTTTTTTAATTTATTGTAAACTATTGTTACCTACCTGAAATTGTAAGCTGATTCCAAATATATTTCATGTGTGTTAATGTGTATTTGAAAAGAAAACGCTGCAAATTATTACACAAAGGATTATTAATTTTCTTATTAACATTTGAACCGAGATTAGGCCTCTTTTGCAATTCACACTCGTGTTCCTGATTTATCGTAAGTCCAACCCTTAAACTCTCGTAGGGAACGAACGGTTTGTCCTACGTGTTTGTCCACGTGGTCTCAAAAAATTCTAAAAATTCTATACTATCTTAAATTTATGGAAAAATAATACCTTTACATCTAAATTTTTTGAAATAGGGCGTTTTCAAAATTTCAAACTTATTTCTCAACCCTTAGAAGTGACCTACATCGAACAAAATCTTCGGGGCACAACTAGATCCCAAATGGAGCCTACATACCAAATTTCATCAAAATCGATCAATGCTAAGTGGGGAAAGTGTCGCGGACGGCGGACGGACGGCCAATTTTTTATTTTTGGATTCTACGTACCTTGAAACGTAAACCATCAAATTTTGAGGTGGTTAAAACAAAAGTTTTCTTGGTCGATTCCAAAGGTTCATTATTGAAAATAATAAACCAAAAACACGTTTTTGAACCCGACCAAAAAAAAAATCATTTTCTTCTGAATCGACCGAGAAAAAAATTTACCTCCCCTCAAAATTTGTTGGTTCATGTTTCAAAGTACGTAAAATCCAAAAATCGAGAAGAAAAAATTTGCCGTCCGTCCGCCGTACGCGGCTGTTTCTCCACTTAGCATTGGTCGATTTTGATGAAATTTGGAATGTAGGCTCCATTTGGGGTCTAGTTGTGCCCCGAAGCTTTTGGTTGATGTCAGTCCCTTCTAAGGGTTGAAAAGTAATTATCTCAAACATTTTTGATGTAATGATAATGTTTTTTTATCAATTTAAAAAAGTGTTGAATTTTTAGAATCGAATGAGACCACCCAGAGCTCTGTAGGATCAACCGTTCGCTCCCTATGTGAACTTATGGGTTGGACTTACGATAAATCAGAAACACGGGTGTGAATTTGAAAAGAGGCCTAATCTCCGTTCAAACTTTAGCTGACCAAAATTCGATCGTTGTTCGTTTCTTTGAGTTGTATTCAGTTTTGCGACCTTAGCAACCAGTAATCAATTTTCCCAATGATGGCAACCAAGTGTGAAGTGTTCATTTCTTTCAAAATGAACTTCTTGAATGAACTACAGAAAAGTAATAAATCTTTGTGTAGTAATTTGCAGTTTTTTTTCTTCAAAAATTGGACCTCGTTGGGTTGATTTATAAGGCAGCCCAACGAATTCATCCCATCTTATATTTTAGCTTAATAGCTGTTTCCAACAGTCGAAGGTGATATTTTGCTTCCGAGTCTACCAAGGTAGCGGAAGCTTTGTTTCCACTTTTCAAGGACGAAAAAAAAAGTTCTCCAAAATCAAAATTTTCACTCGCGTTTTGCGTTTTAGACCTTTCTGAACAATTTTGGTGCCGTGTCTGTCTGGCTGTGTGTCTGTCTGTCTGTGTGTCTGTCTGTCTGTGTGTCTGTCTGTCTGTGTGTCTGTCATGAATTCCTTGTAACGCGCATAACTATACGAAGTTATTGTCCGATTTCGATGAAATTTCTAGGGATTGTGCGGGTTGGTGTGTAGACGGTCCCCTATGAAAATCATCATCCATAGACTGATAGAAGCGACTGCGCATGCGCAAACGTGAATTCCTTGTAACAGCATAACTTCCACATTTTCCATCCGATTTCAATGAAATTTTCAGGGATGTTACAGATTAGTATTTAGATAGTTCCCTATGAAAATCACCACCTTCGGCCTGATAGTAGCCACTGCGCATGCGCAAACGTGAATTTCCTTGTAACGGCCATTACTTCTACATTTTCCATCCGATTTCAATGAAATTTTCAGGGATGTTACAGATTAGTATTTAGATGGTCCCCTATGAAAATCACCACCTTCGGCCTGATAGTAGCCACTGCGCATGCGCAAACGTGAATTTCCTTGTAACGGCCATTACTTCTACATTTTCCATCCGATTTCAATGAAATTTTCAGGGATGTTACAGAGTAGTGATTGGATGGTCTCCTATGAAAATCTCCACCTTCGGACTGATAGTAGTCACTGCGCATGCGCAAATGTTAATTTCCTTGTAACGGCCGTAACTTCCACATTTCCCATCCGATTTCAATGAAATTTTCAGGGATGTTACAGATCAATGTTTAGATGGTCCCCTATGAAAATCATCACCCCCCGGACTGATAGTAGCCGATGCGCATGCGCGAACATGAATTGCTTGTAACAGCCATAACTTCCACAATTTCTACCCGATTTCGATGACATTTTCAGGGATTACGCGGATTAGGTTGTAGATGGTCCCCTATGAAAATCAAGGCCTTAAAATTTACAGTAGCCTCTGCGCATGCGCAATCGTAAAATCCTTGTAACAGCCGTAACAGTTGCGTCTGAGGTGAGGATCTCAGAACCATTCAACTAACCCCTTTGTAGATCAGTGAGCAAAGTACAGGACTCACACCCAAGAGTCCCAGGTTCGATTCCCAATCTTGCTAAGAATTTTTTTGATTCCAATCACTACCGTACTTACATTTTTCGTCCGAATTTGATGAAATTTTCTAGGATTGTCCAGATTAGCGTGTAGATGGCCCCCTATGAGGGTAGTGAAAGGTACTTAGAGATTGGTGTTTTCAGATTAACTACTATGCATCGGATCATCTATATAATCGGGTTATGGATACGAGGAAGCTATGTGCCACACCCACTTGGCAGACGTTTTGTTTGTTTGTTAGGCCAACCGATCTTGTTATTATGCTATGAAGCCATGAATTTGTGTAACCCTTTTATTGGTCTACATGGGCACCCCAGGCGAGCGTTTGAGACCACGTCACAACATGAAAGTGAAGTAAGTAGTCGGTTTATTGTAACAATTTAAAAAATCATAAAAACTTTCGAAAAATGTCAAAAATTATTTGAAATATTAAAAAAAAATAAATATGCACAATTATTATTTTTAAAATGTAGGTCAAGTTACATCGCATCTGACTGTGTTAAGTTCTATTATTCGTTTCTAAACGGTATCCAGTAAGATCCAGATTACTGAAAGTGTGTTGCTCAAACCTGCAGACGATCGCACTTCGGCGCATTTAATTGTAAGATAATGCGGAGAGTATAATCCCAGCGGGATAAATCCCGGGACTAATCCTGAACAAGTTACACGACAGGAAGGAAACCATTTCGGATGTGGGAGAATGGATTTGAAAGTGCGTGATACGAGTGTCTCCGGCTCGGGATTGAGGGAGATCGCTTGGAGGAGAGGTGGCGGGAGTAAATCTCTCGAAGGGAGAAGAAGATAGGTAGTTCTCGTCCTTTTCTCATAAGACGAGGCAACTTGGTACTTCCCTCGCCTCGTCTCTCCTCTGAAGGCTTGTCAACTGAAAAGCGGGGTTACAGCTCTTCCCACTTCCACTCAGGAAGTACCGAAGTACGTTACACGCCGCCGCCAATGACAGGAGACGTGAGGCTGAGAAGGTGGTCGGCGTAACCCTTCGCGTTTGGAAAATTTCAGATTCGCGTTTCGGCCAAACTGTAGTCCACGTCACGAAATCAGGCGGGTTGCTCTCAGCCACACTCCAGTGTTCAGCAGGATAGTATGCGAATCGATTGCAGGGATTTTAACGACTGATGTACTCTAGAAAGCATATGGGTGATGGGGTATTTCGGTGGGTCGGAAATTCAGGTTTTTGACCTCAAATTTGGATTCAGCACCCTTGAAAACCTATGTAGTCCAACTTTAAGCCCAATGATACTATAACATGTGGTAGAAAAATTAATTAAAGAGATCACGCGTTTGAAAAAAAAGCTGCAAATTATTACACAATGGTTTATTATTTTTCTATATAGATCACTCGTCTACAAAATCACCAATCCAATACGAAAAAGAAAAAAAAAGATCCAATCCAATCCAATACTCGTCTACACCATCCAGTATGAAAAAGAAAAAAAAAGAAAAAAAAATCAAAAAATCAAAAAAAAAAATAAATAAAAAATCACCAACCATCGATCGCATTTTGGTCAGCTCTAATTTGAACGGAGATTAGGCCTCTTTTGCGATTCACACTCGTGTTTTGATATATATATATATTTATACCTTATTTTTCAACCCTTAGAAGTGACCTACATCAACCAAAAGCTTCGGGGCACAACTAGACCCCAAATGGAGCCTACATACCAAATTTCATCAAAATCGGTCAATGCTAAATGGCAAAAGTGCCGCGTACGGCGTACGGCGGACGGACGGCCAAATTTTTATTCGATTTTTGGATTCTACGTACCTTGACACGTAAACCATCAAATTTTGAGGGGGTGTTAAAATTTTCTTTTTCTTGGTCGATTCCAAAGGTTCATTATTGAAAATAATAAACCAAAAGGCGGGCCTCCCTTAACGCACACACACTTACGCCGCGCGCGTGTGTGAGTAGTTTTGTAGTATCCAAGAGGTCCTCCGAGGGTTTCATCTCCTCTCTGTGCATGGATACTTTTTTCAAAGACAGTTGGCTAGCTACGTCACACCATTCAAATCTTCAACTTTCCTTAGCTTCTCTGATTTTTTTAAAACATTTTCTCGACAAACAGACCCGATTACCGTTATTCCTGAGCCATACTCTTTTGAAAAAAAAAATTTTTTTTAATTGACTGAAATACCCCATTCTCAGAAAAAGCTCAATCTTCCAGGCTCAAACTTTGAGTAAGTGAACCGTCTCCACAAAAATCATGAAGTTTCCTGGGAACGTTGAGAAGAATTTGTGATGCAAAACAGAGCTCAATTCACAGTTTTTAGTCTCAAATTCCAATTATAAAAATTTATAGTGAGGGGGTAATGAGAACTTGATTTTTTTAAAGTCATTGGTATTGAAAATATCGTATTAGTTTCACAATTCTGTTTAAAAAAATTCATCAAGTTTCCTGGGAACTTTAGAATTTTGGAAGAAGAATGTGTAACGCAAGATAGAGCTGAATTCACAGTTTTTAGTCTCAAATTTCAATTTTGAAAATTTATAGTGAGGGGGTAATGAGAACTTGATTTTTTTTAAAGTCATTGGTATTGAGAATATCGTATTAGTTTCACAATTCTATTTAAAAAAATTCATCAAGTTTCCTGGGAACTTGAGAACTTGGGAAGAAGAATTTGTAACGCAAGATAGTGCGGCGCTAATGAGAACCAATTTTGGTTTATTATTTTCAATAATGAACCTTTGGAATCGACCAAGAAAAAAAAAATTTTAACACCCCCTCAAAATTTGATGGTTTACGTTTCAAGGTACGTAGAATCCAAAAATCGAATAAAAATTTGGCCGTCCGTCCGCCGTACGCCGTACGCGGCACTTTTGCCACTTAGCATTGACCGATTTTGATGAAATTTGGTGTGTAGGCTCCATTCGGGGTCTAGTTGTGCCCCGAAGATTTTGGTTGATGTAGGTCACTTCTAAGGGTTCCAAAATGAATTTTGAAATTTTGAGAACGCCCTAACTCAAAAAATTTCGGTATAAAGGTATTGTTTTACGTTCAATTTAAGATTTTTAGAATTTTTTGAGACCACACGGAGCTCTGTAGGACAAACCGTTCGCTCCCTACGAGAATTTAAAGTTTGGACGTACGATAAATCAGAAACACAAGTGTGAATCGCAAAAGAGGCCTAATCCCCGTTCAAATTAAAGCTGACCGAAATGCGATCGATATTTTTCTTCATGTTGAATGGTTGGTGGCTTTGCAGACGAGTGATCTATATAGAAAAATAAAAAATAATAAACCATTGTGTAATAATTTGCAGCGTTTTTTTTTTTTAAGTGATGGTGATGAGAAGCGCTGTTGGTATTGAGGTATTAGTTTCTACCTTTCAAGCAATGAGCTTGTCCAGTTGGTTGGATGAGATGATTATATTGAAAAATCTCCATTTCTCTTTTCTATAGATTGATAGGGAGGGAATAAATAAACTAAAATCAATGAAAATCAGAACAGTATCAATGTATTCCAAGTAGGTAATGAACTGTAAAAAAACTAAAACACTCAGTCAAATGACATTCAAAAAACTCTAATCAGTCTACAACATAATATGTACCTATCAATCTTCAACTCTTTATATTAATTATATATGCTTGGGGAAAAGGTCGTATAGCCACCTAACCTAGAAAGGCGAAAGAAAGAAAATTAACCTTTGGGCACCGGTGGGTATTGAAGCAATCACCTGCAATACTGCTTGCCGCCCTCACGGAATTCACACCTTAACTGATAATAACCCATTCTATTAAGTGTTTTGAGGCCAAATAAAATATACCACGCTATTCAGCGATAAAAAATCTATGAAACGATAACATAGGAATTTTTTTCTCTAAATTAGTTCCGCAGAAAAATCACAAAAAAATATGATTTGAAATAATTTGAATTTTTGGTGTGATTGATTTTTGCGGTTCTCAATGCATAATTTATACCGAAATCACAGAAAAATGGTCCTGTTCTTTCCTGATGAAAATATCAGGGATATGAAAGAGACATTCTTATAGGTAGGTACTTTTTATTTATAACATCTCAATGAAACTTCAATAAAATAATTCTTTTGTTATAAACGAATCGTGAGTCGTAAAAGCTTCAAATTACTAAAAATGACTTGATTTTTAGGAATAAAAATTTCAAATAACTATAGAGCAATACAAAAAATATTATGAATAGTATCTCAGAGATTCTTCAAAAGATGTATGAGCAAAAAACATCAAAATCAAAATCCAAGACAGTTTTTATGTAAACTGGAACGAATAAAATCACTAGCGTAAACTGAAAGCTGAATTATTACGTGCGAACCACTGTTTAGAGAAGATATTCCTCCCAATGAATTTCACTCATTATATGAATAAGGTCGATCACACACAACAACCTGCGGGCGGCAAACAGTGCCGCTAGGTGACCGAATCACATTTTCACGCGATCGAAAACAACTATTAGGAGAGAAAGGAAACACTGCAAATTATTACGCAATGGTTTATTATTTTTTCATATAGAACACTCGTCTGCAAAGCCACCAACCATCCAACATGAAGAAAAACATCGATCGCATTTCGGTCAGCTGTAATTTGAACGGAGATTATGCTTAGGATTTTTGAAGACATTTCGACTGTTATTTTTCAATAATTAAGTTACGAGAAGAGTATTTTTTGAAGTTTTTGAAAATATTTAACCGAGAGGTTGATTGACTGCTCTCTCATAAATAGATAGTATAAGGTCATTGCTGACGACGTGACACATGGATCGCATCAGACCTCCCCTTATTAGGGGACCGGTGTGGCTGCGGTCGTTGGGGCGTCGCTGTTTGGCGGTGGACTTTAGACCGACTTCTGCGGGGGTCGTGGGTTCAAGCGTACGTTTTTCGGCGTCCGGGGCTCTCATCGCCCCCCTTCGTCTCAACCCAGGCCGGTGAGGCAATGGGCAGCCATGAGCGGAATCATCAGAACAAATTCTGATCTTCCCTTTGGAAGACAGCTGATGACATCCGCGACGCCAGAAATGGCAGTTTACTGGGTTTAATTTATTTAATTTTATTGCTCTACTACTTTAAGTAAGTTACCTTAGTATTCAATTAAAATTTTGCGAAGTTTGAATTCAAAACACCCTCAGCAATATCAAGATTTTGAATGAACTACTCTGCAGGGAAGATACACCTGTCACAGAGATGTCTGTGCATTTTTATACAGTAAATTTTGTTAAATATTTGAAGAGAAAATTGAACCAAATCTGAGCCCAACCACAGAGACTCCTCCGCGTAAATAAATATTTCTCATTCGATTTCAAGGGGTGAAAACGTCTCAGTCCGAGTTGAAATAATATAAAAGCCTCTTCAGAGCCGCGGATATCGGGTTTACCTTGCTAAACTCGCTATTAGAAATTCAAATCGAGACGGTTTGTTATCCCCAGTGGCCGAGGCTGGTTATAACTGACCTGGAAGTTCTGTTTCTATGCATCTATGCAAATGTTAGAGATACTAAAAAGGGACCTCGTCTTTCGGGGAGTCTGAGCTGTCTTCTCGAGTGAAATAGTGACTTCACTGGATTATTCTGACGGTTTCGTCTCGGGAGAGCTTGATCTTTTTCAAAGCCAACTGGTACCTCCGTGGGCAAGCGTCATAGAAGTATCGTGAAAATGGATCGTTATTTTACACAAACAAATCTTTATCTTAATTGGACCATGGTATCACGAGTGTCACCGTTAGCATCTCAGGAATTCCATAGCTGTTCCAAAGTGTCACCGGATTAACCAAAATTAAATGGCAATTTAAAATTTAACGGACAGCAGAATTGTTTGTGGGCCATTGGAAGTCACAAAATAGAATTAAGACAAAAATGTCAAAGGAAATCGATAAAAAATTTCAAAATTTTTCCATAACATAAATTTTTTACTTTTAAATACCACAAAAAATGGGTCAAAGAAATTCAGCTCTGATCATTAATTTTTAAATTCGAATTCAATTTTGGTTACTCCGGTGACATTTTGGAACAGCTGTGGAGTTCTCAAAATCTTTCGGTGACATTAGTGACACCATGGTCCGATTAGGGTTAAAAACTAATCTCAAATTTTAATATAATAGAAAATATCAAATTTTTAGGAGATGATTTTTTTTTCGTGCTCCATTCAAAGGTTTAACGTGAAGACGATAAATGGAAAGCCGTTCTTAACACGTCTCGATGGACGGGTAATCAGAAACTCGGAGCGACCCAAGTCGCAATTTCGGTCGCTGGCCGATTTGATCACGGAGTTGAAAATCGATTCAGTGTTCTCTGATAGTGTACGAAGATCCTGATACCTTCCGTTCCTCTGTCAGACCAATAGAAAATTTTATAGATCAAATTGAAGTTGAAATTTTGATTTTTGTGAATATATGGGTTTTGAGGCGATTACAAAAATTCCTTATATCGTCCATATACCTGGTAAACCATGTAAGTCGGTATTTTTTCGAAAATAAGGTCTTGAGCTTTTCAGGTAAATTAGGGTCTCTTGATCCATTTAGTGAAGCCGTTTTCAATTCTGAAGAATAGTTTTTTATCCAGAAAGCATTAAAAAAACGTGCAAGTCGTGTTACCTCTTAATTCTCCGGAAAACCATGTAAGTCCTGTGTATGCCTTCATAAAAGTGAGCAGCTCACGCTGGTGGCAAGTTTCCATCAAAGATAGTCAGTTTTTTTCATGTAAAAGTTTACAAAATTCATAAATGGAGTTCGGAGAAAGTGATCATAAATAGAAACCTTTTTATAAGTCTCAATTTCAGCAATAAATTCAAATCCTTGTGTTCTGCAGACACGTGATTTTCCATACTGTGGCCAACCTTAAGATCACGACCTACGTAGGTGTCTTTTTTACCTACCTACCTAAGATCACGTGTTTTTCCGCATTGTTTCTAAATTATTTCTACATTATTTAGGAGGATAATTTTAGATGAATTGATTGATTTTGTTGGCTGTTTGACCTAGGTGTAATGCTGATGTTAGAAAGAACAACAGAGATTAGTAGTGTGACCAATAGGCAGACCAATAGGTCTGCTTATGTTTTACAGGAAACTCTGTAAAATTAATGATACAAGAGATAATAATGAAATAATAATTAATGAAATCGAGCTGTGACCAATCCCTAACCCATCCTCAATCCACCCCTAGTCCATCTATAACCCATCCCCAGCTCATCCCTAACCCAGCCTTGACCTATCCCAACCCCTAACCCATACCCAACCCATCCCTAGTCCATCTCCAACCTATTCCTAACCCCTATCCCATTCCTAACCCATCCCTAGTCCATTTCTAACCAAACCCAGCCCTGACCTATCTCCAACCCCTAACTTATACCCAGCCCACCCCTGACCCGTCCCTAGCTTATCTCCAACCTATCCCTAACCCATCCTCAACCCATATCCAGTTCATCTCTAACCCGTCCCTAACTCATCCCTAGCTCATCCTCAACATATCCCTAACCCCTAACCCATACCTAACTCATCCTTTGTTTTTAAAAGTACCTAGTTGCCTAACACTTCACATTAAATGCATACCTACCTAGTTACGGTTGTGATAGGTAAAGTGTTCCTATAAGTAATGGTTGTAATTTAAGAAATGGTAATTGAGGAATTGGCAGTATATTCAATAATTTATTGCTCAACTCTGGTAATATTAAGACTGAAGACTGTCGTTTTGACTCAAGGAGCCTTAAAGTTGGACTACGTGTTAGTCAACGCCTATGAATTTTCATTTAAATATTTTCCTTTTGCATCGATTTGGGTATTTTGTGTAACCTTGAAACCTGGAGAAAAAATTGAATAATATTCCTAATAATAAAATAACTCAAGTTGGGTATATTTTCATAAAAATCAAATTGAAAACCATGTAAGTCGTGTGTCAAAGGCTGGGTAAAAGCATGTAAGTCCAATTTTTCGTTCGCTGAAGTAAATTTTGATGAAATTAGTCTCAGGCTCTTTGAAATACTACTGTTACCACCAATTTTATGGAATGGAACGAAAAAACTTATTGTATATGGAATAAAAACTTAATGATTCAGTTTTTAGTGTCCCCTGTAAAATTTGATAAACTCGACTTACATGGTTTACCAGGTATATGGACGATATGCTTTTGTGCCCCAACTTGATGGGAACAGGCCTAAATAATATTTAGGTCGATAACATTTTTTTTCTCCCGTCAACGAGGCTTATTAGTGAAAGGGGTGGGAAGAACATTTTTTTTGAAACAGTCCAAAAAAATTTTTATGATAGACAGGGATAGAAAAAAAAATTGATAGACAGAATTTTGATAATCATAAATTGAAATTTTAGAAAAATCTAACTCTTTTCACAGATTCCGTTTATATATGATTAGCACTACTGGAAAAACCACATATGAGCATTGGGGTCTGCAAATTTCCTTTTAGGCCCTTGGGAAGTTCACTTTTTGGGTGACGCAGCGAATGGGTTGAAGACCCAACGATCTTTGCTGGGTGTTATGAAGTCTGTCGAAACCAGATGCAGAACCCTTATGGATATTTCATGTTAGTTCCACAGGTTCACGGCTGTATAACATTAAGCATTGACCAGCATGCTTCACGACGGAAGGAATAAGAAGAGGAAGGGTTGGGAGGAGATCCTGTCTCTATCAAACCCTAATTATGTACAACCCTCTTCACTCTTAATTAATTTCGACCCTATTCAGTTCCCCTCCGACCCGGCGACCACCACCCTTAATCAAACAAGACCATATACCATGTAATATGAGACTCCGCTCATTAGTTTCCTATGTATGTTCTAGCATTATGTTATGGGATATGGAAATGAGGCCGCGATGAAGTACCTGACCCGCACCTGATTGGCCAATTTACTTTCCATTGGGTCATAAAAACGCAGAACCGTCCCAAGACCACGTGATTTCCCATCAAGAAGTGATTTCCAATCCTAGTGTCACCTGAAGCAACCACTACTATCGTACCTGCAGTGAAATCTTCAGATGATTGTCAGGACAATGAAATAGATTACTTATTACTTCATTCACAGCTGAGTTACTTGTACCAATTACTGGATTCATATGTTTGATTATCGTTGGTGGCGTGACACATGGATCGCATCGGACCTACTCAAAGAGGAGAGTGGAGTCTTCACGTCCGATTTGTGGAATTCCACTACAAGTTATGGTCAGTAGGGCCGGAAGGTCATCTGGATTGGTGACCGCTCGAGGGCGGTATCGCAAGTCTTGGTAATTCTTCGGGTTGGACCGCAAGTGAACTCCGTTCCACTTAACCACTATAAGTAGCCATGAGGGAAATCATCTGAACCAATTCTAATTTTTCACTCGGAAGACAGCTGATGACGTCCGCGACGCCAGGAATGGCAGTTGGACGAACGTTCAACCTGAAAAGCTCGTTCACTTTATTGCTTCCGAGTCTACCAAGGTAGCGGAAGCATTGTTTTCACTTTTCAAGGTTGAATGTATAATGCGTGCCTTGGCACTGGGGTCTTTAGTGACCGTTGGAAATCTACCCGCCTGGTACTTCTAGATAAAGGAAAGGGGGACATTCTACAAAATCTCCCAACTGACAGGAGAACAAGGATGATGACGCATTCCATACATTCTTTGAATGCATGCGAAGGACAGGGAAGAGGAACTGCCTAAGGGAGAAGTTGCATCTCGCAGCTCAGGACACAACCCCAGAGGCGGTCATAGGAAAGATGCTGGAAAGCGCCACTGTGGCAGACTATGTGGAAAAAATAATGTACAAAAAAAATCCTTCAAGAACGGGGGAGGCAGCGAAGGGGAACCATGGACCGGCCCCTAGCAGAGAACTAAGACGACTCCCGCAGGACTCAGCCTGAGGTAATGTGTTGAACAGTTCCAGACTGAGATCCAACGTGGGACATGCAGGTGAGGTTTTAGTGGGTTTGAATCCCACATAACCCGTGCGAGCGGTTCCATCGGGTATCTTACGAGATCCAATTTCCACTCATGAATCTTTAAGATTTCCTCACCCCCTACGAAAAACAAGACTCATATATGAGTCAAGATCTCATATCTTGAATGAGATATATCTCAATTGGTGGTCTTTCTATCGAGGCACTTCCCTTCATCCCTCTCTCCAACCCCCACCTTCCTCATCTTACCTTATCCCAGAGATGGGCGTAATCATAATCATAATTACGATTACGATTATAATCACAAGAATAAAATGTGTAAATACGATTATGATAACAATGATAATCACAGGTATGATTACAATTACAATCATAATCACAGGTGTGATTGCGATTATACTGTAATCATACGAAAATCGTATGATTACAGTCGTATTTTCAGGTTATGCCCCATGTTGTGCTTCCAATTTTGTCGTGTTTTGCACATGTTTTACAAGGGAACTGATTTTCACCGCTACTTACTGCTATCGATCACGTTCCCATGAAAATTCAATAAAAAATGTTAAAAAAATCCACCAATTCTGTTTTCATTTCTCTTTTTTTGCTATTCAGTGCTCGTTAACATATATGATGTACGTCCTGAGGGCCTTTAAAGACCCTGAAAATACGATTGTAATCATACTATTTTCGTATGATTACACTATAATTGTAATCATACCTGTGATTATCATTGTAATCATAATCGTAATTACACCTTTTATGCTCGTGATTATAATCGTAATCGTAATTATGATTATGATAACGCCCATCTCTGCCTCATCCCTAGGGCCGGCCTCGGGTGAGTTCTGGGTGTCCTCCCCATTATATTCGATTTATTTATTTATTCTTATTTATGGCGTGCCCCCTCCGTCACACAAGAGAATTTGTCTTTGAGGGGAGTTCGAAACAAAAAAAAAAAAAATAATAATAACAGCCATAACTTCTACATTTCTTATCCGATTTAGTTGACATTTTCAGGAATTATGCGGACTGAGTTTTATATGGTCCTGTATGTAAACCATTGCCCCAGACAGATAGTAGCTACTGCGCATGCGCAAAATTTAATTTCCTTGCAACAGCCAAACTTCTACATTTTTCATTCGAATTTGATGAATTTCTCAGGCATTGTTCAGATTGGCGTGTACATAATCCCCTTTGAAAATTATGGCCCCCAAATTGATAGTAATCTCTGCACATGCGCAAACGTAAAATCCTTGTAACAGCAATAACGTACCCATTTTCCATCTGATTTCGATGACATTTTCAGAGATCATACGGATTGTGTTGTGAATTATCTCCTATGAAAAAAATATTATAAAATGGAACGTTTTTAACAAAAAACTGAACCGACCTCAAAAATGATGCGAACGACTGCAAGCAGTGCTCCCACGGAAAGGTCAAGTTCAATCAAGTATTCAAGTAAGGTCAAGTATTCTTCATATGCTTGTTGAGCCTGTCAAGTCGAATATCATTTCCATACTTTAATTCCCTGCAATTTTCTCTAATTCGTTATAATGGCGTAATTAGGAAGGGAGGCAGCGAGTGACATCCCAACAAAGTAATGGTTTTGGTGCCAATGGCGGGTTCAAACATAACTTGCCTCTGAGGTGCCTACTAGTTAAATCGTCAAATTCATCAAGGTCTCTTCCTCTAACACTCGTGGTGGCCAACCGGTTCTAATAGCCTGGTTCTGACCGTATAAATGCACCTGTCATCGCAGAACTACTCATTCCTCCGATCACATCATAGACTTGACAAACATGCATCTGAGATCGAAAATGTGTGGAAGGCGCTTTGTTTCCATCGTCTCACGGCATCTACGTGGTTCTCAAACGAGGCTCGATTGTTCAGTGATGAATGTGTTGTGTTCAGAAGTATCGCAAATTTGGACGGTGAGGATTCACTACTTGGAAAATTTACTTTGATCATGATTTTGGTAAATTTACTTGGTTCTCCAAGTGAAAAGTAGACAACCCCTTAGGGTTGTCCAAAACTACTGGCTAATAAACTCATCTTTTTGTTTGTTATCATGAACATTTTGGTGAAAACTTAAACATTTTGGAGAAACTCAAGTTATCATCCGGAGTGACACATACACATGAGATTTTTGGAAAAACTTGAAGGATCGTATAGAATGTTTCGAAGCGGATTTCAGTGGAAATTTGTTTCGAAAAAGTCTATTTTGAAAATCGTGAGGCCATAAGCACCATTTTCCTTGAAAATTTACTAAAAGTTTACATTGTTACCTGTAATTTCCAAGCTATTTGAAAAATTGCTTATAAAAAGGCTCAAAAATGTCATGCAAGAGAAGGAACTCATACCCATCATCAGTTCGGATTTCGAGAGGAACATTCCATTATTGATCAAGTACGAGTCCATCATTATTCATCGTAACACTGAATTAATAGAAAATAATCTCATTCTGTGCGCGAGTTTGCTCAAAGATTCAGAGCATCCCATGAATACGTTGAGATGGATGTTCAGGTTGCGCTCAGAGACCCTTCATCTGAATGCGAAACTCATCTACCCTCGGAGTGATGTTCAATGTGCAGTCTGGGGGAGCTGGAAACGACATTCCACTTCCTATGCAAGTGTCTGGTGTTGGCGGAGTTCAGATGTGAGCTTGGTAAGTCAAGTTTGTCGCGCGATGAGGCGATTGAACTCCTTAATGACACGCAGGCCTGGAGTAAACTGGCGCAATATTGCAATTTGTTTTGGCCATACCGCAGACTGCTCTAATAAAACATAGGTTCTGTGTGTGTGTGACACTCCGCACGATAACTTGAATAATTGTTTAGCAAAACGTATCTTTTATTTTTCTATATAGATCACTCGTCTGCAGAGCCACCAACCATCCAACATGAAGAAAAACATCTATCACATTTCGGTCAGCTAAAATTTGAACGGAGATTAGGCCTCTCTTACGATTCACACCCGTGTTTCTGATTTATCGTACGTCCAACCCTTAAATTCTCGTAGGGAGCGAACGGTTTGTCCTACAGGGCTCCGCGTGGTCTCAAAAAATTCTAAAAATTTTATAGAATCTTAAATTGAAGGAAAAACAACACCTTTATATCAAAAATGTTTGAGTTAGAGCGTCTTCAAAATTTCAAACCTTATTTTTCAACCCTTAGTCAAACTTTTTCCACTTAGCATTGACCGATTTTGATTAAATTTGATATGTAGACTCCATTTGGGGTCTAGTTGTGTCCCGAAGATTTCGGTTGATGTAGGTCACTTCTAAGGGTTCCAAAATGAATTTTAAAATTTTGAAAACGCCCTAGCTCAAGAAATTTTGATATAAAGGTATTGTTTTTCCTTCTATATATATCTATATATACCACGCGGAGCTTTGTAGGACAAACCGTTCGCTCCCTACGAGAATTTAAGGGTTGGACGTACGATAAATCAGAAACACGGGTGTGAATCGCAAAAGAGGCCGAATCTCCGTTCAAATTTTAGTTGACCGAAATGCGATCGATGTTTTTCTTCATGTTGGATGGTTGGTGGCTTTGCAGACGAGTGATCCATATAGAAAAATAAAAACTAATAAACCATTGTGTAATAATTTGCAGCGTTTTTATTCGATTTTTGGATTCTACGTACCTTGAAACGTAAACCATCAAATTTTTAGTGATGTTAAAAAAAGAATTTTCCAATCGATTCCAAGGTTCATTATTGAAAATAATAAACCAAAATTACACAGAAAATTATACCAAAATCGTCAAGCCATCTTGGGATCAAGGGTGACCATAAACCGCTTAAAACACTAGATTTGCTTGTAAAACAGACGTTTTTTGGCATTCAAACTTCATTTATTCTTCAAATTGGAATGTTAAAAAGAAAAATTGATAGACCGTTGGAAAGCTGACAATTTGAGCATGTTTTCTCCGAAGAGCGCCCATCGAAATGGGCAGGAATTCAGAGTGAAAACTTTGGTCAAAAAAAGTCAAGTTTCGTAAAAATTTTAAAGTTTGCTTTTTGACTTGATTTTTTGAAAGTATTTTATTGCTGAAATATTTTGATTTTGCACTAGGTAGCTTAAGAATTTAACGCTCTTTCTAACGGTGTAGTCAGATTTGAATTTTCAGGAGAAATAAGGGAGTTCTGACCATATCAGAGCCGTAAGGTCGAAAACGCGAAAAAAAACTTATAGTGAAAAAAAAGGAATTTTGAGTGGGTTAAAAGAAAATTGCTATGAGACATTTTTTGTTGTAAATACCTTGTAAAATCGAACCCTGAAGTTATGCCCATCTTGAGTGTAGATACCCTGTATATTAGTCAACTTGGAAAGTGAAAATGTTTCCGTTACCACAGTAGACTCGGGAGCTACTCGTTCTAAAAAAAACCATATATCGGTCCAAATATTTCTTTGAAAATTTGCTCACTCTCCCATGCTGCACGAATGGGGCTGTTCAAGATGTTTTCTCCTGAGAAAGAGCTTATCTAGAAGCGGGGATCGGCAAGTCCTGTTGATAATTTGCCGGCCTTTGGTAAGTAATTTTAATCCCGATACTTCTTCTTTTGTCAGTCAAGGGGAACTTATTCAAGGCCAACAGCTTCGGAATGCGAAGGGACTTGTTAATGCTCTCAGCAGAGGTGGATGCACTCATTCCCGTTTAACGAGCAGTTGGCGAAACGGCAAACCTGTATCCACGATTCTCTGATTGTATGCGTTCTCAATTAGTTACTAGGAAATCTCACATGTTATGAATGTCATAGTTTCATTTTCGAATTATGCCACTCAGTGAAATCCTCTCGTGGAAAACAATGAGAACATCGACGATCTTCCCAATAAATAAATTAATTAATTATGAATGTGCAGTACAAAGTACCGCTATCGTCCACTAATGTGACAGTCGACATTAGTTGATCTATCCAGACTCATGAACGGTACACAAGCAGCACCAAACCTGCGGTCCCCAAATAATCGAACCCTGGCCTCCTGGGTGACGACTGGCGCCAACCTGAAAGGATCTGATTGAGGGAAATTATTATAAAGATCGCGTACCGACAACTTCGAACCTGTATACGCGGTAGAATTAGATGTAATTGCTGGTTCATCGCCGCCTAATCATCCTGTTTATTTAACCTTGAAAAGCCTGATAATCGTTTTCTCGTCGTTGCTTTCCACCGAGCCAATGGCCAAAGACAATATGAACCGCTCAACTACTTTCTCAGGCTATACAGCATTATTTATATTGACACATTTTGACATCGTTTTATTCATGATGATACCCAAGGGACTCGACAGCAAAAAATGTCTCCCAAGTGGGTGTGGCACATAGCTTCCTCGTATCCGATGCATAGTAGATGATCTCAATACATTAACCATTAAGTCGCCAATCCATACAATCCCTGGTAATGTCATCAAAATGTAGAAATTATGAAAAGGTAGAAATTATGGCTGTGATAAGGTTTACACGTTTGCGCATGCGCAGCGGCTACTATCCATCCGAGAGCTATGATTTTCATAGAGGACATTATTTTTTAAGGACACCCCCTCAAAATTTGTTGGTTTACTTTTCAAGGTACGTAGAATCCAAAAATCGAATAAAAATTTGGCCGACCGTCCGCAGCACTTTCCCCACTTAGCATTGACCGATTTTGATGAAATTTGGTATGTAGGCTCCATTTGGGGTCTAGTTGTGCCCGAAGATTTTGGTTAATGTAGGTCACTTCTGAGGGTTGAAAAATAAGGTTTAAAATTTTGAAAACGCCCTAACTCAAAAAATTTTGATATAAAGGTATTGTTTTTCCATCAATTTAAGATAGTATAGAATTTTTAGAATTTTCTAAAAATTTTGGTGACTTTGTCTGCGACGATGAAGAGCCCCCACCAATAGACAGTGACGACGATGAGGATTACGACGATGAGGATTACGACGAAGATGATGTGGAATGCATGTTTTGCAGCTCAACTTCTTCTCAAGACAATCACGGGGAGAAATAGGCGAAATGTCGTCAATGCCATCGCTGGTCTCACGAAGATTGAGGAGAAATGAACGATTCCGTGTTTTCGTGCAATTTTCGTTTTCAATATTTTTAGTCATGAACTTTTGTTCAGTCACTGACTTCTTTTTGAGGAGTTTGAAAATTTTTTTCTTAGATTATGAGTTTGGAGATAAGGAATCTTTTTTTGAGAAGAATACTTTAATTTTGATGATAAGATTACTTTTTCTGTGATTTTGATGAAGCCTCATTGGCACTTACTGATGTATACTGCTAGGGATTGAGATACATCCAAATGTTATTGTAATTATGATGAGAGATCCAAGGTGATCTAAGATTGTTTAGGATCATCAGTAAAAGCTTTAGTTCTGTGTTTGACTCCGATTGTTTTGTTCACTGTAGAATATTTGTATTTTACTATATTCTTAACAAAAGTGGAAAGTGGAAAGAGGAACAGATGTCAGATGGCCTGATTGGGCCAGTCTACGATTGGGTGTTTAAAAAATACAGACCTCAATGGCAGGATGTGTCATTCCTTGGTAGCCACTCGAATGCTCTTTGGGCTCAGTTTCAGAGACTCGACATCAAGAATGGGCTTTTGATAAGAAATTGGGAAGATGATAAAGGTGTATTGAGTCATGAGCAAGTGATAGTTCCTAAAGTGCGACAAGATGAGGTCCTACAGGCTGCTCATAACCTGGGTCATTTTGGACGCCGACGTACTCTCTCAGAAATTCGAACAAGGTTTTACTGGCCTGGATTGCAGGGAGACGTAAAATTGGCATGTGCAATGTGTGAAATCTGTTGTCGTCGTGGAGGAAAGATGATTAAGAAGAAAGCTCCACTCCAGTCATACATAGTGGGAACCCCTTTTGAAAGGGTAGGAATTGATGTATTGGGTCCCCTCCCAATCACTGACCGAGGAAACCAGTTTATTGTAGTCGTAGTCGACTACTTTACAAAATGGCCAGAGGCATTTGGAGTTCCAGACGTAAAGGCAGAGACAGTTGCTCAAGAACTCTTCTCTAATGTCATTTCCCGCTTTGGGGTGCCTCGAGAGATCCACTCTGACCAAGGAACTAACTTCGAATCCTCTGTGTTTAAGGAAATAACCGCCCTCTTGAATATGCACAAGACTCGCGCAACACCACTTCATCCACAGAGCTCAGGCTTGGTGGAGCGGTTCAATCGAACGTTGTGGGCAGCATTGGCTAAGGTGGTGGACAATAACCAACGCGACTGGGATTTGAGACTCCCATGAGCTTTTGGCATATCGAGCAACGGAACACTCAATTACAGGAAATTCACCAGCTAAATTGGTTTTGGAACGCGAGCTGACCCTTCCTATGCACCTGTTAGTGGGACCTACCCCGGGAGCTTCCCCTCGGACAGCCTATGCACAAATGTTAAAGGAGCAATTAATCCAAGTACATGAATTGGCACGGAAGCGGATTGTGCAAGCTGCAGATTCCGTCAAAAGGCATTATGATGTGAGAGCTGAGAAGCCTCGGTATCAGGTAGGGGACCTTGTGTGGTATTTTCGACCTCGTCGCAAAGTGGGATTCTCACCGAAGTTGCAGTCATCATGGATGGGCCCGTGCGAAATTGTGAAAGCGATATCAGACGTTATCTTCCGAATACGAACACCCTAAGGAGCAAGAGGACGAAAATGGTTCGTCGTCCATGCAGACAAGCTGGTACCCTGTACGAACCCTGAGAAGGAGGAGGGGGATATTGTTGTGGGTTGCTAGATCATCTCATTACAAAAATATCGTAGCGACATTGTTGACCGAGTTTCAATAAAAATTAGTTTCTGTTCTGAATATTTCGTGGCTAAGTGTGTCTCATATTTTTCTTGCACTAAAGTGTATTTGTGCCACTTGCTGCTCATAAAAATACCTAAGACTGAAGTGTGTATTTGTGTTACCTATATTTTAATAAACAATTTTTTAGAGTTCAAATGTCCTTTTTGCGTAGTTTTACTGAAGGTGGCCTAATATGAGACAGTATCATTTTGGGAACGCTTGGTATCTCACATTGGGCATTATGGTGGCTTAACAGGTAAACATGGAATTTTTGATAGCTTGATTAATTCGAGCTTTTTATGAGAGTTGACGGGAATTTGAATATACAATTTTGAAAATTAATGAACACAGTTACTAAAAATTGAAAATTTTAATTGCATTTGAGTGATCGTTACCGCCTGCTAAAATAAAGTATCTCATAATATTACTTTTTATGCTGCCTTTTGACAACGCTCGTTTTGACTGCCTTCTCAACATCGACTAATCTCCAGGGCATTTCTGCTGAAGTTACAGAACACCCCCACCCCCCTGATGGGTCAAAAGTCGTAGAGTATAATGTTTGTCAAATTGACCAAATGCCCTATTTTAGTTCATTATTTTCAATAATGAACCTTTGGAATCGACCAAGAAAAAACATTTTTTGACCCCCCCCCCCAAATTGTTGGTTTACGTTTCAAGGTACGTAAAATCAAAAATCGAATAAAAATTTGGCCGACCGTCCGCCGTACGCGGCACTTTCCTCAGTTTACATTGACCGATTTTGATGAAATTTGGTATGTAGGCTCCATTTGGGGTCTAGTTGTGCCGCTAAGCTTTTGGTTGATGTAGATCAATTCTAAGGGTTGAAAAATAAGTGTTAACATTTCGAAAACGCCCTACCTCGAATAATTTTGATGTAAAGGTACACTTTTTCCATCAATTTAAGATAGTATTGAATTTTTAGGATTTTTACAAACCACGCGGAGCCCTGTAGGACAAACCGTTCGCTCCCCGAAAATTCAAGAGATGGACTTACGATAAATACTCAGCTCTGCGTCCTTAGAAACCAGTAATCGAATTTCCTAATAATTAGGGTAATAATAATTCCTAATAATCTCTGTTTCTTTGAAATAAACTTTATTGTGAAGTAGGTATGTGGTAGGTAGGAAGTAACTATGGCAGCTTGGACATGGAACAGACTTGGTGGGCTAAGATAAGGAAGTATTATACAAATGATTTACATTGTAGTTCATGTGGAGAAGGAAGCAGAAAGGACGTCGTTACTTACGAGTATATCATTCCCTTTTAATGTGGCGAGCGCTTGATTTACGGCAAGCGGTGTCGGAGCTAAAAGGAGTGGCACCCAACAACATCAGGGTGATGGCTGCAACCTTGTCAAGGCGCGGGGTGCGGTGCGGGAAAAGTGCCACGGAGTTGCGCGAGTTGGGCATCTCGGTAGGCGTACTCCGTGGTATCACCACCCGTGTCCTGCTCGGCTTATATCTCAATTGTTGGTCATTTTATAAAGGCATTTCCCTTCATCCCTCTCTCCTTCCCCCACCTTCCTCATCATCCCTAGGGTCAGCGTCGGGTGAGTCCTGGGCGTCCTCCCCATTACATTTGCTTTTTGATTTGATTATATTGATTTTTTTTTAATTTATGGTCACAAAAGACAATTTGTCTTTGAGGGGATTTAAAAAAAAAGTGACAATGGCAAAGCCGTGTTCTGTGCAGACGAGTGATTTTCATTCGTAATATTCAGCACGGATATTCTGTCATTAGCTGCTCCGGTTAGATGACAGATGTCAGACGCTCACGCTGACAAAGTTTCGTATTATTCCCCGGTTGTAATTCGACTGCGGAAAGAGCAAATCGATGTCTCCCAGGGAAAACGATTGGTAATGGCATTACACCGGTGGCAGAGAATTTTTGACGAGTATGGTTCTGGCTCATTGTACAGAGCAATCTTCCCTGTTATATCAGGCAGAACTTGGTTTTCTGAAATATTAGGAAAACCAAAATCCTTTTATAAAAATTTAACGAGGATGCGAAGCAACCACTACCTGTGAAACAAATATTTACACAGAATTGGCCAGGCGGAAGCCCCCTACTGTACAACTTGTCGACAAGAAGAAGAAGACCTGGATCACATAATGCTGTGCTGCCCGAAATATGAAGCCCAACGGGAGATTCTATTTAACCTTCATCCGCTCGCGTCTCCTGAAGTCACACTTCCGATCGCGTGGGCGGCAAATTGGCCGCCCTTGATTTCACCACTTTTCTCCGTTCAACTTGCGTGTTTCAAATCAGTTTTGACCAGGGAACTCAGCACAACATTACAAGAACATTTTTATAATAAATTCTTTATTCAAATAATCGCAATCACAATAAGAAGGTAAATATATTTATATCAAAATCACATTTTCAGTCTTTGAAGGTTTTCTGCACTAAAATAATATTCTGCAGTTCGCTACTTTTTCTACGAAAGGAGGTAACAAAAGTTTGAATATAATAATTTGAATAAAATAATAATATAAATAAATATAAAATATAATAAAATTTGAATATATAACTGAGCCAGGACATTGGCAATTTCTTCCTCTGTGAAATACAATCGATCCCTGAAAAATATGAACAATTCATTATTAGCTTTCAGTTCAAAATATTTCCAAATAAGGTAAGAAACACGTATTGAAAGTCCAACGCATAATCTAGAGCCGCCCTGCGAAAGTAGTACTGTCAAGAAAACGCGCGGAAGAAAAATGAACATTTACCTAACCTACATTTTCCAAATCGAGATGCGAAAGATTCATTATTCAGTTGAAAATACAGCAGAGTACGACAAGAAATATCTATGAAAAGTCCTACACGTACTCTAGAGTACTGTGAAAGTAGTACAGTTAAAAATACATGCGAAAGGAAAATTAATATTTACTTACATTTTCCAAATCGAGCGATGCGAAAATTCTCACGTTATCGCCCGCGTAGGCGGCAAATTGGCTCGAACCCGATGCGCCCGACTTTGGAGTAGTATTGACTCAGCTGACGCGTCCACCACGATCGGAATTCAACGCAATCTAATGGGTTACATATCAACTAGAGAATACATGGCGCTTCTGGGGCTATCACGGTACTATGAGCGAGCATACATGGGAAAATTCGAAAAGGCGGCCAATCTGCCGCCCACGCGAGCGGATGAAGGTTAACAAACTAGCGGAACAAGTCCCATTACCATTTAATGTGAGGGACCTGCTGTCACAGAATAGTGCAGAAGTATATTTTATTTTGAATGAAATTTTTGTAGAAATCAATCATAATTTATAAAAATGTCATTACCTAATACCTATTGAATGAAGTAATATTATGTATGGCTGCATAGTGTGAAGCTAATGCCAAATAAACAAACAAAAAAAACGCCCACTAGAAAACCTACGCCCAATCAGCCAGGAGAGGAGTAAGGTCAACACACTGACGATTATCGGATCCCCAAAAATTGGAAAGAAAAGCCCCCTGCCGTCTAACAAAGCGCACGGCCAAAATCGGGGTTGTGCATCAAAATCCGGACTCAGAATTTTGGCCAGTGCACAGGAATCGTTTTAAAATATTCCAAAACGGATTTTAGTGAAAAAATTTTTAAAAAATTATAAAATTTCATACTAGAAATTTTGATTTTATTTCAATTGCTTCATTTTCCTTGAAAATTCGTTAAATGTGTTCCAAATTGGGTTCCACTTATGTCAATTTTCAAACGTTTCCCGACTAAAAGTGCCTCCAAGACTTCGCTGATATGGTAATTTTATTTGAACACCGTTCAAACTCCCAATTGATTTAATACGGTTTCAATAGTTGTAATTGTTGCTTACTGGGGAAATTGAACCTATTTTACTAGTTATAGAGACCTTGAGAGGAATGAAGGATCCCAGTACTCAGCAGATTTTGGTTGATCTGCGAGAACTGTAAAATTTCTTAAATTTTAATAGATTTATACAGAAATGAGATGATGAGCATAATTAGATGGTCACCTTAAGAACCAGCATCGGATTATCCTATAGGTGGGGTTTACAGGGGTTCAAGGCCCAGATTGCACTTCCAAGTAAAGCGTATAGTGATTACTCACGTAAAGCACCGGCAGACAGGACAGCAGTGATGTCCAGAGACAGGAAAAGGAGGGGAAGAACACTCAACATCTTGTGACGACGCGTCAGGCTGGAGTTGTGTAGCCCGCGTATCCAAGTACAAGGTTCTTTATACCGGTCCCCCTCCAAGCAGAAGCTGATCTCCATCTTCCTTTCCAGACCCAATGATTTAGGAACTTATTTTAATTCGGGCCGAAACGCGGTTGGCGCTGCGAATGAGGCGAAAATTGTTTGACGAAGCTTTTGAATGAGAAATGCCGATAATAATATTGATGAATCTCTTCTATCACTCGCCTCCCATGTAGCTCATCCGAACGCTAATGGGTATAACGGACGATGATCCAACTATAGCACGGGCGATCATCCTCGTTTGTGAATGTATTTTTATTTTTTTTTCTCAAAACTTCTTCGAAATACGATTCATACAACCTACGGTTTTGGTACTCAGTTCTTTCCAGAGGTGGAGACAAACTTGCTTATTGACTGAGATGGGAGTGTTTCTGAAGCGTACGGTGACTTCCTCAACGCTGCACATTATTACACAACGGTTTTTTATTTTTAACCCGCCAGTTCCCGATGTCACCTACAGGTGACACCTCTTCCAAGTCCTCCAGTATTCATGGAAATAGGTTTTTGATCTTGCAAACCTGATGAGAACACTCCTCTGACTCTGTTCTAACACTGAATGGCCGTGGGTTTCATTATCAGGCATGTTTTCAGTGCTGATCTCATTTCGTTGTCGTGAAGTTCTGTGAAAAGGTGTTATGTTCGACCTAGTCCAAGAAAAACTGCCTGGATGACGAAAAAACGGTAAGGGAGGCCAACACACACTGTAGCGAACAATCATCCTCAAACGAAACATTTTGTTTGAGGCAGGCAGAAAAGTCGTGGAATACGTTGAAGTAGTGGGAGGGATGGCCCGGGCATCTGGTTGTCAAACGTTTTGCCCGCCAGTCAATGTTTGTCGGAAGAAGAAGAAGAAGAAAACACATTTTATTTAGATATATAACATGTAACACGCTACAATAATCATGAGATAAATATCACTACTTCATTACTATTAGAATGTGAAACAACTTTGGACTTAGTCCGTCTGTCAGGGGGGGGGGGGACGAGCCAAAAAATTACCACCAATATTAATACACATTGTCATCAATTATTATGATTATTATTTCTATTATTATTTTATTATAACAAATCGTTTTCTATTGTTCATTATTAATAGTATCCTCCATTATTGTTCATTATTGTTATTTGTTCGTGGTTGTTGTTGGTTTATAATAAGTATTATTTGTTCCATAAAAGAATTTTCGTTGCGGCCTACCAATTAAACTCGGCTATGAGCTCCGCTCGATATTTTGATGCCCGGGATCCGAATCTTGCCAGTGCCGGCCAATCTCCTCCATCCAGCAGCCTTATCGTTGCGGCCTGCTCCAGCACAACTGCTCCAAGGTAGCGTACCCTGAACTCTGCAAGAACTGGGCAGACACCGAGAAAATGGGCCATATCCTCTCGCACTCCCATGTTACAAAGAGAGCACAAGGTGCTGGGGTCGTCTTGTTGATTGTATGGCTTGCTATTTCGGGAGAGAAGGGACCCTCGAAACCTCACCAGCCACCGAACTAACCATAAAGGATGTTCTTCTACCTTTCCAGCAAAGGCTGCCTGCTCGATTTCCTTGTTCAGTTTTCCATATAACCTGTTCGACTCCTGCGCCCTCCGCAACATGTCTTACCGCCATGATGTCTTTACTGCATTGACAAGGTCTTCGAGCTGCCGTCTCCATGCCATGAGAGTGTGGGCAAAAATGGGCTCGATTCCGGTCTCCAAATATAACATGTAATTGGAACAGCTTGTAGGCAGACCCAGCACAACTTTGGCAAAATACCGTTGAACCCTCTCCACAATGTCTGAAAGAGTGCACCCCCAAACCTGCGTACCATAACATAAAACAGCCCTCGAATCGGCATTGAATATATAAAACTTACAACGTATGGGAATTGCCGGCTGTTGGAGGAGAGACTTCTATACCGTGTCTAGACCATGTTTCGCTGCGGCTCTATCAGCCGGGTGAGCTCCAAATGCAAGTCTTGGTGTTAGGGTCACCCCCAGGTATCTTTGTCGGTGTTTGCTGCTTTTTCGTTTGCCCCAACCAAAGTAATAGCCCAGTAAATAGAGGATCCAAAGTGGGGTCGAGCTTGCAAAAAAAGGAACAAGAGATATTACTTTCTAGGATCGTTTGGTATTGTGTGAGTATGGAGAAACCAAGTTTTCGACCTCGAAAGCCCTTGGGAAAACGTTTGGTGGGCTAAAAACCACGAAATTTTCGGACTTTTGGTTTATTATTTTCAATAGTGAACCTTTGGAATCGACCAAGAAAGAACATTTTTTAAAACCCCCTCAAAATTTGATGGTTTACGTTTCAAGGTACGTAGAATCCAAAATTCGAATACAAATTTGGCCGTCCGTCCGCCGTACGCCGTACGCGGCACTTTTGCCACTTAGCATTGACCGATTTTGATGAAATTTGGTATGTAGGCTCCATTTGGGGTCTAGTTGACCCCTGAAGATTTTGGTTGATGTAGGTCACTTCTAAGGGTTCAAAAATGAATTTTGAAATTTTGAAAACGCCCTAACTCAAAAAAGTTTGATATAAAGGTATTGTTTTTCCTTCAATTTAAGAATCTATAAATTTTTTAGAATTTTTTGAGACCACGCGGAGCCCTGTAGAACAAACCGTTCGCTCCCTAAGAGAATTTAAGGTTGGACGTACGATAAATCAGAAACACGAGTGTGAATCGCGAAAGAGGCCTAATCTCCGTTCAAACTATAGCTGACCGAAATGCGATCGATGTTTTTCTTCATGTTGGATGGTTGGTGGCTTTGTAGACGAGTGATCTATATAGAAAAATAATAAAACCATTGTATAATAATTTGCAGCGTTTTCATTCGATTTTTGGATTCTGCGTACCTTGAAACGTAAACCATTAAATTTTGAGGGGGTTTAAAAAAATAATAAACCAAAAGTCCTACTCAGGGTGGTTCTGGATGATGAGGTTAGCCTGTCTTGGAAGCCTGCTTTAAGGACAGTTGTAGAGGTAATTGGTTGGAGAAAATTTAGTGGCAAAGTTAGGATGGTAACGGGAGTTCAAGCGGGGCAAAATTTAGAAGTTTTGGCTGTAACAAGGATTTCACGATTCCGCATGCCCACAAAATACTTTCAATTTGGGGGCTATGATTTATCATAGAGGACCATCTCCACCCCAACTCGCATAATTGTAGAAAATTTCATCGAAATCAGATGGGAAATGTAAAAGTTACGGCTGTAACAAGGAAATACACGTTTGCGCATGCGCAGTGGCTACTATCAGCCCGAAGGTTGTGATTTTCATAGGGGACCATCTACACGTCAACCCGCACAATTCCTGAAAATGTCATCTACGAGTAAATCGGATCAGACCGTGGGTTATTGCTGCCCACGGACCGTGGGACGTCCTAAAAATTCGAGAAATGATAATTCTTCCTTATCACTATTGCTTCCGAGTCTAACAAGTTGGCAAAAGCTTTGTTTTCAGTTTTTAAGATTAAAAAAAAAACTCTCCAACAGCAAAATTTCTATTCGCGTTTTACGTTTCAGACCTTCCTGAAGAATTTTGGTTCCGTCTGTCTGTCTGTCCGTGTGTCAGTCATGAAATACTTGCCACAGCAATAACTTCTACATTTCTGATCCGATTTTGATGAAATTTTCTGGAATTGTGCGGGTTGGCGTGTAGATGGTCCCCTATGAGGGCAGTGGAAGGTACTTAGAAATTTATGTTTTGAGATTAACTACTATGCATCGGATCATCCATACAATCGGGCTATGGATACGAGGAAGCTGTAAGCCACACCCACTTGGCAAACGTTTTTCTTACCTGCCATCATCCAAATGCGGATTGCAAATGCCGAAATAACAACTAAACCAGCAGCCAAATAATTAGGAGTCATGTTGGACACCAATATCACATTTGGTGAACATACAAGAAGAACTGCAGATAGAGCAGCACAAAAAACTGCAGCTCTTCGTCACCTTATGAAGAATATAAACGGCCCTTGACCTTGCAAGAGACGCCTAATGATGACAGTCGTGCAGTCAATCCTCTTGTATGGGGCGGAGGTATGGGCAGACGCATTGAGTGTGGCATATCTCCGACAGAGATTAATAGCTGTGCAGCGAAGAGGAGCCCTAAGAATCGCCTGTGCCTACCGAACAGTATCAGAACCCGCTATCTTTGTCCTCATAAGTGTCATACCAATTCAGCTGATGGCTTCAGAGAGGAAAAGAATCTTTGACAGAAGGGATGAAGGAGACAGGGCCCACATAGCCAAGGAAGAAAGGGAGCGCACAATGGCAAATTGGCAAGATATATGGACGGGAGAACATAGAGGAAGGTGGACTGCACGGTTGGTGCCAAACATTCAGACGTGGATGGAAAGAAAACATGGAGAAGTGAACTTCTTCCTTACGCAGTTCTTTACGGGACATGGATTGTTTTATGCCTACCTGCATAAAATGGGGAAGGTATCTGCCCCAACATGTTTACATTGCCAGAACAAAGAAGATGATGATGTGCTCCACACCTTCTTCAATTGCACCAAATGGGCACCTGAAAGGAATCAGCTGATGACAGACCTGGAGTTAGCTCCCCAGAGTTCAACACCAGAGGCTGTTGTCAGCAGGATGCTGGAAGGTGAAAGGAGCTGGACTGCTGTGGCAGAATACACGAAGAGCATCCTGACAAGGAAGATGCTCTTAGAACGAGAAAGAGAGAGAAGGGAGCATCTAGTTCGCCCCCTCACCCAGAACTGATTAAACGCCCCAGGACTCAGCCCGAAGTAATGTGCTAAACGGTTCCGGGCTGAGCTCCAACATGGGGGGAAAAAGGAGGTGTTTTTTTAGTGGGTTTGAATCCCACATAACCGGAAGACGCAGACCCTTCCAGGTATCTTAAGAAATCCAACTCCACCTATGGATCTTAAAGATTTTCTCACCTGCCTACCGAAAAAAAAGTTTTCGCAATTATTTCTACTCTAAATGAAGGGAAACAATTGCTATTTGGTTGGTGCATCAATTTATACAATTTTTGCATGTGACTTTGGGCGCTGAGCCACCCAGCAGAACAACAACTTTCAAAGATGCGCGAAACCGATGGTGATGGTGATGGGATGTTTTTATTCCAATCAAGGACACATTTTGACATGAAGGTTGTGGTGGACGACCACCCGAGGGATCGGAGTTCACCTCGGATATCTGTTGATATCCGAGGGGTACTTTGTTCCGCGGAGGTTCCCCACCGCAGTTACCCCTTTGGGGAGAAGAGGGGGCTCGATAGGCGCATTTACCTGAGACAATCACTTCCTTCCTGGATCCCCTTTCTGGTGAGTCTTCTCTTGCTCAATCATATTATTTTCTCCTCCTCTTTCCGATGGTCTTTTTCCTCGATTAAATTTATATCATTAATATTGTCCCTTTTTCAATGGTATATTTTCCCACCTATTTTGATTGTCAAAATATAAAATTTTCGTCAATCTCAAATTTTTGAGTTGTTCCTGAACTCTACCCTTTCCCCAATTAATTAAGTAATAATTAATTATGGGCTTCTCCCACTCCACATGGTAGCAGAGCGTTAAATTTATATTTCACGGCCTGATTGCACACCATACTTGCACACCTTCCCAACTTCCCATCGAAAAAGACCATCGTATCACCTTTTATAATTATATATATTATATTATTTTTATAGTAGGTATATCATTTTTCATTTCATGCCATATTTCATGTTTTGAAACTATATTTTTCCATTGTGTACTAATATTCCTACACCAAATTCTACTCCCCATTTTTTTAAAATTATAGCGTAGGTAGTCGACAATAATTATTAGACACTACACCATTCCTTCACATATTACACCAACATTATAGGTATTTATCTAATTCAGTTTCACCTATATTCGTGATACAACTAGGTCTGAATTATTCTCGATTTCATTGACACTTAGAACCCCTAACTTGCGTTAATTGCATCTGTAAACGACTAGCTAACAATTCGATTCATTTCTTCTCTTATTCATTAATCCATTAATTATTGGAAGAATAAACTGTAAATTGTTCATTGTTCAATTTCTATCGCGAATTGTTCCGTGTGTCACGTAGTCTTCCATCCAATCGAGATTCAGTAGGTACCTACCAATACGAATCATTATCACTGACCACGTAAAATTCACGCTCCCCTTCCCGTCTGTACCTTGTTAAATTAAACGTCATTCAATCGGGTCCACTACCTCACTTCACTCCGTTATCGTAAACAGGAATCGACATAATGTCAGATTCAGATAACGAAGGTGCCGCGAACAATAAATGCGGGACATGTGAAATCGTGCTCCAGGGAGCACAAGCATCCAAACCAATAACTTGTTCAAAGTGCGAACAAATATTGTGCGAAATTTGTTCTGGGATACGATATGATAATTTCAAGAAATTATCGATCCCAAGAAGGCAGTCCTTTCAATGCAAAACATGTAAGATATTAGGAGAGGAGGATTCACCGACCCAAACGGCACACAATAGGGAGCTAGTAGACAGCGTAACATTTATGGCAAATGCTATGGCCCAGCTGACTACTGAGCTTACTGCAATTAAGTTGGCCCAAAATTCGACAATGAGTCCTACAGAAACAATGCAAGCAGCCGCTCCAATAGAAAAAATTTCCGTAACATTACCTAATTATTACGATGATATAATTAAAAGGATTCCTTATTTCTATACTGACAACGCGTCGAGCATAATGCATTTTTTAATGTCTTTAACAACAATAGTGGAGAGTCACCCCCAATATTTTGACCAAGTTATACGCAGGCTCACTTACGATCCAAAGTTCGCGTATCTAAGAACGTTAATAACTCCAACAAATGAAATAAAATTCGAAACCTTCGTATCAACAATAAAGAAACAGTTACTCTCCCCCCTAGCTATTACTCAACTAACCCTTCAATTTACCCACAGACCCCAAAAACAATATGAGCATTTTCGCGATTATGTAGATAACATCCATCGAGTAAATTCAATTTTAGGTACATACAGTGAGAGAACGTTAATTGATGTAATAACAACAAACGTCAACGACCACACTCGTAAATATTTTGTCTTCCAAAGTGCACCAGAAACTCGTGAGGACTTGAATCAATTGATTCAACGAGTCGAAACACAACAGTTGGCAAATCGTATAGGTAGGGAGGCACAAGTTCATCCTAGTATAACACCTACGAATAGGAGACGACCAGTACCGACAAATCAAACTCAATATCGACAACAACAGAATTACAATTATCGTCCGATGACTCATCACAACCTAACACACCCACCACCCAACAGAGAAACAGCACCACAGTTTAGGCGTGAATTTAGACCAAACGGCACACCACCCCAGAATAATCGCAATAATCGATATTATAACCAAAATCAACGTCGGCCACAACCGTTAATGGAAGTACAGTTACCCACATCTTACCCACAAATACAATACCCAGATGATACGTTAAATGCCAACGGTCACCATCATCAAGCCGAATGAATGGTGACCCTGATTTTTCATTAAATCGGCTACATATAGCATCATTAAATAACGAAACCTTGATAGGCCCACGACCATATCTAGCAGTCACCTTAAATCGATTACAGTTTGCTGCTCTAATCGACACGGGAGCAACGATATCAGCCATTAATGCGAATGTATACAATCAATTACGTCACCAACCCCACCAGATACATATACAGACACCTCTGCCGTTAGTCATCGGGGACGGTTCGATCATTAAGGCATCAAAAACGATCACGCTTCCAATAGCAATAGGTACCAATTCATATAAGCATACATTTTTCATTATCGACAAATTGTCACAAAATGTGTTATTGGGTACCGATTTTCTACAAAAAACTCAGGCTACAATTCACATTGCAACTCAGGAAATTTCATTTGATCATGAGAAACCCCCAACACGTTACACCTTAGCCACAACTCCCCCTTTACCGATCGAAGAAATTCCAAATATAACAGCATTGCAATCAAATAATGAGTTCGCCCGACATTTCCAACAAAAATATCCAACAGTGTTAACTGATAAACTAGGTTGTACCAACTTGATAAAACACGATATTCAGCTTATAGAAGGCGCTTCACTCCCAAAAAGCTGCCCCAATTACCAACTTCCCCCACATTTACAAACACACATGCGTGGAGAAATAAATAAAATGTTACAACAGGGAGTAATTACCCCTTCCCTCAACCCTAGTGTAGCTCCTTGCTTTTTAGTACCAAAAAAGAAAATTTCAAAAGAACAGGAACAAACCTATCGATTAGTTACTGATTTAAGATCAATGAATAAAATCATACAAAACTTGGAATACCCCGTCCCCAATATCCACGTACTGATGTCATATTTACAAGGTGCAAAATATTTCTCGGTGTTCGACTTAAAAAGTGCATATTTCCAAATACCAGTAACAGAACGGAGTCAAAAATACTTAACCTTCAAGTGCCCATTCGGAAATTATTCATATACCCGCATACCAATGGGATTGAAAACTGGTGGGCAAATTTTGAGTGCCCTTAACGAGCAAATATTAGGACAATACCATGGGAAAACCATTCTATGGTACTTAGATGATATCGTCGTGTTCAGTAAAACAATGCAGGAACACAAACAACACGTAGACCAGGTATTAGAGTGCCTACAACAGGCAAATCTCACAGTTAACCCAGACAAATGTGTATTTGCCACAACAAAAATACAATTCTTAGGCCATCAAATCAGCAATGGGCAAGTTAGTATTGGCAATGACAGAATTAAAACAATCCTTGATATTCCACCCCCCACCAATCCCAAGCAAATTGCACAATTTATGGGAGCAATAAATTTTTTTTCACATTTCATCCCTGATATAGCATCAATAGGAGCCCCACTACATGCATTACGTAAAAAAAATGCAAAATTTATTTGGACATCACAATGTCAAGAGTCGTTTGAAATACTAAAACAACGAATCGCAACACCACCTATATTAAGTTTGCCAGATTTTAAAAAACAATTTCATATTTTCTCGGACGCCAGCTCCAAGGCACTCGGCGCGGTTTTAACACAGATTGAAGATGGCCATCATCATCCAATAGCATACATAGGTCGTATATTGCAGCCCGCCGAACAGAGTTACAGCCCATATGAACTCGAATTCGCGGCATGTCTATTTGCAGCATTAAAATTCGAACAGTACATAGGACACCAGCGGTTTATCCTACACACAGATGCGATCGCAGTTGCCACCATCGTATCATTGAAACATGCTTCCCCACGAATAACCCGTTGGATAGCCCGCCTTGTACAGTTTGACTTCGAGATTAAACACATAGCTGGGAAACAGAACTCTTTAGCAGATTACCTCAGCAGACAAACAGTACACGACGAACCGTGGCCACCGCTAGATACGATCGAAGAGATCCCGAAACAATGGCAATCACAACACGGCGGACCTATTAATATATCAAAATACCAAAAAACACAGCAACCCAAGAAGGTGGGAACATCCCTTTCACAAGCAGCATTATCCTTACCCCCCCAATTAATGAACACCTCCCATATTGATCAAAAACAACACCTACAAACATCAATGTTGACACCACCAATTGAGCACACATTAAAAAACACAAGTCCCGTCCCACAGAGCAATGAAAGTCAAATAACACTACATACCCTATTAAGCGACCCAGAATTTTACATAACCATACGACAACACCAGAAAAACGATGAATCGATTGCTCGAATATACCAAAAATTAAAAACACAAATGCCAGTAGCTAATTATGAGATACAAGACGACCGAGTGTGCTACAAACTTCGAGATGGCACCACTCGAATAGCCTTACCCACATCAATGATACCACTAGTGTTCAAATATTACCACAACTCGACAGTAGGGTGTCACTCCGGAGTACATAAGTCAATTGAACGGATAACACGTTATTTCCATCATCCGGGATTAAATACAAAAATTAGACAACTCGTTAGACAATGTCAGATTTGTGCAAAAAGTAAAGCTGACAACAAAACATACGGTATACTCTCATCAAAAATTCCAACTGTACCAAACCAACAGTTATTCGTCGATGTAGCTGGCCCCCTTCCTCGAACTAACACTGGTTTCAATTATATTTTAATCACTGTCGATGGCTTCAGTAAATATGTCACCTTCACCCCACTTCGAAAGCAGACCAGTGACGTCCTCATTAAATCCCTCAAAAATATATTTTGCCAACATGGGTACCCTGCACAAATCGTAAGCGACAATGCATCAGTATTCAAAAGTCAAATTTTTGAAACATTCCTCTTAGCACACGGGGTACAGCATAAAACAACACAACCTTATTATGCTTGCGGTAACCAAGCCGAAAGGGTCATACGCACCTTGAAGCAGGCATTAACAGCATATCATGCTGATGACCAGCGTAAGTGGGATGTTTATTTGAGTGACATCCAACTATCAATCAACACAGCGGTGCACTCTAGTACACATCACACGCCTGCCAAATTGCATTTCGGCCGGGAACTACCCAACCCATTGCAGTTAGTGTGGGACCTGCCAGACCAAAATGACAGTAGACCCCTCGATCAAATTTGGCAGGATGCATATACAAACCTATTACGTGCGACAACTCGTCAAAAGAAAGTATATGACAGTAAACATACTCCAATTACATTGAAACTAGGAGATCGTGTATTATTGAAACAGTATATCATCAGTTCAAGAATCGATTATGTGAATGCCAAATTATCACACAAATATAGCGACCCCTATATTATCATGAAAATTAATTCGCCTGTTACTTATGACATACAAAGTGAATCGAATCCCACAATAAAAAAAACAGTACATGTAAGTCAGTTAAAAAAATGTCCCAATAATACCCCTACCTCTTCCCCTACTAACACACCATTAAACATGGAACCATAAATAAAATTCTAATGAAAAACAATTTTTTTTCTCTCTGTTCACATAATACATGAATCGAAGAAAACGAAATGAACAACCCAGAAGAACCCATTCCCAACCAAGACGGCGAGCAAGCGGAGGATCCCATCATTATAGAAGAGCGAGCGGCTGCGGAAGCCCATGACGCAGCGATGGAGGCCGCCTTGCTGGACGAGGAGCCGGCCAACAACACGGCAGAGACCCGACGTCTACTGCAGCTGCTGGAGGAATCCCTCGCAGCTCAGCGCCGCCTGTCGGAGCAGGTACTGCAGCTGCAGGCGACACCACCACAGCCGCAGCCACTGATGGAGGTCCCCGTGAGCCTGCCACCCAATATCCAACCCGCACCCCAGGAGACAGTGATGCGGTTCCGCCTCGGGGACGCCTTCGTCGAGGTGGCCCAGATGCCGGTACGTCGTGGAAGGTGGAGACGGCCTACGCCCTACCAGCGGGGCAATAATCGCCGTGGTAACCGGTAAAAAAAGAAAAAAATTCTAAAACCCTAAAATATCAAAAAAAATAAAAAAAAAATTTAAAAAAAAAAAAAATTAAAAAAAAAAAAAAAAAAAAAATGTACAAGACCACAGGAAATAGACAGAGAAAAAACTCACCTAGGTGCAATTACCCCATAATTATCAATTCTGAAGTTGTAACGTCACTCGATTGAAAATTCTCTCCTTCTCTTTTTCAAAAAAAAAAAAAAAAAAGCACCATCCCTACCAATCCCGTTAACGTTGCGAACAACCCCCCCACATCCCACGACGCCATCAACGGCCGTGTAGGTACCCCACACGCACACCAACACCGTGTAGCTCATGGCATCACCAATCCCCACCGCAGCGAGAAATGAGGCTGCCCTAAACAAGACCCTAGCATACCCCTCACCTAAGACCCCAAATTCTGAATTCATCTCTCCCGAAATTCAACAAAATTTGCAAATAGAACCAAAAGTCAATAATTAAGCGCCCATAGGAATTCCCAAAACGTAAAAACACAATACCCCAATTTAAAAAAATTTTTCCAAATTTTTTCCCCCCGGAGGGGGTGTGTGGTGGACGACCACCCGAGGGATCGGAGTTCACCTCGGATATCTGTTGATATCCGAGGGGTACTTTGTTCCGCGGAGGTTCCCCACCGCAGTTACCCCTTTGGGGAGAAGAGGGGGCTCGATAGGCGCATTTACCTGAGACAATCACTTCCTTCCTGGATCCCCTTTCTGGTGAGTCTTCTCTTGCTCAATCATATTATTTTCTCCTCCTCTTTCCGATGGTCTTTTTCCTCGATTAAATTTATATCATTAATATTGTCCCTTTTTCAATGGTATATTTTCCCACCTATTTTGATTGTCAAAATATAAAATTTTCGTCAATCTCAAATTTTTGAGTTGTTCCTGAACTCTACCCTTTCCCCAATTAATTAAGTAATAATTAATTATGGGCTTCTCCCACTCCACAAGGTATGTATTTATTGATCGTTCATACTTTAATGAAATTCAAAACACTTTATAATGATAAGCAAACCAGTAGTGAACATGCCAACTCACGTCACAATTATTATTGTACAGGATTTGTGAATCGTTTTCTCCGATGACAATCCTCGTATCGCCTCTTTGGGCATTCTGTCATCATCTGTAGTTGGATCCGTCAATTATCTCTTTCGAGGGTTTCCATATTACAGGCAATAACGCTGCATAATTAGCCGATGGAATTCGCATAATCATGGTGATCGTTTCAAATGCTACTTTTTTGCAAGAGTTGCACGGATTTTGGGAAGCCGAATCGAACCAAGAAAGTCTATTCATACAGCATGAATTAATGGGCGAATTTTCAAAGAAATCCTTCTGTTCAAGTTATGGTTAAGAAAAGGAACAATGGTGTTGAAATTTCTTTTAGAAAGTTTTTTTTTTTTACTTGGTTCTTCCGATTTTCAGTGTACCATACCAACATACTGTATGCACCGGGTGGGTCATTTTCCCAGAAAAGGCCAATCGTTGTCCAGAGAAGATTCCGAATGCCCATTTATGATTTAGGCGTTTAAAAAAAATTCTCCATAAACTATCAACTTTGTTCTACTTCGGGCAATCAATAAAATATGCACTTATTCACGCTAAAATATAGAAAACAAAGTTTAAACTGCTAAATGTCCAGTAATCTGCCACGTCCGGACCCCTAGGTAGTCAACTTTGCTTGAACACTGTGAATCACCTATGAAAGCAGCGGCCTGAATTTGTTGTGATTCTTTATTGCATATACCTGGACATGAAAAAAATGGATTTGCAGATTTTTTCAGAAGCAAATAAAGCGAGCAGGAGGATAAAATGTGCTTGTCCGGAGGTTTTTGTCTTTAATCTGCCTTTTTGTGTTTTCGTATTTTGGCGGCTTTTCATCGTTTCCAGCGGTTTTACTACCACTGTAAGAGGTGAGGTTAGTCGTTAGGTTATCAAAGAAAGCGGCGGGAAACGTATTCATTCTGTGTGGAAGCGTGCGCAAGTGGAGTCAGTTGCGAAATTGTGGTGTCACAGTCACCGTCTGTCTTTCATCTGCCCTCTGTAAGAACGGCAAGAAATCTATATGATTTTTTCTTTTTTGTCTCTAGTTCTTGTTTCTACCGAGCTGGTTCCAGCGATATGGTTACACGTCAGCAGAACAGCACCAGAACGCGGGAAAAGCTGAAAAACCTAAGTGCCACCCAGGAATTTGGTGCCTTTTTTTGTGTCTTTCATCTGCCAGTGATGGTAGCTTTTGGAGAGATGAAAGACTTTTTTCAAGTTGTTAACAATTTAGTTTGAATTTTCCGTTGCAATTTAAAAACTTTACATTTTTCAACCTCAAAACTGTATTCAGCAACCGTAAAAATCCCCTGGTACCAAGTTTTGGCTCGAAAAACCGATAAATTGAGATTACTTGGTTACTTTTGAGATTACTTTGAGATTACTTAATTGAGATTACTTTTGGACGTTTCTAGGTTGCTATCAGAAAAACCGTGTTCCACGTTGGTTTAACCCTTTTCTACACCTGCGTCCCGCCTTGGTTCAATTTTTGGAATAACTCCCAGTTCTCGCTACTCATGGAGATGGGGTTCCGAGTATTCTCCTTTGCTCGGAAACCACGCCAATAGGTTTCTTTCGATAGGTTTTCTTCTTTAATTTTTAATTAATTAATTAAGCGTCCCACTGTGTGTTCTTTCGTCGAAATTCAATCAGTATGGTGTGAGGTTAATCCCTGACTTTTGGCAGAACTTGAGTCGAACTTTAAGTTTTCTGAAATCTTGGGATACCGATTGTACCTTTCCAGGAAAATGACCCGGGTATGCTTTGAAGATGTTAGGAGTCCATATTGACGCTCTACTCGTCTCCACAAACTCATGGAGTACCCACACGGCTATTGTTGGATTTTTCGATTTTCAGTACCTACCTATACCATACCAACATACGTATGCACCGGGTATGCTTTGAAGATGTTATGCGATCGATCAAGGGTAAAGTTGGACAAAAATCGACTGAAAAAAAAATACCATTCTGAATCCAAATCCGTGAAAAATAAAACATAGGTGTATGTCTGTGTGTGTGTGAGTCACTCCGCACGATAACTTGAGTAATTGTTTAGCAACAATTTTCAAGTTTTCGCCAAAATGTTCGTAACAACAAACAAAAGGACGAGTTCGTTAGCCGGAAATTTTGGACAACCCAAAGGGGTCAATTTCCTTGGAAATTCGCTAAAAACCAAAATAGTTACTCCATCCATTCGCGAGTTAACCCTAGAGTGATAGACTACGTAAAAATTACGTAATGAGTAGGGAAATGAGACTCCTACAATCCCCCCTCTCGGCCTTCTTAACTGGGCTCTCCAGTGCTATCGGTACCTAGCAGAGTTGTAAAGTATGATTACTTTTCAAAATTACTTTATTTATTAGCAATGAAATTAGTGATGTGATTATGATTATGTACACATAAAACCAATAACTATGGTTTTATGAGACACTGTAATCCAAAGTAATGGCCATTCCTGTAATGGGAATGGAATTTTCAATTACTTTTTCCAATTCCTTGTAATGGTAATGGTTTTTCCAATTCCCCATTACTCGTAGTTGGGAAAGTAATGGGTCCTTCCAATTACCCATTACAGGAAGAGTAATGGGTAATGGGAACCCATTCCCCATTACCACCATTCAATCAGTAAGTTGACCATCCTCCAGTTCATAGGGGACCATCCCCAAATTCCTTGGGGACTAACCTCCCAATTCATAGGGGACCATCCCACCATCCTAATCGTTGGGGACCATCCTCCAATTTATAGGGGATCATTCCAAAATTCCTTGGAGACTACCCTCCCTTTGGGAACGGTCCCCTATGAATTTTAGGATGGGCCCCAACGAATTGGATGTTGGGAAGGTTCCCTATGAATCGGGAGGGTGGTCCCCAAGGAATTTGGGAATGGGACCAAATGAATTCGAGGATGGTCCATTATGAATTGGAGGATGGGAGGGAATGGGTTCCCATTACCCATTACTCTTCCTGTAATGGGTAATTGGAAGGACCCATTACTTTTCCAACTACGAGTAATTGGAAAAACCATTACCATTACAAGGAATTGGAAAAAGTAATTGAAAATTCCATTCCCATTACAGGAATGGGTAATGGTAATGGCAATTACTTTGTTCCTAAAGTAATTGGAATTGGTAATGGGAATTGGAATTCCTATTCTAACAGCTCTGGTACCTAGCAGTGAAATCACCTTTGTGGTGTCAAGACCTCTCCACTTCTTCCCGTCAGGATCTTGGTTTTCCAAAACGCCTACACGTCAAAGATACGTAGTCTACTAAAAAGGGGGGATTGACATCACGTCTGATTGACGTATGTCTACTATTTAGCAACTAAACTCAATACGCGATTTCTGCTTGAGTCTACTGGCTTATTGTCTAATCCTCATGATCGTTGCTTAGTGACTTTCCATAGTCAGAAGCGAGTATGTCATACCTGGCTGTTGTTGTAATGGGGGCGAGCGCTTCCAATGTAAGTAAAGCATCATTTGGCCTGAATGTTACCTACTCAGTGAATGAGTAACATTCAGGCCAGATGATGCTGAATCTCCTTAGCAAGCAGTAATGAAATTTCCATATGAAGCTCGCTATTTCTTCGAATCGAGTGTGAAGCGTTTAGTTCTTCGTAATAAACATGATTGTGAAGGTGTGAAGGCAGTATGGTGTGGTAGGTAGTAGCTACTAATGGTTGGTAGGTTAAAAAAAAGTTGGTACCTAGGTGAAAAATGCTACAAATTATTTCACAAAGGTTTGTTATTTTCCTGTATAGATCACCCTCCTGTATAGATCCCTCCCTGCCAACCACAGGTACCTACTACCTACTAGGGCATTTTTGAAATGTTCAACCCTTCATTTCCCTTTAGTTGGTGGTTGGGGTTGGCAGGGAGGGATCTATACAGGAGGGTAATCTATACAGAAAAATAATAAACCTTTGTGAAATGATTTGCAGCTTTTTTCTATAACATTTATATTATGAAAAATTCGAGAATGAAGCACACCTTTCTTCTCAAATTTTCATTCATTTTCTCTTGCAGAATATTTCAAGCATAATATATTTATTTCAGAACATTTATTTTATCGAGTATAATATATTACCCAGAGCAAAAATCGAGTTTTGGTTGTGATATAAGAACATTTATGTGATATACTTCTGGTATTCATAGATTCTCTTTAGAAAACATTATTCTATACAGGGTGTCCCATGTTAAGGACCGAAAAACTTCGGGAGTCGATTCTACAACGAATTTTAGTAAGAAAGTGTCTCCTAGCAATTTTTCGTTAGACGCTTAATTTCCGAGTCATATTAATTTTAAGATCTTAGAGTTTTTGACCTTAAGCCATAAAAATGACCATAACTCGCTTAATTTACGAGGAATTCAAAATCCGATTACACCGTTGGACAGGGCGTTAGATTTACCATCTTTTTAGTGGTTATACCAAAATTTTTGTAAAGTCGTGATAGGTGAAAAATCAACTCGTAAAGTCATTTTTGTAAAATTGTCAAAATTTCCTACTTTTTCTTTTGATTGTTAAGGTTTTACTTCCACATGATTTGTCACGTACCTCTACATCAAAAACTGCGCAAAAATCTCAGCTTTCCAATGGTGTAATTTGTTTTAATTTTACTTTGCTAATTAGGGGTGAAAAATACGGTTGAATGCTAAAAAACGTGGTTGCGCTCATGGAAATCAAGGTTTCTGGTTCGTTGGGCCTCGGGCAGGTTCGACGAATTAGGGGTGGAATTCCACGTCATTTTCAACGCTATTAGACTGATCCCATCACCGTTGGTATGTGAAAGCTCAGTATTGAATTTTGGTTGGTCCAAATCTTTTTTTTTTTTTTAAATTTATTTGGTATTTATGCACAAATTGAATGTTCAATTCTCGCAACTCCCCTTGCACATTATTCTACAGGATTAAATTATGAAATAATTGTGATTCAAATCGTGTGTTTCTCATCGTGTTTGTGTTGTTATTTTTCTTGATTAGGTTCAAGGAAAGTGTTGGTGTTCGAAACTTACGTCTGACTTTGTTTTCAAGATGTTGTCCTAAGATGCTTACAGTGAGGTCTGATGAAGAAGTTGAAGGAAGCAGGAAAAGGCGGTCTCGCCTTCATGTTCTGATGAACAAGCCTTTGGTGAATTCCTCGATCATTGGAAGAACTGCCACTGAAACTCCGAGTAGAAGCGTTCACAAAAATTGTTGTGTAGCCACTAGAAAGATGGCATATTTATCGCCCTGTCCAACGGTGTAATTAGATTTTGAATTCCTCGTAAATTAAGCAAGTTATCGTCATTTGTATGGCTTAAGGTCGAAAACACGAAAAAAATTTTAAATTAAAATAACTCGGAAATTAAGCATCTAACGAAAAATTGCTATGAGACACTTTCTTACTAAAATTCGTTGTAGAATCGACTCCCGGAGTTTTTCGGTCCTTAACAAGGGACACCCTGTATAAATACTAAGAAGAATGAGTTTAGGTTCGTTTTTGTAGAATGAATGAAAAATATAATCATACAATCTATACAATATAAATATAATCTATATAAAATATAAATATAAAATATAAAATATAAATATAATATATTTATAATATATTTATAATATATTTATAAAATATTTTATATTTTATAAAAATATACAATATAAATATAATCTATACAATCTGTATAGATTTATGAAGAATTTAAGACCAAAAGCATCCTTGTAGCTCAAAAAATGACGAAGCTGCAGTATTTCGGTTTTTTATAACAGAAAAAATGGATTTTGAGAAAAACGACCATAAACTTCAAATTGCTACCTTAAATTCTTAGATTCTTAAATCGATATTTTCTTATTTAGGTTACTTTCGATTCGATTCGATTCGATCTTTCAGGCCTTGGTTCTATATCTATACACTTGGGTTCTAGAGGGACCAAGGATCAATAATCGATAGAAAGTGAAAAATCGATACTTTCGACCTTCTTCCAGTTTTTAGCCTTCTCCTCGAAATTAGCTTTGCCGACAAGAGGTCCCTTTCCGCCTCACATATGACCATTTTGTTTTGAAAATATTTGTACAGTTTAACACGTCAATTTTACGTAGTCTTCTAATAACTGTGTGTCAGGGAAGTCTACTACTCCAGGGTTAAGTAGCTTCATTTTGTTTGAAAGTTGGCCAATAGTGCAGGAGGGGTCAGCGATCTGCCCCCCCCCCTCCGCATTCAAAGTAGCTGAAGGATCCGCGTGGTTTGATCTCGTGATAAATGCAGTTCGGGAGCCGCTTGACAGGTGAGAGGAGTCAATTTGCCCCGCGAGGGAGCGGAATGCGCTTCGACCCTGCGGAGGACGCGTCACCAACACTTTTGCGAGCCCCCGCGGATGATGAAGTGGGAGGCCCGCGGCGGCCACACGTGATGTAGTGTACCCGTTCGAAGTGTGACGCGGAGTGGGGGGGGGGGGTCCTGCACTGCACGCATTGTGGCTCCCGCGGTTCACCCTGACCGTGAATTGTGGCTCCCCCACCGCGGCCACGGAATTGAAATAGTAAACCTTACATGTGCAGCGCCGATCGGTCATCACTTGGGAGACCGAAGGGAGCTGCTGGGTACCAAATTGTAGCGAAGGCCTCAAAATGTTCCCAGAGGTAAATTATTATGCTTCACTGAAAGCCGTTTCGGTACAGAGTTCAAACCTTGGAGCGAAATTTCTAGAAAAAATTGCAATAAGAAGGAAAATTTTGAAAATTTTCTTCATGGAAATTTGAAACACTCAAAAACTTTTGGTTTATTATTTTCAACTAGCTGAAAAGCCTTCTAAAAGTAGGCAAAAACGATTCCTCCGACTCTCTCCTCCACCCACTCCTTCCGTCTCCTCCCGCCACCCACTCCTTCCCTCTCCTCCCGCCACCAACTCCTCTGACTCATCCCGCCCCCAGCTCCTCCGACTCCTCCCTCCCCCAACTCCGACTCCTCCCGACCACAACTCCTCCGACTCCTCCCGCCCACAACTCCCCCGACTCCTCCTGCTCCCAACTCCCACTCTTCCCGCACCCAACTCCGACTCCTCCCGCCCCCAACTCCTACGACTCCTCCCGCCACCGACTCCTCCCTCCCCCAACTCCGACTCCTCCCGCACCCAACTCCGACTCCTCCCGCCCCCAACTCCTACGACTCCTCCCGCCACCTAATTCTCCTGCCCCCAGCCCCTCCTACTCCTCCCGCACTCAACTCCGACTCCTCCCGACCACAACTCCTCCGACTCCTCCCGCCCACAACTCCTCCGAACTCCGACTCTTCCCGCACACAACTCCGACTCTTCCCGCCCCCAACTCCAACGACTCCTCCCTCCACCGACTTCTCCCGCCCCCAGCCCCTCCGACTCCTCCCTCCCCCAACTCCGACTCCTCCCGACCACAACTCCTCCGACTCCTCCCAACCACAACTCTTCCGACTCCTCCCGCCCACAACTCCCCCGACTCCTCCCGCTCCCAACTCCCACTCTCTCCGCACCCAACTCCGACTCTTCCCGCACCCAACTCCGACTCCTCCCGCCACAACTCCTACGACTCCTCCCTCCACCGACTTCTTTCGCCCCCAGCCCCTCCGACTCCTCCCGCCCACAACTCCTCCGACTCCTCCCGCTCCCAACTCCGACTCTTCCCGCACCCACCTCCGACTCCTCCCGCCCACAACTCCTCCGACTCCTCCCGCTCCCAACTCCCACTCTTCCCGCACCCAACTCCGACTCCTCCCTCCCCTAACTCCGACTCCTCCCGTCCACAACTCTTGCGACTCCTCCCGCCCACAACTCCTCCGAATCCTCCCGTCTCCGATTCTGCCGACTCTCCCAACTCCCAATCCCTCCGTGCACACGTACGTACGGTTGGCGTTTTATGTATATAGATATAGATAGATAATGAACCTTTGGAATCGACCAAGAGAAAAAATTGTTTAACATCCCCTCAAAACTTGTTGGTTTACGTTTCAAGGTACGTAGAATCCAAAAATCTAATAAAAATTTGGAAATAATTACACAAAGGTTTATTCTTTTCTACATAGATCACTCGTCTGCATAGAACAGGGCTTTGCCATTGTTACCACCAACCAACTTGAAGAAAAAAATCGATCGCATTTCGGTCAGCTTTAATTTGAACGGAGATTAGGCCTCTTTTGCGATTCACATTCGTGTTTCTAATTTATCGTACGTAAAACCCCTAAATTCGCGTAGGGAGCGAACGGTTTGTCCTACAGGGCTCCGCGTAGTCTCGAAAAATTCTAAAAATTCTATAGAATCTTAAATTGAAGGAAAACAATACCGTTATGTCGAAATTTTTTAGTTAGGGCGTCAAAATTCATTTTTGAACCCTTAGAAGTGACCTACATCAACCAAAAACTTCGGGGCACAACTAGACCCCAAATGGAGCCTACATACCAAATTTCATCAAAATCGGTCAATGCTAAGAGGCGTACGGCGGACCAAATTTGTATTCTCACCTTGAAACGTAAACCATCAAATTTTGAGGGGTGTTTTTGAGGAGAATTTTTTTTCTTGGTCGATTCCAAAGGTTCATTATTGAAGATAATAAACCAAAATTTGGCCGTCCGTCCGCCGTACGCCGTACGCAGCACTTTTGCCCCTTAGCATTGACCGATTTTGATGAAATTTGGTATGCAGGCTCCATTTGGGGTCTAGTTGTGCCTCGAAGTTTTTTGTTGATGTAGGTCAGTTCTAAGGGTTCAAAAATGAATTTTGAATTTTTGAAAACGCCCTTACTCAAAACAAATTGATATAAAGGTATTGTTTTTCCATAAATTTAAGATAGTAGAGAATTGTAGTGTGAATCGCAAAAGAGGCCTAATCTCCGTTCAAATTAAAGCTGACCGAAATGCGATCGATGTTTTTCTTCATGTTGGATGGTTGGTGGCTTCGCAGACGGGTGATCTATATAGAAATTTTATAACTTCTTTATAGCGAGGTTTGTGCTAGCATAATATTATCACCGTTCAAATGTCCAAATAGTCACTTTTTAATTTTGTTTTGCCTGCGTCTTCTTCCTCCATTTTTTGGGATTGGATGCTATTGAAGACGGTTTTTAAGGTCACCTGAGTGTGATGGCTTCCACAAAAGCAATAATTATCTTCGTAGCCCTCGCAATTAAACCTAACGAGGAAAGCTTGCGCGGAACTGGTACACAGGGAAAGGGACTAGCTCAGCGTGGAATTCGTACATTGGATTAGCAAGTCTTTTGCATTTATGAGGAACTGGCGTACTCTCGTTTCTAGAATGACACAGAGCTATTCAAAGTGGACACAGCTTTCGTACAAGTACGCAACCACGAGAGACATTTTATGTCTTATGTTTAATAAATTGAGAGCTTTACAATGAGTGGTGAACGATTTTTGTGGGGTGGAAAATGAGGAAGTTAGTTTTCCCTAGCAACGATTGGTTGTACGTGAAAATCATCAGAAATTTCCGCGTAACGCTCCCCTCATAACGCTCCCCGCGTGACGATCCCCGCGTGACGATTTTTCATTTATGTGCCATAGTAAAGACATAAAATGTCAAAATAATAAACCATTGTGTAATCATTTGCAGCGTTTTTGGATAGGGTGTGCGTATCTAACGAAAATCGGGGGAAAAACACATGAATCGTGTTCTTAGGAACCCTCTGATTCGGAAAAGCCTGAGATAATAACCCGTTGTAGAATAGCGCAGGTGTGTTTTATAATCTACTTGGAAGTTCTCTGTTTGTGGAATAATATCAGCGTATATCTTTTGGTGCAACTTGTATTTTTCGAATGAGGGAATTTTGTACAAACGAGGCCTTATGGGAAATTTAGCATGCGACGAGGATCTCTAGCAACAAGTGAAAACGTAAGAAGTTAACAACTTAAATGGTTTACGTTTCAAGGTACGTAGAATCCAAAAATCGAATAAAAATTTGGCCGTCCGTCCGCCGAACGCCGTACACGGCACTTTCCCCACTTAGCATTGACCGATTTTGATGAAATTTGGTATGTGGGCTCCATTTGGGGTTGTGCCCTGAAGATTTTGGTTGATGTAGGTCACTTCTAAGGGTTTGAGTTTTCAAAACGTCCTAGCTCTAAAAATGTCGATATAAAGGTGTTGTTTATTCTTCAATTTAAAATAGTATTGAAGTTTTAGAGAACACGCGGAGCCCTGTAGGACAAACCGTTCGCTCCCTACGAGAGTTTAAAGTTGGACGTACGATAAATCAGAAACACGAGTGTGAATCGCAAAAGAGGCCTAATCTCCGTTCAAATTTGATCTTACCAAAATGCAGTTGTACTCAGTTTCGTGTCCTTAGCAACCAGTATTCAAATTTTCTAATGAAGGCACCGACACTTCCTTATTTCTTTGCATTGAGTGTGAAGGTAAAATATGGTTGGTAGGTAGTGGCAATGGCAAAACTGTGTGCTTTGCAAGCGAAAGATCTGTACAGAAAAATAATAAACCTTTGTTTAATAATTTTCAGCGTTTTTAGTTCCTGAAACGGTCCCCTATGAAAATCATCATCCTCGGACTGATAGAAGCGACTGCGCATGCGCAAACGTGAATTCCTTGTAACGGCCATAACTTCCACATTTTCCATCCGATTTTAATGAAATTTTCAGGGATTACGCGGATTAGGGTGTAGATGGTCCACAATGAAAATCAAGGCTTTAAAATTTACAGAAGCCTCTGCGCATGCGCATACGTAAAATCCTTGTAACAACCATAACATTTACATTTTTCATCCGAATTTGATGAAATTTTCTAGGATTGTCCAGATTAGCGTGTAGATGGTCCCCTATGAGGGTAGTGGAAGGTACTTAGATATTTGTGTTTTGAGATCAACAACTATGCATCGGATCATCTATATAATCGGGTTATGGATACGAGGAAGCGATGTGCCACACCCACTTGGCAGTCGTTTTTTTAATATTTATTTTCTTCTCTTTTAAAATAAAATTTCAAGTTAGTTACAGGTCCGATCTTCCGGCATCTTTTCCTTGCTTTGTCCTTAATGAATTGCTAATTTGCTCGATGTTGGATTTCCATCTTCAAGGACCCCGTCGGACCGAATCCGCACGATTAACTCGAATTCTTGTTATGAGGTGGCCTTTGGAGCCGATGTCCAATGAAAAGTTCCAGTTCGGGAAACTGAGAACAAACTACTGCATCGTGAGTTCATTAAGATGTAATCTGAAAACCGGAATGACTAGAAGTAAGTTAATGTTCCTGGGTAACCCCGAAATAGACCGAAATCGTAAGAAAAGAAGTTGAGAGCGGAACTTTCAAGTTTCAAGTTGGAAAGGAATGTCGGGGCGCGGGGAAGGGATACTGGGGAAGTGCACGCTATTCCTTATCGGTGGATGTATTTCTGTTGAGGGCTCCGATAGTTTAATTGACTCGGGCTCGCGCTAGATTACAACCTGCAAGAGGTAGGTAATCACAGGCATCGCCCGCATATTCATAGGTTCGCTAAAAACAGCTACCTGATTGCTAGGCTGGCTAACGGCCTTCACATGATAACAAGTAAGTAACATCAAACATGCTAGGCGTAGATCTCCGAGTATCTGGATCCAGGTAGCATCGGCTTAGTGATAGGTGAAATTGGAAGATACAGCACACACAGGGGATCCAGGATGTGCAACCGAAACGTGAAAATATTGTTTCCAAGTCTACCAAGGTTGCGAAAGCGTTGTTTTCACTTTTCAAGTTGGGAAGAAAAATATTATCCAAAATTAAAATCCCATTCGCGTTTTACGTTTTAGGACTTCCTGAACAATTTTGGTTCCGTGTTTGTCTGTCTGTCTGTCATGAAATCCTTGCCACAACCAACTTCTACATTTCTCATCCGATTTCGATGACATTTTCAAGGATTGTGCGGATTGAGGTGTAGATGGTCCCGTATGAAGGTAGTGCAAGGTACTAGGAGTTTGATGTTTTGAGATTAGCTTCTATTGGATCATCTATACAATCGGATTATGGATAGGAGGAATCTATGTGCCACACCTACTTGGCAGACTTTTGGTTTATTATTTTCAATACTGAACCTTTGGAATCGACCAAGAAAAAAAATGTAACCCCCTCAAAATCTGTTAAATTTTTTTCTTCTTCTTTATTGACATTGTATCGTAGGCGACAACACATCACACCAGCTAAATTAAATTATTATAATACAATTGTAATACTAAATTAATGAGATAAATATAAGTAAACTTTTCTAATATACATGTATGTACATTACAAATGAATCCCTGCTTCTTTTATAAAATTTATAAGGTTTTTCAAGTCTTCCATTTTTCCCTCCTTCAAAATAATTTTCAGCTCTTTTTCGCGGAGTACTCCACTCCATCTGCTCCTTTCTTCGTCATAGAATGGACATTCCACGATTTTGTGCTCCACGTCGTCCTCTACGCTGTCGCAATGGTCGCACTCTAAAGAATCGGCTACTTTTGGTTTATTATTTTCAATAATGAACCTTTGGAATCGACCAAGAAAATTTTTTTTAACACCCCCTCAAAATTTGATGGTTTACGTTTCAAGGTACGTAGAATCCGAAAATCGAATAAAAATTTGGCCGTCCGTCCGCCGTCCGCCGTACGCGGCACTTTTGCCACTTAGCATTGACCGATTTTGATGAAATTTGGTATGTAGGCTCCATTTGGGGTCTAGTTGTGCCCCGAAGATTTTGGTTGATGTAGGTCACTTCTAAGGGTTCAAATTGAAATTTTGAAATTTTGAAAACGCCCTAACTCAAGAAATTTTGATATGAAGGTATTGTTTTTCTTCAATTTAAGATTCTATAGAATTTTTAGAATTTTTTGAGACCACCCGGAGCTCTGTAGGACAAACCGTTCGCTCACTACGAGAATTTAAAGTTTGGAAGTACGATAAATCAGAAACACGAGTGTGAATCGCAAAAGAGGCTTAATCACCGTTCAAATTAAAGCTGACCGAAATGCGATCGATGTTTTTCTTCATGTTGGATGGTTGGTGGCTTTGCAAACGAGTGATCTATATAGAAAAATAAAAAATAATAAACCATTGTGTAATAATTTGCAGCGTTTTATTTTATGAAGACTTCTATTCGTCTGTCCATGTCCCGTCCGCATCCTCACCAACTGTACTCTTTCTGTTCTTTTCAATGGTTTCCCTATAAACCATGGTTTTTTAGAGACTGCTGGCTGTATCTGGTAGTGGTTGTATCTGGTACTTTTTCCAACGAGACGGTGTCATATTCTCTTTGCAATTCCTTGATGTGCTCTTTTCGCATTGCTAGGATGGCGTCACTGACCGTTAAAATGTGTAGGTGTTCTGTTGTAGGGAGCCGCTCTTCGCCGCACTGTCAGCCAAATCATTTCCTTTGATTGATACATGTCCGGGTATCCATTGCACCGTAACTCTTTGTCTATTCTCTAACAGTAGTTTGATGATTTGGATTAATACATGATTATCCTTTGTTCCTGCGTGTATACACTGCAATGCGGCACACGATGAATGGGAGTCAGTCAAAATAAGGATTTCTCCACGATGGTTGCTTATCCCCCACTCAATTCCCATCATAATCGCTGTCAGTTCAGCGCTCAGGATCTGTGACGAGGAAGTGATGAGGAAGTCCTTTTGATGTTGATTCGTTAGTGTCCTAGTCGTAAATTCCTACTCCTACTCCATTCGAGTTTTTGGATGCATCCGTGTAAATGGAGCGATGTCTGCATCTGTTAGTTTACAATTCAAGGTACGTAGAATCCGAAAATCGAACAAAAATGTTCCCGTTCGATCGCCGCACGCTGCACTTTTCATACTTCCCATGAACCGATTTTGATGAAATTCGGTATATGGGCTCCTTTTGGGGTCTAGTTGTGCCCCGAAGCTTTTGGTTGATGTCAATCACTTCGAAGGGGAGAAAGTTAAGGGTTGACATTTTCAAAAGTGCCCTAGCCCGAAACTCTAGAAATTAAGGTATCGTTTTTTCACCAATTTTAAATATTATTCAAGTTTTAGAGTTTTTAGAGACCACGCGGAGCCCTGTAGGACAAATAGTTCGCTCCCTACGAGGACTTAAGGGGGTTCATGAGTCGGTTCTAATTTAACACTTTTTCATGTACCTGTTTCTCTGGATAGATTCATGATATCTTCATACTTCAATTCTTCTTTAAATTTTTTTTAATTCTTTATCTACTCTTCATATAACCGCTGAGCGAGTTTCAACTCTGTTGTGTTAATAATATTTTACCTAGAGACAATATAGCAAAATAGTTTTTTTCATATTTTTCGTGCTAATGATTTTTTAATTCTAGCCATGTTTCTGTTGGGAGTTTTCCGTCCAAACTTGTTCAATGACTGTAATAAACCCCTCTCGACAATTAAAAAAAAATTCAAGTTGCCAGCTCTATTGGCTGCCGAGAAACAGGTACCTAAGTGACGAAAATAAGGGTTTTCCGGTTTGGAGAAAAACCGCGATTTCTGAAAGGTTACCGTTTTTTGAGGTATTTGATCGATAGTTCGTAATCATTTCATGAAGAAGAAAATGAAAATGAGGTCTGATTATGCACCGGTTAGGCAAGGTTATTTCATATCACGTAGTACTGATAAGAATAATGGTTTTACACTATTGGCTCACTTGATTTCTTCATTAGTCTATGAAGTGTCTATTAGTTCTATCATTAGTGCTATGCTATTTTTGTACTAGTTGGTGGCATGGGAACCAGTGCTGGAACCATGAAGTAGGGCATAGTAGGTATCAATCAGAACTTATGAACAGCGAAAGAACGGTAGGTAGTTACAGAAATATAGAAACTATGAACCGGGAACGGGAAGCAGTTGTCCCTCCGAAACAGCGTTTGGCTCCTCAATCTTTGTAAACTCATATCTCTGCATTCCACTGCTCAACTTCAATATTTTCATATCCCAAAATGTCAGGATAAACCAGCAGAATTTATAAAAATAAAAACGAAAAAGTCGAAAATTTTTCAATTTTGACTCATGAACCCCCTTAAGGGTCGTCTTAAGATAAATAAATAAGCTAGCGGAACGATTATCTGCACAATAATTTGAACAATCCTGAAAAATTGCATCAATTTCGGATGAAAAATGTAAGTGTATCAAAGATTTTACATTTGCGCATGCGCAATGGCTACTATTCCGGGAGCGATGATTTTCATAGGGGACCATCTACACACCAACTCGCACAATCCCTTAAAATTGCATCGAAATCAGACAATAACTTGGTATAAGTTTTGCCCGTTACAATGATTTCAATACAGACACACAGACAGACAGACACGGAACCCAAATTGTTCAGGGAGGTTGATTTTGTCAGAAATGACTGGAAATCCGTTAAAACGATTTTTCAAAGATTCGTTCGCCTTCCAAAACTGCGTGTGTGGAGTTTTTTCCCACGCTGATTACGGAAGTTTCGATGATTGTTTCCACGCCAGTCCGAACCATTGACGCATTGGTTTTCAAGGTCGGTGACTTCTCATCGAACCAGTAAACATTCGAAGCAAATGAGGTCGTAATAACCCAATTACTTTCTGTTCGGAAGGTCGAGATCACGATGAAAGATGAGGTTGTTCAGCGTTGCCAGATATAATACACTAATTTTCGACGCGGAAACTCGTTTTTTTTGTTTTGTCTTTTTTTTTGGCTTTTTCTGTGTTTTTTCTTTATTTTTCAATGAAACCAATCTTCCATGACAGCATGCGTGCCCCACTAGGCAGAAGGGCAAGCGAATTGACCGAAGGTGAAAAACAGTGAATTTTCATATAACTATTTTGGGAATTGCCTCCGAGTCTACCAAGGTAGCGGAAGCTTTGTTTTCACTTTTCAAGGATGAAAAAAAAGTTCTCCAAAATCAAAATTTTCACTCGCGTTTTGCGTTTTAGACCTTTCTGAACAATTTTGGTTCCGTGTCTGTGTGTCTGTCATGAAATCCTTGTATCGGGCATAACTATATGAAGTTATTGTCCGATTTCTATGAAATTTTCAGGGGTGTTAGAGATTAGTGTTTAGATGGTCCCCTATGAAAATTATCACCCCCGGACTGATAGTAGCCGATGCGCATGCGCGAACGTGAATTCCTTGAAACAGCCATTAATTCCACATTTTCTACCCGATTCCGATGACATTTTCAGGGATTACGCGGATTAGGTTGTAGATGGTCCCCAATTAAAATCAAGGCCTTAAAATTCACAGTAGCCTCTGCGCATGCGCAAACGTAAAATCCTTTTAACAGCCGTGCATTTGTCGCCCTCCCGTGTGACCAGGCCCCAGTAGCTCAGACTCCCACCCAGGAGTCCCAGGTTCGCCTCCCAGCCTTGCCAAGAAATTTTTTGATCCAATCACTACTCACTTACGTCTTTCATCCGAATTTGATGAAATTTTCTAGGATTGTCCAGATTAGCGTGTAGATGGTCCCCTATGAGAGTAGTGAAAGCTACTTAGAGATTGGTGTTTTGGGATTAACTACTATGCATCGGATCATCTATACAATCGGGTTATGGATAGGAGAAAGCTATGTGCCACACCCACTTGGCAGACTTTTTTTATTTAAATGGTTTCAGGGGGTCTCGGTCGCCGTTCGTCTTTAGTATTTAACGAAATTGAAGGCGCAAAAACGTAAAAAGTGGTACCTAAATTTGAAATTTTCAAGGATTTTAGACTTTCATTAGTGCACGGCCTTAGGGAATTGAAAAACTATTGCCGCTGGATTCATCAAAATCGAACAATAATTGCCAGAGAAAACGCTGCAAATTATTACACAATGGTTTATTATTTTTCTACATAGATCACTCGTCTACAAAATCACCAACCATCCAATATGAAAAAAAAATCAAAAAAAATTTTTTAAAAATCAAAATCACTAACTATCGATATTATTTCGATCAGCTCTAATTTGAACGGAGATTAGGCCTCTTTTGCGATTCACACTCGTGTTTTGATTTATATATATATATATTTCAATATAAACACTTAAATTTTCGTAGGAAGCGAACGGTTTGTCCTACAGAGCTCCGCGTGGTCTCAAAAAATTCTAAAAATTCTATAGAATCTTAAATTGAAGGAAAAACAATACCTTTATATCGAAATTTTTTGAGTTAGGGCGTTTTCAAAATTTCAAAATTTATTTTGGTACCCGTAGAAGTGACCAACGTCAACCAAAAGCTTCGGGGCACAACTAGACCCCAAATGGAGCCTACATACCAAATTTCATCAAAATCGGTCAATGCTAAGTGGCAAAAGTGCCGCGTACGGCGGACGGACGGCCAAATTTTTATTCGATTTTTGGATTCTACGTACCTTGAAACGTAAACCATCAAATTTTGAGGGGGTGTTAAAATTTTTTTTTTTCTTGGTCGATTCCAAAGGTTCATTATTGAAAATAATAAACCAAAATGAAAAACTACTGAATAAACTGTTTTTCTCATGTTTTCCTCATATTTCTATGGCAATTATTGTTCGATATTGATGATTCCTGCGGAATTGTTTCAGTTGTTCTACTGCCTAGGGCCGTGCACTAATGAATTTCTAAAATCCTTTAAAATTTACAATTTGACTACAGCTTTTCAAGTGTTTGCGCTTTCGATTTGGCGAAATACTGACCCGGAACGAGGAACGAACGTCGACCGACTGAGACCCCCTTTTCGGCAAACGGGGAATGAAACCAACGAAAAAACGTCTGCCAAGAGGGAAATAGCTTCCTCTTATCCATAACCCGATTGTATAGACGATCCGATGATAAGCAGCTTATCTCCTTGCACCACCCTCATAGAGCAACACAAAACAAGTTTGCGCATGCGCAGAGTCTACTAACGATTATTTTCATAGGGGACTACCAACATCCCAATCCGTAGTTGGAGTTTTCCTTTGTTATTAGATCGTAAAAAAAGGACAAATGCTCGCCCTGGATATAGACAAAGCATTTTATTCCATAAACAGAAGTTCACTTATGAAATTACTACGTACTTACGGCATCGTGGGATTAGAGTTAAAATGGGTTGAAAGTTACTTCAACGAACGGAAGCAAATTGTCACTATATAAGGCGTCAACAGCATAGAATACGGACTAATACAGGGTGGAACACTTGCTTCTATTTTGATTTTGATTTATATCAGTCAACTTGGAAATTTGAATCTCCAAAGTTCCACGTATCTGTTTGCGGACGACACCGCTATTGTGTGTGAAGGTGATACGTGGGAGGAAGTTTTTGAAACTGCGAATAACGACTTAAATCGAACTTTTAAATTGCTATGTAACAATTCTTTAAGCTTGAATGTACAAAAAACTAAGTACTTAGTCTTTTCTAAATCTCCAACAAAAAACTATTAGTATCCCGATTAGGAAACTTGTGTGTGACACTGATAGCAGGAATGCTTCTAGCGTCTGCACCTGTCCTACGTTGGAACGCGTACATTCCGCGAAATACCTGGGCATCACAATAGACGAGGAACTCAAGTGGGATTGCCATGGGTCCATCGCTAACTCAAAAACTCCGGAAATTTACCCACCTCTTTTTCAAACTCCGAGGATGCCTTAATAAAAAAATAAAAAACGCTGCAAATTATTACATCGTCTACAAAATCACCAACCATCCAATCTGAAGAGAGAAAAAAAAATCAAAATCACCAACCATCGATCGCATTTCGGTCAGCTCTAATTTGAACGGAGATTAGGCCTCTTTTGCGATTCACACTCGTGTTTTAATTTATATATATATATATTTCAATATAAACCCTTAAATTTTCGTAGGGAGCGAACGGTTTGTCCTACAGAGCTCCGCGTGGTCTCAAAAAATTCTAAAAAATAATAAAATATAGAAAATAGAAAAAAATAAGAAAATAGAAAATAAGAAAATAATAAACCAAAAGGTGTGATTATGGTATACAGGGTGTAACACTATAAGAACGTCAACCCGATAAATTTCGATTCTACAACTAATTTCCGATCGAAAATGCCTCCTAGAAGTTTTCGTTTAACCCCTTGTTTTTCCAAATTTTTACAATTTTAAGATTTTTTTCGTTTTTTGACCTTAGGTCACTAAATTGTTTGTAACTCCCTTTGGAGACAGTAAAAAATTAAAACTAATTATACCGTTAGAAAGAGCGTTGAATTTCCCATCTTTCTGTTACAGAATTGAAAAATTTCAGGGGTTGGATGTTGAGTGAGAGGAGGCAAAGACCCCCAAATCCTCCCGTCAAACCGTCGATTTCGTTGAAGAAAAAATCACGTTTTTTCGCATTCAAGCGCGGTTTTCTCCACTAATAAAAATATTGGAAACGATTTTGACCATACCGTTGGAAAAAATACCGTTTCGGTCAACTTTTAGGGTCACAGTGGGACACAATCGAGTATGATTACTAGTTCTTTCAAACGATTGAAAAAACCTCAAATTTAGAAGATTTGACAAATATTATTCTTCAGACCAATTTTTCTCTCTTATATGTACTTGAAAAATTGTAATTCTGTAACAGAAAGATGAGAAATTTAACGCTCTTTCCAACGGTATAAATACCTAGTTTTAATTTTTGCTGTATCCAAAGGGAGTTACGAACGTTTTAGTGGCATAAGGCCAAAAAACGGAAAAAATCTAACAATTGTAAAAGCATGGAAAAACAAGGGGTTAAACGAAAATTGCTATGAGGCATTTTCGATCGGAAATTAGTAGTAGAATCGAAGTTCTTCGGGTTGACGTTCTTATTGTGTTACACCCTGTATAAGGCTCTAGTTCAAAGCGTGATTTGTTTTGGGATTATTGCATGGGGAGGAGCAGTTCCTACAGTGTTGAACTCTATAAACATCATGCAAAGATCCATTTTGAGAATTATAGCCAATAAACCTCGTAGATTCCCCACAACAGAACCATTTAACAATGTCAAGGTTTTCTCCGTCCATCAACTGTGTTTAAAAACGTCCCTCTACTATTTGGATTATTATTTTCAATAATGAACCATTGGAATCGACCAAGAAAAATTTTTTTCAACACCCCCTCAAAATTTGATGGTTTACGTTTCAAGATACGTAGAATACAAAAATCGAATAAAAATTTGGCCGTCCGTCCGCCGTACGCGGCACTTTTGCCACTTAGCATAGACCGATTTTGATGAAATTTGGTATGTAGGCTCCATTTGGGGTCTAGTTGTGCCCCGAAGATTTTGGTTGATGTAGGTCACTTCTAAGGGTTCCAAAATCAATTTTGAAATTTTGAAAACGCCCTAACTCAAAAAATTTCGATATAAAGGTATTGTTTTTCCTTCAATTTAAGATTCTATAGAATTTTTAGAATTTTTTGAGACCACCCGGAGCTTTGTAGGACACATCGTTCGCTCACTACGAGAATTTAAAGTTTGGACGTACGATAAATCAGAAACACGAGTGTGAATCGCAAAAGAGGCCTAATCTCCGTTCAAATTAAAGCTGACCGAAATGCGATCGATGTTTTTCTTCATGTTGGATGGTTGGTGGCTTTGCAGACGAGTGATCTATATAGAAAAATAAAAAATAATAAACCATTGTGTAATAATTTGCAGCGTTTTCGCAAACACCCCGAATTGTTCGACCTTTCCAAAAATATAAGTTATTCATTTCGCCTCACTTCCCAAGCAATTATACCCGCACCTAAGACCCGCCTATGGAGTACTACCAGGCACATATTTTATAGTATACCTTACTTTATTCGATCATTGCCGGACGAAATGAGGTTCCCCTTAAATGTTACTCGAAAATATTCTCCTGGTTAATATTTATAGGATTACAAAATAGTGAAACTGTATTATTGAGTATTTAAGTTAGCTAAATTCAACTTGTATTGTATAAATTATCACTACAATTACATCAAATTACAACTCCTCCCAACCGCACAGAGCTTGCTCTGTGGTTGGTCACGCCGTTTATAATATTTTTGACTTACGTTCCTTGTTGAAGTTCATGACATTTTGTTTCATGGCTTCCCAATACTATTCAATATTTTCTCATAACTATTCTCATTAAGATGAAGTAAAGTAAAGTTGACATGCCACAACCATTTAGTTGCTTATCAAGAACTAATGATAACTGCCTATGAGCTTTAGGAATACCTCCTCCATGCTTTTGTATCGCAATTTAAATGCCATAACTGTAGTTGAAGTGTTTGTGCTGTGCCTTTGGAATTTGTGACGTCACATAGCGAATTCGTCGGATTTTTTCTGTTGGAGAAGCGTCGCCAATACCCCTTTCGTTTTTCGCTCGAGCCATTCAAACCCTCTCGCCTTTTTTGCAAATTAACTATCAATCGTTTGATGTACATCATTTTGAAGTTGTTTGGATCCCGTCATCTCACGGAACAAATACCTCCGAGCATCAGTGGTGCGTTCTCCGCCGGTCATCTTCGTAGTGGACAACTACTTTATCGCTGCTGTGGACGTCTTTCCTTGGGCTTACCTGGAGTGTGGGTGGCCGACCTACCTCAACGCTCAACGTCTTGGCTGAAGACGGATGGCAGCGTATATCTCGCTGGCAAGTCATTCAATCGAGGTATTCCGCAGCACCATTGTAAGTTACCTCATACTTACCACTTAATTTGCAATCTTTGGGATTTGGGTACGATCTCCACCCCCACTACCATCGTATTGGAGACCACGTTTTCACCATCGAACTTCAGCGGATTCAGTCACAATTTTCTATCTCAAAGACTTTTACTTCAACCAATATCACTTGCAAAAGCTATACTCAGGTTTGATACTACTGCCTAGTATAACCTTACAACGTTTAATCATATTGAATTTGGTTGTTGAGCACATTTGCTATTCATAGTGGCCACTCAATAGGTAGAATGCAAGTAGGAAGGCTTGTCGAGCACCTTCATTATAGATAATTATTTTTTCGATACGTATTTGTATTCATTGGCATCTACCTACCTACACCTCAAACAACTATTTCAATCGTTTCCTTCCAACGTTAAAGGGAGGTGGTCCTTCGAAGCTATCAATAAATTAATATAGGTATTAGGTATTACAATCACATTCATCGCTACCATCAGGCGCCAAGTAATTGGTTCTTTCAAGTTTTCCACATACCTAGTCTCTCATTTTGTGGACTAAACAATTTATTGCTAAGGGACCCCGCCTGCGTCGACAGTGGTTGTGGAGCATATTCCAAAAATTAAATGTACATACGTAAGATTGCCTTTATTTTCAAGAAATGAATTACTTTTCATTCATCTTCGTTCATTCATTCGTACAATATATGAAATATGAAAACTCCATCAAAATCGGATGGAAAATATGGCTGTAACAGGGAAATTTACTTCTGCGCATGTTCAGTAGCTACTATCAGCCCGAGGGCAATTGTTTCGATACAGGAACTTCTAAATCCCAATCTTAACAATGCCTGAAAAATTCGGATGAAAAATATAGAAATGGCTGTACAGGAAATTCACGTTTGCGCATGCGCAGTGGCTACTATCATGCTGAGAGTGGTATATCCTGGGGTTTGATAAGAACTTCTCTTCTACCATGGATGAAAACGCCCGAACTTATAATTGAAGAGCTCGGCCGAAAAGGGGTACATGTCACTTTTTACGAATTTTTTTTTTTTTTTTTGCGTCAAATTGAAGCTTGAGGTTTCCTCTACACGATTATAGAATAAAATATCGATATTTTTAACTTCATGGTTGTTTGTTTGCGATGAGAGCGAGTGGAAATGTGACGCCTCCAATAGACGAATAGGGATACATGTTCCAGTTGCTAGGACGATCACCCGATGAGTTACTCAAAACCCGACGACCGCCTGTTTTCTTCTCGCTATCAAGCTTTCAAAGCTATCAAACGTTTTGTGTCCAAAGTCTATCAAAGTGTTTTTCGTTCTATCAAACGTTTTGTGTTCAAAGTGTTTTGTGTTCAAAGCTATCAAAGTGTTTTTCGTTCTTCAAAGTCTATTTTCATTAGAATTTTTATAAAATTTCTATCAAAATGGACGGAGTGGTATTGACGACCAACGATAAACGACCACTGAATAATGTTATATAAAAAATATTTCACCAAAAAACAGTACGAATACAATGATTTTTTTATTTTAAAACCTGTTATTCTTATTTCTTATACTTATGAAAAATGAAAACTTATTGTTTGGAAAAGTAAGAATTTTAGGGAACGTCCTTCAGATAGAAAATATAAAGATGTATAGTATTTACAAATTTATTTCAACCCTTTACAAAATTATTTCAACCTTTTAGAAATTTATTCAAACCCTTTACAAAATTATTTAAACCCTTTTTCCCCTTCATTTGTAAAAGGGTTGAAATAATTTTGTAAAGGGTTTAATTATTTTGTAAAGGGTTGAAATACATTTGTAAATGCTATAATGTGTAACTGCGCCACAAATAGATAGCTTTCTTATATTATTATACGGTACGTATTAATATATTATTAGCTTGTGGGAAATCTGATAGAACAGGGGTACATGTTCGATTTAGCTTGTGAATTCGTGACCGCATGATTTGGGATTCGTTTTTTGGCTCTCCTGTAAAATTCAAAAAAGGAACATGTACCCCTTTTCGGCCGAGCTCTTCAATTTCTGAAATGGGGGTCTTTTGGTTTTCAATAATATTTTCAGTAAATAAACCTTTGGAATCGACCAGGAAAATTTTTTTTTAACCCCCCCCCCCCCCCTCAAAATTTGTTGGTCCGTCCTCCGTACCCCCCATTTTCAACCAACTAGTGTTTTTGTACGATCAGCTATTGGCAAAGTACAATGCGGCGGGATTGAAATTTATATTATAATGTGAAACGGTTCGTGCTGGAATCGAGCTTCTCGGTAAATGAAACGGGCGAAGTAAAGGGAAGAGCGGACTACGGATTTATTTGCGGTAGATGAACTAGTTTGACTTGGAAAGGCCTCGCTCTCTCCTCTCATCCTCTCCCTCGCTCTTCAACGCCTGCACAACTAAACCAGCTGGAATGTTCTAGCGAGATAGGCAGAAATAACATCTCAAACTGCTTCGCGCAGCTCTGATTACTTGCGACGGCACTGCTGACATCGGTTGGCTCACGCACTCGCACCAACACCTAGTTGCAGCCCCCATTTGGATCACTATAAATTAATTCTATGTCGCATGGAGCTCCCTGTTAATTTTACTCCCTCATTTCCCCGCTGTAACACCTTCGTTACTCTGCGTACTTTCAATTACAATTCAATTCTCAAGCGGGATTTCGAAGTGGAGAAGGGGAAGCACAGAATGAACGTAGTTACGCCCAATCGAACTCGATAAAAAAAAATACATTTACGCCCTTCACTCTGTCAAATGGTTGTAGTCAGGCAGGATTTGGTTTTTACCGATCAATCACCATTCCATCATTGCTTCCGAGGCTAAGAAGCAATGGATAAGAAAAAAGTTCTCCAAAAACGAATTTTTTAACTTGCTTTTGGTTTTTTTTAAATTACTTTCAATAACGAACCATTGGAATCGACCAAGAACATTTTTTTAACCCCCCCCCCCCCCTAAAAATTTGTTGGTTAACGTTTCAAGGTAAAGAAAGAAAATTGGCATTTTCCTAAGTTCCCATTAACCGATTTTGATGAAATTTGGTATACATATATATTTTTTATTTGGTATATATATTTTATATTTCTGTATAGATCACCCTTCTGTATAGATCACTGGTTCACCATCAATAGCACCTACCACCATCTGTATTCTCCCTTGACCTTCCCTCTCAAATTTCAGCTTCCTGCGTTCAATAGGATTGAAAATGACTTCGGAGCTCACTCAGCTGATCAGTGATCTGAAGAGTGAAGAAGATCTCCTCGAATTCTGAAGAGGCCTGGAAGAGCACTTTCATTCAATAGGATTGAAAATGGCTTCTGAGCTCACTCAGCTGATCAGTGATCTGAAGAATGAAGAAGCTTTTGAGCAATGATTTGCAGCGTTTTTTACCCACCAACATTTTTCTTACCTACCAACTTTTTTTTACCTACCAGCTAGGTACTACCTACTACACCATACTGGCTTCACACCTTCACAATCAAGTTTATTAGAAAGAACTAAACGCTTCACACTCGATTGGAAAAATAGAAAGCATCATATTGAAATTTGATTACTGGTTACGCAGAAGGCAAAACTGTATACAAATCGAAGAAATGAACAGCGATCGCATTTTAGTCCGATAAAATTTGAATGGAGATTAGACCTCTTTTGCGATTCGCACTCATGATTCTGTTTTATCGAAGGAAAACCTTCAAGTACTCGTAGGGACCGAACGGTTTGTCCCACAGAGCTCCGGGTGGTCTCAAAAATTTTTTAAAATTCAATACTATTTAAAATTGGTGAAAACACGATACCTTTATTTCGAGAGTTTTCGAGCTAGGGCAATCTTGAAAATTTCAACCCTTAATTTTCACCCCTTAGAAGTGACCTACATCAACCAAAAGCTTCGCGGCACAACTAGACCCCAAATGGAGCCCATATACCAAATTTGAACCAAATCGGTCCAGTGTTGCTAAGAAAAGTGCCACGGACGGCGGACGGCGGACGGCGGACGGGGGACGGCGGACGGCGGACGGCGGACGGCGGACGGCGGACGGACATTGCAAATTTGGATTCTACGCACCTTGAAACGTAAAGTGACAAAGTTTGAGGGGGGGTTATAAAAATTTTTTCCGATACGATCACATAGGCTTATTATTAGAAATAATAAACCAAAATACATTTACGCCCTTCACTCTGTCAAATGGTTGTAGTCAGGCAGGATTTGGTTTTTACCGATCAATCACCATTCCATCATTGCTTCCGAGGCTAAGAAGCAATGGATAAGAAAAAAGTTCTCCAAAAACGAATTTTTTTACTTGCTTTTGGTTTTTTTAAAATTATTTTCAATAATGAACCATTGGAACCGACCAAGAACATTTTTTTAACCCCCCCCCCCCCCTAAAAATTTGTTGGTTAACGTTTCAAGGTAAAGAAAAAAATTGGCATTTTCCTAAGTTCCCATTAACCGATTTTGATGAAATTTGGTATACATATATATTTTTTATTTGGTATATATATTTTATATTTGGTTTAGTTGAAAGTTTTTTTATATTTCGTTCTGTTACACATTTTTCAATCTATAATAAGTACTTATTAATTTATTTTCAATATTTTTAACCTATGATACCTATAATAAAACGCTGCAAATTATTACACAATAGTTTATTATTTTTCTATACAGATCACTCGTCTTCAAAGCCACCAACCATCCAACATGAAGAAAAACATCGATCGCATTTCGGTCAGCTAAAATTTGAACGGAGATTAGGCCTCTTTTGCGATTTACACTCGTGTATCTGATTTATCGTACGTCCAACACTTAAATTCTCGTAGGGAGCGGACGGTTTGTCCTACAGGGCTTCGCGTGGTCTCAAAAAATTCTAAAAATTCTATACTATCTTAAATCGATGGAAAAACAATACCTTTATATCAAAATTATTTGAGTTAGGGCGTTTTCAAAATTTCAAAATTCATTTTTGGACCCTTAGAAATGACTTACATCAACCAAAATCTTCGGGGCACAACTAGACCCTAAATGGAGCCTACATACCAAATTTCATCAAAATCGGTCAATACTAAGTGGTGTAAGTGCCGCGTACGGTGTACGGCACGCATGCACGAATTTCCTTGTAACTGCCGTAAATCCTACATTTTGCGCCCGATTTCGATGAAACTTTTCCTCAATTTTTTAGCCGATCCGATGATATTTTCAGACGTATAGATGGTATTCTATGAGATTAGCTATTAAGCATCGAATCATCTATCGAATGATCTATACAATCGGGTTATGGATACGAGGGAGCTATGTGCCACACGCCACATGGCAGACGTTTTTGTATTTTCAACTAAATTGAAATTGACAAAAAAAACCACGAAGAAGTTGAAAAACGAGATAGGAACAGTGAGAATAGAAGAACTTTACAACTTTAATTTTATACTCAGTGGATAGGAATGTATCGAAAACAAGAGAATATTTTGGTGGCTATAAACAATGAATATACCTTATATTGGAGGAAGAAGTTAGCCAAACATTTTGCTCAAAAATTGAAAACAATGAGTTGCAAAGTTAAATCGATTTTGACGTCACCTTCAGTAACATACAAGAACAACATCTTAAACAGTATGCTGGTACTCGAAATCAAAGTTCTTATTGAGTAGGCCATGTTTTTTTTCCGTTTCTCCTTCATAGGAACAACAAAGTTCTCCGGAAGAAGGGAAAGCTTTCCCCATTCAGAAACACTTCATCGCCCGCTCCTGCCATCAGCCTGGCTGGTGCCGGCCGCCTCTCAAATTAATTACTTTCCAGCAACTTTTGAAGGTCGGCCGTCGAATGGAGCGGTTCGGAAGGGAATTGAATTTAGGAAGGGCCTTAAGGGTTGATCGGGAGCCCGCCGTCAGTGCGCTAAATCACGGTAAAGTTGAGTAGAACGGTTTATCTTGCACGACTCAATGTAGACGTTGGGCGCTACAGGAGAAAAGTGTTTGTCTCGATGGATAAAGGCTGCGCTGGCGTCGACGGCGACGTGTGCTTGGAAGAGCGGCGAAATTAAATGTAAACTGTTTTCAACTCGTTCGTAAACAAAACAGCCTGCGGGGGTCTTGACAAGTTCAACTATCCGGTCACCGTCTTCAAGTTTCCCCGCAGACCTTCCAGCAATCTCACATGAGTGTCGTCGCTCTTCAGCAAGGGCCTGGCTTTCCCACAGAACATAGAGGGTTCCCCTTGCACACGAATTCCCTACCAAACGTGGGCTTTTAGCGAAGGTTTTGGGGAGTTTGTGAAGCGGATAACGGAGAATTTTGATTCGTTTATTCAATTTATTTACTTTTGTTACCTAAGGCGTCATTTCAGCTTGATTTCTATAACAAAAATGTTCCGGACAATTCTTTTCTTTTCCCAGATGATCTAAACTGCCCAAATTGATATTCCTCCTAATTGTGATATATTAAGTACTGAGAAACTGAACTAACTTGCTTGAATTTATTTTCATTAAGTATTTAAAGTTGCAGACAGTGGTGCTAAAAACCCTGGAAGGACTAAAAGACGAACTGGGAATGTCTATTGAAGAAGGTTGACTGATTTGTGAGACTTGAAACTACAATGAAAACCATGATTAAGAAATACGTTGACGCTAAAATGTGCTCAATTTTGAGCTCAGGATGTCGTGTGGTCGATCTTGAAGTCGCATGATTTTCAGGTGAAGGAGCTTAGACTATATACCGTTGATTGTTTCGACAAAGAAAAGGGCTCAGCTGGAAGAAAAGTTTAGCAGAAAGGTAAGGAAAGATTGTGACTCCCACACTCAAGCTCTAGAATTGAATGACACAGCGTGCAGCCGTGCAGTGTCATTCCTGCGCTCGAGACTGAGCTTGAGTTCTACAAAGTCTCTCCTGTCGCATCTGCGTAAGTAATCCTGATCATTGAGTAACAGCTAAGCTCCCAAAACTAAAAATTCAACCTTTTAACAAAGAGTCTTTAAAATTCAATGAATCTTGGCAGCTCTTCGAAATTAATGTCTGTAATGTCATACATCTATGTTCGTTAGTTCTCCAATAAAGTGAGGTGTAGGAAAACCCAGAGTGGCATGAGTCATCACCAACACTGATGAGGTGAGGAAGGGAAAGAACACGTCATTTGACGTCACCTCTTTTCCACTCTACCCTCACCATAATAACTAGAGTATATAAGCCGCACTTGGGGGTCTTCCTACATGCATTCGTACCTAGTCAATCAGACTCGTCATTTCTTCTCGCCTTCACCTTACCTATGGCCCAGTTCCACAGAGGGAACGGTTTGCCCCATAAAGGCGCCGAACCTCTATCTCCCCTTAGGGACCTCTCCAGAACAATTAGGCTTCATTAGGTAAATGCTCCGCTTCCTGCCGGTCGGTCTGGGTCCAGATGCCGAGGTTTTCGGATAGATAATTCAAGCACTTATCTGGACGGACGGCCGAGAGGCGCCGCGGATCTAGTGCCAAGGCTGTAGGTCTAGGGATCAATTTCTCCGTTGAGTAGGGTTCAGGCTAGTTCACAAATCAGCGCATCGAGAGGACCATCGCCCTGCAATCGGAGGGATGCCAAATTCTGCGGAAAATTATGAATTGGCTGTTCAGATCTTAACTAAAAACGCTGCAAACTATTACACAAAGGTTTATTATATTTCTATATAGATGACTCGTCTGAAATGAACACCGATTTGCCATTGTTACCACCAACCAACATGAAGAAAAACATCGATCGCATTTCGGTCAGCTAAAATTTGAACGGAGATTAGGCCTCTTTTGCGATTCACACTCGTGTTTCTGATTTATCGTTAGTCCAACCCTTAAGTTCTCGTAGGGAGCGAACGATTTGTCCTACAAGGCTCCGCGTGGTCTCGAAAAATTCTAAAATTCAATACTATCTTAAATTGATGGAAAAGCAATACCTTTATATCAAAATTTTTTGAGTTAAGGCGTTTTCAAAATTCAACCCTTATTTTTCAACCCGTAGAAGTGACCTACATCAACAAAAATCTTCGTGGCACAACTAGACCCCAAATGGAGCCTTCATACCAAATGTCAACAAAATCGGTCAATGCTAAGTAGTGAAAGTGCCCCGTAAGGCGTACGGCGGTTGGACGGCCAAATTTTGGTTTATTATTTCCAATAATGAACCTAGGGAATCAATAAAGAAAATTTTTTTTAACCCCCCCTTAAAATTTGTTGGTTTACGTTTCAAGGTACGTAGAATCCAAAAATCGAAAGAAAATTTGGCCTCGACTAGAAATTTTTCTACTCTCGATTTTGCTTCCGAGTCTACCAGGGCAGCGGAAGCTTTGTTTTCGCTTTTCAAGGTTGAAAAAAAAGTTCTTCAAAATCGAAATTTCCACTTGCGTTTTACGTTTCAGACCTTCCTGAACAATTTTGGTTCCGTGTCTGTCATGAAATCCTTGCCACAGCCACAACTTCTACATTTCTCATCCGATTTTGATGAAATTTTCAGGGATTGTGCGGATTATGTTGTAGATGGTCCCATATGAAAATCATCACCCCCCGACTGATAGTAGTTGCTGCGCATGCGCAAACGTGAATTCCTTGTAACAGCCATAACTTACACATTTTCCATCCGATTTCGACGAAATTTCTCAGGATTGTCCAGATTAGCGTGTAGATGGTCCCCTATGAGGGTAGTGAAAGGTACTTAGAGATTGATTTTTAGAGATTAACTACTATGCATCGGATCATCTATACAATCGGGTAATGGATACGAGGAAGCTATGTACCACACCCACTTCGCAGACTTTTTTTTGGTTGCGCTCCATCACTTGCTGAGCATTAAAGATACCTGTCTGTGATGGAATTGAGCACAACCCTCAGAGCAGATTCGAGGAGATCCGACTCACGTTCATCCTTGTGAGGAAAACCAACTATTTTGTTTAGAATTTTGACATTTTCATGTCTTTGCTTTGGCACATGAACTGAAAAATCGTCACGAAAACTAAGCAAATCTTGCTCACGCGACCAATGATGCTTGGGTACATGAACTAACCTGACTTCACTACCTTGTTGTGTAGTGGTTGACATGAAAATGTCCCAATGTGTTGCAGACTCGTATGCAAGCATTTAAAATTGAGTTTATCTTTCTGATAGACTTGATTGTGAAGGTGTGAAGGCATTATGGTGTGGTTTAATCGATTGTGTGATTCTTCATGGGTAAAATATTTACTAATAAACATTAGCGAAGCCGACGGATCTTTCACCAGCTTATGTCAACCACCTTCAGGGTCTTCAAGCCCTTGGGTTTTTCATCCCCTTGGGTTTTCCCTAGTGACTTGAGTGGGAATCTCTATAAATTACTTAAATTCCAAAGCTCCGGGAGTTAGTCAGGTGGAAGCTTCATAATTGTTTCCTAAACTTGATGGGCAGTCAAAGTCGTATGTGACTTCTACGAAGTGGAGTTTATATCGCCTGAGGTTGAGGCGAAGCAGGGCAGGACTTTCCTGGTACCGAAAGCCAAATTCCTTCACACACTCTATTTGTACCAAAACTGACTAAATTCAAATTAACAAATATTTATTAATTTTATTTAATAATTTAATTTTATTTATTTAATTAATATTTATTTAATTTTATTAATATTTCCTATAGGGAAAGCAACAAAGAGTAAGGCAGATTCACAAAATCTCGTCCGTAAACTTTGGCTGCTGAAGATATCAACACTCTCACTACAACCATGATCGCCGTAATGTTTTGTTGGCTGGAACAGGGTAGGTTACATTGTTTTGCAAATAATACTGTGATGTTCTTTTTATCCAACTTCTAGCTGCTTGTACTAGGTGGATGTAATATTTGTCATGCACTCAATGGCAAGCTAATAAAGTAGGGTTTATGGTCATGAATGGAGACTGTTTAACCTCCTAGGTCTTGTAACTTTCTAGAATTCTGAAGGGTTGAGGGAGGTACCTGCAATAAAACGATTCGAGTAAAACCTCAAAACTGCAAGATTCTTCAAATCGAGGGGGGAAATGAAAATGGAAATCTGCCAAGAAGCGGTACCTCTGATTGGACGGTGATTACAATCGACTCCAGAGACGGTCGTTCCCGCAAAGGGGACCTCGGATGTACACAACCGACCGACCGACTCTTGAGCCTGAGATTGGGTTCTCCTGGTGGTCGGAGGGCAACGCTCTGTCAATCGAATTTCCGCGAGTCAAACATCGACGGAGCTAATTCTGCGGCCGATCGAATCCACCATTTCGGGGTCGGAGAGACGAGACTCTGGGGAATGGCGGGACATGGGAACGGACCTTTGGCAGTGGCAATATATTCGGTCGCACTAACTCGCCAAGGAATTATCAGCAAACGTAAGTGTTGTTTAAGGCTGTAGTGGAAGGTGATTTTAAACGCGATGCTTATTCTTACATCGCGGTTTATTATTTCCAATAATAAACCTTTGGAATCGACCAAGAAAACAATTTTTTTGTAGGCACTAGAAAAACGGGAAATGTGATGTCCTTCCCGACAAAGTCATAAGATTAGAATTTGTATGTAAATTAAAGCAGTTATGGCCATTTTTGTGACTTGAGGTCGAAAACATGAAACAAATTTAAAAGTGAAATAATCCGGATTTTGTGTAGTAAAGAAAAAACTTCTGCCAAGTGGGTGTGGCACATAGCTTCCTCGTATCCATAACCCGATTGTATAGAAGATCCGATGCTAGTAGTTAATCTCAAAACATCAATCTCTAATTACCTTGCTCTACCCTCATAGGGGACCATCTACACGCGAAACCCAGCAACATTTTCCTAACACACGTTGTCCTGTAGCCATCGAATTGGGATGGAAACTGAGGAAGATACGGATCTTTCAACGAACTTTCGCACATGCGCAGAGGCTACCGTAGACTGCAGGAAGGTCTAAAACGAGAAATTCTTCGGGAACATTGCCTGCCTACTGAGCTAAGTAATTTCGATTAATTTTTCGTAAGTCCAAATGAATTTTTCATTGTTATATGCACCAATTTCAAAATGTATTCCTAATCCGGACAAAACGACAAAATTGTCGAAACACCACTAATACTCTTGTAATATCCTCAAACGAGTTTACAGTTATGTTGATAATTGTATTTAGATTAGTATGTCATTTTATATTCTGTGAGTCTTTGAAAATTAACTGTGCGTTCAATTTCGAACCTTTCAGACTGTCAAATACAATTCTCCATTAGCGTTCGCTTTGGTCAATGACAGTTTGAACGATGATTTATAAATTAGCTCGTTGAATTCTGACGGTTCCGTGGTAGTCACTTTGAATACTTGGGGTAAGGAACCGAACGATTAGGTAATTATTCAGATGATCACGGCTCGATCTCATTAAAAAATTGTTGGGCGGAATAACGATTGAAATCGCTGTCGACAAATTCTGGTTGGTTAGGAAAATTATCGAGGTTCCCGAGTAAACCCTTCCTACCTCCAACCTTCCTTCCTACTAGCTTCCAACCTCCGTTTTGTATGAAATACTCATGCAGCTTGAGAAGGGAAAATTCATATACCAATCTGGGTGGCCGCTTTCAGAGCTCTGGGGTGTTCTTGAAACTTCCGCAAAGAAAGAAAAAGAGAGCATAAAGAGACAAAATTTAATTAAAAAATTATAGCTTTTGGAAGAAAAAATTATTTGCCGACTTTCCTTACTTATGGTTCAGATGATTCCACCTTTCTATTTGTGGTTTATTCTAATTACGACTACAACATTTTACCTGACTTTGAAACTTTCTACTCATCACTCGTTCCAATCGTTGATAACAAACTTTGGCCGCAAGTAGTAAAACGGCTATAGTAGTAGTTTCGATAGACAAAATAGTTCATTTTAACGAACTTTTTCATATAATATATGATCATATAATAGATAATAATAATAGATAATAATAATAGATAATAGATTTTCATATAATAGATGATCATATATTATATGATTGTATTACGAGATACTTTAAGAGTAAAATTAGTCCAGAAAAAGACCAACAACTCGCAATTTCGCACATGGATATCCGAAATTGTTCCCATCACTGTCTGCATTACCTACCCCCACCATTCATATCTACACGATTTTGGTTTATTATTTTCAATAATGAACCATTGGAATCGATCAAGAAAAAAATTCTAACCTCCCTCAAAATTTGTTGGTTTACGTTTCAAGGTATGTAGAATCCAAAATCGAATAAAACGCTGCAAATTATTACACAATGGTTTATTTTTTTTCTATAGATCACTCGTCTGCAAAGCCACCAACCATCCAACATGAAGAAAAACATCGATCGCATTTCGGTCAGCTAAAATTTCAACGGAGATTAGGCCTCTTTTGCGATTCACACTCGTGTTTCTGATTTATCGTACGTAAAACCCTTAAATTCTCGTAGTGAGCGAACGGTTTGGCCTACAGAGCTCCGCGTGGTCTCAAAAAATTCTAAAAATTCTATAGAATCTTAAATTGATGGAAAAACAATACCTTTACATCGAAATCTTTTGAGCGAGGGCGATGTCAAAATTTCAAAATTCATTTATGAAACCTTAGAAGTGACCTACATCAACCAAAATCATCGGAGCACAAGTAGACGCCAAATGGAGCCTACAAGCCAAATTTCACCAAAATCGGTTAATACTAAGTGGCAAATTGCCGCGTACGGCGGACGGTGGACGGACGGCCAAATTTTTATTCGATTTTTGGATTCTACGTAAGTACCTTGAAACGTAAACCATCAAAATTCGGGGGGGGGGGGGGGGGTTGTTGAAAAAAAAATTTTCTTGGTCGATTCCAAAGGTTCATTATTGAAAATAATAAACTAAAATTTGGCCGTCCGTCAGAAACAAGAGTGCGAATCGCAAAAGAGGCCTGATCTCCGTTCAAATTTTAGCAGACCGAAATGCGATCGATGTTTTTCTTCAAGTTATGACGTCACCGTTTATGATGTTTATGACGTCACTTTGATTCTCGTCCGTTTTACTGTTAACGAAATTGATAATTGAAACTACTATCCATCCCCACCCCCACCCCCCTCAGTAGACATTATACTGCCCACCCTTCTAAACAGATAGACGATATACTCTACCCCTAGAAACCAGAGTTGGGTAAATGATACTCATGAATATGATTAAGATTCTTAATAACAGGAATGTGATTAAAATTAAATTTGTATTCACACACTAACAGTATGAATAAAGTCATAATCACAGAGTAGTATTAGGAGTACATTCTTAATCACAGGAAATTTTTGTTCAATCACAGGAATGATAGGATTGAAATTATACTCACGCACTATGAGTATGATTAAAATTATAAACACAGGAAATCTGTGATTAATACAGGAATATAATAGGATTCATCATTTTTGGTTTATTGTTTTCAATAATGAACCTTTGAAATCGACCAAGAAAGTTTTTTTGCCCCCCTCCCCCCCCCCCACCTTAAAATTTGTTGGTTCACTTTTCAAGGAATGTAGAATCCAAAAATCGAATAAAAATTTGGCCGTCCCACTGCGGAGCGAAAACGCGAAAACTTCTTACAAGTAGAATTTTTGAAAGTCGAGATTTGGTCCAAGTGATGATAGAAAATTGTTTGTTTGCCGTAAAAGCCAGTGCCAAGCAGCTAAGTTGATAAACAGACCGTTGAGTTGTGAAAAGTTGTGAAAATTTGTAAAAATTTTGATGAAATGTGAAATGATTATCAATTCATTTTTAATATATATTCTTCTTTGAGAGGGTCCTTTTTAAGAAGGAGGTTTTTTAGCTTATATGCTTTAGAAGTAGTACAAATAATCAGTTTTCAGTATCAGAATAAATTATTTCTGCGCTATAACATTATGTTATACGTATAATATTAGTTGTGGTTATATTCATTTCACTGTACAGTTTTTGAGCATCCTTGCGCATCTGAATTTCCACGATTTACAGAAGCATCTTCCTATCTAGAAACACGTCCAACATTAGTTATCAGCATTCACTCGCATTCTTGGCCTCCAGAGACATAATATGTAAATATTATTTATGTTGAAAAAGTGAGTATACCTCTCCAAAGTTTGCTTGACGTGACTCCAGCACGATTGCAGAAATCCCTTAGCATTCACAAACAGCCGATGTTCCAACAACACAATGATTTAATTTTGGAGGGAATGTATGGTCGTGATGGTTCCTCAAGCCAAAGTCAATACAAGCAAAGTATTAAAGACCCTCAAACTTGGGTAAAATCCAACCATACATTGAGGAAGGTGATAAAAACTTCGAGTGATGATGATGGTGAAGTGGCAGCAGGTTACATGAATATTAGTTAGAGAATTTATGTTTTTTTTTTTTACTTTAATTTCATCGTTTAATGATTCGAAAACAATGTTTCACATTTCAATGACTTGTAAAAGAACAAACTTACAATTTCTGGCAACATAGCCAACCAATGAATAATTTTCTTTGCATTCATTTCACGATATTGCCCTGGTTTTTCAATTTTTAACTCAAAGAGGACGTCGAACCGATCCAAAAATGGCTCCTTTGGATTCTGCATTGAAAAAGGATTTTTCTCCATGGTGGTAGGTGGTAACAATGTCAAAGCCGTGTTCTTTGCAGACGAGTGATCTGTATAGAAAATAATGAACCTCTATGTAATAATTTGCAGCGTTTTAAAATTGTGATTAATCATAGGATTCTGAGATTAATCATGAGAAAATTGTTATTTTTTAAAGATGTTTAATCCTAATATTCCTGTAATAATCACAAATTTCCTATGATTATGACTTTAATCATACTCATAGTTCGTGAAAATAATTTTAATCCTATCATTCCTGTGATTAATCACAGGTTTCCTGTTATTAAGAATGTACTCTTAATAATACTACGTGATTTTCATTTTATTAATACTCTTAGTGTGTGAATGCGAATTTAATCTTATTAATAATCACAGAAACATTTTCCTGTGATTAAAAATCTTAATCATATTCATGAGTATGATTTTGCCCAACTCCGCTAAAAACTATACGTTTCGGTTGAATACCTACTCCTTGTTGGGGAACAGGCCAAGGACTAGTGATGATGAAGGATAATGAAGGATACAAGTTGAATAAGGAAAAGTTAGATGGATATTATTATCCTATAAGCAAAAAGGCTTCTATCGTCGTATTGAGAGGGGGGAGGAGAGTGTGTCTTTGTGTCTGTCGTCATGAAATCCTTGTAGCGGGCAAAACTATACAAAGTTATTGTCCGATTTCGAGGACATTTTTAGGGATTGTGCTGGTTGGCGTGTAGATTATCTCCTATGGAAATCATCGCCCCAGGACTGATAGTAGCCACTGCGCATGCGCAAACATGAATTTTCTAGTAGCAGCCTTAATTTTGACAGTTTTCATCCGAATTTGATGAGATTTTCAGGGATTGCACGGATTGGGGGGTAGATGGTCCCCCAATAAAATCATGACTTCTGAGTTGATGTGGCCTCTGCGCATGCGTAAACATAGACTCCTTCTAAGAGCGATAATTTCTACATTTTCTACCCAATTTCGATGAAAGTATCAGCGCCTGTGTGGGCTGGCGTGTAGACGGTTTCTTATGAGGGAAGTGTAAGGTACGTAGAGATTTATGTATTCAGATTAGCTACAATGCATCGGATCATCTATACAATCGGGTTATGGGTACGAGGAGGCTATGTGCCGCACCCACTTGGCAGAATTTTTTTCTTAAAAATCACAATACTCTCGAAAATTAGTGGTTTATGAAAACTTGTAATGAGTTTTTGTTGGAAATGAGATAAAAAGTCGTCCCTTGAAGTAACTCAGCTGAGTGTCATAACTCAGTGCCATTATAAAGCCGCTTAATCTCTGTATATTATGTGATTGGAGTGGTCGGGAAGGATCAGTAGTCCATGTTCAAAATTGAAGCCGACTTTCCTCGCAGGGTAGACTATAGGTGTCAAGGGCACACCTATATATACCAAGTCCCAAGACACCACAGAGCCAGGGAGAAGATGGATGGTGGATGTGAGGAAAGAAAACCCAACAAATTGAGTGTCGCTCTAATTTACAATGTCAAGTTTACGTCCCGGCCGACCTACTAGCGGCTGCTCCGACATAGAAGTTCCATCAGCGTCACGCAACGAGAACGAAGGTCATTTCTAGCTCTGTCTCCCTCGACTAGCTCGAGCTAGGAATCAGGTTAAATTAGGATCTACTAGGTAGATAAACTATTGAAAATTCGATTCTTTCGGCAAAACATTAACTAATTATTAACTATCATTAATAGGGGGGAGATAATTATATGAGCTCGGATCAATAACCTTAATGACTACTAGCATGTCTGCTTGCTAAATCCAGTACGTGTATATTTCAATAGATTTGCTCATGCTAGAGGTTGTGTTTTGCAGTTTTACGGGATTTTAGTTTCCAAAACACCTCTAAGACCAGCTCTTCCTTTCTTCTCTTAAAACGCTGCACATTTTTTCACAATAGTTATCACTGAATTGTCGTGCAAGGATCGCTCAGTCCTCCCTCGCACAACCAGGGCGGTGAGGCAATGGGAAGCCGTGTTCGAAATCATCTGAACAAATTCTGATCTTCTGTTGGGAAAACAGCTGATGACGTCCGCGACGCCGGGAATGGCAGCCGGACGACAATCCTACCTGAAATGGTTGTTTACTTTAGTTATTATTGCTACTTGCTATAACTATATCGCTATTCGAGAGCAGTAAGTCTCTTAATTACGAAATTTCGTTCTTTGTGGCTAAAGAAGCCCAACTGTGTGACAGGAAACTCTATTCAAAGAAACGAACCGTTTCAAACCAACTGTATGCAAAGAATTTGATCAGCTGAAAATTGAACGGATATTAGACCTACTTCTGTCAGTGAACAATCTTTCGCGAATCCCACGCGTTCTTCTGATTTATTGTAATTCCAACCCTTTCTCATGGGGAGCGAGCTGTTTGTCTGACTGAGCTCGGGGTGGTCTCATTCGATTCCAAAAATTCAATCCCATTTTAAATCGGTGAAAAAACAATATTATTATATCGAGAGTTTTCGAGCTAGGGCGTTTTGAAAATTATAACCATTGTTTTTCAACCCTTAGAAGTGACTGACATTAACCAGAAGTTTCAGGGCACAACTAGACCCCAAATGGAGTCTATATACCAAATGTCATCAAAACCGGTAAGTACCGCTGACTGCAAACGGTATACGGACGGATTTTTTTTTAAATTTTTTTTAAATTCGATTTTTAGGTTATATGTACCTTGGAACGTAAACAATCAAAATTTTGAAGGGTGAAAGGGAGGAGGGAGATTATTGAAAATAAAAAAAATTAGCACGATATCCATATAGAATCCTTACTCTGCGGGTAATTCGGTATGAAAATTCGTATCAGAAATCCCCCCTCAAAATTTGTTGGTTTACGTTTCAAGGTACGAAGAATCCAAAATTCGAATACAAATTTGGCCGTGGGATTTGGAAATTTGGTAAATGGGCTCCAACTGGGGTCTAGTTGTACCCCGAGGCTTTTGGATGATGTAGGTCAGTTCTAAGGATTGAAAAATGAAAGTTGAAATTTTGAAAACGCCCAAACTCAAAAAATTTTGGTATAAAGGTATTGTTTTTCCAACAATTTATGATAGTATTACATTTTTAGAATTAAATGGGACCAACCGTTCACTCCCCGTGAGAACTTAAGTGTTGGAATTGTGATAAATCAGAAACATGAGTGTGAATCACAAAACAGGATTAATCTCCGTTCAAATTTCAGCTGAGCGAAATGCAATCGTTGTCCGTTTCATTGAGTTGTATTCAGTTTTGCGTCCTAAGCAACCAGTAGGTAATCAAATTTCCTAATGAATGCACCCACAACTACCTATTTCTTCGAATTGATTGTGAAGCATTGATTTCTTCCGAATAAACTTTATTGTGAAGTAGATGTGCAGTACCAATGGTTGGTAGGAGAGATAATGACAAAAGATGTTGTTTTTATCAACCCACCGCACGCACAAACTGTCAAGTATCGAGAATGGGTTCATCCAACAAACGCTGCTATTACCGAGCTTTCGGAAAATTTATTTCCTTCATCGGGGCTCAAAGCAGCTACATGTGAGGAGAGTGTACCCACCAACTCATACTCTCATTGTTTCCAAAACGAAAAAGTTGGAGTGACGGACAAAGTTCACATGTAGCTGCTTTGAGCCCTGATGAAGGGCATAAATTTTCCGAAAGCTCGGTAATAACAGCGTTTGTTGGATGACCCCATTCCCGATACTTGACAGTTTGATAATGGCAAAGCCGTGTTCTTTCCAGACGAGCAATTTTAATAGAAAACGCTGCAAATTATTACACAAGGGTTTATTACTTTTTATTTTTCTTCATAGATCACTCGTCTGCAAAGCCACCAACCATCCAACATGAAGAAAAAAATCGATCGCATTTCGGTCAGCTAAAATTTGAACGGAGATTAGGCCTCTTTTGCGATTCACACTCGTGTTTCTGATTTAACGTACTTCTAAAAATTCTATAGAATCTTAAATTGAAGGAAAAAATACCTTTATATCAAAAAATTTTGAGTTAGGGCGTTTTCAAAATTTCAAAGTTCATTTTGGAACCCTTAGAAGTGACCTACATCAACCAAAATCTTCGGGTCCTACATACCAAATTTCATCAAAATCGGTCAATGCTAAGTGGGGAAAGTGCCGCGTACGGCGGACGGACGGCCAAATTTTGGTTTATTATTTTCAAAAATAAACCTTTGGAATCGACCAAGAAAAATTTTTTTTTAACACCCCCTCAAAATTTGATGGTTTCGAGGTACGTAGAATCCAAAAATCGAATAAAAATGTGGCCGTCCGTCCGCCGTAGGGGAAGGACGTGTACCTTGGGCAGATTTTCTTCATTGCTAAATTTGGGGTAGTTCACGTCGTTTTTTTGGAGTTTTTTCAAGGTATATCAATGCTCTATCTCGTTGGCTTTCAGAATACCTCTGAAAATTAAAAAAATCTCCCATGGTTGATGCATTAAAACTGACTTTGTAAAAAGTGGATTTTTGCCCAAGGTACAATCTTGGATTGTACCTTGAGCAACATTGATTGTACCTTGGGCACCCATTTTCAGTGTTTCAAACAAATAAAGAAATGGGTGAAAAAATATAAAAACCACGATAGGTAAGTACTTTAACTCTCTGGAAACATATCATTCATAAAAGTATAATTTTTCATCAAACATTTGTTTAAAGTAGGGTTGCAGTAACTTATTCACGAGCCCAAATAAGACGTAAAACAAACTTTTTCCTTGGAAAATATGTTTTGAAAATACTAAAGTATAAAAATAACGACTTCACACTATTAATAATTTCAGAACGCGAACACTTGGTATAGTTACCAAGGAGTTTAGCGAAAATTACAAAAAATCATAAAATTAATGAAGGTCGAACCCCGCAAAAGAAACATTGAAATGTATCCCTCCTCATCGGTTAAAAATAGGCTGGGGCAAAAATTTTATGATGTCCCGGACCCTCACTCGGAAAACATGTCAATATGGAAAGTTTTCCTTTTTTCCTCATCAATTTCACTGTCACTTGTCACTGTCGGCTTCTAGAACTGGACAGACGTAAAATTTGGCAAGGTTCTGTGTAGAAAAAGAGACCAAAACCATTTTGTTAACGTTGACCACCACGTTGGTGAAATCCCACTTTCCTCCAATCCATTCCTCGGTTGTCTCTCCTACCATTTCCCTTTCTAGATTCCCTTTCCAAATTTCCATCAAGCTCTCCGCAAGAACTCCACATATCCAAATTCCCCACAGCCGAAATTCAGCTTCTTGGTAAGCTTGACTTTTTTACTCATCATCAGCAGACGTTCTTAAGTGAAATCTGTTACCAGAATGTACAGGAAATCGAGTGGTTTGTACCTTGAGCAACCCCTACTTGTTGCCCAAGGTACACGTTCTTCAGCTGCTCAAGGTACACAGAAAGGACTTGGAGAACATTTTGACCTCTCAATTCAAACCATGAAAACCAAACACAAAAATCGATAGATCTCGTTGAAGCCCACACCCCACAGCTTCTGAATCCACCAAAAAAATAATTTATAAACACTTACCAGGTCGCTGGGAAACCTCGAAGCACAGAGGTTAGTTACCCAAAATGGGAGGGCAAAACTAACTGGACGGCGTACATCCTCTACAATCGACGCAAAGCGCTCCACTGTTCGAGAGCAGTCTTGCCATCATAAAAGCAACATTTTGGCACAATCTTTCAACATTTCTCTCATCGAGGGTATGAGTAATGAAAAGTTGCTCAAGGTACATGCTGCCCAAGGTACACGTCCTTCCCCTACGCCGTACGCGGCACTTTTGCCACTTAGCATTGACCGATTTTGATGAAATTTGCTATGTAGGCTCCATTTGGGGTCTAGTTGTGCCCCAAATATTTTGGTTGATGTAGGTCACTTCTAAGGGTTCCAAAATCAATTTTGAAATTTTGAAAACGCCCTAACACAAAACATTTGGATATAAAGGTATTTTTTCCTTCAATTTAAGATTCTATAGAATTTTTAGAATTTTTTGAGACCACCCGGAGCTCTGTAGGACAAACCGTTCGCTCACTACGAGAATTTAAAGTTTGGACGTGCGATAAATCAGAAACACGAGTGTGAATCGCAAAAGAGGCCTAATCTCCGTTCAAACTATGGCTGACCGAAATGCGATCGATGTTTTTCTTCATGGTGGCTTTGCAGACTTGTGATCTATATAGAAAATATAAAATAATAAACCATTGTGTAACAATTTGCAGTGTTTTTATTCGATTTTTGGATTCTACGTACCGTGAAACGTAAACCATCAAATTTGAGAGGGTTTTAAAAAAAAATTTCTTGGTCGATTCCAAAGGTTTATTATTGAAAATAATAAACCAAAATGATTAACCTTTGCGTAATAAGTTGCAGCTGTTTTACATTTTGGTGTTTTGGTGAACGGAAAAATTTTTTGCATTTGATTTTCGGATTTTACGAACCTCGAAATGAAAAACATCAAATTTTATAGGGCGGGTGAGGAGGTTGAGAACGTTTTGCTAGATTCCAAAGGTTCATCACTGTAAATACAATAATTCATAATAAAACAAAACCAGAATTATTTGACTTGAATGCTATGTTTATATTAACTTATAGTATCGCTGGGTTCAACGTGGAAGCATCTTTGACTATTGATTGTCGTAGAGGAGCAATAGTGTTCCCACGCATATTCTTCACACAGAAAAACCTCTCAAATCAAATGTCCATCCAGACGTCACCCATATTACGCCCTCTGAGGTCCTTATAGAAGGGTATTTGACGGTTATAAATGTCGGTGTCGAGTCGGTGGGAAGCGGTAGAAGGACGTATTTGGTTAGAGCTGACATGTTTCGCTGATGCGACATCGTGCAGTCACCAATGTACAAGTAATATTTGATGTAACGCCCTGGTATATGTGAGTCCTAGCAGTGAAACATCATTCAGGGTTTTTTCCCTCCCGCCTCGTCCTTGCAACTCTATCGCAAATTGAATTTTCCGTCTCGTCGCGAGAGGAACCTTGTCAAGTGCATACCTATGGTGGTACGCCTTCAATCTTTGTTGGGTCAGATAAATCTCAATCTAGGTATATCAGAGGTGGAAACGTGAAAATCTGAACATCTCATCTCATTTTTTCCTTCTTTCCCTCCATATTTCCACAATACAATGTAATATCAAAACGCAATACAACGCAATCATCGCCATATAAAAATAAACAACGGTTAATTAAATTTCTGAATAGAACACGCCTAACACTGTCGTTATGAAGAAAACCAACGACAACCACAAACCAAACTAAACGATTTCTAGTTACTAAGAAGAATCTGGTCAAAATTGATTAGGATGAGGGTCAAACAGGTATTCACTCCATTTCTGCCGAGCTTTCGGTCAATATATTTATTGACCCTCAATCAATATATTTATTGGGCCCTTCTTCGGGGCTCAAAGGTGAATGAGGAATTTCACCGAATTCTGTTTGCATTTTTCCTGAATAGTTAATGGTGTGGGATAGATGAAAATCGGGTTGATTTCGGAAAATAAGTCTCCTGTTATTTTTGGGAGACAATCAAAATTTATGATTTCAAAAAATAACCGGGGAAACGGACCTCTTCAACGTGAAGCGGGAACGATCGCTGATTGGCTGTTCAGATCACCGTCTCCTCCCAGTGTTGCCCGACAGAACGTCGAAATCGTGTTATCTAAGAGGAAAGTTATCAAACAAAAACAGGGGAAACCTAATTTTCCCCATCTTGCTTTTTCAATTTTTTTCTTCAGTTTTTCGATTTCGAACTTTACTGGTTTTGTGACATGTTGCATCTGGGGACTATAGATTTCTCTATCTCAGCGCTTCAAGCGGCCGTAAATGAACTATTCCAGAATGACGTCACCCTCCCGTTTTTTTTAAACGTTCATATTTTCCACACTGTTTTGTTTATTCGTAAATTAGGAAGTACGGGGTGAAAGTTTGCCGTAGGTGGGGTTTTCGAATTGCTGAATCCGATTTTGGGGTCGAAAATAAGAAATTCCGATATGGTGAAATTCCTCATTACTGAATGATATCCACTCCGACGTCCAAATCAAAATTTAGAAAAGCCTTCAAGTGTTACTTAAGAAGTGTTATTTTTAAAACAAGCAACATTTACATTTTATATTTTTTACATTTTGATGAATCTTTCATGTTTTGTATATGTTGTAGTTTGCTTGACTTTCTTTATAGTTTTCAATATTTTTTGTTTTTATGCCTGTTGTGTTCCTCACTACAATTTTTTTTTTAAATTTTCTTAGGCAGTCAGGTGAGAAAATTTTTAAGATCCATAGGTGGAGTTGGATTTTGTTAGATACCTGGAAGGGTCCGCGTCTTTCGGTAATGTGGTATTCAAACCCACTAAAAAAAACACCTCCTTTTCTCCCAGGTTGGAACTCAGCCCGGAACCGTTTAACACATTACTTCGGGCTGATTCCTGGGGCGTTTAATCAGTTCTGGGTGAGGGGGTGGACCAGATGCTCCCTCCTCTCTCTTTCTCGTTCTAAGAGTTATCTTCCTTGTCAGGATGCGTTCTGTGTACTCTGCCACAGCAGTCCAGCTCCTTTCACCTTCCAGCAGCATATCTTTTTCTACATGAAATAAGGAACTAAAAGAAGAAATAAAGCACACGAAACAAGGTTGCCAAATGAAGGGAAGTCGTCCCTGAGGATTTGCGACAAGATTGTTGAGGGTTTAGAGCAAAGTGATAGTCAAGGTTGAAGTTCGAAGAGGGATGGTGGTGGTCCCTCGACGTACCCTTTTATATGAACTTAGTTTTCCAGCCAAGTACCGACTTCGCAATACGGTACTCGAGTGGGAATTGTTGAGGGTTTGTTGAGGGTTGTTGAGGGTTTAGAGCAAAGTGATAGTCAAGGTTGAAGTTCGAAGAGGGATGGTGGTGGTCCCTCGACGTACCCTTTTATATGAACTTAGTTTTCCAGCCAAGTACCGACTTCGCAATACGGTACTCGAGTGGTGAAATTCCTCATTACTGAATGATATCCACTCCGACGTTCAAATCAAAATTTAGAAAAGCCTTCAAGTGTTACTTAAGAAGTGTTATTTTTAAAACAAGCAACATTTACATTTTATATTTTTTACATTTTGATGAATCTTTCATGTTTTGTATATGTTGTAGTTTGCTTGACTTTCTTTATAGTTTTCAATATTTTTTGTTTTTATGCCTGTTGTGATCCTCATTCCAATTTTTTTTTTAATTTTCTTAGGCAGTCAGGTGAGAAAATTTTTAAGATCCATAGGTGGAGTTGGATTTTGTAAGATACCTGGAAGGGTCCGCGTCTTTCGGTAATGTGGTATTCAAACCCACTAAAAAAAACACCTCCTTTTCTCCCAGGTTGGAACTCAGCCCGGAACCGTTTAACACATTACTTCGGGCTGATTCCTGGGGCGTTTAATCAGTTCTGGGTGAGGGGGCGGACCAGATGCTCCCTCCTCTCTCTTTCTCATCCTAAGATTATCTTCCTTGTCAGGATGCGTTCTGTGTACTCTGCCACAGCAGTCCAGCTCCTTTCACCTTCCAGCAGCATATCTTTTTCTACATGAAATAAAGAACTAAAAGAAGAAATAAAGCACACGAAACAAGGTTGCCAAATGAAGGGAAGTCGTCCCTGAGGATTTGCGACGAGATTGTTGAGGGTTTAGAGCAAAGTGATAGTCAAGGTTGAAGTTCGAAGAGGGATGGTGGTGGTCCCTCGACGTTCCCTTTTATATGAACTTAGTTTTCCAGCCAAGTACCGACTTCGCAATACGGTACTCGAGTGGGAATTGTTGAGGGTTGTTGAGGGTTTAGAGCAAAGTGATAGTCAAGGTTGAAGTTCGAAGAGGGATGGTGGTGGTCCCTCGACGTACCCTTTTATATGAACTTAGTTTTCCAGCCAAGTACCGACTTCGCAATACGGTACTCGAGTGGGAATTTACTCGTATTTCGGGCGTTGATCGGACCACCTGCACATCGAATGAATATTTGTACACCTTTTCATTTGGCAAATACGAGAAATCCTAGGTTGTGTTTACAACAGGAACCATCCAGAGCTCCACTCTGGAACTCCTATCGGAATCGAATGGAAATGCTAGCATGGCTATGCTTATCGAAGGATTTCATGTTGGCCACGCGCAGTGGCTACCAATAAACTGATCGTGAGGGATTTCATAGAGGATCATCAACTCCTCAACCCGCACAAGCCCAGAAAATTTAATCAAAATTGCCTATAGACCGACTGATTGACAGACACGAAATCATAATCGTACAGGTAGGCCAGTAAAACGCGATATGCCTGTAGGTTGAGATATTTATTTATATTCCTCTTAGCTCCAGAAGGATCAGAAGGATTAAGAAGGATTATGTGTTATACAGAGGATTCTGTTCGACCAATCTGGGAGAAATGCTACCGACTAATCCATCACTTAGCCGTATGAAAGGTTGACAACCTTAAACCACGGATTCTCCGAACCTCTTCTCCCGAGCGTACAGAAATGTAACGAAGGGTTACTTAGAGGCAGCGTGACTGATACAGGCGAGCTTACAAACTTGTGTCGAGTGATGCATCATATCGTAATAGTCTGGTGAAACTGCAGATTAGAATGGAGATATAAAATTGGATATTAGACGACGGGAGAGAGGAAGCTGTTTCTATCTGATGTAGGTGTTTAGGGTAGGAGAGGAGCCTAACCAGTCATGTTGAGCTAATTGGAAGAAAATGTCTAGGAAGTTTTTATTTGTTTTATACGAAAAATTTGTTTGATATGAATTTTATTTTTCCAGTGCCAACGGTCATTTTGGCCATCATAAAATTATTTTAAAAACCAATAACGTAACCCACAAGTCATAGAATATGAGATAAGCAGAATAAGTGGAACAGTACGAGGAGAACAGTTCTCCTTGATGGGAGAGTTGTAAGAACTGCTATTCTAACCAACGTACTCAAGAAGTGGAACTAGTATATTAGATTTTCTAGTCCTCTGTACCAATGAGGAGTATACTTACCCTACAAGCATGTATAGAAAACAAATTAACGTCATCATGTAACCATGAGATCAAAATCCCGAGAAAGTAGGTACATGCCAGCGATATTACTCGTACAATCGCGAGAGACTACCATCCCATGATACTACAATTCAGTGCAGCACAGCAAATCCAGTGCAGTTGTGTAATAATTTGTAACTGGTGTTTTTTTTCGCATCTTGTGGTCTTCAGTATGAGCTTAACAGGTTTCACAGCATCATCAGATACCTGCGGCTCCTATGAGGGGGGGGGGGGGTGCAAGGTATTAGAGATTAATGTTTTGAGATTAGCTACTATCCATAGGATCATCCATACAACACGGTAATAGATACCCAATATTCATTTCTTGCTCGATTTCAACGATTCATTTTTTTTTTTTTTTTAATAAACCAAAAGTATGGCTTTACATTTCAGGAAAAAGGTTTTGCCACAGATATTTTAATCTCGACGACAGCCGAGGTATTTGAAGATTGGAACGCTTTTATGGCTGCATACCAACTGACAAGCGAATTGCTTGCTGCTCGGCGCGACTCACTACCACGAATTTTGACGTTTCTACAGTGTGTCCCATGATAAGAACCAGAAAACTTATCTCAAAACACCAATCTCTAAGTACCTTGCACTACTCTCATAGGGGACCATCTACACGCTAATCTGAACAATCCTGAGAAATTTCATCAAATTCGGATGAAAAATGGTAGACGGAAGCAAAACGCTGCAAATTATTACACAAAGGTTCATTTTTTTTTTTTTTTTTTTAATATAGATCACTTGTCTGCAAATAACACGGCTTTGTCATTGTTTCCACCAACCAACTTGAAGAAAAACATCGATCGCATTTCGGTCAGCTAACATTTGAACGGGGATTCACCTGTTTTGCGATTCACACTCGTGTTTCTGATTTATCGTAAGTCCAACCCTTAAATTCTCGTAGGGAACGAACGGTTTGTCCTACAGAGCTCCGCGTGGTATAAAAAATTCTAAAAATTCTATAGTATATCAAATTGATGGAAAAACAAAACAACTATATCAACTATTTTTGAGTTAGGGCGTTTTCAAAATTTCAACTAGACCCCAAATGGAGCCTACATACCAAATTTCATCAAAATCGGTCAATGCTAAGTGCTGCGTACGGCCAAATTTGTATTCGATTTTTGGATTTTACTTACCTTGAAACGTAAACCAACAAATTTTGAGGGGTAGTTAAAAAAAAATTCTTGGTCGATTCCAAAGGTTCATTATTGAAAATAATAAACCAAAATGATCACTGCACTGGAATTTATGTAAGTACCTAGTGGAGAACTCAAGGGATTTCTCGGGCTCAAATCGTTAAGGGTTTTGACAGCGCATCCACACCAAAAATACAAGCGACTCCTTTTATTCTGTAGAGGGAAACGAAGTGTAAACAACAAACGATTTTTTGATCATTAGGGATTTCTTTAAACCTGAGGGTGGTTCCCTAAAACGCCTCTAACAGTCTTCACAATCCTATTCAACCTTATCCCCTCCTGCTCAAGCGGTTCCAGTCTCCTTTCTCTCATTAGCCGATCCTTAACGTAGGGAAAGCCTTCATTAGGTTTGCCCGCACCATTAGGGATCAGCTCGCCCGCGGCGCTGCCTTGCGGGGACGGCCAATGGCGGCATTTGCACGACTAAACCACTTTCCGGGAAGGAAAATCCCGCTTTCCCGTAATATTTAACTTATGTACCGATCCCCCGGAGGGTTCCGCGGAAATAACAACCAGAGCAAACATTTCCTTCCATCCCGTATTTGTAGGTATAAAGGCAGGTGCGAGAGGGTCGGGGCGGAGAAGGGTCGCCAAGTTTCTTCAACCCCCGTTTCCGTGTACATACTGGTACCCATCACAAGGAGTTGCCTTTTTACCTATCCTGCAGAAGAAGGGTAGTAAAACAAGTACCGATCTTTTCCCTTTGTTTGCGGGTTGGGGCCCAGCATAATGCGTATTATGCCTCCTAGCTGACACTAACATTGATCAATCGACAAAGAGATCTGAACTGATCTCATCAACTGAGCTACCTTTTCACGCGCTTCCTGCCACACGGCCACCCGTTATTCCTAATCTCATCTTTTGGTCTGGGGGCGATGATTTACATAGGGAACCATCTACACACTAACCCGCAAAATTCCTAGAAATTTCAAGGAAATCGGATGACAAATGTAGAAGTTATACCTATGGCTAGGATTTCATAGCAGAAACACAGACAGACACCACCTCCGATTGTTTGAAAATGTCGAGAATGAACGTTGAAATCATCGAAACTTGTTGGTTTACTCGAGAGAAACGACCTCTTCAAAGGCTTGTTTTCACCTCCGATTGTTTGAAAATGTCGAGAATGAACGTTGAAATCATCGAAACTTGTTGGTTTACTCGAGAGAAACGACCTCTTCAAAGGCTTGTTTTCACCTTCGATTGTAAAATTAGTCTAAAGTTGGGAGTGAAGGTGATTCGCCTAGCCTTGAGTGAAACTGGGCTCGTTTACGACAGTATTGACGGAAGCCCTTATTATGACTATACAGATAGTAACGTCAAATAGAAAACTCCTACAATGAGACTGTGCGAACACGATCAAACGTGATATCGTCCTGGGAAATAAGACACAATTTCACAAAATTGGAAGGTTGGAAGAGAACATTGTGTGGAGTTGTTGGTCTTAAAAGGAGAAGATGCTTTTCTCAAAATCGGGTTACTTCAGGCATGCAGAGAAGAGTTGAATTGAGAGACTGATTTTTTGGACTTGTGACAAGGAAGGACACACCCAACTGGCCTAGTACTAGCAATAGATGCTACCGGAGCTGTCAGAAAGTAGAGCGTTTGTGGAGAGAAGAGGTGGTAACTGGCAGAGCAGGATCTCATGAAAACAGAGAGTACTTAGTTGAGTACAGATCCAGGTTGAGTGGATGAGGAGCGTGGGACTATTGATATGAGCATGAATGCAATACTTGAACCCGTTTTTTTTTTTTTTTTTTAAGGGGTTATGTGTCATTTACGAAACTTTCGGGAAAACGCAAAAAACTGTCCCAAGGGGAGACCACCTCGATGTTCTCAGAGGCTCGAAAAAGCACCCCAGTGCTCCCCTAGAAAGTTGGTCTACATGTTCCCGGGTCACCCGAGTGCTCCCCTGGAGGTGCATTACGATTCAGGCCTCGATGCTCTGAGTAACCTGAGTGTTCCCGTTACCTGTGCTACTGTGACGAGCCATCACAAGGGCTTCCACCACCGGCGATCCCCAAGTTGAAGATCCAAAGGAGCCTTCCATGCGAAGCCAAAAGTATGGAGGTAGAGGTCGGGAGCGCGCCACCAGGCGGCAGCACTGGACGGGCCAGCGCCAGGAAGCGACTGGGTGGGGGAAGGATCCGGAGAGGGAGGGCACGGCTGAGGTGACGCCATCGCCGACCCTCAGTCGTGTCATGATTGAGCCACTCAACACCCCAAAAACCTTTGGTATTAGAGCCCACCTGAAGCCGTGTTCCAGGGAAGGAAACGGTGTTCCGTATCGTCTGTGTGACAAGTATAGTTAGTAAAGTCTGTGTGACAAGTATAGTTAGTAAAGTCAGTGTGACATCAGTGATTTTGAACATTAGAGCCCACCCGATTGAACATTTGAAAACCAGAAGTAACTCCTAGAGACTGTCAGTGCACGATTACGCCCTCCTGAAGCCTCAAGTAACCAACGGTCGACCCTTGCATTCCAAAGGACCACACCCAACGGATTCTCTCGAAAAACCCAGTACTGGTAAATTTAACACTTTTGTAAATCTCTTTAAAGAAACGTTCCTCCTTGGTAATTTGATTCCTATTGATTTTCTCATTGTCCAATGGACTTATTAATTTCATGTTCCGAAACACCACGTGTTCAGTTTTATGTTTCGTAACACCACGTGCTCATGTTCATGTTTCTCATTAGGTTTCGAAACACCACGTGCTTTTGATTTTGGAGGTTATCCCCATCAGGGCCCTCAGTTACTAGAGTCATTACGTAAATATTGATAAGGGTATCTTAGTCCCAAACTGAAGAATTAATTGTTCCTTTATTTTCTTGTCAATTGAATACTTACCTGGAAAATTATACAGGATTCTTTTTGTTTGTATATCTTGTGGTTGTTATTGGTACTCTCCCGATCAATTTCCTGGTGCAGAATAGAGTGAATAGTAAATACTTACCTGAGAATACTTACCTTGAAATTCGTAGTTAGAACCTGAGTAGAGTCATTAACGTAGAAACAAACTTGAAAGTACTTACCTACCTTAGACTTGCTGAAATCTCGAAGAACCTGAAACAGAAAGAAAAGTTATTAAGTACGAAAATACAAATTATTACACAATAACGGGAAAAGTAGGAGAAGTCTTAGAGGAAAGATACTTACCAAATATCAAGTTCGACAAAGATAGGCATTTTTCGGTGATCCCCGAAGGAATACCTATTCAACGCCATCCTCGCCGTTGTTTGCTGACTCGTTCCGCTACTCGTAGAAATCACGAAATCAAGTGAACATCATCAAGTGAAATTTGGATACTCCTAGTATAGGCGCAAGGGCATTGTAGTGGCGAATTTAAAATTAGTACAAAACTCTCTCGGCCATCGCTGTGTTGAAAATTCACCATTACACTACCAGAGATAGTTGAGATAACGAATAGTCCTCTAATTATTAATTAATTTAATTATGAGTAAACTATTACATACAAATCAGGTACAGTGCAGGTACTTCGTCATTTATAATATATCACTGAATGAAGGTCGTCAGGTAGATACTCAAATTTAAAAAAATCGCAAGTTACTGCTCGTCGTCATGTGGTCGGTATTTGGCGCTAACACGCTTCACGTACTGGTACTCGGATATCTCCCCAGACCTTTGCAGAGAGATAAGCTTGTGAACCCATCTTTGTCGCTGAGCTACAGAATTCCTGGGGGTATGCATCTGAAACAAATGAAATATTAAGCGTTAGGTACATTTATTCTGAGTTAATCTGAAACGTAACTCCTCATGCCCAAATTCCTTCAAAATAAATGTGTCTCATGATACTCATTTACCGTACCTCATCTTCGCAGTTTAATAAAATTCTAGATAGATTACTACTTACCTTGGATGGAGGAGCAGAAAATTCATTATTGCTAACTTTTCGCTTGACAGTTGCTTGCAATTTGCACGTTTGTTCACTCACAGTGGGTTCATGATTGTGAACCGTTTGGTTTATCACTTCGTTTCTGTCAGTTTTTAAATAGGAACGGCACTTAATTTGGCCGCCTCTTGCCGAACACAACCAACGTCGAACACCACCCGACAGTATTTTATGGAAAGTAAATTTGTAGCCATCCACAATAGCCTGTCGGCTACCACCAGTTACAAATTGAACGTGCGACATTCTCGGAGCACTGAGACCAACCAGCTCGTAGGCGATCGGAACATCGCGGCTACTCTTATCGATGAGAGGAAAAGTGAACGGGAACATTCAGGTGACAGAGCTTTCACCTAATGGTCCGCACGGGAGCACTGGAGCCGTCGCCCGTCCCAAGTCGTCAAAACTTCCTTTTTGTTTAAATATTCCTTTACAGATAAATACTCGACAATTTTCCAGAATTTTTCAAATTTTTTCAGGAAGGCGAAGTGTTACAAATTGCAGGTTGAAATTCTGTCACATAGCCCCTTTAAAAAAGATCGATTTTTCAGGACTGAAATAATTCAAATAAACAACTTTATTCGTTGAATCAAATGTATTCTCCTGAAAATATGAACACAAGATAGCATAACAAAATAGGGTTATATAATCAATTCATTATTCGGCTTCTGCCCTATCCTCGGTTGGCCATGAATTTATTATTTCATAATAAAATGGTAGATATTCTTCAGGGATATAGCTTCTCAATCTTCGTAGGGCAACCAACTTGTTAGGGTTGATGGGAACCTTTCCTGTAGGGATCTTCTTCTCTGATCCGTCGATTTCAGAATAAGCCACCACCCATCCTGGTCGGGAGGATTCAATAATGAACTGGTAGAATCCGGAGATGTTCATCATAACCCGTTCGACCCTGCGTTTCGCTACTGTTTCAGATGACACAGTGTTTTTTTTTGTAGAACCTTCCCCACCAAGATTGACCACGATTGAATATCAACTCAGAGGAGTCATGGAGTTCACACACAGTGAATTTCAGGGCGCTACTGCAGGTCATCACAATTTTGGCGAGGTCGTGAATGCTTTACAGCCGATCTACTTTGTGGAGTTTTCTTTTTATGAGAGCGAAATCTCGGTAGCATGGGAGAAAACTATGCCCCCTCACTGGGAAAAATTGAACGACTCTGTCGAACCGTTTGGTTTCAGTAAGGGCGAGGAGAACTTTCTGGAGGGAATGGTTTTTGTTTTGCCCGAAGCAATTGTCTGAAAAAATGTGTAGTTCACTGTATTGGGACGGGACTTGTAGATATTCCAAAAGGAACGATCCCACTTCATCTGCCGACTTTTTTGCAGTCCCCTCGTGGTAAATGTAGATAGTTCCACGGTTAACTTTGATGTTATGAATGTTGAACACATTAACGGTCAACTGTCTCAGATAGAAAACTTCTTGAACCGGGATTTTGGGCAATGGTACATTCATCATAAAACCGAAAGCAATAGAAAGAACGTGCTCATTTTTTTTCCATCTTCAATCCTTTTTGAAGAGCTCTGTAAAATTTCTTGGACTTTCTTTTGTGGACACTCAATTCTGCTTCAGCAGCGCGCTTCGCATTCAGATTGAGAGTGGGGGAAGAAATTTTTACGCTGAGCTCCTCACAAACGCAGCAAGTGTCAACAAGAATTTGTAGTCAAAATTGTTTTTAAAATAGTGATAGTAAGCTGAAAAGCTTAATTCATCTTGTGGGTATTTAATCTTGAACATTTGACACATGGTTTTGATGGATAAATCTGCGTGGAAATATTTTATGGTTTTTTTGTAGAAGTGCGTTTCTCAAACAGGCAAAATATGACTGAGATTCATCCCTCTCTTGTCCTCAGGGTGCTGATTTTGAAATGTCAATGATTTTATTCTCTCAACTCTCTTAGAAGACACACTAAAAATGGAGGTAAATGCTTTCAAACATACCAAATGGCGACTTCCTCCAACACTCACGTAACATTTCCAGAAATGGTTCTTCTTGTTTTCTGCTGTCATTTTCGATCTTGCGGCGTCTCTTGACAGGGACCTGCTGGAAACAACCCTGGAGGAAGATATCTCGGTCATTTTTTGTTTTCAGGCTGTAGAAACGAACGAAAAGATCGTTGCGATGCAGGGCGGAAATCTTTGTGAAACATTTCAGCCTGCACCTGAAGAAATGAAATAATAATAATGATAATAATATGGAGTTGGAAGATTAATAATAATAATAATAATCTTTATTCAGTAAAAAGCCTGCAAGGCGATACAATCGTCAGTGAGTACATTCATTAAGATTAATAAATATCAAGGATAAAAAACAAAAATTCGAGTACTGATCGCAGTTCGTATTGCAAATACTTGTCGAAATTGATAAGACAAAAACTCGACGCACTGTACAACTCGGCATCAATTAGTATTGCCTTCATTTTTCTTTTGAAAACTGCGACAGGCATCTCGCGCAGCACCACCGGTAGGAGGTTATAGAGCCTAGACCCCACTTGTAACGGACTTCCTGACAACGATTTGGTGAGACGGACTGCTGGCGGACACAAATCATTACGCCTCCGAGTGTAATAAGAGTGCGTGTCTGAGTGTTGGGGAATATGCTCAGTGTTTTCCTGTACATAAGAGAGAGCGCTTAGCACATAAAGAGCTGGCACAGTCAATGTCCCTAATTCCCGAAAATAACCGCGGCAGCTCTGAGATGTCTTCAGGTGAAAGATGGCGCGTACTGTAGTCTTCTGTGCTCTGAATGCTACCATACTATGAGCAGAATTTCCCTACAACAGAACTCCATATGAGAGCCTACTGTGTACGCACGCGAAATACACTGTTCGAAGCACATGGTGCGAAAAGTCCCCAGACAAACGGCGTAGCATAAAACTTGACGACGCCAGTTTGGGAGCCACTGCTTCAATAATATTGAAGCATATTATGCTTGGACCAAGACAACCGGGAATCGACGGTGATGCCGAGAAAGTTTACTGAAGCGTCCAGTAAACCACGTCCAGTTGAGTTGAATTCCAAGAGTTGTGTTTTATCTTCATTAAGCAGCAGGGAATTGGCGTTACACCAATCGTGAGCAACCCTTGAAGAGTCCATCAGGCCCGAATGAAGTGTAGATTGAGATGATCCCGTGACTTGGAGGGTAATGTCATCAGCGTAAAGGAAAATATTTGTAGAGACATCATCAAACTGGCACTCTAGGTCATTAATAAATATAACAAAAAGAGTTGGTCCCAGCTTAGATCCCTGCTGCACTCCTCGGGATATTGGAACGGCACCGGACATATGACCATTGAAGTGAACCACCTGGTGCCCCCTTGAGGTAACTCTCGAAAAGAGACAGAGAAACCGAATCGAATCCATAATGCCGAAGTTTCGCCAGCAGCACGTCGTGGGGGACAAGGTCAAAAGCCTTGGAGAGGTCGAATAGTTTAATTGACGTCATGCATTTCTTCTCTTCGGAGTTCTGTATGTTTAGCACAAGTGAGGTCGCTGCTGCCGTTGTACTCGGCAGCAGTAATACTATTCATACTCTACTCATACTCATACTCATATACTACTCATTGTAATACTACTACATCAAATTTCGTTTGGTTACCCATGAGATTAAGAGAGATTAACATTGTAGCAGCTTAAAACATTATCATAACAAAATAGATGAGAAAGAGAACACTTACCCGCACAGAGGACCTGCTGCGCTCTTGGCTTGCACGAAGTTCCCCTTATAGTTAGTATACGCTTTTCCTTCAATCCTCGCTTTTTTTTATGAAGCCTTTATACCTCGTTGGATTCTTCTTCTTTCCAACTGTATTATCGCATTCCCCGGGGTCAGAGAGCCCGGAATCAGACATTTTCCGTAAATCAAACGCACATGGACAGCACAAACAAACTCCTACTGCAGTGTTCAAAGTCAACAGGTCCCCAAAGAATCTCAGTGTTGCCTCATACCGACACAGTATTTGTACCAACCTTACAGTTCATTAATTGAGTATCGACAGCCCTGAAACTCCATGGTGACCAAATAAGTGAGTAAGTTTTCTTTTGAAAGGGGTCGCACACATAGCCCCTTTCAAAAGACATCGGAAAATTTCACCCGTTTTTTCTCTGGGAAGGGTCGATGATACGAGGCCCCTTTTAATCGCAATCGATGCAACCATGTATAGAGACCCAGAAAATGAAAAAAAGTGGAAATGGCCAAAAATGTCACATAACCCTTTAAAAAACGGGTTCACTTACATACCGACATACCATTCCAAGGTATCGTTTTCTACTTTTCGTTCCCGACCTACGTTCGTTTGTTTATCATGTTATATTGTTATTCCATTCTAAAGTATCATTGCGTTGATCTTTAGTTTTCGTTTCCTACCTAAGTTGGGGTTTCTATCAAGTTATTTCCGACACATTTACATGTTAGTGTATTTTCACTCTTTTTCGATTGAAATAACCCAAGCTATTGTTCTGGGTCCACACATTTTGGAGCCTTCCCTGAAACATTATTTAATAACAGGGTTATTTTGGTAATAGGTTCAAAGCGGAATTAACGAAACCCGGTAATAGGTTATTTTTAACCCCATCCCTAATGAGGAGCACGGGACTATTGATATGAGCTTTGAAGCAATACTGGAGAATGAAGAAATGCTGTTGGCAGTTTTTGAAGTTCACTGGGGTCAAAGAATGGAAGATCAGAATATTTTATACCAAGGAAGTAGAGGAGCGAGAAAGTTTGAAGAAAAGCTTGGGATCAACGGAAGAACCAAACAGTAGTCGAAAGGTACTGTGATTGGGTAGCCTGCACCTCGAGATACTGAGACGAAAGAGCGTGTAGGGTAACTTGTTGAAAGAACAAAACAGGAAGGAATCGTGAGATACTATATGGTACAAGAGAAAATACTGACTGTGTGTTCTGTAACATAATGTATAGTTGATATAACTCCGATAGAAGCGCTAATAGTTGATCATTGTGTATGGAAGTACCAACCTAATACATTATGTATTGTGGTTGGTTGTATACATTATGTATTGCGCGACTAATTGCATACCCAACCTTTAATATAAAATTATCATCAAACATCTTACACGTTCAAGGGATCAAGGTGTTCAAGTAGGACCAGGATCAAACAAGAATGTCAGAAGGAAAAATCTCACGATTAAACCGGCCATATTTGAACCGAATACTGTTTAGGAACGACCAAACATAGTGACTTTTGGTTGGCCTGTCTAAAGAATGTAGGTAAAGTAAAAAAGTATAGTTAAGTGAAGTAAACAACCATTTCAGGATGGATTTTCGTCCGACTGTCTTTCCTGGCGCCGCGGACGTCATCAGCTGTCTTCTAAAAGGAAGATCAGTTATTTTCTGATGTTTTCGCTCATGGCTTCCCTTTGCCTCACCGCCTTGGGTTATTACGAGGGGGGCGGCAAGCCGCGAACGCAAGAAAACACGCCCGGCGACCGAGATTTGAACTCACGACCCTCCCGCAGAGGTCGGTTCGTGTCTCGGACCCAGAAAACGAGCAAGCTCAAACCATCCTCAACAACACAAACTTGCTGCCTTCATATACAGACTCAAAACGAAAAAAAAGATACAAAGACAAAAAAAAGATACACAGACTCAAAACCATACCATTGACTAAATAAAACTACAAATCAGAACTAGACACAATCTACTCTATTGCCCAAAGCAATGGATACACAAACAAAACCATAGACAAACTACTCCGACAATACAATAACAAACAGAACACCACAACCAAACACGAACCAACTCTGCATCTTCACATGCGCTGGACCAGAGACCTATAAACTCACCAACCTTTTCCAGAAGGAAGGACTTTCGACCACATTCAAAACTGACAACTCACTGAAAAACCAACTGAACACTTGCATTGACAAAACAAACACATACGACAGAAGTGGAGTTTACAAACTGGTTTGCAGCTGTAAACACACATACATTGGACAAACAGGACGCAACTTAAAAACAAGATACACCGAACACATCAGATCTTTTCGACTCAACACTAGACGCTCCAACTACGCAAACCACGTATACGACCATGGACGTGAATTATCCGACATAAAAAACTGCATGACACTCCTCCACCCACAACACAAAGGACGACGACTGAACATACTTGAAAATATGGAAATATACAAACTACGTAAATTTGACGGACGTATAATAAACAAAAACCTGCTTGACACTACCTCAGACACTATAATATAGTTTGTCCAGTGGTTTGAATATTATTCAAACCACTGGACAAACTCATTCAAAAACGAAAAACACCCACAGACGGATTTACTGACAACCTGAACAACAAAAGACAACGAACAGAACACACTACCATATCTCCTTACAAACGCAAACAGCACCCTCACGACTCCACTAACTTCCAGACAACCAAACGACCTAGGATATCATAATTTCAAACAATAAATAAAAATAATCAACTAACCAAAAATAAAGATTAAAAAAAAAGATAGACATAGATTTAGATATAAGTTAATGATTTCAGCAATAAGTTAGTTATGTAAGCTAGTTTATAATATATTCATAATTTAGAATAGAAGACCACGTGGTCACGTACAATTAGCTAATAGGATTAGTTTTATCTCTCCCTTTCACTTGACATGACAGACAAACAACCTTTCACCACGTGGTCTCGTTACTAAGTGGTCCCCTTTCCTTTCTAATCCTTTCACCTACCTCCCTTTCACCCAGACTATATAAACAGAACGACGGACTGACAAACTTTAGTACTCTCTCGACGGCCTGAAGATGATGTCTTTACATCGAAAGCGCTCGCCTCCTGTACTCAACTTGCTGGTTACGACGGATTCTCCTATACGGTACGTAGATAATAATTGGCTTAGGCAAGTATCAGCATTCTCATCCAGTTATTCTACGGTCAAGTTGAGTCTCCATCAAACTTGAACTTGCCACAAGTTTAATTTTGATCACTTAAGTATGATTTGATGACCCCAAAACCCGTAGGCCTCAAATTGGGGTACTTACCCCATTTTTGAGCAAACTCCCTGATGGATTAATTCAGCCATCCTTGTCATAGGTGTTTACCAGAGACCCAGAATCTGGTGTAAGACCCAGTTACATGTAGTGTACGAGTAAACCTTTGAATGAGTTGGTGAAAATATGCATTTTTCCTGGTAAAACTGAAAAATGGATGTTTCAGTTGAGTTCCATTGAAGCTAAGACACGGATTTCGAAAAATCCATTTTTAGTGCTCTCTCTCTCATCGGAGAAGGGAGTCGCGAAGGATGTCATAGAGAGGGGAAGAATAGTCTGGAATGACGACCGTTGGAAAAGCGGTAACGCCAACTCAGGCCTCGTTTAATTTTATTTCTTTCCACCCTCCTTAGAAGTGGGATATCAGACAGGCTCAGTTAAGCGCTCTCCAGCATCTCTAGCAGCAGTAGTGCGAAAGAGTTCAAGTCCTATTGTGAAATGAAATAAGTTGGGAAATTAGAACGTAGAGAAAGTTGGTTGTGCCTTGGTAAGTACTATTCTCGTAAAGAAAGGAGTGGATAGAACGATGTCGCTTTTCTACGAAAATAATGAATGACATAGTCAAATTGAATTTGACGGTTAAGTCATCTCAAGTAACAAACAACAAAGAGAGTAACGTCACCAGTCACAGACAGTAACCAATAAGTCATCACTTTCAAGCTTACAACATTTTTCGAGTCTTGTGATGAATTCAGGGTTTTATATCGTTGCAATAATGAATAATGTATTATTTAATTTTACTTGTATGGAATGTCTACTAGATCCTCCTACATAATTTCATTTTCTTCTGAATTTTCAGCCTGGGGATTTACAGAGGAAACACACACGTTTTGAGCAAAGATACTTTAAAATGAGATAATGAAAAGGTCTTCTTTCTTGAAATCCACGTTTGCATACCCCCCCCCCCCCCCTCGAGGTACTTGATATTTGGGTCACATTTGGTTGGGTTTTTGAACAGAACATAATGCGAAATTAATAAACGGTTTTCATAAGCACGGAATTGTAAGCTTGGCTCACTAATACGTAGTGGTTTCAAAACGATACCGCCGCTGTCGGCACTCGTAAGCCTCCAAGTGTGTTCATACTGTTCATCCTTATGGGTATCACTTATAATACTAATGGATAAATATACTAGAAAGCAGAGAAAGTCATTGTATAGCAGTCACAAGATATACGGAAATCATAGCGCTAGAAGTTTTGGAAAATAAAATTTCTTGGTACAAGGTATGTAAAGACCTAGCGGAGAAACATGGCACTACTCTAAAATTTAATAATCCGAAGGGTATAGTCCAGCAACGGGAGTGTTTAAAGGCAAAAATGAAGGACGCTTTCGTAGAAAAATGTAGAGCGGATGCCTCAGATGCACGTTTCCATTTGTTGTATAAAGACTTGAGTCCCCCCACCTACACGGAACAGCCGAATCTCTGTCATGTCATAGTGAAAACAATATGTAAAACCAGATGTGAAATGTTAAATCTTAATTGCAAAAAGTGGATAGTCAACAGAAACCATAGGTGCTCATTATGTAATTATGGTGAAGATGAAAATTTGATCCATTTTTTGGCGAGATGCTCTATACTTGGTAATTTAAGGAAGAACTATTTTGGATCTAGATTCATCAGTGCAGAAATGGCCGTGGAGTACCTGAATGGAAAAATTGAATGAAGCTGGGTTGGTTTGTTATAAATGCCATGAAGTACAGGAATGAATTGACGGAGCAATTTAATTTTTGAGTTTTGATTTTGGCTTTTCACTAGCATTCGATAGAAAATTTGTAAGAAGTATATTCTGTGATAACTGGTTATAATGTTGAAAATTTAAATTTAGATAGTCACCCTTATGATGGGATTTCTTTTTATTGTTTGTTGTTACAGTTAGTTGTTAAAATCACAAAAACGTCTGCCAAGTGGGTGTGGCACATAGCTTCCTCGTATCCATAACCCGATTATGTAGATGATCCGATGCATAGTAGTTAATCTCAAAACACCAATCTCTAAGTACCTTCCACTACTCTCATAGGGGACCATCTACACGCTAATCTGGACAATCCTAGAAAATTTCATCAAATTCGGATGAAAATGTAAATGTTATGACTGTTACAAGGATTTTACGTATGCGCATGCGCAGAGACTTCTATGAATTTCAAGGCCTTGATTTTCATTGGGGACCATCTACAACCTAATCCGCGTAATTCCTGACAATTTCATCGAAATCGGGTAGAAAATGTGGAAGTTATGGCTGTTACAAGGAATTCACGTTTGCGCATGCGCAGCGGCTACTATCAGTCCGGGGGTAATGATCTTCTTCGGGGACCATCTACAACCTAATCCGCATAATCCCTGAAAATTTCATCGAAATCGGACAATAAATTCGTATAGTTATGCGCGTTACAAGGAATTCATGACAGACGGACAGACAGACACACAGACACGGAACCAAAATTGTTCAGAAAGGTCTAAAACGTAAACGCGAGTGAATCTTTTGATTTTGGGGAACTTTTTTTTTCGTCCTTGAAAAGTGAAAACAAAGCTTCCACTACCTTGGTAGACTCGGAAGCAAAAAAGAGTACTTGTTGTAATTAATGTTGAATAAAGTTAACATCAAATATGAATGTGAATGTAAAGCATGCATTTGTAATGATCAAGTATGAAATTGAAATTAGAAAATTGAGTAATTTGTGTAATTATTATATTGGAAAAATGTTTTTTGAAGTATTACGTACCTCGGCAACGGGAAAAAAAGAAAACCGCGTACCCCGGCATACTCATAGCTTTATAGCTCAAGCCGTAAAATGTTTGTTGTTTTTTATTAGGTTGTGTTGTATTATTTAAATAAAGCATTTGAAAAATCAATCAGTCATTGCATACCTACGTTAGACTAGGCACGGTCATTGTAAAAGCAGAGGCACGAAGTCCAATCGACAAATATGCCCGAACCAAAATTTGTGGACAAATACGAGGAGAGAATTTTGACGCTTACGAAATACGTCAGAAAAGTTGGAATCTGCAATCAAGCGGAGCTTCACTGAATTCAAGTCGTTCGTTCGTTCAAACTCAAACATTGACAATTCTATTGAAATTAACCTTACTTATAACTTGACCTTTTTTAAATAAAAATTTGTAAGATTCTCGTATTTTTGCGCTTCGCACCTTATTTTTTGTGATTTTATACAACCCAGGCTTCCCGGAAATTAGCGCTTTCGTACACCGTCCTTCGGCGGATTAGCGCTTATGCCATCTGGCCATTTAAATTATTCAAATTTAAATTTGAATAATTGGTTAAAAATACGAGCTGATTTTTTCACCGGAATATTTAAAACTCTATTTCAACTTATATTAACGAAACAAGTACACCACTTCCATTACCTCAAGTGGCCTCGAAGAGCACCCGTTCGGTCCAACTCCTCCGCTCAGAACCGCTGAACCGTCCTACCAAACTTATTTCGGGATCTTGTTAAAGGCGTTAATAAATTCCTCAACGCCCCGTACTTCGCCAAACACCAACCTGCAGGAGGGTAACCTGCGTCCGATAAGTTTTCAAAGAGTTAACTAGAACCGGGACCCACAGCACCTTCCGAATATTAAAAAATAAACGGTTATCCGCCCATCCTGCTTACACGTACAAATGAAAAAGGGATATTAATGAAAAAGAAGGAAGCACGAAAACTCATAACGCAATTAAGAAAAAAGATTACTCCCTGATGAAACTTTAATTTTCCACGCTTAGTTTATTGAAAGAGGGGCCGATATTTGAGTTGCTCCAAAAGATTGAAGAAACTTTAGGAGTAATTTGAAGGGAAAGTCACTGCAGTAATGAACACGAGTTTTGCTTCCCCTTCTTCCCCCCTTCTCTCACCACTTCGCATTTTCCCCTACCGACCGTTTTCCCGGGGGTCGGTCGGTTAATTTTCCCTCGCAGCGTCTCGCCTATACTCTCACCTCCCGCAGTCCTCCGGTCAGCGAAACTCATTAAACAATTTCACTTGGAGCAGTTTTAATAACTCGTTGAGACACTCCAAAAGTGATTATGAGACCAAAGGTACCTCGTTTTCCGGTTATGAAAGAGAGTAACGTAGAATTGGAGTGGACTTACAGCTGATTTTGTGCTGGCAGCGTCCGGACATCCGATCAGAACGATCAGCAAAAGCATGGGGTGGCAAAAATTCCTACATCAATATATTTTTCTATACAGGGTGTAACATTATAAGAACGTCAACCCGAACTAATTTCCGATCGAAAATGTCTCTTAGCAATATTCGTTTAACCCCTTGTTTTTCCAAGTTTTTTCAATTTCAAGATTTTTTTCCGTTTTTGTGACCTCATGTCACTAAAACGTCCGTAACTCCCTTCGTATACAGTAAAAAATTAAAACTAATTATACGGTTGGAATGAGCGTTAAATTTCCTTTCTCCCTGATGGAGAACCAAAGTTTTTTAAATAGGCAAAACGGGTGAAAAATGAACTTGAAGAGGAAAAATGATCAAATCTTGAAAATCTCAACTTTTTTCGACCGCTCATAAGTCCCTGCTTTTCTGCGTGTAAATGCTTGCCTTTAAGCCTAAACGTCGCACCAAAAGCTCACCTTTCCAACGGTTTAGTCATTTTCATTTTTAAAGTCTGATTTATTACAGAAATTTGTGTTTGAACGCGGAAAAACGTGAATTCTTTCAACGGAATCGACGCTCCGGCTAAGGCGATTTGAGGAGTTCGCCAATGGGAAGGGAGCCAGCGAGGCCTATCGAAACCCTCAGATAGGGACGGCACGATACTCCAAAGTATCGATACGATATTTCTATTTCTCATACTTCGATAATATCGGATCGAACTATCGATACCACCGATATTTCAAATTAACCAACCAATGATTTTTCACTCCAAATAAAAACCCTATTAATTAAGAAAAGGAAGTATTTCTTTTAACAATAATTTAAAAAGTAACAAAAGTCGATGGCAATTAAAAATGTAATAAAATCCAATCATTTAAAATTTAATAAAAATGAATAATCATTCCATTTCATTTCAATTCCAATTCTTATTTGCAAGAAATCTCTGATCAATGAAATTATGTTTTCCTTCCACTAGAAATCGAAAGGATCGAGTAATAAATCAGTTACAATACAAATAACACCATTTATTATTCGAAAAAAGCCGTTCGCACGTGACTGATGTCGCCATCACTATTAATATTTGGCATGCCTCCCTCTTCTTGTAATTTCGGGAAAACGGCTTTAAATTCCTTCCAAACTCACATTAGATAATAATACTATTTTGAGGCTATCGTGGCGATATATCGTTTCAATTGATACTATTCTGAGCCTATTTCGAGTGCTATTCTGTGGCAGACAATATATGGTATTATTTTCTAGTTACTTATTTGGTATTTTTTCACCAATTTACTTTGGCAAAATTTTCGATAATATCGTCAAGAAAGTATCGCTACCTCCGATATTTTAGGCAAAAGTATCGATAGCAATATATCGGTTTGAGTTTTGCATCAAAAGTATCAATACAAATATCGGTATCGATACCAAAAAAGTATCGATACTCCGATATATCGGTAGTATCGTGCCGTCCCTACCCTCAGATCGTTCTAGCCAGAGCACCGATCCCCAATCAAGAAGCTAGAACTGTTGCTTCAGCCTTATTGGAACATGTTTTCAGCAGAGTGGGCGTTCCGGCTGAACTGCACACTGACCAAGGACGAAACTTTGAATCCACATTGCTCAAGGAGGTTTCGCTTCTGTTGGGTGTACATCGAACTCGCTCCACTCCATTGCATCCCCAATCTGCAGGGCTTCTGGAAACATTGAACCGCACTTTGACGAAGCATATAGCGCTTTTTGATAATAAAAGTCAAACTGGCTGGGATGAAAAGATTCCACTGTTCCTGTTGGCCTATAGATCATCCCTACACGCTATCACAGGATTGTCTCCCGCACAGTTGGTATACGGCCGAGACATGAGACTTCCAGAATCCCTCGTAAGGCCACTTCACCAACCTATAAGGCCATCAACAGAGTATGTGCTTGATTTGAGGAGTCAACTCGAGAAGGTCCGAAATTTTGCGCTACGTGAGGCGAAGCTGAAGATGCGATCCCAAAAAGAGAGTTTCGATAGGCACGCCAGAGCCAAGAAATTGGAGGAAGGTGATTGGGTCGGGGTGTACAATCCACAACGCAAGAGAGATCTCTGCCCAAAACTACAACCTGCTTGGACTGGTCCTAGGGTAATTAAAAAGAGAAACAACGGTGTACTCTTCAAGGTGCAGATGGGCAAGACGACACGGCTTTCGCATGTGAACAGGATCGTCAAAGCGGATATAGCGCAGCCTGAGGACAGGCTAAGAGGAAGGGAGGAGCTATGTAGTGCCAGGGGTCAGCTGTGACCGAGCGAGCTAGGGCATGTGTCTCTGGAGACGGGACTCGAACCGGTTGCAGGGGCCGTGAGTTCGAAGCCCGTCTCTGCGGCATATTTTCCGGGTAAGCCGGTCGGAGTTCCCTCTCGTCCCAACCCAGGGCGGTGAGGCCAATGGGAAGCCATGAGCGAAATCATTAGAACAAATTCTGATCTTCACTTAGGAAGACAGCTGATGACGTCCGCGACGCCAGGAATGGCAGTCGGACGAAAATCCAACCTGAAATGGTTGTTTACTTTACTTTACTACCTACTTACTTTACAATCCACAACGCAAGAGAGGTCTCTGCCCAAAACTACAACCTGCTTGGACTGATCCTTGGGTAATTAAAAAGAGAAACAACGATGTACTCTTCAAGGTGCAGATGGGCAAGACGACACGGCTTTCGCATGTGAACAGGATCGTCAAAGCGGATATAGCGCAGCCTGAGGACAGGCTAAGAGGAGGGAGGAGCTATGTAATGCCACTACATAGGAATTAGCATACGGAAGCTAGGATGTTATTGTTGACTTGTTTACCCGTGATACTCAAAAAGTATCAAGTAAGTACATAACCAAAATATACAGTCTTTGTGCCAAATTTGTTTTGTCGCTCATACAATATATATACTTCCAAATAAATTATTCATTCGTGTTCTGTGATTGAATTTCCATCTCTGATCATGTTAATGGAACGATGGCCTGGCTGGACCAGTCTGTAGATAATACTTCGGCAGCCATACTTAAACCAAATAACTTAGTCTACACTTTAAGTCCGCAAAGGCCACCAACAAGCTGAAGGATAAAAGAAGGGCGGTGCAGCTGGCAAAGCGGAATCCGAGGACGGGTATGGAGGACTTCAATTTTTTTCGTACTTTTCCTTTTCTCTGTTTCCGACCTATCGTATTGCACCTTTTTAGGAAGTTCTTCGCTTGAAATTCGGTTTGAAGAAATCATAATTTCCCATTGCTTCAAATTCGAATTTAGCTTGTAAGATTACAAGGCTTGGGGTTATGTAATCGAGCAAATTTATTTCGCAGTGGCCATGAAATAAAATTCCACTTTCTCGTAATAGAGGGAAGAGTAGAGAAGGTGGAAAAGATATGAAATACGGATGATAAATTCATAATTTTATATTCCGAATGTTTCTTGAACTTAGAGGTCGCAAGGGAGAGTGGTGAGAGCCAATAAAGCCTCGAGGGGTTGGAACAACAAGGTAAATTATTTTCTTTAGAGAAAGGATGGTTTTAGGCCTCTGGAAAGGGGGAAAACCCTAGGCCTCCGTGATGACGATTCAATCTCTACCTAGAGGCATAAGTAACTCCTCTGCCTTTTGTATATTAACTCTATCTTTCCATTTTGCTCCCCCTCAGGCGCGATCGCTCTCTCCTTTTCACTCTTTCCGAGTGATCAATATTTATGTGTATTCGCAGAGGGACGCGCCACAGCTCTTTTCTGGCAGAATTATGAGTTGTTGGTCGATATCCAATCTTGAAACCCCTTCAGTTTGTCGGATCATCTCCCTGCCTAGGTTTTCCAGCGGGGTCTTGGAAGGCTCTGGGATTCTCCCTCCACTGAAAAAGTTATTGAAGAGAACGACTTGGGCCGTGCAAGTCGGATAACATCTGCGTGCATTTACAGATTTCAGAGGGTATCGGCTGAAAGAAGTAAAATCCCCCCCCCCCCCCACCGGTATTCGCGGAAGAGGCATTTCATCCTTCAGTTGACGTGATAGATTACCAGCTGAGTGGCAACGCCACCTCCTTAGCAGTTGGTCATGCATTATTCAGACGAAATGGGAAATGTTTATCATAAATAAATCTCCTCTGAGGAGCACACGTGACATACAAACAACCACCCCAAATCAGCGAAACAAAAGCACGTTTTTATTAAATAATTTTAATTAAAAAAAATCGCTTTGAATAGATTAAGTAAATTCATATTTCTCATTTACGTATTTTTCTCATTTTTTATCGGCGCTGCGTAAGGAAACTGGAACATTTGAAAAAGGAAGCGGGTGGATTATGGATTAGTGAAGCACACTGAAGTGGCGGACGCCTGAACCGTCTGTAAGTTTGAGTGATGTTATGATTTGACTTCAACCATTTGTTGACTTTTTACTGGTAAGGTAAAAACCACTAGTAGTTCCATAGGAAATTTCGACTGTTATTCTTCGCTCCCACCAACAAAATTAAGTTTTTCCATGGTAATACCGGCTTAAAGTAGACACAAAACCCTCCCCCAAGCAGTACAGCTGGCAATTTTGTTGAAATTTGAGTATAATAGGGAAAAAAAGGGTTTTCCAACGTCTAATTTGGCACTAGCAGTCGAGGGGGGGAGATTTATTCAGAAGTCAACATAGGTGTGCTAGTAGTCGACATAGGTGTGCTAGTAGTCGACCAGGGATTTGCATCAGTAGTCGACAGGTGTCATGAATTTTGATTTGAGCTACAAAATCACAGTTACTTTGATTATAATCAATCACAGTAACACTAATCGTCACTTTTTTTTCAATATTCTTAATTGCACCAAGTCTTACTTATTAACAATATTATTTTGAAAATATGGTCTTATATTCAAAACTAAGATACATCACTGAGTTTTGTTGATTATGGTGGATATTTCACTTCACTGCTTCACTAGAAAGCTAGGTCAAGTGGTTTGGTACTCTTCAATCTTCTGATGATATCACTTGTATCAAGGAGTTGGACAGCTTCCTCGTTGATGTGACATCTTAGCCGCTGTAGGTGTCTCACAGCTTGTCGCTTTATAGCATCGTTTATTGTTTCGATCCGAAGCTCATGGTACGTTCGTTTCGAAAGTACCATGGTGCATTGACCACCGTTCTTAGCACATTGTTCTGGAATTTTTGGATGATGTCTCGATTTGACTGAGCCGTACAGCCCCAAAGCTGAGCTCCATATGTCCAGACTGGTTTAAGGACTTGGTTATACAATGTAAGCTTGTTCTGGATTGACAACTTCGACCGTCTCCCCATTAGCCAATACATTTTTATGAATTTTAGAAGGAGTTCTTCCTTCTTTCTTTTTTGACATGGGCTTTCCATCTAAGTTTGGCGTCTAGTGTCATGCCTAGGTATTTGGCTTCATTAGCATTCGGAATAACTTTTCCCATGAAATGTACAGGAATATACTCGATTATCTTGTTAGTGAAATCGACATGTACCGACTTAGTTTCATTTATTTTGATTCTCCATTTTGCTGTCCACTTTTGTACGCTGGATATTGATAGATTTAACTTGTTGGTGGATTCAGTGTTACATTCTCCGACTGCCAAAATCGCTGTATCATCTGCGAAGGTGGCTGTGGCGTTCATTCCAATTTCTGGGAGATCACTGGTATAAAGGACATACAAGAGCGGTCCAAGAACACTCCCTTGTGGGACTCCTGCATTGATTAGCTTTGGCTCTGAGTAGGCGTCTTCTTGCTTTATTCTGAAGTAGCGATTGGTGAGATAAGACTGAAGCAGCTCAGCATACTTTATTGGTAGATTTTGGCGCAGCTTGTAGTTGAGTCCCTCATGCCAAACTTTGAATCGTCGCTTTAATAATATTTTTTACTACAGGTATAGTTGTAATTATGTACTATAGGTACATATTTAAAAAAGGCAAGCACCTTATTAGTGGAAAACGTCTGCTAAGGGGGTATGGCACATAGCATCCTCGTATCCATAACTCGATTGAACAGATGATCCGGTGCATAGTAAATCTAATCTCAAAACAGCGATATAAAACTTCCTTGCACTACCCTCATAGGGGACTATCTACACGTCAACAAGCACAATTACATCGAATTGGGTTAGAAAATGAAGAAATTATGGCAGTTACATGGATTTTACGTTTGTGCATGCGCAGAGGCTACTGTCAATCCAGGGGCGATGATTTTAGTAGGAGACCATCTACACTCCAATTCCGCATAATCACTAAAAATGTCATCGACATCAGATGGTAAATGTAGAAGTTATGGATGTAACAAGGAAATACACGTTTTCGCATGCGCAATGGCTACCATCAGCCTGGGGGCAATGACCATCTACACGCAAACCCGCACAATCCCTGAAAATTTCTCGAAATCGGACAATAGTTTCGTACAGCTCCCACAAAAATTAGGGATCTTCGTTTCCTTACAATTCTGAAAAAGTTAATTAAAAAGTTATGTATAATTAATAATGTATAATTAGTTATGTATTATGTATTATGTATAATTAGTTATGTATGTATAATTAAAAAGTTATGTATAAGTACCATACTAACTAGTGATCTTGTGGAAAATATGAACGAGAATTGGCACTTGTTACGATGAAACCACCTCCATGTCGACTGATGAAAATGAGCGATTTTTTGGGCCGGTAGTCGACATGTCTAGAAAACAGTCAACGAATGGTTAAACTGACAAGCATTTTGGATAAACACAAACCAAAGACCCTAAAGAAGACAGAAACCCGTGAATAATTAAAATGTATTGGCTGCTAAAAGGTGAAAAATGCGTATGAATTCAATTGCTCCTTAGCCTTCGAGGGCAGAATCAACACAAACTCAGACGAACTAACCACTGAAAAACTGTAACTTTCCACGTTTTTCTCTTTCCCTGCACGTTTCCATGGCAAACATTCAAGACATTGTAGGACCAAAACCATCACCTGGAACTGCAAATAGTCCTTTATCCTTAGCTTTTCTCATTTATTGGTGGAGTTTTGCCTTACTGAGTTCTTGGCTTTTTTTTTTAATTGAAATTTACTCTGACAAAAAAAATGGTGGGAGATGTTGAGGAATCGATTTCGACCGGCCCGCAACCATTACAGGATATCTTGATTAAGATTGGTGATTAGATGACAGAAGTTGCGATAGGATTTTTTTTTTAATAATAATAATAGTCAAGAAGGTTGATATGCAAATGAATGTTAAGTTGAGTTGGTCGAGAAAGATGGTGAGTAGTTGTTGGCTGTGAAAGAACAAGTACAAGATTTGAATTGCGAATGCAGGTGGACAACTGGGTTCGGTCTATACAGGGTTTTAACACCACAGCTGAGCAGAAATCCAACAATTATACAACATTTTTTCGCAAAAATTCAACATTTCTTGACATTTTATGTCTTTACTATGGCACAGAAATGAAAAATCGTCACGCGGGGATCGTCACGCGGGGAGCGTTATGAGGGGAGCGTTACGCGGAAATTTCTGATGATTTTCACGTACAACCAATCGTTCCTAGGGAAAACTAACTTCCTCATTTTCCTCCCCACAAAAATCGTTTACCTCTCATTGGAAAGCTCTCAATTTATTAAACATAAGACATAAAATGTCTCTCGTGGTTGCGTACTTGTACGAAAGCTGTATCCACCGTTTGTGTTTTTAAAGGTTTTGTTAAGGCACTCGTTTTTGTATTGTACTTGGTTGGGTTAACAATTTGGTGGTCCTTCCTAGATGATGGAGGACAGCAGGTTATCATACAGAGCTGGAGGTACATCATCTTTGTTTAATTTGTTGAAGTGGTTGGTCTCCCAACAATCTACGTAGAGACAGAGGTACTGTCAAGTAGGTACCTTCATGTCGTAGGTGTTGAAACAGATAACATGTGAGAGAAAATAAAGTATCGATACTATCGATATATATTAGAGGAAAAAGTATCGATATGTATACTTTTTCAAAAAGTATCGATACTTTCAAGTATCGACACTTTGGGGACATCTCTAAAATGACATTCTGATGTCTGGATTCTAAAACGCCTGTCTCGTTTTTATCTCAATTATTTCATCCGCTCAAAATGTCACTTTTTTCACTTTGAAGTTACTTCTCGTATTTTCCACCATGTATCACTAAAATGTTTCTAACTTCCTTAATTTACAACAAAACTCGAATATGAGGATACCGCTGGAAAGAGCGTTAAATTTCCTATATCCCCGATATTAAATTTTTTTGGTCAGTTTTGATTAATCAAAAAAGGTCATAGTACAATATTTGAAGAAATGTAAAAATTATCGGTTTTCATATTACTAGTATGAGTGTCTTGCGGGGGGCGCTCTTTAGGAGAAACTCCCGCAAACTGTCAGCTTTCCAATGGTATAATCAAAATTTTGTGTTTGAACGTGGAAAAAACATAATTTTTCACGAACGAAATCGACGTTCTGACAGTAACCAGTGACAACACAATGACAATCGATATAATATGTATATTTCAAATGTTAAATGGGGAGATCGCACTCATACAAAAGCCCAGTCCTCCAATCTAAATTCAAGCTTGACTGCATTTCTCCAGCAAGTCAGGATTTATTCCGATTTTGAAGGACGACTGGATCGGCTGTTCGAATAAAAACATGCTATGAGGGCCAAATCCGTATTCCAAAAGACAATCTTTTTGTTTGGGAGCCTGCCACCTCTGAATTCCTCGTCTTTCTCGCTTTAGGAAAGTTCCTCTTCGACTGTTATTGATGTGTTTGGTCGTAATCCAAGCCTATCAATAATTCATTTTCTTGGCGATCTGGCTCAACGCTGTGTAATCAGGGTAACTAGTCACTTTCAGAACTCGAGTTTTTGAAGTGTAGTACGATGTTACGTGTTTCAACCGATACATTGATTTGAGTAAGCAGTATTTACCTAAATTGATTGATATTGCTGGGAGAGATTAAGAGGGTCTCAGTCGGTCGCCGTCCGTTTTTAGTATTTCGCCAAATAAAAGGCGAAAAAACCTAAAAAGTTGTACCTAAATTTGAAGTTTTAAAGGATTCTAGAAATTCATTAGGGCACGGCCCTAGGGAATTGAAAAACTGAAATATTGCGGCCGGAATCATCAAAATCGAACAATAATTGCCAAAGAGAAATGGGAAAAACTACCAAATAAACGGGTTTTCCCTAGTTTTTTCCCTTATTTCTCTGGCAATTATTGTTCGATTTTGATGATTCCAGCGGCAATCTTTCAGTTTTACCAATTCCCAAGGCCCATGCACTAATGAATTTCTAGAATCCTTGAAAATTTCAAGTTTAGCTACATTTTATGGGAAAAACATAACTGAATTAATGGGTTTTCCCATTTTGGTTTATTATTTTCAATAATGAACCTTTGGAATCGACCAAGAAAAAAAAATTTTTAACACCCCCTCAAAATTTGATGGTTTACGTTTCAAGGTACGTAGAATCCAAAAATCGAATAAAAATTTGGCCGTCCGTCCGCCGTACGCCGTACGCGGCACTTTTGCCACTTAGCATTGACCGATTTTGATGAAATTTTGTATGTAGGCTCCAATTGGGGTCTAGTTGTGCCCCGAAGATTTTGGTTGATGTAGGTCACTTCTAAAGGTTCCAAAATCAATTTTGAAATTTTGAAAACGCCCTAACTCAAAAAATTTTGATATAAAGGTATTGTTTTTCCTTCAATTCAAGATTCTATAGAATTTTTAGAATTTTTTGAGACCACCCGGAGCTCTGTAGGACAAACCGTTTGCTCACTAGGAGAATTTAAAGTTTGGACGTACGATAAATCAGAAAGGAGTGTGAATCGCAAAAGAGGCCTAATCTCCGTTCAAATTAAAGCTGGCCGAAATGCGATCGACGTTTTTCTTCAAGTTGGTTGGTTGGTGGCTTTCCAGACGAGTGATCGATATAGAAAAATAAAAAATAATAAACCATTGTGTAATAATTTGCAGCGTTTTTCTCTGGCAATTATTGTTCGATTTTGATGAATCCAGTGGCAATATATCAGTTTTTCAATTCCCCATAGCCGTAGACTAATGAATCTCTAACATCCTTTAAAATTTCAAATTTAGGTACAACCTTTCAAGTTTTGGCGCCTTCGATTTCGTGAAATACTAACCCGGAACGAGGAACGAACGGCAACCGACTGAGCACCCCCTCTACGGTGGAGTGAGTTATGATCAGAAGAGAAAGGAAATAGTTTACTCACATTTCCCCTCAAAGTGCCCAAGTCAACACAGATATTTGGTCAGTCCAGAAATTACATTTCAACGTCAATTGTTTCAGTTGGGGGGGGGGGAGAACAATCGGATAATGTGACCCCCCCCCCCCTTCTCACCGCAAGAGTGAAATCTCCTCTCTCGATTATTGTAATTATTTCGATAATTTAATACTTACAGGTGTAAATCGTGAATAACTTCGTATTTTTACGACATACAACAGGCGAATCTTTAAATCTAGGGGAAGCACAATCAATGTAAATTGATAACATTAATAACACAGGTTAAAAAAAAGTTTTACAAAATCGCTTCAACGTGCGAACGTTGTCAATGAGGACGACATCCAGGAACACGTAGTCATGGTCTGTCCAGTACGCACCCAAGCTAGGAAGCGAATGTTGGATATTTCGTGTGAGCAGGTGGTCAATCCACAGAGTACTGGAGACAAGTAATCCTACGGGTCAATCCTACAGAAAAGAAATATCCCTCCTTGAATAAGAGAAACCTTTTGAAATTTTGGTTTACCTTATGAAAAACTGATTATTTTCAAACATGTTGTTTAGAAATGAATGCATTCCAAGAGACGCGCCATTGGACTTGCATGTTTATTCACGTTCCTACTTCACAAAACTGTTTAACTCAATGTAATTTAGCAACAACTCAAAGTAATTTTGAGTTAGAAATAGTTGATCCCCCTCCCCCCCTATTCACCGGTTCACTATGAAATCATCACCCCCGGACTGATAGTAGCCGCTGCGCATGCGCAAACGTAAAATCCTTGCCACAGCCATAACTTCTATATATCTCATTCGATTTCGATCAAATTTTCAGGAAATATGCGGATCAGGTTGTAGATGGTCCCCAATAAAAATCAAGGCCTTAAAATTGACAGTAGCCTCTGCGCATGCGCAAACGTAAAATCCTTGTAACAGCCATAACACTTACATTTTCCATCCGAATTTGATGAATTTGATTCTAGGATTGTTCAGATTGGCGTGTAGATGGCCATAACTTCTACATTTTTCATCCGATTTCGACGAAATTCCTCAGGATTGTTCTGATCAGCGTGTAGATGGTCCTTTATGAGGGTAGTGGAAGGTACTTAGAGATTAGTGTTTTGAAATTAACTACTATGCATCGGATCATCTATACAATCGGGTTATGGATACGAGGGAGCTATGTGCCACACTCACTTGGCAGACTTTTTTCTATACTGATCACTCGTCTGCAAAGAACTCGGCTTTGCCATTGTCACCACCACCAACCATAGATACTAACTACCTAGGTAGGTGGCTACCTACAGCGATCGCATTTCGGTCAGCTAAAATTTGAACGAAGATTAGACCTCTTTTGCTATTCACACTCGTGTTTCTGATTTATCGTAAGTCCAACCCTCAAGTTCTCGTAGGGAGCGAACGGTTCGTCCAACAGGGCTCCGCGTGGTCTCTAAAAATTCAATACTATCTTAAATTGATGGAAAAACAATACCATTATATCGAAATTTTTTGAGCTAGGTACCTAGGGAACTTGAAAATGAGCCCCTGAAAAGCCAAGTGTGGCTTAAGTCAAATTTCGGATGAAACGGAGATAAGTGCGGAAACGTAATATGAACATTCAGCTTCGTTTATTGCCCTAGTGGCATAAGTCTAGCGCTTCGAGAATAGCCCAAGAGAAGGCATCACAAGTTCAATGGGCAACATAAATTTGGGAGTTTTTCAGTAAGCTGGACGCAACAAATGCTTTATCTCAAAAACAGATTCCCATGACTTATGCCACTTGGCTTTTCAGGGGCTCAAATGTCAACCCTTAGACGTGACCTACATCAACCAAAAGCTTTGGGGCACAACTAGACCCCAAATGGAGCCTACAAACCAAATTTCATCAAAATCGGTCCATTGGAACTAGGGACAGTGCCGCGTACAGCGGACGGACGGCCAAATTTTTATTCGATTTTTGGATTCTACGTACGTACCTAGAAACGTAAACCAAAAAATTTTGAGGGGAGTTAAACTTTTTGTTTTCTTGGTCGATTCCAAAGGTTAATTATTGAAAATAATAAACCAAAATAATCTCGCAAATCGGTTGAAAACTGAGGCCTGGGAGATTTTACGACATTTTGCTGGGAGATACACGAGATTTTGTCACTCATACACACATACAACTACGGGTTTTTCGGAGATTTGGATTCACAATGGTCTTAAACGAATTTGTAGTCTTCCTTCACATCAAATTAATCGCAAAAGGACGCCCAAGTCTGTGGGACGTCCCAAAAATGGATGAAAATCGACATATTTTTTTTGAAAATTCGCTCATTTGTGCTGCTCAATTGGGAATTTTCCAACTTGGACCAATCACTCTTCACCACTATTTACAGGGTTGAGTATGCCATTCATGAGTATAACAAATACAATTTCGCAAGTAGCTACCGCTTGGGAATAAAACCAGCAATTGCGGATTCGTCTGTATAGGAATCTCAGTTTTGATTCCTCAGGCGTCGAGCACGTGTGGACGTTCGCATGAAGTGCCGTGCACGGTGAAGTGAAATTGATACGGAAGCACCCGACAGGAGCCAGGAATAGCGATTTAACACGAAGAGTTTGTGAAAGGGTATGCGCCGGGAAACTCGGTGTAAGTCAAACAAAAACTTAACTGAATTCACGTTTACATAGGAAGGGGATGGTTTGAGAAGGAAGGATTTTCACGAAAATACGAAAAGGGCACAAACTTGTTTTGAAGGGTTTTCTGAATTACTCGAGGGACTGGATCAAGTTTATAAGTAGGAGTCAAGTCGGGAATAGGCTCTCTCGTACCCAAGCCTTCTTGAAAACTGGAATTCGAACTGCTTCGGAATACACGCCAAACTGTTTGAGTGTGTTTGGAGGCGGTGCAATCGGAAGTAGCTACCAGCAGGGGCTCATAGTGATCACACCCTTAAGATTAATTTAATCCTTACCAATATTTGTTGAATATGCACGTTGAAGAAACGAACTCGTCTCTTCTACAGGGTGCGGCAACTTAACTTCCTTTTTTCAGTAGTTACTTAGTTTTATATTTTTAGAGTCCTTAGCAACCAGTAATCAAATTTCCTCATGAAGGAATTCACAACTCCCAGTTGTGAATCGTTTATTTCTTCCAAATAAACTTGATTTTGAAGTAGGTATGTGGTAAGTAGGTAGTACCTATGGTTGGATCACCTAACCTTCACTGTAAACTAAATTGAGTATTATCAAGTATCATCGGTATTATTAAGTATCAAATTATCAAGTACGTTTAACATAGTGAGTATTTTAATTACTAGGTTATAGTACTTACGAATAGTATATATTTAACATAAGTACCCAACATATGGGTCGATCAGTGTATTTTTCATAGATAATTAATAGGTACGTGTCAAGTATGAATTTCAAGTAAGAATTAAAACTACAGTTTTAAATTAAAAGTCAATGTAATATTTCAAATTAATAATTTTTGAATGATAATTTTTTGTGTCCCATCTAACCATTTATCATTCAAACTATCGTATCAATTGGTGTCCAATTGCAAAATTATTTTCATGCGTAAAACTCCCCTCTAAGCCTATCAACCAAACGCCTCCTATACTTGTCGTTGATACGCCCAATTTGGATGTATTCATGCGGTATATGGGGTTCCGCGGCTAATGCACACATAAATCGCATTCAAACTATCCAGAACAGAGTCCTCAGAATAATCACGGGGGCACCATGGTTTGTCCGTAATTCAACCCTGCATTCGGACCTTGATATCCCGGAGGTACGCGACACACTGCGCGAGGCGTATATAAAACTTGATTCCGCAATGAGAAGACACCCTAACAGTATGCTGGAAGACCTCACCAACAATCCACCGCCTCCCCGAAATCAGCGACGTCTGAAAAGAAAGAGGCCGCAAGACTTCCTTTCCGAGGATTAAATTGTTATAAACTATATTTTTCGTGTTTTGTTATATATAATTATACTGTTAAAATGTAGGACAATCGATGGATTGGTAACCACCTACAATCATGCTACATGTTAATTAGGCATTTTCGCCTACTATATAAGATATTTATATTATTCTAAATTATAATGTTATATAATAACAATAAAGTTTTCATTGAATTAAAAAAAAAAAAAAAAAAAAAAAATGCGTAAAATATGGGGTAAAAACCCCAATGGCGGACATGTTAAGGAAAATCCTATCATTCTGCATTTTAAATATTTTCCTCTTCAACTGTGTCCGACATTTTTTGTGTTTAACATGTACCTTAGACATTTATGAACGAGTTATCAATGCAAAAAAGTAGTTTTATTCACATTATTGTCCACAAAATGCTATTTTTGAAGTGAATATGAAATGTACGGGGGCGGACACCCAGATTTTTCATTGTTGAAGTGGCGGACACCTAGTGTGCAAGTGGAGAACAGGTTTCAGAAAGTCAATGTAATTTGCATGAAAGCGTTTGTATTAATTCAAAACTAGTTCATTTATGCAATTAGCGTTCAAGTGAAAGGAAAATTAGCCCTGACTTTGTTCGGAAGAAGGAGGAGAACTTTATTGTGAACTGGATCATATCTTGTTCGCGAGCTGAGTTTCCTATCACCAAAGCTGACTTAATGGACCGTGTCCAATGACTTTTGTAAGACCTTAAGTGGGAAAATAATTTCACCATTAACCGACCAGTCCGATCGTGGTAAAAATCCTGAAGTGTCAACTAGGATTGCCCTAAATCTTAATACTCGTACTTCAAGAAATACAGTGACCTCTAAAGATCTGAGCCATTGGGCTTCAGCTGTCCCGAATTAGGAACAGTCCAATCAAGAATATAATGCTACCAGACTCATCTAGAGTGTTTGATGCTGATAAAACTGCGTGTTTTCTTAACCCAAAAGGTCTGCCTGTTTTGGCTCCAAAAAGTGACAGAGTATTTTATCAACAAGATGAGACGAGAGTGAGTCACAGCTTTGTTGACAGCTAATGCTGGAGGGAAGTTAACTCCATGTGTATCCCCAAACAAATTGCCAAAAGTGCAATAACTGACAGAGGCATGTGCTATAGTTTGTGGGGATACCATACTCCCTCGCTACTTGAGCAGTTGGTCTCCCTCCTTGAACATCCTGCTTGGCTTAGAACATCGCCTCTTCACTATAATTCAATATGTTTGGTCTTTTTTCTACATTGGTCTTCTTCTTAATGCTAGGAGATTTCTTGTTGTTTTGCCCAAAACAACAAGAGACCTACCTATCTAACAACAAATGAAACTAGGAAGGCTGGGAAAATGGATAAAATAGTGAACTAGAGAAGGACACTATAAAACTCCAGTGAAGGACAGGTATGCAAGGAGCCTGTCCTCCTTTAGTTCCACGTTTAAAAATTGGTTTTACCAATGGCGGACAGTGTGTCCTACACTAGTACAGGCACTATTTTGCGTGAACCAATGGAGGACATGTATAAATTGTGATGCTCACTTCTCTCCTAGCCTTGCTCTAGTTCAGTCGTCTCTTCTCTTGGTCTTTCCAATCGATTTTCATTTTCATTTTTGCAGTTTTATTTTCTCTTCAGTTTTCAGTTCTCATTTTCATTTGTTTATTCTCCAGGGAAAACAGGTTCGTTTTGCATTTCTTTTTCTCTTTTTTCTTTTACCAAATCTAGTGGTTCTTTCTTTTGTTCTGTTCTATTGTATTGTCCAGAAGGATTTTTCATTTGTTTCTATTTTTCAATTTCCTTTTTTTTGTCCTAAGCAGAGGAGTTTATTCGATTTTTCTTTTTCCTTTTGATTCAGTATATTTCGTTTTCCCTCATTTGCAGTTTCTTTTTCTTCGTCCTTTTCTCAGTCAGTGAGCTTTATTTTATTCTAGGTTATAATTTAATTTAGAATTTAATTATTTCCCCATAGTTTGGGGTGGTAGCAGAGTCTGCATTAGTTTGAATTTAACGACTAGTAGATTATAGCCTTTAACTTCATCACATAGTAGCAGAGCATAAAGATCTGCGATTCCTTTGTCTTGTCTATTTTTAACTTGGACTTGCAACACGTTATCCACTATGCCTGTTATCAGAACCTGTTTCATTTATCTAACAATATTCTTGCTTTGCAAGAACCAGTTTCATTGTCTGTTTCCAACCTTATTGTTCTGTCCAAACAGCTTTGTACCTTGGCCAAGGATACTAACCTCTTATTTTCTTCCAGCAGTCATAATCTCAATTCATTTATTTTCCATAACATCACAGATTTGTCTAACATCCACTTGGATAATATTCAATCATTTTTTCTTCCAGCATTTTTCTTTGATTCCATCTAATCCATAATTATTTTCAGAGCACTAGACTAGTAGATTATAGCCTTTAACTTTATCACAAATTTGGGTTCTGTAATATTAAAATCAGGTGAATTCTTTGAAATATGCTTAAGTTAAATAGTATTGAAGTTGTAACAATCACAAAAATAGTTGCAGTTGTGTTGGAAACAGGAAAATAGCTTAACATTCACAGTCGTTCTCTTGTCATTTTTCACTAGGAATAAGGACCAAAAGGCCAAAAACGTGGACTGTCGTTATTTTTTTTAAACTTCTACACCAATTTGGCACCAACTTCGTCCTATTCACTTCCATTTAGTTGTAAGTCTTATAGCTTCCATAATAAGAAGGAATCAATGGCAAAACTCAACTCATATTCTTATTATAACACATTATTTTTCAAGTGTCCGGCATTGGTGCAGTGTCCGCCACTGGGGCTCAATGTAGACGAACCCATCAGAGGACCATGATTTTTTGCCCTTCAAAGTATATCGTATAATTAAGTACTTGATTTATTTAAAACAAATGCACTTTCTCTTCTTCTTCGTCTACTGCTTTTGTTTCTTACTTGTTGATACAGCTGAGTTATTGCAGGAAGGCGGTTATTTGAAACCGTATACTACGAGTGGGTCGGTGCTCAGTAACTACCCATATTCCCCTATTTGCTCAATCAGTTTAGGAAGGTGTTTTTTTCTTTCGAAATACATTACTGATGGGCGGAAGGAGCCGAGGTTTTGAGACAAGCTGTTACAATCACCTCGATTCGAGCTGTGATTCAATTTGGAAAAGGGTTTCGTGAGATACGTCGAAGAAGGGGCGAACTTGGAAGAGAGCTCCTGTTAGTACTTTCTTAACTCCCTTTTTGTTGCCGGATCAGGAAATGTGGACTTGGAGATGGGTATTAACCCCCTCTTCGCCACCCTGGTCCCATCCAGACGCCCGTCCTCCGTCGGATAACTTTCTTCGCGAGAGGATTCCATGTGTCTGCGCATGCGCATCGCCCTGATTTGATTAGCATTTTATTTCCAAGGCTGTATGTTAGCCATAGACATGGTAATTTCCTCATTCTCAACTCTCCTCACTACTTGGGAGACCCCCGTTTCCCTTGAAAGCCTCTTCTTTAACATTTTCTCACACAGAACGTATACGAAATCTTTCGATACAAATTTGATGACAAAATGTAATAACGAAATCTTTTGCCAATTCCCATTCGCCATCACTAATCAATTCATACTCGTAGAGAGATCCTTAATATTCTGTACAATCCACTCAACTCGGCATACGATTTTCAATTGGCTCAGGCGGTTTTTGATTGACCGGTGGAGGGGGGGTATGATAATAAAACGCTGCAAATTATTACACAAAGGTTTACTATTTTTCTATATACAGGGTCTGGCAGGGAGGTATGGATGATTTGAAATAATAGCTGCACACTCATTTTCATATGAAACTAAAATTTTATTATTTCAGTGTGTACCTTGGATGATGCCATTATGAAAATTAAAGAGGAAAAAATAAAACATTGATTATGTACGAAAAATAACATCTGATAAGTGGTGTCCGTTTTTGTCCACACACTCCTGTAGACGTTGTGAGAAGTTGTCCATACTCTTCTGTAGCATTGGACGTGGTATTGCTCGAATTTCTTGAGTTATTGCTTCATTCAGGGCTTCAAGTGTACGTGGTTTGTGTATGTATACACGTGATTTGAGTCACGTGATAGTCACAAGGTGTCAGGTCTGGTGACCGAGGAGGCCACTCCACATCTCCACGCAACGCAATGAGGTCATCAATGTTTTATTTTTTTCCTCTTTATTTTTCATAATGGCATCATCCAAGGTACACATTGAAATAATAAAATTTTAGTTTCATATGAAAATGAGTGTGTAGCTATTATTTCAAATCATCCATACCTCCCTGCCGGACCCTGTAGATCACTATAGATGAACCTTTGGAATCGACCAAGAAACAAAACTTTTTAACACCCCCTCAAAATTTGATGGTTTACGTTTCAAGGTACGTAGAATCCAAAAATCGAATAAAAATTTGGCCGTCCGTCCGCCGTACGCGGCACTTTCCCACTTAGCATTGATCGATTTTGATGAAATTTGGTATGTAGGCTCCAGTTGGGGTCTAGTTATGCCCCGAAGATTTTGGTTGATGTAGGTCACTTCTAAGGGTCCAAAAATAAATTTTGAAATTTTGAAAACGCCCTAACTCAAAAAATTGTGATATAAAGGTATTGTTTTTCCTTCAATTTAAGATAGTATAGAATTTTTTGAGACCACGCGGAGCTCTGTAGGACGAACCGATCGCTCCCTACGAGAATTAAAGGGTTGAACGTACGATAAATCAGAAACACGAGTGTGAATCGCAAAAGAGGCCTAATCTCCGTTCAAATTATAGCTGACCGAAATACGATCGATGTTTTTCTTCATGTTGTATGGTTGGTGGCTTTGCAGACGAGTGATCTGTATAGAAAAATAATAAACCATTGAGTAATAATTTGCAGCGTTTTTATCTCCCACATTAGATGAAAGTCTCAAATTTTAGTAGGTACCTCTTTCTCTACGTAGATTGTTGGGAGACTAACAAACTTCAACCAAAAAATCAAAGATGATGTACCACCACCTCCAGCTCTCTATGATAACCTGCTGTCCTCCATAATCGAGGAAGGACCACCAAAATGTTAACCCAACCAAGTGCAGTACGAATACAAGTGCCTAAACCGAAAAATTAGTGATTTATCGTTTTGTTCATTCTATATTAATTATTATTCTCGCGATGGAGAGATGTCACACTGATGGAGAGAAACATATAAGGCATTTTCACCCATTTCTGTGAAAGTATCAAAAAGTATCGATACTTCAAAATATCGATACTTTTTGATACTTTCTAGATGTATAGATACGATATTATATCGATACTTTTGAAGTATCGGACATCCCCATGGCAAACCTCAGATTCGGATTCAGCACCTCAAAACACATAAGGAATCGAAGACAACAGAAACCCCCCAAAACTGTCCTGTTAAAAACACATATTGACTGGACTAAGTGTGTTCCCACCGCTACTATGAGAGGAAGCTGTTCCATACACTCAGCTCGCCCTACGATTTTCAATTGGCTCCGGTGGTTTTTGATTTACGGCGGAGGGGGGGGGGGGGGGGGGGTATGAATATAAAAATGTGGCCTGCGCCAAAATCCCACACCCCCATCACTTCTCTCCAATAGTACTATCTTCATCTCACTCACTCTCATATCCCCCTCCCCCTCTCGTCCACCGCTGGACACCCCCCCCCCCCTCCAGCAGTCATTCCATAAAAAAAGGTCCTACGCCGCAGCGCGAGACCGTTAATTACTCCCGGCGCTCATTTGGCGGTAGGAGAAAGAGGGTTATTGTGGAAGGTTGGTGTGGGTGGTGGGGGGGGGGGGGATTTGATGGAGGTTGTGGGGTGGAGGGGAGGTCTATAAACCTCTCTAGGGGACGAGGGTGACGATGCCGTTTGAGTGTGGCCCTAAGACGGAAGTGGGGAGAATCCTCCCCCCCCCCCCCTTCTGTTTTACCACTCGATTCACCGCATCTTTTGAGACCCTTCATTGGCATAGATATATCGTTCATGTACCTGGAAAACCATGTAAGTCGAGTTTATCAAATTTTATAGGGGACACTAAAAACTAAATAATTCAGTTTCCATGCCACACGCAATAAGTTTCCTCGTTACATTCCTTAAAACTGGTGGTAACAGTAGTAATTCAAAGAGCCTGAGACTAATTTCATCAAAATTTACTTCAGCGAATGAAAAAATGGACTTACATGCTTTTACCCAGCCTTTGACATCCGACTTACATGGTTTTCAATTTGATTTTTTTTTTTTTTTTTTAATTATTCAATATACTACCAATTTCTCAATTACCATTTCTTAAATTACAACCATTACTTATAGGAACACTCTACCTATCACAACCGTAACTAGATAGGTATGCATTGAATTTAAGTGTTACTAACTAGGTACTTAACTAGGTACTTTTGTTTCATTAAAACAAGGGTTTTACCCAGGGATGAGTTAGGTACGGGTTAGGGGTTAGGGATATGTTAGAGATGAGCTAGGGATTGGTTAGGGACGGGTTAGGGGTTATAGTTAGAAGTTAGGGCTGAGTTGAGAATGAGCTGGGGATGGCTTAGAGATGAATTGAATATGGGTTAGGGATGGGATAGGGGTTAGGGATAGGTTGGAGGTAAGCTAGGGACGGGTTAGGGATGGGCTGGGTATAAGTTAGGGGTTGGGATAGGTTAGGGCTGGGTTGAGGATGGGTAATGGATGGGCTAGGGATGAGTTAGGTATGGGTTATGGATTGGTTGGGTGTGGGTAAGGGGTTAGGGATAGGTCAGAGCTGGATTTCAGCAACATCAGCATTACAGCTAGGTCAAACAGCCAACAAATCAATTAATTCATCTGAAATTATCATCCTAAATAATGTAAAAATGATTTATAAACAATGAGGATTAACACATAGGTAGGTCGTGATCTTAAGGTTGGCCACAGTATGGAAAATCACGTGTCTGCAGAACACAAGGAGTGGAATTTATTGCTGAAATTGGGACAAGGACAAGAAGGTATCTATTTATTATCAATTTCTCCGAACTCCATTTATGAATTTTGTAAACTTTTACATGAAAAGAATGAAAACAAACTGACTATCTTTGATGGAAACTTGCCACCAGCGCGCAGTAATGAGAGTTTATAGGTCAAGTGATCGAAAATCAATTTGTGGAGAGTTCTGTTAGGGAAGTTTGCTCTGATCATAGTTTTCATACTACTTCATATTTCAAGGAAAGAAAATTGCACAATAAATAATATTAAAAGAAGTTTATGAAAAATACTGAAATTTTAAATTCAAAACAAAAGTAATATTTCTCCAATTTTACAAAATTTTAGGTACCGAAACATAGGTAATAATTAGATGTCTTTAGAAGTGCATTACACTGATTGATGAATCTAAATCGTCACTGTCATTAGCGCTGCTGATGCTGGAGAGAGCGCTTCCACAACTCAGTTCCATAGCGGTGGTTTATTATTTTCAATAATGAACCTTTGGAATCGACCAAGAGAAAAAAATTTCAACACCCCCCTCAAAATTTGATGGTTTACGTTTCAAGGTACGGAGAATCCAAAAATCGAATAAAAATTTGGCCGTCCGTCCGCCGTACGCGGCACTTTTGCCACTTAGCATTGACCGATTTTGATGAAATTCGGTATGTAGGCTCCTTCTGGGGTCTAGATGTGCCCCAAAGATTTTGGTTGAGGTAGGTCACTTCTAAGGGTTCCAAAATCAATTTTGAAATTTTGAAAACGCCCTAACTCAAAAAATGTTGATATAAAGGTATTGTTTTTCCTTCAATTTAAGATTCTATAGAATTTTTAGAATTTTTTGAGACCACCCGGAGCTCTGTAGGACAAACCGTTCGCTCACAACGAGAATTTAAAGTTTGACAGTACGATAAATCAGAAACACGAGTGTGAATCGCAAAAGAGGCCTAATTTCCGTTCAAAATAAAGCTGACCGAAATGCGATCGATGTTTTTCTTCATGTTGGATGATTGGTGGCTTTGCAGACGAGTGATCTATATAGAATAAATTATCTATATGGACTCCTCACGAGAGCGGCACGAAGGGGTTCTCAATATCATTAATGACACTATTGATTTTTCAAAATCAGTCATGATGTGTATCCACTTGTTGGATGAGTTCTGTATTGGATTTGTTGACTTCTTGGATACAGTGTGGGAACAATCACACCTGTTGACTTCTGAGAGCTTGATTGTCTGTAGGTGTGATGGGAGTTGGTATGTTAGAGCTGATTTATGTATTTTTGAACCTTCGACCAACTACTGTATTGTTGAATTATCAAAAATTAACTTCCCGCGACCGGGGATCGATCTCCTATCATTCCAATTCTTAATCGGAACTCCTACCACTTGAGCTAAGGAAGCGAATGGGCAGAAATGCGAAGAGGTAGCTGATCACAACAGTGTATCATGTCGGATTACTTCAGCGCAACCTAGCTCCGTGTGTTACTTTCCTGTAAATCAGATATACATACTTGGATGTGGCAAAGCGACGTGTGGCCTGTTCGTAACGGAACTCGTTGATGGACTTTGAAATCTTGTGATATTGGCTGGATCGCAGTGTGGACGCTAACGTGGGCTTTCTCTAGAAAAGAAACGTGAAATTCTACAGGAAAGTTCTTATTAATATGGATACGTATCTCGATATGAAGTTATAGGGACTACCCCATCTATGCTAGCTGAATTACATGAATCATAGCACTCAGAGGGACATTGGAGTTTTGCCTTCCTCTCCGCACAATCAAATCATCCATGTCTGACGGAAAATCGATAATTTGATGTTTAGAGCCCTTCCTTTCTTAAAATAGTGGCTTTTGTTCGTTTTACGCGAGGGGAAAGGGTTTAGATTACCGAGGGAAGTTGGTAGCTGGCCCATTTGCTGAATTCTAGACGGAAATTGAGAGGCATGTTTGAAAAAGCATCGTTTATTGGAGTTCAACAGATGCGATGAATCCAGTTCAATGGCCCCTAGTTCGACTCATCAACAATTCCCTTCGAAAACGTCCCAAGATTCCCGAGAACTTCCGAAAGGGAAGGTGTCGCTCAAACTGGCGGACCAGGATTAATGTTGAACCACTCTGGGAAAAAGAGCGAAGAGGAAAAAAAACCTACATTAAACACAAACGGTGGATACAGCTTTCGTACAAGTACGCAACCACGAGAGACATTTTATGTCTTATGTTTAATAAATTGAGAGCTTTCCAATGAGTGGTGAACGATTTTTGTGGGGTGGAAAATGAGGAAGTTAGTTTTCTCTAGGAACGATTGGTTGTACGTGAAAATCATCAGAAATTTCCGCGTAACGCTCCCCTCATAACGCTCCCCGCGTGACGATTTTTCATTTATGTGCCATAGTAAAGACATAAAATGTCAAAAATAAAAAATAATAAACCATTGTGTAATAATTTGCAGCGTTTTTACACATACAGTACTGTGCGTCCCCACGTCAAACCGTCGATTTCGTTGAAAAAAATACTCGTTTTTTCGCATTGAAACTCTATTTTATCCCTCAAATTTCACAGTGAAACTAAAAATTGGGTGACCTTTGGAAAGCTGATGAAATGGAGCAGTTTTTAAGCTTTTGAGCCCCTCTGGCAAATACCTTGTTTCAATGATGAAAAATCATCAACATTTTCACCAAAAACAACAAATTGACTATTTTTCAAGTTTGAGGTAAAAATACTACTCTACCGTTTTGTTTTTCTCGACTAGTCAACGGCTCATGTATTGAGAAATTTTACGCTCTTTCCAACGATATCCTGATTTTTAATTTTTGAGTCTAATTTAAGGGAGTTACGACCGTTTGAATGGTGTAAGGTCGAAAACACGGAAAAAATCTTATAAGTCAAAAAAGTCGGATTTTAAGGGGGTTAAAAGAAAATTTCTGGGAGACACTTTTTGTTGCAAATTAGTTGTAGAAAATACTCACGAAGTTTGGTGGATAACATATGGGACACCCTGTATATCGATACCTTAAAGCACAAAGGCGTTATGTCCAAAAATTTCACTTTTAAGATAAATGGGTCAGTCACATCATAGGACCATACTCTTTCATAAGGATGCATGATTGAAGCTCTAAAAACTTTGAAAATGGCTTAAAAACGGAAAATTGGAAGGGTTCTATGTCCTCTCTCGAAAAATCGTAAATGCCATTCGGTGCTTTGTCCAGAAGAGGAATGCACAATGGTTCTATGTCCCAATAAGACAGCCATAAAATTTAATCGTGTTGTGGACACTCGAGCTTTGTCCGGACATAGCTCCTTTGAGCACTAGGTTTATGGAAGGTGGGAACTGTTACTTGGAGAAAAAACCCCGTTCTCTCCCTTTAAGAAATCAAGGGTTGGAATAGAAATAAATCAGAAAACCACAACTGAATCCCAAAAGACATAATTTCCGTTCAGATTTCAGCTTATTAAATCCGAGCATTGATCGTTTCATTGAAATGAGTTTTGTGTAGCACTCTGTTGTACATTCTGGAGTTCGGGGCACGCCTCGGGATCACGTTTTCGGGCAAGCCGGTCACAATTCCCCATGAGCCATGGAAGCCATGAGCGATATCATCACGTTGAGAAACATTTCGGAAAACTGTGGTTGTTGTACTATTTAATTGAATATTGACTTATTTTATTTTCGTCGTTCGGAGTCGAATACCGATCAGACTGATTTCTGACAACTTGCCTTTAGGGTGATAAATGTTGTATTTTCTCGGTCAATTCCACGATTGAAAATATTTCACCAAAACGGAGTTTCGCGAGAAAACGAATCCAGTTGAGGGCCGCTGTGCGCCGCCATCGCCGGAATACTGAGCCCGCAGTGCACACGTGTAGGGCGGTGGAGTTGAAACACTACCCAACTCCCCCGTCAGTCTAATGACTTGATTCATTGCTGTGGGATTGTGCTTGTGGGCCGAGTCCGTGGCAGATGTCTCTAAAACGAAGTATATCCTCCACCCGAAACCAACGTTTTTGTCTGAACGTTCTCCCGAACCTTTTTCTCTGCGTTGCCCCACATTTTCCTTTGTAAATACGCAGCGAACGTCAAACGTAAAGTGCGCAACGAACTTGACCCCCTTATACCTGCTTAATAAACAAATTCAGATGTAATGAACAACGTATTTCCTTCCTCACTATTGAAGAAAGGGAAGCTTTGTGTTCGTGTGAAGTCTGCCGAGTGGGTTCAAACTTGAAAAGTTATGACGAATTTCAACTCTAATCTTTTCAAAGACAAAAATAACGAGGAAAAGATTTTTTTGTTTTCTCTCTTTTGGGGCCTAATTGAAGCAAGCCATGATCTTTTCTCTTTTCTCGCTCATTTTAATTAATTTAGATATGCGGTGTCATAAATGTCACCTTGCGAACTCAGTGTCCCCCTTAAACTAATTGTTTATACAGGGTGGCTCAGGAGTTGATCTTTCCCCCCCCCCCTGCTAAAATCGTCCAGATAGTAAAAATTTTCTTTGTTTTTAAATCTTCATGATTTTTCCCGAGAATCTCAAATATATTCACGGTGCGCAATCGTGCGCAACGCACACAACATTGTTATCTCAAATGGGAACCCCTATTTTTTTATTGCAGATTTGGATTCTACGTGAAATTTCACGGTGGCTGACTCTACCCCTAAATTTAGGAGGAGGGAAAGACAATAAAATTTAGGGGTATAGTTAGCCCCCCGAACTAATAAAAATTGCGTCGTAACTCATTAGAAGGGAAAAAGAGCGATTTTCTATTAAAACCCACCTAATTTTCGGCCGTCGTTTCGAAAAATTCCAGTAAAATCCAAAAATAGACACCACCACGTGGTTCAGCGTCGAAAATTAATGAAAAGCGCTGCAAATTATTACACAATGGTTTATTATTTTCTATACAGATCACTCGTCTGCAAAGAACACGGCATTGCCAATGTTACCACCAACCAACTTTAAGAGAAACATCGATCGCATTTCGGTCAGCTAACATTTGAACGGAGATTAGGCCTCTTTTGCGATTCACAGTCGTGTTTCAGATCAATCCTAAGTGCATCACTTAAATTCTCGTTTGCGAACGGTTTGTCCTACAAGGCTCCGCGTGGTCTCTAAATATTCTATACTATTTAAAATTGGTCAAAAACGATACCCTTATTTCAAGAGTTTTCGAGCTAGAGCACTTCTGAAAATAACAACCCTTATTTTCCACCCTTAGAAGTGACTTACATCAACCAAAAAGCTTTGGGGCACAGATGGAACCTACATACCAAATTTCATCAAAATCGGTGAATGCTAAGTGGCAAAAGTGCCGCGTACGGCGGACGGACGGCCAAATTTTTATTCGATTTTTGGATTCTACGTACCTTGAAACGTAAACCAACAAATTATGAGGGGGGGTTAAACAATGTTTTTCCTTGGTCGATTCCAAAGGTACATTATAGAAAATAATAAACCAAAACATGTATCACACTTGGGGTTTACCTTCATCTCAATTTTAGCACAATCCAAGGATTGTGCATGTTTGCGCGCTCACTGGACGGGTTGTGCGCAACCAAAAAAATCGGTTGACGTGTCTAAAATTCATGTCTACAATCTAATCCGCATAATCCCGGATTATATCGTCGAAATCGGCTGAGATGTGTAGAAGTTATGGCTGTGGCAAGGATTTCACGTTTGCGCTTGCGCAGTGGCTACCATCAGTCCGGTAATGATTTTCATAGGAGACAATCTACACGCCAACACGCACAATTCCTGAAAATTTCATCGAAATCAAGTGAAAAATGTAAAAGTTATGGCTGTGGCAAGGATTTCATGACTAACAGATAGACACGGAACTAAAATTGTTCAGGAATGTCTAAAACGTAAAACGCGAGTGGAAATTTTGACTTTGAAGAGCATTTTTTTTTTCAACCTTTAAAAGTTAAAACTACTAATAACTATTACTAGTAACGCACATGCTTCGAAGTGTACCTTTCCAGGGTTAAGGGAATGAAGAGGATCCAGCTTCCTTACTGGGAGGCTTCTTTTGTTTGTGTAAAGTGAATTTTGCTTCCGAGTCTGCCAAGGTAGCGGAAGCTTTGTTTTCACTTTTCAAGGTTAAAAAAAAAGTTCTTCAAAATCAAAACTTCTACTTCCTGAACAATCTTGGTTCCGTGTCTGTCTGTCTGTCATGAAATCCTTGCCACAGCCATAACTTCTACGATCGATGTTTTTCTTCAAGTTGGTAGGTAGTGACAATGGCAAAGCTGTGTTCTTTGCAGACGTGTAATCTATACATAAAAAACGCTGCAAATTATTACACAATGGTTTATTATTTTTCTATATAGATCACTCGTCTACAAAATCACCAACCATCCAATATAAAGAAAAGAAAAAAGAAAAAAAAAAGAAAAAGAAAAAAAAATCAAAATCACCAACCATCGATCGCATTTCGGTCAGCTCTAATTTGAACGGAGATTAGGCCTCTTTTACGATTCACACTCGTGTTTTGATTTATGTATATATATATATATTTCAATATAAACCCTTAAATTTTCGTAGGGAGCGAACGGTTAGTCCTACAGAGCTCCGCTTGGTCTCAAAAAATTCTAAAAATTCTATAGAATCTTAAATTGAAGGAAAAACAATACCTTTATATCGTAATTTTTTGAGTTAGGGCGTTTTCAAAATTTCAAAATTGATTTTGGAACCGTTAGAAGTGACCTACATCAACCAAAAGCTTCGGGGCACAACTAGACCCCAAATGGAGCCTACATACCAAATTTCATCAAAATCGGTCAATGCTAAGTAGCAAAAGTGCCGCGTACGGCGTACGGCGTACGGCGGACGGCGTACGGCGGACGGCGTACGGCGGACGGCGGACGGACGGCCAAATTTTTATTCGATTTTTGGATTCTACGTACCTTGAAACGTAAACCATCAAATTTTGAGGGGGTGTTAAAATTTTTTCTTTCTTGGTCGATTTCAAAGGTTCATTATTGAAAATAATAAACCAAAAATAAACCTTTGTGTAATAAATTGCAACGTTTTTGCATAAAGTTTCATTTGATCTGGAAAATTGATTTGAAAATAGTTTCATTTGATTTGGCAATAATTTCATTTGGCTATGGTGGGTGGGGAAAAGGGGAATTTGACCACCGTACTTACCGCTCGTGTTATATTTCCCGAAGTTACTACGTTGATGTTTTACGCGGGGTGTGAAGATGGGATTACGCGACGAACGGGCGGCTTCGAGTCAACTTGACCGGTCACAACAGACGAGGATGGTTGGGGAACGTCTTGGATCAAACTCCCTCGGAAGAGTCAAAGTAGAAGTTGCAACAAGCGGAAGCGGCCAACTTGGCTATTAGTTAAGTGGCTGGAGAACTCGATTCGCTGGCCGAACTCGGGTGCTACCAACCAACAAAGGACTTGAAATGGAGGGATAATAGGCTGTTCGATATCATGCAAACAAGTTAAAATGGCACTCTATTTACGCTGGAGGCAAAATTTACTCGTACCCTGTCAACGATTGATTCCACTCTTGGAAGAAAGGCAGATTCTGGAATTATTTAAGGAGGAGAAAGAACCAGCAACAAAATTATCGGAAGGTCCGAGCAACAAAAAAAGTCTGCCAAGTGGGCACATAGCTTCCTCGTATCCGTAACCATAGTTAATCTCTAAACATCAATCTCTATGTACCTTGCACTACCCTCATAGGGGACCATCTACACGCCCAACCCGCACAATCCCTGAAAATTTCATCAAAATCTGATGAGAAATGTAGAAGTTATGGCTGTGGCAAGGATTTCATGACAGACAAACAGACAGACACGGAAGCAAAATTGTTCAGAAAGGTCTGAAACGAAAACGCTGCAAATTATTACAAAATGGTTTATTATTTTTTATTTTTCTATATAGATCACTCGTCTGCAAAGCCACCAACCATCCAACATGAAGAAAAACATCGATCGCATTTCGTTCAGCAATAATTTGAACGGAGATTAGGCCTGTTTTGCGATTCACACTCGTGTTTCTGATTTATCGTACGTCCAAACTTTAAATTCTCGTAGTGAGCGAACGGTTTGTCCTACAGAGCTCCGGGTGGTCTCAAAAAATTCTAAAAATTCTATAGAATCTCAAATTGAAGGAAAAACAATACCTTCATATCAAAATTTTCTGAGTTAGGGCGTTTTAAAAATTTCAAAATTGATTTTTGAACCCTTAGAAGTGACCTACATCAACCAAAATCTTCGGGGCACAACTAGACCCCAAATGGAGCCTACATACCAAATTTCATCAAAATCGGTCAATGCTAAGTGGCAAAAGTGCCGCGGACGGCGGACGGACGGCCAAATTTTGGTTCATTATTTTCAATATTGAACCTTTGGAATCGACCAAGAAAAAAAAATTTTAACACCCCCTCAAAATTTGATGGTTTACGTTTCAGGGTACGTAGAATCCAAAAATCGAATAAAATTTTGGCCGTCCGTCCCCCATCCGCCGTCCGCCGTACGCCGTCCGCCGTACGCGGCACTTTTGCCACTTAGCATTGACCGATTTTGATGAAATTTGATATGTAGGCTCCTTCTGGGGTCTAGTTGTGCCCCGAAGATTTTGTTTGAGGTAGGTCACTTCTAAGGGTTCAAAAATCAATTATGAAATTTTGAAAACGCCCTAACACAAAAAATTTGGATATAAAGGTATTGTTTTTCCTTCAATTTAAGATTCTATAGAATTTTTAGAATTTTTTGAGACCACCCGGAGCTCTGTAGGACAAACCGTTTGCTCACTACGAGAATTTAAAGTTTGGACGTACGATAAATCAGAAACACGCGTGTGAATCGCAAAAGAGGCCTAATCTCCGTTCAAATTAAAGCTGACCGAAATGCGATCGATGTTTTTCTTCATGTTGGATGGTTGGTGGCTTTGCAGACGAGTGATCTATATAGAAAAATAAAAAATAATAAACCGTTGTGTAATAATTTGCAGCGTTTTTATTCGATTTTTGGATTCTACGTACCTTGAAACGTTAACCATCAAATTTTGAGGGGGTGTTAAAATTTTGCTTCCTCACTACCGAAGGTAGGGAAGCTTTGTATTGCTTCCTCACTACCGAAGGTAGGGAAGCTTTGTATTCGTGAAAGAAGTGAAAAAAAAAAATGTCCTCCAAAATCAAAATTTCCACTTGCTTTTTGCGTTTTAGAGCTTCCCGAACAATTTTGGTTCCGTGTCTGTCTGTCTGTCTGTCTGTCTGTCTGTCGGTCTGTCGGTCTGTCGGTCTGTCTGTGGTCAATCCTTGTCCCGGGCAAAACTATACTAACCTGTGGTCCGATTTTGATGAAATTTTCAGGGATTGTGCGGGTTAGGTCCTAGACGGTCCCCTATAAATTTCAGCACCTTCGGACCAATAGGAGCGAGTGCGCATGCGCAAACGTGAATTTCCTGGAACCTCGGTTTCTCGGTTTCTAATGAACCGATTTTGCTCAAATTTGAAGGTTAGTTAGGGACTAACTTCTAAGAGACACCCTATAAGTTTCAATCAAATTGGTCAAGCAATAGCCGCTGCGCATGCAATGGAGAATGCTGAAGGCGCCTGAGTGATCACTGATCAGCTGAGTGAGCTCCAAGGCCATTTTCTCTCCTGTTGAACGCAGAAAGCTGAAATTTGAGAGGCAGGGTCAATGGAGAATGCTGAAGGTGCCTGAGTGGTCACTGATCAGCTGAGTGAGCTCCAAGGCCATTTCCTCTCCTGTTGAACGCAGGAACCTGAAATTTGAGAGGGCGGGTCAATGGAGAATGCTGAAGGTGCCTGAGTGGTCACTGATCAGCTGAGTGAGCTTAAATATTACAGTGGAAGAAAGATAAAGAGGGAGAGGGAGCAAAAACCTTTTCAAGGTATGTCACATTTTAGCCATTAGGCTCTAAGCGGAAATCATCCGGGGGTGCAGGGGGCGAATCGAGTTTTCGCCAACTGATTCTTTACGTCCATGTTACAATGAGTGAGGAAGCTATACTGCCCACCCAACTTGGCAGACGTTTTTTTTTTCTTGGTCGATTCCAAAGGTTCATTATTGAAAATAATAAACCAAAACGCGAGTGGAAATTTCGATATTGGAGAACTTTTTTTTTAACCTTGAAAAGTGGAAACAAAGCTTCCGCTACCTTGGTAGACTGGGAAGCAAAAAGTCTGCCAAGTGGGTGTGGCACATAGCTTCCTCGTATCCATAACCCGATTGAATAGATGATTTGATGCATAGTAGCTAATCTCAAAACATCAATCTACCCTCATAGAGGACTCTACATGTCAACCCGCACAATCTCTGAATATTGTTGGAAATTGCAGAATTTATTTATGGTTACAAGGATTTCACGATTGCGCATGCGCAAAAGATACTTTAAATGGGGGGAGGGGGGGCATGATTTTTATAGAGGACCACCCCAACTCGCATGATTCCTGAAAATTACTTCGAAATCAACGAAAATTGTAGAAGTTATGGCTGTGGCAAGGATTTCATGACTGACAGACACGGAACCAAAATGGTGTGCGCCTGGGTCATAAAAACTGTTAATTGTTATTTTTAATCTAAACCAGACCTCATTCTGAGAATTTTGACTCCAACCGCGACCTTCTAGCGTGAGAAGACCTTTTTCTATTATTTTCCAAAGTTTCGAATGTTTATGACGTCACAGTGTGCTGGGGGGTCCTGCCTAGGTGGGAGGGGCGCGTGACGTCATAAACATTCGAAACTTTGAAAAATCATAGAAAAAGATCTACTCATCCAAAAAGAGAACGGCTGGTGTCAAAATTCTCAAAATGAGGTCTACTTTTTATCAAAAATTTATTTAAAAAAAAGCTGCAAATTATTACACAATGGTTTATTATTTTTTATTTTTCTACATAGATCACTCGTCTGCAAAGCCACCAACCATCCAACATGAAGAAAAACATCGATCGCATTTCGGTCAGCTATAATTTGAACGGAGATTAGGCCTCTTTTGCGATTCACACTCGTGTTTCTGATTTATCGAACGTCCAACCCTTTAATTCTCGTAGAGAGCGAACGGTTTGTCCTACAGAGCTCCGCGTGGTCTCAAAAAATTCTATAGAATCTAAAATTGAAGGAAAAACAATACCTTTACATAAAAAATTTTTGAGTTAGGGCGTTTTCAAAATTTCAAAATTAATTTTTGAACCCTTAGAAGTGACCTACATCAACCAAAATCTTCGGGGCACAATTAGACCCCAAATAGAATTTAATCAAAATTTCAAATTTTCAAATTTCATCAAAATCGGTCAACGCTAAGTGGCAAAAGTGCCGCGGACGGCGGACGGACGGCCAAATTTTTATTCGATTTTTGGATTCTACGTAGCTTGAAACGTAAACCATCAAATTTTGAAGGGGTGTTAAAATTTTTTTTCTTGGTCGATTCCAAAGGTTCATTATTGAAAATAATAAACCAAAAATCAGGCGCACTCCCCATTGTTCAGGAAGGTCTGAAACGTGAAACGCGAGTGGAAATTTTGATTTCGGAGAACATTTTTTTTCAACCTTGAAAAGTTAAAACAAAGCTTAGTCTACCTTGGTAGACTAGGAAAGCAATACCGAATTACTAAAAGGTGATGTATTTATCCAAAATGACGGACTTGAGGTCACACCACGTGATTGTTGTTGTTTAAGTATGAGTCGAGCAAAATTTACCACCTCCGGTTTGGCGTAGTGGATAGCGTACTAAATTTGTAATCCACGGATGCGCACAGGTCTGGGTTCTAATCCCGCCTGCGATGGGCGTGATGAAACGGCTCGATCTGAATCGCGTATGTCTCTGATACTTTCCGAGTCATCTGAGGCCATCGCCCGGAGATGTTTTTTCTACCCAGAATAACAATTTTCTATTCTTCGACATGTTCTTAGAAGCAGAAGTAGATAGCCTGACCTTGGAGTGGGAAACCACCTGTAGCCCAACTTTCTTGAGATTCTGTAAAGCTTCGACTCAATTCTACGAACTTTATAGACTTCCTTCAACAGAATTTCTCTCCCTTCACATCGAAATATCTTCTCGGAAGTCGAAGCGCGCAGTACAGTCAGCTCGCCTCGACTTCCAAGCTGAGAAACCCAAAAATCGAGCAGGGAAAATACGAAAGTAAACCCTGGAGCTTGTTGCTACGGTTCCTTGGGAAGCAGATTCTCACTCGAAGGGGTTCCCAAAAAGTGAAGCAGGTTAGAGTTCCCGCACGTTCTCAGAATATTTCCCTCAGTTGGATCTGTCAGAGTCTTACTTTTTGCCTCCGACTGTAAAATCAATATTTCTCTCACCTGAAGAGGAATTTCCTTGTTCTCGCAAAACATGAAGACATTTTTCCCCTCAACGCAGAATTTATTTCCTACGTGACTATGTAATTTTCAATGTTGAGAGAACAATGTGTCTAAATTAAACGCTGCAAATTATTAAACAAAGGTTCATTATTTTTCAGTATAGATCACTCGTCTGCAAAGAACAAGGCTTTGCCATTGTTACCACCAACCAACTTGAAGAAAAACATCGATCGCATTTGGGTCAGCTAAAATTTGAACGGAGATTAGGCCTCATTTGCGATTCACACTCGTGTTTCTGATTTATCGTACGTCCAACCCTTAAATTCTCGTAGGAAGCGAACGGTTGGTCCTATAGGGCTCCGCGTGGTCTCTAAAAATTCAATACTATCTCAAATCAATGGAAAAACAATACCTTTATATCAAACATTTTTGAGTTAGGGCGTTTTTAAAAATTTCAAAATTCATTTTTAACCCTTAGAAGTGACCTTCATCAACCAGAATCTTCGGGGCACAACCAAACCCCAAATGGAGCCTACATACCAAATTTCATCAAAATCGGTCAACGCTAAGTGGCAAAAGTGCCGCGTACGGCGGACGGACAGACAAATTTTTATTCGATTTTTGGATTCTACATACCTTGAAACGTAAACCAACAAATTTTGAAGGGGAGGTTAAAAATTCTTGGTCGATTCCAAAGATTCATTATTGAAAATAATAAACCAAAATTTGGCCGTCCGTCCGCCGTACGCGGCACTTTTGCCACTTAGCGTTGACCGATTTTGATGAAATTTGGAATGTCTGCTCCATTTGGGGTCTAGTTGTGCCCCGAAGATTTTGGTTGAGGTAGGTCAATTCTAAGGGTTGAAAAATATGGTTTGAAATTTTAAAACGCCCTAACTCAAAAAATTTTGATATGAAGGTATTGTTTCTCCATAAATTTAAGATAGTAGAGAATTTTTTGAGACCACGCGGAGCCCTGTAGGACAAACCGTTCGCTCCCTACGAGAATTTAAGGGTTGGACGTACTAATACCCTCACGTAATATCCTCAATATATAGGATAATATCCTCAAATATGAATTTACTTGGTAAATATTAGGAGTTATGACTGTGTTAATGACGTAAGGACGAAAACACGAAAAAAAACGTCGAAGTACGCTGCAAATTATTACACAATGGTTTATTATTTTTCTACAGATCACTCGTCTGCAAAGCTACCAACCATCCAAAATAAAGAAAAACATCGATCGTATTTCGGTCAGCTATAATTTGAACGGAGATTAGGCCTCTTTTGCGATTCACACTCGTGTTTCTGATTTATCGTACGTCCAAACTTTAAATTCTCGTAGCGAGCGAACGGTTCGTCCTACAGAGCTCCGCGTGGTCTCAAAAATTCTAAAAATTCTATAGAATCTTAAATTGAAGGAAAAACAATACCTTTGTATCAAAATTTTTTGTGTTAAGGCGTTTCAAAATTTCAAAATCGATTTTGGAACCCTTAGAAGTTCCCACACGTTCTCAGAATATTTCCCTCAGTTGGATCTGTCCGAGTCTTACTTTTTGCCTCCGACTGTGAAATCAATATTTCCCTCACCTGAAGAGGAATTTCCTTGTTCTCGCAAAACAGGAACACTTTTTCCACTCAACGCAGAATTTATTTTCTACGTGACTATGTAATTTTCAATGTTGTGAAAACAATTTGTCTAAATTAAACGCTGCAGATTATTATACAAAGGTTCATTATTTATCTATATAGATCACTCGTCTGCAAAGAACACGGCTTTGCCATTGTTACCACCGACCAACTTGGAGAAAAACATCGATCGCATTTCGGTCAGCTAAAATTTGAACGGAGATTCGTCCTCTTTTGCGATTCACACTCGTGTTTCTGATTTATCCAACCCTTAAATTGTCGAAGGAGGCGAACGGTTTGTCCTACAGGGCTCCGCGTGGTCTCTAAAAGTTCAATAGGTACTGTCTCAAATTAATGGAAAAACAATACCTTTATATCAAACTTTTTTGAGTTGAGGCGTTTTTAAGAATTTCAAAAATTCATTTTTCAACCCTTAGAAGTGACCTTCATCAACCAAAATCTTTGGGGCATCACTAGACCCCAAATGGAGCCTACATACCGAATTTCATCAAAATCGGACAATGCTAAGTGGGGAAAGTGCCGCGTACGGCGGACGGACAGACAAAATTTTATTCGAGTTTTGGACTCTACGTACCTTGAAACGTAAACCAACAAATTTTGAAGGGGAGGTTAAAAATTCTTGGTCGATTCCAAAGATTCATTATTGAAAATAATAAACCAAAATTTGGCCGTCCGTCCGCCGTACGCGGCACTTTCCCCACTTAGCATTGGCCGATTTTGGTGAAATTTGGTATGTAGGCTCCATTTGGGGTCTAGTTGTGTCCCGAAGATTTTGGTTGAGGTAGGTCACTTCTAAGGGTTGAAAAATATGGTTTGAAATTTTAAAACGCCCTAACTAAAAAAATTTTGATACAAAGGTATTGTTTTTCCATCAATTTAAGATAGTAGAGAATTTTTTGAGACCACGCAGAGCTCTGTAGGACAAACCGTTCGCTCCCTTCGAGAACTTGATGGTTGGTCGTACGATAAATCAGAAACACTAGTGTGAACCGCATAAGAGGCCGAATCTCTGTTCAAATCTCCGTGAATTTGAGTGGTTTTTCTGTTATTTATTGTTAGTATTTTTGATTTTTTTGAAAATTTTATTTGATCTTTCAGTTGCTTTTTTAGTCATGATTATAGTTACCACTCTTGTTATGTTTATTCCTCCTGTATGAGGGCGTTGGCTGCGGAGTCTGGGTCGGGTGGACTTGGCCGGCCCGGGGGCGGCCCCCTTGATGGTTTTCCCCGTGCAACGTTTGCACCGCAGACAAGACCAATGTCCGGTATGGGTACACGGTCCAGGAGCCGCCATGATGGGTGGGTCCGGGCCCGGCTGGGTGCCTTCCGGCTGGGCTCCGCTGCCTTGGTCTTCTGGAGGATCTGATCTCTCGTTCTTTTTTTTACCCTTTCTAATATCCCATTGTTTTGTTTAGCCCTATTACACTGTTATGTTTTGTTTTATATTTATATTTTATTGACTATTGTCGATGCACTTAGTGTGGAATGGCAAATAAAAAAAAACATTCATTCATTCAAATGTTAGCTGACCGAAATGCGATCGCTGTTTTTCTTCATGTTAGTAGGTGGTAACAATGGCAAAGCCGTGTTCTTTGCAGACGAGTGATCTATATAGAAAAATAATAAACCTTTGTGTAATAATTTGCAGCGTTTCTTCACTTCGACGTTTTCGTCCTTACGTCATTAAAACAGTCATAACTCCTAAAATCTACCAAGTAAATTCATATTTGAGGATTATATCCTCAATATATAGGATAATATCCTCAAATATGAATTTACTTGGTAAATATTAGGAGTTATGACTGTTTTAATGACGTAAGGACGAAAACACGAAAAAAAAACGTCGAAGTACGCTGCAAATTATTACACAAAGGCTTATTATTTTTCTATATAGATATTATCGTTGAAAAAAGCGTTAAATGTCCGAACTACCTAGTGTACCTCGTGAAACTACTTTTACCACCAGCGTGCCTAGCGGAAGTTGCCACTTCCTCTACGGATCCGTATAGTCAAAACATAATATGTTATATTATAGGTTATATTATAGGTATAATATGTTATATGTTATATTATAGTTATATTATTATGTTATATTATGTTATAATATGTTATATTATAGGTTACCTATATTATAGGTAATGCATTCCAGGGGACGTCCCCTAAAAGTAATTTGTTTAGTACTTATTTCAGGCAAGAAATAGTGGTCTCCCCCCCCCCTCACCGCCATTATCCACCATCACGTTTCTAGCGGTATGGGAGCATCGAATTTGAAGAGCATTTTAAAATCCATGATCTACAATAGATTTTATGTTTGCGCAGGCGCACAGGCTACTATTGATCCGGGAATGATGATTTTCATAGGGGACCAACTACACGCCAATCTGAACAATCTCAGAAAAAAATCATCAAATTTGGATGACAAATGTAGAAGTTATGGTTGTTACAAGAGATATTCCTGTTTGCGCTTGCGCGATGATTTTCATAGGGGACAACCTACATGCCAATCCAATATGTTTCTCACAGGCACCGCTGAGTGGGATTATCAATCGGAGGATAAAAAATTGCACTCATTCGTTGTTCCTTCAGATTTTTATTGTACGAGTAATATCATCAACAAGTATTTAGCTATAAAACATTTCTGATTGGACTTATGATGAAGGAATGTGAAAACATGAATACAACAGTGAACAGTAGATATATAAACCAGGAAGAGAGTTAATCCTGCAAGAGAGAAAATATGCCTCAAACATAAATGTTTTCTTGAACCAAATTGTAAGGGACTTAATATCAATACATACAGGAGTTTGATGCCTCGACTTTCCAGGCAGGTGCTTCCTCCTGTCAAAGTGCTTTCGACTGAGTACTCCTCAATATAAGGAACACATATAACACATACAGGTGTTTGATGTAATGAGTGAACGCGACTCACAGCTTGTTACAACTTATTTTGAAATAGATAAATATATTAATGAAGATGAACGACGACAATGGTGATAGAGTGATTCGTGATTATTTATTGTGATTAATAAACATATTTTTATTACTCTATTAAATGAGTCATGATATAAGTTGTTTTGAATGAGTAGGCACAATATTAATATTGCCTCAATATTAAGGATTACATTGAAATGCAAACACAACAGAATTTTCAACAGTTGAAATAAAACCAGAAAAAGGTTCTTTAAATACTCGTATTATCCGAATTTCTCCAGAACTAGAATTCCTACCACTAGTCAATCAATATAATTGTCTACCACAACTTGTAGTATTGGTCATTTGATGAACATTCAGGTTTGACCCCACGCACACACTCATACGATACATTTTCAAAGAATCCAGCTCGTATGTGGAGAAAAATATAAGGCAGGCTCAACTTATCTAAATTCTAGATATTGTAGCGGGAAAAGGCATTTGAGAGTATCCACAAAGAGCTCGATTCTGGTACATTTAATGAATTTCACACTCCCATTTACCACTAGTACCTATTTAGTTAATAATCGAAACCATAAGATTAAAGCTATGTAACTAGGAACACGATTCAATAGGTGCAATTATATTAAAAAATAATTGCCCATGTTGATGCATGAATACATAATCCGTAAACATATACGTCTGAACAGGTTATTCAACGACATCGTTTCTCCGCGAAGACAAATTTTCGGAAAACCCAAAATCAAGTCCTAAACTTACGATTAAAAAATCGAAACATCACAATTTTGCGTATTCGATTTTAAGCACTTTAAAACTTTGGGAGGTAGCCTACTATTTTAATGCAGACTCGAGTTTTATCTAAAATTTCGCAATGGTTTCATCGCTTTCTGTTTTATTCATATTAATGCGCATAAGTTAAGCGCAAATGTGCTCAAAACTTAGTTTTGTGGTTCTGAGTAGACCGTGAGCTCCCAAGAGTTTCCCCTATTAGTGGCTCTGAGCTTATCCAATGAATCCCTTCCTCCATGAAGCATTAAATTCTTGATCTATATGTGAAGACACCGACCCATGTGGCGGGCTGATGTTGGTCATGTAAGAACAGGCCTGCTGCCCTCCGTCAGCTTGAGCTGCCCATCAATTCATTCAGTCCTCAACTCGCCTTCCAATTCGTGTCTCAGAGGCCCAGTCACCGCAGAGCACAAACACCACTACTCACCCACCAAAAGCTATTTAAGGGGGTCTCAGTCAATCGCTGTTCATTCTTAGTATTTCTTGAAATTGAAGGGGCAAAAACTTAAAAGTTGTACCTAAATTTGAAATTTTGAAGGATTTTAGAAATTCATTAGTACACGGCCCTAGGGAATTGAAAAACTGGAATATTGCCGCTGGAATCATCAAAATCGAACAATGATTGCCAGAGAAAAATGGGGAAAACTACTGAATAAACGGTTTTCCCCATATTTCTATGGCAATAATAGTTCGATTTTGATGATTCCAGCGGCAATATTTCAGTTTTTCAATTCCCAAGGCCCATACACTAATGAATTTCTCGGCCTGTGATGTAAGCTTGGTGAGCAGCGGCTCTGTCACAAAGTGATCTAGTTGACCTGTCACAGTCTGTAACGTTTCGATTCTTCTTGTAAGTTGAAGACATTTTTTTATAATAACCCTTCTAAACCTGTAAAAAAATACTTGCTTTTGTGTGCTTTTGCCTACTCTTTCATACAATTGAGGTGAAATGCTTGTCACATATCTTCCATTTATTTCTAGTTATAAGACACATGCCACGGGTCACTTTCTTGCTGCGATAAGTAAGCACGTCATTTTATTTCTTCTCATTTTTTTCAAACCAACGTTCAAATAAACGGATTTGCATTAGAGTTATACTTCGCCTAAATAGGTAGGCATTGAGTCTAAAGATTTCATACTTTGTGTAAAAAGTGCAGACATGGTCTACAGCAACTAGGCATTCTATACAATGTCAGGATTTAATACTTTGCCGACAACGTAAAAATACAATCACGCTAACTGATGTTGAGAAATGTTTACTAGTGTAAGCATTCTATGCGCCCCTGGTGGCGTCAGACGGTGAGCCGTAGATTGATGGAGAGGAGAGGAGAGGGGGAACTCCCAACCTCTTCTAGTTCAAACACCTTTGAGTCTACTTCTATCTGGTTACTGTCTTTGGATACATGCTGGTAAGCCAGGAATGGCAGTCAGACGAAAATCCAACCTGGAATGGTTGTTTACTTTTTACAGTAGTCATTTCATTTATGACAGTTTAAACATGTAACCCTCCAGTGGGGTAGACCTTTCCTCATCGTGCAAATGCTAGACCCAGGAGCGTGGACCTCTTTCGCTACTTCCTACCGAATAAATGAATACTAATCATATTTTTGAATAGTGTTTGGTCTGAATGAGATGGTACGTAATGGTAAAAACAGGTTTTGCTAAACTCATAAATACAAATAACTGAGCTTAACTAATCAAAGTCATTTGAGTCAGATCCACATTCTGCCTCCTTGTTCCACATTCTTCCTCAGGCCACTGCAGCCACTTTCTGGGGTCAGAAGAGCGCTCAGACCGTGCAGCGATCTGACACTTTCATGGTTTAGTGCGAGAATCCGATTCATACTAACACCTGAGCGGGTTGGACGACAGAAAGGAGGGTACTGTCCTGGGTGGAGGGGGTTTCTAGAGTAGAACTGTGAATCATAGCCCTCGGGATAGCCACTGTGAACCACAGTACTCGAAATATGTGTCGGAGCGCTATGGTCCGGGGTCTACCACTAGAGGGTTAAGTCATGAACTTGACAGCAGCAGTTGATTCGGTGACAGCCTCGATTTAAGCAGATAATGCATCGTCAGTAACAAACTACTCTACAAATCCTGAACAGTCTGGTGTAAAGTCAGTGAGTAGTGAAAGAACCTGACGTCAGAAGTCTGGAAGTAAGGACAGCAACGCGAGAAGACTCAACCCACCACACCATTCAAACATGGAAGGAGTGTAAACAGTAAGTAATTATGTTAAATTGAGTAATAGCGAGTACAAGTGTGAGTGGAGGAGCTTTTTTTAAACAGTAACTTGCCTTGTAACGTATTTCATGAAACCTAGTTATTGAGGTTAAGTAATATTCATTGAATTCTTGTAAAGGTTTTATATTTCTTTGTATATTATGTGTCATACGTTACCATAATGAGCGTTGTTGTTATTCACGTTCATTGAATCCTTAACTGCAGCAGAGCTGAGGGGTTGTGTTCTGTTGCTGGGTAGTAACGGGGTAGTAATGTTCGTTGAAACCTTTAATAATTTTGATTTTATTAGCTGCCCTGGTAACGGGCTTGCACTTGGAATCCAAATCTGCATTAAAATAGTAAAGTACGGGAATTTTTATGGAATTAGTAAAAACCAGTATTTTTCCAGACATTTCTTGATAACACTACGGTAGGGATTACTGGTATATTCAAAATTGGCTTTCTTCATCAGGAAACGGATGATCGTGATAGAACCTGAGACGTCACTCTAGCCCTTCAAGAGTCCATCAACAACAATAACTCAATGTCCTATATTGCAAAAAGTGCCTTCCAGGAAGAGAAACCCACTTAGTTTAATACTGAAGAGTGAAAGATGAGACAATCCAAGATTGCTTATTTGGAAGAAAATGTTTATGTTGGTGGGTGCTGCTGACCAATATGAAAGTTGTTCTTGACGAACCCATGTTACAATAACTTATGATAAACTTTTCCTGTGAAACAACATTTAAAGTCGTGCTTACGTTATACAATTATTACACACTATTAGCTTTGTAGTTTTCTGATCACCCACATCTTTATTAATATATTTATTTCTCTCATGCTAATCCTTGAATTGGCAGCTACGTAGATAATAGCTGATCGAGAAACTCATCGAAAATTGTGCCAATGCTACACTCTATTGAACTTATACTACCAATTGCTTCTATTGTTGAAGCTATAGATCTCGAATACTCATAGAGAATGTAAGTAACAACTACTAACAACATTGATTAACGAATTTATGGTCGGTAAGTACAAAGCCTAAAAATGTTCCCTCTCCAAAATTTTCAGCAGATTAGTAAGACGAGAAATTTGTCTTTGATTTACAAAATTCTGGCTCTTCCAGTACATTTGGGCAATTTTGTCTATTTTTTTTTAACACCGGTCTTGAAAGCCCAATTTTTCACTCAATTTGACTACATCTTTTCATTGTAACAACAGAGCTTCAGAAATAAGGTTCTCCAAGGGCAAGTCTTCGTCTTACTGTCCGGCAAACACTAGGCAAAACACGGATCTTACTGTTTTTCATAACTTTCTTATATATATATTGCCATATATGGTGTTTTCAACTTCACATAAATTTACCTCCACCAAAATGTTCCAGCTGAAACCGCTCGACTTGAGGTAAAACATTCCATGTCCCGAAGTCTTATAAAATTTTTAATTACAATGCTATCGTATTGTACACGAATAGCAATAATAGTAATAATAATAATATATAATTAGAGAATTTTAACAAAATTAATTAACAAAAGGCAACCATGATTTGGCATATTATTACAACAGGTCAGAAACTTGGGATGTGAAACCCTCTTTTCTTAAACATGAGGAAGTTTCCATTGTGCAGTATGACCTTATTGGCGGATATTTCTGGCTGAATCACGTCAAAACGACTGATCCGCTCAAATATGGCTGAGTGACCAAATGGCTAAACCAAATCCTCCCTAACAGCTGAAACAGTCGGCCAAATAGCTGAATCATGCTCAATTGGCCGATCCATAACCAACCGCCATGCATGTTGAAGGGTGGAGGAGCGTGCATAGAGGAGAGTGCATGAAGAAGGGTCCCCGCTTAGGGTGGATACTGTACTAAGTGGATACTACCTACACAAGATTGAGATTATACAAGGTGGGTAGTGTTCCAATCAGGAGTGATTGTTTGAGTTAAGGGCTAGACTCCAGTCAAACAGCCAAACTCGACTAACTGGCTGAACTGCACTCAAACGAATGATCCTTAACCAACCGCCATGCATGAAGATGGATGTGAAGTGTCGTTGCCAATCTGTGCCGATCAGTTTTTTTTTTAACTCCTCTCAAAGACAAAATGTCTTTTGTGACGGAGGGGGCACGCCATTAATAAAAATAAATAAATAAATAAAAAACAATGGGGAGGACGCTCAGGACTCACCCAACGCCGGCCCTAAGGATGAGGGAAGATGAGGAAGTTGGGGGTGGGAGAGAGGGATGAAGGGAAGTGCATATATAAAAGGACCACCAGTTCAAATATGAGCCAAGCAGGACACGGGTGGTGATACCACGGAGTACGCCTATTGAGATGCCCAACTCACGCAACTCCATGGCACTTTTCCCGCACCACACCCCATGCCATGATAAGGTTGCAGCCATCACCCTGATGTTGTTGGGTGCCACTCCTTTTAGCTTCGACACTGCTTGCCGTAAATCATTTCTATCATACTTTCTTATCTTAGCCCGCTAAGTCTACTCCATGTCCAAACTGCCATTGAAAACTTGGACATCCAGGATAATGCAAGACTGGTCGGGCTTGACGGCAACGATGTCGGGCTTCTTACCCTGGTCACTTGGCATGTGATACAATCTCTCCCTCTCAACATCCCAGCCGCTAGATGACAAAGCACCTGCTATCTGCTTGGCGACCGCATCATGACGTAGAATGCGGCCCCCATGTGTCCGAGGACACTGCTGCACTACATGATACAGATGTTCATTTCCACTCCGACAGGCGCGGTAAAGGGGTAAAAGATTAGCGTGAACATTTACTGGCCTGTTTCAGCATAATATGGACGCACCGTGTTCAGAGAGGAGAGTTCAGAAGAAGGGTATTCAATCTATTGGATGGACACTTTACTAACTGGACGTTATACAAGATGTTCTATACAACGTAGGTAGTTACCCATAAGAAGCAAATTGATTTAAGGGCTAGATGCCCAGATGGTTAAACCCAGCTCAAACGGTTGATCACAACCAATCCTTAGGCTTGTTGAAGGTGGATGGTGAAGGTAGCATGGTGGAAAGTGCATGGGGATGAGTACTCAATATTCAGGATGGGCAATATACTAAACAGGATATTATTAGAAGATGGAGACTATACAAGGTGGATAGTCCCCAACAGGGGTGATTGTTTGAGTTAAGAGCTAGACGTCCAGATGCCAGTTCAAGCTCAACTTCAAGGGTCAAGCAGCTGAAACAAGTTCGACTAAACGACTGAACCATACTCAAACCATCATGTATGTGCCATGAAAAGCGTGCATAAAGGAAAGAAGGGTGCATGAACAAGGGGGTTTTATCCACAGGGTGAATGCTGTACAGACTGGATGTTGTACTGGGAGACTATAGGAAGGTAGGTAATTGATGAGATCGACTACTCAACTCCTTTTTATGAGCTAGACCCCAACTGTGATTTGGTAGGAAAGACATGAATTGCTAGACAGTTTTCTTACATATTCGCTCATATAGTCATACTGCTAAGAAATCGGGTCTCAAAATACATGTAATCGGGTGTGATTTTTCAAGGGGTACTTTATGAAAAACCCGTGTTTCACATTAAATTTTGCTATCAAATTTTAAAATAAATCTCTATTTTCGTTTTATTCACATTCCACAAAAACTAGTTTCATATTAAATCAAAAGGTGAAATAATACTCCTTCTTTTTTATTATTGTACTTTGTTTTCTGAAAGTGAATGGATAAGTACTCTTTTGGAAAAATCATTCCCCCAGTACCTATTTTTGTATAGCTTCAATCGAATTTGACGAACAATTTATTCAAGGGTTCAACAACACATTACATCAATTTCGTAAACCTAGATCAAAATGTTCCCTCCTGTTTGTTTCAATTTAGTCGTTAAGACACATCACTATTTTCAATCCCAGTCTTCAGGGGCTGTTTGTGTTTCGGCATTGTCAAAGAGGTAGCAGAGTGCATATCAGTAGGTAGTTGAATAACAAGAATGTCAAACATGCAGAAATCACGTTTCATGACAACCCGATCGTCAATGAAGGACACTATGGTTCAGTGAATATAATTTATATAAGCCACCAAATTAATTGCATTGGTACACCAGAATACTGTATGATAAATAGCTAGGCAATAAGGAAACTAAAGGTTACTTCCAATTCAGAACATCGAACGTTATAAATCACATCAAAATAAGTAATTTTGATTAAAACATATTTTGCAAGGCATGAGAGAACTGAAGAGACGATGATTATCACAGGGAAAGCCAAACGAAATTCAAGAGGGGATTGTGATTAATGATAACAGGTTTACAAATCGGGTGATACATATGTCTGCATGTATGCGTGCGCAACTATTGAAACGGTTTTTAACACAGAACTATCACAACGATACTAAGACACGTCTATCCAGTTTAAAACAGTTTGGCAGTATGAATTAAATCGACTGGAAGGGGGCTGTGGAGGCACTTTGGGATGCTGAAAGTAACAACCACCGAAAAACGAAGTGATCTACGGAAGAAGCGGTAGGAAAGTCGACATTCGCCGTTCAAAAATATTTAGCATCATCCCTACACAGTTTAGCTTGTCATCAAAAGTGTAGGTTATATTTCACCTGCTGGGCCTCGATTGAAGGCGGTACGAACCAAAATTAGCCGAAGAATCGATCTTATTGAATGATAATCAACATGCAGGTTCGTTAATAGATTCATAGCTGCAATAGTTTGATTTTCCGCTCTTCTTCATTTTACCCTTTCCCCTGTTTCAGCTGTATTTTCGCCATGCCTTTAGTTAAGATTGTTGGCTATTACTCGCGTGGTTTCTCCCACACCATTGTGAGCACTCTTCCACTTCGTCTGCACCTGATTGGGCACATTTCTCACCCAATAGGACACAAGTTCCCTCTCACCTCTGAGCTGCCATTCCACACTGCTGCGTAGATCACCATTCGTTGTTCCTCCCAGCCACCTTTGCTACTCTGACCCAATAGGCTCTCCAATTCTCGTTCCCTTTCACTCATACCATTGAGAGCACCCTTTCACTCCTCCGCACCTGATTGGGCACATTTCTCAACCAAGAGGACACAAGTTCCCTCTCACCTCTGAGCTGCCATTCCACACTGCTGCCTAGATCAGCATTCGTTGTTCCTCCCAACCACCTTTGCTACTCTGACCCAACAGGCTCTCCAATTCTCGTTCCCTTTCACTCATACCATTGAGAGCATCCTTTCACTCCTCCGCACCTGATTGGGCACATTTCTCAACCAAGAGGACACAAGTTCCCTCTCACCTCTGAGCTGCCATTCCACACTGCTGCCTAGATCAGCATTCGTTGTTCCTCCCAACCACCTTTGCTACTCTGACCCAACAGGCTCTCCAATTCTCGTTCCCTTTCACTCATACCATTGTGAGCACCCTTTCACTCGTCTGCACATGATTGGGCACATTTCTCAACCAATAGGACACAAGTTACCTCTCACCTCTGAGCTGCCATTCCACTCTGCTGCCCAGATCAGCTTCATTGTTCCTCCCAGCCACCTTTGCTACTCTGAGCCAATAGGCTCCCCATTTCTCGTTCCCTTTCACCCACACCATTGTGAGCACCCTTTCACTCTTCTGCACCTGATTGGGCACATTTCTCAACCAATAGGACACAAGTTCCCTCTCACCTCTGAGCTGCCACTCCACTCTGCTGCCTTGATCAGCTTCTTTGTTCCTCCCAGCCACCTTTGCAACTCTGACCCAATTGGCTCTCGAATTCTCGTTCTTCTCGGCCCTTCACATTCTCGACCAGTTGCTTTAATTTTCCTTCCACCTCCGACTAGACATACGATCAGTACTTTCTCTACTCTTCTTGTTGGGTAATTTTCATAATCTTAACTATAACTTTACTCGAACTTTTCATCTCAATGCATTCTGATGTCATATTGGAATTCCACACCCTTCTTGGGGTCATACTATCATTTCAGTTTTTCATTCTCTCAGGTGTTTTTCAAATTACATCATTCTCTCAAGTTTTTTTTCAAATTACGTATTACATTTTCCACTTTCCTTCGAATATGGCCCTGAAAGTCAAACCTACAAGGAACAAAATCGACCATTGAGACCGACAGACAAACCCCATTGAACAAACGGTCTTCATTCATGTGGAGTAAGTACACACCCTCAGTGTGTGTTTTTGAATTCCTGATCATCGCTTTATCGATAGATTCCATCATCTGGTAAGTGAAAGCAAGGGATGATGCAAAATTATTTTTGAAGGGGTTGATGATTAGAGTCTGATTTCCTCTTTAAATTGTTCAATATTGAACAGACATCTTTTATTTTTTATTTTCTCACAAATAAATTATTATTACTGTAACTGCATTAAAATGGGAGTCTCGAATCTTTGCTGTCTACGGTATATTTACTCAAACATGATCATTTTCGTACGTACATACTCTCAATATTTAATCGTTTATTGTGGTATATACAATTTTTTTTTTTTTTTTTTTGCTTTATCGAGATTCATATATGATATCAACTATAAAATGTACCTAGTTATAATCATGTTTAGAGTAGTTAACTCCTGATTTAAATGCAACCTTAATAAAAACAAGTGTATAGAGGATTGTCTCATTACTAAGACCACGAGGAACTATACTGCTCAGTTAACAAAGAACGCTTCAACTCGAAAGAAAAAATGTTCAGAAATGAACTGCAAATTTTTCAGAATGTTCTAAAAATGTGATTTCTTTTTTAGGACATCCATTTTGATGTTTGATGTGAACAAAAATTTCACCAAATTGAAGTTTTTTTTTAAATTGATTCATTGCAGTTGAGGTGCTAAACGACAGTTACCTGGGTGAAACACATTACTGTTTGCAGATGGAAAGAATGCGGATGGTTTGGTGAGGTGTCCTTGTGTATTACAGTCCCCAAAACATCCTCCTTCTTCTACCTGCCAATCAAGCCAGGGAAAATGAGTCCGAGGGTTGTTGACTACCGACCAATGATGAAGTAGAAGGATTGATTTTCACAGACCGTTCGCGTACTTTAAGGCAGTGGTTCCCAATTCTAAACAGGGTGTCGACCTAACTTCAAGGATCGATCGTACATCTAATTTAAGTAAGAAAATGTATCGCAGCATCTTTGTTTTAACCCCTTGTTTTTCCAAGTTTTTTTTCAATTTCAATTTTTTTCGTGTTCTTGAACATATTAGGTACTGAAATTACCAGAACTACCTTAATTTACCATGTAAAAATAAGGGCACCGTTAGAAAGGGCGCCAAATTTCCCATTTTCATACAAAAAATTATTTCCAGTAAAGGATGGTGCTTCTTTCAAATTTTAAAGGCGAATGAAGAGTAAACCTGAAGGGCAAGTGAACTCACAATCGATATGGAATTCTTTCCTAACAATTGGCAGAGTGGAGGGGCTTTCTAACTCATTATGACTCGAGCTGCTCAATGCCCAAATTACGAAGGTCTGAGATATGGAGGCTCGGCCCTTTCCCCAGCCTGACTCACCAGGCTACCTAAGATTTTGGAACAGGTAGTCGTCTATGTTAGCAAGTATAAAAAATTGGCCAGCCGAATTCTTTCTATCTGCGAACAGTACATCAACTTTGAGGCATTTTGCCTTCTCAAGGTGAGTTTTTTCAATTATTTTAAAAAACCTCAACCGTTCAACCTAAGGTGCCTGGGATAGAATTTTTGGGTTATCAAGACTTCCGTCAGCTCCGTAAACATTTTAAGGGAAAACGCATAACAGATTTCACTTCTGAAGCAATACGAAACACCTCAACTCAATTCTGAAGCAATCTCCGTGTACAAAAAACGCCACACTGAGATTTGTGAGGTTCTTTCCTAAACTTAAATACTCACTGAAGTGTGCCAGATGAACCTCGAGGTTTAAAATCGACCGTATTTCATATTTCGACCCTTAAAATGTCAACCCCTTTTGGGTGGGATTTGGATTTTTGTCAAACTATAAAAAAAGGGATTGAAATTAGGTGGGTTGTAACCCCATTTTCGGCTACTTTCGAGTGGCAGCTTTCTTCCTCAACAGGGCAGTATACTTTTCGATCTGAAAAAAATCTATATTCTGAAAAAAACATGGTTGTTACCAATACTAAATACCTATATACTTATATCTACAATGTACTACATATTGATAACTATACAGTTGTGTACGAATACAACCGTAATGTGTATATATCTGAAAGAGGCGCTAAATTGAAGATTTACCCGTTACAATTCAACTATCAACGTACCAGTTTAGGTCGATGATGGAGTAGGTACAAAACCCGCTAGTTAAATGTCAACTCTGGATAGTATATCACAATAATTACATAGTAGGAGATCTATGTATAGCGAAGAATTTTAATAGAATTGTGAATTCAGTCTATAAATAAGTATATAATATAATATATTGAATTATTGGCAAATGTTTATGTAGCTAAACGATTTAAAATTGAATCTGTTCACATCTAATGCACTAGGTTATCAACTTTATTTCCATTTATTATTATTAATAATTTACTGCGGCCACTTTGTGCTCACTAAAACATTTGGCAAGCTGGGAGTGATACCGGTATAAGTCCGAAGTTTGAAGGCTAGGTTGAAAAATTCATGTGGCGCTCTGCTTCATACTTGTATTTAGAAAGCAGTACCTTCCAAATACTGAATTTTATTGATCCCAAAACTGCAATTCACAGTCCATCCACTCTACCTGCTATCGAACGACCAATGTCATAAGAGCCAAAATCTATTGGTTTCTTGCCTCATTTTCTTCTCGTCCAGCTCATTCTTCTATCTTCTGTTCTTATCGTGCTACTCTTCCATATCTCCATCCCGACACGCAGCTGACTCTCATGTTAACCACCTTGTTCGATTCCAAGCCCTCATCTACATCTGCGTATCTCAGCTAGTTGATTATAGGGCCTAATTTCTTTCAAACCTAGAGAGCGATGAAGTTGGACTGACAGAACCGGCGTTCAGATCAACCCTGGATCTCTGCCTGAACAACGCAGAGGCTCATCAACAACCCTCTTCAGATTTGGCATCATCGAAAAAGTTGGCAAAACGAGCTTTTACTAGGAACTACCGTGCAGGCAGCACCCATGTTTGAGCTGAACAAAGGCTTTTGTTCACAATCCCTCTCAGAGCACTCAGGACGTTAACAACAGCTGGACTGATAAAACCAGTCAACAACAACCTTGTCACTGCAGAGCGATGGAGTTTATTCGAAACTGTCCCTAAGTCGAGATCTCTGTCTGAAAAATGCCGGGGTTCTTCCACGTACCCACTCAGTCAATGTCATGCAGGCTATATGACGAACTGGCCTTGAATCACTTGTTCTCTCAGAACAATGCAAAAGAAGGCGTACCTTCCAGAGCACTCAGGACAAGGCATTTCAAAGGTATGACGTGCCTTGAGATTGCTTCGCAGTCCAGTTTGCGCGAATTCCCTCGAAGCAGTTGAATTTAAACTTGCCGTGGAGGACGAATAGTAACAACCATCAGACATACCTTGACGTACTGGCCTCTTTCCTTCTATAATCCCACGTTCCTACTCCACTGAAATGCAGTAGCGTCCAAAAACATGATTTCAAGTCATAACTAGAAAACAATCACGACCAAACTTTTAATAAACCTTCATAACACCCCAAAACAGCCCACTTACGAGTACTCAACAAGAAATCAACAAACAAACTACAACAACAACAAGAAAAATACCTTTCTCCATCAAGAAATCGGCATTGTTTTTGGACGTATACAGATATGACACTCAGCCTGTGCTTAAAAATTTTCAATAATTTATCTAGGCTATCTAATACAACATCATATTTCCTAGAATTCATTACAATAAAAATACAACCCAACGAGAAACATCCATTAAAATAAAAAACCTTTTTAACCATATCAACAGTTCTCAACCTTCTATAAATCTGTACATATTTCAAGAACAAATGAAGATCACAAGGAAAAAACCAAGTAACCCGAATTTTTTCAACATTCGATTTTTTCCCCGAGTAATCTCCATACAAGAACACGACAAGTATTTCCAGATACACTTTTGCTTCATTGTATGTTTGGGGGAAAATGGGATACCTCGTTTTCCTGTGAATTTCAGATATTTTAACTGGCGAGTGATTCTCTGCGTTTCAATCATGCGAAAAAGTAGTACGAGTGATATCATTCACGCCCAAACCTGAAATCAAAAACAGACAAATTCACGCATACTATCGAATTTTCGTTTGAAGTAGATATCATACAGTAGATATTATACAGTGTAGATATCATACCAAGAGTTGGTTTGTGATTCAGTCAAGCTCATTTATTTTACATGATCAGTAGATTAGATGTTGAGATGATGTGGTGTGGTGTGTGTGTTTTGGTGTTTGATTAGATGTTTGTTGTTGTGTTAGATGTTCTATCAGTTCACATGGGTTTGAATCTAATGAGGGTTCCAAAATTTCGACAATACGAGTATACGATGGACAATTGCCAGAAGAAGAAGAAGAAGAAGAAAGAAAAAAAGAAGAAGAAGAAGACGAAGAAGAAGAAGAAGACGAAGAAGAAGAAGTTTCTATAAATTGAGACTACATTTTAGAAAAATCCTTCAAGTGACTGATCTCAGAGAACAGGATGCAGCTCAACGAGCTGGATCAGAGCATCGTGGTCCATCATGGAGTAGGAGACGACCTTTCACTACCGTCGCATAACAACACCACCATATTTTCAATGTGTTGGATAGTGTGGCAGGTGCTGTCAGGGTGGGGCGACAGTCACCCATTGACAGCATGTGGCGATATTTTATTGTACCCCGCCACACGACGTCCTTTCGCCAAAGGTTATAGACAAACATGCAGGCGAATCAAAATAGTTCAGTAAATCCAAAAAGTGAAATCCAACTCAAAATTTGGAGCCACTTTTTCTCTTTCATTTCAAAATTGAAAAGTTGAGTTACCTAAATACGTTTTTGATGGAAATATGAGAAAATACATAAATAAAATTAATCACAAATCGTCGTTGATCGTTTATGTCGTAAATTTTGGTTGTTGTTGGCTTTCCAGAGGTTTCAGCATGCAATCACATACGAGATAGCTGACCGTGAGTGATTCAGATGTAGGATGTCCAACGTGTTGTTGCGCCTAGGCATATGATCGCAGTGTACATCCGCTGAAAAGCCAACCACGAGTACATGAGTACGATGGTGTCCTACGATTGGAAATGCCTGAGGACTGTTTCCTTGTAGGATATGCTGATGATGTGGCAGCAGTAATACTGGCAAGACAATGGATTCAGCCCAAGTCAAGCTGGAGCAAATCATGTCACGAGTAATGGAATGGATGGAAGACCATAGCCTGGCACTAGCTATAGCAATACCTACCATCATCCCAATGCGGATTGTAAATGCCGAGATAACAACTAAACCAGCAGCCAGATATTTAGGAGTCATATTGGACACCAAAATCACATTTGGTGAACATAAATGAATAACTGCAGATAGACCAGCACAAAAAACTGCAGCTCTTTGTCACCTTATGAAGAATATAAACGGCCCTAGACCTTGCAAGAGACGCCTAATGATGACAGTCGTGCAGTCAATCCTTTTGTATGGAGCGGAGGTATGGGCAGACGCATTGAATGTAGCATATCTCTGACAGAGACGCCCCAGGACTCAGCCCGGAGTAATGTGCTAAACGGTTCTGGGCTGAGCTACAACATGGGGGGAAAAAGGAGGTGTTTTTTTAGTGGGTTTGAATCCCACATAACCTGGAGGACGCGGACCCTTCCAGTTATCTTACGAGATCCAACTCCACCTATGGATCTTAAAGATTTTCTCACCTGCCTGCCGAAAAAAAATAAATAAATAAATAACACGAGTACAAGGTACGTGTGAGCACAGCTGGTTCAATACTGAAGAAGCCTTGCGTTTGTACAACAGCTTTCAGACTAGACTGAAGAACTTGCTCCAGAATTCAAGCACTGCAAAGAGACTCACCCTCAACGTAGTATCCCAACTACCAGTAGAAAGAGCAGTTCCATCAGGAGAAACTTGAAGGCAAGAAACTCTGTTCTCATGTCCGTACAACAAGCTCACTCTGACGCACTTCAAAGTGTCCCACACGTTTATAGTGTAGTCGTTGTAACCAGCGAACAAAAGACGACCTGCAACACATTAGAAACACTGTCATGATACTGCATAAGTATGAAAAAAACACACATTTTTTTGCACTTCCAGCATCATGAGAGACCAGAAGCTGAGTAGCATTTTAAATTCATTCATTTCATGTTTCTACCGATGATAATATCTGACATACCGCTGACCGAGAAATCAACGCAATTGGCCCCAAAAATTATGCTCTCTTTCGTATACAAGGCGACTTCTTTATCCGCTCGGAGATCGAAAAGACGACACTGTGAACAAAAATAGAAACATCAACATCCTAAGAGTCTGGAAGCTTTTGACTTAGTTCTTATAAACAAAGATCCTACAATCTGAGTATTCACTCGACGTAAAATAGCGATGGCATCCTTGGTAATACTCGTAATTTTTTCATCAGTTACAGCCTAGTCTTCTTGAATAGATACCGCTCCTTTCTAGTGATTCAGATTATTGAGAGGCATATATTGTCAACAGGTTGATATGGTTGAACATAGTATTACAACATTCTTATTTCTAAAATATAAGTATTGTGATATCCAAGCCTGAAATCAAATTAACTGTTGTTGGTTGGTAGGGATCGCGCTAAATACAGAACAGACAGGAACCAGTACATGTCAGGAGCTAAGTACAGTGTAGGTATTCGGTAGGTATAAGAACGACGAAACTTCAGGGATTGATTCCACAACTTAGTTGCAACAACATAGGTCTTATAACTTTTATTGCTCCACTACAAATTCGACGTTTTTACACTAGAAGATTAGAATGGTAATAACTCCCTTAATGTACAAGATAAACTCAAAAAATGAGGATATCTTTGGAAAGTGCGTTAAATTCCCATTTTGTTCCATAAACGTTTCATCTGATACATCAAACATGCTTTTTTTAGGCTGAACTTGAATTTTTGCGAACCTTTCGTTTTTTTACAATTTTCAATGATACTGTAAGTTGGAGTTTCGTTGTGAATAGGCCTAAATGATTATGCTCAGAAGGAGCCAATGGTAGCGTGATTTAAAACCTCAACGACTAACAAAATGGTACTAGGAGTATCTCTGATAATCCCAGTACCTGAGACACCTTGGATGTTTGGGAACAAGAAATGTAGACAACTCAGTGTACAAGTTACTGTTAATAATTGTATTTAACGAAAATAAATGTGTATCAAAATAAGCGTTTCATTCGTACCTTACCTAAAATATGACTAGATTATGATAGGTATTTCAATATAGGTAAATGCAAAATAACGGTACGATACGCGTACCTCTTAAGATAATACCACGTAATTAAATGACTACGTCAGGTAAATAAAATGATGAAAATACGTGGAGTACCGATATGCGTACTTGATAAGAAATCGTGCACAAAAAATAGGTGTGCCAAAAGTAATTACGAATATATGATATACGAAGTCTGAGTACCGTTTGTACTGATAAAAGATACGTATTTACGATGAGCGTACTGAAAGTACGTGATGTCAAGTAATAGGTGAATTGCAATATTACAGATGCGTACTGAAGGTACCAAATACAAAATTATATATAAAAGAAAGATATAAGTTGCTGTACCAAATGTAACTAATTCAAAGAGAACATATGCTGAGCGTACTGAAAGTACCTAACTGATATTGAAGATTATTGCAAAGTATTTCGAGTAATGGAACATCAAAAGAATATTATGCCAATAGTATTGCGTACTGATGAAGTTATTGTATATGTGTATCACTCTGAAATATGACGATATTCCCTGGCATGAAACATAGCAATTGGAAATATATGGGTATGGAGTTTACCGTACTGCTTTGAGGTCCGGGGGTCGTCTCTGGGGCGGCACTTGGAGTACCGATGTGAGGCGCCTGGTCCACTGTAGTAGGCGAGTCCAAGGAGAAGGTCAGCAAGCCCGAAGGGAGTTGCAGGCGAAGAAGGAAGGTAAGGGCGGCGTACCTATTGTTACTTTAGGTACGACGAAACTCAGTTTAACTGCTACAAACGCTACACCTCTGTGGCAAAAAGACGACGGCCTGGTGAGCAACCTCTCGAGTCAAGTGCAAGTAGATGACTGACTGGTGGGGAGCTTTGCTGGTAGGGTAATAGGTGACTGTTGAAGGGGGAAGCTGAGGTTAGCCGAGTTGCCCCGATGTCTCACTGCTCCTCCTCGTCAAGGGGCTCGGAGAAAGAGGTCTGGTCGGAGGTTCCCTCCGCCCCCGATTTACAATACCTATTACGATATTACCAGCTAAAAGATGAATGAACTCCACTAGCAGTTTTTTATAGAAAAAGTTGTGTTTGAACGCTGAAAAACGTGAATTTAAAAAAAACGAAATTAACCTTTTTGCACCCTTTGACTTCAGGGTTGGACGAAGGGATCAATTGATGCGGAATCTATCTTTGAACTTTCGACTTTCTTATACTGAACGTGTCCCATGTTAAGGACAGGAAAAGTTCGGGAGTCGATTCTACAACTAACAATGAGTCCCCCCGTCAAAACGTCGATTTCGTTGGAAAAAATTGACGTTTTTCCGCGTTCAAACACAAATTTCTCCCACTAATTCGATTGTAAAATATTTTTTGATTATAATATTGGACATCTGAAATCTTTTCACAGTATTCAATGATGAGGAACGTGAAAACCATGGGAGGGGGGGGGGCTAACAACCAAAAGACACATTTTTTTTTCCAATTTGACAAAAATGACTTTGCGACTTGATTTTTTACCAATCAGAACTACAAAAATAGTTTTTTGTAGGCACTAAAATCCCTTATTTTTACATTTTCACCGTAAATTAAGATAGTTATGGTAATTTTAGTGACATAAGGTCGAAAACACGAAAAAAAAACTTACAATGGGAAAAACAAGGAGTTAAAACAGAATTGCTATGAGACATTTCCTCACCTTGTTTTAGAATCGAATACCGAAGTTTTCCGGTCCTTAACATGGGACACCCTGTACAGGTACCGGGAGCTAAATACTCTCTAGAAAGGTACCAGCAAGAGCTAAGTACTGTAAAGAAAAGTACCGGTAGATATAAGGACTGTAGTGTACTCGTGGATAGGTACGAGTGATACTCACCGTTGAATCATCAGAACCCGTTGCTATAGCGTCCCCACTAGGATGAAATTTGACGCTATTGATATCGGAAAGGTGCCCTTCGAAAGATTGAACGCAGTTTCCTGTTCTCATGTCCCACACGAAAACTTTTTTATCACAGCTCTGGAATCAAAATCAACACGTTTGGATGATTATGCGATTGATGATTAAATGGTGATGTGATTGATTATGGAGTTGACTTGGTTAAAACATATACTTAGAAGCTCATTTCTCAATTCAAACCAACCACGTTGGTAGCTTGGAGAACTCGCAGACCACATTGAAAGAGCGTGTGGAAAATGAGCTGTTGTCGCTCTGATAACAGTTTAATAGTTTAGTGGTCTTTCTTTGATGCAGCAGTATTCTGTCTTCAGATAAAATTCGATTTTACCAGAAAAACATTAACTTCTTTCAATAATTTTGATTGCATTTTACTAGAGGTTTAACGTGAAGTTCTTCAAGTTTTCAATAGCATTTACTCAATATATCTGGTAACTATGATCACAAACACTTTTCTCTTACTGCCAACCAACTGCTTTACTCTTACCTTGAGACAAATTAAGTATTTTGTACCTTAGGACACAACAATTTTAACGTTAAATGAATTATAATACTCTATTCCTAATTACACTATTATTTTTTTGCTTCCAAATGCCACGATTTGCAGAAAGGAATCAAGAAATAAAATGCAAGGTTACTGGTGAGGGGAGGACAAATTGCGGTGGATCCTCAGTATGTATGTTGTTTATTTCGCATGTCAAGCTAGCTTTCGCCCAAAGGGCATCTTCAGGATTTTTTCTTCATGATTTTCAATTGCTTTGGTAGTAGAAATATGGTTGGCTTTCATTTCTACTGTAGTTACATCTGTTGGCATCTATTGGCCCAAGCAGAACGGTGTTGGGTTAGGTAGAATTGTGGTTTACCCATTTAAGTTAAGCTGTAAAGGTAGTAGTTTGGGTGACCACTATAGTTGATTTCTAGTTGATACCAGTAAGGTCCTTTCTCCAGGTAGCATTCGTACTTATAATTAGTGTTATAAGTTTGATTGGATGTGGTTTGATAGGCAAGGTTCTGACTTCCAGATCCTGTGTCTTAGATTTGATTTTTTCAATAATGGTCCAGAGTTTAAAAAATCCTTTAAATTTAATACGTGCCTCGTAAGTGGGGCTTATATGCTTGTATTTTTCAATTTAGTGGCTGATACTTGCTGAGTTCTAGAATCAATATAGGAGGGTATCCCACTTTTCTTGAAGAGATGTTACAAATTTAGCTGATTCAAGGCGTAGCCACATGTTCAGGTAGTCTAGGAAAAAAAGAAGACTTTCCTAGACTACCTGAACATGTGGCTACGCCTTGAATGAAGATGCCCTTTGGGCGAAAGCTAGCTCGACATGCGAAATAAACAACATACATACTGAGGATCCGCCGCAATTTATCTTCCCCTCACCAATAACCTTGTCAACATGAAGGCAACAAACTATGAATAAAATGCAAGATTTTCTCAACAAATTGTACGTCTTATTCAGTCATCACTATTTTTCTTTCAATCAGTTAATTTTTATCTCAACCAAGAAAAATGGGGAAAAACCTGTAATAAAAATGGTGTAGGTAATATGTTTTTGAAACATTAAAATTTTTAAAAGTTGTTTATTTCGTTCGAAAAAGCTTAATGTGTTGAGAAAAGTAAGAAACACCAGGAAAATTTTCTGAAAATTGTTAAGTTGAAATTTACTCTTGGAAAACATACTAATTTAAAAGGTGTGTTGAAGGACAGTGTCAAAAACTGACTAATGGGTCTTGACAAAGCTGTCTCAAGTTACGTGCCACGTTTGTACCCTGGGAAGGAAAAAAGGTTTACAAACATTAGATTTTTAAAGGAACATAGAATGTTTTGAAGAGTCTGAAAATGCATAAGGTAACTGATGTAGACTAGGTAGGAGGGTTGTGCACATGCGCACCAGAGGGGTTCCCTTCCCCGCTACCTGTACTCAGTCTATCTAGAATGTTCTCAGTGTAAAATAAACTGTTCTCCAGTACGGTCGTGAGTGTCTATTCTCCCAGCTACTTTAGTAACAATTATTAGATCTTATTAGATAATTATTTCGTCCGAGTTTGATGTTCCAACGCATCAAAATGTTAAATTAAAAAGTCCGAGCTACAGCACTACTATTTCTAATGCTATCGTTTCGTTATAAATATTAATCAATCGAATACAGAAATTTCGGAGTCACCTACCCCTCCTATTTATATAAACAAATTGTTTGGTTTCACAGATCAACAACAGTTGACCTGTGACGTAATTTCGTTATTACTCGGTTTGTTCTTTTTTCGCATGACTCATTTCCAGTTATTTTAAATTTTTTGCACTCTTTCAGAAAGCACTCCGATAAACCTACAATTTGGAAGAATTGGAAAAAGGGTATGAAGATTCACCATTGTGACGTGGCAAATACTTACACCAGACACAAAAGTGTTGCCAGCCTCCGATGGCGCGAGGTCCAAAGACATGACGTCACTGGTGTGTCCATGGAAGCTCTGGAGCAACTGACCGGATTCAACGTCCCACAAGGCACAACTGGAATCTCCACTACCCGTAAGGATCTGCAAATAAAATTCAATCAAGTTACATTCAGAAAAGAAAAAAATGGGTGGGGCCTTCGCACACTACAAGGCTCCTCTTCACAATACTTTTGTTACCCAATTATTACTCGTAACATGGGTAGACGAATTCATCCAACTTATGTGTTTCTTTTCAATTCTTGAATACGGACGTGTGGGTAGAGTATAGTAAATCTAAAACGCCGTTTACACCATACGAGCATTTTCGAGGAAGCGTTTGTGAACTCCAAGGCCCACATTTGAGCATTTTGGGCGAACCGAGCATTCAAAAATAATGGGGGTGGGGGGGGGGAGTACGCCTGATTTTTTTATAAATTTTAATCGAAAGTAGACCTCATCCTGAGAACTTTGACACCACCCGTTCTCTTTTTGGATGAGTAGATCTTTTTCTATGATTTTTCAAAGTTTCAAATGTTTATGACGTCACGCGCCCCTCTCGCCTGCGCAGGACCCCCAGGCCACTATGACGTCAAAAACATTCGAAACTTTGAAAAATCATAGAAATAGGTCTTCTCATGCTAGAAGGTCGCGGTTGGAGTCAAAATTTGCTGAATGAGGTCTAGTTTCGATTAAAAATAATAATAAACAGTTTTTCCGACCCATGCGCACACCCTACTGTTTCGTTTAAATCCGCAGAAAAAGGAGCTTGGATCTCAACAGAAGTTTTCAAATCAAAACCATCTTGCTACAAGTCACTTCCCATCCGGGGTTTAAGGGGTTCTCAGTCGGTCGCCGTTCGTTCCTCATTCCGGGTTAGTATTTCCCTAAATTACCGGCGTCCAAACTTTAAACTGGTTAAATATCAGATTATTCCTTACTTGTTGATCTGAGCTAGGAAACGTACAGCAGGAAGTGTAGCTCGTGTGTGTCCCGACTGTCTTCTTTTTGGTCGAGACGTCATCCTCGAAACTCAACGAGTACACCGTAACTTTGTTATCGAGCCCTCTGCAACAAGTAATGAGTGTATTTTGGATTCACTTTTGGTACAAAACTCACAAAAAACCTAAAATACGCGGCTCAATTGTTTTTCATCTAAGCAGGCGCAGTAGTTCAACGTTCAAGTTCTAAAATATATGCATATAATTTTGTCACTAAATACGTATGTATATTTGGAAGGATCGTTCTTATATCAAAAAACGTCTGCCAAGTTGGGTGGGCAGTATAGCTTCCTCACTCATTGTAACATGGACGTAGAGAATCAGTTGGCGAAAAAATTATGATTCAAAGAGTTATTGAATACCAAAATATTGGCGATAATATGCGGGATAGGGTTGCAGGTATTAATGTTTATAATAGTGTTGTAAATAGTTGTGGTATATAAACCACCGAAATAAAAGAACGAAAGAGTGTAGGTATAAAATACAACTACGAAGTTATGACGATAATGATTATTATTATTCAATACTAAGACTATAATAGGTGTACGTATTAGGATTATGGGTATTAATTTGTTATATACTCGTAATTTGAGTTTTGTTTAAAATTAAACGTAGAATTTTATTAATTTATTTAGCGGTCCACCGTCTAGGACCTAACACACACAATCCCTGAAAATTTCATCGAAATTGGTTGACTCCGCAACTTGGAGTTTTGGTTGTAACAATAAATTTAAAGTTCGCGCATGCGCAGCGGCTATTGCTTGACCAATTTGATTGAAACTTATAGGGTGTCTCTTAGAAGTTAGTCCCTAACTAACCTCCAAACTTGAGCAAAATCGGTTCATTAGAAACCGAGGTTCCAGGAAATTCACGTTTGCGCATGCGCACTCGCTCCTATTGGTCCGAAGGTGCTGAAATTGATAGGGGACCGTCTAGGACCTAACCCGCACAATCCCTGAAAATTTCATCAAAATCGGACCACAGGTTAGTATAGTTTTGCCCGGGACAAGGATTGACCACAGACAGACCGACAGACACGGAACCAAAATTGTTCGGGAAGCTCTAAAACGCAAAAAGCAAGTGGAAATTTTGATTTTGGAGGACATTATTTTTTTCACTTCTTTCACGAATACAAAGCTTCCCTACCTTCGGTAGTGAGGAAGCAAAATAACTTTTCAAATTATAATATATGTTCTTAAATCGAGGATAACTTTTTCTTATAATGCATGTTCAAATTTTATGTTCTTATATCAAGGATACCTTTTCAAATAGAAGTAAAAATTTGAGATTTATGTTTCTTCATAGTTTTTCCAAAAAATGAGACACTCAATTCATTATCAGACTATTGATCAGCAATCAGTTTTCTCTAGAAAGTTTTGTTCATTGGTTTGAAAATTAATTCAATTTTTAATAAAATATTTTGATTAGTGACTTGAAGAAGGTTGAAATAATGTGAAATCAATTTACAGCTAAAAAATCAATCAATTCAATTTAGCTAGCTGAAAAATCTAGCATCTGTATCTCAAAACATCGTTTTGCCACATATGCCCTTTTGTAAATAGCACCTGATTATTTCCCATAACAGAAAAATAAAAAGTGATAGCAAAATGGATGAGCTTTTGTCTTACAAAGTCAACCTTATCAATAGGTTCAGTCTACGTTCATGACATAAGTAACTTAGTTTCATTTTTGTTTGTTTGATCATTGTACAAAAACAGAAGGAATGATGTACCTATACTAACCCACAAGCAACAAAGTTCCCTGACGGAGCGTAAGCACACGCCATCACCCATGTGGTAGGCATGGTGACAGCATGCTCTTTGTTGGTTGTGAATGCGTCCCAAATAATCATCTTTCCATCCTGGAACAAACATCACGAGTACTGTATAATTTATCAAACTTGAATCCAGCTGGTACAAAAGGAACACAGGTAAGCGTTGAATTTTCAATGCAGTATTAAAGTCATTTTATACATTCAAAGTAGATATCGGAAGAGCTAATCTTTTATGTAAGTAGACTCCAAACAGCTCACACATGAAACCGTCGTATCTTACGAAATCACCATCCAAACATTTCTTCCGCTCCTCTTACGGACATTCCACTCACCAAGTTGGGAGTCCTAAGGCAGCATTAAAAAACCTCTCTCTAAAACCCATAATCCCACCTTCCTTCTACAACTCTTCTACAGCTCACTCATCAAACCAGCATCAGAAATAAACATATTGTTTAGTAATGCATGCATTCCAGGGGACGTCCCATTGGATAAGCATTAGATCAGTTTAACCAGTTGGTAAGCGATAAAACTGTTTCACTAGAAGTAATTTATTTATTATTTTAGGCAAGAAATAGTGATTTTTTCTGTTTCTGAGTGTTGTTCTCCTTCACCCCAGATCGATCGCATAAGGACGCCCAAGTCTTACTGTGGGACGACCTAAAAAGGTACTTGAGACTCGAAATGGCTAGCAAGATCTTAGGAAGCCCAGATGTTTGGCTATCTTGGCTTAAACTCAAACTAACACCTCCATTTAACAACTTTTCCCTTACTCACTTACCGATCCACTCTTAGAGATGAAAGTCTGCTTGATACTTGTGATTGCTGGTAGAAGAGTGGTGAAAGAGGTGTTAAGTGTGTGTGTTGTTAGGGTGTGTGTGTATGTGCTCAGATCTTCCTCTCACCTAGATATATACTTTCACCTCTCTTCAATTCGTTTAATGACTTCACACTCACTTACAAAACCACTCTTAGGAAGAAACTACCTGTTAATTGGAAGGGCTGGCAGGTAGGTCTAGGGGGAGTCCTATGCAGTAAAGTTAATCCTCTCACTTAAATCAACATTCCCACGACTCTTTTATTCACTAATCAAACCACTCTTATAGATGTCTGCCTGACACTTGGATGCACTAGTAAGATAAAGGAGGGTTCCGACAGCTCTTCCTCTCACTAAAGCTCCAACCGCCCCTCAATTCTTCCACTCTCCCCCCTCTTCACTATCTAACAGCTCACACACATCCTCCGTCAACTAGCTTCAATTCTCTGACCCACTTTCACTCACTTAACCAGTAACTCTCAAAGAGTAATAAATTGAGTTCTAGTTTAGTTTATTGATTTCCTCCCGCCTATCAACTCACCGACCATTACTAATCCTCACCCAGCTCAAATTAAAACAAAACTAAAGTATCCAGTCAAAGTCATTACACCTATATTAATATTGAGTGAAATACTATATCGATACCTAGTAAAAGTGTAAAACCTCATAAGTCGAGTTAGGTTTGAATAAAAAATCGTAAGACATAAAAAAATACCGAAATTTGTGCACGGAAGTCTTGCAAATAAGATTCACGTTTCACCAGCTTGCATAATATAAATCGTCCCCTGAAAAATGTAGATTTTCGGACTTACAAGGATTTACACTTTCAATATCGATATGCAGGCTCTGCTACAAAATAACTTACAATTTAAGGATGAAAACCACATTATCAATCTACCTTTACATATAACTTGAATGTTTACTCCATGGGAATGTTACCTGAGACGAAGAGACGATGTGTCGCTTGTCAGGCGCCCAGTCGGAGCATAGCACTTTGGCTTGGTGACCCTTCAGAAGACGACGAGGTTTGATGTTCAGCAGAGCTATGAGCTCGAGACGTTCGCCGACGCTCGCCACTAAGACAAAGTACTCAATTAACCTCCTATTCAGGTGGTTTTCACATTAAAAAACACGAGACATGAGACACGCGGCAAAAGGCAAGGACTTTTACGTTCAGGAGACACGATGCTTCTTATCACCTGGGTTCATCAACTATAACTGAGGTGCTGCTGACAACGAGACGCACAGACTTAGAAAATCATGAATTTGACTTGGAAAATCTTGAATTTGGGATGGGAAATCTTGAATTTGTTTTGAAAAATGTACAAATTGACTTGAAACATCTTGAATTTGGAATAGGAAATCTTGAATTTGGTTTGGAAAATGTTGAATTTGACTTAGAATCCTGAACTTGGTATAGAAAATCTTGAATTTGGTTTGGAAAGTGTAGAATTTGACACGAAAAATCTTGAATTTGCTATGGGAAATCTTGAATTTAGTTTGGAAAATCTTGAATTTGGTTTGGAAAATGTAGAATTTGGTTTGAAAAATGTAGAATTTGACTTGGAAAATCTTGAATTTGTTATAGGAAATCTTGAATGTGGTTTGGAAAATGCAGAATTTCACTTAAAAAATCTTGAATTTGTTATGGGAAATCATGAATGTGGTTTGGAAAATGTAGAATGTCACTTGGAAAATCTGAAATTTGGAATAGGAAAGCTTGAATTTGGTCAAGAAAATGTTGAATTTGACTTGGAAAATCTTGAATTTGTTATGGGAAATCTTGAATTTGGTTTGAAAAATGTAGAATTTGACTTGGAAAATCTTGAATTTGTTATAGGAAATCTTGAATGTGGTTTGGAAAATGCAGAATTTCACTTGAAAAATCTTGAATTTGTTATGGGAAATCATGAATGTGGTTTGGAAAATGTAGAATGTCACTTAGAAAATCTTGAATTTGGAATAGGAAAGCTTGAATTTGGTCAAGAAAATGTTGAATTTGACTTGGAAAATCTTGAATTTGGTATAGGAAATCTTGAATTTGGTTTGGAAAATATTGAATTTGACTTAGAATCTTGAATTTTGTATAGAAAATCTTGAATTAGGTTCGGAAAATCTTGAATTCGACTTGGAAATGCTAAATAGATCCTCTCTCACCAGCCGAGAAAACTGTGAACATGATCGTTTTGCAAAAATTCCACGTGAACCGTTCACCGACTTCATTGGACCAAGCGGTGGTTCACGCATGTGACGTGGAGCCTCGATTGATTGGATATTTCGGCAATTAAATTAGCTGAGGCACATACGATCTTCCTGATCATCTGGAGGTTTCCACGGAGTCACGGGTGAAAACATTTTTTAAATGTTAGGTACAATTTTCTTTCCGACTCGCAAAGGATAAAATCAGAATTGTATCAGTAATTGGAGTACATGCGTTAGAACATCAAGTTTCAGGTTGATATTGGAATACTTACAGCTGACATCATTCAGCTTCTGTCTTTCTTCCTCGAGCTTAGCCTTTAGAGACTCTACTTCTTTCGTCAAGGCTTCGATTGCTTTGGGACTCCCATCCTGAGCCATGTCGCCTCAAGCATCAACTGGGGTCTGAAACAAACGGAACAAATTATTGTTTACAAGAAACAACGCCAGTTGAACCAAACGGGCCCTAGATGAACAAAGAATACGTTGTAGTTGTAACAGCATAACAGGAAGGTGAAATTGGCAGAGAAAATTCTATAATTTGAAGAAACACGAGGTATCAATAGGTTTCGTATGATGGGCCGACAATGAACATCGTAGGCTGTTCATTAGATTTCAATCATCTCAGTGACGTGACAGGGGTATCTTACGAAATTGACTGGTACCATAATACGTTAATGCCTCATTGCCTCATTTCAACGGCCAAACCCGACCTACAGGGTGGGAAGATTCCTTCTTCACACATTGTGTGAAACAGTTTGGTGCAGTAGAAATGTAAACAAAAACGCTACAAATTATTACACAATGGTTTATTATTTTTCTATAGATCACTCGTCTGCAAAGCCACCAACATGAAGAAAAACATCGATCGCATTTCGATCAGCTAAAATTTGAACGGAGATTAAGCCTCTTTTGCGATTCACACTCGTGTTTCTGATTTATCGTACGTCCAACCCTTAAATTCTCGTAGGGAGCGAACGGTTTGTCCTACAGAGCTCCGCGTGGTCTCAAAAAATTCTAAAACTTCTATAGAATCTTAAATTGAAGGAAAAACAATACCTTTATATCAAAATTTTTCGAGTAAGGGAGTTTCAAAATTTTTAAATTTATTTTTCAACCCTTAGAAGTGACCTACATCAACCAAAATCTTCGGGGCACAACTAGACCCCAAATGGAGCCTACATACCAAATTTCATCAAAATCGGCCAAAAGTGCCGCGTACGGCGGACGGACTGCCAAATTTTCATTCGATTTTTGGATTCCACGTACCTTGAAACGTAAACCAACAAATTTTGAGGGGTGTTAAACCATTTTTTTTCTTGTTCGATCCCAAAGGTTCATTATGAAAATAATACACCAATAAGGCAGATAGCTGATGAAAGTTCCCTAGTAACTCCTATACAATCATTGGAACAACCAAAATTGTCATCTGAAATATACAAGAACTATCGAAGTCTGAGTCAACTCAATCCAAGGCAGTACTAAATAATGTTATTATACATAGAATGAAATAATTGGAGCCTTCATAAGGACGAGAATGTGCGTCTATTTGTACGTGTTTCAGCACTACTCTTCCGCCTTCTTCAGCCCCATATAAGTAGTGTACTCGTAATTAGGGTCGAGTTCCCACGTCATAAATGTTTATGTAAGACCAACATCATCTTGTACTTAAAAACTATTGTTAATTTACTGTCGTTGCGTTTTTGTACTTTATTGTAGCGATTTCCACTTGAACTTTAATCTTACTTGTAAACGTTTGTTATTGCGCAAATAATTGATGCTGATAATCAAACCCGGCAGGCAGCTCTGGATCTTTCAAAAATTTGTTCACAAATAATCACGAACCTCATAGAAATGGTTGTCCATTCAGCATGTGTTTTTCCACAAAGCTTTTACGTCTATGATCTGCAAATTTGAGACCCCCCCCCCCCCCCCCCCCGACCCACCAGATGCTATCTACTACTAGCCTACGGAGTAAATTAATTATAAAAACATGGAACATATTTTAACCATTTATAGTGCAGAACCTTTAGTCACAGGTAGGTACAATACAAAAGTTATATTATCCTTAGCAATATATCTAAAATGCATTAAGAAAACGCTGCAAATTATTACACAATGGTTTATTATTTTTCTATATTGATCACTCGTCTGCAAAGCCACCAACCATCCAACGTGAAGAGTGAAGATCGGTCAGCTTTAATTTGAACGGAGATTAGGCCTCTTATGCGATTCGCACTCGTGTTTCTGATTTATCGTACGACCAACCCTTAAATTCTCGTAGGGAGCGAAAGAATTGTCCTACAGAGCGTGGTCTCAAAAAGTTCTAAAAATTCTATAGAATCTTAAATTGAAGGAAAAACAATACCTTTATATCAAACTTTTTTTAGTTAGGGCGTTTTCAAAATTTCAAAATTCATTTCTGAACCCTTAGAAGTGACCAACATCAACCAAAAGCTTCGGGGCACAACTAGACCCCAAATGGAGTCTACATACCAAATTTCATCAAAATCGGTCAATGCTAAGTGGCAAAAGTGCCGGGTACGGCGTACGGCGGACGGACGGCCAAATTTTTGTTCGATTTTTGGATTCTACGTACCTTGAAACGTAAACCATCAAATTTTGAGGGGGTGTTAAAATTTTTTTTCTTGGTCGATTCCAAAGATCGATTTTCATTATTGAAAATAATAAACCAAAACCAGCTAGAGATGCCACCATAGTTGGTGGGAAATGAACTTGGAAACTATTGCAGGTAAAATGAAAAAAAATGAAAACAAGGAGGAGAATTTAAAACATCATGTCAGCTACAACAATACTAGGATGAACAGCCTTGGGAAACAGTGTTAATTACATGACACTGATAATGGATAACCATTATCAGTGTCATGTAATTAACACTGTTCTCCCAAGGCCGTTCATCCTAGTATTGTTGTAGCTGACATGATGTTTTAAATCCCCCCCCCCCTTGTTTTCTTTTTTTTCATTTTACCTGCAATAGTTCCCTAGTTCATTTCCCACCAACTATGGTGGCATCTCTAGCTGGTTTTTTGATCGACGCTGATGTGATGCTCACACAGTCATACATCCTTTGAGCCCCTGAGGGCGATAAATTCACCGAAAGCTCGGCAAAAGAGGAGTTTGATTCTGAAGACCCCATTCCCAATCAGTTGACTGATAATTGTGGAGAAAATAGCCGTGAAGATTTTGGTTGACGTAGGTCACTTCTAAGGGTTCAAAAATGAATTTTGAAATTTTGAAAACGCCTTAACTCAAAAAATTCCGATATAAAGGTATTGTTTTCCCGTCAATTTAAGATTCTATAGAACTTTTAGAGACCACGCGGAGCCCTGTAGGACAAACCATTCGCTCCCTACGAGAATTTAAGGGTTGGACGTACGATAAATCAGAAACACGAGTGTGAATCGCAAAAGAGGCCTAATCTCCGTTCAAATTTTAGCTGACCGAAATGCGATCGATGTTTTTCTTCATATTGGATGGTTGGTGGCTTTTGAGACGAGTGATCTGTATAGAAGAATAATTTGTGTAATTGTATCGATAAAGACTGGCTAAAAATTGAAATAAATGATTCAATAAAAATTTACTCATGCAGCTTAAACGGGATTTCTTCCCCACAACCAGTAACCAGATTTTAAAAGTTACCTCCATGTGCATGGACCACACTAAATCAATTGTCGGTCTCGCCTTTACATTGCTAAAGCACTAGGCGAGACCCTTCAAAAATTGGCAAGGTTAAGACTTCAAAAGAAATACCCGATTGTAAAAATGGATGGTACCGGCATCAAAAAGTCGAAATGTCGACGTGACAACCAAAAGTACAAAATGGAATGGTCGGGGCCCACCACAGTGAAATAAATAAGAAACAACTATTAATGAAAACTGGTGGCAGCACCTACTCACCAAACAGTTGATAAGGAAGCACGACATGCAAGATATATTGGAGGGTTTAATACATAATATAAGTATTCAACTAATTTAATTAGTTCGATTAACCAGACCGAACTCAAAACTGAGTCAAAAGCGCAGACTAGTACTGCGATCTGTCGGCGAAACCTTACACCAACTTCGTCAATCATCTTAACCCTTACACGCTAGGTGGCGACTAACACAATACAACTCGTCAAGTCATCTTGAGATCGCGAGTGACCATGCACCGCGTAAAACACTCGATTTTCCTGTAAATCACATGTTTTCTGGCATTCAAACTTGATTTACTCTTCCAATTTAATTATAAAAAGAAAAATTGATAGATAGTTGGAAAGCTGACAACTAGAACATGCTTTTTTCCGAACAGCGCCCATTGAAATAGCCCGGGATTCGGAGTGAAAACTTCGATTTAAAAAGAGTCATGTTTCAAAAAAAAATTTGAAGTTCGCTTTTTGACTTGATTTTTTAGAAATGGTTAATTACTAATAGATTTTGGTTTTACACTAGGTAGCTTGGAAATTTATCGCTCTTTCCAACAATACTTTTTTGAGGGGATGTTAAAAAAAATTTTTTTCTTGGTCGATTCCAAAGGTTCAATATTGAATAGGTATAATAAACTAAAACTCGGCGCTTCGCGCCTCGGAAACCGGAGTGTCGAGAAGGCCGCGTGACCCCCCCCCCCACCATCACCATCCCACTGTAACGTTTCTCGGATAGTTACTCAAGGGTAATAAAACGTTCCATGTTAAAACCAATCATACCTCATTTTTCCACATAATCTCCCAACGAATAATGAGTTTCATAATTCTAGCGTCGCAAAAGGAAGAAAGTTGCATCTGAGCCGAACTCTTAATCGAACTACGTGATTATGATTTTAATCATGACATCATGGGGGGTCGGGATATCCGTGATCGTTCGCCTGCGCGTTTTCTGGGTCCGAGACACGAACCGACCTCTGCGGAAAGGTCGTGAGTTCAAATAAAGGTAGGTAGATAGTCCACTATAAAAATCATTTCCCCCATACTGATAGTAGCCACTGCACATAAGCAAACGTGAAATCATTGTAACAGCCATAACTCTCATTTTCCAACAATATTCAGAGATTGTGCCGGTTGATAAATATAGTCCCCTATGAGGGTAGTGCAAGGTACTTAGAGATTGATATTTTGGGATAAACTACTTTGCATCGGATCATCTATACAATAGGATTTTGGATACGAGGAAGCTACGTGCCACACCCACTTGGCAGAGGTTTTGAATGAGTAATCCTATTACTCCTGTGATTCATCACAGATTCCCTGTGATTATGACTTTAATCATACTCACAGTGCGTGAATATAATTTTAATCCTATTATTCCTGTGATCAAGAATTTACTCCTAATCATACTCCGTGATTATGATTTTAATCGTACTCTTAGTGTGTGAATACGAATTTAATCGTATTCATAATAACAGAAACATATTCCAGTGATAAAAAATCCTAATCATATTCATGAGTATGATTTTGCCCAACCCTGGTGTGGAGCTTCGCATTGTCGTGGAGGATGACGCCAAGAATTGGTTGGTTCCACCTTTCGTTGCGATATACTGAGTCAGCAGCTCACGATAGTATGCACCATTGACTGCCCTTTTCTCATGAAAAAACCAAAGAGCTAAACGCCTCGATATTCGAAAAAAAAACGTCTACCAATAGCTTCCTCGTATCCATAACCCGCTTGTATAGATGATCCGATGCACAGTAGTTAATCTCAAAATATAAATCGCACGTCAACCGTTGAGTCCGAATATCGAAAAAAAACGCTGCAAATTATTACACAATGGTTTATTATTTTTCTATATAGATCACTCGTCTACAAAATCACCAACCATCCAATATGAAGAAAAAATAAAAAAAAAAATGAAAATAAAATAAATCAAAAAAAATACAAAATCACCAACCATTGATCGCATTTTGGTCAGCTCTAATTTGAACGGAGATTAGGCCTCTTTTGCGATTCACACTCGTGTTTTGATTTATTTATATATATATATATTTCAATATAAACCCTTACATTTTCGTAAGGAGCGAACGGTTTGTCCTACAGAGCTCCTCGTGGTCTCAAAAAATTCTAAAAATTCTATAGAATCTTAAATTGAAGGAAAAACAATACCTTTATATCAAAATTTTTTGAGTTAGGGCGTTTTCAAAATTTCAAAATTGATTTTGGAACCCTTAGAAGTGACCTACATCAACCAAAAGCTTCGGGGCACAACTAGACCCCAAATGGAGCCTACATACCAAATTTCATCAAAATCGGTCAATGCTAAGTGGCAAAAGTGCCGCGTACGGCGGACGGCGTACGGACGGCCAAATTTTTATTCGATTTTTGGATTCTACGTACCTTGAAACGTAAACCATCAAATTTTGAGGGGGTGTTAAAAATTTTTTTTTCTTGGTCGATTCCAAAGGTTCATTATTGAAAATAATAAACCAAAATTTGGCCGTCCGTTCGCCGTACGCGGCACTTTTGCCACTCAGCATCAACCGATTTTGATGAAATTTGGTATGTAGGTTCCATTTGGGGTCCAGTTGTGCCCCGAAGGTTGTGGTTGATGTAGGTCACTTCTAATGGTTCAAAAATTAATTTTGAAATTTTGAAAACGCCCTAACTCAAAAAATTTCTAGATAAAGGTATTGTTTTTCCTTCAATTTAAGATTCTATAGAATTTTTAGAATTTTTTGAGACCACGCGGAGCTCTGTAGGACAATTCTTTCGCTCCCTACGAGAATGTAAGGGTTTTACGTACGATAAATCAGAAACACGAGTGTGAATCGCAAAAGAGGCCTAATCTCCGTTCATATTTTAGCTGACCGAAATGTGATCGGTTTCTCTTCATGTTGGATGGTTGGTGGCTTTGCAGACGAGTGATCAATATAGAAAAATAATAAACCATTGTGTAATAATTTGCAGCGTTTTAAGTACAAGATGATGTTGGTCTTACATAAACATTTATGACGAGGGAACTTGACCCTAATTACACTACTTCTATGGGGCTGACGAAGGCGGAAGAGTACCGCTGAAACGCGTACAAATAGACGAAAAATAATAAACCATTGTGTAATAATTTGCAGCGTTTTTTTCATCAATTTAAAATAGTATTAAATTTTTAGAATCGAATGAGACCACCGAGAGCTCTGTAGGACCAACCGTTCGGTCCCTACGAGAACGTAACGGTTGGGCTTATGATAAATCACAAGGCCATACTCCGTTCATATTTTTGCTGACCGAAATGCGATAGCTGTTCGTTTCCTCGAGATGTTTTCAGTTTTGCGTCCTTAGCAACCAGTAATAAAATTTCCTAATAAAGGCACCCACAACTCTTTATTTATTCGCATTGAGTGTAAGAAAGAAGGTAAAATATGGTAGGTAGTGACAATGGCAAAGCTGTGCTCTTTGCAGGTGAGTGATCTATACAGTCAAATTATAAAGCTTTGTGTAATAATTTGCAGCGTTCTCGATTCTACGTGCTTTGAAACGTAAACCAACAAATTTCGAGGGTTGGGGTTGGCAATTTTTCAACAGGGAACATGTTATAGCCCTAGAATAACTACGCGCCAAGTTTTTCAATGCATTTTAGATATTTTGCTAGGGATAATATAAATTTTGTATTATAACTACCTACTACTAAAGGTTTTGCACTGAATTTGGCTAAAACATGTTCCATGTTTAAATCATTTACGCAGTAGGCTTTAAATAGATAGCATCTGGGGAGACGAAGTGCCGAGTTTTTCTTGGTCGATTACAAAGGTTCATTATTGAAAATAATAAACCAAAAAAGTCACCAAAAGTTGCGAGTCACCGATTGCTCCCTCCATAGTCACAGACAACAAACTAGTAGAAGCATAGCTGAGCCCGTACGACTCTACGCCGTGTTATTGTAGCTCTGTACAGAAAACAGTACTGCATGTTCGTCGCTGTTCGTAGTATTCCAGGGTTAAAACCTTGGCCAATTTTCAACTGCAAAACGACTCAAAATACAGCCTCTGAAAGTCGAAAAGTGTTTCTAGGCGCCCGCCTTGACGCACAGTACCGTGAGTATGTGTAAAAAATCGAAAAAACGAACGTCTATTAGTATTGGAAAGTAGTGCAAGAACCTATCCCCAGATAGTCTTTGAGCACGTTTAAATAGGTTTCCTGACCTCACAAGCCTCTTACGGATCACCACAGGGCAAGTTCCGCGATCATTTATTTTTAATAACTCATTTCACCCAAAACGCTAACGATGAACTACCTGCTCATTATGAGTGCGGATACCGTCATATCAACAAGTTGGGTCTTATCTTCATGACGAGTCACGGCATAAGTATGTGCTTTATTCACGTTTTTTAATGATTTTTTAAGTATGAATTTCCCCTAAGCACTCGGTAAACTCGTCATAAAAATAATTCCCAATTTTTCTTCTTAAACCTTAACATTAAATAGTGAATTTCTCAAAAAGAGGAGAAATGAGGAATTAGTGCATTTGATGAATGTTTTCTGGCACTATCCCTTGATTCAATCCCGTTGGAATTTGCCGCGACTTTTTTTTTCTATGAAATTTTAAATACGAATAGAAAGTTTTTGAAAAATTCAAGTCGCAGGAAAGTGTGGAGAGGAAAAAAACCACATCCTCGCATTTTTCATATCAAAAGAATAGAACAGAAAAGATTATGAAGTCATCAACCAGTATCTTATTAGGGATAACTTCATTGACACGACCACCATCCACAAAACTGCTGTAATGCTGTACCAAGCACATCTAACGCTATGGAACTGAGTTGTGGAAGCGCTCTCTCCAGCATCAGCAGCGCTAATGACAGTGACGATTTAGATTCCTCAATCAGTGTAATGCAATTCTAAAAACATCTAATTATTACCTATGTTTTGGTACCTAAACTTTTGTAAAATTGCACTTGTACTTTAAAAACCACAAGCGGAGGAGCTAACTGCCCTCCAGCATTAGCTGTCACCAAAGCAGTGACACACTCTCTTCTCAATCATCTTGTTTTGAATGAATACAAACGCTTCCATGTAAATTACATTGACTTTCTGAAAGCTGTCCTCCACTGGCACCGTGTCCGCCACCGGTACATTTCATATTCGCTTCGAAAAATAGCATTCTGTGGACAATAATATGATTAACACTGCTTTTTTGCATTGATAACTCGTTCATAAATGTCTTTTGTTTCGAATTTAAAATTTCAGTATGTCGCGGGTTAAGATCTATCATGTGCTATCTCATTTTTTGGCCAAAATGAGTTTTATATATCGATCGACGCGGAATCTCGCGGTCTTTCGTGCTACGCTGTCATTTCTTCAAAAATCTCAATAGATTGCGCGCAATCGCCTAAAAACCTATCATGTGCTATCCAAAAGCTTAATGTTATCAGGAGCTATCTACACAGTGGCGTACAAAAGGTCCTGCTTTCTCCATCCGGTAAGTAAATGCTATTGTTTTTTTAAATCAAATTACGCAATAATTCCGCTTAGTTTAAGTTTATTTTTAATTAAGTACCTAATTGTATACTACAAAATGAAGTCAAGATAAAAAAAATGAGGCAGATGGAATTTGAGCTAGCTATGTGAATCACTAAAGGAACTCACATTTTTCTCCTTCTTAGAATGCAAAAAGATCTAACTTCTTTTGAAAAGTTGCAGTAATTTTTGTGTCCAAGGTTTTCTTGTTGCAGGTCGTTTTTTAATTCCAGATAGCCTCTAAAAGTGACGACGAATCTTTCGAGCCTAGTGACGATGATTATTGTTCCGATTCATCCCATCCTGTATAGTCCATACCGTGCAAAACTTTTGGATCACACCTTCTTTACTGATTTTGGAGTTGAAGAAAAAACAAGTGGGTGTGGCACATAGCTTCCTCGTATCCATAACCCGATTGTATAGATGATCCGATGCATAGTAGGTAATCTCAAAACATCAAAACAAGTTAATCTGTAACATCCCTGAAAATTTCATTGAAATCGGATGGAAAATGTAGAAGTTATGGCCGTTACAAGGAATTCACGTTTCAACATGCGCAGTGGCTACTATCAGTCCGGAAGTGGTGATTTTCATAGGGGACCATCTAAATACTAATCTGTAACATCCCTGAAAATTTCATTGAAATCGGATAGAAAATGTAGAAATTATGGACGTTACAAGGAAATTCACGTTTGCGCATGCGCAGTGGCTACTATCAGACCGAAGGTGATGATTTTCATAGGGGACCATTTAAATACTAATCTGTAACATCCCTGAAAATTTCATTGAAATCGGATCGAAAATGTAGAAGTTATGGCCGTTACAAGGAATTCACGTTTGCGCATGCGCAGTCGCTTCTATCAGTCCGGGGATGATGATTTTCATAGGGGACCGTCTACACACCAACCCGCACAATCCCTGAAAATTTCATTTAAATCGGACAATAACTTCGTATAGTTATGCGCGTTACAAGGAATTCATGACAGACAGACAGACAGACAGACACACAGACACTGAACCAAAATTGTTCAGAAAGGTCTAAAACGCAAAACGCGAGTGAAAATTTTGATTTTGGAGAACTTTTTTTTTCGACCTTGAAAAGTGAAAACAAAGCTTCCGCTACCTTGGAAGACTCGGAAGCAATTATAAATATAATTTATATTATATTTTTATTATTATATTTATTTATTTTATTATAAATATAAATTGGTGGATTTCTTACAAACTCAATTTCACAGACGATCTTCAAGAACTACCATAAAGACCCCGAAAAATTGACAATAATGTACCTTTTCCAAAGCTGTTAGTTATTCCACCGCCACCGACTCCTCGTGATATATACGACGATTTGCTAATTCTTTGTAGATTATTTCCATAAGACGTCAAGGTGTTTTATAACTCTCTTCGTCACGAAGAACAAAGTGTAAGAGAAGCAAAGAAGCAAGACAAGAAAGGGAAACTAATCAACAAAGAAGTGATTAATCAATCTGGTGATCATGAAGAAAATGGGAAAAGAGGGAGAAAAATATGTATAATGAAATGAATAACTTTAGTACATTTTTAATTTATATTTCTAGTAAATTTGTGAAGCACTTTCAGCATGCTTAGGTTCTGTTCGTTTCAATTAGTGGTGCCTATTTGGTTTTCATTTTCTGGTTTAATTCATCATTTTGGTTTATTATTTTGAATAATAAACCTTAGGAATCGATAGTGTTGAATTTTTAGAGACCACGTAGTTCTGTAGGACAATCCGTTCACTCACTACGAGAATTTTAGATTGTTTAGTTTTTATTAATTAGATTGATGTGCTAGAATAAAAGATTATTTTTTTACCAATTTCATTAATTAATTCACCCTTTCACCAGTTCGATTATTTCAAGACTTTATTAATTCATTGAAAGTACCATTATAGTACTTGGTATGTATCAAGAGCTATCTTCTCGAGTTCAGAAATTATCACATGCTATCTAATGCATTTTTTTTATTATTGCAGTTTTGAACAAACCATTGATTATCGTCGGATTCTAATACTTATCTAACGTAAAAATATTTTTAAAAAAACAGCAACTAAGTCGAAAGTAACCCCTCAAATCGGGTTTTTGTCTCTCCTGAAAAGTTGAAAAAAGTAAGATAGCACATGATAGTTCTTAACCCTCGATTTTTCATGAACTTCTTCTAATATTATTTATTGTGCAATTTTATTTCCTTGAAATATGAAGTAAGTAGTATGAAATCCATGATCAGAGCAAACTTCCCTAACAGAACTCTCCACAAATTGATTTTTGATCACTACACCTATAAACTCACAGTACTCTGCGACGGTATTGTGTCGGTACACTTGTACTTATTCATGGTTTATTGTCAAGGTGTAATGACATTCCGAAGAAAGCACACTGAAACCTATGGGGCGATATTTCTTGGGTTTATTTATGTTTGTTGTGCCCTCTTCTGTGTGATCTTTGAACTCACCCTCTCACTGCTCCGCTCATTTCTAGAAATGCAACCTGCGGCGATGCCAATTGCAAATTGAGCGGAAGCGGCTCAAATCATGAGAGTCGCTTCATTCAACGTGCAATTATTACTCTGCTGAGAAGGAGAGAGGGTAGGGAGGCGGTCGGTTCGATAAATGTATTTTCGCGAATGGCTACTAGACGTGGGCAGGCTGAGTTGCACATCGAAAGCTATTCACTTTACTTACACAGAGCTGGAAGCGACTGGCGGGTTTCCGGTGTTCCGAGAAGCCAACACTTGAGAAATGAATTAAAATACGGGAGTCCTCGACGTTTCCCTACATCGCACGACTGAGTTTCATCGGGAGAGTCGGAGGTTCTATTGATTATCCGTGGAGGAAGGGCGTGCCCTGGAGGTGGGGAAGAGTTTACCTCCATCTGGAGCCCTCATGTGGCTCGTCAGCTGATCGGCGGGAGGCGGCGCGGGAATCTGCCCCCATGACTACGACAGCCACTCCGTGTTGTGGTACCCAGGTGGACAACAAGTTAGACACTGAATCCCCCCCCCCCACAAGACCACACATAACACAACGCCTCCGGTATTTTGAGTAAACCATACAATACACGCTGCAAATTATTACAGAAAGGTTTATCATTTTTCTGTATACATCACTCGCCTGCAAAGAACACAGCTTTGCCACTGCCACCACTCATCAATCATATTTTACCTTCACAATCAAGTTGAACTGGAAGAAATAAACGCTTCACACTCAATGCGAAGAAATAAAGAGTTGTGGGTGTCTTCATTAGGAAATTTGATTACTGGTGAGGACGCAAAATTGAATACCTACAACTCGAAGAAACGAACAACGATCGCAATTTGTCCAGCGAAAATTTGAACGGAGATTAGGCCTCTGTCGCGATTCACACTCGTGTTTTTGATTTATCGTGAGTCCAACCCTTGTTTCTCATAAGGAGCAAACTGTTCGTGCTACAGAGCTCTGGGTGGTCTCATTGGATCCTAAAACGTCTGCCAAGTGGGTGTGGCACATAGCTTCCTCGTATCCATAACCCGATTATATAGATGATCCGATGCATATTAGTTAATCTCAAAACACCAATCTCTAAGTACCTTTCACTACACTCATCGGGGACCATCCACACGCTAATCTGGACAATCCTAGAAAATTTCATCAAATTCGGATGAAAAATGTAAGTGAGTAGATGTATGTGATTGGATCAAAAAAATACTTAGCTTCAGCTGGGATTCGAACCCGTGACCCCTAGGGGATAGTTCTATGCTCTACCTCTGACCTATTGTGGCCTAGTGATGCAATGAATAGGATTTGAGACTCTCACAGGAGACCATCCCTCTATGAATGAATCCCTCTAGGAAAAACCATTCTCTATGATTTTCATAGGGGACCATCTGAACACTACTCTGTAACATCCCTGGAAATTTCATTGAAATCAGATGGAAAATGTAGAAGTTATGGCTGTTACAAGGAATTCACGTTTGCGCATGCGCAGCGGCTACTATCAGTCCGAAGGTGGTGATCTTCATTGGGGATCATCTACAACCTAATCCGCATAATCCCTGAAAATGTCATCGAAATCGGGTAGAAAAGGTGGAAGTTATGGCCGTTACAAGGAAATTCACGTTTGCGCATGCGCAGTGACTACTATCAGTCCAAAGGTGATGATTTTCATAGAGGGCCATCTAAATACTAATCTGTAACATCCCTGAAAATTTCATTGAAATCCGATGGACAATGTAGAAGTTACGGCCGTTACAAGGAATTCACGTTTGCGCATGCGCAGTCGCTTCTATCAGTCCGGGGATGATGATTTTCATAGGGGACCGTCTACACACCGACCCGCACAATCCCTGAAAATTTCATTGAAATCGGACAATAACTTCGTATAGTTATGCGCGTTACAAGGAATTCATGACAGACATACAGACAGACAGACACACAGACACTGAACCAAAATTGTTCAGAAAGGTCTAAAACGCAAAACGCGAGTGAAAATTTTGATTTTGGAGAACTTTTTTTTTCGTCCTTGAAAAGTGAAAACAAAGCTTCCGCTACCTTGGTAGACTCGGAAGCAAAATTGAATACTATTTTAAATTGAAGAAAATCAATACCGTAATTTCGATTTTTTGCTGGGGCGTTTTGAAAATTTCAGCCCTTCTTTTCAACCCTTATAAGTGACCTACATCAACCAAAAGCTTCGGTCACAACTAGACCCCAAATGGAGCCCGTATGCCAAATTTCACCAAAATCGGTCAATGGGAACTGGGGAAAATACCGCATACGGCGGACGGACGGCCAAATTTTGGTTTATTATTTTCAATAACGAACCTTTGGAATCGATCAAAGAAAAAAATGTATTAACCCTCAAAATTTGTTGGTTTATGTTTCGACGTACGTAGAATCCGAAAATCGAATAAAATTTCTGGGGTCTAGTTGTACGTGCCCCGAAGCTTTTGGTAGGTTTCAGTCAATTCTAAGGGTTGGAAAATAAGGGCTGAAATTTTGAAAACGCCCTACCTCAAAAACTTTTGATATAAAGGTATTGTTTTTGTTAAGTTTAAAATAGTATTGAATTTTTAGAATCGAATGAGACCACCCAGAGCTCTGTAGCCAACCGTTCGCTCCCTATGAAAATTTAGGGGTTGGTCTTACGATAAATCAGAAACGCGAGTGTGAATCGCAAACGAGGCCTAATCTCCGTTCAAATTTTAGCTGACTAAAATGCGATCGGTGTTCGCTTCTTCGAATTGTATTCAGTTTTGCATACAGTCAGACACGGAACCAAAATTGATCAGGAAGACCTGAACGAAGAACGCACGTGGAAATTTTGATTTTTGAGAACATTTTTTTCAACCTTGAAAAGTGAAAACTATGATTCCGCTACCTTGATAGACTCGAAAGCAAAATTTAACCTCCCATCAAAATTTTATGGTTTACGTTGAACCAACTGTTCTCCCCCAATAAGCATTTACAAGTAGGACAAAGCAGAAACACGAGTGTGATTGCTTTTTCATTCTTATTTGTTTAGGCGTATACATGTTGTCATCAACATGGAGTTGATGTCAACACCTGATGATATTGATATTGTAATGAATCTACAAAATCACGAACGCACACTTGGCAGTGCAAACTGAGACTGAAACTTTTATTGTAATATTTCATTTATCATCACCAAGAGTAACCAACGTAACCAAGAACGGACGTCGAACCGATATCAACTGGGTAGAGGGAAGAAAGGAGAAAAAATCCGGCCCGAAACCCTAAATTAACTGAAGTCCTTCGAATCAATCAATTTGCTTCATCAATTTTATTTTCTCGAATAAAGCATATTCGTGATACCTACCGACAAATTATGTTTGATTTTCGGTGCTGTTCTGTAAGAGGGTTAGGAAAAGATTCCTGAGGTAATTCACGTACCTTTATGGTCATCATTTCGTCCATTTAAGAGGTAAAATCAAGAGCCATAAAACTCATAAACCAGACCAAAACCGTAAAATTCGGGCGAGCAGCGCACTTGGTCACTTCTGCCAGCCAACTCGAAAAAGAGTTCATAAACCCGAAAATCGAAAATTTTGAGATTTGTGACGCTTGCAATTAACGACGTGTCACGTGACTTCTAGTTTTGCTCGTCCTCTTTTCAGGACGTCCCACAGTAAGACTTGGGCGTCCTTATGTGATTAATCTGGGGTGAAGGAGGACAACACTCAAAAAAGAAAAAAGTCTGCCAATTGGGTGTGGCACATAGCTTCCTCGTATCCATAACCCGATTATATAGATGATCCGATGCATAGTAGTTAATCTCAAAACATCAATCTCGAAGTACCACCCGCATAGAAACTCTACACATCAATCGGCACTATCTCTGAATATTGTTGGAAAATGTACAAGTTATGGCTGTCGCAAGGAAAATAGGTACGATTGCACATGTTCAGTGGATACCTATTATTCTGGGGGCAATTATTTTCATAGGGGACCATCTGCACGCCAACCCACGCAATCCCTGAAAATTTCATTGAAATCGGATGAGAATTGTAGAAGTTATGGCTGTGGTAAGGATTTCACGTTTGCGCATGCGCAGCACTTACTGTTAGTCCGGAGGTGATGATTTTCATAGGGGACCATCTACACGCTAACCTACACAATCTCTGAAACTTTCATCAAAATCGGATGAGAATTGAGTTATGGCTGTGCCAAGGATTTCATGACAGACGGACAGACACACGGACTCGGAACCAAAATTGTTCAGAAAGATAAAACGGGAGTGGAAATTTTGATTTTGGAGAACTTTTTTTTTAACCTTGAAAAGTGAAAACCAAGCTTCGGCAACCTTGGTAGACTTGGAAGCAATAACCACAAACTAATCCGTATCAGACCATTCTGAATCCAAATCGGCGAAAAAAACGCTGCAAATTATTACACAAAGGATTGCTATTCTTCTATATAGATCACTCGTTTTGAAATAACACGGCTTTGCCATTGTTACCACCAACCAACATGAAGAAAAACATCGATCGCATCTTGGTCAGCTAAAATTTGATCGGAGATTAGGCCCCTTTTGCGATTCACATTCGTGTTTCTGATTTATCATATTAGAGGTGACCTACATCAACCAAAATCGTCGGGGCACAACTAGACCCCAAATGGAGCCTACATACCTACCAAATTTCATCAAAATCCTTCAAAGCTAACTGAGGAAAGTGCCGCGAACTGCCAAATTTTTATTCGATTTTTGGACCAAAAAACCAAAACATTTGAGGGGGGTTAAAAAAATTCTTGGTCGATTCCAAAGGTTCATTATTGAAAATAATAAACCAAAACCATAGGTGAATGTCTGTGTGTGTGACAAAATCTTGTGTCGTCTGCCCAGCCCTTAGTTTTCAACCGATTTTCCTGGTTCTTTTTTGTTCGACGCGGAAATCTATCTAGTTGTGCACTACGTAATCGGAATTTCAAATTTTGCCTTCGTGGGTTCTTGTGTTTCACCTTGAATACGGATGTGAACTACTACGGACTGCCTACACAGATGAAAGTTCACCGTTACGACGAATCACCGCTTTGGTGCCAGACTGGCACCATTGGTGGGGGTTGAACTTGAATTCGCACGTTGGGTATCATACCTAGATCTTGGATTTTAAAATTCTGTTCAAATTCGAGGCTCCCATGCCGCTAGAAATGGCGGCTAATGGCTGGGGGGGTCTATTGTAATGTAACGAATTGGCACTTCAACACAGTCTTTGAATATTTAGTGAATTATATTTTTTATACAACTTGTTGATATTACAACACAACACAAAAGCTTAAAGTCAAGCCAATAATCTTTTCCTGTACAACACCTGTTGAATAAAATTACCAACGGGTGTTGAACATTTATAGTTCATCGAGTGAATCAACCTATTGCACTCCCCCTCACGAGATGGTTTGCTGGGTTCCTTTCCAATCCCAGTTGACGTCGAAATTCCATCAATTTGCAAGCTGGTACTGCCTTGGTAAGGATGTCCGCAGGCATTAATTCCGTTGGGCAGTACTGGATGCTTACGTCTTGATTATTCAGTGCTTCACGTATGAAGTGTTCCTTCAATGCTATATGCTTTGATTTCGCATTGATAATCGGGTTCGCTGCCCAGCTTTGTGCGGCTTGATTGTCGTTCAGCAGGTCAATGCAGTCGTGGCGAATCCCGATGTCGTTGGCAAGGTTCTTCAAATGGATTGCTTCTTTTGCGGCTTCTGTTAGCGCCATATACTCGCTTTCCGCTGTGGATTGAGCAACGGTTCTTTGTTTCTTTGCTTCCCAGCTAATTGCAGATCCAGCGTAGGTGAAGAAGTATCCGGTGTATGAGCGACCGTCGATGTTACAGCATCCCCAATTGGCATCGGTATATCCCCTAATGGGTTGTCCAGTTTTTCTGAATACAAGGCTCAAGTCTTTGGTCCCTTTCAGGTATCTCACGACATGTTTTGCAGCCGACCAATGTTGTTTTCCATGGCATGAGTTGAATTGTGACAAGTAGCTAACTGCATACGCAATATCTGGACGGGTTGCTGTAGCCAAATACATGAGTGACCCAATCAGATTTTGATATGGCACATTTGTCTCGTCCGGTTTTGCCTTTTCAAGTTTTAACCCTGGTTCCATGGGTGTTGATAAAGGTTTGCATTCCTCCATTTTGAATTTGTTAAGTATTTTTTCAATATACTTTTGTTGAGTCATTTGAACTGAGTTTTGAGTTTTCTTGAATTCTATGCCGAGACAATAATTTAAAGATCCAAGATCTCGCATAGCGAAACAGTTCATTAAATTTTGTTTAATTTCGTCCAATTTAGATTTGTTAGAAGAAGCCAAAATCAGATCATCTACGTATACTGCGAGAAGTGTTCTGTCTCCCCCTTTCTCGAGTACGTATAAACAAGGGTCTGCAAATGATGGTTCGAATCCCAGTGCTTGAAGTTGGGAATCAAGTCTTTTGAACCATTGTCTACCTGCCTGCTTCAGTCCGTACAAAGATCTTTGCAGTAAGCATACTTTTTCTTCTGGTCCCTTGAGATCCTCTAACATAGTTTTTGTCTTATCAAATAGTTCTTGATTGTCACTTTCTTCTATTAGGATTTCTTGCAGATATTTTTTCAGATTTTTAGGTTGTTTCATATATATTTCTGCATCTACATCTCCATTCAGGTATGCGGTTGTGACATCGAGTTGGCATATTTCTAAGTTTTCCTCAGCCGCTATCCCCATTAGAAATCTTATTGTTTTGAGCTTCACGACTGGAGAATAAGTTTCGTAGAAATCAATACCAGGACGCTGAGTGAATCCTTGTGCGACCAATCTTGCTTTCTTTCGATCCAAAGTTCCGTCCGCATTTAATTTTTCTTTTAATATCATTCGGTATCCGATTGGATTTTTCTGTTTAGTCCTTCTGGTTATTTTCCACGTTTCATTTTTAATATGTGCCTTGATTTCATTTTTTATTGCTATTTTCCATTCATCTTCATTTTCATCGAATTCTTCAAGAGTTTCTTCGGTATAGTATGATATATTACCCTCTTTTTCAAAATTGAGTGGTAATAGTATTTTTCCTGATCTTGTTGTAATTCCTTCATGCTGAGGTTCGGCTTGTTTTGGAGCATCTATTTCTATCATTTTTGTTGAATCATTTTGGTTTTGTCTTGTTTCGTTTTCGTCATTCTCTTGCAATTCTACTTGATTTTCTTCAGCTCGGACTTGTTCTGTTTCATTTTCTTGTGATTCTATTTGATTTTCTTCACTGTTTGGAGTTGCCGCTGGTGCGTTGACCTGTCGTCTGCTTTGGTTTATGTTAACTGCTGGTAACTGGAATTTGTAGAACATTGGCTTCGCAGGTTCCTCCAGTGACAGTTTCAGTTCTTCGTCCGATTTGAAGAGTTCTGAGTATTTGTCCAGTACTTTAACATCCCTGGAAATCACAATTTTGTTTAAATGAGGTGCCCAGATCCTGTAAGCTTTTGAGATTTCTGAGTATCCCATGAATATCCCTTCGTTTGCACGAGGGTCAAATTTTCCTCTATTCTTGCGTTTGTCCAAGAAGAATGATTTTGCTCCAAATAAATGTAAGTGTCTGACCGATGGAATTCGTCCAACCCACTTTTGAAATGGTGTTGAACCATCAAGTGAACTTGATGGACATCGATTCAGGATATAATTTGCCGTGTTTATTGCTTCTGCCCAGAATTTTTGTGGCAATTTTGCTTCAATTAATAAACACCTAGCTTTGTCCATAAGGGATCGATTTTTTCGTTCGGCAAGCCCGTTTTGTTGAGGAGTATGAGGTGCTGACAATCGTCTTTGGATACCCCATTGGTTCAGTTGTTTATCAAATTTTGCGTTACAATATTCTCCCCTGCCATTATCAGTTTGTAGGAATTTTATGCGTTTCCCTGTTGAGTTTTCTACTTCATTTTTGTATGTTTTGAAAGCTTCTATTACATCGTTTTTCTGTTTTAGGAAGTATATCTTTGTATATCTAGAGTATTGATCAGTAAAACTAACATAGTATTTTGCTCCTCCTGGTGATGGTGTCTGGTACGGTCCCCATACATCTGAATGGATGATTTCGAGGAGTCCAACATTCTTTGGAGAGTCTGTCGTTTTGAATGGTAGTCTAGTCATCTTACCTTTGATGCAGATCTCACAGTCACCAAGATTTTCTGATGGATTGAAGTCTAGTCCAGCAATAGTTTCTTTTCTTTTGGCGTTTTTCAGATCACTTTCGTTGAGATGTCCCAGTTTTCTGTGCCATAGTTTCATGCTGGAAGATAGGTAACATGATTCATGGTTTTTCTTGGGTTTCACGTAATAAAGTCCATTTGATCGATTAGCTTCTAGAATTACATCACCGCACTTGTTCCTAACTTGTGCTGAATGTTTCTTAAAGGTAATTTCATAGCCTCTATCTGCGATTTTCCCAACCGACATGAGATTTGTCGTTAGATCGGGTACGTACAGAGTATCTTCTAGATTGATAGTGCTATTTCCCAGGGTAATTTTTACTTTTCCTCCGCCCTCAATGGACGTTTCGTGACTTTTTGAAGCTAATTGTAATTTATGTTTGGGCGTTTCATCGAGATTAATGAATTTAGATTTCGAAGAACATAGATGTGACGTGCAACCACTATCTAAACACCATGATTGTTGAGAATTATCCTTGTTTGCATTCGAGGATAGACAGATTTGACTAGCTAGAAAAATTGATTCGTTTTTATTATTTTTCTTGTTTTTATGCCAGCAATCTTGAGACGTGTGTCCAAATTTGTTGCAAATTTTACATGTGATTTTAGTTTTAATTGGTTCATTCTTAGCATCATTTGACGAACTGCGTTTGTTGAAGTTATGGTTTTTCATTTGAAATTTTCTGTTTTTCCCCATAAATGATTCTTCAGCCGAGGTTGACATGTTATGATCGCGCGCTTCACTTTCCTCAATGATTTTTATTTTTAATTGTTCTGGAGAAGGTAGTTCGTCGCGAGATTCAATGGCAACACGGAAGTTTTCGAATGTAGATGGTAGAGAGTATAGCATTATGATACTTAATAAATCTGGATTTACATTTATGTCCATTTCTGCTAACTTGTCTACATTGTCTGTGAATTTATTTAGGTGGTCTCTGATATTATCACCCTCTTTCATGCGATGCAAAACGAGTGATTTCAAGAGAGTTGCTTTCCTAGCTGGACCTGTACTTTGGTATATGTTTTTTAATGTGTCCCAAATGTCTTTTGAAAATTCACAATTCTTGATTTGTTTCAATTCGGATGGGGAAATTATAAGTAAAAGCTCTGATTTAGCATTGATGTCCATATCTAGCCATTCTTCTACTTGTTCAGCATTTGTGTTGTCACTAACTGGTTTCGGACATTTGCCATTAACATATTTCCAAAATCCATTTCTGGTAAGAAGTGCTTGAGCTTGGATTTTCCAAGTATCATAATTGTCCCGTCGAAGTAGTTCTATTTTATGATTTGTACCAGTCATTTTTGCGTACGATTATAAATCAAACATTGACTTACTTCGGTTTTTCCTTTGGGATGTTCGGGAATTGAATGGTTTTGTTTTACTCACGGAATTGAAGTCGTCTACGCACAAAACACGTCGATAAGTCTCATAATCTATTGTAATGTAACGAATTGGCACTTCAACACAGTCTTTGAATATTTAGTGAATTATATTTTTTATACAACTTGTTGATATTACAACACAACACAAGCAAGCTTTTTTTAAAGTCAAGCCAATAAACTTTTCCTGTACAACACCTGTTGAATAAAATTACCAACGGGTGTTGAACATTTATAGTTCATCGAGTGAATCAACCTATTGCAGGGTCCACTATTTCTAACTCGAAATACTAACTAAATTAGGTACATTGAGTGAAACAGTTTTGAGCAGGAGGAAGGTAAATAAAAAACCCTGTGTTGTTGCCTGTAAAGTCGGTATACGGGCGAAAGTTTTACGTGACAACGACTTTGAGTGGTAAAATAATTTTAATGTTAATATTCATTCGTATAGTAGGAAGAAGGATAAAATAAAATTCTTTGTCAAGTTGCACAGAGTAGGTATTTCCCGTAGGTAGTAGGTATTTCCCATGGGTGGGGGGAGTGAGCGCCGGGGAAGGGGAGGGGCCGCCCGTCTTTTGGGTGCGCCGAGCTGCACCCCCTCCGTGAGCGGAGCGTAACGCAGTTTCTTGAAGTGTCTCCCGGTAAACCAATTTATAAGACGTTATCACGTCAAAAATGCGTTTTATCGCTCACCAACTGGTTTAAATTGACCAAATGCTTTTCCAATGGGACGTCCCCTGGAATGCATGCATTACTAAACAATATGATTTTGTTGGCGCACGGTAATGAGTGAAGTTTTATTTGTGATGGATTTGCACGATGTTGGCTACCGCGCGGCAGCCTGCCAATCACGTCATTCTCGGTTTCCAGCGTTTTTGACGTAGCGTCTCGCGGGATTGATAAACTGACGATTTTCCTTACCACCAGTTTTTGTTTCTTTCCAAGGCATTTTATTTAAGAAAAAATAAAAAAACATGAGCACAACCTATTCGCCTATTGGTAGTTGGTTCACAATATTATAATTTGTGCGTTGAAAAGTAGATAAGCAGGACAGGAACAAACTAAACTCCCACAACCGCCAGACTGATGTGAGGGTGAGATAATTTTCGAAAATGTGAAGGGAAAAGTCTCAGGAAGGGTTAGGTGCCTTTTTTTCAATGCTGGATGATTTATAACAATATGAAATCGTGAACATAGAAAGCAATATTCTCCATCGAATACAGTTAGATTTGTCAGGGTTGGGATAATGAAATTGAATTGTTTCACCTGTGGATTTCGAATAGACTCCGGTGACTTCATGTTTTCTGTTATCTTCAATAATCTTATTAAAAACTCACAACTTTGGCACTAGAACACTTCTGATAATGACAACACACACAACAACACACACACACTGAACACTTCTAGAACACTTCTGATGGCTTAGGCGTAGTTGCGAATCATAACTCGACATTATCATAACACTCCGGTACATAACTTTCTCCGGTACTCAGTGTAACATGCTCAGCACTCTAGAATAGCATTGCGATTGAATTTTACTTGAAACTTGAAAGCATTCACTAGACCGACCTTCGCGGCGTCACCGAGTCGGTGACACCGACATATTACACTTTTCTTCGTGTTTTCGATCCTATCTCAGTAAAATTTGCAAACTCACGGTCGAATCACAAACGCACGACCCGATCAAGAGCAACAGAATGATAACAAACACGGATGGCAGGGGGCAGGGTAATCAGCACAGAGTTCAAGAAGACAACAGTCAAGTAGTGACGATTCCATACTTTCGATATTTAAAGATATCGATAGTTTGTTTCGATATTTCCGATATTTTCATCTATCTTCCGTTTTGCTTGTTCAGTTGGCAGTAGTAATAATAAATAAATATGTCAACGACGATCGTGTCGAATTATTCAAACAAATTTCATTTACGAATCTGCCGATGGACATATTTTTCTTTCGATATTTTATCGGTATCGATACTGTCATCCGATCAAAAGGTCGTCACTAGAGAAGCTCAAGATTCAGAAAACAGCCGTCAGAGTGCATTAGAGTGGTTCTTGGAACACGCGGCAAAATTCGAAAATTTTCAAGCTTGCTGGAACAGACAGAAGGGTTTGAATAGTGCGATGCGCTTCAGCTATGACCGGAGAAACATTTTTTCAACAGAACAATAGAATTTAAATTTCTACTTGTGTTAACATAATTTCAAATTGAAATTGAGTTTGTGGAGTCGATTACATTTTATATATTTGATTTTGTATTTTATTTTTACTCTTGAGAGAAATCAGGTGAACCTGATAACCAGCGTCTTCCTTTCTTCACCTTTATTTCGTCAATTTCACAACGTAATGACAACTGCATACCCGAACTGGCTAATCAGGTGACGTCAACAGCCTAGTAGGTACCCACCTAAACAGTACATTTCAGGGTGAAGGGGGGAGGGGGCTCGTGGTGGGAGAATCTGCTGTTTCCAACCACTGTTTTTTCAATGCCTTTCTGCTCAAGTGAGATTCTACCAGGTGGTTATATCTGAAGTAGAAATTATGCACTATACTGTTCGAAAAAAGCTCTCAAACCTAAAATCGGATGCCCAACTCACTTTTACTTGTCACGTCAATAATCGCCAATAAAACATTTAATTTTTCCCCCCCTGAAAAAATTTACGTTTTTCTTGATTTAAACCTTATTTTTTAATTGAATCACAAAGTGATTTTTTTTGTGAACATTAGGTATGTCTGTGAAAAACTAAGATAGATTTGAGAAAGTTTATAGTTTATCATTTTCAATGTAAGTAATAAAATATTGGAATCGACCAAGAAAAAAAAATTAACCCCCCCCCCCTCACTCTCTCTCTCTTTCTGAAATGATGATGAAATTTGATATACAGGCTCCATTTGAGGTCTAGTTGGTTCATTTTCAGTCACTTCTAAGGGGTAAAAAGTGGGGCACAACATGCTCAAAACCCCCTACTTAGCTCGGAAACTGTAGATGAACAGGTATATTGTTCTTTCGTTAATTTGAAATAAGGACGATTTTAAAAAATTTGTTAACCCCTTCCAGAGCTCTGTGGGACCGTTTGCTTCCTATCAGGATAATTATTATACAATTAATGAATTCATTAATATGCAGACATACATAATTGCTGAAATTTTTTCATCAGATTAGGATAGTTTTCAAGTTGATGCCGAAGTTGTGTTTTTAAATCAATTTCCTTTGCCTATTTTATTTCAGTTTTAGGGTTTTAGTTTTAAGGTATTCATATTTCATCTGTTTAAATATAAATCATGTTATTTGAATTGTATATTTTTTAAAATAATGGTGGAAGTAAAATTGAATTGAGGTGTTTGAGTTTCCTACCTATGCGGGAAGGGGGTTCAAGGGTGGAAAAATACTCCAGAGGGGGGCCCTTCAGGGCTAAAAACGGTCCTGGCACGTTTAATTCATTTTTGTAGCTCTCACGTACAGCAAAGTCGTTTCGGCCCGTAAAATTAAATACCTATACCTACAGTTTTCTGAAAATAATGAGCTCCAGTGAATTCCAATTTGCAGCATTTTTCGCTTATTATTTCACGCGTTGAATTGATTAGAAGGGGCCCACGCCCAGTTTGCTCAGAATTGGGGATTTTATGGGCGAAATGAGATACAGTATGGGTTAATAGCTTCACAAAAAAAAATCATTTAAAGTAGGAGTTCTCTTTGGAAGTGGTTTTTATTGCAAACTAGATCACGATAATGATGACTAGGAAAATCAACCAATGGAAAACTCATTTTCATCTCTTCTATCAGGAAGTAGGTTCCCAGTAGAGGATTTCGGAGTTAGAAAGAAAAAATATCACGAAGACGTATCTTTCAAGGTTGGTAGGTAACTAACAGCATTAATAATGTTTTATTGTTGATTGATTGAGCTGCAAAAAGGTGAGCATACATCGATAACCGACGGTAGGCGAAAATGGCCGAAGAAGACGAAGTACAAGGGAGAAGCGTCAACGTCCAAAGTAAGCGACTTTTCGCTGTTATGTTGGGGATCATGTTCACTGAATGGATGTAGAAATTAGTACGAATACTCTTCTTCCATGGCTCCACGATGCTACCACCTTTAATGTAGAACATGGAAGTGAGAATAGAAATCACCAATCCATGTCGTTGAACGCTCACCATGGATACTACGTACGATCTCCGGTGTGACGTCATCATAATCGGCCGAAAGCAACGGTCAACCTGCCCGATGGAACCTTTCTCCGCCACCTCCCTTCGGCTTGCAGCTGTTTAACCTTCCTCGATGAACCCTGCCTACCTAACCAAATTGTGAACCCAGTTGTTATATCCGATGTGAGGCAGAGATGTTCGCGATTAAAGTTTTCTGTCATCATGACATATAAATGTTCTAATCGGGAGTTGTGCAGTTAGTTTAGGGACCTGAGCTATGTCGCGCTTGGCTGATTACTTTGTAATTGTTGGCTACGATCACGAAAAAGAAAGTGAGTAGAATATTATATACTTTAGCGATGTGTTATCCAATGTTGTCCATGTTATCAGCTTCCCTCGAAGTTATCATTCTTGTATTTGCTGTTTTATCATATATACATTTAAATCTCACACATATTATGTTCCCTTATTGACAAATCTTTGTCATACCGTCGCTGATTATCTCTCCATTTGAAAAAACACGTAATAACTTATTCGTTTATCAATTGAAAAGTTAGATGTAAGAAGACATGAAAACATTCATTCTTACAAAATATTTAATATTATATAGCAAAACCTTCTTGTCAATTTTTTATTTCAATATGTTAGATATTTTCTTCGTTATATGGAAATTTCGTGGGTTGATGATACATAGTTGATGCGTTTCTGATTGCCTCAAACACATAGTTGATGCGTTTGATCCTTGATGTCAAGTCATGTTTTAGTGTCTTACTCGTCACCATAGATCAAATTTATAGTTTAAGTGATTAAGGGCTTGCCCCGTCCTAAAAATGGAAAATAAAAGGGGTTTTCCGTATCAATTACTGGAAGCCCTGTTGAGCTTCCTTCTGGACGTTGTTGTCTTGTGTGATTGGTCACTTTATGTGTAACCAATTACCTACCTGTAGGAGTGGAAAGGGTTTCTCCTGAAGGATTCATTCACATTCAACAATTGTAAGGTACCTTCATTGTGCTCCCCAAGATCCCATATACCGTATATAAATGCACCGCAAGATGTGTGGATTTCGTTTTTCTTTGAATACGATTTGCAAATTAATTTGAGCGTGCAGTATAACAGATCCCTCTCGATACAATTCTTAGATGACCATCTGTGACCAAAGATGAGGGAAGTTTGCCCATGCTATCTACGAGGTGTGTAAATAAAGTAATGAGACTGATCTTTTTTCAATTTTTTATTCAAAGAATATTATAATGCAATACTGTCTCCTTCAAAATAGTTCCCTTGGGAAGCCATTCAGCGCTGGAGACGGTTCTTCCAATCATCATAGCATTGCTGGAACTCCGATACTGGAATAGCCTGCAGCTGGTCGGTTACAGCTTTTTGAATGTTCGCAAGTGTCCCAAAATGAGTTCCCTTGAGGTGATTTTTCAATCTCGGGAAGAGAAAAAAGTCACAGGGACTCAAATCTGGCGAATAAGGAGGCTGAGGAGCTACAGGAATGTTTTTACGGGCTAAAAACTGCATTATTGAGATTGCAGTGTGACATGGTGCATTGTCGTGATGCAACTCCCAGTTCATTTTGATGTTTGGTCGCACTCGAAAGACTCTTTTTCGAAGTCTTTCAAGGACAATGTAGTTTTTAGCCCATGTCATGGTTGAGCTGTCGAATTGTGTTGTCAGAACTACCAAGTACCTACGAAATATGAGGGAAGTCGAACAGTTAGGGGATATGAGAGGAGATTACTAAGTAGGAAAGTGATCCAAATACCTCCTGAAACTGATCCAAAAACGGAAACTCATCTACACATGTGGAAACTGATCCGGATTACAAAATGTGGTCCACCCTATGGCTTCTGGTTCACCTTACTGAACTGATTCACAGTATTGAAGTAAATCTACATTACGAAAACTGATCGAAAAACTGCGTGTAAATTAATTTCTGATTTAAATTGAGGACCACTAAAAAGTGAAAAATAAAAAATAATATAAAATGGAAAAATAATAAAATCAAAAACTTTTTAACAAAAAAATGGACCGACCTCAAAAATGATGTCCGTGAACACCAAAAAGGGAAAAATAATAATCTCAGCCAAAACATACTGATGTACTTAGTAGGTTGTTGGATATAAATATCTTGTCAACAGATGATATGTTGGAATGCCAACAATTATTTGTAATGTAATTCACACTTATTTTCACACTCATAACCTCCATCATACGATAGCAGTGACATACTGCCCAATAGTTTTGGAACACTTATATCTACTATCTATCTAGTATTTCCGTGCAAATATAAAATTTCTCACGCACGCAGAGAAAAAACGATCAAAAACGCGCGAAGCACGCCTTTTTGAAAAATTGCGGTCACCGATAGGTGGCAGCAAATTTGCCCGAATACCTCCCCCCTCGCCCTCCCACCACCAAACCTCACTTTTTTTGTGAGAATCGAAGCTTCAGCACGTGGCACTTTTTTTGCCGTCGAATTTCCAGTTTTTATGTGTACAAACGAAAGTTTTTGATATTATTTTCGTCGGAAACGGCTTGCTGAAAATTTTCTTCGAACGGTAAGTCCGATTTTATTCAATTTTGGGAGTCTGCGATGTTACGAAGATTGCATTCTCGCTCGCGTCCGCGTCGTCCCGATTGAGATCGCAGTGACGTATTTTCCCAGAGAGATTTGGTCACAGAGTAACGGAGACAAGTTAACAGAGAAGAAAGCCAACGTTAAAATGGTGTGCAAGCATTTTTGAGGCTGCCTCAGTTGCGCCATCTACTTTCAGCTAGGATTGAGGAACTACTACGGAAGTGGTGGGGGGAGGCCACACTCTTCATACCGCTTCTTTTCAAAATGACCAGAAATTGATAACTTTTCGTTTCATCATCATTTAGATTTGCAAAAATTACTTTTACCAATCGAGGCGAAAGGTATTTTCAGAGTTCCTCATGCAGTTGATGTCGTCCCTATTGCCAGTAGTTCAAATGTTCGATCGACAACTGCCACCCATAGAAACGTTTGAAACCCAGTGTATTATTAAAAATCGCTCGATTTTTTCGTACATATCGTGAATATAACTGAATGTTATCAAATTAATTACTTAGATGCAGCCGGTAACGCACCAAGGAGAAAAATATGTGATAAACAAGGTGACTTGTTGTGATGAGGTTGGGAACAAGTGATCATGAACGCTATCTGTTGCTTTCCGCTATAACTACGTCCTGGTGCTCCACCAATCAGAACGCTTCTCGGGCTCCCACATTCAGCTTTCAGCCCAGTGGATTCGGTTCTCTCGTACACGATCCGATGTTTTTCCCGATGCATCACGTTCGCGAAGGCGTTCGAGATCTCTGAGTCGAAATCCCCATGGTCGTGAATGGCGCATTTCTCCTCGGGATAGCTACCCCGACTTCGAGTCAAGGAGCTCAAGCTCATATTTTGCCGGTGACCACGACTTCGAGTCCTCGCATTTTCCCAGGGATGATTGCTTTCCAGGTGGCCCTCAAATGGGTACAGTCCCAGAGGTAAACCAGATACCAAGTGTGGCTACACACTCTTCGAGTGTGGGAGCCGAGGTGACCAACACTTTAGGTGAGGGCACTGTTGTATAGGGAATGTCTGATGAATTTGCGGGATCTTCTCCACCTGCGGAAAAGGCTCGTCAGTGGGTGCCAGTGGCGGTTTCTAAAAAAACCCTCAGGTAACTCCTCCCCCAGCACCCCCTTTTGCATAACAGCATAGCAGCCAGATTGATGCATCATTTGATGAATGGACTCCCTTCAGATACGTTTTCTTCCCTTCGGGAGAAATACGTGGTTCCGTCCATCCTTCCTCAGTTGAACCCACCACGATTGAACCCAGAGATAGGGGTTTCAGTGAATAGCACTCACAGAACGGTGGACGCTGGTTATAAGCATTTGCAGGCGCAGTGCGCCACACCGATTACAGCATTGGGTCTTACCAAACAGGTTGAGCAAGGTGGAGATGTTTCATCTATTGTAGGACCAAGCTACGAACATAATATGTTCTGCTGTATATTATGTGCTGCTGGTCGAGCAATGACTGCCTTATTCTACAATATTAATCGTATCCGGAGGAAGCTGATTCAGAATGTCTGTTCGACCTCATTCTGAGAATTTTGGTACCAACCGCGACCAAATGTGTAAATCTTTTCCTATGAATTTTTAAAATTTCGACCGTTTATGACGTCACACTGGGCTGGGGGGTCCCGCCCAGGCGAGAGGGGCGCGTGACGTCATAAACGCTCGAAACTTTGAAAAATCATAGAAACAGATTACTCACGCTAGAAGGTCGCGGTTGGTACCAAAATTCTCAGGATGTAGTCTACTTTCGATTAAAAATCTAAAGAAAAATCAAGGCGCACCCCCCATTCAGCCAACTCGCGACACTCCTATTTGAAATAATTGAGCTGTACATTACAATAGGTTAAATAGAGATTCCTTACCTAAATTGGGCACAGTAGAGGTCCTTCCTTTGAATTCGTTATAATCTTCTTCAAAAAGTAGCTCACTTTTTGATTTTCCTACCGTAAGAGTAACGATAATTATTGTAAGTTTGTTGTTTATTTCCCTTCAAAGTTAGTCCTCCTCTCAATGTATGATATTTACACAATATATTATCTAATATGAGTGTGTATTTATCTTTGTTTATTTCAGGAGGTGGACATAGCAAAGGACTTATTCTCCAGAGGTTTCCCGCAAAAGACTGGCCTGACACACCATTCATTGACAGTATTGAATTGGTAAGACTCACTTTGATTTTTCTCGACAATTTCCCTTTTATCGAAATTGGTTAAGCCAGCCGTAATCAGTGTTAGTCAAAAGCCTGTGGTATGATGCTGAATCATAGCAGCATGAGAAAGTTTAACAAATGAGCGTGGCACATAGCTTCCTCGTATCCATAACCCGATTTTACAGATGATCCGATGCATAGTAGCTTTCAAGACCAATCCCCTTGCACTACCTTCATAGGGGACCACCTACACGTCAACCCGCATACATATCTGAAAATTTCATCGAATTCGGGTAGAAAATGTAGAAGTTATGGCTGTGATAAGGAATTCATATTTGCGCGTGTGCAGTGGCTATCAGTTCAGAGGTGATGATTTTCATAGGCTTCCATACTATCCCCGAAAATGACATCGTAATCGGATGGAAAATGTGGAAGTTGTGGTTGTTACAAGGAAATTCCCATTTGCGTGTGCTACTTTTAGTCCCGGAGCGATGATTTTCTGAAGGGCCAATCTGAACAATCCTGGAAATTCATCAAATTCGGATGAAAAATGTAGAAGTTATGGCTTTTACAAGGATTTTTCGTTTGCCCATGCGCAGAGGCTACTGTCAATTTGGTGGCCATGATTTTCATAAGAGACGATCACACGTCAATCTGTACAATTCCTGAAAAAAAGGCCTAAAACGTAAAACGCTAGTGGAAATTTTGATTTTGGTGAAAATTTATTTGGTTAATTATTTTCCTCTACGAGAAATCTCGTCAGCAATATGATGAAACCAAAACGAAAACTATAGTTGGACGGAAAATAGTAAATCAATGAAAAAACTGAAGGAAGGTCGAAGTTACTTCTCAGGATTTTCTTTCTGTTTGACGGCAAAACAGCTTCCAGCAAATGTCAATAAAAATACAGAATTTATTATAACCCGAAATATGTGTCACCTGAACGTGGTACATAGAGACGTAAATGGAATAATAAACCATCAGCTGGTACCAAAAGCCGCAGTATCAAAAATATTTTTTGAAAGCGAAAAGGTGTCAATTACTTCTTTGTTAACCGTTGGTACCTTAACCTGCCAAACCTGTTTTATGCTATGGTACTTACCTATAAATTAACCACCCCCTATAGATTCAGCACCCTTGAAAACCTATATACTCCAACTTTTAGCCCAATGATACTATAACATGTGGTAGAAAAATTAATTGAAGGGTACGGGGGAAGAACCAGGTATGTCATCTGAACATAGTTTTGAGTAAAATGCTTTTCAATCTATGAAACTCCTGATTCTTCCCCCTTGTACGAAAACTTTTACCTTAATTTTAGCGTGACTTACCTTCTTCTTCCCCCGAAAGGATCACACCATGGTATAGTACTTAACATTAGCCACAAGATAGCGTTGAAAACTCATTTTTGAAAAAAATTGACAAACCTGGTTCTTCCCCCGTACCCTTCAATTAAAGAGATCACACGTTTGAAAAAAAAGCGGCCCACCATAAATGCACACACACTACGCTGTGCGCTTGTGTGAGTAGTATTTTGTAGTATCCAAGAGATTCTCCAAGGGTTTCATCCCTTCTCTGTGCATGGATACTTATTCGAAGAGTTTTGGCTAGCTATGTCACGATTGGCTAGCTACGTCACACCATTCAAATCTTCAACTTTCCTTAGCTTCTCTGATTTTTTAAAAACATTTTCTCGACGAACAGACCCGATTACTGTTATTCCTGAGCCATACTCTTGAAAAAAATGATAATAAAACAAATTGACTGAATTACCCCATTGTTGGACAGTTGATTGTACACTGCAATGTCCACTGCGCAGCCCCACTGCTGTGGGGTGTGCGCATGGGTCGGAAAAACTGTTTATTGTTATTTTTAATATAAACTAGACCTCATTCTGAGAATTTTGACACCAACCGCGACCTTCTAGCGTGAGAAGACGTTTTTCTATGATTTTTCAAAGTTTCGAATGTTTATGACGTCACAGTTGGCTGGGGGGTCCCGCCCATGACGTCATAAACATTCGAAACTTTGAAAAATCATAGTAAAAGGTCTACTCATCCAAAAAGAGAACGGCTGATGTCAAAATTCTCAGGATGAGGGTTACTTTTGATTGTGAAAAAAAAAATTGAAAAAAAAAAAATCAGGCGCACCCCCTATTGTGAACTATGTATTTGAAATCGTGAGGAAAATGCATCTCATTTATGTAGTACTTACCACCTATGTAACTCCTGGTAATGCAATACATAATTCATGTTTCAGTTCTGTCAACCGCAAGGATGGATGTTATCAACGGAAAGACAAGAACCTCGATTTTTTGTGTCAGTTTTAACTGACATCGATGCTAATCGTCACTACTGCGCTTGCCTGTGCTTCAATGAAACGGTGTCTATCAAACCCAGCAAGCCAGTTGACGAGGTGAGTTTTCGGAGAATTTTACATGTGTAAAACACGACTGTCCGTCCTAGATTACTTTATTGGGTATGCTCGCCTACCTTGGTGAGGTCAAATGTGACGCTGGTTTGTGTGGACGATGTTTTAGGGAGACCTCATTTACCCCTATTTCTCAAGGAGCCTCTACACTATCAAGCCGCTTGATCAAATGCTTGACCAAATTGATTGTATCAAGCGTGATTGATAGTTTAGAAGCCCGTTTGACGCTTGAACCAAGCGTTGACGGTGATTGATAGAAACTCTGAATGACTCAAGCGGCTTGATAGTCTAGGGCAATATTCGTCAAGCATTGCGTCAGTCACTCGGTGAAAGCCATGGCGTTGATGTGTTGCTGTTGTGTTGAGTCTGTGGAGCAATGGCGCACGTGAATTTCAGGTCTTCTAAATCCATGCCAGATGATAGGTACCTCAATGTAATAGACAATCTCTGACTTGCAGGAATCGCTTCACGCATCTTTGTATCCTTCTTCCCAATGTCAGGGCGGAGTGAACCCAGTAGATATTCAAAAGTGTATTCAATCTCAAAAAGTTCCAGTAGTCTTCTGGTTCCGAATCACTCAGGAAGTTTAGGAGGTGTTCATGTGTGAAGCGGTTTCTCAGTTTGTACCACTCCTTAGACCGCCGTTTTTTTTTTTTTTGCTTCTTTTTCCGCTCCACGGCAACCAATGTAGCGTTTAGGAAGCCCAACTCTAAATTTGACACCATTGTAAATCGAAAAAGCGAAAGCACGATCTCAACACACACTGTTCCACTTCTATGCTTCGACTGACGTGAGAGTTTTGATCAGAAGATTGAAGGGTTGATTGAAGTACGCTTGAAGCTTCCATCAATCAGAGGTTCAGGCATTTGATCAAGCCGCTTGATAGTGTAGGTTCACCTTTATCTTTTCCTATGAATATCTCTGATTAGTTAGATTTCCAAACAGACGAGGAAAATACGAAAAAACACCATTTAACTCTAAACCTCCAATTAAATTGACTGATTTAAATTGAAATTGAAATTACCTTAGTTCTGTTCAGGTACCACTAACTAGTCAGTTCTTCAAAAATGTGAATAGGAAATACAAATTATGTTGCTAATGGGGGAATCCGGCTTTACTGATAAATCTCTCTTGACCTGATGTGCTGTTAAGTACTTACTGAATCACTGATGTTTTTTGCTTGTATAGGATGAAGATGGACTGGAAGGAGCCGGCGTACCCGCTATATCACACCATAGCATCATGTATGCTCCGAAGTGTCTGGTTCTGGTTTCTCGTCTTGATTACATCGAAACTTTCCGGGTATGTTTGAGCCATTTGTTTATTCTTCCCAGTTGTAGGCATTATGGTCAAGCTCTAGGGATTGAATAAACCTACACGGACACACATTGTTCGAAATTAGAAGCTTTATATCGATACCTTGAAGCACAAAGGCGCTATGTCCATAAACGGAGTTTTGAGAAAAACGCAAAAGAAATTAACACCAGTGCAAAATTCCTAAAATAATGGCTATTTACACTAGACTCTTTAATTTCCTTAATAAATTTTCAAGCTATAATCGTCAAGAAGGTCAATAATAGTTTTGTTGAATTTTGAGTTTTTCTGAAATTAAAAGAAAATAAAAAATTTGTCAGATGGATGATCATAGCACGGCCATGCTTTAAGGTATCGATATACTCATATATGAGGTATGAATACAACAGAGCTGGCAACCTGACTGATTTACCATCCTTCATCCCCAAAACTTTCATATCTGGTTCACAATAGTTCACAGTTCCTTCCATAATCCAAAACGCTTTCACAGGAAGGAACAAGAAAAAACGAATTTACTTTATTGGTAGATTATCCCATTATGATCATGGTCAATTATAGAGGAAACTGGTGGGGTGGGGGGTCGAATGTACATTTGTGGGCAGCTACATCATTATTTCGCTGAGTCCTACCAGGCCGCCTACCTTCCTGAGTCCACCTTCCGCCACAGCTGAATGTCTTGAGTTTCTGACCGACTGCAAAACCGCCGTAGGCGCGAAGGACGAGGTTCTGTTTTCGGTGTGACATGGAACGACCATTTTTTTTGCATCTCTGAACACCTTGCATTTTGTAATCAACAGATGTGTTTACAGCAACATTTACTGATGAGGCATTGTTTCTATTTTTCGAGATGCACCGGTGGTTTGTACCGGTGGAGGCCTAGCAGGAATCTCCAAACTGAGATTCAGCTGTCCCCAAAAGCTCGTGGTTTTTGAGGGTCTGGATTCTGAGGTCAGAAACAACGAATTCAAATCCCCAATGGCCGTTGCTTCTTTCCAGATGATATTCTGCGTACATTTTCACCAACATGTATTTCATCCACAAGTATTTTGAAGCTCCTTGGAATCGATTCTACATTTATTTAGATATGAAACCATACATATTACAATTTGTAATTATTTCGTATAGCTCATTCTGGGTTTACTTCTATCGATTCCTGAGTGGTCGAAAGAAAACTTTCGAGTTTCATCGGAACTTGAGCCCTTATCTATTTCATCTTAAGTTATCTATTAAGCGTCAACAGTTGCGAAAGGGCATTAAACTCGAATTGATGGAAATGGAAGCTAGGTCTCGTAATAACAATATAGTGATATAATATATCAACAATCCTGGACACTGGTAAGATCATTGGTCATGCAAGACTTCTAGCTAATTTTTCTTCAGGTAGCGCGCCTAACATAGTTGTAAATAATGTATCCCTGAATTGTCAAAAAGAGGCAAAATGTCCTGGGTTTGTATTGCAAGATAATCTATCATGGACTTCTTACACAAACTAAGGTTTATTCTATGCTAGGTATATGGTTTTAAAAACTTACTTATAAATCACAGAATAATTTTTAAAAAACTCTTGTTAATTCGTTGATTTAGCCACATTTCACATATAGCCTGTCAGTAATGAGTGATATTAATTTTGAAAATGAACTAAAGCTACAAAGAGCACTGAACAGTGTTGTCAGGTTCATATTTAATCTGAAGTTCGATTACGGAGTTCATGATAAATATAAAATGTTAGAAGTTTTGGAAATCGAAGATATGTTGAATAAAACAAAAGAACAATGTTTGAAAAGAACAATATTATTGTCTTTTATGAACTGCATTACTCTATTTAAAAACCCTATTTATTTGTATGAAAGGTATAAAACAGTTTCTGATGTACATCATTTAAATATTAGGAATAGTTTGCTTACTTTTCGGCTATCTTTAGCTAAGACCAAAGCACGTCAAGAATCATTTATATGTAAAAGCATTTTACTATACGGAAGTCTAAAATCATAAATCTTTTAAAGAGACTTTAAAGAAACATTTCTTTTCAAACTATTGAATTTAGCACTTTTGGCACTTATTATTTGTTCATTTTTCGTTCAAGATAAGACTGATATTTATTTTAATTTACGTAGACAGTAAGACATGTCATGTAAATATAAACACCTCTGGTTAGATGGAAGAGTAGTCGAGTACAACCAAATCTTGCCAGATTTTCAAATATAGCGTCATCAAATCAAATCTCTCACTTTCTCTCTCTCTCTCGCTCTCTATGCTTTGGACTATGCTCACCAACTTAAAAATCTAGGTGTCTGGATTGGTGTCTATCGTGGGATTTGCAAACGTCATCAATGTGCAACAAAATGTATGGTGGAATTTATCAATTGCGCAGAATGGCAGTAGATTTCCCCCAACATGTGCGACTGCAACTCGTGCAATCACTGTTATTTCCAATACTAAATTATGCCACATTGGCATTTTGTGACCTTAATGCTGAACAAGTGAGTGCAGTAGAAAAATCCCAAAACGCTGCCTGCAGGTTTATTTTCAGGCTTAAAATCGATGTACATAGAACGCAATATTATTTAAAATTGGGTTTACTGAAGTTCGGAGACAACAAGGAATTAGCACTGACCACGATGGTATTTAAAATGTTAAAATTCGAAACCCCTTCATACCTCTTTGAAAATTTTAAAAAGATGGATTCGGTACATTCAAGAGACACACGTAACGCAAGTAGAATGCTTCAAATACCAAAACATAAGACTACATTATTTAATAAATCGTTTATAGTTCAAGGTACACGTATTTACAATGAAAGCATATAACTATTCGACTGTAGTAAATCGGTGAGAAATTTTAAAGATGAATTTAAGACAAAATTGCTAAGAAGATGTACATTGATTTGATTTGTTTTTGTTGTTATCATTTTGATTAAAGATGTGTGAAGTGATGTACGTAGAATTTATATGAAGTGAAGAATTATGTTATAGAATGATAATATTTTAGAAAAATGAAGGGACACAAAACAAATTAATATTGTGAACAGATATACAGGGTGTCTACACTTTCGATGGGCATAACTTCAGGGTTCGATTCTACAAGGTATTTCCAACAAAAAATGTCTCCTAGCAATTTTCTTTTAACCCACTCAAAATTCCTTTTTTTTCACTTTAAAGTTTTTCTTCGCGTTTTCGACCTTACGGCACTGATATTGTCATAACTCCCTTATTTTTCATGCTACTTCAAATCTGAGTACACCAATAGAAAGAGCGTTAAATTCCCAAGCTACCTAGTGCAAAATCAAAATATTTCAGCAATAAAATAGTTTCAAAAAATCAAGTCAAAAAGCCAACTTTAAAAAATTTTCGAAACTTGACTTTCTTCGACCAAAGTTTTCACTCTAAATCCCTGCCCATTTCGATGGGCGCTCTTCGGACAAAACATGCTCGAATTGTCAGCTTTTCAACGGTCTATCAATGTTTCTTTTTAACATTCAAATTGGAAGAGTAAATCAAGTTTGAATGTCAGAAAACGTGTGTTTTACAAGCAAATCCAGTGTTTCAAGCGGTTTATGGTCCCCCTCGACCTCAAGATGGCTTGACGATTTTGGTATCATTTCCTATGTAATTTGTTACGCTGAATCAAATAGTGATACTTCCGAAGTGTACCGACTGCTAGAAAGTAGATTTTTTGAAGAAAACCTTCGTCTTTCGTACATAAAATACGCATTATTCGTAAATGTGGTAGTGAGCATAAAGTAACACCTTCTTCTCAATAAAAACACCGAATTTCTAGCTGATTGAAGTTTTTGTTGAGTTCAAAGGTGTTACTTCATGCTCACTACCACATTTACGAATAATGCGTATTTTATGTACGAAAAACGAAGGTTTTCTTCAAAAAATCCACTTTCTAGCAGTCGGAACCATTCGGAAGTATCACCATTGGATTCAGCGTAAAAAATTACATAGGAAATGATACCAAAATCGTCAAGCCATCTTGAGGTCGAGGGGGACAATAAACCGCTTGAAACACTGGATTTGCTTGTGAAACACACGTTTTGTGGCATTCAAACTTCATTTATTCTTCCAATTTGAATTTTAAAAAGAAAAATTGATAGACCGTTGAAAAGCTGACAATTTCAGCATGTTTTCTCCGAAGAGCGCCCATCGAAATGGGCAGAGATTTAGAGTGAAAACTTTGGTCGAAGAAAATCAAGTTTCGAAAATTTTTTAAAGTTGGCTTTTTGACTTGATTTTTTGAAACTATTTTATTGCTGAAATATTTTGATTTTGCAGTAGGTAGCTTGGGAATTTAACGCTCTTTCTATTGGTGTAGTTAGGTTTGAATTTTCAGGAGAAATAAGGGAGTTATGACCATATCAGTGCCGTAAGGTCGAAAAAGCGATGAAAAACTTTAAAGTGAAAAAAAAGGAATTTTGAGTGGGTTAAAAGAAAATTGCTAGGAGACATTTTTTATTGGAAATACCTTGTAAAATCGAACCCTGAAGTTATGCCCATCGAAAGTGTAGACACCCTGTATACTTACATGTATTAATCGGTTGATTTTAGAGAGGAATTTGTAAATTATTTGTAGCCAGGGAAGGAGTAAGAGAGGGCCTCAAGGCCTTATCCTATCCCTGGTGGTAAAATAAAAAGCTTAATCAATCAATCTCTCTCTCGCTCTCTCTCCGAAGATCCTCTACTGGTACGATCGATAGCTTTCGAAAATATTGGCTGTTAGTTTTGTCTCTGCTACGCCAAGCGGTCCTGCCCTGAGAAGGCACAAAAAACCTCCTATAAAATGGGCCATATTTCTCCCTATTTCATATTTGAAATTTTTTTTATTTGTATTGTAGGTTATTCCTTTATAAATAATTATTATGCTACCCAAGTACCTACGATTCAACTTAATTTAGGTACGCCTTATCCAATTTTTAAGTGCTATTTCATGTTACAATTGCTATTCTCATTGCATTTTTAAAATCTGATCCTATATGTTATGAGACACAGCTCAATGTGCGTCTTAGATTAATAGTGAACTAAAATTGTGATTGCATTCTAATATTTCTTCCTTTTTCAGAACTGCCTCGGTATTGTCTATTCAGTATGGATCGAGGGGATCGGAGGTCAGCTTGAAACGCTCGTTGGCAACATGTTGGGATGTGTTCATGTACCTCCGCCAGGTGGACCGCAAGTCCGATTCAGCATTGGCGCAGGGGACCGACAAGCTTTGCAACCACCTTTGACTTCAACATTGCCCGTGACAAACACAGCTGTCACCATGCTCTTCCAACAGCTAGGTGAGAATTCCCATAATCTTTGAGGCTTCAGGCCTTAGGAGAGCACTGCCAATCTGGAAAACCCTAGAAATAATTGACTTATATTTATCAGAAAGTGTTAGGGAATCCTGTCAAGGTATCAACAGTCAGGAAATTCTATTCTAATTCATAAACTAGAGCAAGCAAAAGTTCAAATTCTCAGGGTGAAATCCCAGAGGTACGACGAAATTTGTACACAAAAAACTTGTTTTCCTAGCGATGGCTTCAAAGTTTTGCTTCCAAATGTATGTACGAGTAACCTGAATAGTGAAGTTTCTGAAAACTCTGAAAGTGAATCAAATTTCCATACAATAATAATTTTTACTGTATGTGTGTACAATAATCTAATCTCGTTTTTGCCTTATCTTTTCAGGCATTCGAAATTGTGTATTTTTGTTCTGTGCAGTAATGACAGAACATAAAATATTGTTCCAATCCCAGAGCTACACTCGATTAACTGAGGCTTGTAGAGCACTGACTGCTCTAATGTACCCTTTCAAGTATTCCCACGTATACATACCATTATTACCAGCATCTCTGGTCGAGTTCCTGGCATCTCCTATTCCATTTGTTATTGGTGTGCACTCATCTCTGAAAACAGACTTCAGCGAACTAGTAAGTAATAATACATTTTTCAATATAATGTTGACTTTTTAAAATAATTTTTGTGGATTTCATGATGATCATTGTTTCTATTTTGCCTCATTTTAGATAGACGTCATTGTTGCTGAGCTCGACACAGGTTTCGTTGTGGTTCCCGATTCAGTAGTGGTGCCTCTCCTGCCACAACCATATCTCGATGACACGATGAGTGCTCTCACTATGGTCCTGCAGCCCGAACTTAATTCTGCTGATTTCGCATTTCCACCGAATCCTCCCAATCCATTCCCTGCAGCTTATGTTGACAAGCGCATCAGAGCAGTTTTCATGAGAATGTTTGCACAGTTGATGCAAGGATACCGATCATGTCTCACCATTATACGAATCCATCCCAAACCTGTCATCACCTTCCACAAGGTAAATTTATTCATTATTGATTTATAAATTATTATTCGACCCCTTCCAGGCGTAAGGGGAATGTTTCAAAATTCATTTTTCAGTTAAGATAACCTTTTGGTTTATTATTTTCAATAATGAACCATTGGAATCGAGCAAGAAAAAAACATGTTAAATGTTTACGTTTCAAAGTATGTGAATCCAAAAATCGTATTAAAAAAAAAAAAAAATCCGTACGCTAACAATGTCAATCAGGACTCAAAAAAAATCTAATTTTGTGTCTTATTTTTATAGTCTAATAAGTGGTTGTGGTGTTTTCAGGCGGGCTTCCTTGGTGAACGAGGTTTGGTTGAGTGTGATTTTACGACGAAAGTTTTGAAGTCGATGTTCTTTACTGGCTTTGTCATGGAACGAGGATCACCCTGGAGACCTTGTGATCATTGGGACGAACTTTATGCTCACATCCCAGAATTAGTCAGACAAGAACAGTTGAATCCATCCCTAGTCATCAAGCACATTCAGGTTCGTACCAGAATAAAGTATTGTTTTTATTTCAATTAGTTAGTTATGATATGACATCGAATAATGATAGTTTTTTTGCAGGATATTGCTAAAGTCCTTTACACGAACGAAAACCCTAATCCTCAACCATACGTTCAAAAGTTGTTGAAGCCTCCTGAGGGCGCTTTTGCTAGGATTCATCAGCCTACCTTCCCCACTATTAGCGCCCAAACAGTTCAAGATATAATTGAGGAGGGCTTGGCTAAAAATAACATCAAGGCCAGGTAATAACTCATTTCATGACAGTTTGGCACAACATTATATTCTCTCTGGGATGTACTAATCTTTTTATTTTATTATTGTTGTTATTAGGTTGGGCTCACTAAAGCCAGCAACTGGCCGAATAGTCCCAATCGGTGTTCACATTTCAAACGTCCAAGACTTCAGGCAGCAATTCGTTAGCAATTCAGCTAGGCGTCTCGAAGTGAGTATAATAATTATATTTTAGATCATTTGCTTACAGTAGTAAGCCCTTTACGATAAGTAAGATTGACAATACAATATGAATTGGAATTACATGATGGGCGCAGGAAGACTCTTAGGCCGGTTTGGCGTATTGGTTTAGTACCCAGTTAGTTGTCTTGAGTACTTCGTTGCTCCCATCAAGTTGGGTTCTGTTTTGATTCAAATTACGAGTTTTCACATAAATTTTACGCGTTTTCCTTCACTCCTTGAAAGTATCAGCCTCGAATTCGTAAGTTCTAAGTGAGGTATGGCAACCCGCAATGCAAAACAAGCTGTTACAGTTTGGAAGATGAGAAAATGTGGTTGGGTGGGAGTCAGGTAAAAGACAATCCTTGGCATCTCTTCTCTCAGCAAAAAAGCGTAGTATTGTCATGTGGAGGGAAAATGGGTATTTCAGTCATTTTTGTTTATGTCACATTTGAAAAATGGTATTGACAAAAAAAATGGAATAACTTGGGTAAAGATTATCGGGTCTACTCGTCGGAAAAGAAAGGTTGTTGAAATAATTGGAAGAATCAGAAGAAGTTGAGAATTTGGAAGAAAGGCGGAACTGGGAGTATGTCAATTAATGAATGAATGTCTGATGTATAGCCCAGACATTGCGAGTCTGTTTGAAAACAAGCCTTCTTGCTACTATTATGCGGATGGCAAAAATGTCCTTGAAGTGTAGTGTGGAAAAGGAGCTCCCAGGCATGTTCTCTAATCTGCTCGACTGTAACCCCTGCTGTACCAAATTTTGGTTCAGTTTCGATGAAATCTGGTTGACCCATTGATGGTCTTCCATGAACTCCATCGTCATCGAACCGATTCATTAGGCAGTGGAATGCAGGACTTAGCAATACCTTAACTACTTCAAAACCAAGAGCTTGTAATTCTTTAAGGAAAGTATTGTACTTTTTTTCACGTGATTAATTTTGTGATGTAATTATGTTTATGTGTTTTAGGTTTTGAAAAACTGTATCAACTGTATTTTTGAAAACAAAATATCGGATGCTAGAAAGAGTCTTCCAGCTGTTTTGCGCGCGCTCAAGTGTCGAGTGGCCAGACTGGCATTATGTACTGAACTTGGAAACCATGTTGTCGGTTATAAGGCCATACTTGAACATCAACAGTTTGATCTGGTCGTCAGGCTAATGAATTGTGCTCTACAGGTTGGTGACAGTTTCTCCAACCTATTTACTATTTCTTTAGAGTGTAAACAATATTAGGATTGCCCGAGGGTATTTTAATTTATAGCAATACCTTCTACAGGGTGGCGGGAAACAAGTGACCATGTTTGTAATGGGTAGGGATTTCGAAGGGGAGGTCCTACAAAGTCTCCAATCGTCTCCTTTTGTAGGGAGGGATGGGAAGTTCAGTAATCTGTCACCATGGAGCGCTCAAAGCCGTTCATTCGCTGTAGAGATGTTTTTAAAGAGAAATGAGAGGTAGGAGGCTGCCAGGCAAGCCTTTCGCACTCACTTCCACCTTTCTCCCCTTGCTGTTCTTCCTTCGGATCGATTGATTTTGACATGGGTTGCCGATTTACGTAGAACAGGTAATGTTGCCCCAAAGGTTTCTCATGGTCGTCCCCATACCTTGGTGACCCCTGAAAATGTAAAGCGGGACAGACTCAGAGTGGCAGTTGAACAGAGCCCTCGACGGTCAACAATACGCTGCGCTCAAGCTTATTTTTATGGGGTTACCTAAAGGTTTAACCAAGAACTCCAAAACCTCAAGGATACTATCAGACGCGAAATAGCCACCACCCCTATGGAAACGTTGGAGAATGTTATGAGGAACTTTGCTGACAGGCTTAAACAATGCATTATCAGCAAGGGCGCCATCTTCATGACACCAGGCAAGTTTTTTCTCTACTCACAATAAATTTCCGGTTTATTTTGATTAGGTGTAATTTTAAAATGTGGTCACTCGTTTTCCGCCACCCTGTATATTGCATTCAATGGAACAAAAAATCTTTGTTTTATTAGTAAATGCAGTTCCAATGGGAATTTGAAAGGATTATTATGTAGTTTTGACCAAATTCAAAACCGCCATAAGCGCGAAGGAGGAGGTACTCATATCGGTGTGACATGGTTTCAAAAATGACAGGTTTATGACTCAAGAGTCTTGTAGAATGTGTGGAGACTTGAAAATCGGAATTGTAGTTATTGGTACTTTCTGCCACAAGTGCGTTGGGTGAGGCCTGTAGGTTCGGCTTATTTAAGATTGGCTGACCCTCACCAGCAGGTTTTCAGATTTTCAAGAAGTATTTACCTACGTCATTACTTCCTCGAGCAGTCATTGCAATAAATTGTTAGATTACTGAACTTCTAACTCAACTTTCCAATATTTTTTAACAGGATGAAAGAAATATCATTATTGGCAATCCATTACCAACCTGTGTTTTCTGGTAAATAGGGTGTGCGCCTGGGTAGGAAAAACTGTTTACTGTCATTTTTAATATAAGGTAGACCTCATTCTGAGAATCTTGGTACCAACTGTGACCTTCTAGCGTGTGTAAATCTTATCCTATGAATTTTTAAAGTTTCGGCCGTTTATGACGTCACAGTGGGCTGGGGGGTCCCGCCCAGGCGAGAGGGGCGCGTGACGTCATAAACGGTCGAAACTTTGAAAAATCATAAAAACAGATCTACTCACGCTACAAGGTCGCGGTTGGTGCCAAAATTCTCAGGATGTAGTCTACTTTCGATTAAAAATCTAAAAAAAATCAAGGCGCACCCCCCATTGCCTTCTTCTAGTTTAACAAAGATGATATTATAAATGAAATGAAACCAATCATGATACCTACCATGATATCGATATAGTGAATCAATGGAATCATGCAAATGATTCTATTCTCCATAAAATTTTACACATTTTTATCATTTGGTGCTAAGCTCAAAGTTATAGCTTCTCGTCTCAATTACTATGAACCTCTGTGTTACAGGATGTGTCGGCAATTGATGAGTTCGGCGTTGCTGCAGCATTGCTACCACTTGCAACAGCTTTCTGTCGTAAATTGTGCACTGGTGTAATCCAGTTTGCCTATACGTGTATTCAGGTAAGAATTATGCGTTTTTCAATATCAATGTGTCTTAACTTCATAACACACTCGGATCTCCGATTACCTACTTATCTTTTTTTCCGTCTCAGGAGCATCCTGTGTGGCAGAACCAACAATTCTGGGAAGGCGCATTTTATCAAGATGTGCAGAAGGATATAAAGGCCTTGTACTCTCAACAAGCTTCAGCAACACCTGAAGTAAGTATTCATTTGAAAATTGCTGAAGAACTTAGTTCAATGAGGCACATTATCCATTTTTTTTAAATAAGAGAAAACCAATCGAAGTATGGTAATAATTTTTGTTTTTTTATTTTCAATAATGAACCTTTGGAATCGAGAAAGAAAAAAACAATCCCCCCCCCCCATCAAAATTTGATGGTTTACTTTACGTTTCAAGTCACGTAGAATCCGGGGGGAAAATCCTTAGTACTTTAGTTACCATGAAGCGGTTTTGATGAAATTTGGTCTATGGGCTCCATTTGGGGTCTAGTTGTGCCCCGAAGCTTATGGTGAGTGTCAGTCACTTCTAAGGGGTGAAAAATATGGGTTGTAATTTTCAAAACGCCCTGGCTCACAACTCTTGTTAAATAGGTATTGTTTTTTCACCAATTTGAAATAGAATTGAATTTTTAGAATCGAATGAGACCATGCAGAGCTCTTTGGGTCATACCGTTAACTTGCCCAACTTTCCGCTTTTATTTGTAAAATATACAAACTAGGAGGCCGCAGCAGTCATTAATTCAAAATATGGGAGAAATATTCACACCTATACTATAGGTGAATGCACAAAATACATCTAATGTATGTTATTCAAAATGGAAACTAAATTTACCACTAGAGCCATATAGTTTAAATTCGAGTCCAAAACATATTGATCGTACTCATCACCTCTTGTACCTCCTACTCATTTTTCTGGTTATGATAGATTCTCCACTGAGGTTTGTTCTTATCATTGTATTCTTATAACTAGTGGAACTAACCCTATAACGCCCTGGTTCACAACTCTTGTTAAATAGGTATTGTTTTTTTCACCAATTTGAAATAGAATTGAATTTTTAGAATCGAATGAGACCATGCAGAGCTCTTTGGGCCATACCGTTCACTTCATCGGGTCGAGCTAGATTCACAACGCTCGGAAGTGATGTCCTAGCCCCTGACAACATCTCTAAGGTGACCTACACCGACCTTCTCCACTTCGCCAAAAAGTGGGGAGAAGGAGTGTTTAGTGAACCCTTCCTAGTAGGCTAATATAGCCTGGAGGCATTCCACAATAGACCTCATTAGGTTGCAGTGGAAGGAGTTTGTGAATCAACTCACTAAATACCTCCTACTTAATTAAAAAAAAAAATGCCGTTAACTTGCCCAACTTTCCGCTTTTATTTGTAAAATATACAAACCTAGGAGTATATTCATATAGGTGAATGCACAAAATACATCTAATATATGTTATTCAAAATGGAAACTAAATTTACCACTAGAGCCATATAGTTTAAATTCGAGTCGAAAACATACATTGATCGTATTCATCACCTCTTGTACCTCCTACTCATTTTTCTGGTTATGAAGACTCTCCACTGAGGTTCGTTCTCATCATTGTATTCTTATAACTAATGGAACTAACCCTATACACCTAATTCCCATCCACCTTTATGACCAACTTTTATCTTTTCTAGGATGCTGTGTGGAAAGGTCGCGGGCAAGAGCCATCAGCCCTAGAAATAGCTGCCGAACAAATGAGACTCCAACCATCCACCGCCCCAGGTAAAATATTACTGATGGAATCAGTTAAGTACTTGAATAGTGTACAGTAGTGTTACGAGTATATTCGATGGATCAGACATATTAAACCCCTTTCTCGCACTGTATGAAGTGGCAGCGCCTTGTATACTGAAGTGGTCCAAAAAAGGGCAGGAAAGAGGGTAATTCGAATGCACGTTATGTGTGGCAGAGTCGGCTACAGGGTTTGTATTTATCCAGTGGTTTGTATTCTTTAAACCCTTAGAGTTTTTCGTTTGTAGGTGGTTTGGCCCCATTGTCGTAGAATTTAAAAAATTAGCAGTTTGCAATAAGGGTCACTCCTCAAGCTGTGATGGAGCTACAGGTAGCAGTACTTCAGTTAAGTGCACTGCAAATAACTGGATGAGGCCAGGCCCATTTACATTCAGCCATGGAATACATTCACCACTGTGGACTCACTATCGAAGAAAGTCACAAAATAGTACGGCTAAGTTGAGTCTATAAAAATAGTGAATTTTCACAAATGGACTTGAACATAGTAGCACTAGTTCGCTTAGTATCAATACCTATAATAAATAGAAAATTGTATCGCAGCTGACTTAAAACCGAAAATATTATATACTCATTCACGTGAATTATGGAACATCACAGTTGCGCGAAAATAACTGGAAGCTGCCATCTTCTTCAGTGGTTTTGGGAAACAATAGTTTCTCAGGGAGGAGGTCAACTGCATCGTTAAGTTGAAATACTTAACGGTGCTGAGCGACCTACACAATTGAACAACTGTATGTCTTTTTTTCGAATTACCTCTTGGATGTTTTGAAATGATAATTTATTGTATGAAATAAGTAGAAAAATATGGCATTATCGGAGCAAAAGAATGATATAAGCTCCATCAAATCCTGGAGTTTCCTGGATTGGAAACTCTTGGTCACTAACCAGGAAACTAAATTCAAATAGTTTGAATTTATGAAAGCGAATCAATGGCCGTGATTATATTTATATGCTTACTGTTCTGATTCGGAGGAAATTTTACTCACGACGAATCGCTTTCCTCCGCTTTCTAGACTATTTTGTTTCAACATGAGTTTACTCACTACATATATTGTTTCAAATTGATTGGGGCAGTTAATGACGTCTCCTTGTTAATTTGACAGTGATCTTGATTGTCAGATGTTGAGAGGGACTGAGCAGAGGACGGATATCAATTTTCGATAATCAAATTGTAAATTGTGTTCAAGCTTGTGATTGATTAGCCTCATTTCAATCTCACACCCTGATGCAACAATTTAGAATTTTAAAAACTTCACAGTTTATAAGTTGCATAGAGATCTGTAGAGTTACGAAAGTGAACATTCAGTTGCAGTCTAATTGCTCTGCCTATCTAAGTGATTATAGTATTGCGGGTTAGTATCCGCGATGTTGTCTCAGTCCATTGTTCTAACCCCGTGCGAATAAACCGTCGTCCGTGTTTCGTAGTTTTTCTATCATCTAATATTATGTTTCACCTAATTTTCTCTGCTCTTGAAGATCAGCCTAAGGGCGTTTGCATTTCCTTCTGATAAACTGTGTAGATAATTTTTACTGAAAAGGCGACAAATAGTTTTTACGTTTGGATGAGGCAACTGACTGGGGAAAACGAGAAAGAATAACTCAGACTTTTTGGATATGAGAATTTGCAGATAGGTAGATCAAGTAGAGAGCTTAAGTCTGACTGGAAGGGTTGTGTCCATCTAGGGCCATGCCCTATCCTTGTAAAGGATAGGTCTCTTCAGTGGGAGATGTGTCCCCACTCGGGAGGTGTCTCCCCTCTGTCCTGATTTTGGTCGTTCAGGCTGAATTGCTAGGTGCACTTATTTCCTGCGTTCATCAGTGTAACTAATTGACAGATAAAAGAATGGTTCGCCATACTTACTTTTTCTATGTTTGTCCCCGACCTAGTATAGGTATTTTGAACCTTCAATTGTATGGAGTGTCTTCATTTCCAGAAAAGCTAGCCGAACTCACTTGTAGTGAGGAATCAACTGTATACAGTCAAGCGATCCATTACGCCAATAGGATGGTTTACTTGATTGTGCCTGTTGACGTCGCTCACCGTCAAAGCCATAAACCACCGACATCTTGGGACCAGAATTCGTATACTAACATGACTAACAGGTATTTTGTTAATATGATTTTTATTAATATTGCAATTCAATCGTGATTTAATGTGTTGTGGGGTCGAGTGATCCCACAATTTGTGACAAAAACCAAGTTTTGAGGTTATGCAAACAAATTGTTGTAGCACTTTCAGTCAGTTTCCTGTTCCTTGTAAAATTCTAAGCTTGTTGAGAAACATCATTATGAAATTGCAGCATTTCCTATGAAGGGTATTTCATAAACATGGACAGATTCGAAAACTGTATTAACAAAAAGAAAACAGAGGTACCATTAGTTAACGCATTTATTCCCATTTGCGTGTGAATCACTGATTTCAAATAACCCCACAGGGAAAAGTATGACACCATTTTGTGAGAGACTATTTGTTCAACTATTTCATGGTCTCACTAGCGGTTTGTTGGGTAGTTATACTGTGTAGAAACCAAGGTGATGATGGATGTGTGGCCACACAGCTCATGAGACCATAAATTTTACTCTACGAAGAATTCAAGTCTGCTAGAAATATCCTCTCCTACTCCTATAGATTTTTGGTTTATCATTTTCAATAATAATCCTTTGGAATCTAGCAAGAAAAATAGTTTAACACCCCCTTTCCCCTTTAATATTTGACGGTTTTTGTTTCTAGGTATGCAGATCCAAAAATGGAATGTAAAACAATGCAAATTATTACACAAAGATTTTTTATTTCTATATAGATCATTCGTCTGCAAAGAACACGGCTGCCAACTACAAACCTACTTTACAATGAAGTTTATTTGGAAGAAATAAACGGTTCACACTCAATTCGAAGAAACAAGGATTCCTTAATATGGAAATTTGAATACTGGTTGCTTAGGACTCAAAACTGGATATGTCACGAAGAAACTAACAACGATCGAATTTTGGTCAGCTAAAATTTCAACGGAGATTAGACCTCTTTTGCGATTTACAGTCGTGTTTCTGATTTATCGTCAGTCCGACCCTTAAGTTCTCGTTTTGAGGGGGGGTTAACAATTTTTTTGTTTACTTGGTCGATTCCAATGGTTCATAATTGAAAGTAATAAACCAAAATTCCGTCCATCCGCCGTACTTTCCTTAGTTACCATGGACTGATTTTGATGAAATGAGGAATTTCACCATGTCGGAATTTCCTATTTTTGACCCCAAAATCGGATTCAGCACCTCGAAAAACCTCCTAAGGCAAACTTTCAGCCCGAACTTCCTTATTTACGAATAAACAAAACAGTGTGGAAAATACGAATGTTTAAAAAACCCGGGAAAATGACGTCATCCTGGAATAGTTCATTTATGGCCGCTTGAAGCACTGAGATCGAGAAATCTATAGTCCCCAGATGCAAAATTTCACGAAACAGTAAAGTTCGAAATCGAAAAACTGAAGGAAAAAATAGAAAAAGCAAGATGGGGAAAATTAGGTTTCCCCTGTTTTTGTTTGATAACTTTTCTCTTAGAAAACACGATTTCGTCATACCAGCGGGCAACACTGGGAGGAGACCGCAATCCAATCAGCGAGCGTTCCCGCTGCACGTCCGTTTTCCCGGTTAGTTTTGAAATCAAAAATTTTGATTGTCTCCCAAAAATAACAGGAGACGTATTTTCCGAAATCAGCCCGATTTTCATCTATCCCATACCATTAACTATTCAGGAAAAATGCAAACAGAATTCGGTGAAATTCCTCATTGTGGGCTACATTTGGGGTATAGTTGTGCCATGTGTGTTGACATTTTCAAAACGCCCTGGCTCAGAAACTCTCGATTTAAAAGTATTGTTTTTTCATCAATTTCAAATAGAATTGAATTTTTAGAATCGAATGAGACCATGCAGAGCTCTGTAGGATATTACTGTTCGCTCCCTGTGAGAACTAAAGAGTTATACTTACAATAAATCAGAAACGCGAGTGTGAATTGCGTAATACTGTTCCCCGAAGGAAGTAAATCTAACCTCCATTCAAATTTAGGCGGATTAAATGAGATCATTGTTCATTTCATCGAAATGGGTTTTGTGTTGTTCAGTTGTGCATCCTTAGCAACCAAGAATCAAATTTTGTTATGAAGTCACTAACAACTCTCGTATAGCGATGTTACTGCTATGATTGATAGGTAGTATTAATGGAAAAGCCCCGTTCTAAGCAGAAGGGTAATCTATACAGTAACGTAATAATCAATTGTGTACTAATCTGCTGCGTTTTTTTATTTTTTTTTATTTTAAATTTGAAGTCAAGAATATAGAAGAACCATTTTCGTACAGTTCCAGAATTGAATGAGGACAACTTGATGAATATAACAGGGCGCGTCATAATTAACTTTGTTGAGTGACTTCATACCTGTAAAATCTTAATATCTGTTGTTATCAAGTTTTCGCAACATCATATGTGTCCATGGTCATGGAGTACGCTTCATTGGTAACTTAGTTTCAAGAAATTGGTTAAAAAGATAGCGTTTGCTTATTTTATTCGCTTGACCCACTGGAGTACTGGTCTTACCCACTGAACTTCGTTTCATGGTTTTCGTCCTTCCTTCTGGCCTCAAATTCTTCAATGATTTTGATTTTTAGTTCTTCAGGGGTTGGAAGTTTGTCCCTACTTTCTATCGCAACGCGGAAATTTTCAAAACTTTGTGGTAGGCTATAAAGCATCATAACTGTCAGTAAATCTTTGTTTATTTCGATATCCATTTCTTGTAGTTTTTCTACAGCATCATGAACGAGTTAAGATGATCGCGAATATCTTCGTTTTCTCTCATTTTAAGCAAAACTAGTCTCTTAAGGAGTGTGGCTATTCGAGCTGGACCTGTGCTTTGGTACATACCTTTTAAAGTATCCCGTACGCTTTCTGACGTTGTACAGTTTTTGACTTGTTTAAGCTCGGTCGGAGATATAACTAATAAAAGATCAGACCTCGCATTCAAGTCGTATTCGATCCAAGCTTCCTTCTCCTCCGCTGTGGCTGTATCTGGTGGTCGAGGAATCGTTCCTGTTACATGTCCCCACAGCTTCTTCTCGATGAGGATTGCCTCTGCATGAATCTTCCAAGTGTCGTAAATGTCTTTCCGCAACGGTTCTATACGGTAGTTGCTTACTGCCGTTTTTCACGCTGATTGACGGGGTTTTTTTATACGACAATTCTACTGGGAAACCATAACCTACAGAAATTTATATGTGGAAGCTGGTTGAATAAACAGATAAATAGCAAAGGCAAATTATATTCACAATATTACATGCACGAACCAAAGTTCTAGCGAGAATAATATTTTTGTGTAGAGAATATTTGTTCATTGTGTGGTAACAACATCAAGTAATAGAACACATTTTTGTTGTCTTATCGAGTGTCACTATTACACAATTCCAACAGGTTTACCTAATTTATTTAGGTAAATTTTTAGATACTGCGGATAAGACCTTAGAATACTACGGATAAGATCTTCTTTTTTTTCATAGCTGAGTAAATAATTATAGGCTGCTGTTTTCAGCTTGTAAGGTGGAAATTCAGACGTTAGTTGGTTGTCTAAACGTTGTTGAAAACAAGTTTTGGTCTCTTTACCTTATTTTGATTAAATTTTCTCAGATCAAGTGTTGGTGAGAGCGAAAGTGGTTCTGAATCTGGTTTCGAAGAAGCAGAAGGCCCTTACGGAGGAAATACCAGCACTGCAGACTTTATCAAAGTGGTCACCAGATTTGTCGACAGAGTATGCATTGAAGGAGTAGTGGACAGCGAACACGTCAAAAGTTTGCACCAAATGATACCTGGTGTAGTGCACATGCACATTGAAACTCTAGAAGCTGTGCACAGGGAATCCAAGAGATTGCCTCCAATCCAAAAAGTAATGTTTATTCTTGTAATATAATGGAGTACCCGGTTACAGGTACTCAGTGAAGAACAAAGTTTCACTTTTTGGTAAAATCTTTCAGCGAATTTTTGAAGAAAAATAAGCTATTGCAGTGGCCTTAATTTGTGCCTTAATACTGGTCCCTAATATTGGGCTATTATTTGTGTACATTTTTGTATGTGGGTATGTTTTAGGAGATCCCACTTGTGCGTTTAATCTGGGGTTAAGCGGGACAAAAGTGAGGTAATTCTGGGTTCTTTGGGGAAATGAAATAACCACGTACAAATCCGTTTTAGACCATTCTGAATCCAAATCTGCAAAAAATCTAAGTGCCTTATTTTTCGAATATTATACTTACTTCCTCATCTAAACTGTCTACTTGGAGACTGTTCTTCTTACATACACCACGAGGTTCCATGAAGATACAAATCAAACTGTCTGTCATAGTGGGGGTACAGTGTCTGTAACTGGGTACTTCACTATATTCTGTACTCGTAAATTTCATAATTCAATTTCAATGATGATATTCAAACTAACGTGAGCATGTTTTGTATCTCAGGCTAAGATGGTAGTTCCTACCCTGATTGCGGGCGAGGAAGTGCTCTGTGAAGGTTTGAGAGTCTATCTACTTGCTGATGGACGTGAAGAGACATCTCAGCATCATTTAATCTCCCCTCCTCTTCTGCCGGCTGAAGGTGCCATTTTTGTGACTAACTATCGTGTAATATTCAAGGGAACACCCTCGGATCCTCTAGGTAAGGCAATATCTTATAAAACAACGTAACAACGGTATTTATATTATGATTGTATTATTAATGATATTAATTGAAATTAATGTTATTAAATAATTAATTTTTATTAATTCATTAACCCTAATTAGACCATGGTGCCACTAGTGTCACCAAAAACCGCCCAGGAACTCCGAAGCTGTCTTGAAGTGTCATTGGAGTAACCAAAATTAACTTACAATTTCAAATTTAATGGACAGAAGAATTTTTTATGGGCCATTCCAAAACAAAGATACGACAAAAATGTTCATAGAAATCGATGAAAAAATTTGTCTAAAGTTTTGTCATAACATCATTTTTTGACTTTTAATAACTTACAAAAAATTCGGGTCCATTAATTTTTAAAATTCCATTTAAATCTAGTTAATCTGCACCTTGAGACAGCTGTGGAATTCCTAAGATGTTTTCGGAGACACTAGTGAGACCATGGTCCAAATCAGAGCTGGGCGAATTCTTATTCATAAATACGATTAAGAATACAAATCATCTGCGATTTTATGATTATGAATACGAATACAGGTATGAATATAAACATGAATACAATCGTATTCACAGTTTGAATACGATTTTCCCCTTTATTCGTATTTTGAATACCTACGATTTTATGATTTTTACTGATTTCCCTAAAAATCTATTTTTTTAAAACAATATTCCCTGAAAATCATACTTTTTTAAAATGATTTTCTCCCGAAATCTGGACATACTTATTCCCCAAAATTGTCAAAATAATCAACTAAAATTTGAAACGCTCACCAATTCTTATAGGATTTTTCACGCAGAATCGAATGGGACCACCCTCAGGTCGCTACGACCAACAGTATAGAAACTACGACGTAATTTACGCTGAAAATCGTATTTTTTATGATTTCCACTGAGAATTCATAATCATAAAATCGCAGATATGATTTGTATTCATAATCGTATTTATGAATGAGAATTCGCCCATCTCTGGTACAAATAGGGTTATTATCAATTACTTAATTGAACTCTCTGAAATTAATTGAAAATTCAATAAAATTGAAGTAATTTTCAACAATATGTGAGAAAAGATGAGTTTAATCATCTTAACAGCGGCAATCATTTAGTTATTCAATTCCCTAGAGTCAGATGCTCAAATAAATTTCGAAAATCCTTGAAATTTTCAAATTTATGTACAACTTTGAAACTTTGAGCTCCGGTTCATTAGAGATTAGACTTACCTGGAACGAAGAAGGAACGGCGACCAACTGAGACCCCCTTAATTTAGAGCTTGGGGTCCCACATTCTTCGATGTTGTCATGCCCCCTAGGTGCTAGGTCTGACACACATCCCTTTATTAGTTCACCTAACGAGCTTCGTCAGTTTAACGTAGGGGTGGACTTTCTCTCTATGCGTTTTACAGTAGTAATGTTGATGGGGATCAAATTAGGTCAGATGGTCAAAGTAGGTCATAAAAGCAGCAATAATTCTATCATTAGACCTGGGAAGAGGCTACATAATGAGGTGTTCCAACCACAGGGAAGCTCATGGCTCAGGATCTCTAAATCAAGAGGTCTGCTCCCTGCTGTCCTAGTAAATCTGGTAAAGACTCTGTTGGAGAAAGGGTCAACATCATTCTTACATATTGCTGGAATGATGCGTACTCCAACTAGTTAATCTATAGTTTCCTTGTCAACTCATTTTCACAGTGCCAACCCTGTAGTGACTCCCCCTAATAGTTCAAATGTTTCTATATGTGAGCAATACTTTGTCAAATGTTCGAAATTGAATCTGTTCCCTTGAACCCCCGTTGAAATGTAACAGAAAGTATGTTTGTAGAATAAGTTCAACGTTCTCCTAAAGGGAGGTACATAGTTCCTTTACCATTTTCTCAAGATGTAAAATCAATTGGTGGATATCGTCAAATAGCTCTACGCGACTTGGTCGTTTGATGACAAAGCCCACGTTAGATCATATCAAAAGTTCATGACCGAGTATCGTGACAGCTGTAGCTTGGTCCTGAAACTGTCTCTAAATAGTTCGTCTCCAGAGGTAGAATGGGGTATTTCGGTGGGTCGGAAATTCAGGTTTTTGACCTCAAATTTGGATTCAGCACCCTTGAAAACCTCTAAACTCCAACTTTAAGCCCATTGATACTAACATGTGGTAGAAAAATTAATTAAAGAGATCACACGTTTGAAAAAAAGGCGGGCCGCCATAAATGCACAAACACTACGCCGCGCGCTTGTGTGTAGTATTTTGTAGTATCCAAGAGATCCTCCAAGGGTTACATCTCTCCTCTGTGCATGGATACTTTTTTCAAAGGCAGTTGGCTAGCTACATCATGATTGGCTAGCTACGTCACACCGTTCAAATCTTCAACTTTCCTTAGCTTCTCTGATTTTTTAAAAACATTTTCTCAACGAACAGACCTGATTACCGTTATTCCTGAGCCATACTCTTTTGAAAAAATTTTTACAAAATTGACTGAAATACCCCATTGCTCTAATGAATTGGTTTTGTAACCTCCCCCACTTCACACTCCATGTTAAATTACCTACCACACCTTTGTTGAATTACCACGTGGTCTAAATTGTACAATTTCGATTAGTTCTATATGAATAAAGTATTTCAAGTTGAATAGTTCAGTGTAGTTTATCAGTTTCATCCCACGAGAAGAAACACTCTTCATGGGTGTGTTTGGATGAAAACTAATTGTAATTTTGCTTTAATTTTAGCCTGTGAACAAGTAGTCGTTCGGTCATTCCCAATCACCTCGTTAACCAAGGAGAAGAAAGTTTCTGTGCAACATCACTTGTACCAATGGTTGCAAGAAGGCCTACAACTGAGATCGTGCACATTCCAGGTTTGTCGAGTTTTCCGTTTTGTTTCCAAGTTGCCTTAAGCTGGCCAATCAATAGCGCTCGAAATGGCGTGGCGAGGTGAATTTTGGACGGCGCGGATATCCGACCCAGCCGACCGCTCCATCGGAATCGAGGTGGCTTTTCCCATACACTCAACCACTTGGGCGTGCCACCGCGCCACTTGGCTGGATGGAGCGCTAGTGAATGGCCAGCTTAACACTTCCCTCCCACACAGGGCGGGTTTATGAAAAACTGCAATCAGGAAATTGGTTCTATTTTGTTTTCAATCTAATCTTCATTCTTTTCCAGTTGATCAAAGTTGCCTTTGATGAGGAAGTCCCTCCCGAAAGTATCGAATTGTTTAGGAAAACTCTTCAAAGAATTCGACATCCTCCACACATATTTCATCACTTCGCCTTTTCAGGGCAAATATCTGTTCCTCAAACGCCGACTCAGAAGAGCAAAGAAAAGAACGCTACATTGAAGTAAGTGTGTGGTTTGTTTCAATTTATTTTGTCATTTTACTTTCAACTGCTTGATGCGCCATTTCTTCAGAATGAGGAATTTCACCGAATTCTGTTTACATTTTTCCCGAATAGTTAATGGTGTGGGATAGATGAAAATCGGGTTGACTTTGGAAAATAAGTCTCCTGTTATTTTTGGGAGACATTTAAAATTTATGATTTCAAAAAATAACCGGGAAAATGGACCTCTTCAATGTGAAGCGGAAACGCTCGCTGATTGGCTGTTTGGATCACCCAGTGTTGCCCAGTGGGCCAACGAAATCGTGTTATCTAAGAGGGAAGTTATCAAACAATAACAGGGGAAACCTCATTTTCTCCTCATTTTGCTTTTTCTATTTTTTCTCTTCAGTTCTTCGATTTCGATCTTCACTGGTTTTGTGAAATGTTGCCTCTGAGGACTTTGAGAAGTGAGATTTCACGATCTCAGCGCTTCAAGCGGCCTTACATGAACTATTGCTGGTTGACTTCATCTTCCAGTTTTTTTCAAACGTTCATATTTTCTACCCTGTTTGGTTTATTCGTAAATTAGGAAGTACGGGCTGAAAGTTTGCCATAGGAGGTTTTTCGAGGTGCTGAATCCGATTTTAGGGTCAAAAATAGGAAATTCCGACATGGTGAAATTCCTCGTTGATTTTTGACCAACTTTGAAACATCCAAAAACCCTAAGGAGGTGGATCTCAGTTTCGTTTGTCACGGGTGACGATTTTACCTTGAAAGAACTCGTCAAACAAAACATATTCAAACTCATCAATAGGTGCTGGCATAGATTTTTTAAAATCATTATTGAAGTAGAACGGTTTATGTCTCAAGAAAGTTGATGGCTTCTTGCTGGTTCTCATTCTCTTGATGGCATTTAAGACTTCTCTTGTTCTCGTGACATCATCGTGTTCTGTTCCCCGCCAGATTTAAATATGACGATATGATTTGAAAAATTATTGTACGATTTTTGATGTAAAAATACAGTTTTTGAGAATGAACTGGAAAACAAATCCTTCAGCTTTACATGTAAATTGCTTATTGAGTCCAAAATGCTCACGGAGGAGCTGCTTACCTAGTGATTGACGTGTTGCCCGGAATCCACCATAATGTTCCAGGCTTGGCAGGATTTCTCCTAGCTGGGCTGCGTGCGGCCAGTGTGATCTACCAGGCTGTTATGCAGCACATTTAATGCTTATCTCAAAATCAGTTGTTTCGAAATAATCGAAAAAAACACTAAATTTTCAAGCAAGTAAATTTTTTCTTAGTTCAAGGTATATTATGTAAAGGCAAAACAATAACAGGCATAAAAAGAAAAGGCACAGAAGCAGTTACTTAAGAGTTGGAGAAATATTATAAACGTATTATCAATAAGTGACTGCTAATGTGCCTTTTCTTTTTGACCTACTTCAACACGCCAAAGGCGCGCGAAGGAGGAGGAACTCAATTCGGGTTGTCGTGGGACGGCGATTTTTTTTTTTTTTTTTTAATGCCTGTTATTGTTTTGCCTTTACATAATGTACCTTGGACTAATGAACATTTACTTTGTGAAAGTATGACAAATAACATCGCTATCTATACACGTTCATATAAGAACTATTACAAGGCACATACAAATTCGCCTTTGACCGTTCTATCGGTGCAATGAAGCTAACGAACAATTTCAATAATTTTCAGGGGGTTCGCCAAGAAAACGTTGATGAAAGTCGGTTTGCAGCAGAAACCATCTTCGAAGCGACAGAAATACGTGTTTCAAGATATGAAAGCCATTTCCAAGGATAACCATTCTCCTTGGCGCATGACTCTTCCACTCACAAGTGACGAACTTTCTTGTAAGGAATGCTACTACAAACTATTTTGCTAACTTGAATTAGCCTTTGTAAGCCATCTAAGGATCTTGACAGCTGAAAACCTGAGGGGGAGCATGCGCTTTGTTCAATATTCTCAAATGCCAGGAAATCTTGTAGCAGTGTTCTTATCCTTTGTTAATACGCATGACACCCTATATTGCTCAACCAGCTGATTACAGATGATGTCAAAGAGGGATGAATGAAAGAGAAATTAGCTCTGTCACTCACACAGCTAAGACTCCCATTCACTGCATTTCGGTGCTCGAGGTTGAAACCCCTAAAAGATTCTTCAGCACTCCAAACCTTACCTTTGAACCAATTTTCTAGAAAATGAATTGTGAAATGAGACCAAGGATTAGTTGGCCATAATATCCATCGAGAACTATGTTTCATCGCTCTCACAGCTGATTTGTTTGGAAATTGCTTCCAATCACTTCCTACGTACTCAATTTAAGCGTTATAGGATTTCACTTCGTCAACCTTGAACTAAGTACGAACCTTCTTTGTCGCATTACTTGACATCATGAGACTACTGTTATTGATTTACTTGCGTTCAACCAATTTATGAACTACAACATTTTGTGTATGATTATTGGATATTTTTAAGGAAATTTTACGATTCTACATTTTGCTCTTATTGTAGAGGCAATCTCAGGTAACAATTTTCGCTAAAACCTTATCAATTTTTGACTCTAAATTTCCAAAGTTTCTCTCCCTATTAGCTTTCCGAAATGCTGGCCAACCATCCCATCCTGTCGTTCGATATAATTTACATTTTGACGCTGCTAATTATTAATTTTTTGAACGTGTCGGGGGTACTAATATGCATTGTGGTATGCCCAGTACTTCAGTATTCGATTGTAGAATATTTCATTTTTTTAAATGTTTGTTCTAAATTTTTTGGGCCCATTCCATCGGCTTCATTTTGGTTTATTATTGTCAATAATAAACCTTTGAAATCGAACAAGAGAAACAAATTTAACCCCCCTCAAAATTTGTTGGTTTACGTTTCAAGGTACGTAGAATCCGAATATGGAATGAAAATTTTGCCGTCCATACGCCGTTCGCGGCGCTTTCCTTCGTTACTATGGGCCGATTTTGATGAAATTTGATGTATGGGCTCCATTTTGGGTCTAGTTGTGCCCCGAAGTTTTTGATTGAAGTCAGTCACTTCTAAGAGCTGAAAATTTTAAAACGCCCTAGCTCAAAACTTCCGGTATCAAAGTATTGTTTTGTCATCAATTTAAAATAGTATTGAATTTTTAGAATCTAATGAGACCACCCAGAGCTCTGTAGGACCAACCGTTCGCTCACTATGAGAACTTGATGGTTGGAATTAACTTAAATCAGAAACACGATAGTGAATCATAAAAGAGGCCTATTCTTTGTTCAAATTAGCTGACCGAAATACGATCGATGTTCGTTTCTTTGAGTCTTACTCAGTTTTTTTTAATTTTCTATTTTCAATTTTTTTTTTTTTAAATACGCTGAAACTGTTTTCCTTTCTGATACTGGTGGATCCTGTTATTGTAACTAATCTCTAAATTCATTTTGTTTAGATGCTTCTGAAGAAGTGAGTAAAGGAAGTTTGGAACGCGTCACTGATAGAAGCTACGTCAGAGATTGGGTCAGATTGGGTCTCGTCCACCCACCTTCATCTCCTAATTCTATGGCTCACAAAGAACAATTCCGAATATCCGCCGTCAACTCCAACTACTTGCTTTGTCGAACGTAAGTTCCAGGGGTTTTCTATAACTAAGGAATCCGTTGATAAAATCTTCACTTAACTGAGATATGATGGAACATGGATGTGTCTATTTGTTCCTGATCTACTTCATGAAAACTGTGACATGATGAGCAAATTTTCCAAAAGACCATCAACCATAAGATATATAGCATTTCCAAGCCAAATGAAACCTTTTCCAAGCCAAATGAAACCTTTTCCAAACCAGATGAAACTTTTCCAAGTCAAATGAAACTTTTTCCAAACATAGCGTATTTCTGTAAAGTAAACAATAGTAGATGAATAATATATTACACAATTTCAGAAATTCAGTCTTGGAGTTCAATCAGTCAATGTAAGTATTAGTGACTCCCCTTAATTAGTCAGAAGTTTCTCAAACATACTTGTTTCCTATTCTACTAAGGTAATAATCTAAGGTGATAAGATGATCTACTAAGGCGATAAGATAATCCCATGTCTAAAATTCACTGAATTTTCATTTTAGCAAATTCTTTGTACGATAGGTACAATTGCATCGATCTGAAATTTGCAGAGTATCTACCTATCTAGGTACCTCATTTCACTCATTTTCTCAATAGGTTTTATTTGATTTGGAAAAAGTTTCATTTGACTTGGAAAAGGTTTCATTTGGTTTGGAAAAGGTTTCATTTGAGTTGGAAAAGGTTTCATTTGGCTTGGAAATGCTATAAATGCGTCAGAACTGTAACAGAAACTGACTCATCCAATTATGTGATGGACATGATGATGCAGTTGCCTCGAGCTGCCACCGGTAGTGCTTACATTGACTGATTGAACCTCTAAGACTGAATTTCTGAAATTTTGTAATACATTATTCATCTACGATTGTTTACTTTACAGAAATACACTATGTTCGGAAAAAGTTTCTTTTGATTTGGGAAAAGTTTCATTTGACTTGGAAAAAGTTTCATTTGGTTTTGAAAAGGTTTCATTTGACTTGGAAAAGGTTTCATTTGGTTTGGAAAAGGTTTCATTTGGCTTGGAAATGCTATAATATCCTCGTGGAAAACATCTTTTTATTTACTTATGAATTTGGGTAGCAAATGAATGTTTTTCTTTTAATTTCTGCATACATGCGTCCATTATTCTAGCGTGGAAGGTTCAATAATCGTTCCTATCGAAATTTGCCACAGTTGGATCAGTCTTTGCATGGACAAACACGAAAACCATTATTACGCAATTGGTGGGGGAAATTGATTCACCTCATTTTGGTTTATTATTTTCAATAATGAACCTTTGGAATCGACCAAGAAAAAAATTTTAACCCCCCCATAAAAATTGTTAGTTTACGTTTCAAGGTACGTAGAATCCGAAAATCGAATGAAAATTTTGCCGTCCATACGCCGTACGCGGCACTTTTGCCACTTAGCATTGACCGATTTTGATGAAATTTGGTATGTAGGCTCCATTTGGGGTCTAGTTGTGCCCCGAAGATTTTGGTTGATTTAGGTCAGTTCTAAGGGTTCCAAAATCAATTTTGAAATTTTGAAAACGCCCTAACTCAAAAAATTTCGATATAAAGGTATTGTTTTTCCTTCAATTTAAGATTCTATAGAATTTGAGAATCTTTTGAGACCACGCGGAGCTCTGTAGGACAAACCGTTCGCTCGCTACGAGAATTTAAGTGTTTTACGTACGATAAATCAGAAACACGAGTGTGAATCGCAAAAGAGGCCTAGTCTCCGTTCAAATTTTAGCTGACCGAAATACGATCGATGTTTTTCTTCAAGTTGGATGGTTGGTGGCTTTGCAGACGAGTGATCTATAGAAAAATAACAAACCATTGTGTAATAATTTGCAGCGTTTTTCCTACTGCAACAACACTCGTAAAGTAGCCTAATATGACCCATATTTTGGACAAATGCTCTAAATCAACCACAAAATAGAGAGCATTGTTTCCTGGAGCCACCAAACCTTGTAAAATACAACTTCAATTCTCTATCTCTGAAAAGGATGCATGTATTTGTTGAAGAACGTAATTTGTCCTCTTAATGACCATCATTGTTCCACTGCATAAATATTCACTGGTACCTCATCCTCATTCCTTCTCATTCATACCAAGTAATTCTATCCTTCAAATCACCAACATTCGTCACTAAAACAGTATCTACCTTAAGACACCATCAACGCCATTTTTGTCCATAATGCCATTTCTCGCCCATCATTCCATCCTAACTCTCGTGAAAGCAACAACACCTTCGACTTTGCTGACTATCATCAATTATTGCCTGGTATGGCTGCGGCCAAGACATTGAAGTGTAAAATAGAAGAAGAAGTGAAGGAAGAGGTTTCATTTATTTTACATGTGCCAAAATTTGATGAATTGGGAAAATAACGAATTTGAGTGGAACTTGAATGGTGCTCGAATCCAAAAATGCAACTATTCTGGGACGCTTTTACTCGAAACCAAGTACACAAGGAGAACTCCACGACAAACAATTAACATTTCGTAGAGAAATAAAACCTGTATTTCAGGAACACAAACAAAAAACGTCTGCCAAGTGGGTGTGGCACATAGCTTCCTCGTATCCATAACCCGATTGCATAGATGATCCGATGCATAGTAGTTAATCTCAAAACATCAAAACAAGTTAATTTGTAACATCCCTGAAAATTTCATTGAAATCGGATAGAAAATGTAGAAATAACAAGGAAAGGACGTTACAAGGAAATTCACGTTTGCGCATGCGCAGTGGGTACTATCAGTCCGAAGGTGGTGATCTTCATTGGGGACCATCTACAACCTAATCCGCATAATCCCTGAAAATTTCATTGAAATCGGGTGGAAAATGTGGAAGTTATGGCCGTTACAAGGAAATTCACGTTTGCGCATGCGCAGTGGCTACTATCAGTCCGAAGGTGACGATCTTCATAGGGGACCGTCTACACAACAACCCGCACAATCCCTGAAAATTTCATTGAAATCGGATGGAAAATGTAGAAGTTATGGCCGTTACAAGGAATTCACGTTTGCGCATGCGCAGTCGCTTCTATCAGTCCGGGGATGATGATTTTCATAGGGGACCGTCAACGGGACATATCAACCCGCACAATCCCTGAAAATTTCATTGAAATCGGACAATAACTTCGTATAGTTATGCGCGTTACAAGGAATTCATGACAGACAGACAGACACACAGACACGGAACCAAAATTGTTCAGGAAGGTCTAAAACGCAAAACGCGAGTGAAAATTTTGATTTTGGAGAACTTTTTTTTTCGACCTTGAAAAGTGAAAACAAAGCTTCCGCTACCTTGGTAGACTCGGAAGCAATAGAAAGGGACAAGTCCAAACACAAAGTCAAAACACATTTCTCGGGAAAGTGGGACCAAAGTTGGTGGAAATCTTCGAATGCCAATTCGTCACTAGACGAAAATTAGTATATTCTATTTTTCAAAGTAGGTTGTTCATTATATTTGTAGTTCCTAACATCAATTGATCAATCGCTGTGTTGAGTTTTTTATTGCATCATTATTTGGGTTGTGTTTGGAAATTGAAAAGTTTTCCCTGAACATAATCATTGATTGTGCTGCAATAGGGTGTGCGCCTGGGTAGGAAAAACTGTTTATTGTTGTTTTTAATCTAAGGTAGGCCTCATTCTGAGAATTTTGGTACCAACCGCGACCTTCTAGCGTGAATAGACCTGTTTCTCTGATTTTTCTAAATTTCGACCGTTTACGACGTCACAGTTGGCTGTGGGTTCCTGCCCAGGCGAGAGGGGCGCGTGACGTCATAAACGGTCGAAACTTTGAAAAATCATAGAAACAGATAGGATTCTTCTATACTCACGCTAGAAGGCCGCGGTTTGTGCCAAAATTCTCAGGATGTAGTCTACTTTCGATTAAAAATCTAAAAAAAAAATCAAGGCGCACACCCCATTAGGGCACTAGATGATTCTTGCTGTGAGAAAAATTTTGGCTCTTGCACCCAACATGCGAACTTTTATGTTGTAATATTATGTACAAATAACGATCGTAAACTTAGACTACTGAGTTATCGTACTTAGTATATCATGCTGACTAGTTCAGTTGCTTCGTTATTTATTTATAATAATACGGGCAAGCCCAATTTACATGATAAAAAAACGTGAAATGGCAAAGAAGAGCTGTCAACTTCTTCTCATGCATCAAGAATCGTTTTCTTCTCCTCTTTTACAATACTACTTTATTTGTGCGACCATTTATTTATTTATTATTATTTGTTAGGTATCCAGCTCTGCTTGTGATGCCAGGCAACGTGACTGATGACAGTATAAGGAGATTTTCACGATGCTACCGTCACAGCCGAGTTCCTGCCGTAACGTGGCGTCACAACCGAACCAGAGCTCTTTTACTAAGAGGAGCATCGTATCATGGCAAGAGTGTTATGAGCATGTTGAAAACCAATCATCCGCACCAACCAGGTTAGTGAAAACATTTACTCCTTGTCCTACGTTTACGACCATTGAGCGGGACCGAGCCACCCGATTTCAAACAAGTTATACTGAACAAACTGTTATACGAGGCATGTCCAGAAAGTAAGTGTACTCGATTTTTTTAGGGTTCAAAAAAATTTATAAAAAAAAAAGAAAAAATTACGAGTTACATAGGTACACATCTAAGCTATTTTTCTACGTAGTCGCCATTTCTCTCGATGCAGGTGGTTAGCCGGGGGATCAATTTTTTGATGCCTGCCTCGTAGAAATCTGCCGCCACCTCCTTCGTCCACTTGTCGACCTCCCTCTTCACCTCCTCGTCCGTTGAAAAATTTTCGGACACTGTTCGGACTGTGTCTTGGTTTCTGGTGTATAGTGTGCAACCCAAGTTTCATCTCCAGTAACAATACACTTGAGAAAATCATCACCCTCCAGTTCATACCGTTCCAAAATCTCTTTAGAGGTCTGCACTCGATTCAACTTTTGTTGTTCAGTCAGCTGTTTTGGGACCCATCTTGCGCACAGTTTATGAAATCCGAGGGTTTCTGTGGTTGTTTCGTGCAGCAGAGATCTGGATATTTGTGGAAACTTCGTAGAAATTTCGTCCAGATTCAATCTGCGATCGTCACGGACAGCATTCTCAATAGGGTGTGCGCCTGGGTAGGAAAAACTGTTTATTGTTATTTTTAATCTAAGGTAGACCTCATTCTGAGAATTTTGGTACCAACCGTGACCTTCTAGCGTGTGTGAATCTTTTCCTATGAATTTTTAAAGTTTCGACCGTTTATGACGTCATAGTGGGCAGGAAGGGCCCGCACAGGCGAGAGGGGCGCGTGACGTCATAAACGGTCGAAACTTTGAAAAATCATAGAAACCGATCTACTCACGCTAGAAGGTCGCGGTTGGTGCCAAAATTCTCAGGATGTAGTCTACTTTCGATTAAAAATCTAAAAAAAAATCAAGGCGCACCCCCCATTTTTTCCACAACTTCGTCAGTCACAATCGACGGTCTCCCACTCCTCAAATCGTCATGCACATTCGTACGACCGTTCTTAAACTCCCTACACCACTTGTACACACTCGTACGATTCATATGTCCTTCACCATAAATTACCTTCACCTCATTAAAAATCTCAATCGGAGATTTCTCCTTCACAATCAGGTAACGGATCACCGCGCGGATTTCGCACAGAGTCGCTCGACATCTTTCACGAGAAATGCTCCTGAGATCACAGTTTTCAACGTACTGACCTCGTTTTTTCTTGTTTTGGAGGGGAGGAGTCACGCTACACGGCAGTGTGCCCTACATAGCAAAAAAAAAAAAAAAAAAAAAATCCCTACGGCCGCGGGAGCTTCAGTACACTTACTTTCTGGACATGCCTCGTACGTGGCACTGCCCGATGTCGCGATTTGGCCTGTCGCTCGCCGGGTTTGATTTTCAAACTTGTTTGTTTTTGATTATGTGCTCACCTGGTCGCTCTGCTTGGGGGTTATCATTTTCCCTGTTTATTTTTTTGTCTGTGCAGTGTTCTTTTAATTTTTTCTGAAAATGGCTGGAATAATTTATAGCGAGCTTCTTACTAGCGAAACTCAAAAACGGGAAGCGCCGTGGAATAAAAAAGTAAATTGTGCAAAAATGCATTGTTGTTAGTTAACAATACTATTTTGAAACATACAAGGTAGGAATTTGATGAACAATTTTTGGCTTTGAGTTGAGCAAATCTGCAGTAAGAGTTTAGCTCCTTATATCTAATCAATAGGTAATGTTTATTCAACATTAATACCGTTCGGAGTTGAATAGAAAAAAAAACATTTTGCAACCCCTCCTTGAAATGATATTGTTTTACACGTTTCAAGACATCTATACCTAATCCAAAATCGACGAAACACATTGTGGACCAGTAACAATGAAATTTAATGTACAGTTTGTACCAGATAATGTGGTCAGTTGTGCTCCAGGGGATAATTCTATAATTTGTAGCAAAAAATGTTTTGAAAAACGTTGAACGCTGAAAAAAAACGCGTTGGTCCACTGTGGCGGAGACATTTTTTTCGTGAAGCGCTCAAAGATAAGGTGTCACTTTGAAAACTGCTCATTGCCTTCAACCTCGACCTATTCACCTTTGGATTGAACCCTTCGTCTCATAAACAGTTCATCTATCATGAAAAACAGCTAGAAAAAAGCGGTGACCGAAAACGAAAGAACAGGAGCAGATATTCTTGAACCTTTTGCGAGAGGTGTTTGCGTGACATTGACGCTGCCTGCCACAGGTACCCCAGGATTTGCGTGACATTGACGCGATCTGCGTCCATTGTGTTAACTTGAAATCCGACTTCTTTCACATTGAGATTTTTTTCGTGACTTCGACCTTGTATCACTAAAACGATTGTAACTTCCACAATTTACTCAGTAACTTTTAATCTACACCCTAATAAAGTATCCCTTGAGTGGGTGCTGGAGCATTAATGAATCACGGGCTATGAAAATGCCCGCTTTTTGCTTGAAGGGGCTCAAACACGCCCTTCGTTTGTCTAGAGTCGGCGGTAGGAGTTGCTGAAACCCCAGTCCCAGGTTCTTACCATCTGGGCTCAAATCCGATCCTTGTGCCCTTTAACCACAAGGTCATGTGTTCGGTTCCCACCGTCTGGCAATTTATTCTGCTTCCAGTTTTTCGAATTCCTCAATAAACCCCCTACCTGACCAATTCGATAAGTAATTAAGAATAACCGTTATGGATACAACAGTTCAATTTCATTTCACATTCAACGCCTTGCCTTTATGGATTTTCTGATGAACAGATTTTAAAGGAAATCATAGCCTCATCTGGTTTTTGATGAAAATTGCATGTACCCATTATAAAATCAGCATGTATCATTATACCCATGTTTTATTGTATTTGCAGGGGGAGGACATATCGAAGGCAGCGCTCCATCATCTGCTGAGCACGAAAGATATCTGTCGGTGATAGTATCGTGCACACCCCTCAGAGTTGGACCGTGGAGATCCGACTCAAGTTTATCCATCAACTCATTGTTCCTGGCTGCTGAAGATATCAACAACCACACTCCCACCATGAGGTAACTATTTGCGGTAAATGCTGGCTGGAATGAGCTTGGTGTTACTTTTTAGGACGTCCGACAGTAAGACTTGGGCGTCCTTATGCGATTGGTCTGGGGTGAAGTTGGACAACACTCAACAGAAAAAAAATTAACCACGCACTAATCCGTTTTAGACCATTCTGAATTCAAATCCGCGAGAAAACCATAGATGAATGTCTGTGTGTGTGACAAAATCTTGTGTCGTCTGCCCAGCCCTTATTTCTCAACCTATTTTCGTGGTTCTTTTTTTGATCGACGCGGAAAAGTATCTAGTTGCGCACTGTCGCCGGAATTTCGAATTTTTCGTTTTAAGGGGGGGGGGGATGTTAATGCTAAAAAAACGTGCGTTTTCGGGCATAATCTTGTGTACTCTGCCCAGGCCTCAATCTCCCCCCGATTTTCGTGGTTCTTTCTTTATTCGACGCGGAAATCTATCTAGTTGTGCACTACGTCGCCGGAATTTCGAATTTTTCCTTTAAAGGGGGGTTTATGCGTTTGCGCGTGTTCCTTTTTTTGTTCGACTCAGAAATTTTCTAAATTGCACACTATTCCACCAGAGTATCAAAATTAGCATGGAGAAGTGGCGATATTCACAAAATTTCTATTTTTTCAATATTTTGGTTCCTTTTTAGCTCCCCAATTATTATTATTATTTTTTTTTTTATTTATTTGTGTGTGTTTCACCTTGAATACGGCTGTGAACTTCGACGGACTGTCTACCAAAACTAACAGATGAAAGTTCAACGTTACGACGTATTTCCGATTTGGCGCCAGACTGGTTGTGGTGGGGGGGGGGGGGGACTCGAATTCGCATGTTGGGTATCGTAGATCATGGATTTTAAAATGCTCTTCAATTTCGAATGGTGAATAAGGATAAAAGAATAATGGTGGATAAGGGTGAGGGGGGAGGAGGGAGAGGCTTCTGTTTCCTGCCTAAAATACTAAATAAATTGTATCAAGTGAAAAGTATTATCGCTTACCAGCTGGTTCAAATTGCCCTTATACTTATCCAATGGGACGTCCCCTAGAATGCATGCATTACTTGACAACATGTTTCACGTAATAATTGCCAAGTGATATAAGCAGATTTGGGACATCAATTTTTCTTTCTTGTTTCCTCTTTTTTCTCGTATCCTCCTCATATATCCATGTTGATGATTTGGTACTTTTTTCCTAGGAAGGAAGTAATGGTTTTCTCATTAAGTGTTTTAGTACATGGATTTTGTCTAAACTTACAGTTCAAGCATGAAAATGAATCTAAGCCGAGGACGGTGGGGTTCTGTCAAGGATGGCGGTGGTGGTATGATGCGGCCATCAGGAGACTCAGATTCTGGAAGCGACTGTGTTCACTCTCTCCACTTCGCTCCCTTGTACATTCTATCTGACAAAACTCATTACAAGGTGAATGTGAGTCAAGTTCGAAGGATTTATACTGATTTTTTCTAAGCTAGTTTATATTAATTTTTTGTAGCAGTTTTACTATTCAACTTTTCTTCTTGCAACAGGCTTTCAAAGTTGAGGGAGTGAAAGCAGACTTCATTCCAGTTGAGTATGCTGATGTTCGAGCTACCAAAACTGCCTTCAAAAAGCTTATGCGAGCTTGCATTCCTAGTGGTATCCAAACTGATGCTGATCAGTCATTCCACAAGTGAGTTCATTTTTGCTTTTGAGTGCTCCTAAAAATATTGTTGGTTGCATGCATGCTGATTAAGGGGCTCTCAGTCGGTCGCCGTTACTTCCTCTTTCCGGGTTAGTCTAATCTTTGGTGAACTGGCGCTTAAAGTTTCAAAATTTTATCTAAATTTGAAATTTTCAAGGATTTTTGATAGTTATTGATGCATCTACCTAGGGAATTTAAAAACTAAAAGATTGCTGCCGGAATCATCAAAATCGAACAATAATTTCCAAAGAAAAAGGAGAAAAATCGTTTATTCAGTCAGTGAACTTAAAATTTAGGAACAACTTTGAAACATTGGATACTTACGGACTTACGGGTTCGTAAGAGGATTAGACTAACCCGGAAGGAGGAAGGAACGACGACCGACTGAGACCCCCTTAACTTGAATAACTTATTGATTAACTTTCAGTTTTTTAAAACTTATGGCAATATATTTTATATAATTAATCCAATATTTGTATACAACTAATCCAGTTTATATACCTAATGTATCCTTCAACCTGGCTTGTAAAATGAATTGATTTCAATGTGACCTCAACGTGAATCCATTTAAATTTAAGGGGGTCTCAGTCGGTCGCCGTTCGTTCCTCGTTCCGGGTCAGTATTTCACCAAATTGAAGGCGCCAAAACTTGAAAAGTTTTACTAAAATTTGAAATTGTCAAGGATTTTAGAAATTCATTGTGCATGGGCCTAGGGGAATTTAAAAACTGAAATATTGCCGCTGGAATCATCAAAATCGAACAATATTTGCCAAAGAAAAATGGGAAAAACTACTGAATGAACGGTTTTTCCCATATTTCTCTGGCAATTATTGTTCGATTTTGATGATTCCAGCGGCAACATTTCAGTTTTTCGATTCCCTAGGGCCGTGCCACTAATGAATTTCTAAAATCCTTTCAAATTTCAAATTTACGTACAACTTCAAGTTTTTGCCCCTTCAATTTCGAGAAATATTAAGAACGAACGGCGACCGACTGAGACCCCCTTAACGCATTCTTAATTAGAGAAAAACAGTATTTCAGCTGATCAAATACATTTTTTAACTGGGATGCATGCGATTATGATAATCTGTAATTCCGATGTTCAATTTCTGGCAGAATATGAAATATTGCCAGGGAAACCGATTGCCCTACCCCACCCTAAGGGCGCCCATACATTGTCAGTTTTAACTTTCGATCAGTGTATTTGACATATCGGTCGCCTGTTGAGGCAATCGTATACTATAATATGAACGCCCTTACAAATGATCATCAATTTTGGACTGAAGGATTTTTGTAAAGTCGGTTATCAAACTATTGGAACGCAAAGCAATTCAATTTACTGTTCGCGATAATTATGAATCGTGACTGAACTCCGTTTCCCGTTCCAGATTGATCGAGAGTAGTGAATGGTTACAACAAATCCAACAGCTGTTGCAACTCAGTGGTGCTGTCGTTGATTTACTCGACGTGCAAGGCTCCTCTGTGATGTTATGTCTGGAAGACGGTTGGGATGCTACTTGCCAGGTTAGTAACTGCAAGAATCTATTGTCTTGCCTATATTGACCTCCATTCATAAATTATAGCCTAAACTCGAATCTCAGTGCTCACTTTAACTACAACGTGGAACGCCTAGGTAGACAACATGAATAGAAAAGTCTCTAAAGTCTCTCCTTTCTGTATAAAAAATTTATCACGCAGCAGAGCACTTCAAAATGAAACTCTTTCAGTTGTTTCTTCTTCTAATTACCGTTGCTGCGGCCCTATTTAAATATTTAAACTGGGCCCCTCTCTTCGCCTTTTTACAGTACAACTTGCTATTCTACCAGCCTCATTTCGAAAAAAAGAACTTGTCAAATATCGGTACTGTAGGTCGATTCTCTAACTCGTTATGGGATAATAGCGACAACGAAGTGTCGTTATGATAACAATAACGATTAATAGCGACGATCGCGATTCTGCAGACGCGAAATAGCGACAACTGTCGCTCAGTCGTCGCTATTTCGGCCGAAAAGTGTCGTTACCATCTCGATGGCTCGAAACCCCCCGGTATGAATTACGACAACTGTCTTTATGAAAAAGTAGCTTAAAACGCTCATTAATTCCTAACCTATTCGAAGTCATATTTCTTTTTCCGAGTTGCTGTGTACATTTCTGTATTGTGGGTTATTAGTTTTGTTAATCAAATCATTTTGAGAATAAAATTTATACATACGTACATAATTTCTGGTGAATATTTTTAAAATAATATCCGACCCTCATAATGAGCAGTTTATTCGCCGTTTTAAATTGTTTTACTTGATTTTTTTCTACAATTGTATTAGACAAAAATCGTAGTATTTACATTATTTCAAGCTGTTAATTCGTATAGAAATTCATTTACTCTATTGATAATAGTAAAGGGAGTATTTTCAATGGAATTGAATTTTTGACCAACTATCAACAGCATTTTTTATATCAACATTGAATGATGATAAAAATAATTATACTGTCATTTAAGGAAATTGGTAGGTAAGTACATAAAATTAAAATAGTTAGCTTATAAAGTAGGTAGATCCTAGTTGAATTTTTAACTATTTTATTTAATATGTGTCAGCATAAAAACTTCCTAAAATGAAGAAAACCCCTAAAATTAATAATTTTTTGCTAAAATAATTGTGCTGATAATGCTCTTTTTTATACCAACTTACCTGCTATTACCTGAGAAAACATTTACCACGAATTTACGATTGTTTATATCCGTAATCGACATCGACGGTAGGAGAGAATATGACGAGGTAGATGAAAATTGTAACATAAAATTGACTTACAGAAATGTGAATGTGAAGGTAGATAAATAAATGACGTCATGAATCTTACGTTTTATTGAATACAATAATATTATGTTCATTCAGTCTTATAACGTACATGAAACTTTGAAGCGATTCATACATTTTGAAGTGATATTAGGTTTTTTTTACCATTGCGAGTGAATTACATCTATCTTGTTGTGAAAAGACATCGAGAACTCAGAAATGTTTGATAGGCAGGTACTTGTTTCCCGGAATCTGTAACAATAATGCTCCCCTTCAACGACCAAACTTCGCTATGCCCGATTACAGAATTCCAATTTCGTTATCGACTTGTCGTTGCACGGGAGGGATACCGAATCCGAGCCATAACGTCATCCATATAGCGAGTTACAGAATCCACCTACTGGGGTCACCCAGTTGTTGTTTTGACCCCAGTCACAATATTTGACAATTTCTTCACACCATATACATAGATACACACCAACTCATTTCGAATTTTAATTTTTCTCTCATTACAATAAGTAACGCACTGAGAGGCTCTCACAATCTACATCCACCATGTAACTCATCATAAATTGATAAATAAATGTTTTTACAATGTAACTGACAACTGTTTTTTCCCCAGTCTCATAACGTTTGGTTTTTCACAGATATCATCGCTGGCCCAATTGTGTCTCGACCCTTATTACAGAACCATTGTCGGGTTCAGAGTGCTGATTGAAAAAGAGTGGTTGGGATTCGGTCACAGGTTCAGTCATCGCAGTGGTCTTTCTCCAAATTCACCAACGTCGACATTCACGCCAACATTCCTTCAATTCCTAGACGTGGTGCATCAGGTGATCAATCATTCCATTTTATTATATAGAATCATTAGTGGCCTATCAACTAGGGACGGCACGATACTTCGAAGTATCGATACTTCTTCCGATACGATATGTTTCAGGAAGTATCGATACCCGATATCTTTTCGGTACCGATATTATAAGATATCGATACTTCGATAATATCGGCATAAAGTATCGATACCCCCGATATTTTCAAATTCATTCACCTAGATATTGCAAACCAAATAAAAACCCCAATAATTAAGAAATATTGATATTATCAATATATTAATAAAAGCCATTAATTTAAAATGTAATAAAATCCAATACTTTAAACTGCAATAAAAGTCGAACATTTAAAATGTAATAAAAATGAATAATCAATTTCATGTTTACCTATTCCAATTTGTATTTGCAACAAACTTCTGTTTAATGAAATGACTTTTTTTCTTCCACTACAAATGGAAAGGATCACAAACAAGTGCAAATAAAAAAACAAATATATATATATACAAAATATATATATACAAAACAAATTATATTTATTATCAAATAGTAAAAACAAAAATTTGCCGTAACCCTAAATGGCTACACTTTTCAAATAAGTGAATAAAAAATAAAACGAAAATAAAATTAAAAGAAAACTAGCGAAATGAAAAACTCAAATGCGAGGAAGGTTATTGAATATCTATGAAGAATATTAGAAGCGATATATCTTTTCAATTCATACTATTCTGAGGTCATTGAGTATTATTCTGTGGCAGAAAAAATGTGGCATTCTTTAATGGGTACTAATTTGGTAATTTTTTTTATCAGTCTAAAATATCGATAATATCGTCCAGAAAGTATCGATACCTCCGATATTCTAGGCAAAAGTATCGATACCAATATATCGGTATGAGTTTTTTCAAAAGTATCGATACAAATATCGGTATCGATACCAAGAAAGTATCGATACTCCGATATATCGGTGGTATCGTGCCGTCCCTACTATCAACACTAAGGACTAACTATTTCCGGCCATTGTGAGTGGCGTGTTACCCCCTGAACTTGGCAGTGCTGGAGCTCTGCTAAGACCGGAGTTTCATCGTCGCCACGCCGGCCTTAGCAGTGCTGGAGCTCTGCTAAGACCGGAGTTTCAACGTCGCCACGCCGGCCTTCGAAAGTGGTGTCAGACCTGTTTCGATGTTACCGTACCTGCGTTGTGAATATTATTAAGCCTGCACGCTCTAAAAATAGGATATCATCATTTTGACATTCCGCCTATTTGAAACGGTATTTTGACTATTATATTGGGGCCACTTTTCCAGCCTCGCAAAGGCCTAGTATACATCACCACACCGGTATTAGGTGTAGAAGGTGGCCTATAGGTGGAATATAGTATAGTCAAAATGCTGTTTTAAATAAGCGGAATGTCGACGTCGGAAGGTCGGCTTTTGCAGGTGGATGAGTTGTATTTTGCAACGATATTTTTAGATTAGTGCGAGCTTAATTCACACATCAGGTGGCACACCACTCTCAAAGACCAATGTGGTCACGTTGAAACGCCGTATACCGCCGGATAGCCTTTGCAGGGTTGGAAATACTTTATTATCCATGTATTTTGTTTCTCTCTTTTGTGCATCATATCTATATCACCATGCCAGAACAATAGGCGAGAAGGGGAGATGACTCCGTGTACCCTGCGCCAGAATCCGCTTTTCTTACCTAGTGATGCCCTTTTAAGATTATAATATAGAGTAAAATGCCATTTCAAAGTAGTGGGATGCCGACGTCTAAATGTCGGATTTTGTCTGTGGATGAGTAGTACGAGATGAAATTTTTTTTTTTAGTGTGTAGGCTTAATAATATTCAGAGGTACAGTAACGTCGAAACACTGGCATTTGCAGACTACACCACATCGGGTGGCACACCACTCTCAAAGGCCGGCGCTGCAACGTTGAAATAGCGGTCTTTGCAGGTCCAGTTCAAGGGGTTAACACACCACTCTCAAAGGCCAGTGTGGCGATGTATACTAGGATAGCCTTTGCTGGGTGGAAGGATGGCCCCCTATAAAAATATAATAGTCAAAATGCCGTTTCAAATAGGCGGAATGTCGACGTCGAAATGCTGACTTTTGCAGGTAGATGAAATCATACTGTACTGCCAAGTTCAGGGGGTAACACGCCATTCACAAAGGCCGGTGTGGCGACATTGAAACGCCGGCCTTTGTGGATGCAAACCTGGACCCTCTTAAGTGACTTTTTGCCCCCTCACCTCCCCCCCCCCCCCACTGCTGTGGGTGTATACGGGGGGGGGGAGGTAAAAAGTCCCTTATTACCCATACTACCCTCTGTTTAAAATATGATTTGTTTCTTATTGGTATAGACAAAATTCTTTAAAGTGGTTATAACGAGTTTTATCCACAATCTTCAGTTCCTCCTTATTTTTTATTCACAAAATAAAGAAGCCCAGAAGTGGAACAAGATGACAAGTTGACATTCATGAAGCTAATGCTAAAACTGTCATACAGAGACTAGTATCCATGAAATCATGAAAACCGAAGATTTATTTTGAAAAATACCAAAGAATTCATATCGAATCTCAACAAAACCTTTTCCAATGTATCAATCAGCAGATCATCTATGAGCGCCTTATTAATGGAGAAGCTAGAACATTACGACCATAGGTGTGACTCATTGCCCACATTTCAAATCATCTCATTTCCAAACTAGACAAGTCACGCATAGACAACTCATTTTACACTATTAACTCCAAACTTTGAATGGGGTTGGTGCATGCATTCCAGCTGAAACCATTCAATACTTTTTGGTTTCGATTTCTGGGTTTGAACCCATTTTGGTATAATTTAGAGTTGCCACGTTTAGAGTCATATTTCCACGAGTATTGAGAGTTTGTTAACACTTGGTGACATGGGAGGAAGTTGGTCACTACGTGGAGTGTGCGGTCTCCCTCCTGCATTGAAAACCTGTTCTTGAATTACTGGTTTTGACAGAATCTCTATCACAGTAGAATCATTACTAAATAGTACTCTTATCACTTCCAGAACTAAATCTATCCATTTCTTTTGCTCTCCAGATACAAAAGCAGTTCCCGCTCGCATTTGAATTCAACGAGTATTACTTGCGTGTCCTGGCCTACCAATCAGTCTCATGCAGATTTCGAACGTTCCTTCTCGACTGTGAACTGGACAGAGTTGAATGTGGAATAACAGCACTGGAAGACAAAAGAGGATCTCTGACTTCACATCATAAAACCGTTGACACTGGTTCAGACGATGAATCAATCTACCCAGGTAATGTTGAGTGCTCTTGAATTTTGGAAATTCATCGACTTTTAGTAACTAAAAGTTGTTGCATTGTAACTGTTACAATGCATGGATGTGACATACGTTTTCGCAAACGGAGCAGAGTCTGTGAGTTAGTGATGCTATACTTTGACCCTACCTGCGTAAGTATTTAGCTTCCTAGTTTACCAGGTAACGGAAGCAACGTTTTCACCATTTAGGAAACCAAAATCACAATATCCACTCCCATTTCATGTTCAAGACCTTCCTGAACAATTTTGGTTTCGGGTGTGACTGACTGTGTGTATTACATTGGTCAGTGTCTGCAAATCATTGTAGCTGGCAAAACTTTCGAAGTTTGAAGATAAAATGGGGACAGTAAAGAGGAAAAAATGGGGGAGAAAAAAACTTCTATGTAAAAAATTGGCACTCATTTCAATTGAAAAAATTACCAAAAAATCTGAGAAAAATCTTAAAATCACGTGGGAAGGCTGAATCACAGAAGAGATCTTTGGGGAAAATTGCACATCCCATAAATGCTAAGGAGAATAGTTACTTGAACATTAGCCATAAAAACGAACTTGTACATCTTCAACAAATTATTATCATATCCCCTTCGTTAAAAAAAATTTTGAAAAATCAAATTTGAGTATAAGGAAGAAATATACTTGCAAAATTATGTTTCACTACCAGGCGCTTCACAGAATGCGGTGGACTCGACCTGTCCCCTTCTAAGCGTTGAATGTAACTGATTATCTTTGGTTTTGCCACTAGAAACCACTCGAATTTATCGGACATATCCTGAACAAGGATTACCTTGAGGCGTCAAGACACTTCTTGGACCCCTTCACACTCGTTTTGGCACAATTTCGGTTTTACCGCTCCGAGTGCGGCTGCGCGCCTGGCAGTGGGTTGAATGAGGAATTTTACCGAATTCTGTTTGCATTTTTCCTGAATAGTTAATGGTGTGGGATAGATGAAAATCGGGCTGATTTCGGAAAATAAGTCTCCTGTTATTTATGGGAGACAATCAAAATTTTTGATTTCAAAACTAACCAGGAAAACATACGTGAAGCGGGAACGCTCGCTGATTGGGCTGTTCGGATCGCCGCACAGTGGGCAAAATGACCAATCTAGGTGGACAAAATTATTTTTTGGTCGGTTTTTTATTCAAAATTGAATAAAAAGACGCTGATTACGGGAAAAATAATGAAAAGCTTTCTTGACTTCAATGAAAGTAGGCAAACGGTGTATGATGATATTGTTGTTCATGTTTTATCTTAAATTCTTGACATTATAATTAGGTAGGTCCTACTGATTAATTATTTTGAGATTAATGACATTATTACAGTGTTAGACGAATATAACTCTGAAAAATTGAATTTGAAAATATTATAGACATGTTCTTATTCGACATCGTAGATGATTCAACTGTTGATGTGCTTGAAGTTGCTTCTTTCAAGATACGGCTTGTGGACCTGTCTTCTGCTGAGTAGAGAGCAGTGAGCGCCGCTAAGCATAACTTTTCGGGACCAGCAGTCAACAATTCTTTCTCTTTTCTTCTTTTTGTTTTATCGCTTGAGTCCTCAAACGGTTTTTCGGGACGCACAGTTGGTTGGTTCATGATTCTTTGAGTAATTTTGTAAGAAATGACAACTTCAAACTCTTTCCCACTCAGCCATGTCGAATATTTGTTGGAAAAAATGTCTTATTTCCCATGGCTATTTTCCCACCTCTCTCCGATTTTTTTGAAAAGTCTGTCACAGCATTTTTGATCATTTTTTGAAGAATCGTCGAGATTACCTAACCCGATCACATACCTAGTGAGGTTTTCGTGGCCATCTTTCTTTGGAAGCAAATTGATGGCGAGGAATCGTGATATTTACACCTGAAAATCAACCATTTTATTAAGTAACTCGAAAAACACATGAAATCGCAAAAAAAGGTGGTTGAATACCGAAACTAGAACACTTAAATAAACGAAAAAAAATCGAACTTCCTTGGCAACTCTTGGCCGTGTGCTACTTTAACTCCAAGATGTAAATTATCATTTTTAGAAATACGGTATGGCGTATACTCATAAACATACAGTATCAGACACTATTTTTACAATTTTAACAGGAAAAAATAGTACTTACTCCTTTCAATGGTTTCCACTATTGCCGAAACCAAGCCTGGAACGATTCTGCCTACAACTAACTGCAGCGTAGACGAGAAAAGTTGGGGGTTCATAGTAGCTGATAATACGATCTTATTCGAACAGGAAACAGCGACACTTTTGATCGAAGTTTTTACAGCAATAGAAGGTTTTGATAATGTAAATATTAACGTTTTGGGGACTGCAAACTCATAATGAACAATGACTAATATTAGAGATTCCCATGTTTTGACTTGACTTTTGTCCACCTAGATTGGCCATTTTGCCCACTGTGCGCCGTCTCCTCCCAGTGTTGCCCATTGGGACGACGAAATCGTGTTTTCTGAAAGAAAAGTTATCAAACAAAAACAGGGGAAACCTAATTTTCCCCATCTTGCTTTTTCTATTTTTTCTTCAGTTTTTCGATTTCGAACTTTACTGTTTCGTGAAATTTTGCATCTGGGGACTATAGATTTCTCGATCTCAGCGCTTCAAGCTGCCATAAATGAACTATTCCAGGATGACGTAATTTTCCCGGTTTTTTTAAACATTCGTATTTTCTACACTGTTTTGTTTATTCGTAAATTAGGAAGTTCGGGCTGAAAGTTTGCCGTAGGAGGTTTTTCGAGGTGCTGAATCCGATTTTGGGGTCAAAAATAGACAATTCGGACATGGTGAAATTCCTCATTAGATTTTCAGGGACTGTGTGGTTCTCCAGATAGTCCCCTCTACAGTATTCTCTCTGTAATCCGCCAGATATCATACCAAAGCACAGCCGAAAATGCTGGATTACTGTAAAATATCAAAAAACCGCAGTTATTGTTGAAAAAAGTAGAAAATGCATTAAATAAATATGTAACTCGAGTTATTCCTTGAAAGTAGTCAACTGAAAATACTCATTGTTGGAACTTATTCCAACGGTTTTTAACTTTTCCTTATGTTGAACTAAGGTACTAGCTTTAAATTCAAATTTAAGAGAGGAAAGGAGAGTCAGTGTTCCCTAGGACGGATCCTAGCCCAACAGACTCTGGAAAAGGTAGTTGTAGGAAGAGATGGAGATGAATGCTACTAGTAAATTGTTGTTCCCTGATACTCGTATCAGCCCAGACCTTTACACAGCTTGAGATTCCAGTTTTTAATAGGAGAACCTAATACTGACCAAATAAATGTAGCGAATTTGATGGCTAATATTTTAGGCAAGGTTTTTTTAGGTTTAGAAATGACAACTCAGAGTTTAGTAGTTATTCCCTCATCTCACCTATCTGGCCCTCGGCTTGAGCCGTCGGCTATTTAAGAGGGGCCCCTTCTCCTCGCCATCCCCAAAACAAAGGGGAAGCCGAGGAGGGTAGTTGACCCCTATTCCTGGGGGATTCCCGCCTAGGTGTGCTGCTCTGAGAGGGTTGTTTATTAAGGAATAATTATAAGGTAAAAATGTGGTTCCCACACTCATCAATTGTCTTTTGCTTTATACTGTTGAGACACTTTTTAAGTACTTTTTCTTGTAAACTTGTAAAACTAAGACATCATTAGCAGAGAACCCATTTTCCTCTTCTTAAGGAGTCAAATCAAGCGTTGTGCTCATTTACGTATTCGAGTACAAAACATAACGCCTGATGTGCGCCAGGAGAGCCAGAGAGCTGAGATGCTGGATTGCAGGAGAGAGTACTGTACTTTCATCATCTGATCATCAAAACTTCGCAATGCTCTCACTACCTAACCAATTTTGCTCAAATTTGGAGGATATTAATTTTGTGTTTGAAGTACATTGTATCATCTATACAATCGTGTTATAGATGCGAGGAAGCTACTGTTTGCAGATTGAAAGAATGCGGATGGCTTGGTAAGGTGTCACATGAGTATTACAGTCCCAAAAACATCGTGCTTCTTCTACCTAACACTCAAGCCAGGAAAAATGCGACCAAGGGTTGTTGACTACCGACCGATGATGAAGTGGAAGGATTTATTTGTTACAGACTGCTCGCGGTCTGCCAGGGCTTTCATGTATGACGTAAAATACTGGGTGTTTACTATTGAGATGGACCAAACTTCAAAAATCGACTGTACAACTAATTTTAGTGTAAAAATGTCTCTTAGCACTTTTGTTAACTTGGTATTTGTTTTTCCAAGTTTTTTTTTTGACCCTGTCACTAAAATTACCATAACTATCTTAATTTACCGTAAAAATAAGGACATTGTGGGAACGGGCATCAAACTCAATCAATTATCTACCATCATTATCAATTATCTACTATCATTATCAATTATCTACCTCATCTACCGAATTATCTACCTCATTATGACTCAAGTTGCTCTCTATGCCCAGATTACAAAGGGGTGAGAGACAGAGGCTCGGCCCTTCCCCCAGCCCGACTCAACAGGCTACTTAAGATTTTGGAACGGGTAGTCATCTATGTTAGCAGGTATACCCTTCAGGAAATAGGTCAGCCGCATTCTTTCAATCTGCTAACAGTATGTATCACAACACATGAAAAAATTATTATGATGGTGTCTGATCATCACCATAATTGAATATGCTTTTAGATTGTCATATTTTTATTGATCAAATGGTTTTTATGAGTCTCCTAATTATAATTGTTTGTCCTTAGGTGGATTAAGGGCTGGTACACATCATACTGGTACTAACTTGGGCCAGTCTGTCTTCGATTATATTGAGAAACACAATGCAAGAGCCCCGATTTTCTTCAATTTTATGTATACTCCCGACACTGACCAACCTGTAAGTTACACCTATCAGTATTATTATGAGTGGAAACGATAGCATATATTATATTATTTTATACGGCGTTTACATGCAGCCAAAGTGAACAGGGATGTGGGAAGCAACAGTATGTGAACGCCTCAGCCCCACTGTTCCTGCCCACTTCCTTACTACAGGCCGGTGCTCCCTTCTGAAGCGGTTTTTGGGGTGGAAGTCGAAGTATAAGCTGCACGAGTGGGAATGAGAGGTTACCTGCAGAGGTTGTACACATGCAGCCTCATTTCACTTCTCAAACCAAGAGTGTTTGCGATCGATCTTTCGTGTTGACTAAACGTTTTGTTTTGAAATGACGCATTACAAAACTAGTTCATATTAACGTTTGGGATATATACGAGGGAGAAGGTTTGCTGTGGGAACCAATTGATAAAAACCATTAAGTAAAGTCCTACATGCGTGGAAAAAGTTAAGCGAGAATTTGGGAAACCCCTATAGAAGAATTCAAATCCAAAAACTCGGCTTTGCCATTATCACCACCTAACAACCAGTGATACTACCTACCACGTGATCGCATTTTGGTCAGATAAAATTTGAACGGAGATTGGGCCTCTTTTGCGACTCACACTCATGTTTCTGGCTCCGCGTGGTCTCTAAAAATGCAATACTATCATAAATTTATGGAAAAACAATACCTTTATATAGAAATTTTTTGAGCTAGGGCATTTTCAAAATTTCAACCCTTAGAAGTGACCGACATCAACCTAAAGCTTCGGGGCACAACTAGACCTTTGGAGGAGGTTGGATTGGAGCCCATATACCAAATTTCATCAAAATCGGTCCGTGGGAACTAAGGAAAGCGTCTTTCGGCGAACGGACGGCCTAGTTTTCATTTGATTTTTGGAATCTACGTACCTACCTTAAAACCTAAACCAACAAATTTTAAGGAGGGGGGGGGGTTAAACATTTTTTCTTGGTCGATTCCAAAGGTTCCTTATTGAAAATAATAAACCAAAAAGCCACTCATGGCCATATGTAGGCCACTATTGAAGAAATAATAGGCTTCAATCAGAACCGGAACTGGAGCTGAAGATGTGGTTCGCAATGGATGTGAAGGAGAGGTTTTTGGGGAAAAGTTATGACGGGCGGGAGGGAAGTATGGGCTGCATGTGAACACTTACTTTCCCTGGTTAGGGAAAAAAAGTTGCCTGGGAGGTAAGTTGGGGAGGGCTGTACTGCAGGGGAAGTAGCAATGGAAATGCCTGCATGTAAACGAGCTGTAGGTTAAGATGGTTTTTACTCTCGAATACTGTGGGAAGCAACACAACATGGAAGATGTATGCAACAAGTTGCTTCTTTTAAACCAATTGAGTTTGACCTAGTCCGCTTCGCCTATTATGCTTTTTTCTTAAACAAGAAATTTGGGAATATACAGGGAATTGATGGCAGAATTGAGATCAAATATTTATGGTTGTCCTAGTAATTTTGAACGATTCTAGAAAGTTCTTCCTCATAGAATCATACAACAACAAAGCGACGAGCTTGAGCAGCGAGCGTGAGCTGAATACAACTGCCCCTGTTATTCTCTTTATTCTGAATAAATATTACTGTGATTTTTATCTATTTTCAAGGTTTTGCGGCCCCAATCGAATTTAGCAGTCCTTGATGTGTGGAACTATTACATTTCGGAGGACTTGAGGCATGGACCAAGTTATGATTTAGAGCTCATTCAGTTAGAAGCCTCTCAACAAGAAGAAGCTGACGCTGCAGAGGGAACACAGACACCAGCCCGGCAGATAGTTATGGCTGGGTTAGTAAATTATCAAAATAAGTTTGTAGCTGATAGAAACCTCCTATTTGTATTGAGGGGTCAGTTAATCTGAATGTAGAATGTAAAACATGGTTCATTCCTTGGAGGAAACGTCAACTGGCCTGGCCACAATCTTGATTTGGTTTTGAAAAACGGTTGTCGTTGGTTGGGGAGGCTGGTGTAGCTACGTTCGTTAACCCTTTCCTGCCCACCAACGTCATATATCGGGCGGCTCGGCCTTTGCGTAGCTGCCCGCCGCCGATAATAGCCGTTCTGGCACTTGAGCTCTTTCTCTGTGTAACTACGATCTTCCAGGGTGTAATTTCCATTACAAACCTCATTATATTGCATTCATAGAACAGTATATATATTCCTAGAACAGTTTAAGTGTTTTTTCTCTAATCTCATTGTTTGTCGGTGTTTTTTTGGTCGGTAGTTTATCCTTGATCCAGTAGGTAGGTACATTCTGATGCAGCGAGACCTCAAACAGTTGGTTCTCTTTGATCTTCGCCGATTTGTTCTGTCTTTTTCTTGTTTTTTTTTTTTCAAGCTTCTAATTCCATTTCGGTACTTTTGGCGGTGGGACTGTCAAAGACATTGCCGCCCTTTAGATATTTCATCGCCTATTTGAACTTTCCTCGGGAATATTCGCAAAAATGGTTTGTCCCTCTTCCCACCTTTGGTTTTTTCCCCACTATGAAAAGTTACCAAATTGTAGGAACTTTCCTAAACAAATTAAAAGTGAGAAACAATAAATTATGTTGAGAGGATTTAATGGAAATTCGAGCGAGTCATAAGGTATCATAATTATTCTTTATTAACTTTATTATTCCCATTATGTATAACTGGCTAGTAAATGAATAAATAATGCACATAATCTCAATAATTCTCAGGAACTCATAACAGAAAGTATCACGCGGAAAAAAGTACCATGAAATAATGCTTAAAAGCAATGAAACTACTTCGGACGAACCACCAAGTTGCCAAAATAATGATGTACTGAGGGGACGAAAGGGCCCGCCGGCGGGCAGGCTGTAACGGACAGTAGGCTCTCGAGAATCCGGGCGCGAAAAGGTTAAGGCGTCGTTGATTTACTGTGGCCGCGTTTTTCGGCGGCCAGGGCTCTCAATGCTCCCCTCGTCACAACCCATGGCGGTGAGGAAATGGGAAGCCATGAGCGAAATCATCAGAACAATGAGGAATGTCACTGAATTCTGTTTGAATTTTACCTGATTAGTTTATGGTGTGGGATAGATGAAAATCGGGTTGATTTTGGAAAATGAGTCTCCTGTTATTTTTGGGAGACATTCAAAATTCATGATTTCAAATTTTTGTTCTACAGTTTTGATCTTTACTAGTTTGGTGAAATGTTGCCTCTGAGAACTATACGAAGTGAGATTTCACGATCTCAGCGCTTCAAGCGGCCGTACTATTGCTGGTTGACCTCATCCTCCCGGTTTTTTTGAACGTTCATATTTTCTACACTGTTTGGTTTATTCGTAAATTGGGAAGTCAAAAATAGGAAATTCCGACATAGTGAAGTTCCTCATTCTGATCTTCCCTTTGGAAGACACCTGATGACGTCCGCGATGCCAGGAATGGAAGTCTGACGAAAATCCAACCTGAAATGGTTGTTTACTTTACTGGTTGTGGAAAATCTAAGAATATCCGTGATATCCGCCTCCTCCTAGAAAATAGGCTCCATGTTCAGTTCTTTTTATGCATTGGAATGGACTACTTCAGTACAGATCAGTGAGCCATGGAGGTAGAAAAAGGGGCTGGCATTGTTTGTTAATTGTGGCATTAGTAAGGCAGGTAAGCAGTTGAAAATATCTGTCAGCATTTACATTTCCAATGACCTAGATACCTAATCAGCTTTTGTCGTTTTAAGCTAAGCGCACTCTGGAGGCATCAGGTCGCAGCAGACCGAGGGGAAAAACGCCTATGAAATGTGCTCCGCCCCGACTATAGGTTTGTTCCATGCGAGGCGATTTCAAGTGCAGTGCAGGTTCGGGTTCTTGTGAGTTCATTGAGGAGTGGGGGAAGGTGTAGAGCAGTTCGTGTACTCATCGCTTGGAACACGAAAAGTGGAACAAAAGTTTTTTTTCTTCCTGCCCACATCTTCCTACGTTCATTTCAAGTATTAAGTCGGTAACCTTAATCTAATTTCTCCCTTTATGGAGAACAAGGGGAGAAATTTCAATTTTTCTCCCATCAAGGGAGAAATTTCGAATATTTGCCAGGTTTCCTTCTTTGAAACCAAATCCTGGCTACGAACTCTTTAGTAGTGCTGGTGATGTGAGACCGCTCACATTTGACCCAGCGTGGGTGAATACCTGGAAAATGACACTCCATATTATGGTACATACCTATCTTCGATTTTTTGGACCATTGCTTGGCAAATTTAGACGGGTTGTTTTGGACCGTATGGGCTAGCGAGTTTTAGGAGTGTTTTCGGGCATTTTTGAAATTTAAACCCAGGCAAATCTCTTCTAAATAATTGTCTAAATTATTCACTTGATGAATAAAAATACCTTAAATAATTCGCTAAAATGTACGTACTTGCTCTATTAGAAGCAAACGGCCCGGTATCAGAGTGGTAGAACTCCGAAGGTTGATCCGGGGCGATCTTTTTAGATACCCTAAAATGCTCTATAAATTGGACATGGTCGTATAATAGTACTGTTTTCAAATAATCTTCATTTTTATTACAAATCCGGTCGTCGACCGCAGCAGCTATTTCCTCTTCTGTCCTGAGGATTTGTTCCAGTGGAAGGCTATCCTCATCGAATAATAAAGAATAAATTTAATTATTCACATCCATTATTCTCGTTGAGAGTTCTACACTTTCGAAATTAAAAAAAAATGGAAAGAAAAATCAGAACAAAACGCTTGGAACGAACAAACAACAACGATTTAGAACGAATAACTCCAATTTTGCGCCAAAAACAAAAATGGAGGTTTATTTCTGCACCCGAACCCAAAGCTCTCCTCCTTCTCAGATAGTTCAGAATTTTCGTGAACTCGGTGCAGAAATTTCATGCACCCATCGGGCTTGGAACACGGTTAAGTGTACAGTCCGAGTAGAAAGTAAAAGTTAGGTACATGAACTCGACCGCTTGGAACACGTTTCACCTGCCCCCATCCCTGCGCGTGGCCACTGCGCCGAACTGGTTCATGAGTTCAGCTCGCTTGGAACCAACTTTGTACTATGCTCAACTCCGTTTAAACGCCACTAAACTTATTCAGTCTCACTTTTGCGATGTGATGCGATGCCTCTAGTGTGCGCTTAACTTTACTGTAATCATGAAATTAGATGTAATGGTAGTGGTGATAGCATTTCTATTATGTTCCATGAGTTTTACTGAAGACATGAATTGGGAATTGGTGTCATAATATTCTCTGTAATTGAACAAGAAGTAGGATAAGGCTGCCCTACTTTCCTTCAATTATGTGAGCTGTGTTTCTTCGCTTTGCTGCCTATTTACCAACTGCTGAATTTACTTGAATAATGTGGGTTTTCAAATTTTGACAATAAACTGGAAAAGTCTGATGACTTCATTAAACATTAATCGAATCTTCTTTTACAGGTATGACAATATTCAACAATGTGTTCCGGATGCCTTCACACATCTGATAGAAGAAATTCACAATTTTGAAACCGAGCTTGGTCATTTACCTCAAAAATGGAAGGTTTTGTGGGACAAACTGGAACTACCAACCACCGATTCTCTGACAGTGAGTAATGTAAACCTATTTCATCATCCACTGATTCCTTGTGTTTTGGTCATTATTCGCTTGTTGAATTAACAAAATAACAGTTTTAAAATCTCTTTTTCGTAAAAATGAAAATCAATTTTCAACGTCAGGTAAAGTGGGGGGTGTGGTTTGCATAGTCTACATGTAATGACACAGCAAAAAACCGCGTTGGAGCTACATGACATATTGTGCAGAAAACCGCGATGTGGTTGAAATTGGTGGTTGATGCGTCTCTTTCCATCTGATTTCGATGAAATTTTCAGGGTTCATGCGGATTGGGGTGTAGATGGTCCCCTTTCAAAATCACGGCCCCCAAATTGACAGTAACCTCTGCGCATTCGCAAACGTTAAATCCTTGTAACAGCTGTTACACCTACATTTTTCATTCGAATTTGATGAAATTTTGTAGGTATGCGAATTGGCGTGTAGATGGTCCCCAACCCAAATAATTTCCCCCAGACCGATAGTAGCCACTGCGCATGCGTAAATGTGAATTTCTTGAAACAACCATAACTACTACATTTCTCATCCCAATTTTGATGAAAAAAAATTTTTAATTAGAAAAATGATGAAAAAATGAACATTTCCGATGAAAAAAAAAAATAAAATAAAATAAATAAACAAAATAGCGAATACTACACGAAATCATGAATAGTACAAATTTAATAGGATTTGATGAAATTTTGAATGATAGTTGTAATATTGTCATTACGAAAAAACAACAGCGAACAGCACACAAAAGATGAAAAGGAGGCGAAAAGATAAAAAGATGCGGGGGTGGAGTTTTGCCGGCTAATTTGTCACTAGGCGCTTGTTTCTTTGGGATCTCCCATCCAAACCGCGCCGCAGTGTGGGATGCAGACTTGAAAAGAACCGGATACAGTCGCCGCAGTGCGGTTTTCCTAATTTGTTATCGCCCATAAGAAAACATTTGCTTGCGAATTCCTGCAACCGGATGCGTTTTGCAGTTTCTAGCACAATGTGTCATTAACTAAGACTTGGAAATTGAATCGTTAAAGGTAGGTTCTGCGGACTTTCTGAGTGCTCAAAAACTAGATCTTTCCTATTTTTAGGACGTCCCACAGTAAGACTTGGGCGTCCTTATGCGATCGATCTGGGGTGAAGTTGGACAACACTCAACAGAAAAAAAAATAACCACACAGTAATCCGTTTTAGACCATTCTGAATCCAAATCCGCGAAAAAAAAAACCATAGGTGTATGTCTGTGTGTGTGTGTGTGTGTGTGACAAAATCTTGTGTCGTATGCCCAGGCCTTAGTTCTCAACCGATTTTCGTGGCTCTTTTCTTCTTCGACGCGAAAAACTATCTAGTTGTGCACTACGGCGTCGAAATTTTGAATTTTGCTTTTTAAGGGGAGGAAAGGGGGGGTTAATGCTTAAAAAACGTGCGTTTGCGGGGGTAATCTTGTAAAATCTGCCCAGGCCTCAATTTCCAACCGATTTGTGTGTTTCTTTTTTGTTTGACTCAAATAACTTCCGAGTAGTACATGATTTTACCAGAATACCAAAATTTGCAAGGGGAGGGATGGGTGGGGGTTTAATATTCACAAAATATCCAATTTTTTAATATTTCGGTTCCTTTACTGCTTACTAATTGTACCCAACCTTTGAAATTGAGGAAAAATTCTCATTATACCTCTGGATTTTCATGAATTATTCTCTGTGCCACCATGGAACTAATAGTGCTGCCACCATGGTGCCAGGACACCATAAACCGCATATATCGTGTTTTTTTTTTGTTTTTTTTGTTTCACCTTGAATACAGACGTTAACCTCGACGGACTGCCTATTAAAACTAATAGATGAAACTTCAATGTTAAGACGTATTTCCGCTTTGGTGCCAGACTGGCACCATTGGTGAGTGGAAGGGGGGGGGGGGGGGGGGGGGGGTGAACTCGAATTCGCATGTTGGGTATCGTAGATCATGGATTTTAAAATGCTCTTCAGATTCGAGGCTCCCACACCGCTAGAAATGTTATGGTGGATTAGGGTGAGGTGGGGGGGGGGGGTCAGTATTTCTTGTCTAAAGTAATAAATAAATTACATCGAGTGAAACAGTTTTATCGCTTACCAACTGGTTAAACTGATCTAATACTTATCCAATGGGACGTCCCCTGGAATGCATGCATTACTAAACAATATGTTTTAAAATGTGATCATCACAAATCAAATAGAAAAAATAACATTGCCACGTGTTGGAGCCTTAAAATACATCTAAACATAACTAGTGTTAAACAACTGAAACCAGAGTCTTCTCTACTGTTGGAAGATTACAAACAAAAGAAAGATAGAGTTAACAAACGTTCTTCCTATTCATGTTGAAACGATATTTTTTGACGAACCATTCTTATTTTGAAATAGAATAATGAAGTTTAGAAATCGTTTTATTAAATGTGTGGTGGAAAGCGGAAAGGGACCTCTTGTCGGCGTTCGTCGAAATGGAGTTATTGCTATTTTCTCAATCTGTAAAGATTTATGAAGAATTTAAAAACAAAAGCATCCTTGTAGCCCAAAAAATGACGAACTGCAGTATTTCAGTGTTTTATAACAGAAAAATTGGATTTTGAGAAAAACGACCATAAACTTCAAATGCTACCTTAAATTCTTAAATCGATATTTTCTTATTTAGGTTACTTTCGATATTCGATTTGATCTTTCAGGCCTATACACTTGGGTTCTAGAGGGTCCAAGATCAATAATCGATAGAAAGTGAAAAATCGATACTTTCGACCTTCTTCCAGTTTTTAGCCTTCTCCTCGAAATCAGCTTTGCCGACAAGAAGTCCCTTTTCGCTTTCCGCCTCACAAATGCAGTTTTTTTTTCTGTAGAAACGGTTGAGGAAGTCTGATTAGTGTTGCAAGTGAATGAGCGAATTTTTTAATAACCGTTTGGGGAATCTAGCCTGGTTCGAACTTTGATGGCAAACCAAGCATGGGTCTTACTCGCCTCTATGGCACATGAGGGTAGCGCGTAAAAACGAAATAACCACGTTTTGTTTATATCGATTTTCATTCAATAAAAATTGTTGAAAAAAATAATAACATGGTCCTATCGTTATTTAATAATTGAACATTTCTGTAACTTAATTTACTAGATGTTCCGTAGATTTCTGTGTTCTATTAATTTTTGAAGCTAGTTTATAATCCATTTTTAGTTGGCTACTAATAAAACTGCCTTGTTTGTCTAGTTACATACATCGTATTAATTGGCTCCATTACGCCCTTTTTTACAGCGGCACGCCTCACTCAGTACTGCGCTTGTTAGATCCCACGGTCGACTTCTGCACAAGAGGTCTACTTTGGAAATAATCATGAAAGGGAAAATGGTTGATACTCAACCAGCTCAACCATCTGTCGCACCTATTTATTCTCATCCTCACCGATTCGAAAAGTACAACTTCACGACTCCAACCTATTGTGATTTCTGCTCTAACGTGCTTTGGGGACCAGTGAAGGTAAGATATTTACTTTGAATCCGTGTTTTTGGGGTAGGCGTATCGTGAGAAGAGTAGAGCTCAGAACACTTACACTTCAATAGTCTATACCTACTGCGCCGCTTTGTTGTATCATCAAAAATTACTTCCCTCGCCCGGGGATCGATCTCCGATCTTTCCGACTAAACTATACTTACATTCCTGAGTCGGAGCTCTTACCACTAAGCTAAGGAAGTGAATTGACAGAAATCCAAAGAGGTAGCTGATCACAACAGGTGCAGGCATTGATTTATAGTAATCATTAAATGGCTGGTGGAGCGCGGCTGCCGCTGGACTGCTCAAGTGACCAGTGCCTAGCTGCGGCCGGGATATGCAAACCCGAATCGTACGTCTCCCTCTCTTCAAAATTGGGAATCACGTATGATAAATATGAATTACAGACTTCGCACTATTTACTTTTTGTCCTCCAGTGACTCTGGTTCCCTAGTTTTCGCATAGTTCCCATCATGTTTATGCCAGAGGAGGATGAGATATTGGTGGGACTAGTTGAAAAGAATGTGTTCTTTACGATATGGTAAAGAAGGACTATAAGAATAAAACTGAAAAAGAAATACAGAGCTCCGCGTAGCCTCGAAAAATTCAATACTATCTTAATATTATTTAATTTTTTTTTCTTGGTCGATTCCAAACGTTCATTATTGAAAATGATAAACCAAAATGTGGGAAACCATTGCAGAGGTGTTGAAAAAAGACAGTAAGTGTCCAAAGATTATTTATTTAATACGCAATCGTGTTTAATCTCATAAAACATTGGTTCATTTTTTAAATCAAATATAATCTGTTCTCTCACGATCCACCAAGCCAACAGAGCCCTCTTCCTTGACATTCGGAACGCTACTGAATGCTAGAACCGCATGGCCGTTGCGTTCAGGACCGAGCGTAGGAAACATACCCACTGCGTCAGCCACTAGGGCCCGTATTCACAAAAATCATCAAAGTGACACTTGAAGTCGCACTTCCGAAAGTGATACTTTAGGCCAAAGTGAAACTTGAGGAGAAATCGCTATTCACAATCGTTTTTAGTCTAGCTGCTCTTAGTTCAGCTTTAGGTTCAACTGTTAAGGAAATTGAAGGAAAACTGATGTTTTCCATTTAAACCCGAACGGAAAACTTCGTAAAACGGCTGTCGAAGCAAGCAAAATAGACGTACTTCTCGTCAAAAGCTGCACTGAGGGCCAGTAAAGTGTGGTAGGAGCCAAACTTACCCGGAGAGTGTAACTTGACGAAAGTTCAGCTTCGGTAAAGAGCGGCTAAAGAGACACTTCTTCCAAAGTTTGGAACGTGAATAGCGTTTTCTCTGAAGTACAGCTCCAAGTGGAGCTTTCAAGCTTCACTTAGTAAAAAGCCCCACTTAGTGCAGTTTGTGAATACGGCTGTAGCTCTATGGCTCAATTCGATTGCGAGCCGCAGCTGCAGCGGCCTGCCGCGCGTAGGAAAACCAACCTTAGGCCTTGTCCTACGTGGACGACTAAAGAGTGCGACCGAGCGACCCGCGAGTGTGAGTGACCTCAAGTCGCTCACGCGTGCCGCTATAGTGTCCAGGGTAGGCGTCCATACTGCGCGTCTACAGAATCCTTCCTTGCGAGGTTATCATTGCTTCGTCCTGAGTTGTAAAATCTTTCTCTACTTGTACATTTTCTGTTTTTCGCGATAATATGAATGGCATATTTTATTCGAATAACGCAGCATTGCTTCATTAATTTACCGCAAATAATTCGTTGAGACGGACGCTAATTTCGGCAAATTTTCAATGCGGGAACCAAGCGGTGAATTTGAATCGTTCAAACACGAATTTATCCCCTAAATTCGATTGTAAAAATGTTCAATTGTAAAGGGACCAGTTTTTAAAGTCGAGATAATGAGAAAAACAACACAGAAATGAAGCACAGCCGGTGTAAAACTTGCGGACCTACCTGCATGCTTAGGCAGCTTTTTCACCAAATCAAAAAAAGTTGGGTTCGACATTTGGGAGAGAGAAAATTTAACGCCGTTTCCTTGAAGAACAACTGACCACATTATCTGATACACCCTTTGTATTCAATTCTATTTATTTTGGTCCACAGTGGGTTCCTTCGATTTTGGATTATGCCTAGGTCAAATGTCTTGAAACCTATACAAAAACATATAGTTTCAAGAAGGGTTACAAATAAAATGTTTCTTTCTATTCAACTCCAAACGGTATATTTGTTGAATATACATTACCGTAAAACCGTCAAACTTTACCCCAAGATTTACTCCAAAACATTTCCAAATACAATCTCCCACTCGAAATGGGTTAAATTGATTTTTTTAATAAGTGAATTGATCTTCAGGGCTTCCTGAACATTTTGAGTGGTCGAGCTCATTGATCAGATAATTGTAACCCCCCTATTTAATTGTTTAAATGTTGGAGTAAAGTCTAAGTGAAGTGCGTCTATCTTTACTCCACTCCGAAAAACTCATGGTTATCGCTACAGAAACGGGCGGTGGTGCAATGTTACTAGTCGGGATTGAATTCATTACCCCAGAAATACTTGATAATATCAAGTATGTATAATATTATTATAAAATATATTCTGAAAAATCGAACTTTTTAGCTTAAAATATACAAGTTATACTTAAGAAAAATATAAATTCTAATGATCATTTATTCCAACGAATTTGCTTGAAATGCAATATTTCTGGTTAAGAGATCAGAATTTAAGTCTTCCAGTATAGTTACCTTATGTAGGTAATCGAGCAAAACTTTCTACAAGTAAAGAAATATTAAAGGACAATAAACGATAAACGAATGACTTAACAAATCACAGAAAAAGTCTGTTTTACATTCGATAACTTTCAAATGAATTGCAATGGTAAATTTCAAAGTTAACCCACGAGTAAATAATATTGTAAATCACAACTTATGAGACCAAAGCACGTTTATGTTCATATCATAATGCAGCTGTTCAGTTGTGAAGTTTCAGTAGGGGCGCGTACCAAGCTTTTTCTCATTTCTTCTCCCCATCTCTAACTTCTGACATGCGATACACTAGAAACCTTACATTCAACACTGCGAAAATTATAAAACACAAATATTTTTCGAGATTAAATAAGAAAAATATGAGTGAGGCTACCTTTATCCCATCCTTTATAGTGGAGTAAAAATACCCGGTTTTTGGAGTAAAGTTACCATCAAATTTTTGGTAAACAAATGCATAACTAAGAAAACACTTTCTTGAGAATTTGATTAGTGTATTTTGTTCAAAATAAGATATTGAAAGTGATATAATGAGGGCTTGCCTGGCAAATCCACTCCAAACACCTGATATGGAAGAAACTTTGGGGCACCAGAAACAGGACAACAACAGCTGAACAGGAAACTATGACTGATAACAGCTGATACGAGATAAAGGCGCTCGTAACATGGATAAAGGCGCCATCGCAAGCCGCATCGATTCTCTGGGATGTGGAGAATAACGAAAACACAATAGCCAACTTTTATCTAAGTTATACCACGCTTACGTCACAATTGAAGATTCTCACTTTTTGGGGTAAAGTTACCCCTGGTGGGGTATATTTACCCCTGGTGGGGTAAAGTTTGACGGTTTTACGGTATTAATTAGATTTCAAATAGATTGCAAAATTTACTTACAGTAGATTAGCTCAACATTTTGCCAAAAATTGTGTATCAAATCCCCACCTCCGTATTTCAAAATAGTATTGTTTTCTTGTACACTTTACTTCTTTCCATAACGTTTCCTTTATGTGAATTTTGCTGATAATAGGCTCGCTATAAATAATTATTACAGCCATTTCTAGAGAAAACATAAGTGGAACACAGGCACAAACGAAACAGTTAACTGGAAAATGATAACCTCCCAGCAAAGCGAGCGTGCGACCAGAAACAAACTAGTTTGAAAATCATACCCGAGCGTGCGACCTTGGGCGGCGGCACGTAGGACACTCCGTTTGGTTTAACTTGTTTGATATCAGCTGGTCGCTTGCTCACAGCACGGGTTGCTCGGTCGCACGCTTAGGTCATTCAGGTAGGACACGGCGTTATCCCTCCAACGTCGAGCGTATTCATACAATCACGGCAGAAATGAACGAGTAGAAAATTTCTCATGTCTGTTCCTCCACATTCCTGCGCGTGTTGTACGGTGTATTGGCTTCAGAACATCCCTGCCCATAATTTCATTGCCAATAGTCGCCGCGGGAAGCATTATTTTATGTGCGGTTAATGTTTTAAAAGTGCCAAAAAAGAAGCATGGTTTCGAACCACCAGTATGTCGAATAATGTCTTTATTCACGCTTCCTAAATGAAATATTGCACGGTTTCCTACTTCATATGGACACTGCCCTTTACAACGCCCAGAAGCTTCGGGGATTTTTAACATTATTTGTCTGGGATCATTTAGAAGCTAAATGGTCAGGAAATCATGAGGATTTCAAAATCCGCGGACGAAAAAAATTCTCGGCGTTGCAGGCTTAAGAGAAATAGGTAGCTAGGAATCTCGGTTCAGGAGACAATCCAGAACAAAATGTATGGCATGGCTTGCGTCTTCAGGTGCAATCAGCATGTTTGGTTGCTTCAAGCTGGACGCAATAGCAATGTCCTTGCCAAATACATGGATATTTTTAGAATGAGCTGTTTTATTACTTCCATCCAACTACCTACCTATTTAATTATTATACCTCAGTGCCAGCACCTATTAGATAGATAGATATGTTTATTTTGCGCCATTTCGTACACTTTTAAAAGAAGATAAATTCATGATGCGATGCTATTTGCTCAGATTTCCTACCCAAAGATAGGCTTGGCCCGTGTTGTAGGGTTTGCAGAATCGCTCCATCTCGGTAAATAAATTGATACCTACTTTAAACTGATACATTACTGTAATAAGTAAATTACTAAACAGTACATGATTGGACGCTATTTGATAGTCTATAATCCTATACATATAATATATGTAGGCGGAAAGCGAAAAGGGACCTCTTGTCGGCAAAGCTGATTTGGAGGAAAAGGCTAAAAACTGGAAAAAGGTCGAAAGTATCGATTTTTCACTTTCTATCGATTATTGATCCTTGGACCCTCTAGAACCCAAGTGTATAGGCCTGAAAGATCGAATCGAATATCGAAAGTAACCTAAATAAGAAAATATCGATTTAAGAATCTCAGAATTTAAGGTAGCATTTTGAAGTTTATGGTCGTTTCTCTCAAAATCCATTTTTTCTGTTATAAAACACTGAAATACTGCAGCTTCGTCATTTTTTGAGCTACAAGGATGCTTTTGGTCTTAAATTCTTCATAAATCTATACAGATTGAGAAAATAGCAATAACTCCATTTCGACGAACGCCGACAAGAGGTCCCTTTTCGCTTTCCGCCTACATATATTATATGTATAGGATTATAGACTATCAAATAGCGTCCAATCTTCAGTCCAATCAACAGCAGCAGCATCATCAGCATTATTATGCTGTTGAATATCCTCTCGCATCTAAAGCCCCCTTCTGTAACTAGCCAACTTAACACTTACTCTTCGTATTTCGGTCTAGTGATCTTATTATTGATATAATAATATCAGTTATGAAGATATCCTCCATTGCTAGATGGAAGCAAACACTAGGATAGCCTTGTAAACAAATTTCAAAAATCAAGAATAGATGAAACCTATCAGATGTATGTTCAGATATGCAATTTCCTTCACGGATTTTTAATTCATAACTATTCTGTCAATTACTATTTGTTTCAGACTGGTCTGCGGTGTATTGACTGTGGTTATAATTGCCATGAAAAGTGTCATGATAATGTACCTAAAACCTGTACTAAGTATAAATCGGTATCTGATGGTTCTCACTACAATAACCAGACATTAGCAAGAAGTGGAGGTGACAACGCGTCAGTAAACTCGAGTGAGGAAATATTTTATTACATTTTTGTTTAATTTAGATTTAATTTTGATTAATTTTAGATGTTGGATCTTGCATGATTTTAAGAGTGGCGAATTTGGGTGGGGTTACTGCTCAAAATCTTCACACAGAACTTGGTGCGTGTTCAGGTCACATTGCTACTACAAAACCTGTTCCAAGTGTGCTTAATTCAACTTCATTGGTATGAATAAACATTTTTAACACGTTTACTGCGTTAGGGGGTCTATCGGCCCCATGCGGAACTTTCCTATATGCGGGAGCTACAAGGCTGGTCCGTCACTATTTGCGTTGGTGTTTGGACTACTTTCCTGTTTGATAAAAAAAATAGTTACATGTCAAATGATTAACTGACAATATCAAATAGCCAGTCAATTATATTAAAACGTGAGGGGCCGATTGACCCCTCAACGCAGTAGAGATGGTAAGTTGATTCACAATGCGGGGTGGGGTCGAAGAACCCCCTAGGAAAAACACGCCTAGAATCGGACTCGATAATGTACTTCACAGTTCCCCACCTTCATATGGTACCTCTGATGGAAAGAGTTATTCACATTGATTTTCAGTTCTACCTGCTGTTCTCATGGTATATTATCTATACATTTAATATGTGTTTTAGATATGTTATAGATATTATATATGTTATACCAATAGTTTATTCATTATTAGTTTATATTATAAACTAATAATAAATAAACTATTGGTTCAGATTACGAACAGAAGTTTATAAACCATGTAATCTGCATTTGGTTTACAATAATTTATGAAAATATAGAATGGAATGATTTGAAAAGAATATTGAATCGGCAAAATGTTTTAGTGATTGAAAAAGCATCGAAAACTAGTAATAAACGCCGAAAACACGCAATTTTTGACAATTTGTCCATATTTACTGAAAAAAACGTCATATTGATGTCCTGGCTCTGTCTGAAGTAGAGTTAAATCTACTTTACAGGAATCAAATGAGTTTTTGCCAAAAGGCTCTGATTCCACTGTCCACTGACTAGAATGAATGGCGTAAGGTATGAAGGGTCAATTGACCCCTCAACGCACTATGGGAGAGTTCCGCATGAGGCCAATTGACCCCCCATCGCACTGTGGAAAAGTCACGGTTTTCAGCTCCGCAGTTAACGTGTTAAATTTGTTTTGGAGTTGAAATTCGCGTGTCCGAACATGTATTGGAAACCACATCAGTGGTGGGTCTACGTTGTTTGGTGGTCCAACGTCTGGTCCCAAATGTTCTTATTCACTAATTTTCAAAATGGTATGGGTGCCGAGGTGAAATTTCAAGAATTTTCGTAATATGGAAAAAATGCCGCTCGAAACGGACGGACAGATTTGGGATCTCCAATTCTTACAACGTAGGTAGGTGGGGGAGGGAAGTCCCCGTAAATTCAAATGAATTCAATTCAAAATGATAAGCCAGTGCGACATCAATAAGGTTTTAGAACCTTTCCGTATTTTTTTCTTGTTTGGTAGAAACTTGTTTACGATCCCTGACAATCCCCCATTACTGTGAAAGTACCATGAAAGTATTTGATATATTTTTGTTACGCCTTATTACGAAAGGTGCAGGAACATTTCCCCACCTACCTACTCGTATAATGCATTGGTGGAGGTTGAGGCATGCTTGATGAAACCATAATGAGGTATTTCAATTTTTTTTTTTTCAAAAGAGTATGGCTCAGGAATAACAGTAATCGGGTCTGTTCGTCGAGAAAATGTTTTTAAAAAATCAGAGAAGCTAAGGAAAGTTGAAGATTTGAATGGTGTGACATAGCTAGCCAATCGTGACGTAGCTAGCCAATCGTGACGTAGCTAGCCTACTGTCTTTGAAAAAAGTATCCATGCACAGAGAAGAGATTGGAATGTTTTCACTGATAGCAGGTTCAAATTGAGGTTCCAGAATGTTGATCTTCCTCTTCTTTTCCGTCATATTTAAAACGAAAGAAAGAAAAGAAATCATGGGCGATATACTAGCTGAAAATATGATAAGTCGAAACCACAAACGAAGCAACAGAAAACATTCGATTACAGACGGCAGACGTAGCTAACGCTACCTTTTTTATCCCATGAGAATCTCTTGGATACTACAAAATACTACTCATACACGCGCGTGGTGTAGTGTGTGTGCGTTCATGGAGGCCCGCCTTTTTTTCAAACGGGTGATCTCTTTAATTCATTTTTCTACCTCATGTTATAGTATCATTTGGCTAAAAGTTGGAGTATGTAGGTTTTCAAGGGTGCTGAATCCAAATTTGAGGTCAAAAACCTGAATTTCCGACCCACCGAACTACCCCATTTTCTCTCATTGCCAACTTTTTCTTGAGCTTTCATACTGCCGCAGTCTGAGATATACTAACCGACTACAGAAAAAAAACAACTGAAAAGAGAGTCGGTTCTCCCGAAAAAGACCGAGAATAACAATAAATAATGAGAGAAACTGTTGGAGTTGTATGTCTGTCACGTAGTCAGTATGGTTGTTATTATGGAAGGTGAAGTGGAAGAGGAGTTTTGTAATATCGATAGAGTTTTATAATGTGAATAGATCCGTTTTGTCCGTGAGTCAAGTCGTTTAATTAACAATTTCCTAGATCCCGTAATTTAATATATTAGTCAAAATTAGGACTAAAACATGGTGGCAGCGTTTTAGCTGGTTTTAGCGGTTCTTCTCGCGAAATTCAGAGTCGGTAGTGACGACGAAAAGTGAGTTGAAGTTCGGGATCGGAGTTGTGCGATTTAGCCATTGAAAGTCGGTGAAAACTCGCGTCCGCGACTTTGTTAGCGAACATTTGTTTCGTGAATACGATGGCAAACGGTCAGGCCCCTAATCCAAACGTAAATATGACGCCAGTTCAGGTCAATTTGACGTTGCCGTCACCCGAGGCGTTTTCGTTTGTGCCGACAGAGTGGGGTACATGGAAGAATCGGTTTCAGAGATACAGAAGGGGATGTGGGTTGGATAGCACACCTGATGCTCGACAGATCGACGTGTTATTGTTTACACTGGGCTCCAGAGGTGAGGATATATTTTCTTCTTTCGTTCCCATACCTACTACTTTTGAAGAAACTCTCAGTAAATTCGACGAATATTTCATTCCAAGGAGAAATATCATTTATGAGAGAGCTAGGTTTCTGAAACATCGTCAGGGGTTGGACACAGCTGAAAAATTTATAACAGACCTTCACAGTCTGGCTAAAACTTGTGACTGGGGGGATCTTAATGATGACATGGTGCTTCTAGTACTGATTATAGGTATGAAGGACACATCCATTAGTGACAGATTGCAGCTAGATCCCCAACTCACTCTTGAAAGAGCTGTTACATCCCTTAGACAACATGAGGAACTGAAACGTCAAAAAGAAGATCTTCAAGATAGTAGTGTTTCTGCCATCAACAGAAAAAGTGTACGGAAAGCATATAAACCTGAGAAGCCTCAGAAAATGTTGGAAAAAAGTGAGGCTAGGGGAGGAGATGCGAAAAACTGTGGTAAATGTGGTCATGACTGGCATAATGATATCAGAAATTGCCCAGCCAAAAAAGCGAAATGTCGAAAATGCTTTGAAATTGGTCATTATAGCCGATGTTGTTCACGAAATAGGAGGAATATCAGAGAGGTTGAAGGTTCTGACTCTGAGGATTCTGCATATGTTCCTGAGGTATCAGTGAATCGGGCTATGAGCAGTGACGAGGCTTGGTCTCAAAAGCTGAAAGTAAGCTGCGCTGGAAAATTGTTGAAAGAAGTGACGTTTAAGCTGGATACAGCAGCAGATGTTACAATGTTACCGGTCGAGATCGTTAAAGATTTTGTTAAGGATTTACCCTTAAAAACCTGCAAGACTCGGGTATTCAGTGCAAAACGACAGGAACGGTTGAGTGTAGTTGGAACTGTGATATTGGAATTCGAGCACAAGGGTAGAAAAATTGAAGAAACTACTTTCGTTTCAGATGAAGTTTCAACTCCGTTGCTCAGCAGACGTGCTTGTGAGCAGTTGAACCTGGTCCAACGGATATTTTCCCTTAACTGCGATGTAGACTGGATTGCAGAATTTCCAAACTTGTTTCGAGGCTTGGGAAATATGAAAGGGGAATATAAAATTGAGTTGAAAGATAATGCAAATCCCTATGCGATCTCTGCTCCTCGTTCCGTTCCAATTGCTTTGAAGCCTAAAGTGAAAGAGGCACTGGATGACATGGTACTCAAGGGCGTTATTGTCCCAGTGGAGCATTCAACAGACTGGTGTGCGCCAATGGTATGCGTAACTAAGCCTGATGGGAGTGTCAGAATCTGTGTAGATCTTTCAAAGCTAAATGAAAGTGTGAAAAGGCCGTACCATCCTATCCCCAACATAGAACTATCCTTAGCTGAACTTCACGACGCTAAATTTTTCAGTAAGGTTGATGCTAACTCAGGTTTCTGGCAACGAAAACTGGCAAAAGAATCCCAGGATTTTACGACGTTCATTACGCCATTTGGGCGTTATAAATTTCAAGTTTTACCATTTGGAATCTCGAGTGCACCAGAAGAATACCAACGATGTGCATCAGAAGCTGTAAATGGTGCAAAAAATTGTGTCAATCTGATGGATGATTTTCTGATCTGGGGACGTACAAAAGCCGAGCATGATGAATGTCTGCGTGATGTTTTGCAGAGGATTCAAAATGCAGGCATAACTCTCAACAAGAAGAAATCTGAATTCTGCAAGGAAAGTGTGACCTTTTTGGGATTTATCGTTTCGAAGGATGGTATCAAGCCTGACCCTGAAAAAGTGAGGGCTATAGTGGAAATGAGTCCACCCACCAACGTCAAAGAAATTCAGCGCCTCATGGGGATGGTCACATTTTTGGCCAAATTTATTCCGAATCGGAGTGAAATCATGGAACCTATCACGAGTTTGGCTAGTTCTAAGAATGAGTTTGTTTGGGGCCATGCCCAAGAACTGGCATTTAAGAAGATCAAAGAAATTCTTACGTCATCTCCTTGTCTGGCCATGTTTGACTCTTCAAAGGAGACAATATTGTCATGCGATGCTTCTACACTAGGCCTAGGGGCAGTCTTGCTTCAGATGGAAGGTAATTGCAAGAAACCTGTCGCTTATATCTCTCGAACGCTTACATCAGCAGAAAAGAACTATGCAAACATAGAGAGAGAAGCTCTTGCTCTGACATGGGCTAGTGATCGGCTGAAGTGTTTTCTCCTTGGCAAGAAATACCTAATCGAGACAGATCATAAACCATTGTTGCAGATCTTTAAAACAAAGCATCTGGATGATCTGAGTCCTAGATTACAACGCTTCAGAATGCGGATGATGCGCTACGATTTTGGGATGATTTATACGCCAGGAAAGAATCTTTTTATCGCTGATACGTTATCTAGAAAGCCGATTCCAGCAGATAGTGACAATGAGTTGGAAGAACAAGTTGAAGCATATATCCATCAAGTTTGCATGGCAGGGATTAATACCTCAGACGAAAACATAGTTAAGGTAATTAACTCCCAAGCAAAAGACCATGTTTGTGCAAGTCTCAAGACACTCATAAAGGGTGAGTGGCCAAATAAATCTGAACTCTCCTCTGATCTCAAGGCATTCCACAGTATACGAGACGAATTAAGCTGTGTTGATGGACTATTACTGAGAGGATGCCGCATGATAATTCCGTCTGCCTTGCAGTCAGAAATGCTCGAGAGACTGCATAGTGGTCACCAGGGAATAACTAAAACACGACGGAGAGCTCAGGGAACGATGTGGTGGCCTGGAATTTCTCAGCAAATCGAAAATAAAATAAAATCATGTCCAATGTGTATTCAAAATTCATCAAACACTAAGGAGCCGTTGATTCCACGTCAAATACCAGATTACCCATGGCAGCATGTCTCCCTCGATCTGTTCAAGCTGGACGATAAATGGTATATTGTTATAGTGGACCATTATTCACGATTTTTCGAGATTGAACATTTGACTCGTATGAGGGCATCTGACATTGTTCAGGTTTGCAAGAGTATTTTTTCTAGGTATGGCATTCCTGTGTGCATATTTTCTGATAGTGGCACTCAATTTTCTCATTTGGAGTCATCAGAGTTCATGAAATTCGCTGCTGAGTGGGGTTTTACTATCTCTAAGAGTAGCCCTCACCATCATCAGGCCAATGGAGCGGCAGAAGCAGCTGTCAAGTCAGCGAAGAATCTTTTGAGAAAGAATGGAGGAAATAGGGAACTGGCTCTTCTGATCCATCGGACAACACCATTGGAAACAGGGTTCAGTCCTGCTGAGTTGATGTTTGGACGAAGTCTAAGAAATAACTTGCCATCTACTCTTGTTGGGAGGAAGAAAGAAGACAAGGAATTTCGTCAGAAGGAGGAGAAGTATCAAGACAGATATAAGAAAAACTTTGACAGACGTCACCGTGTAAATAGTCTCAGTGACCTCAAGGAGGGTGATATAGTCTGGATTACTGATCTGCGTCGCCATGGTCGAGTTATCAAGAAACTCGATGAGCCTCGTTCTTACCTGATAGAGACTCACAAAAGAACTATCCGACGTAACAGGATACACCTAGTTCCGGCACCTTACATGAATGGACTCCTTGATTCAGATCAGCAGGTTATGCACAGCTTTCCTACTGCACAGGTGGATGAAGGTCAAGGAATGGATGAAGGTGATCTTCCACCAACTTCAAGTGGGAATAATCCCTCCGGCACACCAGCTACTATGGACCTTGGTGCGCCTCCACCTCAGCTACCTAGCACGTCAGGAATAGCAGCTTCATCAAGAGTTGCTGTTCAGAAGCCAGGAAATGACCATGGACCATCTTCCACGCCTACAGTGACTCGTTCAGGCAGAGTAATTAAAAAACCTGAACGCTACAAGGATTAAGATGTTTTCCCATCTTGAGGGGGGATGTTGGAGTTGTATGTCTGTCACGTAGTCAGTATGGTTGTTATTATGGAAGGTGAAGTGGAAGAGGAGTTTTGTAATATCGATAGAGTTTTATAATGTGAATAGATCCGTTTTGTCCGTGAGTCAAGTCGTTTAATTAACAATTTCCTAGATCCCGTAATTTAATATATTAGTCAAAATTAGGACTAAAACAGAAACTATCATTTCAACTATTTTTTGTTACACTGTTTGTTAAAAACATAGAAATTACAAACGAAAGGTTACAATCGTTGGGTTAGATACTTGAAATGGGGAAAACATCGTACGTTAGGCGATGGCAGACGACAGTCAGGGGTTGGGATTCTGAGGCTGTCCGGGGGCCGCACAGAACGGGTTAACCATTCAAATCATCCCGTGTGCTGAATACAATTTGTGATTTACGTAGATTCATTGAAAGACATCTTATTGCTATCTTTGGTCTATCACACTCCTCCATAACTAATATTGGCAGACTAATCAGTTCTGGTAGTTGTTCTTTCCAAACTATTTCATCGTGTTTGTCATTATTTATTTCATCCTCGATTCATAGGTGTCAGTGCCATGCAAACCACCAATCAACAATATTACGATCAATATTCATCGAACGTCGAAGAAAACAGAACTCATGAGGGCTTCTTGCACAAGCGTGGAGCTTTGTTGAAGGGATGGAAAATACGCTGGTTTGTTCTGGATTCCATCAAACATCAACTGAGATATTATGATGCTGTGGAAGATTCACACTGCAAAGGTTTTATTGGTAAGTCACTTGTGTTATCCTCATTGACATACGAGTTTTAGGTCTTGGATTTTTACAAAAATTTAAATTAATTTGAGAGGTATGTTGAGGGGATGAGTACTGAAGAGGCGTTTCCTCGTTTTATGATTTACTAGCTGGAAAGCCATCTAAAAGCAGACAAAAACGATTCCTCCGACTCTCCCCGCCTCCCACTCCCTCCGGCTCTTAACTCCTCTCGCCTCTGACTCCTTCCGCCCCCAACTCCTCCCGTCTCCGATTCCTCCGACTCTCCACTTCCACGACTCCTCTAACTTCTCGATTCTGATGTGCATACGTACGTACGGTTGGGGTTTTATGTATTAGGATTGGTTGGATGCAGCATCATCAGAACTTGGGTGCTATTTCGATAGTGATCACATCTTTGGGAACATCGTAGGATTCATTCATATGAAGTTTTTGTTTCCTATATGCAAAATTTAGAAGAAACAAGGTGATGTGTGAAATCCATTTTAACACTTTCCACGCGGGTCCCAAAATGGCGATTTCATCACCAACGCGGCCCCCAAACAGGGTGGTCTTCCCGACAGCGCGGGGTGCCTTTTTCGTCGCTCTACTGCCATCTGTTTCTTCTTAGTTGAACCAGTTGGTAATTTTTTTCAACAGGATTTCTCCATGTGATTTCGTTTAGTAGTACCTGTTCTCCACTAGGTTGTGTTCCGGGTACATAACGGGTTGCAATTTCGCCCGAAATTAGTAGTTCTTACAACGTATAGATAGCGCTCGAAAAGTCAGCCACTCAGGGGGTAGGATTTTGTTTGCCTACCAGTAGGCAATCCGTGCTGGCGAGAGAATTACTTTTGCCTGCCAGTAAGCAATCCGAGTGGAAAGTGTTAAACAATGCATGCATGCATCAATATTTTAAAACAAAGTATTAGGAGAGAGCACAGGTCACTAGGCGGTATCTGTAGAGGAGGTGGCAACTCTGGCGTGTTGCTAGTGGCGCTGGTGGTAAAAGTAGTTTCTCGTACGTCCAATAGAGTGCTCTGATTGAAATTACCTTCACGTAATTGATAATTTCCAACATTAATTAATTTATGTTGTTGAGTTGGATGGTATGTCGTCTCTCTGATACGAGATTATGTCGAAAATTCCCCTTTTTCTATTACAAAAAGGACCCAAAAAACCCAGTCGTTTCGCCCACCAACAGAAATAATTTTAAAAGTTGACACTCGTAAAAAGTTGATGTGATCTGTCCAAGATAATTTTAATCAGAGCACTCTATTGGACGTACGGGAAACTACTTTTACCACCAGCGCGCCTAGCGGGAGTTGCCACCTCCTCTACACCACTAGTGATACCGCCTAGTGCAAAGTCCCATACACCGTTACCATTGAGATTGCAGATCATTAGTCGAGGTGTCACTATTTTCATAGCATTTTACTTATTCATGATTCATTTCTTGTAAAATGGTTTGTCAACATTGACGACATTAGCTAGTTTAATGAACCAGTTCCCGTGAGATCACCGAAGTTAGGGCCAGTCTGCCCAGGAGGTTATCTGGGTTGGTGACTGTTCATGAGCGGTATCGCAGGTCTTGATCATTTTTCGGGTTGGGACGTAGTTGAACCCCGCTCCACTTCAACACACTTTTTCAATTTTGCGCAAAACGGGGGAGTCGTTAAATCGCCTGCATTACCAATGTCCTAAATTCATATGGAATTCTCCTTTTCAGATCTTGCTGAAGTAATATCAGTTACTCAAGTCACACCTACTCAAGGCTTACCAAAGAAAACTGACGACAAGTCCTTCTTCGACGTAAGTTTTCCATCGTTGATCTTTCCTAACTCACGGGAATTGTACATGAGAATTGAAAAACGTCATCAATTATATTAGCGGTGCTCTGACTTGTTAGCACTACTTAAAACTCTACAAAAACCGTCTGTTAGTATTGTAAAAGTAATTTGAACAACGCATGGTTTGGAAATTTTAGTCTTCCCGGGTTGTAAAACTACCGTGAATGCTATATACAGGGTGTCCAAGTAACTACGCTCCCCCCACTTATTTTCTTTAATTGTGTGAGAAAAAAAATCGGACAAACGCTATTCTTCATAATTGTTTGCGTTAGAATTGAAAAATTACAAAATTGCGCAGCACGCAATTGTGGGCGATCTCAGCCCGAATCGCGACGTCGGGAATGACGTTTGAAATCAGCTGGTCGCTCAGTCGCGCGCTTTGGTCGTGCACGTTGGACACGGCGTTATGCCTGATAGTTCCAATCAGGGATTTAATACTGAAATTGAACGTTGAATTCAAAATATTCTATACGTTATTATGTATTCAAATTTATTATTGAACATCATACAATATTCTAAATAAGACCCTCTCTGGGTAGGTTGGGTTAGGCTGGAGCTCTTCCCAATGATTTGCTTTTGAACCAGTTTATTCTTGAATGAAATCCGGTATTTTCTGGGTACTACTAAAAAATTCTTGACTCGACCAGACAATGATGGGACCAGTGTTCAGTACAAGTAGTAGGTACTTGTGCTGAACAAGTTTTTCAGATAGGGAGATAAACTTCTATCTGAAGCGCTGCTTCGTTTGGATGTACCAAAAGGATGGTTTGAACAAAAATGGACTGTATAAGGGAAATCAGCACGATCCAAATTTGAAGCTGAAGATAAAACGGAGACTCACCGATGATGCGGTCGTTTTCCCGGGCCCAGTACTTACGAGAGTGAGAAATGCAGACGTCTATCTGGGCGTTCTATCTGGGGGGACGTTCTATCTGGGCGGAGCTAATAGATGCAAACATTTATCCGACAGCTCTTCTATCTGTTAGGATAAAATGGAACTAAAACCCCGCCATATTTCAAAGTGCTTCCTGTTTGGTACAACAGTTGTACCGGGGTGCGCGAAATTGAGATTGTGCAGACGGATTTTGCGATGTGATGCGCTCACCTTGAAAGTTACATTTACCACGAACTTATGTTACAGTTGAGAACTAATCGACGAGCTTACAATTTCTGCGCTCCTGACGCCGCCAAAGCTCAAGAATGGATAGAAAAACTGCAAGCCTGCTTACAGTAAATATTCTCCTGTACCCTCTTGAAATGTGTAATTTTGTGAGCAACCTGGAAGATGCACCGATGATGTGTACTTCGAGAGGTACAACTTTATAATATGCTTATCGCTAAGAATTTAAGATCTGGTTAGTTGAGATTATGAAACGGCGATAAATCTTATTTATGATTAGTTATGATTGTCTCCCACCTGTTTACAATTTGAGTCATTCCACTATGTTTGCTTCTGCATTTTCTTATGAACAACTTAAAAGGCGCTTAATTTATTGTTTTAGATAATGAACCGAAACATCGCTCAGTTGTTGGAACCAAAATTGTGAATTGATGGGATTTTTTGTATTTGTACTTTATTGCATTTCCACTAAGTTGATTTGGATTTAAAATTAATGTGAAATCTTACTGCCTCCAAAACTTAAATTTTATCATCCTCTAAGATGTTTGTGTTACAGTTCCTGAGACATAATCAGCTGTGTTTGTTACCAAATGCAATGTGTGAGGGGGGGGGGGGGGTGTATTACATTTCATTTTCACTTCTTGATATTGTATGCCATTGTTGGTAATTCACCAAAACGATTCATCTCTGTTATAATTATCTTCTTGAAATGTATTGATAAATTGTTTAGCAGACAGCTCAGCTTACAAAATTCATCCGTTTTCAGACGCACTTTCTTTTCTTTTTTTGAGTCAATTTGATACATCTTGGAAAAAAAGCTACCTTCGTCATGTTTCCATGGTCGAGTGACATTTATAGATCGTCCCAAACAGTGCCAAATCGTGAGAGGTTGTATTGTACCGTCAGAGTTTCTACAGACATGAAAAATAGGACATCTCGCTTATTCGGAAATATCTAGGATGTCTCAAAAAATGAAGAAATGTACCAAGGAATCGAAATCAGCATCGGCGGAATACCTAAGATTGCTAATCATGATGAAACAATGATTGGTTTCCTTTCGTGAGTGTAAACGAAATCTCCACTCGTGGCCTTTTCTTCTGTGTCCGAAACTCCCCGTTACTCGCATAACTTCCGCATATTAGGTTCGTGAAATTGAGTAAATCTACAAAAAAAACATAGTTGCCAATTCGTATTTTTAGATACCAAAATTACGGAAGAACTTCCAGCGTTCTCTCATCAAAAATTGGGTTGTTGAAATTGCTCAAAGGCAAAGAAAATGTCTCAGAAAAACTCTACATCATTGCCGAATCGTCTCGTATTGATGTCTAGGGTAGGTTTATTCAGCGCTGAAGTTTCTTCAGTTTCACTCTTGAATTTAGATAAAATTACGCAGCTATAGATACGATGAGTGCCTGATTGATGGAATACCTACCTATATGTCGTTTTAACAAAAATTCTTACTTCGTGTCCATCAGATTCATGACTCATGATTGAATTAGGCGACCATTCATTGGATGGAGCCCAACGAATTGGAGGCTTGTCCTCCATGAATTGGATGATTTTGTGATCATTCACATTGGATGATTCACAAGTCTTGTGAATTGGAGGATGGGTTCCCTATGACTTTCTGTGTAAATTACTTTTTCATGCGTTAATTTGTATAAACAATTTACTTTCCTACAAGAGAATGGAAAAATTTTAATTGAAAGTTAGAAAGGTTAAACGAAAGTAAAAAAGGTTTAATTCGAAGTAAAAAGAGGTTTAATTCAAATTGAAAAAGGTTTAAATGAAAAAAGTTTCTATTGGGAGTGGCACATAGAAGGGTTGTCCAGAAAAAAGTTCCGTTTATTTTTATAAAATCAAGTTTTCATTGGAAAATTTTTAAATTTATAGCTAGTGTAATTGAACATGTGTATTATTTTTCCTCATAATCCCCGGCGACGTTGATACATTTCATATATCGCGAGATCAGCTTCGAAATCCCCTCCTCATAGAAGCTTCCCGTCACCTCCTTGGTCCAGTTGGTGACAGCTTCTTTCAATCTGGTAATCTGAAGGGGCCAAGTCGGGGCTGTAAGGTGGATGGTTCAGAGCATCCCAACCAAACTCATCCAAAAGTTGTGCCGTGGAACAGGAAGGCAGAGCGTTGTGGAGAAGGCATTCCTCTTCTCTTGTTCTGTATGGCCCGACGTAGCTTCTTTAGTATCTCACAATAGCGGTTGGCGTTAATTGTTTCACCTTGAGGCAAAAAATCAATCAGGAGAATCCCTTTTTGATCCCAGAAAACCGAAGCCATGATTTTCCTGATTGAACTGGATGTCGACTCTGAATTTTTTGGCTCTTAAGGACGTGGTGTGTTTCCATTGCATGGATTGCCTTTCTTCTGGAGTGTAATGAGACACGTTTCGTCTCCAGTTATGATGTTCTTCAGGAATGTGTCTCCATTGGTTCTGTAGCTGTCCGAAAATGTTGCGGTCACTCGTTGTTCCATGTGTTGGGGCATCAGCTGTCTCAGGTCCCACTGGGGGCAAACCTTCCGCAATTTCAGTTTCTCCGAGACGATCTCATCAGGATCGTGAGATGTCTGGGAAACTTTGATGGAGTTCATTGAGGGTTGAATGGCGATCTTCGCGAATTGCGTTGTCAATTTTTGCGACAATTTCGTCCGGCACAAGTGAGGGTCTGTCTCGCCCACTTTCATCCTCAAGCGGATGGCTTCCCACCTTAAACTCACGGACCCATCTCCTTACCATTTACTCACTCATCGCACCTTCTCTATACACGGAAACGAGCTGTTGGTGAATTTCATTGATTTGAAACCACGGGCAAAAATAAATTGAATCACTCCTTGCAACGCAACTCGAGAGGAAGGGGCACCAAGGTGGCGGAACACGACGTGGAGGGCTCCATTTCAACTGCCAGCCCTGACCTTATTTCTCGAGCTGCTGAGGCACTTCACCTCTCATTATATTCACAAAACGTATATAATAGCCCCTCTTTCGAGCGGTGTTGCCAGATTTGGCAACTTCCACTCCTACCACCCTACAGACCGAAACGGAACTTATTTTCTGGACAACCCTCGTAGATGTCGCCTCCAATGGAGGACCCCCAGTTGCTTGTTTGAAGTTTCTTCTCATCGTGTCGCTCGAAATCACTTCCAGTGGAGCACTAGGCTGACTGTCTCTTTCAAATTTAAACCACAGTTGTAAGCTTTCAAGTTTACTCCTAGGCTGTTCAGCATTGGATTCGCCTTTTGTTGAAACTGTTGGTTGAACCTTAGACCTTTCAGTTAAACATTTTCTGTTTGAGAAAGGAAGGTAGTTAGATTCAAAGTGAAAAACGTAGGTTACAGCTTCAGGACGTTATGTGGTAGTTCCTTTCGAGGTAGGTTTCAGTTGTAGTCATCTGAAGGGGAAACTTTTTTTTTTAAATAGCGAACTGCTGCTAGAAATGAAAGAGAGCACCGAGGTAATAGTAAGTAGACGGAGAATTAGAGCCAGGGACTCGCCTTCCATGGGTTCCATACAGTCACAATCAGAGGATCCTGTGTTCCTTTCCAGGGGTGATGCAGCGGGGGTGCTACCACTATGTCCAACCCTCGCTGAGACCTCCATAGTCTCTCTGCTCAGGGAAGATCAGAATTTGTTCCGATGATTTCGCTCATGGCTTCCCATTACCTCACCGCCATGGGTTGCGACGGGGGGGGGGGGGGGGGTACTGAGCCCGGCTTACACGAAAATACGCTCCCGAGGCGAGCCTTGAACTCACAGTCCCCCGCGGCCAGTCCGAGACTCGTCTAAGAGACGCACTATGCAACGAGCACGACCCCAGCTGACCCCCATCTCTGCTTATACGTATCTTGATGAAAAAGAATCACCTCCCTGAGCACTGATTTCACCAGGAACATTGCCAACGTGATTATTAGCGCTCTTTTTTGTATAAACGCTTCTCTTCACCGATTTCTCAGTGTCTTCTTCAAGCAGAAAGTTCAAGTTGATCGAAAAAAGCATGAGTTGCAAACACGGCTGCAATTAATTCTAGATTCAATTGTACGGAGAATCTACTCACGGCAAAACGTAATTTAAACAGGACATCCGTACAATTTCATTGTCTTATTCCCTTGTAATTTTGTCCCAGTGTAAGTGTTAGATGTTGTTGTTGTTACTCTGTTATCTAACTAAGTAGTAGTTTATTGATCAAAATTTGTTCCTCCAGGATGAAGCTGCAAATTATTCCACTATAAGCTTTATATAATTTCAACCTCCTCCATAAATGTGAGCTTGCCCTCTATGATAATCGTATTATGTGATACTTTGAATTTGAATGGGCTTAATTAAGTAAAATTTTATCTCAAGTATATTTTTGTAGTCCCTATGTTTTGTTTGCAGTGCAGGTTAAATGCACGTTTTGTGCAAAAATCCTTCCGTTCGCTACACTATTTTTTATAAGATACTTGTTCCGTTCCTGAATTTTTATTTCAGTTCCCTATTAAATGTTAGTAGTTGAAAACTATTTATGTATCTATGTTTTGTGTTAAGAAATGTGTAAATGTGTGTACATATGTATGTTTTTCCTTTTAAATTAACTGTGAATAGTGTACATTACCCATAGAATGTTGTATGAGTAAATTTATATATCACCGGTCATTTTTTAAGTAGTGTTCGTGTTATATAGAAAATCGTTGATATTTTTTTATGGCATATCAATTTTTGATACTACCTTGAATAGGTATTGTAAATAAGGATCGTGATATTAACATTAAATGTTGTGTTAAATGTCTAAAAATGTGCTTATTGTATTCTTTCCGAAATGGATCACAAGAGCACCACTTATACTGAAGCCTGAAACGTTGAAGGGTGGTCGTGAGGTGGTCATACATGGCTGGACTGGTGAGGCTTTGTGCTGCGCTCCCTGAAAATGGCTACCGTTCGTGGATTTAGCGCTTTGTTTCAATCAAAGAAGGTAGCTGCTCGCTAAGCTTCTGGGCTGTTACTGTTCTGTGAGGATACAGAGGAGTCACAACCAAGGTGAGTACAGGAGAGGTGACACATGTGTGCTCACGCTCCAGGGCTTGGAACGGGCGTGACGTCACCAGAGTCCTCCGGCTCATCTGTCTCCATTCGCCGTACCCCTTTCCCCGCTTTATACATTTTGTAGCCGCCTCAACTAGCAGTGTGATGGAATTTTGGGAAAATTCACTTGAATAGTCATTCCGGGCAAAGTTAATACCTAATACATGGACGGGTTTTGATGGAAATCTCAACTTTACTGCCGTGCTAAGCCAGAAAGTCGTAACGTGAAAATTTGAACAAATTGAGTTATTGGTACCCGGGGGTTTTGGGGGTCGATTTCTATCGATTTTCGGAGTTTTAGAGTCGTACCTCTATTAGAAATGCCTCAAACAAACCTCCCGACTTCCGCATTAAGGCGTGTTAACTTGATTTTGCTAAGAAACTAGTCGTATCAGAGCAATTCGGAAGAAGAAAACTCGTATCTTGTCACTGATACGGAAATCTGCCTATTTCGACGATACGACTTCTTGCATTAAATCGGCGTGATACGTCTTTTTGCCTCTGAAAACTCAACATTTAGTGGTGACTTAACGTGAATAAACGTTTATTTTTATTGATTCAGCTGTTTTTTCTAACACTCTGAACAGAGATATGAAATACGATTGACTTAGAGCCAAGTAGGATTACAAAATAATCAATGTGAAATGGTTTCTTGAATTAAAATGTTTATTCAAATGAATTAATGTTTCAAGAATTAAAATGAACAGAATAGTCGTAACTTCGGGATTTACGAGAACGTAATCTCGTATCATCGTTTTTTAACGATTTACACTCAAAAAAGTTTAATTTTGACTCCAGAAATCGATTCGGCTACTAATTTCTTTTAAGAAAAACCTATACTTGTGGTAAAAGGAGGAAAAATAATCCCGCGAAAGAATTATTTCGCCATGAAACCTATTAGGTCGTTTTCCTGAAAGTTGGGTGAAGTCAAGATACGACTTTCTGGCTTAGCACGGCAGTTTAGTTCGCTAGAAGTAAATTACATTTATTACTTGCCTGTTGGTCAATATCCTGTCACAAACTTTTAAAATTCGAGCCAACGAAAATGGTGATGTGATAATTATGGTAGATTTTCTTTCCGCGTTTCACGTTTTGGACCTTCCTGAACAATTTTGGTTTCGTATCTGTCTGTCAAACCAGGGAATTATGAACCAGTTCTTCAATTTCAAAATTTTCACTCAAATTTAGCGATTTTAAGAAGCTATTTTACGGTAAATTTCTTGTCTACTACAGAAGGTACCACAGAATCGTTCATCGAATTTTTCGAATTATTCAATTTGAAAAAAATTAACATTTTTTCTATGAAGAATTTTTTTCAGTTTTTGTGAAATTTCAACTTTGGTGCGGTTTGAAACGATGTGAATCCTTGAAGTTCAAATTTTCACTCGAATTTAATATTTTAGTATTTTCAATAACTATCTGTCTTTGTTTGTGGCCATTTTTCAATAGGCAGAACTTCAAAATAATTACCTATCTAATTTTTACAAATTGTTTGAATTTTAGCCGTTGAAACTTCAGTTTATTTTCACTCAAATTGTTCGTTTTAGAGAATTTTCAATGATTTGTTGTCCCGTGAATAACTAGGAAATTATGGACTGGTTTTGATGGAAATTCATAATTTCACTTGGATTTTGCGTTTCAGAGGGTCTTCATTCATTCCTTGCCCGTTTGTGGTCAATTTCTCAAAAAATTGGAATACTTCAAAATCGTCTAATTTTTCCGAAATAGAGATTGTTGCGTTCAAACTCAAAAACCGAAATGTAAACAGAACAAACAGTATAATATATCGCGTATTTATAAACAATGTACGCCCGAGCGAAGTACCAGAGACAGCTGAAGGCGAGGTCTGGACTCTGGTGACGTCACGTTTCCCCCACCTGACAGTGTGAGCACAACTCCTCTCCTCTACACACTTTGGGTCACAACCACTCGTGTCTAGCTTTCTATCTCGTGGTAACCAACCAACTTGGTTTCCAAGAGAGAGGCAAGTCTGTGACCAAGTTCTGCCATGAGTAGCTTCATCCTAATTTTGTGTCCTTCGGTGGCAGACACAACTTGATGTCTATCATTCATTGGTGTTCTAAACTAGTTGAAGCGTGCGTGAAGCACTCATGAATGTAGTGAGGCGAGTTTTTGACCCTCTCCACAAACGTTGGTCAGTAGTCCAGTAATGTATAGACGCCTTTTGGTTTCATTTTCACGGTGACCCTACACAGATTGCTCCATTGTTATTTATGTGTTGATTCTTCCAAGAATTCAGAGTTGACACGCATTGCAATGGTAAAACGCTGCAAATTATTACACAATGGTTTATTATTTTTCTATATAGATCGCTCGTCTACAAAATCACCAACCGTCCAATATGAAGAAAAAAAAAATATAAAAAAAAAAAAATCAAAATCACTAACCATTGATCGCATTTCGGTCAGCTCTAATTTGAACTGAGATTAGGCCTCTTTTGCGATTCACATTCGTGTTTTGATTTATAAATATATATATATTTCAATATAAACCCTTAAATTTTCGTAGGGAGCGAACGGTTTGTCCTACAGAGCTCCGCGTGGTCTCAAAAAATTCTAAAAATTCTATAGAATCTTAAATTGAAGGAAAAACAGTACCTTTATATCAAAATTTTTTGAGTTAGGGCGTTTTCAAAATTTCAAAATTGATTTTGGAACCCTTAGAAGTGACCAACATCAACCAAAAGCTTAGGGGCACAACTAGACCCCAAATGGAGCCTACATACCAAATTTCATCAAAATCGGTCAATGCTAAGTGGCAAAAGTGCCGCGGACGGCGAACGGACGGCCAAATTTTTATTCGATTTTTGGATTCTACGTACCTTGAAACGTAAACCATCAAATTTTGAGGGGGTGTTAAAAAATTTTTTTTCTTGGTCGATTCCAAAGGTTCATTATTGAAAATAATAAACCAAAATGATCTGTTTTGCGTTTTTCATCACGTATCTTCAGATTTAAACTTACTGAGTTAACCCTTAGCACTCCAATACCGAGCTGTCAACGGAATGGTGACTTCCAAGGCTACTCCGCTGAAAAATTGAGCCTTTGTGTAATGCTCCAATAGCGGTCTCTGACTGGCACCGCCAATTCCCGATATAGCTCTGATGCCGGTCTGCGACTGGCATGTCGTTTTTCCATCCTTTTTCCGCAACCAGTTACTATCGTCACTTCCTTGAAATTTTCAAGGTATCTAGCTTTGTTTTGCCACATCATACAGAAAGAATGAGATGTTCTTATTGACACAGGTGTCCTGGGAAAAAACGAAAATCTAGCTTCATATGCATCTCCGAATGTCACAATTTATTATTTCCCAATTCCTGCTTCCTGCAATCTTTTCCTTCTCATTATTTCAGTTTATTGTTATTTTATTTATAGAATTGGTGAGCGTGGGTGATGAGGCTATTGAGCAGCTTTTGCTAGATATGGAAGAGCGAGAGTTTATTGCTTCAGAAAATTCCATTCCCAGCATAACTACAAATCATCACTAATTACCTATGTTCCTAGATCCTTTTTATGTTGTTATTAAACGTTTTCATAGGATATTAAGTTTTTTCTGTTTGATTAGTATTTCAAAAAATGTTGAACAAAAACGCTGAAACACTTCCGGAGCAGCTGAAGTGGTCAAGATTAGAAGATGGTGGAATAGGCAGGGAAAGTGACTCGCCGGTCAGGTACCGGCATTGGATTGCTGGGACAGCCTCCCTTCTTCATTTCGGAGTGCTAAGGGTTAATTATGGTCGTTAAAGTGGTTTTAGTGATACAAAGTCGAAATCATGAAAGAAATCTTCAATGTGAAAAAGTTGGATTTTAAGTTGAGTAAAAAATATATGTTACAGGACATATTTTGTTGCAAATTGGTTGAATCACCCGCTGAATTACTGAACCATTATCTGATACACCCTGTATAATCGCTTGATGAAAATCTTGTGGAGTACTTTCTGTAGGGTCACTGTGTGAGTGAGGCAGTTTCGTCACCTTCAGCGTTTTAAAGGCCTTGAAAAGAAATACAAGTGCTGGCACAAGTTCTGCCTTATAGCACTAACAACTGTTACGTTTATTTTTGAGTGGTGTCTTAATGTTACCAAGGATTTCAAAAGAATTAAGTGCAGCGTCCTGTTGGAAGTCAGTGTTCTGGTATGTTTTTCAGACAATAAATGTTATTCCATTGAAACGAAGATTAATAACCAGATGTCTAAAATAAGGATTTTGGTGTTAAAATAAGGACGTTTCACATGTATCTAGATGATAATGCAATGCTCGTATGTAGTTACCAGATTTTATGGTTAACAGTTGTATCGAGTAAGCTTACAGTGATGGTTGAAGTGGAAACGTCCAGTTTCAGCCTGATTTAAATGAAAAATACGTCGAATTAATTGACTTAGCCTCAATTTCCCATGAATTTATTGAAGCATTGATTTCCCAAGTGTTTCATTTACAAAATTGTCCTTGCTTTTTTTGTAGTCAGTACACAGATATTGTGTGGAAATTGGAAACTTTAGGGATGATAGTGTTTTTGCTGCCAAAATCTGACAGGCCCTGGTAGGAGGAGACTAGCGCGAGCAACCGAGGATGCTACCTAGTTGAAGGACAAAGCCCGTTAACTATTGATGGGGGGGGGGGGGAGCTCGTGCGGGGGCCTCTAGGAAGGGATGACTGTCAGGGGAACCCTTTCATCGTCACCCGCAAACTCCGAGCTTTGTGAAGAGGTTCCAAGGGCCCTGTTAGTGGCTTGCAAAAACTCTCTATTGATTTACCTTGAATAACGATTGATTTTTCAGTATGGTAGTTTGCAGCAGGGCTGAAAAAGAGTTGACATTGACTTCACCACAATCCAATCAGTAGGAGCCCAAAGTACATTCGAAGAAGTGAAAAATCGTCTACATATTAGCAAACGATTTCTCACTCGTATTGCTGTTGGTCAACTCAGAAAATCGTCAACATGGTCGTGAAAAGCCAGTTGTATATTTCCATAATACAACCTAGCATTTGTATACTAATTCTGCACTGGATAGAAATGGATAGCACTTGGTGGGACAATCGAGAAACTTTTCTCTTGTTGGGTTCAAGTTTCGTTTCATTGGCAATTGTTTTCTTGGCTCTATCTTTGCCACTTTTTGAACGACCTTGAGACCGTTCAATCTCGTCGTAGAATTTGACTGAGACTGTAGCATCCTCTGTTGCTCGCGCTAGTCTCCTCCTAATGGGGCCTGTCAGATGTTGGCACCAAAAACTCTCTATTTTCCCCCGTCGAATTGTGCATAGCGCTCCTTGCAGCAACTGACGATAACCAAGTCAGTGTGAAAAGAACCGCATATTCATTCATTTCCTTTTAGTTAAAAAATGAGAATGCCCCAGAGGTCCTAATAAAATCCTTTAACAAAGTTCCTAGTACACGAACGAAAAAATCTACGGCTAGAATTGAAACAAATCAAGTTTCTGACTTCTGAATAGGTACCTACTGATGACGAGTCTCAAAGGAAACCCCTTGCTACTCCCATCACTCAATTTTGAACGCATTTTGGTACTTAGCTCATGGCTGAAACATGTTCCATGCTAGAAAGGAGAATGTGCTATGCCAGCAAGCAACTTTTCCACTTCTCCTGCAGACCAAACGAAATAAACGAACGGAATAAAAAAAAAAGGTGTTTTTTAAAGAAAAACTCGAGAAGATCAGTTTGTTGATGTTACGATAGTTCGCACAACTGCCGCTAGGATCTTACTTGTGATTCGACGTCGAATCTTCCAGACCATGAATACCCCTGATAGAAATCTACATCCAAACCTTGTTGGGTTGCATATAATGGGGAATTTTTCATCTCTTTTCAAAGAGACCTCTGAAATACCGCTTAATTGTGTAGATTCCAGTTCAGTAAACCTCTTGAGAACCTGTCGACACAAATTTGTCCATATTGCTTCGACTCACCATTTTTTTTTTTTTTTTTTTTGTTTTTCAAAATCGTATCGTTTCTGCAATTTTTGTGAGTAATATATCTCCTGGTATTGAAATAGCTCAACTCCAACAGCAAAAGACTATTTGCAGGACAAAAACCTCCATCTTCTCATGAGGAATTCAGGCTAACCAATTTATTCAGTATTTCGAGCAGCATTTGAGGGCTCTTTCTCCACTTTGCGTATGAAAGTACCTGGAGATTAGTGCGGATTGGACTCCTCACCTCGAGGCGCGTACACGAGTAGTTATTTCTCATTTGAAGCTCGCCGTTCATTTTCCTTTAACCGAAGCCCTACAGAATATCTCATTAGTTGACTTTATCGATGTACGTTCTCAATTTACCTTGTTGATTTTGATTGTTATAATTATTACCGTGGTTGAACCTCTTCAGGCGTTTTCTCTCAGTGTTCTGGAATACCTCCCGTTCGACCAAAACTTCGAGAATGATTATTAATAATTTAAGCGTTCACTTTGTGACTTTATGAAAATTTTCGCATTTCTCTGAAATTTTACATGGTCCAAGTGCTGTGAGATGAACTCCTTGTGACGATTTTAGCAGCTGCGCTTTTTGTAATCATGAAAAACCCGCACAATAGGTTCGTGACGTTGTCTTCCTACATGTTTTGTTGTTTTATTTGATCTAAGTTGCCCGATTTTGATCAATGTACCTTCCTATTTTTTAATCAAATATAATCGAGCCCTGTAGCAGTGAATATGGGTGCTGTTGTGCTTCTAATTGATGTATTCTTAAGCTTCCATGAGTGACATCGTTGACTCACATCTCACTTTGCAGATTATACGCTGTTGCTCAATTCCCATGACAATTTTATCGGAAATGATTCTTGATTCTTATATACAAGATTTTATTTCATTTATTTATTCGGTCTTTACTTTTACAACTTGATAAATGTACATAACCTGCAGACATTGTGCAATAATTGAAATGAGCCAATATATTATCACAGAATGTCTTTATGCTTAAAACACTAGCTTTGTTGAATATTTTATGTAAGACTTGTATAGTTATTCTACTGTGTTGAATTGTGATATCAAATACAAGATATTTTTCAATAAAATTATTCATTTTATTTCTGACTTTGGTGCTTTTGAAATCCAGTAATCATCCAAGATGCTGCAAAAACGATTTGTTAGCGAAAACATTGAGTTTTCAAATCTACTGTATTTTTGAACAGCTCCTTCCTGAAGGAGTACATTTCGGCTTTCATCCCATCTGATGTACATCAACTGGTTCAAGCTAGATTTTTTTCTCCGCATTTCCTCACACTAGTGTTGATAAGTACGGAGTAGCTGGAAACTTGGTTAGGTTGGTAGGAATGACCTTCCATGATAGCTCTTCGAGGTTTCTTGTGGGTAGCCAATTCAGCGTGCTGTCTGGGGTTAAACAGGGTGATTCACTATCAGCAACGCTTTTCAATATTGCCCTTAATGGAGCAGTAAAGATGGCTGACAAGAAAGGGATGTTGTCAATAAAAACTGGCAGATACTGCCAGGCATACGGGGGGCGATATTGCCATCTTGGCCCACAATCAGAGGCCGGCCATCCCCGTAACGATTTATCGTTCGATAAGCTCGTCGTACGATAAGGCCGGCCATCCACGTAACGATTTATCGTTCGATTCATCGTACGATAAGCAAAAACGGTCAGACCTGACGACAAATCGAAGCGTGTATGTGGACCGAATCGTACGATCTCCAGAACTGTGCAGGTCATCGGAATCGAATGAAAATTCCATTCATACGGACTGTGCAGTTCAACGAAACGTAGCGTGTGTGCCGGGCACCGGTTTCGACCTTCAATATCGTTTACGACGAAGTTCAGTTCTCGGAAGGATGTTGGTACCTACAGTTGGTTGGAACCACTAGTGGGTCTAGTTTGATCAGTTTTCGTTACGTTCTTGTGGAATAATGTCAGTGCGGAAGCGTAACCAGCATATTGAAGAGTTCATAGAGCTCTACAAATCATTAACTTGTTTGTGGAAAGTGAAAAGTAAAGCGTGTCATGACCGCGTAGTGAGAGATGGTGCCTATGAACAATTGGTGAATAAAATGAAGGAGATAGAGCCTGAAGCAACTAAGCTTTCGGTAATTAAAAAAATTAATAACTTGAGATCATGCTTTCGTAAAGAACAAAAGAAATATGGAGAATGGACAGAAGCTAAATCGTTCACGATATCGAAGGTGGGAAATCGCATGAGTTCATCGATACGTGTATGTGAAATAACTGTGCAGTTCAAATCTCAACGGTTTATCGTACGACGAGCTTATCTAACGATAAATCGTTACGTGGATGGCTAAGGCTGCCTTTAGAGGCAGTAAGCAGAGAAGGGAGCAAGATATCGCTTTAGGGGAATATATGTGTGGAATCCTGTCAATTATCACTATATTGTCCAGACCGAGATCAACCTAGGACTGAGGGCAATAGGTCTTATTTCGCAAATATTAAGTTATTCTCATCACGTTTATTCTCAAGAACCAAGAAACTCCTATTATATTCATCGCTAGTTCGCTCTGTTGTGTGTTTTGTTGGCGAATCTTGGACACTGAGAGTAGATGATGAAAGAGAAATAATATACGGAGGAGTTTTAGATGGAGGAGAAGAGACAATCGTGAAGTTGAGGGAATTCTGGAAAACAAAGGTATTGTAAGATTTATAAAGATGAAGAGAATAAGGTGTCTTGGACACGTTGATAAGATGAGTGCGGATCAAGGTCAAATATCAATGCTGAGGGCTAGAATGGGGGGTGCGCCTGATTTTGGTTTATTATTTTCAATAATGAACCTTTGGAATCGACCAAGAAAATTTTTTTTAACACCCCCTCAAAATTTGATGGTTTACGTTTCGAGGTACGTAGAATCCAAAAATCGAATAATAATTTGGCCGACCGTCCGCCGTATGCGGCACTTTCCCCACTTAGCATTGACCGATTTTGATGAAATTTGGTATGTAGGCTCTATTTGGGGTCTAGTTGTGCTCCGAAGATTTTGGTTGATGTAGGTCACTTTTAAGGGTTCAAAAATGAATTTTGAAAACGCCCTAACTCAAAAAAATTCGATATAAAGGTATTGTTTTTCCTTCAATTTAAGATTCTATAGCATTTTTAAAAATTTTTGAGACCAAGCGGAGTCCTGTAGGACAAACGGTTCGCTC